>CM050426.1:17448998-18773165 GCA_027564155.1 Gymnocypris eckloni scoliostomus | reverse complement strand
GACATGAAAAGACCGATCCCTCTGTGATAGAATTTATGACCGGTTATTCCGCCCCAGAGAGACTGAACCCTCGAGACACCCTGTTTGGCGGGCGCACTAACGCTTATAAACTCTATCACAAAGTGAGCGGAGATGAGAAAATAAGGTATCTCGATTTCACCAGCCTCTACCCCTTCTGCCAGGCTAGGAAAAGCTACCCGATTGAACATCCAGAAATCATTTTCAACAATTTTGAACCGATTGAAAATTATTACGGGCTTATCAAAGCGACCGTGTACCCTCCCGCAAATTACTGCATCCTGTTCTCCCTTACAGATGCCAAGGAAAACTCATGTTTCCGTTATGCGAACCTGCTCACGATCAAAACCAGACCACGAGCTGTACCCACACGGATGAGGAAAGATCACTCTCCGGCTCCTGGGTATCCATTGAGCTTTTAAAAGCCATCGAGAAGGGTTATGTGGTAGCCAAGATTGACGAGGTTTGGCATTTTCCACAACAGTCAGACACGTTGTTTGTCGAATACGTCAAAACGTTTTTCGGTTGAAACAACAAGCGTCGGGTTACCCGTCGAATGTTGTCACGGACGCTGAGAGAGAAACTTACATTCGCGAATATTTCGAAAAAGAGGATTCAACTCGACCCGAAAAGATCAAGCACAACGCTGCCCAGAGAGCGATCACCAAACTTATTTTGAACAGCTTGTGGGGTAGGTTCTCTTTAAGACCAAACTTACCTCAAACGACTCTGGTGAGCGAGCCGAAGATTTCACCAGAATCGTTTCGGTAATACCGACACCTTGTCGTATTTCTCATTCGTCTCAGGCGGCGTGGCTCTCGTCCAGCATAAACCCAACAAAGAGGATGTTTGTAAGGGTCGCGGCGTTAACGTGTTTATTGGTGCGTTCACCACAGCACCGCCCGACTGGAATTGCGAATTGATGGACAGACTCGGTGACCGTCTTCTTTACTCGGACACAGACAGCGTGTTTGTGTCTAGGGCGGCGACTGGGAGCCGCCTCTGGGTGATCATTTGGGGAGCTGACGGCGAAATAGGCGATGGGGATTTTATTACAGAGTTTTGCGCTAGCGACCCTAAATCGTCACGGTTTCCAGGCGTCCAAAGGGAAAGTGTGTATGAAAGCTAAGGGATAACGCTGAATGCTAAAAATTCCCAAGCCATCCGCCTGGAAACCCTGATTGGTCTGGTTGACAGTTATGTGACGTCGCATGATAGTACCAAATACATCCTGGCTCACACAGAAAACATTGTGAGGGATAAAAAGACTCTCACGTTGCACAACAAATCAGTCGTTAAAAGGTTTAAGGTGGTGTATAATAAACGCAGACTTTTGCCCTATTTCACCACGCTTCCTTATGGCTACTGATCAGATGATGATGCACAGAGGGTCGATGGATGTTTCCGATTTTGATTTCAGACTACAACATCCATTTAGTTGTGTTATAAGCGGACCGTCCAATTCTGGAAAGTCTTATTTTGTGAAACTTTTGTTGGAAAAAGGTTTGAATTTAATTTCAAGAAAATTGAAAACATTGTTTGGTTGTATGATTGTTGGCAGCCTTTGTACGATGATGTGCTTAAATTATGCGACATTAAATTTGTGCAAGGAATACCAGAGAGTCTGAATGATGATGATTTGCTACCCGTCACTAAACCAAATCTTCTCATCGTGGATGATTTGATGCAGCAAGCCAGCGCAAATTCGGAGCTTCAAAGGGTGTTTACGCGTACGTCCATCACCGCAATCTTAGCGCTATTTATATAGTGCAAAATTTATTTGTACAGGGTAAATCCAGCGAACCATCAGCTTAAACGCCAATTATATGATTCTGTTTAAAATCCTCGGGGCGTCAATCAAGTAGCGATGCTAGGACGCCAAATGTACCCGGAAACACAAAATACTTTATGGAGTGTTACCACGACGCGGTCAACCAACCTTTCGGCTACATAATGATAGACTATAAAGCAAAACTCCCGAGCAGTACCGTCTCAGAACAGGATTGCTTTCCGACCGTCAAGTGGTTTATATCCCGAAAAAAAGAAGAAGAACGTGATCAAATCACCATGTCCGCCAGACTTTGTAAACATCTGCCGGTGTTAAAACTGCTACATAAAGCATCTCCTAAACAACGGCGTCTTATTTTACAATCGGCATCCGACGAATTCATTTTATCGCTGTGTGAAGTGGCGCTTAACATCCTCTACGGGACTATTCCGGTCAATCCGCAACAGTACCGAAAACTGAAAAAGAGAAAAGCCGAAATTAAATTTGTAGCCGATAAAAAAATCGGCATAGCGGCAAAGAAACGAGTCTTCAACCAGAAGGGTGGATTCCTTTTACCGCTCCTGAGCGTCGCCGTACCCTTTCTTTCGAGCTTGATAGCAAACAGATAGGATGGAGTACGCCGAGAAGATGTATTTAGTCCCGCAGCATCAACTGGATAAGGCGAGAACTGAAAATGTTCGCGAGACTATTCAACAGAGCGTGGAAAAGCGATTTGGGACGCGCCATGAGAAATATTTTACTCCGCACTGATTTGAACCCGTGCGAAAAAGCAAGACTTTACACAAATACCCTGAGCAGGTTTTTGACCATCGTTAAACAAGGCGATCGCGAGGCGGTGTTTTAACGCAGTCGTTACCGACCCCACTCATAAAGATGAAGTACCGACCGTGGCTAGCGTCGAAGGCGACGGTGCTGAGGAGCATGTGGTGGATGAAGTTCTGAAGAATGTACCTTCGAGAAGTGTGAAAAACAGCAGATACATATTAGACAAGATGTCTAAAGCTAAAGGACTAAGCGCGTGGAGCGAATCGGGAGTTTGTGTTCAGGGTAAAGCCATACAAGGCTCACACATGGTCGATTTGTTAAAAATGTCACGGCCCCATAAAGGTTCGTGATAACCGGAGACCTGTAGGATGGTCAGAGTTTCTACGTGCCTTTGCCGAATTAAACATCCCTTTTCTACAGTGCCGAATCAACAGGTCAGGAGCACAATTAAATCTCTAAAGAGTAAACCCGACACCCGCCCGTGTCAGACCTTCTAAAAGAGCACGAAGACATTCACGCTCCGTGTTTCCAGAGTCCGAAGACTCTGTGTTTAAATCCCGACTATCGATCCAAGACAATGGTTGGAATTTTAACGAATCCTTTCGTGTGTGTGTGTGTGTGTGTGTGTGTGTGTGTGTGTGTGTGTGTGTGTGTATGCATTAATATGTATCTTATGATTAAATAAAAGATGATTAAAAATATATTGGTTTTAAGATTTTTTATTTATATGTCAGACATGTCTGCACACAGTGAGCATGGAAAACATTTTATCATTACAAACATACGGTCTTAATCTCTTCACAAATAGGGACACCATTTTATCATTTTTAATATAATCATCGGTGTATAGTTTCATCACATGGTTATAGTCGTATCCACTGGCTAAATGATATAGAAAAACACACAGTGCTGACCGCAGGTATCCGATGAATAATCCTGGACTCGTCTGTCGGAATATAATACGTCGGCGTCGTTGGCTGCTAGAAAGTTATTGATGGTGGTTGGAAAGCGATGACTGTTGGGCGGATTGCGGCTGTCGAAAAAACACGTGGGCCCGTCTTGGGTTAAATAAACGGCGATCCAGTGCTCACCTGGTAGCCTAGCAGGGTGAGTGTTAATGATACAGGCCGACGGTAAGATCCTCATGGGTTTTTTGGGTAGTTGATCGCTCGGTAGAACGCCGAGAAAATGAGTCCTGCATGTAATTTTATCCATGATGGCGGTGAGCTGCAGTGTGTTCATCTCAATAGTAGTCTATCAGTACCTGGCGGCGGTTAGACAATTCAATGATGCTGTCAAATACTGCGTAAACAATTAAATTAATGGTATTCGGCAGTGGTTTTCTGAAACGAGCTTCGACTCTGATATTCCCGGACTTGATGAGGGAAATGTGCTGACCGCACTCTTCGTCCGGCGTGAGGTTAAATGCGTAAAGTGTGTATCCGTTCAGGAAATCATTCCTGCCAATACAGAGCGGTTGGTCTTTAAGGTGTCTCCGGTCGTCATCACCAACTGATAATATTCTCGTACTGCCGAACCAGCTTCAAATTAGGTTGTAGAGGCTTGGAGGATATTGTTGACCGTCGGCGTGACGGCTAAGAATTCCAGATCGTAATGTTTGAAGCGTGAATGGATTTTTGTGTAGGAACCGGTGAATGCGTCGTTGTCGACCATGGCAATGACGATAGACTTTGGTAGCGTTCCTAAAACAGATTTTCCTGATTCGAAACACGAGAGCCGGCCGGTATGGAGAACGATTTTAGACTGACCCTATCGATAGGGTACTTGGTCGTTGTCGAGAGTAACGTCTGTGAGCCAGTCTCACCGGTGGTGATACAGTAACTTTCTTGACAAATAGGGATGCGGACACTATATTTAATTTGTAAGCCACATCGGGCCCTCATCAGACAGAATTCATCTTTTGCTTGAATAAGTCGTATCTTGATATCAACCCCGTTTATCATGAGTTTCTCTTGGAAGAATATATCGCTGTGTATGGGGCAAGTAGTTCCACCTCCTTGCTTTCGCTGGTGTAACCCGATCTCTTCGACAACCCTGCGTTATGGCCTGCGGGGTCTTGAACATCCATGTGACCCGCCGTGTCTTTATGGAACAATCCAGCGCTGAAGACAGATTCCAACGTATCTTTACCGTAGTTGATCAGACTCTCGATGATACAGCGATAAGGGTAAGTGCTCGAACTCTGAGAAATCAGACGATCGCCGAGGGTCACGTCGACTTGTGAAAATATAGTGGCTCCTGGGTAGTTGATTAGACCCACCTTCGCAGGGTGTGCAATCTCTTCCCCGTTAGGTCTCGTGATTTTCACTCGTAGATAGAGCATCGTGTTATTGAGATCCACATAATCGCCGCGTTGCCTGCGATAAAAATTCCAATGGTGCAGAACCCGATATGGCCGATAATGGGGATACTTCTAAATAGCCGTTTTTCTCAATAACGGTCTGTGTCAGCGGGACCAAAAATAAGTCCAGCTCGGACTTGATGCATTCTCCCGACATGCGATGCAGTAGCGCCATGTTAGAATATGGATTTTGTGGCTCTCTTGATCAACACGTTTCGACTGACAGACCTCTTACGCTTTCTGCGTCGGTGGCGCTTGTTTGATCCGCACTGTTTTCTTCTTCTTCGGCGCAGCCCGTTGACCACGCCTCCTCACACCCGGCGGTTTAGACATTCTCTTACGTGCCATGACCATCAGACCGGACCCGTCTTGAGCTTTATCGCTATGCGGCGGCGTCAAAACGTTTGAGGCGGCGTCGGATACTATATTTTAGCTGCCGATTTTAGGTGTGGTTTCGCCAAGCTAAATCCTCTTTTAACAACGGTACGGCCATCCTGAACAGCCCTCTGAATAGACCTCCTAACCCCGCACCGTACATAACTTCCGATCCCAAATAACCCGGTAAACCGCAGCCGGCCTGATTTTGGTAATAGCTCACATAGTCCGCGGTATTGGGCTCTCCGGGTCTATAATAAACCATTTTTAAAGAATAGAAATATTTTTTGGTTTAAAGTGTAGTTTTATGATGACTTTCCCGTAAGAAAATGGTACTTTGTGGTTTTGATCGTCCTTCAACTCTATGACGATGCTGGTGATGTGATCCTTGCTGATCGATGCGTAATGGGGGTTGTCGTATCTAGCAATGACCGCGTCGTTGCCTTTACCCGTTATATGTACGCATTGGTATTGGATGATGTCGGTGTAAACATACATTGTGTAGAACCCTGCGTTGATATCGCATTGATGAGGAGCGTACATGATGACGTTTGCGGTAAAATCGGGTTCTTTATGATAGTTTAAACCTCCGAGAGGTTTTAGCGTCATTCCTAAAATAGTGGCGAGTCTTCCCCGGAAACTCATTGAAATGTTGGGTTTCGCGGTCAGATACACCTTGTTTTTTAATTCGTCATGATTCAATACGGCCGCTGGTGCGATGAGTTGATTTATAGCCGGAGGATCGCACGAATGTTTGCGTAGTACCCTCCGCTTATGTATAATTTTGTAATTATAGAAAACCAATATTTGAGGGATTGCTATCCGGGGTTCCGGAGCCGTATGTAGGATGAAATGCCCATCTTCGTCATTAAAGTTGTACCAACTTCTAGGATATTCGATTTCGTGAGTCCGACTTCCCATTGTCCTTTCAAGTTTATAGCTTTAGCCAACCTGGTTGTATAGCTGGATATACGATTTTCAGGATAAACCGACGACGACGCATTGCACGGCAACGTGACGTAGAACCCGTGATCCTCCATGACGGTCCTTCGCTCGTATGGTCTCATCCGTTAGACGGTGCGTTTTAAGGAGATTGCAAGTCCAGCAGAGTTTTTTTATCTATATAACTATTAAATTTTGAAGGCCATCCTAGCCATTTCACTAAAACAAGCGTAGATTTCCCTTGTTTTTTCTGACCTAAAATCTTTTCCACCTTAAAAGATTTGTTTTACTCACAATTATTTTTGCAGCTCTTCTTCATAAAACCCCTCGATGACATCGCCATCATAATCCTTGAGTCTGTAGACCGGGGTTGACGTGGAATACGAAGATACGGTGAAAAATTCTTCCGTGTAGTTCTGCTCATAACCTTTGGCGACGGGCCTCTCACTTTAGAAATCCTGACGACGTCGCCCGACTTTGAAATTAAATACGGTCTTCTTCTGCTTCTTTATATCGCCGTACAAGTTTTGAAACACTTGACCCTCATTTACTTTGTCGACGTCCACGGGTCTCATTCTGATACTTGGTGATAACTGGTGTTGTACCCTTGAATAATGTCTTGTAAAACATCTATGTATCGGCGGAATTTGTAGCCGTTAAAAATCTCCACATGCGGCTTTTTAATGTTCTATTAAATCGTTCCACGACACTGGCTTTCAAATCCGTGGCGGTAGCGAAGTGGTTAATGTCGTGCTTTTTCATCACATCTTGAAAATGTTTGTTAAAAAATTCCTTTCCCTGATCCGTCTGCAATTTCTGAGGCACACGACCCTCTTTGAGTATAGACTGGAACGCTTTAGTAACCTCAATGCCGCTCTTATTCTTCAAAACTCGAACCCATGAGAACTTGCTAAATACATCTATGCATGTCAGTAGGTATTTATGACCGTCATTATCCTTGGCGTAGGCACTCATGTCGACAAGATCGGCCTGGAACTGTGTATCGATCCCGTTACACAACCACTCTATTTCGTTTGTATTTTATAGGTGCTGTTTTGTGTAATGTGTAAGCATCCTCACCAGCCAACCATTCTGAAACCTCTTTATCGCTAGACGGACGCCGCTATCTTTTAAGACGGCGTCTTTTAATCGCTTTTTACCCCTAGAGAGCCGGGGTTGACGGTGTATAATAAGCCTTTTCATGAGCTCCGACATGCTGTCGTTTCAACCGATGCAAAAGAATAACGCGTACAAGTAGTTTGAATCAATCTTTTATTAAAAAAACGTTACAGGATGCATGCAAAATCTAAGTAAATGGTATTAATTCAATCTAAGTAAAATGATACACGTAAAGTAAAAATGGATATAATACAACACACTAACTAAGAATGGTTAGTAAAAAAGAATATTGTAGCAAATAGTTAGTAATAATGACATCAATGATAGTCTAACCAGAAAAGAAAGTCGCGGCAGGCCATCATGTTTTTGTCTAGGATGTAATCAACATACATTACGACAATTTTGTCAACGGTCTCATGAATATCGGCATGTTTTTGAATTTCATCATCATCGCTTTCATTCAAGATCAACTCAGTACATACATCCGCCACATAGGTAGAAGTACACAACACATCGGTGATTTCGATCGTACATTGTGATTCAATCATCATATCTAGAACCTCTTTTATCATTACATCAGGGGGGTCGGTACCATCAACACATTTATCCGTCAAATCGTCCCATGAATTAGCCAGTCCTCTTATTAACACCATATTTTTCTTGAGATTTGCCTGACGCGTAGTGTTGTGGTCAACTGGAATATCGGGGTGGGCTGCGTCCATAATAATCTTATACAGCAGCTCAGTCATCTGCCGTCTGTAATGCTCTTTAAACATGAATTCCATACAGCTCCTTAGGCTAGAGGCTACACCCATGCTGGAGCTGACTTGGTCACTCGCCATTCACAATTGAAAGACCTTGCCAGAGATCAACGACGTCGTAGACTATTTCCTTGCAGGGTTTGTCCAGAAGTTTCAGCCTGATTTCTTCTAGCTTGGCAACTATGAATGGTTCGTCTTTTAATTCGTGCAGAATAGTCCCGACTGTCCCTTGGATACGATGGGGGTGAGATTTTAACCCACAGCGGTTTAGGAGAATACCGATGATGGAATGAAAAAGGGCTTAAACAGCTTGCCTGACAGCTCGTCAAAGTGTGTGTCGGTAGAAGTTGGGAGGGTCAAACAGACAGGAATGTTGCAGCTGGCTAGGATGGTCAATCGCACACCCCTCGCAGTCTTCCTTCAGCTTATCGCCGATGAGATGTTCCAGCAGCACCACGGTCGCTGCTTTTATGATTTTGAATCCGACGTCGCTGAAACATCCGTCTGTAGCGTCGAGACCGGCTTTAGTGTCGAGACCGGCTTTAGCGATGGGAAGGTAAGTCAGGTTGTGTGATCCGAGGTCTGAGCCCAATTTATCCAGCCAGTCTTCGGAGGGGTTGACGATGTTAGCCGGACCCCAGTCGTTTTGGAGGTCCGATTCCCAATCTTTGTGGAGGTCCGATGGTCCAAGGGGGAAAGTCAGGCAATGGTCGCTTGCGTTGTCGTCAGGAGGCTCGAGAATGCTGCCGAAGGAGATGCCGCAGCTACACACATGAGCGGGTAATGAAGCGCCGTCTTCAGCCATGGTTTATAAATGCTGCTTGAGAGGGTCTGGTCACTGACTTTATGGCAAATGTAGTAAAGGGGCGGGGACGTCGTAGCACTGCAGCCATGGTTTATAAACGACGCCTGGGAGGGTCTGACCGGCGAGCTTCCGGATGTCCGTAGTAAATGGGGGCGGAATAGCGCGCGTATGTACTGCTGCGCACGCATCTCTCAGGGTGGAACAGCTGCACTTTAATTTTGTTGTAGCCGTCATGCAGCTCGCACCATTTGAACATCTTGTTTATTATTGAAAAAATACCGCCCAGCAGATCCAGATCGCGCCACTTGAACAAAAATTGCATTTCATACAGATCGTTATGCTCGTTAGGCAGGACGACCCCTGACCGATTTTTGTTGAGCTTTGTCTTGTCTTTACAGCAGAATATGTAGACAGAATCATCTGGGTTCTTTTTAGCGTGGTCACCTACCACGCGGTACCGGACATTCGGGTCTACCCCGTCCCACTCTGAAATGTACAAAGGCTCTTCGCCCGCTGTTCAGATCCTTCCAGACAAATTTGTAAAATAATGACCAGTCTTTTCAGGAAATACAACACACGCGTCTTCCCGGGCTGAAACTCGCCTGCGTTGTCGGTGGTGTAGAGTATAACAACTCGAGTTGATTTATGAAATTTGTACCCGAATACACGGTTACTGCTCATCATAAATTCACCTTTAGTCCATTCCGAAAGTTCATGGAGAAAGTTTGTCAAACGGACGTGACCGAAAGGTTTTCGGTGCCATAGTCAGACTGGCCATCAGACTGTCCGTCGTTCTGCTGCTCACCCCGCCTCTGGGGATTTAGGGACGATAAACAGTCCATGCTCATGTAGCTCATGTTTTCTCTTTCTGATTGATGTAGAACACACTGACCCATTTATATACGCTGTGGGTGGGAGGGGAATTTCCTGATAACAGCGTCTTCAAAGGACAAAACCTTCTGTGTGTATAACATGATTTAAAATACAGCCTTCAAAAACAAAACCTTCTGTCAAAATCATCAAAACCTGCTGTCAAAACATCAAAACCATCAAAACCACCTGTCAAAATCATCAAAAACATAAAACCTTCTGTCATTTATTATACAGCCTTCAAAACAAAACCTCCTGTCAAAATCATCAAAACCTGCTGTCAAAAACATCAAAACCATCAAAACCACCTGTCAAAATCATCAAAAACATCAAAACCTTATGTCATTTATTATACAGCCTTCAAAAACAAAAACCTCCTGTCAAAATCATCAAAAACATCAAAACCTGCTGTCAAAACATCAAAACCATCAAAACCAACTGTCAAAATCATCAAAAACATCAAAACCTGCTGTCAAAACATCAAAACCATCAAAACCTGCTGTCAAAACATCAAAACCATCAAAACCACCTGTCAAAACCATCAAAACCTACTGTCAATAACATCAAAACCATCAAAACCACCTGTCAAAAACATCAAAACCTACTGTCATGATAACATGATTGATTATACCGGAAGTCCCGCCTACACCGGAAGTCCCGCCTTATACCGGAAGTCCCGCCCCTATACCGGAAGTCCCGCCTACACCGGAAGTCCCGCCTACACCGGAAGTCCCGCCTTATACCGGAAGTCCCGCCCCTATACCGGAAGCCCCGCCCACCTGTCATCAATCATTTTGACAGGTGGTGTAGTATACTTACTACTGGGGTTACATCTGTTTTTTTTTTTCACACACACTCCCACATACAGATTTAATTGATTTCTTTCATAAATTGCAGTAGCTATGTTTCCATCCAAAGATTTGAATTAAATTTATGCGCAAAACTGGAATATCGCAAAAAACATATGAGAATAAAGCACCGTTTCCATCCAACAAGTCAAAGAGAACAAAATCGTCACTTCTTGGTAAACTGTGGCACTAAATATCACTAAGAATCTTGGAGAAGCCACTGAATATGGGCCTAATAACTTTCATATATGACATACTTGCACCTCAGAGCAAGCAAACGAGACACAATAAATGCGGTCATTACTTTCGGAGGCGGATGCTGCTGTTTGGGAACGCAGTCGTGTAAGACAATTATACAGAAATACTTTGACGACAGACTTTACTCAGGCTTTTCAGAATTACCATAACAATATATGGATGCTATGATCGAGATCAGTCCGCTGGTTAGTCAAGTTATCCCGTCTTATAGCGCAAACTAAAGTCACATTACTTTTTCGATGCGCATGGAGGAATTTATTCGGTAAATGTTTTGTTTCCATCGTAGTTTATGCACACTTTTTCTTATCAGATAAAAGAGTATCCTGCTCAAATATGCGCTTAAAAATACATTTTTAATGCACATATTTAGAATTTATGTGCATCTTGGCGTTTACATTTGGCATATTTCAAAATGCACATAAATATAGGTGGATGGAAACGCAGCTAGTGACTGCTCTAAAATATGAAACAGAAATGTTTCAGAAGTTTATAACATGCTTATAAAACCTGCCTTGAATTGTCCCTCATTCAGAAAACAGTCTGGAGTAAAAGTATTTGCGCAGCCAGGCATAAATTAATTTAGTGAAAGTGAAGTGATGTGTGTCCAAGTATGGTGACCCATACTCAGAATTTGTGCTCTGCATTTAACCCATCCAAGTGCACACACACAGTAGTGAACACACACACACACACACCGTGAACACACACCTGGAGCAGTGGGCAGCCATTTATGCTGCGGCACCCGGGGATCAGTTGGGGGTTCGGTGCCTTGCTCAAGGGTCTCACCTCAGTCGTGGTATTGAAGGTGGAAGAGAGCGCTGGTTATTCACTCCAAAATCAAAATGACTTGATAATTGAAACTGTTTAAGTTTGGGTGGGATTAAAAAAAGGAGTGAATTTCTATCATTGTAGGGTGGTTTTGTCCACAAACTGCTAAAACATATTTATATGGAAATGAAGCTATTTTTCATCCAATGTCTCCTTTAAAATTAATCAATTAGAATTTTAATTCAAGTGATGAAAGATTTCAAAAGTCTGACAGTAATCAGTGTTGAGCACTACTGTAAGGTTAACCCTGCCTGGTTAACATGTTTGAAAATGATTAACAGTTGAAGACATTAGAAATTTAGAAAAGTAATCAAATGTAATCAGTTACATTACTTTAATCAAGTAATTGAAAAGTTACACTACTTATTACATTTCAAGTAGGGTAACTTGTAATCTGTAACCTATTACTTCTCCAAAGTAACCTTCCCAACACTGCATACATGACTGATCTTCTGTTACTCTGAGTAGCTCCGCTGCAGAAATAAAACATTCAATAATGATTTAAAAGTTATTTTTGAGCAATTTACTTGTTCCCAAGTGTACCAAGCAATTTATTTGTTCCATCTGCAACGCACAGAATTATGCTCCAAGATTGTTTTAATAGCCCTCTTCCAATTTACTTCTCCATCCAAGTAGAGTTTCTGGCACATCTGTCAGTTTATTTCATACCTTTCAACAAATCAAACTAATAGATCACGAACATGCTTCCATTTGAATGTGAATTTAATCAAGTTTAGTCTTTTTCAACTAACCTTTGTCTTTCCAGAGGACTCAGCGATCTAGTCTTTCATGGCTGGCTCGGTGGCTCTCACTAGACTTTGATAATGTTTTTCTTATTATGAGGTTGAATGAGCTAAAAAGGCAGATCTATATAGCATGATGCCCTGTCATTCTTCTCAGCACGGATCTTTGAAGCCCAAGTTGTGAGGTTTTTCAAAAGGTCCATCATACCGAGAGTATTTGGATGTCTTTAATTAATGGAGATGCCTCTGTTCTTTGCCTTCATCCTTTCTGCCATTCTCCTTTGAATGCAGAACTGTGAGTTGTGATATGAGTTGAAAGCCCTGTTTGGTTTTGATTGGGTTTGTTCCATGCCAGGCTAATATGCTCCTTTACATTTAGAAATGAAAGGCTCATTTTCCTTTTCTTATTATGAGTATACTCTGTCTGTGATACATGATTACAAGGACAAAAGATAATCACAATGATTCATATTTTGCAGCTCAAACATCCAAAGGTTATAAGCAGTTGTCTAGGCCTACTCCATTTTTCTTGATAATTATATATACACATCAGTCATCAAATAAGTCAAGTTTAACTTTCACTTTTAACCAACTTTTCTCAACTCTTCCTTTCAAAATATAAGTATTAATTTAACATAGAAAGGCACAAACAAAACTTTGTGTTAATAGTAATTCACTTGCAATATAAGTGTATTGAGTGAGAGAAATTGTGAAGGATGTAAAAGCAGAAATGTGCAGCTCATATTCCGTTAAAGCATTAATATTAAGCCCTTATTTTCTCATTAGTTTTAAAACACATTGCTCTGTTAAATTAAGTGCAGTATATGACCCCATGTAGCCTACGCATGCATTACTGTACAGATTTTTTTTTTATGTCATAGATGTTGTCATTTCATTTTATGCTGACTGGTCAATCCTTTGTTGATTTACAGTTTTCTGTTGATTGAGCTCTTTAACATACTGGTATTTATAGGCCACACTGATTAATTACGCCAGAGCTAAAATAAATCTGATTACAAGTGATTAACAACACAATTACAAAAAGCCATTCAATAATACACAAATTAGGCAAAAACAGGACTTATCTTTAGCATGCTGCAGGCATTACTGTGACAGTTCTGACACCAGACACTAATGAATATTGAAAAAACAAACATATTCTGCAAAAATAATTCTGAAACCTCATTTGTCATGCAATGCATTGACAAAATTGAAGTTCACTGGGAATCCTACCAAATTAACATATGTTCCACTGTAAAGGCGTTATGTACATGGGGATTTACCTGGAAGCCCGAACATCTCTGAGTAGAGAAAACGCCAATGAAATTGGCTTGTGGATTTTGCATACCTGAGCCACTCCCCGTGCATACAGGTATAAAAGGGTGAGAGGTGCATCCACTCATTAGGTTTTACGCTGAGGAGCCGAGACGAGTCCCTGGCAACCAGCGATGGTTCAAGATTGTGGCATGGGGACATAACGTCTCCGTTCCCTCCATCAGGGAACGGGGGTTACGTACGTAACCTAGACGTTCCTATCTGTCGGTCACTACGAGTTATGTCATGACGACATAGGGGTCCTATGGAAAGCGCCACAAGCTGAACCCCGTCACAACCTTGTGGCATGCAGATGTTGACAAGCGAGTGCGTGACAGACAAATGCCATGCAAGAGGTTGCAACCTTCCTACCGCTCCAGTGCAAATTCGCTAACCTTGGTGCCCACCGGGACCACTGAGTACATCGCTGCTGGAGATAGCCAAGCCGCTGTTCCTTTCCCCACGGAATCGGAAGGATTTCGACCTTCAGTGAAAGACAGCTTCAGGTCTTTCCTATTTGTTGTTACAGCTTGTCGTGACGGCAGGGAAGCGAGCCTTCCATAGAAGGGCGCACGGAGGCCACATCCTGCCGAAGGGAGGTAACATGTGGAGACACTGATATGGACTGGCCCAGGCTTGGGGCAGTACTACATACGACTGGACTCTGGGGCAGATCCTACCTAGGAGTAGGGAGGAGGCTGCCAGCAGAACCTGACAGAAGCTCTGTCACAGGAAGACACGGGTTTACCATGAGGGAAACCTTACCGTGGAAGAATACACATATGGGATTACCGAAGGGGAATCAGGCCATACGGACACCTAGCCCAGTACAGGGGCTGACCGGAGACCCGGGCGAGCTAACACCAGTACTGGGCCTGGCGTCAGACTGCTCCGCCCAGTCTGACTGCCGGGGTGCTGGAGGATTCCACCAGGGTTCACGTCCGGAGAACTGAACTGGGGAGAAAAAGGCGCTCGTATCCCGGGTGAGGGGAATGGCGCAGCAAGCGTGACACCGCCAGTTCTTCTCGCCATTACTTACCCAATACACGGAAGAAACTGGCTCAACGCGAAGATTGTAGAATCTTGCGAAGGTGTTCGGTGTCGCCCAGCCCGCAGCTCTGCAGATGTCTGCCAAAGAGGCACCGTGCGCCAACGCATGGGAGGAGGCAACACTCCTGGTGGAGTGAGCCCTCACCCCCAGGGGGCACTGCTCGCCTTGCGACTGGTATGCCAAGGCGACGGCCTCCACTATCCAGTGGGCCAACCTCTGTTTGGAGACAGCCTTCCCTTTCTGCTGCCCTCCGTGGCAGACAAAGAGCTGCTCGGAGCTTCTGACGCTCCGGGTGCGGGTCACGTATATGCGCAATGCTCTTACGGGACACAGCAACGCTAAGGCTGGATCTGCCTCCTCCGAGGGCAGTGCTTGCAGGTTCACCACCTGATCGCGGAAGGGCGTGGTGGGAACCTTGGGCACGTATCCAGGCCGGGGTCTCAAGACAACGTGAGAGTAGACCGGCCCGAACACAAGGCACTCTTCGCCACCGAAAACGCCTGGAGGTCCCCAACCCGCTTTGATGGAAGTGAGCGCGGTCAGGAGCGCTGTCTTAAGAGACAGGAACTTCAGCTCGACTGAGTCCAGCGGCTCAAAGGGGCCCCTCTGAAGTCCAGCCAGGACGATAGAGATGTCCCAAGAGGGCACAAGGGGAGGCCTGGAGGGATTCATCCTCCTGGCCCCCTTCAGGAACCTCACGATGAGATCATGCTTTCCCAGGGACCGGCCGTCCACTGCATCGTGGTGAGCCGCAATAGCGGCTACATACACTTTCAAGGTGGAGGGTGACAGCCTACGCTCCAACCTTTCTTGCAGGAAAGAAAGCACTACTCCAATCGCAGTATCTTCGGGGGTCTTCGAGCGAAAGAACACCAGGTCGCGAACAGACTCCATTTCAGTGCGTAGGTTTGCCTTGTTGAAGAAGCCCTAGCCTGAATGATGGTCTCTACCACCGCCGGTGGTAGACCACTCAAGTGTGCCGCGTCCGTCCAGGAGCCACACATGGAGGTTCCATAGATCTGGACGCTGGTGCCATATGGTGCCGAGCCCCTGAGAAAGGAGGTCCTTCCTCAGAGGAATGCGCCAGGAGGTGCTGTCGCGAGGGAAATGAGTTCGGGAAACCAGGTCCGGGTGGGCCAATGGGCGCAACCAGCAGGACCTGCTCCTCGTCCTCCTGAGCTTGCACAGTGTCTATGCGAGTAGGCTCACTGGGGAAACGCATACTTGCGTGGGCCGAGGCCAGCTGTGTGCCAGTGCGTCTGTGCCGAGGGGGCCCTCGGTCAGGGAGAAGTACAGCTGGCAGTGGGAGGACTCGGGGGAGGCAAACAGGTCTACCTGAGCTTCCCCGAATCGACTCCAGATCAGCCGGATCGTCTCGGAATGGAGTCGCCACTCTCCGGGGAACATGAGCTGTCGTGAGAGCGCGTTGGCCGCACGATTGAGCTGCCCCGGGATGTGAACAGCACGCAGTGACTTGAACCGCGTGTGACTCCAGAGGAGGAGATGGCGGGCGAGCTGTGACATGCGGTGTGATCGTATACCCCCCAGCCGGTTGATATACGAGACCGCCGCGGTAGTGTTCGTCTTGCGGACTAGCATGTGCTTGCCCAACAGCAGTGGCCGGAACTGCCGCAAGGCTAAATGCACTGCCCACAGCTCCAGGCAGTTGATGTGCCAAAGCAGTCGGGGCCCTGTCCAGAGACCTGAGGCTGCCTGCCCGTTGCATGTAGCGCCCCAGCCTGTGCTGGAGGCATCTGTTGTGACAACAGTATGCCGGGACACTTGTTCTAGGGGCACCCCGGCCCGTAGAAAGGCAAGGTCTGTCCAGGGCTGAGGGAGCGGCGACACTGCTGGGAGATACCTACTCACAGTGTACCGCGGCGCCATGCCCACCTCGGGACCCGGGAGTGTAGCCAGTGCTGAAGTGGTCTCATATGAAGCAATCCGAGCGGCGTGACTGCAGCTGCGGATGCTATATGCCCCAGGAGCCTCTGAAACTGTTTCAGTGGTACCACATTCCTGCCTCTGAAGGAACTCAGGCAGTTCAGCACTGCTTGGGCACGTTCCTCCGTGAGGCGTGCCATCATACTCACCGAGTCTAACTCCACACCGAGAAAAGAGATTCTCTGCACAGGGGAGAGCTTGCTCTTTTCCCAGATGACCCGAAGCCCCAACTGGCTGAGGTGCCGGAGCACCAAGTCCCTGTGATCGCCCAACTGCTCTCTGGATTGGGCTAGAATAAGCCAATCGTCGAGGTAGTTGAGGATCCTGACGCCCACTTCCCGTAACGGGGTAAGGGCGCCCTCTACAACCTTCGTGAAGACATGGGGAGACAGGGAGAGCCCGAAGGGGAGGACCCTGTACTACCATGCCCGACCTTCAAACGCAAACGTGTAAGCGTCCTTCAGGTCGATCGCTGCAAACCAATCCTGGGGCTGAATGCATTTGATCATGCGCCTGTGCGTCAGCATCTTGAACGGGAGCTTGTGCAAAGCCCGGTTCAAGACTCGCAGATCCAGGATTGGCGAAGGCCACCACCTTTCTTGATGCGATGAAGTAAGGGCTGTAAAACCCCTGCCTCATCTCGGCTGGAGGGACCGGCTCGATTGCATCCTTTGCCAGGAGGACAGCAATCTCCTCGCGCAAGACAGGGGCGTTCCGGACTGCCACCGATGTCTCGAGAACGCCGTTGAACTTGGGAGGTCGCCTGGTGAACTGAATCACGTAGCCGAGTCGAATTGTGCGCGTGAGCCAGCGAGACATGCTGGGCAGCGTGAGCCACGCCTCCAGACGCTGTGCAAGCGGCTCCAACGGCACAATCGACAAACTGTGGTGGTGCAGCGAAAGGGAGTAGGGGTGGATGGCACAGAAGGCGGTGCGTTCTGAGGCATCCTCACCGAACTCCCTGGGTCCCGAACGGGACTGGCCAGAGGTGCGTGGGGAGGAATGTCATCCCCGAACCGTACTCTCTTGGCTACTGGCAAAATGGGTCGTGGGCGAGAGTGAGGAGGCAGGGCGTCGCACACTGTCGTCCCATGGACCTGAGAACCCGGAGGAAAAGGAAATAGCTTTTTCTTTGAGAAGGTGGGTACCAGAGGTGCCAGAGGTGCGTGGGGAGGAATGTCGTCCCCGAACCGTACTCTCTTGGCTACTGGCAAAATGGGTCGTGGGCGAGAGTGAGGAGGCAGGGCGTCGCACACTGTCGTCCCATGGACCTGAGAACCCGGAGGAAAAGGAAATTGCTCTTTCTTTGAGAAGGTGGGAACAGCGTGAGCCACGCCTCCAGATGCTGTGCAAGCGGCTCCAACGGCACAATCGACGTACCTGTGGTGGTGCAGCGAAAGGGAGTAGGGGTGGATGCCACAGAAGGCGGTGCGTTCTGAGGCATCCTCACCGAACTCCCTGGGTCCCGGACGGGACTGGCCAGAGGTGCGTGGGGAGGAATGTCGTCCCCGAACCGTACTCTCTTGGCTACTGGCAAAATGGGTCGTGGGCGAGAGTGAGGAGGCAGGGCGTTGCACACTGTCGTCCCATGGACCTGAGAACCCGGAGGAAAAGGAAATTGCTCTTTCTTTGAGAAGGTGGGTACCAGAGGTGCCAGAGGTGCGTGGGGAGGAATGTCGTCCCCGAACCGTACTCTCTTGGCTACTGGCAAAATGGGTCGTGGGCGAGAGTGAGGAGGCAGGGCGTCGCACACTGTCGTCCCATGGACCTGAGAACCCGGAGGAAAAGGAAATTGCTCTTTCTTTGAGAAGGTGGGAACAGAAACAAAACGAAACAGAAGATTCTCCTCCCGGCCCTCCACCGGGGGAAGGAGCGGCGCTGTTCTCGCCGTCTCCTGAGAAAGAGCAAACTCCAACATCTCCGGGTTGCCACGTCAGGGCCGCTTCGTCGACTTCCTGGACGACTTGGGGCCTGGCTGGGACGCGGGGGCGCCGCTCTCCTGCGAGAGGCTCGACGCACCGGCCTATGTGTCGATTCGGCCTGGGGCGGAGCAGCTCTGGAGGACGCAGGAGGGCGCCCACGGCGACGGGCAGACTGAGGCCTGGCCCCGGGGGCAGCGGTGGATGGTGCATCACGCCGGGGCAGGATGTGCTGGATCGCCTCGGTCTGCTGCTGTACCGCCGAGAACTGCTGGGCGAAGCCCTTGACGGTGTCGCCGAACAGCCCTCCCTGGGAGATGGGGGCGTCGAGAAAGCGTGCCTTGTCCACGTCCTTCATCTCTGCCAGGTTAAGCCAGAGATGGCGCTCCTGGACCACCATGGTGGACTTCGCCTTCCCGAGGGACCGCGCCGTGACTTTCGTCGCTCGTAGAGCGAAGTCAGTCGCCGTGCGCAGCTCCTGCATCAACACCGGGTCGGTACTACCCTCGTGCACCTGTTTGAGCGCCTTGGCTTGGTGAACCTGCAGGATAGCCATGGCGTGCAGGGCGGAGGCTGCCTGGCCCGCAGCACTGTAAGCTTTGGCTGCGAGAGCGGCTGTCAGCTTACAGGCCTTGGACAGGAGACGCGGACGGTTCCTCCAAGTGGCAGCGTTTCGTGGGCACAAGTGGAGAGGCACCGCTCTCTCCACCTGGGGAATGCCCGCGTACCCCCTGGCCACTCCGCCATCGAGGGTAGTGAGGACGGAGGAGGCGGACGAGCGGCTTCTGGCCGTGAAAGGGGCCATCCACGAACTCGTCAGCTCCTCATGCACCTCCGGGAAGAAAGGCACAGGGCAGGGCGCGGTTGTGAGCCATGCCCGCTCCGAAAACCAATCGTCCCAGCCGCGAGGGCTCGGGACTGGGCGGTCTGTTGACCTCCAGCCCGATGCTCACGGCTGCCGGGCAAGCATGGCCATCAGCTCTGGGTCCGGTGCGGCGGTGGCGACAACACCCGAGGGGGGCAGCCCCACCGCACCTTCATCCTCAGAGGACGTGAACCCATCCCCCGATGCTGCGATCGACATCCTATCTACAGATGGCGCACCGAATGAAATGCTGGGCGCCCCGTGGGACAGACCAGCGAAATCACCCGGGAACCGGACGGGATGTTCGCTGCGTGAGGAGTAAGAGGTCCGTGGGGGCGTGCCCGGCGGAGACGGCCCAGACACGATCGTCCGTGATTTGCTCTTTTAGAATTTGCTCTCTCAGTTGAAGTGCCCAGGGGAATCGCTGATGAGAGGGACTCTGCTGATCGCACCGTTACGCCAACCGGGAACAAAACAAAGATGAACGGCTTTGTGGAGATCAGCACTCTTCTCATCCACTCGGCTCCGAAGCAAAAATCTAATGAGTGGATGCACCTGTCGCCCTTTTATACCCGTATGCACGGGGAGTGGCTCAGGTATGCAAAATCCACTAGCCAATTTCATTGGCGTTTTCTCTTAGTCAGAGATGTTCGGGGCTTCCAGGTAAATCCCCTATGTCGTCACGACATAACTCGTAGTGACCGACAGATAGGGAACTAGTATTAACTTGAAAACTGCACAGAAGACGTGGCAAGCCATTTTATTAGGTTTTTGTGCTTTATAAACATATTTAGAATGATTATCTAAATGCATAGTATCATGGGATTGATATTACTGTAATGCTATCATGATTCATTCATTTACATTTAGCAGACGCTTTTATCCAAAGCGACTTACAGTATTACTTTTTCAGGCTATACATTTGTATTGTCAGTATGTGTGTTCCCTGGGAATCGAACCCACAACCTTTGCGCTGCTAACGCAATGCTCTAACCATTGAGCCACAGGAACACGAACATGATCATATAGGTACAGTTATCACTCAAAACTTGCTGCAAACATGCAAAAACTACAAAAATAGCAGAGCAGGTATCAAGGTGGATCATCTGACAGGCCAGAAACGTGTCTAAAAAATGAGACTTGGAACGATCACTCTGAATAATGCCTGGTGCCCCACAGGAACTGACGTCTGGAAGTGACTTGTTTACCACACAAATTCTGCCATAACGGACTCATAAAACATCCTCTCAAACCAACCTTGCTGTCATATTCATAGCCATTAAGATCCATGCTCTCTTTCCTAATAAATTCTTGGCTCTCCATTTAGTACTGAGAGAGACAAAGAAGTGCTTATAAATGTTCGCTCCCTAAATCTATGTTGCTCGGTGTAACCTTGAGCACTGCAATGTAATTCCTTCCCCTACATGCCGTTTTATTGATTTCTGTAAAGCCAGATTCTTCATATGCATCCCACCCTGTCTCATTTACCTGGGCCTTTAAGGTCTCTCAGTGCTAAAATTGCATTTCTGAAAGAAATGGGTTCCATCCGTCCCTTCACATTCAGGATCAGCAAAAGAATGTGGTGTGGTATAGAATTGCAGGGAGATCAGTGTGAGATGTGTCTGCTTATGAGGACACAACTCAGCTCCATGCTCTGACTACAAAATGCTTATATACGAATACATAAGGCCAGAGTTTTGCAATAGAAAGTTAAACGCAAGTGTGCTATTATAAACTATTGAGTGTTGACAACCACTCATAATCCGAAATACTTTGCAAATCTTTCCCATTGCAAGATAATGTCAAGGTTAAAATATTAAGGTTGTGGTATTCTTCAGAAATTTTTTGGAACAATACATTTGAAATTGCTCTATACTAGCACCAAGCAACTACTTTAACGGTTCGTGCAGAGACACTAACGACAGAAAATAAATGCTTGATCTCATTAGCATGTTGGAAGAAAATGCACATCGTGAAGCATTGTCCAGATGCATTACCTGCACAGGCTCGAGCGCAGTAATTATCACTGCTGTGACCTGAGGGTCTGGCCATTTTCTCTTGGTATTGCTGTTTTGATGAGGTCAGACATCTGCTTCCTGCAGGGCTGTTCAACACTAATTTACAGCATGTATTACCTTTATACAACAGGAGAATTAGGTAAAGACAACCATGAAAAGGTCTCCTGGAATAAAAAGTCTTTATAGAGGCACTCACTGTCAGTAATGTGCACTATTATACAAATACGATGCTGCATCTGCCGTATTGCATTTCATATAAAAAGGCACTTGTACTTTTCTCCCTGTGTTCGAGGTTGTAAGGAATAAAATGTTAATGTCATATGTTTGATGTTCTGATGTTTACAAGGCACAAAGTGTACTCCTGCTGTCTCCGCACTCAGTGTGTACTTATTACACCATAAATAACACCACCCTGATGTTCCTTTCACAACAATGACTAACATGGCACATGCACAAAGCATTTTGTACCACCGTTTCCGACTGCATCTATGAAAACAACATGAAATATATTTGTAAAACACAAAACACATCCGTTGTAACTTTATTTCACATTCACCTTGTTCACAAAATAATAAAACATGTGTTTGTTGTCAAGAAACTTGACTTTAAATTTGATCAACATTTAATGTAAATTTCTAAATAAATAATTTTTAACATATAAACATTTACTAATTTAAACAACATAAAAATATGTATTTTGTGGACATAGCTCAAATAAATCCTATTTATATGAGACTAAGTAACACATTGGTGAAGCATTGACAAAATGTATAAAAAAATCCTTATTCAATGAAACTTTCATCAATAAATTCACCGACAAGATCAACACTGCTGTTCTTACTAGTTATGACAAGTGTTGAGAAGACATCTTGAACATCATAACTTCGAATAACAAACTCTTAGCAAGCACTGGCTAGTTCTGTGATAAGAGACAGTGGGTTAAATGCTCTTCACACCACCATCTGTTCACTAAATCTTTTCTCCCTCGTCACTCTTCTGCCTGGCTGTTCCCCACCGTCTAAATGGAGCTTAAGTTGGGATGATTGCCACTGGTCTGTGCTACTTAATAATAATAATATATTAAGCTCAGATGAGCTTTATTTGTCACATACACAATTATACAGAGTATAACCAGCAGTGAAGTGTGTTCTCTGTATTTAACCCATCCAAGTGCACACACACCTGGAGCAGGGGGCAGCCGACACTGCAGCACCCGGGGAGCAGTTGGGGGTTCGGTGCCTTGCTCAAGGGTCTCACCTCAGTCGTAGACAATTCCTGCCGGAGCCGAGATTCGAACCCACAACCTCGGGTTACAAGTCCGACGCTCTATCCATTAGAGCCACGACTGCCCCTTCTGGTGTCTGACTCTAGTCAAGGTCCTTCTCAGCTGCCCAAACCTCAGTGTGGTTTTGTGCTAATTGCATTAAATGTCTGATGTTTCATAATAAGATGACAATGCCATTCCTTCAATTTCTTGCTATAGACACAATATACTGTTAATAATAAGGGGTTGCAATATTTCCTTAGAAGAACCACTTTTTGTTCCTCAAAGAACCTCTCAGTGAAGAGTTCTTAAAACTCAGAGTGATGATACACAGGGCATTGTTTTGAGCGATGTTGCAATGCCGAGCGATGTTGATTGGGCACTTTCCCATTGAGGATGGGCAATACATTTGGACACTTTAGATTGGTTATGGGCCCATGTCTTACCTGCTTGCACATAAATGGCAACAGTACCCAACAACATTGCTCAAAAAGTTGCCCCATGTATCATCACCTTTAGTGTGAAGGACATTTTAATATTCTAAATAACCATTTTCCCTTTTGAGGAATAGAAAGGTTCCATGCATGTTAAAGGTTCTTTATAGAACCGTAGATGCCAATAAAGAACTTTTATTTTTAAGAGGTTATATAGGAACTTCAAAAGTATTACGGTATGGATGAGCTGCATAAAGATTCTTCAAAACTTTTCTACTTTGTTCTACTGAAAGTAAAGTTCTGTGCTTTCATTTTGTTTTGCTTTTCAGTTTAATTTTATTAGTTAGTTCAAATATTTCTACAGCTTTTACAATTTTTTTTATTTTAGTTTCTGCAATTTAGTACTTCAACTTAAACTTACTGATAGTTCGATTTTACTTTAGCTAATTTAAATGGACAAAAACAACTTTAAAATAGTTTTAGTTTAAGTTAACATAACAATATTAGTACCATCATAACATATTACCACCCACTTACATCAATTATTATTCTTGGCCCATTATAAGATTCACGGTGCTAATAGTTTTTCAAAGAAGAGCTTTAGAGCTAACAGTGGTCAGAACATATACAAATCTTAAAGGAACAATTACACAAGCAGTTTGTTTAATTTCTAAATGTGAAAAGTCATGTAAAAACTAATTATGATTTTGTGCAACACATCTTGAAACATTTCTTCAGAAAACAAATCATATTTACAGAACATGGTCACTTTTTGTCAACACTTGTACTGCTGTCATTGGTGATAACGCTGGCCAGCTGAGTCCAGAGCAGATATGACATAATGTCACAAGTGCATTCAGATGAGGTAACTGTTATCTACAGAGGCGTGATGTGGGCTAAAAGTGACAGGAGAGCGGAAGAGAACAGAGAGAAGGATGAACAGCCCTCTGAGCTTTCAGTCCCGCTGAGAGTAAGAAGCTGTTTCAGGAATTGAAGTCCAGATTTTGTTTTTTAGAGACTCTCTTCACCTGGAAGACTGCAGCGATACGCTGTGGCACTCACAGAGGCCGTAGATGGTCACGCCTGAAAACACTTCATTCTGATCTTGCCTGTGGAATAGTGTAACCTGCTGAGAGCTTTAAACCTGATATCAACCCACCCACACTTACTAGGGTGATCTTTGGATGGCAGTTGCTTTGTTTGTTGATATTTAGTGGGTAAATGAGGCCTGTCTCACTTGTAGAATATACCCCCAAAAGAGGACTAAATAGTCTCCATTTCTCTTTCCCTTCATCTCCCATCTGCTTTCCTCAGCAGTCTGTTTGTACCTGCTGCGACATCCTTTATTAAGCTTTATAGCAACTTCCTTTCATGGAGGGCAGGCGTTGCACAATCAGAACTCAGATATTTTGCTGTCTGGCTGTGATTGCAACTGTCTATTCTCATTTTCTGAGCAGCTCACTTTATCAAACACCACCATCCACAATCTGAGCCAGAAACAAAGAAGGGGGGTGCGGTAAATAGATAAAAGGAGAGGGTAAGAGAGTTCAGGCATATCCGTGGCCACCTGTTCTCTCATTCTCCAAGCCATTAAAATTACATCATGTAAATGAGTGCATTCCAACAGCATCAATGAGCCGCTGTTAGATTAATTTTACTGTGACTGATCCTTGTTTTTAATAATGTTAAAACCAAACAGCTAATACCTACATAAGCATGATTCACTTTCACACTGCTCATGAATGGCCACAGATGAGGGGAACGCTTTGGGGAACAATTGGGCTGACATCTGATCAATGAAGTTTATTGGTATGATATATAGCAGGTTCTTGGAGCTTTCGGTGTCAAGTTTTACGAGGTTTATGCTAGCCACAAGCTCCTAGTTCTTTTTCAATGACAGCATGACTGCTAGCTACTAGTGCAAGATAAAAACATTTACATTTTTCGTGCCTGCCACGTCATTAACAATCAGATGATTTCATTCGCACCCATTTAATGACATTTAGTTTTGATATGGTCAGAGAACAACATGGAGGTAATATAACATGTAACATAACACTCAATAACTCACTCTACATTTAGTCATTTAACAGATGCTTTCATCCAAAGTGACTTACATACGAGGACAATAGAAGCAATCAAAACCAACAAAAAAGCAATAATAGCTAAGTGCTATGACAAGTTTTGGTTAGTCTAAGGCAGTAAATGTAGCAAGTAAAAAATATATAATAAATAAAAATGAATCAAGTAGATAGAATGGAAAAAGTATAGAGAATGCTAGTGTTAGGGGGTCAAGTTTTTTTAGAATAAAAAATTATAGAATAAATATACAATTATAGAACATTATATATATTTACTAAATTGTTTTGGTTCCTTTTGACTTCCATTGTATAGACAATAAGATACATGGAAGTTAATAGGAACCAAAACTGTTTTGGTTATCAGTATACTTCAAAATATCTTCTTTTGTGTGCAGTAAAGAATAAAAATTCATACAGGTTTGGAATAAATGATGACGGAATTTTTGGGGGTGAACTATCCCTTTAACATTACCAAACCCGGCAGGATGAGAATACCGGACAGCTGGAAGAAACAGGAAGGAGACGGACATGACAAGAAGGATATGCAGCTTCTCCCTTCCTGGCATCTGTTTTCTGCTGTGCCACATTCAATTCCAGAAGGGAATTAGCCAGTCGATAAGAAGCCATTACTGCTAACTCTGTGGAAATGCACCTTGCATTCAATTGTCTCTTTCACCATTTATTTGAAATCTTATCTTTCCTCTCACCTAGTGAATCCAGCTGCAGTTAAATCAGTGGATGCTGTTTATGCAGGATGCAACATAGCTGAAGGTTACAGAAAGAGAGGAGAGAACACTAAAAGACAGACGTCAAGGGCAAGAAAACCAAGTCATGGTAGATGGCAAATTAAATCTGATTTGTCTTGCATGAAATGTCCATTACAGCTGTCGTTATATCACAGTCCAACAAATACAATTGTTCTTGTTGTAGGGGAGTGTATACAGTATATATAAATGTGTGTGTGTTTGTGTGTTTATGATTTGTTTAAATTATAATTTTGCATTAAATATGTCAATTTTTTAAATAAATTTAAAAGGGGTAATATTTAACATCCCTTTTGATTCTACAAGGACAAAAAACATGTTACCTGGGCAAAGGCATGTCTGCCTATAACGCACACACACACACACACACACACACACACACACACACACACACACACACACACACACACACACACACACACACACACACACACACACACACACACACACACACACACACACACACACACACACACACACACACACACACACACAGAGGAGAGTTCCAATAGCACATGGGTTCTGTGGTTAAATGGAAAAGACGTAAAGAAAAGCAGAAGCTGCGAGTGAGATAGCGAGAAGACATGACAAATGGGCTTGCAGTCTCTCGGAGCAGTTGACTTTGACAGCAGTGCTGCCCTTTGCTCTTGAGACACCTCTCCATGATGATGACTCATGGGAAGACCATTATGTAGCAGCAAGTCAGGCAAATCTCTGGTTAAGACCGAACAATTATACCAGCTCCCCAAACACAAGCAGTCATATCTAATAATTTCCCAACCATTTCAAACCATGTCTTGTTCTGCTTATCAGAACATGGCCAGAGTAATAGACAAGCCTTACAAGAAATCATTAAGCTCCTCTTCACCGACTGTTTGCAGATTCAACTTATGACACAACTGTTGCAAAATGATTATGCTTAGTACTGAGTACCATCTTTTGGCCAAAGTAGGCAGCATTGCTTGGAATAGCCTGATCCATGAACAATTTTTTTTTATATTGGTTCAATGACCATATAGCGTCACAAGTGAAGCAGCTACGAATCACTCTTCCGGTTCTTTTAATGATTAGTTAATTAAACAGGCACAGGACTGTTCATAATGGAACACCATCATTGAGGATATGATATACAATTTTCAATATATATGACATTATATGCTATTAAGTAACTTATATTTCAAGTACTTTCAGTTACTTCGGATGTTTTGCTTCAAAGAAATAGTCTTTGAACAGTAGTGGTGTTTCGTTGCTGAATGGATCAATGTTTTTGAACGAATCGTGAGTAAATGATTCAAAGAGTCATTTGCATCCCTTACAAAGGCAGTCATATTTCGTTTCTGAATGAACCAGCGTTGGTTGAATGAAATGGTTAAATCAATTGTTAATGACTTAGCCTCTTCGTATAAAGACTCGCCGCCACCTACTGGTGTAACAGTGTAACCTGCAGAAGAACCCCCTTACATTTGCCAATCAGTGCCTGTTTTTATTTGTTCATTTATTTTTATAATACTGCTTTACTCCCAAAAACACAAATACTGTTTATTTGTAATCATTTATACAAAGATAAAGGATGCAAAGTTATGTTATTTTGTATTTATCTACGTATTTAATCACATCAAATTCATCTTATTTGATTTTAAATACTTACAACTGCTACTCCAGAACATCCCCCTAACTGTTGAAGAAGAACGATTTAATTTATCTCCAGCCATCCAGCGGCCTTGGGAGGAGTCCTAAGATAGCCATTAAACGTAATAACTGTCAGTGTGAGGAAGCATTTATTCATTATTAGCCTTCATGAACTCACCCACAGGTCCCAGAACAGCTCAAAACTCCTTAATTCTTTTCAACCTCATCTCAGTGTACTGCAACCCAGGATGGAATTAGCATAGCTTCCTCTGTGTTTCAGCACATGTCTTATTCATGACTACGCTTCCATCTCTTAAATCAGCCTCTTGATCATGGAGGAGATCCAACCGAGAGCCGCCTATCAAAACGATGAGGTTGTGAACTGCAGTTTAGATGGTCAGAAGTCTTCCCTTTAAAGATAACAAATTATATCCATAAATACAGAGGAAGCCACCAGAGACAAGGAACATTACAGTGTTACAGGCAGGTTTAGAGCCATGCCAGTGAGTGTAAGACATTTTAATGGATATATTGCAGGAATTAAGTAAATTAAAAATAATAATTTTTACTCTTTTCCTGTAATCTTTTCCCCCCAGAATTTTGTTGAAACTGTTTTTCTGCTTTTTGAGCTCTACTGATTTTGCTGCACTGTGGGCTAAGTGCCTCTTTCAGTGTTCTGTTGTCCTCTGTTAATTAGTATTCTGCTCCTTCTTGACTTCTGGAGTCTGACCAAAGAGACAAATAGTCAATCGATCTGATCCACCAAATGGCAAAATAAATGGAGCTCTGGACCCGGCCGCCATGCGTCACAGCTGACAGTTTAGCTTGTAGGTTTATTTCAGAGACAAGCTGATAAAACCCTTTAAACCACACTTATCTTGGTCATTTCACAAACAATGAACAATTTGACGGCCACTTTATAAAAGCAAGTTCATTTTCCGGCTCAAGTAACTGCATAATGTGTTCACAAAATGGTTAACCAAAACATGGCAACATGGTAACGGGTCGAAGAATAGCTAGTGTCCTCCTATCTATACATGTATATTTGTGAAATCTATTATATATTTTAACTGTTTAACAAATATAAAAAGGTTAAAAAAGAAAAGAAAACACAATTATGCAACAACAATGAAAATAAAACTGTCCATATTATATCTGTTTCCTGGCTTCAGAAAACTTTGAATATGTGTGAATTTAAATTATAAGAGCAAGTTTTGGATAAGACTTATGGTAATCTGTATTTGTAATTTGTCAAATCCATGACTACTTAATTGTTATGGTTGATTTGTTACTTAAAGGGATAGCTCATTCGGTCATTAATTACTCACCCTCATGCCATTCCAAAACTGTAAGACATTTGTTCATCTTTGTTGCACAAATTAAGACATTTTTGATGAAACCCGAGAGCTTTCTGACCCTGCATAGACAGCAATGTAACTGACATGTTCAAGGCTTAGAAACGTTGTAAGGACATATTTATAATAGTCCACGTGACACCTTAATTTTATGAAGCTACAGGAATACTTTTTTGTGAGCAAAGAACACAAAAATAATTTTATTCAACAATTCTTCTAAAACCTTACCATGCAGTTCCAATTGTGAAAGGAATAGTTCATCCATAAACTAATAATTGCTGAGAATGTACTCACCGAAGTTGTAGATCCAAGATGTAGATGAGTTTGTCTTTTCATCTAATCAGATTTGGAGAAATGTAGCATTACGTCATTTGTTCACCAGCGAATCTTCTGCAGTGAATGATACTGTTAGACTGAGAGTCCAAACAGCTGATAAAAACATCACAATAATCCACAAGTAAACCAAATCATTCAATGATCCATTAACATCTTGTGAAGCAAAAACGTGTAAGTGAGAGTATTTGTAAGAAACTAATCTATTAAGATACTAAATACTAGAATAAAGATTTTAATAATCTCAGTTAATATTAATTTCAGCATTTAGTAATACATTATTCAAATAAAAAAGTTGCATCTCACATTTAATGAACCTGACATGAACTAACCTTTAACAGTTGTATATTGATTACTTTAACCAAGATTTATTAATGCTGTAACAAATATTGCTCATTATTGTTTTAGTTAATAATGCATCACCCAAAATGTTAACTAATGAGGCCTCATTGTGAAGCGTTACCATTTACATGTATTATGTTTTGTGTTATTTGGATAATAAAACAGTTATAAAAAAACAGGAATAAAATACTTAGTTACATTTGATCAGTCTCTTCTATGGCTGTTTTGTCTGAGAAATCAGAGAATGACAAGACTGAATTTAATTTTATTTCAAAACAGCATTAATAATGCATTTCACTGGAGCCACTCAGTTCCCTTCTTTTGCACCTTCCTTCTTTCTACATCCAATTTCATTGATGGAATTTAAAAACGGACTGTGTTTGAAATACATGTTCTGAGGCTCAATCCTTCAAATAAGCATTCAGCACAGGAATCTGTGTATTTTACTACCTGCTTCTCTGCTAAGGTAAGATATCCTGTGATCAGAAGATGCTGACAGTAGAAGGAAACATAATAAGAAGCATAGGTGAGAGCGAGAGACGGACAGACTCAAGCTCCTCATGAGGAAATGGATCTAAAGGATTGGCCTGAAAACATTGATCTGGTGGAGTTTTAATCTCAGAGCAGAGAAAGAGAGAAAGAGACTATGGCCTTAGAGCAACACCTGGATGAATGAAAAGCTTCACAGCCAGAGCGAAAGGAACAGAGAGTCAGAGAGACAGAGACTTCAGCAATGCATACGAGAGTAGTGGAGACACTTCCAAAAGACACTTGGAAGATATTTTTTTTATTGGATATTTTCAGTATGAACCTTTAAGGCTTTAACAGAGATGACTTGCTCAAGCAGCTATGCTTAAAATGCGAAACTAGACCTTAAACCAAATGGAAAACCTATGAAAGAGAATAAAAATATATAATGGAAAAAATTCAATATTTTTTATTCTAACATTACAAGGATTTCAATTGTATGATTTAAATAGATAAGAAAGCAATGTGCATTAAAATGTTAATAGGACACTTGGGTGTAAATGTACCAAGTTAACACGTGACCTTATTAGGAACACATTACTCTCAACGCTGGACACAAACACGTGTTTTGCCAAGACGTCACAGACACAGAGCAGGTGAGCTCCACCATCTCTTTACCTTGCAGCCATGCGTGTGTGTGTTAGTAAACAGCTTAACCAGTGCTAGTCTGAGGTGTAAATATTTCCACAGGATTCCTGTGTTTGTTTAGAGTGATTTTTGGATTCTTCATTCTCTTTCACACCTTCACCGGCTGCTGTGAGACGCCCTGCTGCTCTCTGACATTCACTCTGGACTCTTTCATTGGGTCTGACATCTAAAAACACTGGAAATCTTTCACATGGCTTTCTGGGAAACAGTGCAAAATGGTGTCTGCCATCTGTGCTGGATTCCTCAATAAAAAGGGCTTTGCTTCCCGAACAATGCTGCAAAATACCAGCAAACCAGAGTGTTATGGGCACAAAGAGCAGTAACATGTGGGAGATAAGGAAGCGTGTTTCTGGCAGACACATGATGGCCACCCAGACGGTCTGAGGAATCACACCTGCATGTGTGCACACATGTGCGCGTGGGGCTCAATGGGATTGGCTCTTGGCTCTGGGCTCCTGCCTGGCTGCTTCAGAACCTTCAGAACCTGCATCTCGACAGCTGTAGGCGTGCTGAAAAGCCCAGTGCTGGAGAAATGTCAGACTGTCTGGGGTCAGGCTAGCTGGGAGACTCATCTTGTAGAGAGTGCCAAGACACTGCAGCTGCCCAGAGCTTCTAATGAAACAATGGCTCTGTTTGCATTCAGTTCAGCGATTAAGGTCTGCATTTTTCAGCTAAGCTTTTAATTAATGTGAACTGTGGTACAATGTTTTAAAATGTTGTGCTGAAGTGTCCCTTATAAATATACATTTTGGGTTTTGAATTTCCAAAAGTAATAAATTAAACTGACTTTATAAATATATCAGTATATTTATTATAGAATCACTATGTTCAATTATTAATTAATTATTGTACATTTTATTAATTAATATATATTATTATTAATAATGTATATTATTATATTTAGAATTATGATATAATTAAATATTATTAATAATGTATTATATAATTATTTGTATAAATATTATAAAAATATGTTAGATAGCTAGATAACCAAACAATCTATTACATTGTTCAAAATATTGCTCATTTTATAATATATACATTTATTTTAATTTGATTAAAGTGGGATGAGATATAACTAGGTTCCTCTTCTTATTCTCCATTACATGTGCAAAGCTAGTAATTAAACGTAAAAAAAGAAAAATCATCCCACACAAATTAATTATTTGTATAAAGGTCTCACTTTATAGGTGGCCTTAACTACAATGTACTTATATTTAAATTAATAATTTGATACAATGCACTTTTTGAGTACATACAGGTTTTTACATTGTAATTATATATTTAAAATACCTGCATGTTATTAGACCTGTAATTAATATCTGTAATTACATTTATAATTACACTGTTGACCCATCCCTTAAACCTCCCCACACCACTAAACATGTCCCTAACCTTGCTCGTATCCCACCTCAACAGCAGCAAAAGTGTTTTGCATTATAATATGAACACAATAACTACACTGTACTGTACTTCTGTACTTCAAGTACATAGCATTACAAGGACGCCTAACATAAAGTGGGACCTGTATAAAATGACAAAAGGGACAATATATAAGAAAACATATATAGTACAAACATTTTATAATATAGAAATGCATTTCCATTTATTTAAGGTGGGGCAAGAGATATATAATTACTGCAGATTCCTCTTATTCTCCAGTGCATTTGCATCAAGACTTGTTATACACAGAAAAAAGGTTCACAAAAATGTATTCAATTGAATTTAAAGAGCCTTCTCACAGGAAAGTGAAATGGATTTCATGCTTCAGCACCTTATTGAATTACAAATGCCAATTTACATGGCTGTTCTGTAACTCTAAGTGCTAGGATTCAATTAATGTGTCAAATGTCATTAATTGAATGTATTGTCATTTTCCCTCTTGAGATTTTTTTCTGAAGATTTTTACAATTTTGTAAAGATGAAAAGAGGTATTTTTGAAATGAGGGAAACCTTTGCAATAACTATCATTGAGGACATGTATTTACTGTAGAATCATTTTATGATGCTGTAGATCACGGACCCTCTTCATGGTTTATTCATTCAGTCTGTCTGGTTTCATCTTAAGTATGTTCCCAGTTCTCTAAATAAAAACCAACCAAAGCACACCACATCAATTATTACATTCTTAAATGAATTATAGTCTTACAAGAGTTTTTCAAATGTAAACCAAAAGCCAATTGTAGAAAGGCACGTAGTTTTTGAAATAGGGTATCTTTGAAATGAATTTTCCAAATTCCAAATATAAAATATAGTATAAGCGTTAATTTGTATCCTATGAATCAATGACTTTAAAGTGGTGCAGTTGTTTGGTTCAAATTAAATGATGATCTAACATTCCGCAGATGTCTGATATTATTATCATCGAAAGATGGGTGGAAATTATATATGCATGCAATATAAACACAACAAGTAATAACAAATTAATTAAAAAGGCTTACAAAATCATAACAGGTCTTGACCTTGCCATTAGCATCTTCTATGAATGACTGTGACATTTCGAGCCATCTGATATTTCTGCAGAACTACAGTTTACCAATCAAGCAAATAATTACCACTTATGATGAATGTTGAGGACACATGCGGCTGGCACTCAATTTCCACTCTGAAATGAGCCCCCTGAATTAAAGCAAAGCCCCGTTGTACTTTGATCTCCCAATAATTCATTGTCTCATCTATGAAGCACAAAATAATTGTACTTCAGAGGAGAGATTAGAGAGTTTGAGGCAACACTAGTCAGAAGGTTAATTCCAGCCCGAACATCACGTCCAAAGCTTTGCTCCTTGATGATGATGATGCATGTGTCTCCGATGGATAGCCACTCGCTGTGACATTAGTATTCAAGATTAGAATGAGGTGCGTGTGTGTTGCTGGATGTGTGTGCATGATTAAAATACGGGAGGGGGAAAAAATGGACAAGATCAGCATCAGTTCAAGGGCATAGAATATAGAGACAGTGGCGACCAAGACATTATCAGTCAGTCACACCAAAAACGCATAATGCATCATTGAATTTTAAGTGTGCTGCACTTTATATATTTCTTATATGTATAAAAACTGTTTTATACATATATGTTTATGTATATATGTATACATTAGTTTGTTTCTTCACCAGATTTGGAGAATTGTAGCATGCCCACCAATGGATCCTCTGCAGTGAATGGGTGCCGTTAGAATGAGAGTTCATAAAAACATCACAATAATCCACAACTTATCAACACAACTCCAGTCAATCAATTAATGTCTTGTGACATGAAAAGCTGAGTGTTTGTAATAAACAATCCACCAATAATGGCTAAAATATGAGTCCTCTATCTAGAACATTGCTTTCTCCAGAGAAAACATAATCTTGTCTGAATCAGGAGAGAAATATGCACAGATCAAACACCATTTAACAAGTGGAAACAGTCAAAAACTGTTCTAAACAAACATGTTGTCGGTATTTGATGTGAGAGGACAATATAGGAAGGACATTTTTACTAGAGGAATTTATATTATAGACACTATACTTGTATCTTGGCAATCCAAAATGCCTTAGTGTGCAATTAATATTGAAGTCATCTGTGGTCATTTTCACTTCATTCTTGACCAGTCAGAATAATGCATTACAGAGAGATGCATAATGAGTGTAACTTATTCATTTGGTTTAGAATTTGGAGCACAATTACCTGTTAGGGAAAATTCACACTTAACTCTTTTAAAAATGCAAGATGTATGGCTGCGGAATAAGGAATAATTGATGTCGGGTCATTGATTATTAGAAGAAAATATATGGTGTCATCTAGTTTCGAAAAATTCACCCATAAATGTGTTCATTACCATTTTTAAGCAGAGTAAATGATCTGCACAGTTTCCATTTTTAAATTCAAGATAGACAAAGTGCTATATGAATTAAGAAAAAGAAAGCAGTCAGAACACATTCCCAGCAGACTGGCACACTTGCAAATAAGTGGTTTGCAGCAAAGTGCACCAATTATTGCATTTCTGATACAACGGGAGAACCATAAAATGTACTACTTGTTATAGATGTTAATGATGAATTAATAGCCAACGTTATGCCTTATACTTTTGGTTTTTAGTATTTAGTATGTCAGTTACTAAACAGTGGCATCTGATTTGAAATCAGTATCAATCTCTGTATGAATAGTAACTAGGCCTATATATTTTGACATAAACAACCTTACACCTTATTGAAACTTTTATGACCTTTAGTTTGGTAACTACATGATATAATGAATCATTTCAGCATTGTCTGATTACGCCATTTTTAGTTCTCAGCACTGTGCAGCATCCGTGGGTGTATAGGAGCCACTAAAGCGTATCTATGTTTTCTGGACCCTCGCTCCAGTGCATTGGAATTGCTTTCCTGAGTCACCTGTGTATCTGCGCAGCCGTCTGAACTGTAAAAACCTGTTTATTTGAGGGCTGCACTCAGCTAGATTGCATTTCTCCCTTTAGTATCCTGAACCCTGTATCACCAAGCATATAAACAAAAAAAACTTTTGTGGCTTGTATTTGCTGTTGTTTTGGATGCTACTTTATTGGTAATAAATGAATTTCTGCTACACTGGGATCCTGGCCTGTAAACTAAACACAAATATACTGTGGGGCCAAAAATAATTCACATTTTATATATACAGTATGTATTAAAAATAAAATAAAAAATGTGAAAAATACAAAATAAATGCTATCTAGCTGGGTACAATGTATCAAGTTGGATATTAATTAATAATAAACATCTAAAACAAGATGATATATATATAAATAAATAAATAAATAAATAAATAAATAAATAAAACAATATTGTATGAACAAGTTTACAGCTGGTGTCTCAAATTGACTTCTTTGATGAGTAACCTGGCACAGAATATTTCATATTTTTCTCATTAATTTTATTATACAATGTCCCTTTGTTTATTTTGTTCAAAATGTTAAACCTTTTTGTATATTTCCACTTTTAAATTCGATTTTAGAGCCCAGACTGGACATTTGGACCCAGCTGTAGGTAATTATATCATCACAACAGCTGCATATGAATAAGCTTTGCTTACATAACCACATTACTTCTTATTCAAGGCTAGTCTTTCCTGCAATATATATTAGACAGATATACAACATTTTCCTGAAACATTCATCCTACATGCTGGTTCCAATAACAATCGTTCATCTTCATGGATCTATGTATATTCATTTGCTCTGGCTAAACATGGTAACCCTATGTGAGGGAGAACAGTTATGCATCCGTCTGGCATGGTATTCAGTCTCATAAGTGACAGGATGAGGGACATTTCTCTAATGATGGCACTTTGGCACAGATCCCGGGCTCATATGGATGAAGTGGCCTCACTCACTCTCTCATGCTTTCTGAGCCCGTACACCCCTGGTCCTTTTGATTTGTGACTCAATTAGCTTGCTTCTGTTCACAGCCGTGTTCAGAGATGAATGATGGCGCTAACATGCTAGCTGGTGCAATCTCCGTACGTTCCCACCCCCTTGTCGACAGCATCTGAAAAATGGGTGGAACATGTGATTTGTAATTATGAGAAACCTCCTGAAATAAAATGGAGGGGTAGCAGATATATAGCAGAGACGTTGCGGTGAGGTGGTTAGAGCCGTGTTAGCACGTCCTTCGGCAAGGTCCTCTGTGAATGAGTCCTTTCAACTTCACAAAAGTCTAATTAAGACTCCTCTGCAGATCAAATGAGCAAAGCCATTATGGAAAGTGATTATTTGCCTTCAGTATCACTTCTGGCAGGTGTGTTATTGCTCAAGCTCTGACAGGTACGCTAGGCTAACAACCATGACATTGACATGACATTGATGCTAATACATTAGCGCACCTCTGCCTACTGCTGCAACAACAGCCTTGTTTGGAATGAATACAATGGATATTCAGATATTAATTCTAAGTTTATACAAAATTATGACAGTTTTCATATCTTAAACTCATTTTTTTGTGCACGCATCTTGCAATATTAACTGTGTAAAGAAAGGTTGGGTTAAAAATGAAAAACTACCTTCAAACCTCAGGTGTTCTGATATACCTTGAGACCACTGACACATTTACATTGTTCCAGACGGAGTTTTGACAGGCTGAGCTGCTGTTTTGCACTTTGAGGCTTTGCAGTCTGGTAAACAAAACCTGTTAGTAGCGGTGTGTGTGTGTTTGTGTGCAGCTCCACTGCTTCACTGATGTCTGTTCACCCGTGTCTCGGGGCAGCGGTGGTGTAACCATACTGATGACAGTCAGTGCAGTGTGATGATGTGATTTCAAAGGACAGTGTGTGTCTCCCTCTCTCAGACACACACACACACACACACACACACACACACACACACACACACACACACACACACACACACACACACACACACACACACACACAATAGGGAGAAGCTGGTAAACTTGAACTATTTTAAATACTGCTATACACTGCTTTTAATGTACATTATAATTATTATAGAAATGCATAAATATACAAAAACTTTTTACACTTTTTAATAAAAAATTATACAAGCATTCAAAGCTGCTGTCAATTAAATGAGTTTTGATGTATGTACTTACAGTATTAAGTATTGTGCCATTTGTAAAAAGGCTCATTCATACCATCAAATATAAAGTTCTAATAATTGTTCTAATTCTATGGGAATAGCACAGTCCACATCACGAGTATACATACAAAGGAATGATATTGTAGGAATCAGACAATTTCAGACTGATCTCTTTCTAGTTGACCAACAGTAAAAACATCAATAGCCACTCAGAATCTGCTTGAGGTTGAAGATCTTGAGAATTAGAGTATAAATACATAAATGCAGTGCATGTTTATAATAAACACCATTATTTCCATTGGTTTAAATGTTAACATGCTTAGCTTTATAGTTAGCATTCTTGCTATAAACAGACCTACGAGGGATAGTTCACTCAAAAATGAGAACCATCAGTTACTCATCATCAAGTTGTTCTAAACAAGTTTCTTTCCTCTGTTGAGTACAAACTTGAATATTCAAAATATGTATTTTTTTGTGTTCAACAGAAAAGTCAATCAAGTTTAGAGCAAGAGCTGTGTGAGTGATGACAGAATTTTCATTTTTGGGTGAACTACCCCTTTTACAATAACGACACAGAGGAACAATATTGTTGTGGTTGCATTCATAACGTTTTTTTGCATCTGATGAATGATAGAAACATTGATAAGATTCTGGGTCCACCTGACTTTAAAGAAGTAAAGTATTTTTTGTAGGCCAAAACCCACAAACAAATGAGCACTTCCGGTTCTATTGTCATAAAGTCAATGTTTTTTAATGGGTTTTTGGTTAAACGCCTGAAATAAAGTATGTAGTTAACACAAGCTTAAGCTATTTTATAGTTTATTCTATGACATAAAATGCACCAGTAATGGTCTCTAGTAATTTTAAAGCTATTACTTGTTTTGAAAAATGTGGTTGCTAACAAGTGGCTAAATGAGACTACAGAGCTGGTTGGGAACATTGCACATTATCACACAGAACAGGTGAAATCCTCTACTCATAATCTAACACAGACTTTGAGGGAATTATATACATATACAGGCATGTGCAGAAGGGGGCTTTGGGGGCTCGAGCCCCTGTCCTTTTTAAAAAATATTAAAAAGTGCTTGGATAAATAGCAATGATATTGTGGTCAATAAAACAAAATGCATTTGAATTCTAATTAACATGACAATTTGTACAAAACAGTAACTACTCGCTCAAAAGTCGGAAACTTCCTGTTTATTTTTACATATCTGTCAATCTTGCTAGGCTCTAGAGCCATATGGACCTATTGTTCTTTCAGTGAGTGCATATGGGTTGAAGGAAAAATAAACCAAACAATATAAAAAAAATTTAATCAATAATCAAAGCTAGTGTGTCGATTTAATAAAAAATCCATATATTACATATTTTAGAATATTACATAATTCACCAATGGCCATTAGTCATGTAGCAACACCAACCAATCATGATCTGGCTCAAGAAGTTCAAATGTCATTGGACAATAAGTGAAGTGGAGTGGTTGTTTCCGTTCTTATTCATAAATCGGTTGAAGATTACATGGGACCGACGAGCTTATTGTGGAGCGATCTGGATCTGCAATTTGTCTAATTTTATAAACCAAATTACATCACTGGGAAAATGTATGCTGAATGATTATAAAAGCACTGCACAAAACTGTGCAGCACCAAAAGTTGCAATTATGGTAATCAGTTGGCTATTCAATTCACTTATATTTATGTAGCCTATGATATATACACCGTTTACTATTTGATGAAGCTATCTTAGTTAATGAAGCCCAAGTTCCACCTACAGGCGTATTGTGTAAAGTGTAGGCTGGCGAAATGAAAGGACTTTATTATATTACCATTTTTGATAATGCAGCATTATGAAAGTGTCTTATTATGCTCATCAAGCCTGTATTTATTTGATCAAAAATACAGAAAAAACTGTAGCCTAATATTGTGAACTATTATTACTATCAAAAAACTATAATTTTCTATTTTAATAAAATATAATGATAATGATATAATGACTCAAAGCTGAATTTTCAGCATCATTACTCCATTCTTCAATGCATGGTCCTTTTTGCTTTTGCCAATTGTATTTAGCCTTAAAAATCCATAAAATTGTTAATTTCTGAAGATTTTCATGATGAAAAAATGTGTAAGAATTAAAAAACTTTCGTTGGTCACTAAGCTTATTTTCTGCAATAATCCAAAAGCCAATGGGAACATCCTATTGCGACTTTAAGGAAACCAGGGTGATGCTAACTTCTGAATTGGCCTACAAAAATATGGGTAACACATTATTTTGATGGTCCCTTATGAATATTCTATCTACAATAAGTAACTTTGCACAAACACGTCAACACACTCTCATTAGAGTATTAGTAGACTGTCTGATTAATATCTGCCAACTTTTGTGATGGCATCGCAACAGATATTCTACTGACTATAAGTAACTTTGCAAATGCATGTCAGCTTATTCTAACCCTAACCCTACCAGTAATACTCTAATAATACTATAATGAGAGTCAGTAGATATATAAGTGCAATGTTACTTATAGTCAACAGAATGTGTTAAAGGGACCATCAAAATAAAGTGAAACAAAAATACGTCATGACTGCAGCACTCTATTTAAAGTGATCAACAACATACTATAACTGAAGTAAGTTACTCATTCATTCAGTTGCTTCAGTAGGCTGCTGAATGAATGGGACAATTTGAGGGTCAAATCTGTGAGTCAATCCCAAACACTGACTGTGTGAATTCTGTGTGAATCACTGAAGTGATACAGAGCAGGAATCAACCTCTGCTACTTCTTCATCATTAAATCTCTTGAAATCTGAGCGAGCATCAAGGAGGGATTACGACTGAGGCCAATGGTCTAATGCCCTGGGACCTCTGACCATAGACGCCTGACACCTGGAAACAAGGCACTGCAGAGCTGTTCAATTGATACTGACAGAAAAATACTGCTTCAACGTGTGCCAATAAACTAATAAAATGCAATTCAATGATCAGTTAGGAATTCAAAATGAATATAAATAGCACAGTTTCATAACATAATTAATACAAATGCTAATATTATGCTATCTTCCTATCTCTGAAGCTTCAAATCCTGGTTAAATACAATTTGCAATTTTAATTAACCAAGTAGCAAAGGCGCAATTAGTTGCATTTCATTTTGTGATTTCATTGACTTAATTAACTTGACCTGTACTCTTTGCCACTATTAACTCAAATTAATTTTTTGATACGAGCAGATGAGAAGCAGCAGAAGTGGTATGGGTCAGCCAACACAGTAAGGGAAGTACAGCAGAGAGACCGGCTCAGACAATTCCCTTTTATTAAGAAGGGCAGATGGAACAGTCCCATAAAACCACCATGAACAAAGAAGTGGAGTGTGTGTCTGTAAATTGTATGCACCTGACGTTGCTGCCCAGTAGCTTGTTGGCTTTGCCAGGCTCTGCCAATAAAATTAAAATTGTATAAACTAATTTTTAAAGTTGCATTTACTAACTAACGCTAATTATTAAAAGGGATCTTTAAGGTTTAAGTTGCAAATCTGAGAAAAATGGGATTACAAGAACCAACTGTGAAATATAAAGCCAATTAAAAGGCAAGCTAATTAAATAATCTTATTACCTGTCAATGTTTATACTGTTCGATTCTAAAAGTGACTTCAATTATTTTGTTCCTCTGTGTTGTTATGGCTGCTGTGGTGTGTACTTCGCTATATTCATAGAATTATAACACTTAAGTTATCGTCCTTGGCCTTAAACTTAGCATGTTTTGTACTTCCATTTTTTTTCAAGCACTGCGTGATTTTGGGCCATTGAACAATTGTGAACAAGATGAGTGATGGTGAACAGACCTAGAAAAGGAAGGGCATGAACATATTATACTGTGACCACTAAATTATCAAAAATCTCTCCAAAAATGGTTAGTGTGTGGCCTGTAATGAGAGAAGGAGAGAATGGAGGAAAGATAAACGACCAACAATAGATAATTGCAGTGCCGCCTTGGTCTCATTCATGCAGCAACTTGTGCATTCATTTGGCATTATGAGCGAGATTGAAAAAAGAAGACCATTAACGTAATGGATCAGAGTTGCAGAGGAGGGAAGGAATACAGATAGAAGGGGAAAAAAGAGGAAAAACGAAGACAGTGGAGGGAAGAGGGATTGGAAAATCTAAAATGAAAACTAGCTTTTCTGACATTAATTTGCCCAAATGTATATCATTTGTTCATTTGCTCCCAGAGCCAAGTATGTGAGACTTTTGACCAAATTGCACCTAAAACCAGCTGCTTTCAACTTATTACAGGGTGCTTATTATTTGTGTGCAATAGCATGCTTTAGCTTTATATAAAGTGAGTTTTATTAAATGAAGTTTGGCTGTCTAGGGGAGCACGATGTATTATTGAATTGTAAATGATAAAATTCTGCAAGATAAATAACATTTTCGCTTTGAATGAATCTCTTAAAGCTTTCCAGGTGAAAAGATTCACACTGAATCCATCAAAATTGTTGATGCACTAATGCATAAATTCATGCGGATTGGGATTTCAATTCATTTTCCAGTCCATTCCACTCATATTACAGAGACAAAATAACCCAACACCTTTTTTTTGAAAGTTATAGGCTTTATTTAACTGCCAAAATGTCAAGCATGTTTCTACATAAATAACAACCACGAGAATCAACATACATGGCTACATGGAGCTGATGAAATCTCTGGATGTGACATCACAATGTACTTGGTCATTTGTGGAACAAAGACAGTGCAGCTCTTTTGTCTTAAAAATAAATGAGGGGAAACGAATCAAACTGAACCGTTTGAAGATGACTTTCGGCTAGCTATTGTGTTGTACGCAAGCGTAGGCCAAGCTGTTATTTACAAAACGCAAGTAAAAGTCACTAGAAAAACCAAACAGTCTGGGAATAAGGAAAATACAGTTGATAAAAAGCCATATTGTATACATTTGAACAAAATATACAAAAACTAAAACATGATAACATATATAAGTAATTTGGGGGGAAAAGCTCAATTCATGCAGCCCATTGGCTGGCGTGTCAATGAAAATGCATAGACTCTGTCCATTGAGGAAACAATTCAACATCATGAGCACACTCTTGTGCTTCCTACATACACTAAAACATTCCTGTGATCGTGCTCTTGTAGCATTGTGACTCTCAAACTCTCAAATAAATGTTCCCCAGCTATATATCCCTTGCAATGCATAAATTATATCTAACATCATCACACCACACGACGCACCAGTTACTGAAAGCGGACTCTTACGGCAGTGGCTATGACTGCTGAGTCAACTAAAAGTTGATTCTTTATGTGCCCTTGAAACTCTACAACCTCCTTTACTAAGATTATACAGGATCAGAACTGTCCCTAGGTATGTTATGTTTTCTATTGTGTAACAGACTCGTTCTCAGTTGTTTACTGATCTATCCAGTGTTGGTATTAATTGGGGGTTTAACTCCAAGACTTGTTGGTGTCATCATTCTTACACCCGAACATTTCATGAAGATTAACAGTTGTCAAACACATCATTACCAATGTCTCAATATCCACAGTAGGTGGCAGTTTCCCAGTACGATGCTGTTTTAATAAGCTAGATATACCTCGGGGTCTGTGGAAGTATTAAACAGGTGAAATTTAAGTGTAGCTCTCGTTTTCACTCTGCGCGTGGAAAAGCTGAGGAGGGTTTAATCCACAGGCTCGGAGGGAATAATTATGGTTACTTTCTTTTTTTTGTGTGTATTCCTTCAAGGCACAGGAAAAATGGGCCAAATGCATTTTGTACGTGTGTTTTAAGTGTTAACAGGGAGATGAGGAAATATTATGCCTAAAAGATGCCAAATATCACTGTTTTTCTGGGTCCGTATCAGTTGAATCGATTCAATCAATCAGTTAAACATTTCTCACCTTCAAACAAAGTGATTCTTACTGACTTTCTTATTAAAAGATACCAATGCTGGTTTGACGCCACCTAATATTTTTAAAGAAAATACATATTAGCTATTTGACTCGAAAACCTGGCTAGCTTATCAAAAACAAGCATTTCCCAAGTTCTCTTTTCCAATGCAGGTTTTTGAACAGGCAATTTAGTTGTTTGTTCCAAACGTTAAGACTTATTTTATTCTCAATAAATTAAATGGAGACCAAATTCAGTGCAACCTGTTTGTTTGTTTCCCTCTCAAGCCCCTTTAAAATGGCTTACGCCTCTCCCACCCACACCACAGTATTTCCCAGGGGAACGTCGGTGATCTCACAGTTGAGTTTATCCAGCCGCCCATCCAGTATAAACAGAGAGCTTTGAGACGGGGTCATGAGATACTGTCCGAACAGCCCGCTGCCAGTCATGACCCTGTTCTGGCGGTTCCAAGGCCACTGAGCAGCCGGCGTGGGCTGCTTTAGGCTCTTGATCATTTTGACATTACCGGTGCTGAGCTCCACAAAAAGAGCATCCGTCTGGCGGCCCGAGCTGCCGAACACGTTATACTGGTTAGAGTCAGTGAACGAGGGCATGAAGGCCAGATCGGACAGGTGCAGGTTGGTGTGAATGTCAAAGGGTTGGCCGATCTCGCCCCGCACGGACACATGCTGCAAGCGCATGAGCCCATCACGGTCATCCACGCTCACTAAATAGTGGCCATCAGGTGAGACATAAGGTGTGCCACTTACATCCCCATTTGGACCGATGACATTGTCTGTTACACTATCGATTATTAATTGTGGCCGTACCGCACCTGTTGAATCTGGCAGACAGTTGACGAAGTAGTATCCGCCCAGGTGTGTGTAGGCGAGGGATTGTGGGATGCAGTCGTACTGCTGCAGACTAATGTTTTTCACATAGGAGGTGGTTTCCAAATCGATCTTATGAAGAGCTGGTTCATTCTTGTGGAGGATGATACCAAACCTATTAAAGAAAAAATATTAGTTAGACGATATCAGTTTCTGTCAAGCAAACCATTAATTAGAAACACATTTTTATGTTTCTTTGTCAGAACAAGCTCACCAGGGTTTTGAAGTATTCAGAATTAAATTATGCTGTCATTAATTACTCACCCTCATGTCGTTCCTACCATGGAGTGCTACCAAGATCAAGGTCCGGAAACGTTGCAAGAAGATAGTTAAATAATCTATGTGACATCTCGACTTGTTGAACAAATCGTTATTTTTTTCTTTGAGCACAAAATTATTCCCATAGCTTCAAAATATTACGGTTGAACGACTGATGTCACGGATCATTTTGCTGATGTCCTTGCTACATTTCTTGACCTTGATCATGGTAGTACCCTTGCTGTCTATGGGAGGGTCAGAGAGCTCTCAGATTGTATCAACAATATCTTAATTTGTGTTCCGAAGATGAATGAAGGTCTTCTCTGTTAATGACAGAATTTAAATTTTTGGGTAAAATTTTCACTTCGTCTCGAATCACATTTGCGGAAAGCGCTCATTTCTTTCAGCGGCTCCATAGGGTGACAGCGCACCGTATTAAAATAAATTATAATTCATGTTTTCATAACCTCTGGCGAAACTCAAAATCTAAACTAAAATTAAAACATATTTGGGAGCAAGGGGGCCCCACACAGCTTGCGTATTCTGCGTATATGGAGGATTGGCTCTGCGGCTCTCTGGTTGAAAGGGAGATCTTCTTCAACGCTAGCAGGGACAGTCGTCAACTTTCTCTTTGAGCTTCAAAGAGAGGGGATCGATAGATTAATGAGACCACGAATGCTTGTTAAATATACCCCAAACGAATTGTATGTTTAATCACTACAGAGACATCAGAGCCAGCGGCAAATATCGGAAGGACTAGCCGAGCATAAGCCTGCTTGAGGCGGATACATGAGCACCGAGCGCTTGGTGATCACCTGGAGCTCCGAAATCAGCATAGCAAAATAGCATCTTTATAAATAAACTGCAGATTTGAGTTTTAAACAACTACATTCTCGCCTGAAAAACTCTTAAAACTACATTTCATGACACGATAACAGTAATATTTTGAAAATCTTCTGATTCCCAGATTACTGGTGTATATTATGTCACCATAACTTGCACCATACTCTTTTTACCATACTTTGGTACTATACTTAATATCGGACAAATCCTCCAGACCACCATAAACCACGCAAATAAGGTGTTGCGTGAAACAAAAAACCTCTCCCGCTCAAAATTCACACCTCTACATTGGACAGTCTGCCAAAGATGGGTGTGACCAGGGACCGTTATAAGTCCCTAACCCAAACCCATCATTGCTCAATCCCTTTGAGACACACTCTCCAAGACTCATCACCCTTGAGTCTGACCTTCTGGCAGTTTTTATCCTCAAGTAACTTTGTCGATTCACTGTGGACTCTCCGATCTTCAGAAGAACCAGACGAAAGGCTTCAGCTAACTCCTAGTGAACTTATAAAGAACCTCTGTTGTCTACTGTATCCGGACTCTTGGTCAGCAATAAAGCCAATGCAAGTAACCGTTTCCAACTAGTTAGATGCATGTCTAAGTTTGGGCCCCTATGTTAAGGCGATTTTTGATTCTCTGATGATTCTCACTAGGTTGTGGTTAATTGATGCTAAATACTGCCATTTTTTGTTATTCTCTTTCTCTCTTTCCTTACTTTCCTTCATTCTGTATATTCACGTTTTGCTTAGATTAGTTGTATGTTAGCTGTAGTTTCATTTATTAAAATCATTATATTCACAATTGATTATCTCTGTGTGCTGCTCACAATTCAGAGTCACTGAATGTTGATCTTGCTACATTAAGTTAATGCTAGTACTGTATGAATTAGGAAAGTAATTTTTTTTCTTGGCCATGAAAATAATCTTTCCTAGAATCGATAAATGATTATACTGTCGGTGGACGAACAGATTAAATCATTGTAATATTGATTCTACTACAGTTAATTCTAAGATCTGATCTAAATATTCATAATTAACTATGACCAGTTAATATTAATTATAAATATTTACCTTTTGAGCTAATTTGCTACAGTATCTTCAAAATTCAATCAAATATAAATATATAAACAATAAAATTGTATGTCAATATATATTCTTATATTTTTTTGTAGTGTATAATTTTATATACATCTGAAAACAATATGGTAGACACAGTGCAGTGCTCAATGACAAAATTAAAATCTAGACAACTCATGAACTGATATAAAGCCAGTTCATAAATTCTGACTTTTATCCAACCCTGAAGCTTTGCAATTATTAAGGGTTTGTATCTGTGAAATAAAAGCTCCAATCCCAAGTTAAAGTGTCCCTGGATCTGGATCTAACTCCACTGCGCACTAGACTAATGTTGCCCTGAGGGCACTGCGCTTGCAATTAATGAAGTGTAAGTTGCTTTGGATAAGAAGTAGCTGCCACACCGAAAGTAACAAACGAAGCTTCTGAGTGAATAAAACCAGAGTGCAGGTTCAAGTCTAATGAGGAAAATTCAAAAGCTTTAAGGGAGGGAAAGAATCCACATCTCTGTTCATCAGTCCATGCTAAATATCCTCTGCCAGATATCTGGTTTCATAATTGATTTAAATTAAAAAATTAATCATCCCCACTTTGTCTCATCCATCGAGAAATCCAAAGAGCCCAATTATTGGCTATAAAAAAAATTCTCAGAAGAACCAAGAACAAATGAAGTTGGTGAGGGAAATAAAGGATCTGACAAAGTCCAATTAAATCTGCATGCTCTCAAATCAATTCTAGCACCGATTTCAAACCCTGACATCTATCTTCTTTTATGCATTCGAGAATGTGGCTGCTGTCTGTGTCTGGCCAAAAGGCCACGTCTGCTGTGGACCAATGGGATAGATTATCACCGCCCATGATGAGCTCCATTAGTTGGCAGCCGGTGTCCATCTATTAGCTACAGGCCAGGCTGTTTTGGCTGTGACGATATGCTCGGGGCTTAATTTCTAAATTGTGAGGTCCCGGAAGAAGGCCTGGCGACAGATCTGGCAACTGGGGGGCAATATAATGGAATATGAATGTAAAAGTGTGTGTTCAATACCCAGTCATACACTTAAATTATAAATAGTATTATTTTGCTAGTAAGAAAAATGATCTCCTGCTGTGTTAATAAAATAGCTACTCTGTTTGGTTTAAGGGTCAATATGACCTCAAATTATATAAAATTTAGTAATTTTTAATAATATGAATCATGTATTTGACAAGGTACAATAAAGGTTATTTTTCTCTCTTTTGTGTTACTACTTTCAAAGTGTTACATTTTGACGATTTGAAACCATTGAGGGGTTATTTTATATTTTTAATGAAATACTTTCCAAATCACATCTATGCATCAAAAACAGTACACATTTACAACCTTAAATGTGTAAGAGAAAAAAAATTCTAGAAGAAATAAAAAATTTGCTGCGTCTATTTGCACTTAGTGTTAATAGTGATATTGTCTATTTACACTAAGTGCAAATAGCAATAGATTCTATTTACACTATGTTAAAATAATACGATTTTCTGCTATTTATACTACATATTGCAAATAGTGGCAAGTATCTGCACCTCAGCATTGTAGTAGGCCTACATAATAAAACAATATGCAATAATAACTTATAGAGTGTACATTTGAATTTTAATTCAAATTATTAAATGGATGCCACCTTATTGGGACAATAAAGCCCTCCCTACACCTACTCTAACCCTACCCGATACTTATTTTCAACTGTTTGATTATTTACTTCCTTTGATTATTTCTGATGTGATTTGAAATTTGAAAAGGGAGAACAAAAAGGTTTGCCAAAAGGCAGATTAGAATTGGAGTCAATTGTGTCAAAAGGAGTACACCACACTTTTTACCGTCTGCACCACTGGAGCTGACCACTGATGACTGTCTTTTGTAATGTTGACTAGGCCAATCACACATTGGTGGGTGGAGTTAGTATAAATAGCCTCTGCCAACAGGGCCGGATAATTGCACTTAGTGTAAATAGACACTCTGAAATAGTTTCACCAGTGTTTCTAGCATAGGACAAAGGCAATTCAGTCAGTGTGGAAGAACTTGACTTGTCTGCAGAAAGCCAAGTCCTAATCTCAGCTGAACACTTCTGGTGTGACTTTAAATGCAGACCTTGAGCCAAAAACTCATCGCCAAACACCAATGAATTGTACATTCATTAAATGGACAAAAGTACTGGGACACCCCCTTCTTTAGAAGAGAAAAGGCACATCCAAACTGTGGCAACAAGAAATTCATGTACTTAAAAACTGTATTTACACCTCTGTTGCAACAGTTTTGTATGAAATAACTGTACCCATATGTACAAGTCATTGGTGTTTGGTGATTCATTTTTGGCTCAAGGTCTGCATTTAAAGTCACACCAGAGGTGTTCAGCTGGGATTAGGACTTGACTTTCTGCAGACCTGTCAAGTTCTTCCACTCTGCCTGAATCATCATTTCTCTTTGATCCTTTCCTTATATACAGAGGCACAGTCATGTAAGAATAGAAAAGGGTCCTGTCCAAACTGTTGCTATAAAATAGACACACACAATTCCATAGAATATCATTCAAATGCTTAAACATTACAATTTGTACTCATGGAAATTACTAAATTAGTCAAACCTTTCATTAGAAGGGGGTGACCCAATACTTTTGCCAATATAGTGTACATCTATGATACAATACATTCTGGATATGCTTTAAAAAACAGGCATGTGTGCTATGGGGGTCATTACAATGCTTTCAGAATCAGCTTTCAGCTGTGTTAAACAGATATATGTTTGATGCAACCCATGAGGAAACATGCATCACTCAATAATGATTACAAACAGGGTTTGTAGTGCTAGATATAAAATATCCCTACAGGGGCATGTGATGATGTATCCCCAGAATAGGATACTTAAAGAGTCACATTCATCTTTTTGAGCTGGCACATACAGCTCTGTCATATGGATATCTGTTGCTGATTTCATTACTCTACAAAGTCACTAGCCTCTACCCATGCAGTCAATAAACAACAGAAGAGCTCTGTAATTTCACAGTAAAAAGACAACACAAACAGGTATTTTTGTAGCATTGTGTATACTTTGTGATTTCTGTGTTTGTTTATGCACTGCAGGGCAATTAATAGAGACACTTTTGTTCCATGTTCATGTAAATCAATGCTGTTTCCCAACTGAACCTTAGGCATCCAATCAACCTTTCTTATGAACAAACAAAACACATTTACTCATTCATGGCGATACTTGCATTTATACAAACTCTTTTCATATTTATCGGACCAACACTTTAGACTGAAAATGTGTAATTAGCATTAGTAAAGGGCTTACTGTACAATTAAAAGAAAATAAATGAGTAAAGTTATGTATTTTTTTACTGTTGACATGTAAACATATTTGCCCAAAGGCTGGTTGTGATAAAAGCATGACAGAATGTCAATGAATGCCGTGAATGGGACTCCTGTAGGCTGTTATTTTCCCAGTGTGAAGGTGTGTAAATGCTAAAATAATTTGACACGATGACTAAAATGTCACATGCAGTCTCTCCCCTGTACAAATCCCTCCTCAACAGTTCACTGCCACAGGGGAAGTCAAAACATATGAGGCATTTCAAATGAGAAACAAATGAAGTAATTATTGGATCACGGATCACCAAACAGTCCTCCTTACAACAGTGTTTTGTACAAATGACACCGGCGCTGTTTACCAGTCACAGATCGTATTATGTCAGCATATTCACAAAAATCGATATCCTCCTGAGGATTATGCAAGTAAATTCATATAAATTTACAAGGCACGCTGAGCTCTCTGGTTGATCTATTTATTATTTATGGGTATTCGTGCGTAAAGTGTGGACCTAGCACGCGTTTGTGGTTAGATAAACACTGATATGTACAGTATTAAATGTAAAAATTGTTTCTAAAAAATTTAACTTTGGTGTGTGCAACTTTTGAGATGTAAAAATGTTTACAAATCATTTGAGAGTAAAATAATAGGTTGTTTATTTTATAATCAGTTAACACATTTTTACTGTATTTTTGATCAAATCAGTGCAGCCTTGGTGAGCTTATATATTTGTCATGTTTCATGTTTTTTTTTTGGAAAGACGTCAATATACACCATTTTTCAAGTCCACATCCACCGACATTAATCTACTCTCCAGCTTGGTTTGTTTGTCTTACAAATTGCAGATTAGCCATTATGATTGGTCAGATCACCTGTCAATAAATCTCCTGGCTAAGGGTCAATTTGTGTCAACATGATTTAAATACATTATGTTTTCCATGTCATGCATGTTAATGGGGGTGACGCTGGTTCCTGGACTCTCAATCAGAGTTTCATTTAGGCCAATAAAAATGCCATTAAAACGATCTTACTCAGACAAAGTATCACTATCATTTACTGTAACTGATAAATGCAAGCATGTGATTGACTATTTAGCTTGAGATTGTGGCAAATCCAGTTCCAACCATTCTTCAGAAGATGTTTAAACATCCGTAACTCTCTAATGTTGTGTGTAAAAGAGATTTAGCTATTTCAGAGGCTGTCAATACACTTTATATAAAAATACCTTTGAGATCAGCATGTCTGGTCTTGATCTGTTTTTGATCTGAGTCTGTTTTTCTTACATAATCACTCTCTCAATCTTTATTTTATTCCCTTTAGATCAGGGGTAGGCAACGTCGGTCCTGGAGTGCCGCTGTCCTGTAGAGTTTAGCTCCAACCCTAATCAAACACACCTGACCCAGACAATCAAGGTCTTCAGATTTATTAGGGCTACAGGCAGGTGAGGTTTTTTCAGCGTTGGAGGTAAACTCTGCAGGAAATCAGCACTCCAGGATTGATGTTGCCTACCCCTGCTTTAGATCAATGACGTAATTCCTCAAACATCTTACATAATGGCATTTACAAAGAAACACAACTTTTCCATCCAAAATCTAATGTCAAGAGCTAAATCCAAACTCGTGCCAGGCGAAGATCAGAGAGCTGTAATACTTTACACTGGCGTTAACCTCTATTTCAGCATAGAGCGCTGATGTTGCACTCTGTTGACTCGGAGCACTGAAACACATTACTCCATCAGAGAGCGGACAGCACCGCTAAATGTCACCAGCCTACTGGGACAGCACACTAAAAAAAGTGTACATACCCTCAACTGAGCGTCCTGCAGTTTATTCAAGAAAACGAGACTGACACGCACTGAACTCCAGTGACAGGAACCGAATTGTAGTGCAGCACGTATCAACTTGCGCAGTATTACTGCTAGTAAATATTAGGACGAAAGCAAACAGCTGGGTTCAGTGACTCGTCTATGAGGAGAGTGTGTATTTTGTGAGTGTGTGTGTGGTCTGCATGTAAGCCGTATTATCTCAGGCCTCGAAAGGATTGAAAATTAAACTGGTCTTTGTGCATTACGCTGTATCCTCTGGATGAACTCTCTATTGTGGGGCTAAGATCATGTCTTTTACCAAAGCTGGTCACTAGCTGTGCTGAGGATCTGCAACCGAACTGCAACAATGTGGATATTCTCCAAAACCTTTATTAACATTGATAATAAGAGACACAGGATATTTGAACTAAAAAAGATGTTTACACACAGAGAAGTAAACAAGATAGATGCTATTAGCATTTACTGACCATGAGATTGAGTTATGATAATTTGACCGGATAGCATTTTTAAATGTTGAATATGATTTGATTTGATTGATTGCAAAGAAACTGTCAATCATCTTGCCTCACAGGGTATTGTAAGTCTATGGCTCTGATACAAAACCTAGTGAGCAGCCTAAGTAGGAGGTATTTTAAGGCATCATAGCTGTGCTGGAGACATAAAGGCTACTTGAAATCAGTTAATCAATGTTCCTGTAACACATTTCTACACGATTTTGGAAAAAATCCCATTCATTTTCTCCATAGGGGAATTGATTTTTAATAATAACTTTTAAGCAATTGAAGACAGAATTACTGTAAGCTACAAGGTTGATTGATGGTATAGTATATGCTTAAATTACATCTCCATCTTTCCTGCTTTAAAGCCATTTAGTACACAGACTTGAAACTTTGACTTTTTGTAAAATTTTCGTATAATTTTCTGCTTCCAATTAAATTGTGTAATGTTGTGCAGCACCTTGCTGCAGTTTGGTTTGGCTCATAGCTTATTGCTCTTTAACTAAGGCCGCTGAAAAAGTGGGCTGGCACTGTTGCACTCTATAGAGCGTTCTCACTTATGAGGTTTCTTTTCAGTTAGGATGCTGCGTATGTAGGCAGCAAACAGCAAGGTTTTGGAACAGAGCTTAAGTTTTCTTTATTACTGTCACATTGTAATTTTTTTTGTGAACATTTTACATTGTTTGCCACACTTGTCATCAGCAGTGTGATCTGCTCTCTCAATGAAGAGAACAAGTAATCTCTCTAGCATTTGGAATTGAGTCATTTTTTTTATATTAGCGTAAGTAAACATCCATCTGCTGCCAACAGGAGACAATAAGAGGATCAGGGCATGCTCAGTAATCTTCAACTCAGATTTTAATAAATTCAAATGAGATTTCCATATCCACGCAACATCTCCTGGTCTGTTTATTCAGGGTTTAAACTCACATTTCCCTCTCGACTACCTCTAAATCTACTTTCTCATGTGAGTGACTTTGAATGCACAAAATGGTTTATTAAGATCTAAATGTCAGTTCCGATTGCAATTTACACACTATCCGGAACTAGAGCTGTTTTCTCAGAATTTCTAATCACAGTCAGTACGTGTTCATACATCGCTAATATATATATGGTGGGAGTCTTTCTCTCTTTTACCTGATGTGATTGATGGTGAGGCTTATGGGAGGAATGAAGAAATCGTCCACCCTGTCAAAGCGATGCCCAACCGGCTGGGTGTGGATGGTATGGTGGGACGTGCTTCCGCTGGCTTGGCTTGATCACCTAAAGTATGGAAAAGCCATAATAGGAACATGAGTGATCATGCACAGGAACACACACGAGGGAGATTTGTGAACTTCTAAATGTCAAAATTCCCCTTGTTTTTGAGGAACTCAAAATATTCTGTCTGTGATTAACCAAAGCTATGAATTATGGGGGACGAGACTGTTCCAATTATGCGATATGGAACCCCACTGAGACCCCTTGCTATGCTGGTTCAATTTTACATCACTTGGGAATGCTCCAAAAATGTCAACTAAAATCATCAAAACACTCACAGCAGGGCCGACTCATATACTTGAATAATCAGATGAGAGATGTAGTTAGGCAGAATGTCCCAGTACTCTTGTTGAAGAGGCATCAGGTGGTGATTAGCACTCAGTGATGAATCTGGAGTGATTTGACTTACCTGGAGGGTTGGAAAGTTTTTCTCGAGATCTCCCCAGCTCAGGATCCACACCTGGTCGTGAGACTTGTCATAGTGCAGCTTCACTGGAACCCGGTCGGTGCTCACAGTCTGTTGATAACAACAGATCAACAGTTTCCATCTGCTTATCAAACTCAGATACTGTAGAAACATTTAATGACTGAAATGTAGTTTACATAATAGGCTTGGGCAAATCTTATGTTCAAAAATCCTCACGATCTATTAAAAAAGTTAATTTAATAAATCATACAATTAAATTATGTCCAATTTATTACCTCATTTAATAAATAAACTTGTATACACTACTGTTTAAATGTTTGGTGTGACTTTTCAAAAAATAAACAAATAATTGTATTCAGCAAGGTCCTGAAAAATCTTGTTTTACACTAAAATAGAATGCAGCTCAATTGATAATATAATTTTAATAATATAATTTCAACATTGATACTAATAATAAATGTTATTTGAGCATCAGATCAGCATATTAGAATGATTTTTTACTGAATAGAAGCTGAATTTTTCACCTCTGGTCAGTAGAGCGTCTTTGAAAAATGTATACATTTTCCACATTGTTTGCTTTTCAAGCATCCCTGTGAGAATTCAATGAAATCACTGGAACTCATTATGTTAATTCATGAAGCAGATTCCCACCCATGCTTTTAAATATTTTACAAAAGTCACCATAAAAGTTTAGAAGTCCATCAAAGCAACTATCCATGACAGAGAGAACGTGTGTCGCTTCCAAAAGCACAGCTGTATGTTTTTTTGCACATGCAGAGTTTGGTTAGGGGTGTGCATTTTAAACGGAGTGCTGACAGTAACAATAGCTCAGCCCGTTTGCAATAATAGCCTTGCATCCATATCCATTCTCTGTCACCTGGCTGGAGATATTCCACTGGGAAACAAATGATTCATTTTGTGCAGTGATAGCCTTACTGTGCAATTTTCACACCTCATTGTGCTTACATGGATGCACACGAACATTGAGCGTTGCAAAAATGATTACACCCTCTTTCTCAGTAGGACGGACATTTTTTCCCCTCACAATGTCTCTAACTTCAGTTAAGCATTCATCTGATGCAGCATTCACTGTTAAGTCCTCCACAATGTGAGCATTTGCGCAGCTTGTTTCGACAACACACCGCATTAAATGAAAACAAGAGAGAACTAGTGTTTGTTTGTAGCTATGATGAAGGAGGGTGATTGTTGTCTTCAGCTTCAATCTCCATGTGTGCAATAATCTGCAGGAGCAGATGTGCACATTGCATTTTTATCCCAGCACATCCCTTCCTACTTTCGAGGATTAGACTGAATAATAGAAACTCTTCAGCACAGATGAACAAATTCTCACCACTATCCTTAGCAGATGTGTGAAATTTTAAATCGTATAAAAGGTCTGGTTAAATAGTATATCCTCAGGCTTAAAACATAATTTATAGACAAACATTAGACTCTTCTCTGTGTCTCAGATTCTAAAAGATCAGGTGGTTAATTAGCACTAATCTGAGGTAATGAAAACCAAACTCCCAGGTGATTCAATGATCCCAAGTGTGACCCTTGTCAGCACATTAAAGGGGCTGTTTACACCTGGTCACTTCATCCGTTTTTTCTGATTGGATAGCTATCCGTCTGAAAAGACTAGATGTAAATGCCCTCCAAAATGCTTTCGAGACGCATTTAAATCCGATTGAGGTGGTATGGGCCGCATTCCAGACAAAACTGGACACGTGTAAATGCATCTGGTTGTTGAAACCACATATGCTAATTTTACTCCTCCCAAAATATTAAAATAATAAAAGTGTGAGAGCGTTTTATAAGGCTATATGGCATGTTATAGTCAGATATGACTGCGTTAATGCAACATGAGTAGCCTTGAGTATCTCTTCAGTAAGCCGACACACAAACTGCCGCAAATTAAATTGAAAGTAAGCCGTAGACACTCGACACACAATCATCTTCATTAAAAAGAGTGAGATTTCCAGTGCTGATGGCGAGCGCTCTCCTGTTGCAGTCTCTGATATTGAAATCAGCTAATAATGAATAAAATGCAGCGCCTATGTATTGCTTTCATTGACGTGAACTCCGTTAAATTTGCATATAGCGCAGAAATTGAAGAGCAAATTCATATCCGTTTTGCGAAGACACATTTATGTGGCCAAGTGTAAATGGAAACATTTGAACAAACCAGATAGATATCCGATCAGAGAAAACGCATGAAGTGACCAGATGTAAACAGGCCCTATGAGGCATCATGGAATACCCAAGTGAGGCCTGGCATGGAGAAAGTCTTGCTGGCACTCATCTGGGCATTCACTGTGAAACAAAACTAAATTTCAGCCTGAAACATCAGCCGCCTCTAAGATGCAAGGCAACCTAAAGCGAAATAATCCAGATCACAGACCACGGAAAGTCAAAGACATATCTATTTCTCAACAACTAGATGAATAATTCACTCAAAATTGAAAATCTGCCATCATTTACTCACTCTCATGTTTATCCAAACCTGAACTACTTTCTTTCTGAGAAAGTAGTTGTGTAACACAAAAAGTGATCGTTTTTCATGCTGTCAAACATTTTTTAATTATTAATAACTAGTGCTATTTTTTCAGTTTTAGTAATTTTAATACGCGGACTTCAATGTTGTTCCAAAGCAACATTTCTATTTTTTACCTAATATTTTATTGGTTTAATTTAACAATCACAACACAGACTAGTTCTCTTAAGTGGGTTCATAAACAAAACATGTTTTGAGTAATATCTTTTCATCAAATCAGTCAACATTTTGTGTGCTGGTTTGGAGCAACTTGAGGAAACTACTCAATATACAACTAACAAACAACAGATTATTGAGTGCCCATGGCAGACATTCAATTTTTTTAAACTTTGCATAATATATGCAAATGAAGAATAAACATGCTAAATAAACATGTTAAAATATGCCAACTAGAATTGTAATTGAAAAAATTGATTATGAATTACATCCGTATATTAAAATGCAGCATTATTTAAATTTGATGACATGTCTATGGTATATTCATGAGAATAATGTTTTAGTTACTGATTCATTGGCTTACCTGAACAGCTTTCTGAGATTGGATGTCTACAATGAGCAACCTGTTCAGCAAAGGCTGTGTGGCATAAATAAACTTGTCCTTCACATTGACGGCTGATGTCCACATACATTTCTGATCCTTCTCTCCCTCCACTTGTGGACAGACCTCCTCCTTCAGAAATAAGATTTTAAAAAAGAGTCGTTAAAACAGACTACATATAGAAATGTTAAGGATTACCAGAGTAAATGCATTGCAGAAGTGGCTCTAGGAAACTACGAAGAACACTTCTGAGTTGAAGGTCAACATAACTACTAAACTTTTCCATGAAGCCACAAAAATAAATGAGTTCTTTAGAATTTTTTTTTTTTATAAAATCAAATAGCTAGATTCTCTAGCGTCTCCTTCAGAGAAAGGGACCTTGTGGATGTGGACTGATAGTGGGCAGAAGTGTCATCATGGAGACAAACTCTGTCAAAATGTGAGCGGCTGTCAGGCCTGAGGCTGAATGTGCTGTGGTTAAAGAGGTGAGAGCTGCTTGATTGATGGCCACAGAGTTTGTGCAGAAGTGGGCATGTCCTGTGGTGATTCTGTTGACTGGGCTACTCAAGGGCTGTCGACAACAATCAAGACGGAGACAGACTGATGTGACTGGATGCGTCTGGTCAAGCGACACTTTTGCAAAACTCAGAGTTTTAGTTGGCACAAGAACAACATTTGGTTGTTTAATGCTCTAAGAAGACTCAAAACTGTAGTCATGAAATTTAATTTATGTAATTTCACCATTGATTAACAAGTCAGCTGCCAAAATCTGCAACTGAAATCAGTAAGATCTTCAAAATGATCAGTGAATATTTAAAATAAGAGGGAAATACGCAAACAGAACATAGGAAAAACATTTCGTAATGCTCTCTAAATGTTCTTCCCCAGACAGAGTTTGCACCGGGGTTTGCCGTTAAGGCCTGGCATTTGACTGATGTCTAATAGAGGCCTGCTGCCTCTCTAGAGGCTGGAAACTCAAGCTCTCACCGCCCCGAGCTCCAAACAAACACAGCTGTCTCATCAGCATATCCAGCTCCAATGTAAAAGCAAAACAGAGGAAGGCAATCATTTAATAACTTGTGTAAATCTAGCAGCTGTCTATCAGAAACAGCCGAGAAATGATATGCAGAGTCAAGAAGGGATGTGAGCGATGTAAAGTGATGAAGGAGGAGCTCAACTGATGTCTGTGCTGAGGAACTCCATGCGGTTAAATTACTGGTCATGTCAGGAGAGGAAGAAAGAAAGAAAAGAAAGAAAGAAAGAAAGAAAGAAAGAAAGAGAAAGAAATACTAATTCATTAAAAAGGGAAGAAAGAAGGAAGGCAGGAATGCAGGGTAAATATAATGAAAGGTGGATAGATGGATGTGTAAGTGATGGATAGAAAGAATGAAAGTGAAAAAGGAAGGAACGAAAGAAAGGAATGATGACAGATTAATGACTGGATAGATTGATAGATGGATGGATAGAATAAAAAGGAAAAGTAAGGAAGGAAAGATAGATGGGTGAACAGAATGAAGGATGAATAGATGATGATGAAGAAATAGTGAAAGAGAATGGGGGAAGGAAGGAAGAATGGAAGATGGAAAGAAGAAAAGAGAAAAAACAAATGGAAGGAATGATGGATGGATGAAAATAACAGCATACATTATATTGTATGTAGCCATTCATGCAAAGACCAGCAATCAGCAATCAATCATTTTTGTTGTAAAATAATTGCAAAATAATGCTGATGAATAAATAGCAATCATAAACTCCACACTTTTCTTGCGGTTACAGCATGCAGGAGGAAAAACAGAGGCTTTATGTTGCACATTTACAAGTGCTTAAACATTTCTTTTATAGGACAGCTCACCTGCAGGCCAAGAAGCTTCTCGCTGGGTTTGATGTGTCTCTGAATCTCACAGGCCACTGGCTGGATGACTTTAATACCATCCTCATAAAACACATAGAACATGTTTCCAATCCCCAGACCTGTGATATGACATAGATGAGTTTGTTCAGGGCTCAAATTCCCCAAAACAAGGGTAAATTCAACACGTACCTGAGTCCAGACATACACTAGACATTAATATTGCACTGAAACACAATGCTTACTTACTTTCTTCTCTCCACAGGATGTTAGCCACTGCAAGAGAACACAAAGAAGACTCATGTGAGAGATGCTTTCTGTACTTTACTTATCCAAAAGTTTAAAAATCCATCCCACCAGAGATACAAGATGAACTCACACTTCTGGCTATAAAACCCTCTCACAGATTATTGCAACAACATTTGTACTTTTTTTTGTGCAATGGTTTAATGCTGAGAGTTGTGTTTGATTTGGCCAAGCAATTATATTCTGCAACCTGAGGAGCTTATTGATTTGACTCGCTCACGTGTAATCAATACTGTGTCGGCATTGTACATTGAGGTCAGCCTGTGGGGATTTATACACTCATGCACAGTCGCCAACCACAGCGTTCACACGGAGGAAACAATGCGCATTAGGTTAAAGTCAGAGCTTATCTATGCATTAAGCGTGATTATTTACCCATAACTGCAGGAGCTGTGACTAGAATTGCCTTTTAAAACACTTAAACTTTGGAGATTGAGATCAATGCCTTACTAACATTGATCAAATACCTTTAAAATCGGTCTTTTGGCAATAAAGAGGCTTAGCAAAGGCTTACGCAGAAGCATAACCAAAAAATATCACACAATTAACTCCTGAATAATTCCAAAAGCATTTTAGTACAGAATACATTGGTCATAACTACAATAAAAACACTTCCATTATGAAGAAATTATTCCTGATGGCCTCAGCATTTGTGCTAAAAATAACGACGATGGCCATTACCTACAAATGACAATATTCCATTATTGTGCTCTTGCAATATTTGTCACCAAGGATCTATTGTTAAATATGACTTGCTAGCAGAAAAGAACAGTATATTATGCCAATAAATTTCAATATCTCCTCCTTATTACTTTGTGATTGTGCACTAGTGCAGTTTCGTAGTGAAGATGTGACCTCCAACTGTTCCTCAGCAATCTGATTAAATCTCTCACAGTCTGCGAATCAATCTCCCACAATTCACCTGTGCTACAATCCCTGCACCAAGCGATTCTCATTCTGCTCTCTCACTTCATCAAGGAGACAGAAGAGCAAAGTAACGGAGCTAGAGTTAATCTTCAAAAAGTCCTTAGTCGAGTTCTATTTCTATGAGTTAATGCATCGGCGCAATCTAAAATACTATTGAGAAAAATACTGCCATTGCATCAGCAAATGCTGAGGAATGTAAAAAAAAAAAAAGACTCAGGAAACATGGAGCTCCGCTACAGAAATGAAAGCAGAAGGGAGTGGTTTGGAGGCAATGTGATCTGGAGACTTTTCCAATAACACAGAGTATTGACACAATTCATCACCAGGCAGGGGAAATACAGAATCATAGAAATAAGAGGTTGCTTTCAATAGTGTATGGACACTGGTGAAATAAGGAGTCAAAGTCTCCTCGGTTGATATGGGTACAAAGTAAATTCTTATTTGATGTTTATACAGATTCCATGTTAAAGACCACCATTTATTTTACACTTTAGACTCAACATGCAACCAATACCATACTATTTTGTATATTGATAGTAAATATTAACTTGTGGGACTGTGATAATATGTTGTGGACAGTAGCCATGCGAAGTGAAGTTCGTGGCTTCGAGATGCTATGTTGAGGGAAGGACATCCATTTCTCGTGGCCACGAGTTTAATGTGTAAACAAACATAACTGGGATTATCAGAGACGGATTTATTAACATTTTATTTTGAATTAAGAAATGATTGTATTTGTATTAATTATCAAAATTATTACATTATTCAATTATTTTAACCATAAGCCTAGGCTACAGGACTGTATTGTGCACGATGTAGACAGCATTCAAATGAAGTTTATCATGAATACATGATACATCAAGAATATAAACTAAAATAGCCCTACAAGAAAACATTTTTATCCATCTCACAGTCTTGTAAGTACATTAACTGATCGTCTTTTTCCGTAATAGTTGTATATTATTATCATTATTGATTATATTTTTATATTCGTTGTTATGTATTTGATTATTTTCCCTTCATTTCTATCTTTTTACTTAACATTCTAATTAGTTTAGTAAATAATAGCCTACTGTTGTCACAACTTGGATGGAGAGGCACACGAGGATGGGTAAGGTAAGAGCTTCTTTAATCAACAACTGAAGGCAACACAAAAAGGTAAGTGTAAAACTAAAAGTTCACTGAAGCTCAACAAACTGAGGAATAGCAAATCCTTATCTATCCCTTGGCGGATAGACAATGGGTAGAAGACGTCAAAGGAGTGAGAGGGATCCAACCGGCGAGTGGCGAAACAAACAGAGAGCGTGTGTAACCTTGAGACAAGACAGTGAACGTTTGGATGGAGTGAATAAAACCTTGAATGTCTTATAGGGGAGCTTGATTGGTCGTAACAGGTAAGGAGGATTTCCTGATGGAGGTCAGCTGTGGGTGATTAAGATGGAGTGCGGGCGAGTGGCAGGAGGGATGCTGGGAAAAACAGTGTTGTTCTACGGGTGACAGTGACAACTGTTAATGCCTGACATTATTTGTTAATGCATGGGAATTTTTACTGAAAGTGCTGTTTAAAGGTTAATTTTAACATATAGTTTGTTTTATTTTGGCTAATTAATAGACTATTATAAATATAGTGTTTCACTGAGGAATGAATCATTCGCTAATGAAAACACAACCGCTCATTTATCGTCAAATTTGGCCGTAAATAGAATCATTAAATCAAAACTTTATTGGCATAAATTTCAGGGGTTTACAGTATTTGCAACATATGGTAGCATATTAATAAATACTAGCTTAATTATAAAAATTAATTAGGTAAAGTGCGACGAATTGAAAAGGCAAATAAGAATATTTAACAATAAATATAAAAATATCACCCTAAAAACTTAATATTATTATTATTATTATATTAGCCCACAGTTATATAATAATAATAATAATAATAATAATATAATAACATACATATATTAAATAAAAAGACATGATCAGTTAACGGATTTGCAAGTCTGAGGGATGGATACAAATATTTGATCTATCTGTGATAATCCCAGGTTGCTATGGTCAGACAGCTTTGTTTACGCATTAAACTCGATTGCCACGAGAAAATTATGTCGTTCCTCAACAAAATTACCTTGTGGCCACGACATATTATCATGTTCAAGTTAATATGATGTTCTCATGAGTTAATATGATGGCCACGACAAAACTAAGTGAACCGAATGGTCACAAACCTGTGTGACCATAGCAACCTGGGATTATCACAGATGGATGAAACACACACACACACACACACACACACACACACACACACACACACACACACACACACACACACACACACACACACACACACACACACACACACACACACACACACACACACACACACACACACACACACACATATATATAAATGTAAAAATAAATTTAAAATTTACCCCAGGCCTGCCCAAATGTTTTATTTTATTGATTATTTTGATGATTTTGTCTCATTAAAGTCCCATTTATACATTGTATTACATAATTTAGCTCATATATCTATAAAAATGGTTGAGGTTAGTGGAACATGGCTGCTGTGAAAAACCCCAAACCTTACCTCAAATGCTCTCTGACTGAAACGCTATGTTCCCAACAGCAGAGTCACATTTTCAAAGCTGCCGGTGGGATAAAGCAGTAGTACGAGTCGACTGTGATGGCGTAACAGGTAAAGGCCACTGTTGGACTCTAATTAGGTATCCAACACAACGGAAAACTAATCAAGACAAATGCCTGGGGTCTGCGTTTCTGCTTTGCCTCTCTGAATCATTCATGGATCTATCAAAGTATTCATGAGTTCAGAATGCAACTCTGCGTCTATCACATTAATGCTCCGCTATGCATATCCCCCTGGTAGTCCTGGATAATTAAAAGAGTGAACATGATTTAATTATGACAATTATGAAGACCCAATAAGTAAATATGCTATATGACTGAAGGATTTGTTGAAGCAACATTTCCTATTTTCTACATATGGTGTGTAGCATGTATATGGGAAAAAATACAATGTATTTGGTAGGTATGGAAGGTCATGCTACCTTACAGATGAGTGCACTACCTTTTTTTGCTGGTATTGCTTTCTTTAAACTTTAATACGAACTCCTACAGTCTTTTGGATATTGAGGTTAATGCCCTCAGGTGCCCTCAGAGAAGGGCTGATGCTGAAATAGGCTCCAGAAAATACATTTGATGAAAGAAGGAAAAGAAAATAGCCCCTAATTTCTGCCTTAGAGCGGTGATAGAGAGTGTAAGGTTCAACTGTCCAGAGAAACGCAGGATGTGCTCAGGTTGGTTATCATAAACTAATAAGAAAAAACACTCAAATTTTAGCTGAATAATTCAAAGTCAGCATGAAACAAATAATAATATATGCACAAAAGTTTTGGGCGGGTCATTTTAGTAAATGTTTTTAAAAGTATTTTATGATCACAAAGACTACGTTTATTAAACACAACAACAACTATATAAGTTATATAGTGAAATATTATGCAATTTATAATGACTTTTAAAATGTATTTTATTCTTGTGATATTACTCCAGTCTTCAGTGGTTATACATTTTATCAGTATGTGTGTTCCAACCAACAAACATGCTCTACCACTGACACATTACTTGGTAGAATGTTAATATATTCTTGGTAATATGTTAATATAACCAACTATGGGTTATATATTTACACAAGTATAAACATGAGTTTTTGTTAATAGATGTTAATGTTTTATCCAATAACAATAATTCTCTCATTCACTCACTCTCAAGTCTAAATCCATTTTACTTATTTTCTTACATGCAACACAAATGCATTCCACTCAATCACAATGAACATCTGAAGCATTCAAACTTTAAAAAGAAGGCAAAAAGTACATATGGGTTAAAAGTGTTTGTATGACGTATATGCTATTTGAACGTTTCCAAAGTAATACAAAGCTCTGGAGGAGAAAAAGACCAATTTACTGAAACCAGCTGTGTGATATTTTTTCTAATAGAAGAGAATGAATTGTTCACACAAGTTTTCTGAACTAAGATAAACTATTCATTTAAAAACCTGAAAGAAAGAAAAGGGCCACATGCAATGCCTTTTTTTAAAGGTTAGAGCTCTGTGCGCTTGCAGGTGGAGCACTGAATGGCAGATGTGAGCATGATCACTGGCATATCCCAGCATGCAATTGCAAAGAGATGCCGATATTGTACAGATGGGCCTAGTCTGTGACAGAGCGTAACACAAAATTGTAGGGTGTGAAATGATAATTCTGACAAGATCCCTACAGTAGACTGCCTAATCCAAACAAAAAAGTAGATAAATGGACAGAGTAACCATCACATTTTGGCTTTTAGCGAGGCTCTTGCTAGCATACAAGGGTTTTGTGTTTGACTGTGGAATTGTGGGTACTCAGAGACATTTTGCTTCTCTGCATCTGTTCTTTTATTTGCCTTCGCCATCTCTCATGATAACAACAGAGCAAAAATAGACACCTATAATTCAACAAACACAAGCTGCAGCAGACCACCGGGAGATCAGCACTACTATTGTTTGTATGTTTGCAGCAGCTGGTGTTTATTTGACTGCCTTAAATACTTGGCCTGTAGTTTTTCCTCTTAACAAGACAGCAACAGCATATTGTCTCTCTTCTCCTTAGATGATGAGCACAATCACACCTGAGTGCTTCGCATCACCCCAGCCTCAAATCACTCGTCTGTTTAAATTGTCCTCCCACAGCTCACATCTGCCGACATTTCTCAAAATCTCGGCTCCGACAGGAACTGTCCACGACTGAGGTGAGACCCTTGAGCAAGGCACCGAACCCCCAACTGCTCCCCGGGCGCCGCAGCGTTGGCTGGCCACTGCTTCAAGTGTGAGTGCACTTGGATGGGTTAAATGCAGAGAACACATTTCACTGCTGGTTATACTCTGTATAATTGTGTATGTGACAAATAAAGCTCATCTGAGCTTAATAATTATTATTAAATAGAACGCGGCAGCAGTTTACTGTTGGGGATTTGTCATGTCGTGCTGTCTTTCATGTTCCTGTGTGGCTCATTGGTAGAGCATTGCGTCAGCTGCGCAAAAGGTTGTGGGTTCGATTCCCAGGGAACACATGTACTAATGAAAATGTATAACCTGAATGCAATTGTAAGTCTCTTTGGATAAAAGCATCTGCTAAATGCATAAATGTAAATGTAATGTAAATGTCTACAAATCCAGTGTACACAGCATCAGTGATTATAAAGAGTTTTCAACATTGATAATAAGAAATGTTTCTCGAGCATTAAATCAGCGTATTAGAATGATTTCTGAAGGATCATGTGACACTGAAGACTGGAGTAATAACTGCTGAAAATTTTGCTTTTCCATTTATTGCCTTTATTTAACCAGGAGAGAACCTAACTGAGATTAAAAATCTCTTTCCCTGGAGTGTCTCCCTGGACAAGATAGGCAGCCCTGTTATACAAATACACATATGACAAAAAACAGTACATCACAACAGTAAAATATTACAGCATTAGAAGCATTTGCAAATCATTAAATCATTTTCTGTTGCACGTAAAAGTGTTTTAAAACTACTAAGAGACACCAACTGATTTAGCCGCAGTTTCATTTGAAGAGAGTTCCATCAAATAAAAAAAATATATATTAAAATAGAAAACAGTTGATACTCATTTAATTGTAAGAATATTAAACTATAGTTTACTGTTTATTTATTTTATTTTATTTTTTATTAAATGCAGCCTTGGTCAGCATAAAAGACATTCAAAATTATTACTGGTTCCAAACTTTTAATCTGTAGCATCCATAAAAGTTTTTTAACTTCTGGAACCATACCGGTTAAACCTAAAGTCAATATGTTGGCCTGATTAAACGAACACAACAATATTTGAAAATGGCAGCTAGAAAACTTACTGTAAAGTTATGTCTGCACATTAAACTGGAAAAGACAATGCAATTTAACAGTGAAAAAATACACACTTTAGGCCGTTATAAACAAAAGCATACAGCATACTATCATTGAGGTGGACTTTTACTCAGTGGCACTTAAGATTTGACTTTTTTTTGGCGGACATCCAATTTCATGATCTCTAGAGCACAGTGGCTGGGCTGAGGGACACTGTCTGACCTTTAAAGCTTGAGGAGAGAGAGAGAGGGGACCACGATCATTATCTCCCCTCTGAGTGCAGTGTGTTTTTTCCAACTGACCTGTAGAACGGCTCTGACCCCAATTGCTAATGGCTGACCACCAACTTCACCTTGTTTTGCCCTTTAGATGTACGATTACTTTTATCACACGCCCCCTACAACCTTTCAGAAACTGTAATCCTCACTGTACTTACAACAACCAACACACAACTTTGTGCTATGAATCCTAGCTTTTACTGCTCTGTATCAGTGGTTGTCTTTTAACCAAACCTCAATGGAAGCGAATTTCAGGCATGCACTGAACTGTGTAGAAACCACATCTCCCATTCACAGGTTACGAAGCAACAAGGACAAATTAATTACACAAAAACTGAAGCAGCGTGCTAAAGGCTCATTGATATCAATAAGAACGATTTTAAATGTAGTGCTTGGGCACAAGTTGGAAATGTAGTTGCCAGGCTGGTGCGCTCTGTGGAAGTAGGGAGCCGTGTATCATCCCAGGCTTATGAGTTCAGACCTGCCGTTGCAGGAATAATGTAAGAGGAATTCCCAGCGGACAGTGCAGGATTGTTCCTCTCATGCTCAATGAAAGCAATAGCACAGACTATCAAATCCAACCATTTAGCCCGGTTTTAACACAAGAGACGTATCAGAGCTACTCGTGACACACACTAATGCATTAAAAGAACAGTTCACACAAAATTCAATTATTCACTCACCTTCATGTTGATCAAAACCTGTATGACTTTCTTCTGTGGAAGATTAAAGAATTATAACTAATTTAGCTGTATAAACTTTGAAATTAATAATGCAATAAATAATAGTGCAATAATGATGCAAAAGCAGAGGTGGGTACTAGTAAAGAGTTACATTTACTTTGTTACATTTACTTGAGTCAATTTTTGGGGTAACTAATACTTTTAGAGTATGGTTATATACTTATATACATTTATAATACATAATTAATAAACCATAATTTAATTTCATTCATTGATGCAAATCAGAATTTTTATCAGCTGTTTCTCCAGTTTTCAGAGTCATATGATCCTTCAGAAAGCATTGTTTCACAAACCAGTGTTGATGAAAAAAACAGCATATGCTGGTTATGTATGTTTTGAAGCTGGGATGCTGGTTTAAGCTGGTCATTTGCTGGTTTAAGCTGATCCTTAGCTGGTCATGTGCTGGTCTTAAGCTTGTCGGACCAGTTTAGGTGCAGCACATGACCAGCTTAAACCAGCAAAGGGCCAGTTTAAATCAGCTCAAACCTCAAAACATACCTTATCAGCATATGCTGGTTTTTCAACAGTTTTAGTGCTTAATATTTTTTGGAACCTGTGACATATTGTTCAGGATTATTTTATGAATAGAAAGCTATTAAAGAACAGCATTGATAATAAATCAAGCTGATACAAATTCTGATTTGCATCACTGAAATAAATTACATTAAAAACATTAAAAGTATTTTGAACGGCAGTGTGTGTGTGTGTGTGTATATATATATATATATGCATGTTTATATGTACAGTATGTATATATACATTTTATCGAAACATCTATATATATTAATAAAAATAGACTATATTCAGTATATGATCCAAAGTAACTAGTGACTAAACCAGTTTTTATTATCCGATACTTTTTACTCTTACTCAAGTAACTATTCAGACTTTTACTTTACTTGAGTAAATATTTATTCAAGTACTTTTACTTGAGTACAGTTTTTGGTTGAGGACCAACTGATTGGTTTAAATCCCTGACTCAATAATTCAGTTTCATTGTAGGGCAGTGCTGTTACTGTTAGCAAAAACGAAAACTATTAAAATCATGTTCAGTAACTAAAATAAAGCTGTAAGCATGGCAAGCATTTTAATTTAGGTAATGTATAATAAGTTCATTAGTAAACATTAACCAAGCATATTATCTCACATTTATAATTTATTATATATTAACTAATGATCTGTTAAGCATTATATGTTGTTTGTTAATGATATATTAGTAAAAGTTATTATAAAGCGTTACAATAGGGTTACACTTTATTTTAAGGTGTCCTTGTTACCGTGTAATTATACATTTAAGTACTGACTGAGTAATATGTGACCTTGTCATAAGATTTATACATAATCTGAAAGCTGAATAAATAAGCTAGGGACAATATTTGTTAGGATAGGACAATATCAAAACTCAAAATATTGAAAAAAATTGCCTTTAAAAAATGTCCAAATCTATTTCTTACCAAAGCATATTACTAATCATAAATTAAGTTTTGATATATTTTTATGGAACATGATCTTTAATTAATGTCACAATGATTTTAGGCATAAAAGGAAAATCAATAATCTTGACCCTTACAATGTACTTTTTGGCTATTGCTACAAATATACCCCAGCGACTTAAGACTGGTTTTGTGGTCCAGGGTAACATATTAATTAACTACATGGACTTACTATATGATTAGGGTTTCTTACTTGCATGTAATTATGCATAATTAATTATTATAATAGCAAGTACATGTAACATGTTTAACAAGGACACCTTCAAATAAAGTGTTACCACTGATACTAATAAATACTATAATAATATACTAAAACTAATACTATAGTAATATTTAAATAATACTAAAATAATGCTGCTGCAGGGGAAGATTATAAATCAATAACAGCATAGATTTTTTTGAGAAACAGACCAAAAATAAAACACTTGGAATATTTCAAGATGAATTTTGAAGATTAACGCTTCAATCTACATTCACTGCAATAGCATGAAGAAACAAACCGACAAACCCAAGTGACCAACAAATCGGCAAATTATGCTCCTTTGAACACCAACAATGATGTTGCTTTTGTGTCCAAATGGAAAATATATTCTAATACATATGATTTGTGATGTCACACCTATGAGAGTATTCTCTAACACAGCACATCTCTACACAAACAGAGATATTCTGCTTGAGGAGAAACCACGAGTGAGACGGTCTGATCCAGACAGCTGGAGGAGTTCACCTGTCAGAGAAGAGATCAAAGGGTCTGGATGAACTGACTCCAGATCAGTGGGCAGAGCAGTAGTGAATCTGTGTAAATACTGTCATCCATTATGCATACGCAGCACAGACAGCACTGGCTCAGGTTTTATGACCTGTGAGGAAACCATGGCTTTATACGTGCACAGTGCATTGCTCGATCATATCTCGCTGAACTACAATAGCTAGACCTCTGAACTCGTACAATCCCAACACCTCCTCAAAACCATTAGAGAAACTGTGACCGATGAGTGTATGGTGACCTGTAAGGTTACTCTGCATCCTTTAATGCCCACAACTTCATGGCTTTAAAACAATAAACCTGACTGCATCCATAAGCATTTAAATAGACTTATACACTGCTGTTCAAAATTCTGGGGTCACTTTTATTCAGGGATGCATTAAAATTATCAAAAGTGACAGTAAAGTATATATATATATATATATAATTTTTTCATACATTTTAATACAGTGTGCCATAAAACTGCTGACAAATATTGCAATATCAGGCCTCTGGGAATCGTCTTCCATTATTGCATCTCCTTCTGTTATTATCTAAAGTTATCTGAACTTTATAAACTATTAACGTTCAGTCTGATGAATAATGCAAAGAAACAGGAAATGGAGTTCCATCATAAGGACAGATGGGCTGCACTTCATGACTTATACATACACGTTTTCCGAGCGGAGTCCTCCACGAATAGAGAGGAGATGTCCTCGTCCACTCCCGCCTCGTTACGGGCAATGCAGGTATAGGCACCGGTGTCCTCGAAATGGACATTACTGATGTGCACCTCGCTCCCATTAGCTGGAAAGGAAAGGAAAAAAGTATGAAGGAAAGCCTGAAGTGAACTTTTCCACCATCACTTCTAAATCACTTGAGACAGAAACGGCTCTATTTATGTAAGTTCTTCTAATGGGGTGGTAAAAAATGTGTTTGATAACGGCTGAAACATCTATAGTGTTCTCAAGTTGTCATGTTAGCTTTACTCTGAACAGCTGACTTGGGAGGAATGTTTGTTGATGAGAAGCCCCACAGGGGGGATTGTGGGATTGAGTAAAGCTCTAGATCATGGCAAACACGTCAATCACTGCTATAGTACAACCAGCAGGCACCACGGCTATATAAAGCTTCTTCTGAATGACAAGATCAACGTCTGCTTGTGTAAAGATATGGGTACATTTTTTTTCAATGTGAAATCAGCTAGTGTAAAGCTTTTGTTGAGAACAGAGAACTGTGGTGTAATTAGACTTGGGAATTCGCTGAATTATAATCAGAAGTGGTTACATCTTTCTCCTGACAGCGTTCTCTTCACTACTTATTTAGCGTTGCATTAACCGTTATTGAATCGACAATGCAGACCAGAAGGGTTGGATTACACAATGAATTACTCTTAGCAGTCGTTTTTTGTGTGATTTTAACATCAGACACAAAGTGACATAAGACAACATTATGCATTTGACAGCAGTTTTGTATTCAAATGTACAATAAAGTGTTACCACATTTTCAAAAGTTTGGGATTTTTCAGTAAGATCTTTAAATGTTTTAGAAAACTTATCTAATTACATAATATCTAATATAATAACAAGACATCTAACAATTATGTCTAATGCTAATAAAGGCTGCATTTATTTGATAAAATACAGTAATAATGTGGAATATTATTGCAAAAAGTTATATGAATATTATTTCAGCACCCATTACTCCAGTCTTCAGTCTCATATAATCCTTCATAAATCATTCTAATATGCTGATTTGCTGCTCAAGAATCACTTGTTAATATAATTGTTAAAAACAGTTGTACTGCTTAGAATATTTGCAAAACATTGATACTTTTTTCCAGGATTTTTTTAATGAACACAAAGTTGAAAAATCATTTAAATTTGAAATCCTTTTGTCTACTCTGACTTTTGATCAATTGAATGTATCCTTGCCGAATACAAGTTTAAATGTGACCCTGTACTGCAAAACCAGTCTCAAGTCGCTGGGGTATATTTGTAGCAAAGCCAAAAATACACTGTATGGGTAAAAATATTTAGTTTATGCCAACAATAATTAGGACTTTAAGTAAAATGTACTACCTTAAATATATCAATACCTAAAAGGCTATTTTCTCGATATTTAGATTGTCTTCCATCCTATCATGACAAACCATAAATAAATGGAAAGCTTATTTATTCATCTTTATAAAACCTTGACCCTTATGACTGGTTTTGTGGTCCTGGGTCACAAATATAAAAGAGCAAACAGTGTTACTTACTACCACAAACATTTGAACGGTAGTGTATACTTAATGTCACCTCTAAAAAGTCTGTGTAAACATCTTTATTATTAAAATAATCTATAAATAACATTTGGCAGTGGAATTGCATTTTTGTTCCAAATATTTATTTCTTTAATAAACTAAAAGCCTCTTGAATAGGACTATTAGGAACCAGAATTTATTTGTACCTTGAAGTGTGAGTTGTTTGGAGAGTTTTGTGGTGATGTCCATGCCGTTCTTCAGCCATGAGAGTTGTGGGTCGGGGATGCCCTCAGCGTAACACCGCAGACTGGCTGTGACTCCCGGCTCGCGTGCCTGGCTTTCTGGATACACCCGGATAACAGGGGGCACTATGAAAAAAACAGAAGGACAAAAGTGTAAGCAAAGTGAATGAATCAACAAATAAACAACAACCTGAAAGGTTAGAATAGCAAAATATATTTTTTCCTTTCATTTACAAGAAAGTATTTCAGATATCCGGTTTGCCACCAAATCATCACAGAAACTCAAATGAGCTTGAGAGGATGGTTGCAAAGTTGTCATTCATTATTAAATAAAGATTTCTCTTTAAAAATGTAAAAAATACAAGCCAAGTGTGATAATAATAAGAACTATAATAATAAGTATGTGTATTTAACCAGTTTTCTTTATTTATATCTCTATATGAGAGGGAATGTTTGGACAGCAGTGGCGGGGACACCATTTTGTAGCACGCGAGGGGGTTGATTTAATTAAATGCTTTGCTTCAAGGCACAGGGAGTAGAGTCTGAGTCTTAAGCTCCCTGGGACTCAGACTATTTACTGTGGAGTTCAATTCGCGATTGGAAAGCAGAAATACAAGTACAAATCGCAAGCTCAGGCCCTTGTGTGTGTGTGTGTGTGATTTGTGTGATGATTTTTGTGCCAAATGGATTTTGAATGCATCTTTCAAAAAAAAAAAATCGCTGAATACTTTTTCTATATTTGATAAAATCACACCAGCATGATTAAATGGTTCAGCGCATCATATAATCAGCTGCTAAATTCAAATCTGCATTCGCTGGCTGGCGCTGAACCACAGACAGACGCGTACAGCACTGCGCATTATAACCAATCACACACGATGCTGTTGAGTTTATGAATGCAATGACCAATCACAGACGTTCAGATGAGTCATCGCTAAATGCCGGTGTTTTCTTTTCTCGTTTGCAGGAGACTGAATATTTCTTTCTGGAGAATTCTCTCGTTTGAAACAGCAAAGTGCAGATGTGTGTTTGAATATGCAAGTAAGATATTCATTTCACTGTGTAAACAGCTTCAGTGATTTTAATGGGTGTTTTTGAGAGAGCTTGAACTCTCTGAGACTGTCAGTGAAAATGTTCTTTGATAATGTAAACGCTCTCTTTCCGTACAAGTGTTCCGTACAAGTGTTATGATAAGTAGCCTAACTTACAATGTTAAATTCACATTAAATATAAAGTCAGCCGTACTAAACATATGTTATAGCATGACACCCATATGTGTTACTTAGAGGGATAGTTCACCCAAAAATTAAAATTCTGTCAACATTTATTCACCCTCAAGTAGTTCCAAATCTGTATGAATGTCTTTGTCCGGCTGAACACAAAGATATTCTGAAGAATGTAAGAAACAGAGCAGTTTGCATCATTGACTTCCATAGTATTGTTTTCCTACTATGGAAGTCAATGGTGCCCCAAAACAGACTGGTTACAAACTTTCTTCAAAATATCTTCCTTTGTGTTTGGCAAAACAAAGAAATTCATACAGGTTTGGAACTACTTGAGGGTGAATAAATGATTTACATTTTTGGGTGAACTATCCCTTTAAGTAAACAGGTTTTTATGCATAGTTAATAGACTACATTGTTAGGCTACTTTGACCATCGCCCACTATAGATCAACTAACATAATCTATAAACGTGATAATTGAGATATTTCATGTTATAATTAATGTGTCTGGGAATGATTCCAAAAAAAGGAAGTAACTCAATAAAACATAAGTGCTATTGGAGCTGCTGTGTGTCACATGACGACCCCCCACTCCTGCCCCCTCAAAAATAATGAGTGCATGATGCCCCTGCTTGTGGTGTTCCAAGATCAGCTCATTGGTAATGAGCAGATTATGATAAACAGTAAACCATGTGAAAACAAAGCCAAGCATGATGGAAATGTCGGAAAGCATATCAGCATATCTGTGATAGTGAGTTTGAGAAAGAAAGAGCAACATATCTAATATCATTCTAAAAGTACATGTTTAGAAATCAATATTTCACCATATTTAGATATTAATATTATAAGTGTAGCTCTCCATATAATAAATATAAATGAGGAACTGGGGATGTGAAGCTAAAAAAAGTATTTAGAATAATACTTTTCATAATAAGTATAATAAGTATTATATAAAAAACACACACACATATATATGTGTGTGACATGGTTGTTTCTTATTTATTTACACACTTGTGCAGTCGAACAATTGTATAGACAAGACCACACTCATAGCCATGATATTGCTCAATATCAGCAAGGCTGTGATTCCCTAAAGCACTCGGCCTCATGTGTATGGCTGCTTGTGTGATATTGCTTATATAAACACTTGAGTTGTATATTGTTCATACAACTGAAGTGTTTTGAAGCCATAAAAATTGCTGTGTGAGGAATAAACCAGAATTTTGCTATATATTTCAAATATCCGGGGTCTGTCCATAAAAGTTAATGCTCTATTGTGTTGGAAATATGCCCTTCACCAAACCCAACCCTAAACCTAGCCGATAGTGTTAACAAATGCAAAACTGATATAAAAACGTATATGATGCAACCGTGCTATTTCAACTTCCTTGTATGCAGATTTGAACTGCTTTGACGAATCGTGATTACAAGGGATTCGAACCGAAGCTCCTCACCTCCTAAGTACGTCTCCGTACTCCGTGAGCTACCAAACAATCTTACGTCTATGAAAACCCATAGATGCGAGGCTGGATATGTGCGATGCTAACGTTCAAAAGCATTCGTTTTCAAATCTCTCAGCTTATTCAAATTGTTTAGAAGTCGTAACATGATATTCTTCAAGCAATTGTGCAAAAATTACGCTTTATTAATCAAAACTCTGTAAATTTGTGTGAAAAGGAGTAAAAGATGTCAGAGTTTTACTGTCTCTAGTGTTTGTTTCTTTTGGAAACTGCAGCAATATGTAGTTATTGGTACGTATTTGGTGTCTTGCTAAAAAGTGCACCAAGGCACGTAAATGCCATGAGACCAGGTAGGAAAAAGCCATATGGACTTGTTCTTTACTAAGCTCAACCTAGAAAAGATAAAAATCCTTATGAAATGACTTTTCTTTCTGTGTGTAGATGTCTGTGCGTGTACCGCATCTATCTTTGTGTGTATTGTATTACCTGGGGATCGACTTGAGATTGTTCCCTCTGTGAAACGCATCAAAGCTGACAGCTCTATCACAAAATTCTCATGGCCCCTTGTCCCCTCCAATCTCCTTCCGTTTATTCCTCTGCCCTCCTTCTCTTTGTTTTCCTCAGTGTTGATTTTCTGTGAGAATAAGCAAGTGTCTTGGCTCGGCAGCGTGTAAGTCCGCCATCACTGGACCGGATAAATTCTCTGTGTGTATTTGTTCCTCCGTGAAATTGAGAGTCAGATTTATTAGTTTATGTTTGTCTTTGTCTCTCTTGGTGTGCGGACGTGTCCATTACATGCGGCAGCGAGACTTGTGTGTTATTCTGGAGCTTTTGTATGTGCGTCAGTGCTGATGAGCTTTCAGTGTCCTCGATTAGAGTTTTCTCTCCATTTCACCACCTCTGAGACTCCCCAGGTCTCTGTGAACCTGTCCGACCCCTTTCATTTTTCCAGCTAACACTGCTCTCATACATCTGTGTGCACTTAGGGTCTTTAAAAAGAACGGAAAATGGCACACACCAACTCACACTAATATATATACACATATGCATCACAGAGATAGGCTTCACAGAGAGGCTATTAATGTTTTCTTGTTTTGCCTGTTTTATTCACCTCAGTTAACAATCGAGCAAAACCCTGCCTGGAAAGCAAAGCAACATCATTATACTGTCATTATTATAAATGAAAAAGGTGCTGAGGACAACAAATGAAAGCCAAAAGGTTGGTGGTCATTTATGTGTGCCATGCATGAAATTAATACAAATGTAAATGCTTCAGCTTAAATGAAACTGCACAGTGGAATAATGGAAAAACTGTAAACCGACTAAGGAAAAATAAGACCAAACAATATTCCAATGTTTTTGGTCATCAGGAAGCATAATTTAGTAAAGGGGAGTAGTAGTGCCCTTGTGACTTAAAACAACAAAAGGGAACATGTGTCATCTACTAATTAATTTCCAATTTCCTCCCTGCTCTGACCATGATTAATTGCTAGGCAATAACTTCGGAGGCAAGTTCAATTGTTTTTTCATCCAATTAAAATGTGATGCTATCATTTAGAGCTATTTGGTTGTGCTGTGTTTCACATGTCAGTGAGAAACAGCAAGGGAAAAGGTAGCAGGAGTTCAAGAAAATATGACAAAGAGAATGCTATAAGACCCTTTGCCCTTGGGAAGAAAGTAGCCCCATAGCTGCAATGGAATTATGAAAAAAGCATGCCTGTAATTATAGTACTGTATTATTATTATTATGCATAAATCTGCATTGCATGCTTTAATTACTGTGTGACAATAATGTTTATAAATATTATTGATTTATTTTATACAAATTGTAATAATAAATTAGTGCTGTCAAACAATTAATCGCATACAGAATATACGTTTTTGTTTGCATAATATATGTGTTCTGTGTTTATTTATTATGTATAAATAAATACACACACATACAGTTTATTTTGAAAATATTTATATGTATTTACATGTCTAAGTTTATATTCCTATATTTTATATTATAAATAAATACATTTAATATATAAACATAACCTATTTTCTGAAATACATGCACGTGTGTGTGTTATATATACATAATAAATATACACAGCACACATACACTTATTATGTAAACAAACATATATTATGTAAACTTTTATTTTAGATGTGATTAATCACGATTAATCATTTGACAGCATCATAATAATATTTATTATAAATGTATATATTGTTATTTTATGTTTTTATAATAATTAATAATTAATATATAGTCCCCCTCTATTCTGTTCAATACTATTCATTGTTGCTAAAATGTTTATAGAAAACACAGATATACATTTCTTGGATTAAACATCATTGTGTGGATCACAAAATATGTTATATATTGATATAAGTAATATTCTATTACTTTGGACTTATTATAATAATTATTAAAGCATGGAATGTGAGTATGGAATACAACATGCCACATAATGCGAGATGATTACAATGTATGTTGTCAATCTGTACTTAAACTCAGTATCATTGTGCTTGCATTGAACATATATTGAGTGAGCTACAGTAGAGTGCATGTTTTATTTTCAATTCCATTCATTGTTACTTTAAATCCAACGCTCATTATTATACAGCTCTCTGGAAAACTTGATTGTGAATGGTCAATTATGCAAGTGAATGTGCTTGTACATTACATACCATTAACCTGCAGGGTGTGCGTTTGGAAAAGCTGCTCGTAGCCATCTGCATGGCAGGTGTAGTTGCCCATGTGTGTGGTGGTCACCTTGATAATGTACAGTGATCCATCATCTCCGAAATCCTGTTAAAAAATACACAAAACTTCCATCACCTTGACCTTACAGAGTGAAAGATTATGACACACAAGTGCAAACAACAGCCCAGAGCTGGAAATGTCAGATTTTACCCCTATAATCAATGTTTTCTTGAATGCATAAATCTGCAAATAAAAATGTGGAAGCGCAATCAAGCATCCAGATACTGGACTGCAGATAGAAAAGAGAGCAGCTTGTGGTGAAACTCTGTGACAGTGAAAAGAAAACACAGAGGGACTGAGAGAGAAAGAAAAGGAGAATGAGGACAGTTAAAAAACAGGGTAATCAATAGGAGCAGATTGCAGCGGACATTTGCATCAGTTCTGCTGCAGGCCGTCATTAAAGCTCTACACACACCATTTATTTTCCCCACACACTGCTTCTAAGAAAAACAACAATCTTAAAGGTACAGTTCAGCCAAAGATTTGTCCAAATAATGAAACTGACTTTCATTGTATGGACAAAACAAAACAAAAACCTCTTTGTGCTCTGCAGATAAACACACGAGAGTGAATAAATAATAGAATTTTCACTTTTTTAATGAACTTGAGTCATAGTGTATTTATGCAGATATTAGAGAACTTGTAACTAAAAAGGGAATTTAGGTTTACCAACTGAAAAGAGAATTTCATACAGAAAATATGAAAATAATTAGGGCTGCCAATGGATAAAATAATTACATGACAAACAGACCAAATGCAGATAATTGAATTTGTTATTTGCTAAGAAAAGCCCACAAAATGAATATACACTACTGTCTGGGATCAAATTAAGAATCAGAAGAACACAAAAAAACAAAACAGAGACAGATCCAGAAGAACTGTAGCAACATCTCCAAGACGTTTCAAGAATCCCATCCGGAAAAGCTACCTGAAAAAATATGTGCAAGTGCACCTAGGGCGAAACCTGCTTTAAACGCAGTGGGTGGTCACCAAATGTTGATTTGATTTAGTTAATGCAAGTTAATCGATAAATGAACTTTATGACATTATTTTTGGAAGCACACTCACATTACAGCATTTTTTAAAACTTTGCGCAGTAACGTAGCTTTGTAGGGAAGTTTCTTCAAGAGTCTTAGAGACATTGCCAAAGTTCTTTTGGATTTAGTCTGTCTCAGTTTTTTCTGATTCTTCATGTCATTCCAGACAGACTGGAGGATGGTGATAGTGGATTATTACAATTAATGGAAAAAGGAATGTTTGGAAATGTGAAGGCCTAAGACTTTTACACAGTAGAGTAATTCAAAGGCATTGTGGACACTATTGTGCCAGAGAAAATTATTAACTAGACATTACAATCAATGTCCAAACAAAACCCCATGAAGCTAATGTATTCAAACACCATTGTTTTTACAAGGTCAACTGTCCTGTCCTGACATCCCCAGGATGTAAAAAACATTAAACATTAACAAGTCTCCCAATTTTATCATCTAAATAAAAATGCCTAAAATAACATTTTATTTCAAGATTTACTCTCCTTATCCAGCCCTGTGCAAAGCATGATGGGAAGGAAATCCACTTCCTAGTTACACAAGTAAAATCGAACGAAAAATATTCTTGTTGACTCAATTAAAAAACGTAAACCTAATTGTTTTTAAATTACATTGTTTATATTTAATAAAATTAAGTTGGGACCATTTTACCAAGAGTTATGTTGTATGAGCTCATTTTAATTAATGAAATTGAACAAAGAGCAAAAATCATTTTTTGAGTGTGGCAATCAGTTCATTCAGATTTGAAAAAAAAGACTAATTTGATTCCCTGTGTGACATTTTCTGTGATTTTACAGCTATATATTTAGTTAAACTTTGCCGTTTCTATATTATAATTACTATAATTTCTAACCTAATACAATTGTATTTAGTTTAAATATATCAGTTTCAACACATTTCTCAAATGCTGGTTTACACTACAGTGTATTATATACACAGGATATGATTTACGACAAACCACTGCAAAATATATTGCCTGGATATAGCATCGTAACCCTCATGGTAAATGAATAGAGAAATAGGATGTCTTGAAGAAGAGTGAAAACCACCAGCTCCTTCATTTCCCTTGACTCTGAACAAGCACAGGCACCTTAACCTGGTCTTCAGATTTGTGAGTCACAGAGGGTTAATTGTGGTGTTAGAAGTGATTAGCTTCAGGGTTTTCTGACTGTAGCAGCTTAAAGGTATGCAGGCCCCAAAACATGAACCAACCTACCTGAGAGGGGATCTGCAGAAAAGAAATGAATCCACACAAAAACATGTCTGTTTCAAGAATGATTTTAGGTGCAAAAGTGAAAATGTCAGCATGCAAAGATAAAGACTGGCTTTCTATTATTTCATTTATTGTTTTGATTAATTTTGAAAGGGAAATACACAATCTGGATGATTAAGGTGTGAGACTATATGCTAGGTCAAACAATTCTTCCTGCTGATCCTTAATAATGCTAAACCCACAGCTTCTACTTTAGTCTCTAAATCCTCTTATTTTGTTTTATGTACTCAGTGAGCGGTTCATAATAATGGCCATGTGGTGGTCTCAGTTGTGTCCCATGACGCAACGCTCAGCAAGATCCCTCATTTTCAGCACATTAATGTGCGGAAGATGCTTCCTTAGATGAAGACGGGATTCACTAAACTTAACGAAATTACCTCTAACAATACTTGGATTAATGAGGTTCTCTCTGACAGCAGACAACAAACAAGGAAAGAAAGAAAGAAAGAGAGAAAGAAAGAAATATAGAAAAAAGTAAAAAAAATGTATTCACTGTACATAATATTACCTCCATCTATACTTGGATAAAAATAAAATAAAGTTAATTCTACATGCCTTGACATGACAGACATGATGACATTAAGTGCTCTGGGAATGCAGGATACCTCAAAGGTACTTGAATGTTCAGCCAGCTCTGATGTCCTAAAGGACTGTCTGTGGCTTTTAGTGCTACTGACATTTAAACAAGCTTTCCTCTGAGTTTTGGGATTATTCATGTAGATGCTACTGTCCCGTCTGGCTTATATTGTGGTAGAGACTGAAGAGTAAAGGTTCTAGAGATGGATCTGGGCAGCCACAGACTCCTTCCTCATTTAAAGGCCTCATAAACGTTTAATATATTAAGGATGAGACAAAGGCTTGTGTTGATTCAATTGACGAATACCCCAGTGAGCCAGGCTGGTAAAATATACACACTCTTAATAGAAATAAACACACTGTAACATATAGAAGAATTAATAAATTTCCTTATATTCCAAAAAAAAAAAAAAAAAAAGAATAAAAGTTAAGGACAATGGAAATGTTCATAATAATATATTGTTAAGATAAATATAGTGCTTTGGGAATACAAATGTCCTCCTTGGCAGACACCAAGCTCACAAACTTATATCCATAAAAATATTGAGCACTTTAATGAAATTGTATTCATTTATGCCTGCAGCATATCCCCAGAGAAGACATACCATATTCTCTATGCTGCTTTCATTTAAGTACTTCTGTTTAATTTGTTTCTTAACCGTTCTTTTCATCTTAAATGACTTCATTTCACATTGGCTCAATCAAGCATCATAAAGGACTGCCAAACCCATTTAGTTTCTCTTGAGTATCTTCTCTCTCAATCCTCATTTACACTAATGTGCTTTCTATTGAGTTGTAGCCATGTTGAGTGATGTTGTGTTACAGCGTGAACATTTAAAACATCCCCCATATCTCAATTTGGTATCATGGGGCCATATTCCATCAGCCTGGGTTGCTTAAGGTTACTGTAATAAATATATATTACAGCTGGAGCGTGGCACAACTGTAAAACATCTGAAAACTCAGAGACTTATTGTGTTATTTATGGGTTTCTTTTGTGAAATCCCACCTGGCTTCCATCTCTTTCTTGAATGTTCGTTAAATCGAGCTGAAGGAACATTAAGAGAGATGAAGTGAATTTGATTGAACATCGAATGATCCCACACCATGTCAAATCATTTCAAAACAAGGTCGCTGTTGAACGTGCGTTTGCACTTGTGTGTCAATTTATTGGCTTGAAAGTGCTGCCACTTAGAAGCGCTTCAAAAAGGTTGCTGATTGAAACGCTTTTCAAATGGCTTGTACATACACACACTAGACTGGATGAGAGCAGAGCGGCACGGTGATGAAATAAGGTGAAAGGGGCACGTCACTCACGTTAATGTCCTCCAGCTCCAGCATGTTGAGGGCATGGTTGTTGCGTCTCCAGATGATTGGAGGCCGCTGGTCACCTGTGATGGCACACGTGAGCACGGCGCTCTGACCCACTGTTACCGTGGTGATGCTCAGCTTCTGGTCTCCAGGAAGGGTGAGCTGATAAACCTCTGAGAAACAATGAAGAGAGAGTTGGTTAATATCAAAGTTTTTCCCCAGTAGGTTTGTTCACATAGTGTCCACATCAGCTATTCAATTTTTTCTAGCTCACTTTAGTTCACAGAAAACGATTTGATCTTTCAAGAGTGCAGCAGCTACTATGACTATCCCTGATTTCTAGAGAGAATGTCAAACTGTTCCTAGATGCCACATTACTGGTGTGAATATCACTTCCTGTGACACTTAGCACTTCATTAAAAGCAATGAACTGTACTGCAGAGAGTTGCAAACAAGTGTAGTGTAAAAGGAGGTTTAAAAGATTGCATCTTGCTCTAGAAGTTGGGCTGGTTTAGTGATAACAGATGATAACACATTTACTACAAACCACTAATTAAAGTCAACTGCTGGTGATGTTATCAGATTTTGCTCATGATTTTATAAAGTACACTTAGTTCATTTTAGTTAACGATAACTTGTTACTAAATTACATATTGAACATACTGATAAAAAATGTATAGCTTGAATGCACTGTAAGTCGCTTTGGATAAAAGTGTCTGCTAAATGCATAAATGTAAATGTAAATTACATAAATTATAAAATTATGTAATAACTTTAAACTTTAAACATGCATGTTAAATTGCATTAGAATTTGACTAAAAATTATTTACTGTATCTTACTTCATGTTGGGAAGTATGCATGTGATGCCTTAAAATCCTCCCTACGTAGGCAGTTCACTGTAGATTTTGGACCTAATCATGTGTTCAACAAGCTTTTGATTTTTTTTGGCTCTGAAATGTCACCAACCACCTTTTCGCCATATACAAACAAACACACACCTGGAGCGGGAAAAGGATAACAAACAAACCTCTGAACCCCAAATCTATTTATGAGCCCCATCGATGAGCTTTGAATCTGACGAGCATCTAATACAGCTGAAGTCGCTGTACTGCCCAAGGCAAGATCTAACGACTTTACACTCTGACTCACAGCTTCATAACACTCTTTATCATGATGGTGATAGGCTTTGTGCTGCTTTAAGCATGTATCTCCTTTCACTTAGTTTTAAAATTAAGATTTTAATGACAGTAGGAAATAACAGCTGCTCCTACGAGCTCAGAAGATACGCAAACCATAAACGACAGTTCATTATGACGGCTTCTTTTCAACTAAAAACTATTCAACTTAACATCTAATTTGAATATAATTATCTGCTCAGCCGAGACTTAAGTGTCATTCGGTCATAAATAGGATAGCTGTTAGAAGATCCTCGTATATCATTTCTCAGTTTTTAAACAGTATAAAAAGAAAGACAGAGCCAGGTGCAAAAACATTTCTGGCGGTCTAATTAGGGTAACGTCTCTTCCTTTGCTTTTCAGTGGAGTTGTACCCTGACCCTTTGGGTTAACCGAGGCCACCTGCTCATAAATCAGACAGCGACCAGCCTTTAAATGAGACAGATCAGAAAAATGTCAAAATGAGGTTGCCAAAAAAAGAAAAAAACTTCAACACTCAGTAACTGTCTATCAACTTAACTAAACTTTCCAGTAGAGTGACAGCAGCTAATTTAATATAACACCCACACACACACACATTCTGAGTGTTATTTTGTTTCTAATTAAACACAGAAATATTAATAACGAAAAGCCCTCAATAAAGCAGAAAAAAACTGCAGATAAAAATAAACTTTTACAAGCTTTATTTCTCTCTATAAAGCATCAACATCATTGACATCTTTTTTTAAGTCTTGTAGTCATCATCTTACAGCAAACTAATTTAACTACTTTAAATAATGACATGTTTAAATAATGACCTTGTAGTTTTAAATTATCTTCCCCAATAAAATTGCACTAAAACTTGATTGACTTGATCTCCTTTCCCATGATCAAGTTAATGACACCTAAACATTTTTTCCAGGTATTTTAATTACATTCATGCACAGAGAAACACACAAGTGGAAATCATAATCAAGCCACAGCAAAACAAATAAGTACATGGGTTGTGGAATCTCAAATGATTATGCAATTAAAGATCCGGGGAATTATAACCAGCTTGCGCACAAGACAAACATGCCTCTCACCTCGCAAAAGGCAATTTTGCATTTCATCGCTGTGCTCTCATTTAAAGCTAATTTACCAAATTAGTCGTAATGTCTCTTATTCATTGTGTTACCCTCAGCTCATATAGTGGATAACAGCAGTGTAGCGCCGATGCACCTTTAGCATTCCTTATTTAATGTCAGATTCACTCTGCATCACACACTCTCTGCGTTCATTAAGGAATTCTTCCGTGGAACAGTTATGCGAGAGGATCTGAGAGAATGCACAGTGGCACAAATGCATGAGCATCTTTTAGAGAGCTCCTAATTTAGCTTAGCTTAAAAGTGATTCAGGACCAGTCTGAGAGCAACTCTGAGCGAGGAAAAGGCAAAAACTTGTATCTTAGTCAGGAGGCGGAGCTGACCCCGTTGCTAGCTTTGAAACAGTCTTTTGAAAACTGTGATTGGTTGGTTGTCCAAGGAGGAAATAAAAGAGCGATTTTAAGAGTAGGGATTATTATAAGCCTTCACTTTGAAATTACAGGTGTAATTTTTCCTGTTTTACTGTACTCTCTCTCTCTTTCTCTCTCTCTCACACACACACACACACACACACACACACACACACACACACACACACACACACACACACACACACACACACACACACACACACACACACACACACACACACACACATGGGTCAATGTATATAAATTTTTTATTTACCATGCTGTCATACATATCGTATTTTATTGGAAATGAATAGCGACACAATACGTTTCTGGAAGTTCTGTCAGGTACAGAGCCAAATCATTGCTGCTGCATAGTTGCATTTTTTCCAGTTGCCAAATATGTCAATGTAGTCATTACGTCCATTTCTAGTGCTATCGCATTTCTGCGCGGTGTCGGAGATGTTAGCGTGTCTCAAATAAGATCGTTCAAACATGATCCCTGCACAATCTAATGTGTGGCGTCTTATTAACTCACTGTCATGCATTGTGTGCAACACATTTCTTCTCCCTCTTCATGTTACATCCATATTCTCCAATGCTAAAGAAACTCTTAAGCCTCTTAAAAGTCCTCATTCATACTCATAGCAATTTTGGACCTTAAGACCTCTTTTAAGGGCTTTATGAAAAAGTTGTTTTCTTTACTAGGGTCTTTTCTTTAATTTCAAGAGGAAACACACACATTTCTAAGATTTTTTTTAGAATATTGTTACTAGGAGCAACTCTTAGCACTAAGATTTTTCATGAGTACGGGCCCAGGTCTGAGGTACAGTTTGCACATTTCCAAATCTCTAAAGACCTCCAAAGCCAAATTTACACTGCAAGGGTTACACATAAGTGCTTCTGAAGTGGAATTTAAAGTTCTTTACACACACGTTTAATGCTGCTAAGAGGTGGCATAAATGCATTTACAACAGAGTAAATTGCAACTATACATGTTGATACTAGGAGAAGAGCTTTGCATCTTTACAGCAGACACAGAGCAACACTAACTTTTCGTCTAATTTATACTGCAAAGGTGGCATAGAAGTGCTTCTGCACTGTTTTACTGCTGCTCAGAGGTGGTATAGATGCATTTACACAGTAATCGCAAGTATATACTTTGATTCCAAGAGATGATGCGGGTCAGTGTAGGCATAATTTAGTCTGGCTTTACATTTTTTGGATTGCTTACACAATTAAAAGTAGCACACTATTAGCAAAACCTTACACTCAAGAAGCAAAACATCAGCCCATATTTGCACAACTATAAGCACTTTGTCAACCTCACACTTGTTGCAAAACTCTACACACAGTGATTTGCAAAACACTAAACACACTTAACATACATTACACACAAAAATCTATCATGAAGTCACTTCCTTGCAATACCAAAGCACTGACTGTCAAATTACCGCACCGTCCAACCAATTGGTTCAACACAGACATCAGGTGTGCAAACACTTGTTTGCTTGATTGTAGACACACCAATCAGGTGTATAAGCACTATAAAAAGCAGCAGGTGAGTTCATCGGTCTTCAAGCACAATGGAAAGAGTCAGAGAAAGAGTAAGACGAGGAGGAGAACGAGGAGAACGAGGAGAACGAGGAGGAGGACGAGGAGGAGGACAAGGAGGAGGAGGAAGGGGAGGAAGAGGAATCAACAGAGGAGGAATCAACAGAGGAAGAGGAAGAGATGGAGGCCATGCTGGAGGTAGAGGTAGAGGAAGAGGAAGAGGAAGACAAGAAGGTGCTCAAAGAGGACCGAATCTGACAAATGAGATCTGCGCAACACTGGTTGACCACGTTGTCAACCACGGCCTGACGCTGAGGGAGGCTGGACTGCGAGTACAGCCAAATCTAAGCCGATACACAGTGGCAAGTGTGATAAGAACATTTCGACTGGAAAATAGGTATTGTAAAAGTATCATCATATCAAAAATATCTACACGGTTTCAGTAACTGCTTACAGTACTGTATTCTATGCACTATCAGCACTTCTGTTACCTTTTCCTGTGAAATTACTGTACTATTGTATACTGTTTTTTTCCTACATAGGATTGAGGGTCAGGAACGACAAGGGGGAAGGCCTCCTATGTTCACAGAACAGCAAGAGAGGGAGATAGTAAACATGGTTTTGGCCAACAATGCTATAACACTCAATCAGCTCCAAGCTAACATTGTCAATAACCATGCCAGTTTCAACGATATCCATCAGGTCTCAACATCAACACTGGCACGCATCCTAAAAAAAAAACATATTCAAATGAAGCAAATTTATCGAGTGCCTTTCGAGCGCAATTCTGAAAGGGTGAAACGACTGCGGCATGATTATGCAGAGGTATGTATTCACTTTAGCAGTGTGATCTTGCATACTGTCTCATAATCTTTTACTGTACTGTAATATGTATACTAGATCTACACTGAACTACACAATTTTGCCTGACACTGTTCTTCAGGGAGTTTTACGAATGGATGGAGAGGAGATCCAGCATGAGTTCATTTACGTAGATGAGGCTGGGTTCAACCTGACGAGAACACGAAGGAGGGGAAGAAACATCATTGGACACAGGGCTATAGTCAATGTCCCAGGGCAACGTGGGGGTAATATAACACTCTGTGCAGCCATTACACAGAATGGGGTCCTCCACCGCCATGCCCATATGGGCCTTTACAACACAGCACTCATACTTACATTCTTGGACCAATTGCACAACATAACAGCAGCAAATCAAATCGATCATATGCAATACATTGTTGTCTGGGACAATGTTTCTTTCCACCGCTCTGCTCTGGTTCAGAACTGGTTTCAGCAACATCCACATTTCACCGTCCTATATCTTCCACCATACTCTCCATTCCTCAACCCTATAGAAGAGTTTTTCTCGGCATGGCGGTGGAAGGTATATGATCTCCGTCTCCAGGCTGAGGTACCCCTCATCCAAGCCATGCAGGAGGCCTGTGACCAGATGGAGGTAGCAGCAATGCAAGGATGGATTCGTCATTCAAGACGTTTCTTTCCAAGGTGTCTTGCTAATGACAACATTGCCTGTGATGTTGATGAAATTCTCTGGCCAGATCCAGCTAGGTGAAGAGACAATGTCTAGTTTTTTTTTTTTTTTACAGTAAACTTACAGTACAATACGTAAAGTGACATTTTGTTACAGTATTATGAATCTCCATGTCAACATTTTGGGCGTGTTGAGAAATAAATGAGTTTCTTCAGTCTGCAACATTGGTCTTGTGTAATGGTTGGTGGATTTACATTATATTTGTACTTTGTTGATGGTAGCCTACTCTAATCATAGGGAAGTAGAAGTGCTAAAAGTGTTTTAGGTTTATCACAGCAGAGTATAACTCGTGCAAACAGAGTATAGTAAATGTGAAACGTGTGTTTCACATGGTAACAAAGTGTGGTTTTTAAACAGAAGTGTATAGTTTTTACAAGAGTGTTTAATTATGCAAAGGATCTGTAGTGTTTTGTTAATTGGGTGTGTGGTTGTGCTAATTGTGTGTAGTGTTTTGAAAACACGGGCCCTGTTTTGAAAATCGTGCTTAAGCAATCCAAAAAAACTGTAATGTGGCATTGCATCTTTACACTGAAAATTGAGCTGGCATAGATCCGCCTCAACTTGTCTGTTACCTAATTTATACTGCAAAGGTAACATAGAAATGCTTCTGAAGTGGCATTTATGACATCTTTACATAGCTACTCTGTGCTTGCTCCAAATTCTGTGCAAAGATGTAATGCCACAAAAAAGCCAGAATAAATCAGACCAGCTCTGACCCACCTCAGCCCCTAGAATGTAAGGATACAGCTGTATTTGTATCTGTGTAAATGCCTTCATGCCAGCTCTGAGCAGAATTTAACAGTGTGTGTAAAAACACATAAATGCAACAAAAAACACTTTTGTGCCACCTTTGGCATTATGTGTTTATACAGACTGTTTAATGTGGCTCAGTGGTGGCATAGATGCATTTACATAAAAATACCACTGTATAACTTGAAACTAGGGGTTGAGGTGGATAAGAACATGCATAATTTAGTCTGGCTTTTTATGCAGCATCTTTATCATTTATCTTTACTCAGATTTTTGAGCAGGCACAGAGCAGCCTTGTTCTATCCTGGGCTTTTTTAAACCAATGGATTAATGCAAGGTTCATCATTTGATTTTGAAGCCTAACACTTTGTTGTTGCTTACAGTATAAAGGTTCTGGATTCCAATCTATAAAAATATAGTTTTATTATGATATGTTTATTATTATTTTAATTAAACAAAATAACTGCTCTACAACAGGGTTTGCAAATTAGGAGTGAGGACTTCTGTATTTGCATTCAATTCAGTAGAAGAGACAGTGAGCCATGGCAAAATGAGACAGCATATGTCTTGGAGCTGCATTTGACACGGTTATTTTCCCCAAATGATTACGAACGCAACAACTTTTAGCAAAAACTTCTCATTTCAGCACCACTAACACATGAGCAAAAAGACAAGCTCAAGCGTTTTCATAAAGTGGTGTGCACAAAGAAGATAAACTCTCGCTGACTTACCAAATTGGGCCATTTAGAACAGTATGGAAAAATGAAAGAATACTATGAGCAATATAGAAATGTCAACTTGATATTGAGAATAAATTGGGAGAAACCAAGAAGGGTATGTTAAAGGGTATGCCTGGATGTCCCGAATCGAGGCAAATCTATTTATTCCTTTCCTAATCACCTGACACCTGTCAACCAATCATTTTCTGAGTGTTGTCAGCTCATGAAGTCTGGAGTAATGGATGCTTCAAATTCAGCCTTGCCATCACAAGAATAGAATCACATAAAAAAAATATTTAAACAAAACAGACTTATTTTAAATTGTAATAATATTACAGGTTTACTGTGTTTTTGATCAAATACATTTACATTTTCAAACAAAATCGTATCAACCCAAAACTTTCTATTTATATTTTTCTATTCAGTTTTCTATGCATTTTTCTATGCAGGTTCTATGCAGTATTTTTCTACTAAAGACTTATGATAACTTTATAGGTTAAAATATCCAATGGGCATTTTGTAATTGAACACAAATACAAATGGTGCTGTCTCATGTCCCTTTTGGACATTTTATTATAGGTGAACTATTTTGAAATACGTGTAAACTCTATTTAGTGTAGGCTACCCAGCCTCTTAATCTTTTTACCCTATTGTCATTAGCAAAACAATCTGAACTCATGAATGCAATAAATGAATCTTGAATTGAAGTACGGCTTCTCATCAAAGCAGGCCATGTGTATATGTGAGTAAAACCCTGACGCCATCTCTGGCATTTAGTAATATCCTGCCTAGCCATTCAATTACATTATTTTGTGTCTTAATAGATTTGGAATTTGCTCCAGGGCAAGCCACTGCGTTTTACAATTCCCTGTAGGATTGAAAGGCGAATGGATTTTTCAGAACAAGAAACGCAAGAGAGAAGATGAGTATTTGTTTATGTGTATGTCAGAGAAGGAAATAGAAAGAAAGAAAGAGTCTATTTTATGATATAAAAACACCCGGATGCAGCCTCAACAAATATGCTGCACTGATAATACAGCAAGACCGCGAATGAGGTAAAAATATTATGGAAGGTGTTGTCCAGACATTTAATCCTGAGTCAATGTTTGTGATTAATGACAGTACAGTAAGTGGAGGTTTTGCCCTCTCATTTACAGCACGTGTAGCAGATGAGTAGACTCTCCCTCAGAGCTCGACCATCTCTCACAACAGCAGTGTGGAATTAAACCTGAAGTGCACGGCTGCAGTTTTGATTTAGTTCACACTTTTTCCCATTACAGAGCGGTGATGCTTCTACAGCAGGAAGAGCTAAATCAAACCCGGTATGAGAAAGCCTATGGTCACTCAGCAACAAAATACGGTTAAAGTGTTAAAGTTCTGTTCACAAACAGTTTGGTTACAAACGAGTGATAACTGCATTCTGTAACCAAATAAGTGACTGTGTTAAACATTCAGGACTCATCTAAACGGACGGTGACATATATACACAACCACTCAAAGGTTTGAGGTCAGTAATATTTTATAGAAATTACTATTTTTATTCAGCAAGGATTGAATAAATTGATCAAAAGTAATTTTAATGTAACAAAATATTTATAATTAAAATATAATATCTTACATTATTATTTGTAGAAATGTAATATTTCAGATAAAAGGGCAGTCTAATTTTATACAATTCATTCAAAATTCTAACTGCAATTCTGAACCCAGTTTTTGACCTTAATTTAAATAATATTCATGAATTGAACTAAAATGTATAAGGCATTATCAGCAGTTTTTTTTAGTACACAATCCTGTAAAAAGCTGAACAATTTGGAATCACAAATGTTATTAAAAACAAGGTAAATGCCAAAACTTTTAAATGTAAGGATAGATTACATTATATATAATAAACAAAATACAATAAATAAGCTCATACAGAAGCAACAAAAGAGCCTTTCCAACAAGCAGCAAAGCCATCAGAGGTCTTCAATCATAATTACCAGCTGCTCTCCCATCAAAAGTTGTGCTCTGCTCTCCACCCCATCCACTAGTACATTTATGAGCCCGTAAGGCCTCTGTGATCGCTGCAGAATCTTTTAAAAGTGTTGCGCATTGAAGTCAGATGGAATAAAACCTTTACTGTGACCCAATCAATGTGAGAGACAGGCAGTAATAGAGGCTGAAGAAAGGCTGACTTCACACCACCTGTGAAAAACACCATCTTCATGGCACTTGTCAATAGGGACGCTGGAGCCTTACTCACATTAGCATGCCATCACACTACGCATTCACACTACGCATACTTCTAATTGGGATAATTGTGGCTCATATATAATTGGGACTGTGCAGAAAAAAGTGGTATAAACACCTGGTTAAATTTGATAAATGAAAGTGCATTTCACACCATATTACACTGCTGTGAATTCGTTTTTCAATCTCTCTCTCTCTTCGTTTTTTCTTCACTTCACATATGGCAATCTTTAAAAGCCTGTATTGCCTTTCACTGATGTCAATTTTGTTTCAAGTGAGGCCCTGTTTCTTATTACACAATTCTCTACTGCCAATGATATTGAGCGGCTCCTGTATTTCTCTGTGTGTGTGTGTGTATGTGTGTGTGTGTGCGTGTTTGTCTGTTTAGCAGACAGAGCAGGTGGATTGACGTTCTCTCCGGAGGCATATCAGCCTTGACAGATGAAAGAAACGGCATTGTGGGCCGGCGTGGCATTAAGTAATTGCCTTCTGACTCCACTGGGGGATGTAAATAGTTTGGAGCATGAAGCATACAGATATGCCAATTGAACAAACCAATCACGGCAAAGAACCACGTAGATGCAACAATCACAAGTAGGAGCATGAGGCAGAAAAGGCAGAAAAAAGACTTGAAGTCTGAAAAATTTGCCATTTTTAACCTATTGCATTTGAAACTCTCCCAAACAATACATACTACTTTTTTAAAGTAACTTTACTCAAATTCGCATTTTAGACATAAGAAAGCCCCAGTTTTGTGAAATGCTTCAGCAGAATAATTTAAAAGATTTGATAAATTATTCAATCTTAATTGTAACCTGGTCATACTACATCCACCATGTTGTCATGTGACAATTGTGTCTATTATATAGTAGAAAAGTATGCGATTTCAGATAAAACCAATGTCAATAACTAAGCCATGATTTAAAAAAAATTCCTTGAACTGGGCAGATTCTGTGCAATTCCTAAACAAATCATTTAGTCTAGATCTGGTTCAGCAGATTCATAAAAAAAAACTAAAAACTAAAAGGATGGCATGGATGCATTGCAGGACAAGCTTGCAATCACGATAAACAAGATTTGGAAACCTGTCATGTTTAAATTGATGCTTAAAGCATATGCAAGATGTTACCAGTCCTATTTCCCCCATACCCACAGAGCCTGTGAGATTCATGCATGGCGGGAACCGAGCCAGCTGAAAAACATGAGTGTACATTAATTGCCACTGAACGGCTATGAATAAACAAGCCACACATTTAGCCTTAAATGTGTGAACTACTAAAACTATTGAGGAGAAATGAAAATGCTCCCTAGAGCCAAGGGCAAGGGCAAGGGCAAGGGAATCTGAGTAAACACATTTAGCATGTCTCAAAAACCTCTCATAGACCATGTGCTAATTGCTGCAATATGGAATCAAGAGGGCATGAAGAACCCAGACAATAATATACTTAGATGTAGTGCAATTAGCAAGTTTTAAGGCTGTACAATTTACCCACAGATTGCATAAAATTCCTGTTTTAGATTCTCTTGCCCTCCATCTTACTCTGGAGAAACTAGAGACTCTCCAAACCAAAACTGGACTGTTTCATGCTTTCATGGCCTGTCAACCTTCATCAGGACTGAGATCTATACCCATGTGACTGATGTACTCCCAGACCTGAGAGTTTGAAGAACACAAGTCAGCGCTGACAAGCTCTGTTCACTCACATATCAGTAAACCCCATCAGGCCAGATTCAACATTCCTTATCATTCCAAAGCGTACTAACTCCATCAGAGCGAAGAAACCAGACTGTCTACGAAACCATAGTGTACTTGCCTTCCAAATCAGACCACCTAGAACAAGAGTATGCAAGAGTGTCTGAGTTATTAAAGTGAATTAAAATGATCAATGATTCATTCAGTAAAACTATTGTTGAAATCACAAAATATAATTTAATGTTATTTACAGATTATCAGATGCAAAACTCTCATCATAATATATTGCAACAAAGACAATGTCAGATAAAATGTCACAATGAATGATGCAGGGACATAGCCGCTCAATTTCTGACTTGAAGGTTGGCAGGTTACTGCATATTATTGACTCCTTTTTGTAATACATTATTGATGGGCTGTATAATCGGCCACATTTTTTTTTTTTTTTTTAACTGTACAAGACATTATTGCAATGAATCTTTTTGGCTGCAGTGAAAGTGTTTGTTTATGAATTGCAATGCATAATATAATACACAATATCTTGAACAAGATTAATGAGTCAATGCATAAATCAAACTCACTTAGAATACCAGCAATCTCTGATAAAGTTAATTTGCATTATTTTGTATTATATCGCTGTATGTGGGCTAAGACAAATTTCAGAGAATGGTGAGATTGCTCACAGTAACATTAACCTCTCCATCTTGTCTACACTATATAGTATTTCACAGAAGACAGATCACTGCCTTTACTCCAATCAAAAGTTACCACATTGATTGCATCAATGCTCATTTGCATAACGGTAAACTTTTCTCAGCTCAACATTTCTTGGAGTTGCTTCGATGCTGCAAAACGCTGTCAGTGTGAATGCACCTGAACAGGATCAATGACTGAGAAAACTTACTGACAAGCACCCATGCCATGGAAAAACAAGTCAGGATCAGGTGAATGTGAGAAGCTTATATCTCTGGGTAAATTGCACACTGAAGGTCGAAGCGACTAAACAAATGCACATATTCACACAGTCTGTGACAAAGCATTATCTCACAGCATGAAACCTAGTGCTGTTGGTACAACAAACATGCGCTGTTTATAAAGTAGTATTCTTCAAACTTTTAAAGAAAACATTTGTTCAAAGTGTCAGGAACTGAATAGAGATGGTGTGAAGGTGCTCTCTGAAGGTGTCTGACAAAATGTCTTGTTATCTTTTTATCTTTAAGTTTAAAAGAAAAGTGAAAGTAGCAATACAAATTTTTTCTTTGCCTGTAGGGCTGTTTCCATCTCGCCTGAACTCCTGCTGAGATCGGTGAAAGGGCACAGGGGCAGACTGAGGCTGCCATTTTCATTCCAAAACCGTCTACTTCCTGTCTGTAAAGCTGCTTTATATGTAACAGAGGGATTCTTGCAAAAAGGCTTCCATTGCGAGAGCATTATTGTCTCCTTTTTTATCCCTTCTAGAACCATACGTTAAAAGGGTCGGCCCTTGCTGAATGTCAGTGCAAATTGAGTCAAATTGAAATGTCAGAAGAAGATGTGACTAAAAAGGAAAATGAGGTGGAGCAGATGTGTTGAACGTTAGTGTAAAAGGCTGAAACACACTGCTATTTTCCTCATTTAGCCTGCAAGCTTTACTTTTACTCAGAATCTTTCAATATGTGTCCTTTCTTGAGACATAAGGAATGTCTTAGCCTTCCAAAGGAAGTTTGTTTTATTACCAATAACTCAAGGCTTTTATCTATATTGGGAACACTATTTATTCTCTATTGGATCGAAATTCCATAAAATGTTTCTACAAAGAGCCTAGAAATGGAATATAGGAGCAAAAGCACTAAATACGAAAAGACGACCTTTGTTTATAATTGATTTCTATATTTAGATTTATTTATTTGTTAAATGTGTGTTTTTATATGAAATATACAATATTGTTCAATGTTTGGGGATACGATGCATACTATGCAGAAGACTGGAGTAAATTACATGAAAATATATCAAAATAGTTATTAAACAGTTATTTTAAATCATAATACTGACTCAAAATGTTATTGAAATTAACTGTATTTTTTATTTAATGAATGCAGCCTTCGGGAGCATAAAAACTTTCAAAACATTAACATTAAAAAATACAGCTAACCAGTGGACTGTCTCAGCTCAGTGAAGTCAGCCATATCCACCTCTTCAACATAAAACATATTTTATTGGCTTGATCCCTTAAAGGCAATCCATTGAGTCTGGGCATTCATCTACTTTAGCAATATAACTTCGTTTCCAGGCTGACACAAATTCTCTATAACAAATGTTACTTGCATCTTGAGTCATGCAGTTAATTAGTGTGCCTCAGTTTCTCTTCAGTAAATCCGTTAATGAGTGCACGAAAGAGGAAAATCTTACTCAGGCCGTCAATGTTCAGTGGCTTACTGAAAAATATGAGTGTAGACTTCAATTAGAGCTTAATTAGGATTCATTCACCTTTACAGTGACCGCAAGATCTGACTTTCTAACAGTGGGTTGTCAGAGTCACAGTCCATTGCAAAGGCAGCTGACCCTGTAGAATAGATTAATGAAGAAATGTAACTTCATTGTATGACATGCCAATAGTCTGAACTTGCCATGAAGAGCAGGGCTGGGATCCAAGAACCAGTTCTGGATAAATTATATATTTTTTTTCCTGGAACCTGAATTGAATGATCTTTGGTTATTTAATACCTGCATTCTTTCACCTGTGCAGACGAAACATTTGAAAGTCTGTTTCATGTTTTTAGGAGACTAAAACTGGTAAAAGATCAACTATAATATAATGAAATGTGGGATTTATATGTCTTTGAAAAAAAGAAGCACTAAATAAAAAAACACATTGCAAGAGTACATGGCTACTTTGGAATGGACATCAATGCAGAAATATGTTTTTGCATCCAGAGGGTGTAGTTACAGCATCTAGATAACTAGACTATGCTAACTGGCCAAATCTCGACCCACTAGTGGCACTATGCCACTACTGATTAATTAAATATAATGAGAGAAAAAGACAGGGTGCTGCAAAATAGAACAAACACATGAAACAGAGTAGCCCTTGGTAGCTGCATGCAACAACAGATATATATTATGACTGGCACAGTTGGAATTGTGAAATTAAAGGAATAGTTCATTCAAAAATTCATAATTTTCTTTTTAGTTGCTTCATAAGACCCCAGTATATCATCAGGAGATGCATTCATTTTACATTTCTTGTACCTTTTTTGATCCGCAAAGTGATGGAGGTTTAGCTTAAAATCACCTTTAGTGTTCTACTAAAGAAAAAAAAAGTCACCTATATATTTTACGGTCTGAGGGGAAATTAACAGCAACATATAATATTTGGGTTAACCATTCCTTTAATTCATTGAGTAAATTCATGGCTCTCAACTTACATGCTGAACTGCAAGTCATTACTTTCATCATGTCCAATCAGAAGCATTAATTAACATCAAAAGCCCCATTCCTAATGAAAAAGAGACTATTCTGCTTCCACTGTGAATGAACAAATATCCAAAATGACATAATAAATATTGCACAATGAAATAAAAAATGCTCACGCCTGTAACCGAGACTGAAATTGTGCTCAGAGTTTCTTCATTAAAATACTGCAATTATCCATTGTGCTATTAACAAATGACGCTGAAAATTCATGTCACACTTACTAAAGGCGCATCTAGCCCTGCTGGTGCTAATTATGCAGCAGAAAATTTCTCCCAGCTTTGTTCACTTCCATGTCTTAAGCATTACTTCATCAAAACCCAACACTTACCGAAAGCTGCGTAGAACTCCTCTATGGTTAGGTGTTCGTCATCGTTGACGTCGTTATATTTGAACAGATCGAATAGAGTGCACTCTGATGCCGTCCTGCTCAGACCTTCCTGCTTGATGACCTGCACGACAGCAAGATTAAACGTCATTCAATTCAAAGCAGAACCTACTGTATGATGCTTTAACAAAGCAAATGTGCTGTGTGCACTGAATGTAGCTCATGGTAATACTAATAAAAGTAGATATTCGAATTTAAGGGCATGTTTGTTTACACAATTTTGGTGCAGTCTTGGGTCTCCACATGACGTCTGATGTAAAATCTCCATCCTGAAGCAAAAGCACTGCTCTACCATTCTGAATAATTAAAGATGTGATTCATATCAGCATCAGACATCGTGAATCCTGTCAACTGGCAAACATCCAGAACTGAGCAAGATTTTATAACAGCCTTATGCTGAAAAACATGAGGGATTACTGTAAAACGTTCTATCATACATTCATCCATGCCAGAAATATCTGATGGTAATTACAGTTAGTGAAAGAAAGCTGGAGGGATTGTTTATAATGAATGTTATGTGTTAGATTCACTGTGGATTACAGTTGAAAATGCCTTTAGCATATGCATACGAACAATCATACTTGACTTTGCTGATTGGTGTCCAATGGATTCAAAACATTACAAAAAAATTATATGAACTCTAAATAATATAGACATGATCTTACGACCATCTCCTGAAAGCTTTTTTATAGCCAGTGCTAAGACTGACCCAAACTAGAGGTCTGCATTCCCGCGGGAACTGCGTCATGAGTTTTATTTGCGGTGTTTGTGCACGCAGCAAGTGCATAACGGCTCTCAGAAAGAATAGGCAGGCTGTCGATCAGTGACAGAGCAGAATAAGGATGGAGCAAAGTGTGGATGCGCTGTCTTTGAAGGACGTTTAACTCGGGTTTGTTTATATTTTGCTTATACATTTTCGTATATATTTATTTATTTTTCTCTGCGACACTTTCACAGAAAAATGGCAAACGGATTTAGTATTTTGACAAGATGAATAAAATAGCTTATAGGCTATTTTTGTAAAACCTAAATTTTAATTGTAATTTTCTCTCTGCAACACTTTTTCATGCATATTTAAACTAATTGTATCCTGACAAGACGAATAAAAAAATTAAAAATGTGTACATTTTTATTTTCTCTGTGACACTTCTCCCCCTTAAAATTTTAATTTAACAGGTGGGTGCGGGATATAACCTTGCAGGAGCGGGACTTAAAAAACTGTCCCGCGCAGACCTCTAACCTGAACTTATTATTAAAAAAACCAGACCTGTGTGTTCAGATTCAATCCTGTCCTTTTATTATCTGTTGCAAACTCTAATCCTCTTATAGAGACTTGATTCCAGCTCAGAAACTGACTGGCAACCTTCACTTTGACCTCTTTTGCTATGCAGTTTTGATTTACATTTATTTTGAAGATAAAACAAGCATGCAAACAAACTTTCAAATGATGAAATTTGTCAATTTACGACTCTGTTCTTTATGCTACAGGGGTGTCAGAAAAGTTTTACCTGATTAATGACTCTACACAACTGATCCACCGTGCTAAATGAAACCTCAGAACAGCTTTAGGCACATGGTTAATTCTTACATTTCTGACACAAAATTGGCTGGGGAAAGTGAAGTTTGAGCACCATTTGTTTGCAGTTTGATAATGCAGTGGTGCACACATTTTAAAGTCGGTCTTAAGCATCCAAATATGCACTAGTAAAAAGCAATATATTTAAAATACATTTATTGCATACTAAGTATATTCAAATGTATTAACATATTTACTGACATATCGCTTGAGACTTACTGATATACAAATAATAATTACACTTTATTGGGAGTATTACTTGTGCACAATACACATTTCTTTATATTAAGCCAAAAATTTGTTTTAATGCCACTATTGATGAGTATTGTATGATCTTTGAATAATATTAGTCTTTAAATGCAATGTAGTTAAAGTGTATCTAAAGCATACTTAAAACAATTGTTCCACATTAGAATTTATATTTAGCATATTATATCTGTAGGTAGACCTCAGCACTATAGTTAAAGTGCATTACGCACAAAATTAGTTGTTCCAGTTTAGCAGACTTTAGGTATACCGGTTTATTACCAAAATTACAACTGCAAGATATTTGTATATAAGTATTTACAATATGTAAATATTTTTGTAGTATACTTAGCATCAAAATATGTAATTATGAATATATTCATTTTTCACTAGGGTGTTTTTGGACCATTTATTCAAATATGTAATAGTTTGTCCTGTATATTTTAAGGCTTGGTATTTATCTTGTATTAAAGGAATAGTTCACCTGACTCTCAATAATCCAAACCACTTGAGTCCATACATGTATGTCTTGAAACAAAAGCAACATTGTTTTAACTTTTAAACCATTGCTCAAAATACGAGTCATTAAAATGTCTTAATGATGAAGCTGTTCTTTGCAAACACGCAGCTTTTCACTTCACAAGTCATTAATTGGTGGATTGGAGTTGTGTAGATTATTTGTAGATTATTGTGATGTTTTATCAGCTGTAAGGACTCTCATTCACTGCAGAGCATTCGCTGGTGATCAAGTGATGTAATGATATATTTCTCCAAAAAATATTCTGAAGAAGAAACAAACTCATCTACATCTTGGATGGCCTGGAGGTGATTACATTTTCAACAAATTATTCATTTTTGGGTGAACTACTACATTGAAAATCATTTAGCTTTAAGCACTTTCTAGCATGGTACAAAATGTATGAAATACATTATTTGAATATAAATACATTACTAAACATGTGATATGACATCAATGGGTGTAAGATGAACAAAATAAAGCTCTTTCAATAAGTCAGAAAGGGTTCGTGGACTGTCTGTTAACTTTCAGCATGAAGACAATTTCAGGTGTACCAGAAGATAGACGAGCTGAATACTAATGGGATTTAATTGCTTTATTAGAACAGAATGTTTTGATTTTGCCGGAAGGCATTTCACTGTGTTCCCATTTCTCTATCACCTCTTCGACCTGTGCTAGCTTCATGTCAAAAGGCCATGCTTTTGTATTCAGGGCCGGTCAGAATTTTCACTTTTTACATTGTCTTCGATCTGCCATGCATGAAAAGAGATCTATTCTTCTTCCACTGAGAATGAAGAAATATGCAAATGACATGAAAATATTGCACAATGAAATTGAAATGGCTCACGCCTGTAACTGAGAGTGAAAGTGCGTTCAGAGTTTTCTCTCTTGAGAAATATGAATAAATTCATATTTTGCTCATTTTGTTGTGCACCGTATCTCTATGGACAGGTGTTATCTTTCTGCCGCAGGACAAGATAAAGTACAGTTGACCTGGGATCAGTCTATGAGCCAGTTATTAAAAAAGGAGACAAGCTTGCCTGCTCATTACGGTTTTCAAATCAATGCAATGAAACATGACTAAAAGTGATCCCCAGCCATTCTCTCAATTTATCAGATTCAATCATCAGATACCATATAACTGTAAACAAAACAACATGCATTTGAACAACAGCTCTGATTGGACTTAACTTAAAGTGCTTTCCACCTGGTTCGATTGCCTGGTCTGAACCCAAGTTCAGAATTGGACCGCTGGACTGTGTCCATATGATTTTATTTGGGTCCGAACCGTGGTTCGTTTGCTTCCTCAAGCCAGCAGCTGTTTACCCTGTTGATCAGCAATGATGGCGCAGGAGAAGGCGACAAAATTCATAAGATTGCTCTCTGCAGTTTTATATATTTACGTTTTTGAACCGTTCGTTTTTTACAAAGCTTCAGTGCATAAAGCACTAACGTCTATCTTACGAATGTACTGCAAATGCTCTTAAGAATGCTGAAGACGAACAGAAATGAGACATACAGCTCTCTGCTTGCAGTGCATCAGTCACGCTTGTCAGGAAAGTGAGGGAAACACACAAATACACGCTTTTATCAAATAATACAGCATTAATAGAGGTTCACGTCCACAATTTGGTGCGATTGCATTCACATCAGCAGCAAACCGTACCGGAGTTCACTTGAACCAAACCCCAGGCCACCCTTTTTAAGTGGACTCTGGTACGGTTCGCCAGTGCACCCCCGAGGCCGGATGACAGCGTTCACATTATCCAAACGAACCGAACTCTGACGTCAATCGAACCCGGGTGCGCACCAAAAGTGCTAGTGTGAAAGCAACCTTAAACTGGACTTTTAACTTAAAATGTTAAAGGAACAGTCTACCCACAAATGAAAATTATGTCATGATTTACTCACTATTTACTTATTCCAAGTGTGAGATTAAACAGAATATGTTTTGAAGATAACCGAACAGTTTCAATTCCCATTGACTTCCATTGTAAATTGTTTTTTGTTCATAAAATAGTCTACTGTAACCAAGAGTTTAGTTACCAGCATTCTTAACAATATCTTATTTTGTGTTCCAAAAAAAGAAAGCTATACAGGTTTCTATTTATTCTGTACACTCATAAACCCATATTAGTTACATTTCCCCTTTTGTTCCTTTTCTATTTTCAATAAAACCCTATCTATATGTGAGCACAGCAGGTAGATGTTTCCTTGGCAACATTTTTAAATTAGCACAATTTCACAAAAATGAGCACATTTACAGAACATTCACACCAATATGCTGATAAATACCAAAAATCTGTTCACTAAAAAAACTAAATTTACTCATTTACATTCAAATCAATAACCTGGCAATGCGTCCCAGGTTACGTATGTAACCCTGGTTCCCGAGGAACGCAGGCGCTGCGTCGAAGCAGCTGAGGGAACGCCATCAGCGATGTCCAGCTCTGAATCATAAGTGTAATCAGTCAAAATTGACAGCCAGGCGTCAGGTGCGGGTGGCGTCACGACCAGGATGCTTAAAAGCCCGTGATGTGCAGCCGGCGCCAGCTTCCAGGAATGAAGCAAAGCTCTAGTAGGGATGCCGGAAGTATGGCCTTGCGACGCAGCGTCTCGTTCCCTCGGGGAACCAGGGTTACATACGTAACCTGGGACGTTCCCCTCCGGGAACATCGAGCTGCGTCGGAACGCTAGGGGAACGAGATGTCCACGCCGCCAGAATTACCAATCCCTGCTCAGTGTGTGGAAGCCCACTACGGCAAGAGAACAGCAGAGCCAGGGTGGCTTGCAGATCTAGGTCATAGAATCTGACGAAGGTTAGGGGCGTAAGACCACCCAGCAGCGTCACAAATGTCCTGAATAGGGACACCTGCGAAAAAGGCCTTGGAGGCCGCCATACTTCGGGTTGAGTGAGCCTTGACCCCCAAAGGCGAGGGGAGATCAGAGGACTCATAGGCAACTATGATGGCATCCACTATCCACCGGCTAAGGGTCTGCTTAGCAGCTGGAAAACCCTTTTTAGGAGGACCGTAGCATACCAGCAGTTGGTCCGATTTTCTCCACAGGGCAGTTCTGTGGACGTATGCGTCCAGTGCTCGCACTGGACACATACAGTTAAGCTTTTCCTGGTTGGGCTCCCTGAAGGGAGGAGGACAAAGGCCTGGAGTACAACGGGCCGTGGTACCGAGGAGGGACCTTAGGGACGTACCACACGAGGGTACAAAGACTTTCGCCAGACCGGGCGTAAAGTCTATAGAGGCCACCGAGAGGGCCTGTAGATCCCCAACTCTCTTCAGCGAAGATATGGCTAAAAGTAGCACCGTCTTCAGCGTGAAGACGCTCTGACACCTGCTCGATGGGTTCAAAGCGGAGGTTTGCAGAGAGCTTCTAGCACACAGCGAGATCCCAAGGAGGGACCCTGGACCGTACTCTAGCCTGAGCCTCAGCACACCGCTCGGAGGAAACGTATGATCAGGGGGTCCTTGCCCACTGATTGTCCACCCATGGGGGCGTGGTAAGACGCTATAGCTGCCACATAAACCCTCAGGGTGGAGTGGGATAACCCTGCGGAGAACCGAGCCTGCAGAAACTCCAGTACTGTACCAATCGGGCAGTTAACTGGGTCGAGCTGGTGGTCTCCACACCAAGAAGTGAAGAGTCTCCACTTGAGGTCATACAGTTTCCTCGTTGAGGGAGCTCTAGATTGGAGAATGGTCTCAACAACCTCGGTTGAGAGACCTGGCGCTATGAGTCGCCCCCTCAGGGGCCACGCCCACAGCTTCCATAACTCCGGGCGGGGGTGAAAGATCATGCCCTCCGCTTGTGAGAGGAGATCTCTCCTGACTGGAATCTCCCATGGGGAGCCGTCGAGGAGAGAAATCAGGTCCGAGAACCATACTCGGCCCGGCCAGAACGGGGCTACTAGCAACAGCCGGACCTCGTCCCGGCGCACTCTCTCTAGAACTCCCGGGAGCAGAGCGATCGGGGGAAAGGCGTACAGACGAAGCCTCGGCCACGTCTGTACCATAGCATCCAGCCCCAGCGGAGCCGGATGAGTCAGAGAGTACCAGAGGGGACAGTGCGATGTCTGACGAGTCGCAAACAGATCCACCTGTGCCTGGCCAAAAACTCTCCAAATCTGCTTCACCACCTCGGGGTGAAGCCTCCATTCCCCGGGCCTCGGCCCCTGTCTCGACAGGATGTCTGCTCCTATATTGAGATGCCCAGGAATATAGACCGCTCTCAGCGAGAGGAACTTGTCCTGGGACCACACAAGGATCTGGTGCGCCAGCTTGCATAAGGGGCGCGAACGCAGACCTCCCTGGTGGTTGATATAAGAAACCACAGCTGTGTTGTCGGTGCGTACTAGCACATTGTGATTTCTTAGGTCCGGAAGAAAGTGTTTCAGTGCTCGAAACACGGCCAACATCTCCAGGCAGTTGATGTGCCACGTGAGATGGTGACCACTCCACAGACCGCGGGCAGGGTGGCCACTCATGACCGCTCCCCAACCGGTCAGGGATGCATCCGTCGCTAGCGTTACGCGGCGGCAAGGAGCTCCCAGGACCGGGCCCTGAGACAAGAACCAAGGTTTCCTCCACATGTCCAAGGCACGTAGGCATCGCCGCGTGACCTTGATCATGCGGAATGGGTTTCCCCTCGGGGAGAACCCCTTGGACTTGAGCCACCACTGTAGGGGTCTCATGTACAGCAGGCCAAAAGGTATCACGTTGGACGCTGCTGCCATCAGACCCAACAGTCTTTGAAACTGCTTGACAGTGAGTGACAGGCCTTCTCTGACTCTCCTGACCGTGTTGAGAATCGACTCGATCCGAGCAGGGGACAATCGTGCCTGCATCGTGGTCGAATCCCACACCACGCCTAGATAAGTGGTTCTCTGGAATGGAGACAGCACACTTTTCTTTGCATTTAGTCTTAACCCCAACTCTTTCATGTGAGCGAGAACGACATCTCGATGTCGAACCGCCAACTGCTCTGAATGAGCTAAAATCAACCAATCGTCGATGTAGTTGGTATGCGGATGCCCTGGAGTCGCAAAGGAGCCAGTGCGGCATCCACGCGCCGTAAAGTTCGGGTGAGAGTGTTGGGCGAAGGAAGAACCCGATATTGGTAAGCTTTGCCCTGAAAGCGAACCTCAGGAACTTCCTGTGACTGGGAAGGATGGATATGTGGAAATAAGCGTCTTTTAGATCTATCGTGACGAACCAGTCCTCGGATCTGATCTGAGACACGACCTGTTTTACAGTAAGCATTCTGAACTTCAGGCAGCTGACTGAGCGGTTCAGTAAGCCGAGATCTAAAATTGGACGTAACCCTCCATCCTTCTTTGGAACAACGAAGTACCGGCTGTAGAACCCGGACTCTCTGTCGAGAGGAGGGACCACCTCGATGGCCTCCTTCCTCAGAAGAGAGCTGACCTCTTGTTCTAATACCAGAGCCTGCTCGGGATTTGTGCTCGTGAGACACAACCCTTTGAAAGGTGGCGGCGGGGCGCCTTGAATCGATAGCCTTTCTCTACAGTCTGCAGGACCCAACGAGATACATTTGGCAGTAGTTTCCACGCTGCTAAATAATCTACTAAGGAGCCAGTCTCTCGAGACTGGCCTCTGGTGTGAGCTGCTAGATCGATGCCCTGACACGGAGGACCGGCAGGAAGCCACCGATGTAGCTGCTCGGGAGATCCCTGAAGGCGTGGCGAGGCTCTCAGCTCCGCTACGTTTCCGGGCGGAAAGAACTGAGAAAAGCACTCGCGGGAGACCGCTGCGCCCTGGAACTCTGGCAGGGTTGGCAGGACGATCTCCAGAGGGCGCTGAGGAGAGACGGACACCGTGTAATGCGGTGCACCCCGCTCTTCCCCAGCAGGGGCCGCCCTCAACAGTCCTGCGTAGACGTCAGGACCGCTTCATCGAGGGCTTCCTAGACTGAAGCACGACCCTCAGGTCGGGCCTCGTCTCCGAAAGCCTCGATTTTCTAGAGCGTTGTCGACCTCGGTCCCGCTGCGGGGGAGCACGAGCGGCAACGCTCTGCCTTTGGACCTCCCTATATGAGGAGCTGGTACACGGTTGGGGCTGCTCCCGCCCAGCAGCCCCTAGAGCTACAGAGCGGCGAGGGAGAAACCGCTGAAATGCTGCCGCCTGTTTAGACGCCTCCTGGAACCTGTCGGACGACCGTTAACGGCGTCGCCGAACAGCCCAGAAGGCGCAAGCGGGCATCCATCAAGGCGACTCTGTCCTTCTCTTTCATGTCGGACAGAGTCAACCATAGTGCCTCTCCGCTGCCACCATTGCTGCCATAGACCGCCCAATGGCACGGGCGGTCTCCTTAGTGGCGGAGAGCTAAATCAGCGGTTCTCCTCAGTTCTCCCTACATCACTTGAACTGATTTGCTCGCCCTCATCTAGCTCTTTCAGCAGGTCTGCTTGATATGCCTGAAGCACAGCCATAGTGTGAAGGCATGCACCTGCCTGACCTGCTGCCGCTGCACTGCCCAACAGCGCTGATGACCCACGCAGCGGCTTGGTGGGCAAGACCGAGTTCAGAGACGATGCCGCACCGGGTGCCAGATAGCTCGCAGCGTCTGTTCAACCCGGGCATCGCTGTAACCACTCACTTAACCCCGCCACATTACCATAATAATCAGAGGCGGGGATAAATAGGCGTGAAGAAAAAGGCCTTTTCCACGATCTCGACACCTCAGTGTGAAGATCGGGAAAGAAAGGCAGGCTCCGGCGTAGAGGTAGTGACTTACTATGCAGAAAGCGTTCATCTAGCTTACTTCGCTGCTCTTCAGTCTGATCATCGGCGGGCCAATTAATATTTAACTTGGCAACCGCACGAGTAACTACCTCTAATAACTCCTCGTATTGTGGTGATAGAGTGGGCGAAAAACCAGTGCTCTCCACATCTTCCTCCTCGGAGGGAGATAGGTGAAACACTGGCCCCGCCCTCTGAGGGGAAGAAACCGCAGTACGGGCTTCCGAACCCAGAGAACGGGCAGTGGATCTGGCAGGTGAGGACAGAGATAGGGGTTTAGCCGTCTCTAATCCCTCTGCCAAATCCAATTGCGAGCCCCACGAGTGCAGCCACCGCTCCGCCTCAGCGGAGGCGGGGCCAAGCACCGTGAGGCGCTAGCAACTCCCTCCTCAAGAGAGCTCTCCGGGAGCGAAGCGTGTGAATGGGAAGCCGCTCACAATGCGGGCAGCCGGCTTCCTCAAAAGCCGACTCCGCGTGCTTCGCCCCAAGCAGACCACGCACAGACTGTGTGTATCCCCGCTCGTGATGAAGCGAGGGCAGGAGTCACACACGTCTGTACTGTGAACCACTCTCGCCCCTCTTAGATTTACAGGTTGCCGACATGTCTGTACTAATCTTTCTTTGCCTGCCTTTTTAGAACAAACTTTCTTATTTCCTCACTGGATAATAACAGATCTACAGACAATGACTGACACACACAGAGAGCTTTGCTGAATGACAAAAAGCTGGCGCCGGCTGCACATCACGGGCTTTTAAGCATCCTGGTCGTGACGTCACCCGCACCTGACGTCTGGCTGTCAATTTTGACTGATTACACTTATGATTCAGAGCTGGACATCGCTGATGGCGTTCCCCTAGCGTTCCGACGCAGCTCGATGTTCCCGGAGGGGAACCTAATTTACAAGACCACATAAAAAATGTGTTTATACCCTGGTGGTAACAATAAAACATAAGCATCCATGTGTTCTATTTTTTATGTGAGCAGTGATGTTAAATAAAGCATTAAAAACCACAGAATATTTTAAATTGTCAGACGGAAACTTGCAGAGCCTCATTCACCTACAGTTCTATAACTGTACTGATGTCCTGTGGCTGCACATTTTTTATAACTTTTGGGTCAAAGTCAGTGTTTGAGATTTATTGTGACTGGATGCATTCATATCTGCCATAAGCATGCTTTCCAGTGAAATATTACATACGCACACTTCAATAAACCAACAGAACTCAGATTAAGGTGTTTATATGCTGAGGCGAAATCAGAGTAATGGGCAAAAATCTACCTAGAACGTTAATAAAGGATTTGTTTTGTATTTACATGATCACGTACATTGTTGCATATTTGGTTTCAGAACATGTATGCAAAGCACTCAATGTTCAATATATTGCACAGATATATATTGCATATATATTATTGCAATATATTGCACAATTTGTGAGTTATAAAAACATGTATGAAAAATTAATGCAGCAAAGGTACCAAAGGTTCACTCAACAGGCCCAGAACAGTCTGGCCCCAATCCATCCTTACTGTTTAACCCTGCAACATCTCTGTTTTTCTCTTTTATCTGTACATTTTAGTTCAGTTCAGCTCAGTTCAATTCAGTTGTTTTGAAATTGGTTATTTTGATAAAATCATCATGACAGACACATGTTAAGAAGGCCAAGAAATGTCACCTAATTGCAACATAAATTAAACAGGTGAAAGAAAAGAAAGAGATTGATTTTGTCACACTTTTTACCTGTGAGAGCTCACTGCTGTCAACTCTTCCATTACCATCTGCATCAAAGCGCTTGAACATCATGTCCACCAGATGCTTCCTAGTTGCCATATCGTTCTCATGGCTGCCATGGTTACTGGGGGTCAAGTACCTCTGAGCATGTAAGTCCAACATCTTGGTCTTCAATTTTTTATAATCTCCCAGATGACAGTTATCATCTGTGAAGAGTGGGAGAGAAATGATGGTCAGATCAGTGTATATGGAGATGGATTCGCTGTTCTGCAGCATTACTAATTCATTAATACTGTGGCAATATGGAGCCCTTTTCAAAAAATGGCCATGTGAGGAATCCAACAGCTCTGTCATGTAAATAAATGATGAAAATTTGCAGATTTTGTGGATCTCACAAGAAGAATCGGAAGAACTTGAAGATTTCCAAAGGCATTGGTGCTTATACATTTGGCAGGCAATTTAATCAAATAACGTATTATAATGCATTCAAGGTATGTGTTTTATCATTATGCATTCCCTAGAAATCCAACCCTACACCTTGGCATTGTTAGCACTATGTTTTACTAGACGCGGGAATGAAAAATGACAATGAACTCTAAATAGATGTAAATACTGATGCTCAACTGTAAACATCTCTGCTTTTTAAACACACTCACATGCACGCACGCATGCACACACACACAGCATTATAGGTTTATTCATATTTTACCTAAAGAAACATTTAAACTTTGCTTTTCAGAAACAGGGTTTGAATGATGAATGACCCCAATAAATAATACAAATATAGTGTAATAGTGCACATTTTTTCCCACAGTTTTTTTTTTGTACATCTGTTACTACCTGTGGTCCAAAAACAGTTGTACTGATATGCATATAAAACAAACGGCTGTCATATATTTCATACAACAGGTCAATATATTTCAAGTTATTATTAAGCCATTGTATGATTTTGTTCCACAAATGCAAATATCTACAAACAAAGCCTCAACAGAACAGCTGCATGGCTCCAAACAAAAGTTGTTCATTCTGAATGCATCGATGTTGCAGTCACGTATTATCTTTCCTGAATTAATTAATCTGAATGAATAAATTAATTTAAATTAATCTTTTGAATGAACAATTCATTGACTCACTCATGAAGACAGTTACTTGCTGCAACCAATTGGCGTAACTATGTTACTGAGTTCTGTTTAATTTTAGATGAACAAAATTCATACATTTGATGATAAAAAAACTAATTTTATTTGTTGAATCGGCTGAAACAGCTGAATCATTATGCCGATCAAAAATGACAAAAGACTACATTGCTGTCATGACAATGCTAATGGGCTGCTCGGTGTTACGCAAACATGGCAAAGGAGGACAGCCTCTGTGCATTATTCTAGAAATGGTGTCAGAGAAAGCGCTGGAAAGGTGTTAGGGACTTGAAACAGTTGCTGGAAAAAAACAGCCGGGAAGTCTTGTCAAAAAGCATTTGACAATATTTGAGGTGTTTTTGTCATTAAATGTAGCTCAGGTGGTGCAGTGCGGCTTCTTGTGAGAATACCGATGTTGTTTCTCGGGCATGAGAGATGGATAATGAAAGGCAGAATCAGAAATGAAAGCTAGAGAGGGAGAAAGAAGGAGGTTGAGGAAAAGCAGCTGGTTTTAAAGACTGTCAGACTAGTTTCACTGACAGATGTCAAGTCAGTCACATCTCATCTCTACATGACTGCACCACTAACTGCAATGTGTGTGTGTGATATACTAAGATATATGAATATATGTGTGCTGATCAGCTATAGCGTGCCACACATCAAAAAATAGCCTCTATTTGACAAGTCACCGAGGCAGGAAAGCTTCCTTCCTTAGAAATGGCACAATGAATAAAAGATAAATGGCGGTCTACCATCTACCTTGCCCAGAGGAGATGAAGGTCAGTGTCGTCAAACCCGTGTGTATGTGTATGTGTGTGTGTGTGTGTTTACACGTTTGCACATGCAGCACATTAGTATTCACATTTTTTGGCTCGGTGGCAAATGAAGAACTGCATGTCTTCTATCATATTCCAGAAAGGCAGATGTGTGACAGGGGGAATACTGCATCATCCACCTGTGATTTGACAGCTGTACAGTTCACAGCAATGTTGCAACCGTACATAAGGCAAACTCTGGAAAGCCAGAGATTTTTTGAATCAGAGCTTCATGAATGAGCTGTGTTTAAATAGGAGCCCATCTACCTGTGTTTTGATTTTCAGTGTGGACTGAAGCTGTGAGAAATCTTGTTTTTGGAAATACACAGCAAAGATTAATTTGCAGTACAGAGATATTATAGTGACACAACAGGGAGCTGAAAAAATAATGACTTCCAAACATACAGAAACCTATAGAGGACATGCAATACTTTTTTTTGGTCTTTTGTTTACTTGAGAATGCCAATTTTTATTGCGATCTTGATTTAAAAAATCTTGTGTTTAACTGTTTTTGGATTAAATATTTGCATCTTCAGTGCTAAAAGTCTTCAAGAAATCCATTTAACTTCCCAGAAAAAGTTCAAACAATCAAAATTCCTGAAATAGAGGTGCGTTCACGCCATATTCCCTTAATTACGAGATTCCAACTTGTAAATAGCATTCACGTCCTCATAGAACTCGTAATTACAACTTTTGAACTGGGAGTTTTCTGAGAGCTACGAGATGTACCTCGTGACCGCTGTACCACCTGACCACCACAAGCACTGTTTAGGTGTTGATAGTGTTGCCATAGAAAAGCATAATTCCGAGTCCGAGGACGTGAACAGCTCCGTGTTTGTCAAGTGTTGTCAAAATTAGGGTAATTACGATATTGATGTATATATGATAGATCGATAAACGAACACAGCATAAATATAGTAAATATGTTTAGACGTGTGCAAGTAAATTAAATTCAGGAAAGAAAAACTAGAAATTATTTATTTAGTATTTTTTAAATGTATTTATTAATTGTTGGCCTTCTGGAAAGTATGTTAATTTACTGTATATTTACTCCTTTTGCTTTAGTTACTGCCTCAATTCGGCGTGGCATGGAGGTGATCAGTTTGTGGCACTGCTGAGGTGGTATGGAAGCCCAGGTTTCTTTGACAGTGGCCTTCAGCTCATCTGCATTTTTTGGTCTTTTGTTTCTCATTTTCATCTTGACAATACCCCATAGATTATCTATGGGGTTCAGGTCTGGTGAGTTTTCTGGCCAGTCAAGCACATCAACACCATGGTCATTTAACCAACTTTTGGTGCTTTTGGCATTGTGGGCAGGTGCCAAATCCTGCTGGAAAATGAAATCTTTAAAAAGCTGGTCAGCAGAAGGAAGCATGAAGTGCTCCAAAAATATATTGGTAAACAGGTGCAGTGACGTTGGTTTTCAAAAAACACAATGGACAATCACCAGTAGATGACATTGCACTCCAAATCATCACAGACTGTGGAAACTTAACACTGAACTTCAAGCAACTTCCTCCAGACTCGAGGACCTTGGTTTCCAAATGAAATACAAAACTTGCTCTCATCTGAAAAAAGGACTTTGGACCACTGGGCAACAGTCCCGTTCTTTTTCTCCTTAGCCCAGGTAAGACGCCTCTGATGATGACTGTAGCCAAATTCCTTGACACGTCTGTGTGTGGTGGCTCTTGATGCCTTGACCCCAGCCTCAGTCCATTCCTTGTGAAGTTCACCCAAATTCTTGAATCAATTTTGCTTAACAATCCTCATAAGGCTGCGGTTCTCTCGGTTGGTTGTGCATATTTTTCTACCACACTTTTTCCGTCCACTCAACTTTCTGTTAATATGCTTGGATACAGCACTCTGTGAACAGCCAGCTTCTTTGGCAATTAATGTTTGTGGCTTACCCTCCTTGTGCAGGGTGTCAATGATTGTCTTCTGGACAACTGTCAGAATTACAGAAATAAATGAACTTTTCCACGACATTCTAATATATTGAGATGCACCTCTATGTATACACAGTATATATATATATATTGTTCTTTTTTATTATTATTATATTAATAATAAAATAGTTTTCAGTCCTCTATGCATGAGAATGTGAATATTTTTATGCCATCAGTTTCTTCATTCTCCATTTCTCAATATGTGGAGTATTTATGACAAAGGCAATCGAAAGCCTGTCTGACAGAAAAAGGTTTTAATTCATTACATAAATTCGAAAGAATATTGTTTACAAGTGCTCTGTCTGTGCATTCTCCAAATTTATATCACAGAGAAGCACATTTACAAAGTTCTACAATAACCTTGCTGTCTTTGTTCAACCCTCATCCCTCAGCAGGTTTCTTATGGGTGAGGGCTATTAAATATATATCCGTCCTCTAATGTACATCAAAACGGAGACCTCTAGTGCTATAGAAGGTCACTGATAATGGATCCATCATGCCACTGTTTCTCATCTCAGTATACATGCGCTCACCAGGCCTGGTGGTAATAGCACTCCGACCATCAGCTCTTGTGTGTTCCTGCATAAATGAAAGTATGACGGCATTGCTTACATAGGACATGTGCAGTTGATGGTCATGACCCGTGGTGCAGCAGCTAAAAGCGTGCCACGGCTGGTTGCCCATCCTGATGGGAATTCTGGTCATCACATTACTTTGCAAAAGTCAGGAGCTGTGACAAACAAGTTTGTGATGGGCAATTCAAGACATGCAGACAAATGAAAGTGTTAGGCTGTGTCTAACAGACTGTGGATATTTGCTGTTAATTAGAACTGGTGGAATCATTTAACCCCTTACCGGTCACCCCCCTTTTTGAAAATAGACTTGAAAGTGCACTATTTAAAATTAAATTGTTATAATTCATGAATGCTTTTGAACACAGACCTAAGGTTGGTCTCTTTTTAAAGAAGACAATCATCAGATTATTGCAGAAGTGAAATCATTTAAAAAAATGAAGGTGAAAAAAGTAATGTAAGTTTAAATTTACTGTAAATAAAATGTACTGTACTATTTTTATTTTATTTTATAAAAAAAAAATATTTTACTAAATAAATTTGGCATAAAGTTAAAGTAATATGTCTAAATAAGTTGTGTTCCAAATTTTAAGTTGATATAAAAAAAATTGAGGTTACTATGCAATTTTGTTTAGGCTTAAACGGCGTATACGAGACGGTGACAGTTAAGGTTTAACTAAGGATCAGTAAGACTATTATAAAGAAAACTCTCCCTTGGTCCATTCGCGGTCGTGTTCTGGAGAGGGTGTCCCCCTCAGTCCGCTCGCCGTGGGGCCCCCTCAAAGCACGGGGCCCGGTGCAACCGCACCAGTTGCACCGCCCAAAGGGCCCTGTATCACGGTTATATTATGCAGCTCAACTGTTTTCAACATGAATAATAATAAGAAATGTTTGAGCACCAAAGCAGCATGATAGAATAATTTCTTTAAACAAGGTCTGTCAAGTGTACATTCAATGATGGTCTTGATATTTAAATTTAAACTGGAATAAAACAAAATATTCCCTAAACTATCCTACACTTCACCGTCTGACTATGCGCCAGAGCCTCTTAAAACTGTTCAGAGCATCCACATTCTTTGACAAGCATTACACAAATGCATTGCTAAGCACAAAGACATTTAGTACAAACCATAAAACCATTCTCAAGTGGCCTACGTGATTTATTTTGAAGTATAACTTGACAAGTCCAGGCAGCCCAGAGGGATGACACAGAGGAAAAGCAGATTGATCTTTCCCTGTTTGAAAGGGGCCTAGACGGCCACCTGCATTCATATCTGCATGTGATGTATGGGGCCCTGATTCACTTTGAACTCCACGCTAGTAAATGTAGTCAGATCAGATGAAATTCAGTCCTGTCCGAAGGTGGGTTTAGAATGGCGGCTTTAATAAAAACAACTTGAAGGGCAGCTAATTAACATTAATGAGCCACTTTGATCATTTAGGTAATTATGAGGGAATAATAACCTCATTGAAAAAATTATTACAAAACGGGCATGCATCATTATTTTGGGTGAATATCACAGATAAAATACCATCACTCAGCTGGGTTTGCTCATCAGCACCTTTAATGTTACATGCTTCTTGACTTTTTCTTTCTAGCTTGATTTAAAAGGACCCCAAATTGAAAATTCTTTCATCATTTAGCAAAAACTTGCATTCTTCTGTTGGATTCTTCACACTAAAAGAGACTTTAAAGAAAGTTGCAATTGTTTTTGTCGCAATCAATATTGGCTTTCACTGTATAGACAAAACAGCACTAAGACATTTTTCAAAATAAACGTTTCACAGAACAAGGTTTGGAATAGCTAAGGGTGAGTAATTATTTTCGGATTAACCTAATGGATGAACTTTGGATGAATTTAATTGGATGATAAAATTATCTCTCGCGCTCATTTCAGTAAGAAACGGGCCTTTTCATTTGTAACATACAGTATTTGAGATAATAATGACATAACATAATCTTAAATTCTGTCAAAGTACACCTCAAATTGTGCTTTTTATTTATTTTATTCTGCTATTTATTTATTTACTTATTATTTGTCTGTCTGAATTATTTTGCAAAGCTGACAAGGCTATAGACTGTATATCATTTAAATGAGACAATGATATTATTTTCTTTGCTTGAGCTATAGTTTGTAGAAAGTGTGATGAAAATGAAAGCAAGGCACATTTTCTGTCTTGCAAGTATGTGCTAATTTTATGTGATTTTTAATGCTGATTTAAATTTTTTACAACGCCAGATGTTTCTTTTTGAAAAATATTGTTAAGCATATGGATATAACAGAATATGTTTTAAAATAATTGCATAATAACCTCTTTTGGGATAAAAAAAAAATCTGCCTTTAGGATCGTGACAACTTTAATGAACCTAAATGAACCCTAAAAGCAGCTGGATATTGCCTCAAATTATTTTAGTCTTTTTATTTTTCTGTACATTTTGTGCATTACTACTGCTAAACCTGAGCTATTTTTGATGACTCTGCTGTACTGATGCCATGTGAGTGGCCCCAGGTCGGTGTAACAGCAGTAGGGTCTCATTGTGCAGACTTTCCTCTCTATTCTCACAGTACATTGCTCTACATGCTCTATACATCAAACACACGCATGGCTTCAGTTTTCACTTTGGTCTGAGGTCGCTGACTCCGCTTTTTAAGGGCACAGGGCCAGTGCCATTGCTGTCAAGTTCTGGTGCTGCAGAAATTGACGTGTGAACGCAGTGAGCTGTAAAGTCTGTCTCTCTCTCTCTCTCTCTCTCTCTCTCGCTGCACCTGACCACCTAACATCTCACAGGAGAATTTCACAGGCAGTGCATTCAATAACAATCTACCTGCCGCTGGATATCCATATGAGTTGTTGCAATGACAAATTTACAACTCGCTGGCAGGCTATTATTCAAGCTCTCCCAGTGAGATGTGCGAGTGGAAAACTTAGCATTTTCCTAGTTGTTTTGTTCTTTTTCCAGTTTCTCCCCTCCCTCTCTCGTCTTCATTGTTTTTGTCTTTCTCTATTTCAGTAGTGCTGCTTTATTCTACATAAAGTAAGCCATCTTCTCCAGCTGTCTACCTCTCATTTCACCTCTAATTTGATTTCCACACTCTCTTTTCTCCTGTCACTGGTTCTTTCTATTCTCCTCTCTTACCCCTGTCCCTTTATCTCTGATTTCTCACTTTCGCAGATGCTGGTGCACCTTTGAGGAGCTCATTACCTGCCGGCAGACGCGGATGTGGCTTCTTCAGGCTGGAGGTGACAGTGACATTAAAACAGCTCAGGGTCTTATTATCACTCTTCTAAAACTTCTCACTCTGTCTGTTTTTGAGCTGTAAGAAATATAACAAGCTTTATTTAATTAATTAATTATTATTTTATTTTTTTGAATTGAGCCTCAAGCCTCAAGTAAGCTGTACATTTGTTTTATTATTTTGACAAACATTGTGACTGCAAGATGAAAAGCATATGATAAACATTTAACTTCTCATTAAAAATAACGGTGACAAATCACATTGATACGGCATATTTTTACATTCAACAGGGTGTGAAATTATATATTTAAATATATGTGACCCTGGACCACAAAACCATTCTTAAGTCACTGGGGTATATTTGTAGCAATAGCCAAAAATACACTGCATGGATCAAAATTATCGATTTTTCTTAAAGATCATGCTCCATTAATATATTTAGTACATTTCTTACCGTAAATATATAAAAACGTATTTTTTGATAAGTAATATTAATTGCTATGAACTTAATTTGGACAACTTTAAAGGCAATTTTCTCAATATTTAGATTTTTTTGCACCCTCAGATTCCAGATAATCAAATAATTGTATATTGGCCAAATGTTGCCCAATCCTAACAAACCATACATCAATGGAAAGTTTAATTATTCATCTTTCAGATGATGTATAAGTCTCAATTTCGAAAATGTACACTTAATTAAGACTGGTTTTGTGGTCCAGGGTCACATATATTTAAATTAAATATTTAAATACTATTTAGATCATTTATATTTTATATATTAAAGGGTTAGTCCACCCCAAAATGACCCAGCCATATAAAAAAAAATAAGAGGACTGTCAAAACTTCAGGAGCACCTTCTTGTCAAAAACAAAAATTAGCCTTCCCATTTACAAGGTAATATTTGACTCCTTGATTTACAGGGATATTTTTTTTTAAATAATTTTATTAAAAATATATAATTGTGTCATATTTCAAAACTATACTTATAAGCTTTTTCAAAATGTCTAATTAAAAATATTATAAGAAGAATAAGTTACTAATCCAAAATAGAAATATTAACAAAATTAGTTTACACTACAAAAGTGGCACAGAAGAACACAAAAGTGGCATGAAGGTAAATTTCAAAGGTACAGACATTTACAGAGGCTCAGAGGTCGTATGGATGTTTTAAATGCATAACAATATTGTGAGATTAATGTTTTAAATATAACATTTTGAACATACAACTATTGTTTTATAAAATGATTTAAATAACTGAAATGACACTTTAAAAATAAAAATAAAACTGCCAGCAGGTGGCGGCAAGTCACTGATTTTATCACTGAATCATTCATTCAATTGATTTGTTTGAACAGCTGATTCATTCAGGAACAAGCAAGTGACTGTCTTTATGAATGGTCATTGAATCATTGACTCATTAGATTTATTTAAAAAACGCAGTTCATTCATAAACTAAACATTGCATTTAAGGAATCAACATATGTCTGCGATACATTACTCAATGCTGCAAAAACACGCAAGCAGAAATCTTTGAAGCTCCCCTCAGCGCAAACACAAATAGCCTATGCTGGTCGGGTTAGTCGCACGTAGTACTTTTCAGTCGCACTGTAGAGCCCTGGATATGTGTCGTGATATTTTCTCCTTTTTTAATTTACGTTTTGCACAACCTTTCGCACAACCGCTAAACTGATGCTGGCTATCCATTTGTGAATAAATATATTTGACTCTGACTGGGGGAGGGGGCAAATACCGTGACATGACCCAATTGCAATGCCTTATATCCGTGCATATATTTTATATTCTCTCTGTATATATTGTATCATTAACTGTTCATTTTCTATGCAGCTGCATCTCTTCATAATATATATATATGAATTTTTTTAAAGGTCTAGTCATTATCTTTAATCACTTAATCACTATTGGCTGGTGCCCCAGGGCACTCGCCCAATCCCGTCTATGGATAATCCGGCCCTGAGGTTTGTGACTGTCCCATTGACTGCCAAGTGACTCTCACTGTCAAGGCACAGAAAAGTATGAAAAGCATTGTCAGAATAGTCCATCTGCCATCAGTGGTTCAATCTGAATTTTATGATGCGGTGAGAAGAATTTTTGTACGCAAAGAAAATAAAAATAACTTTTTAACAATTCGTCTCCTCTCTGTCTCTCCACGTCACTACTGATGGCAGATGGACTATTCTGATGATGCTTTTCATACTTTTCTGGGCCTTGACAAAGTTGACAGTGTTATTTACTTGGCAGTCAATGGTACAGTCACAAACATCCTGGTTTTCATCCAAAATATCTTAAATTGTGTTCCGAAGACGAACAAAGCTTTTATGGGTTTGGAACGACATGGGGTAAGTGATTAATGACAAAATTTTCATTTTGGGGTTGAGAAACCCTTTGATAAACAACATACATAACATAACAACACATACACACACATGTATAAGCAAATTAAAGTTTTCTTTAAATTTATAACAATAAAATGTATATTGATTTGATCAATCAGTGAGCCATTCAGTTCCTGAATAAATGTATTGAATTAAAAATCATATGACTCACTCATAAACCCTTGATTTGTTCTTGAATAACCCTGTATCTTTTAAATGAATTAGTTGAGTGAATGATTCAAATGATCCTTTCATCGAAGACAGTCTCTTGTTGCCACCTACTGGCTTACACTGAAATAGCAGCTGAAACGATCTCTAAATAAACAGACTGCCAGTCTGTCTAAAAAAACACAATTGGAACACCGTTTGTGCATTACACTTCTATTAAAAATTTAGCAAAATTGTTTGTAATGATGAAAATGTGTACAACAGAATGTGAACTCATTGCACCTGCTGAAATGGAGTTTGTGGGAAGTTCAAAACCATATTTATACAGAAATTTGAGCCCACTTTAAAGCACCCAGTGTATGTATTTACTAAAGCACAGTTTTTTTTGCTGTTAATAAAACACAAGGCCACATCACAAAATCAATTTTAATTTGATTGCACAGATTCAAGTACTGTACTCTAGCCAGTTTTAACAAGGTCAGTGGAAGCGAAATTCACAGTTTAACTGCTGAAGGTCCAATACACACTCAGAGGAACTGACTTTGACAGTCATAATGAGTGAGAGGCTGACAAGGCCATCTCGTCAAGAAGAACAATATTTTGGCATGGCTCGGCTGAGCCGGCCACCCTGAGGGTCGGTGACAGAGAGAGACTAGACATGAGAGGAGGACATAGAGATGTCTTAAGGCTCTGTCACTCTCTTCTTCTATGTGTGGCTGTTTTTAGGCACCGGTATCAGATGAATATGACTGAGCCGCTGTTGTGGTCAGGAGTTTCTGTTGAGGAATGCTGCCATCGAGGAATAGTGAGCAGCAGGTAGAAGAAGAGATATTACCTGATACCACTGGCAGAAGTGAGGATAAACAAGACAAAGAAGGACCATCTGTTGTATTCAGAATAAATTTGCGACAGAAGGAGGAACAAAAAGCTTCCTGATCTTGTAGGTTTTGTCAGAGGAAGGATAAAACAATCATGAATAATCAGGGAGACAAACCAATAATTATATAGTACAATACACATGTTGAAATATTTATCAAACTGTAATGTGTAGGTGTAAATTAATTTCATGTGATATTAATTAACATTAATTAGTCTCAGGGTGTGCAGGGGCGTAGCCGTCATTTCAGAAGTGCGGGAGACAGAAATGTTATAAATGTAATATATAACTGTAATATGAACACACACATATGTATATATACTGTTTTCATACAGAGATAGCTGGAGCTTTTGTCCATATTAGGAATTTCCATGCATACACATGATTCAAATGATCCTCTCATCGAAGACAGTCTCTTGTTGCCACCTACTGGCCTACACTGAAATAGCAGCTGAAACGATCTCTAAATAAACAGACTGCCAGTCTAACACACTTCACCCAACATAACATCCAGGAGTGCAATCAATCCCTCTACCAGACCCAAGGTCACACAAAATCAATATTACTGTAGATACTGACCCAAAACACTCACACACACACAGACACATGCCTCATTAATGCCCCTCTACATAAGAAAACTGATGCAAATATGTTAAAGCAATCAGCAGTCCTCAAACTTAAAAAAAACAATACATGACTGATGGTACATGTCCCCCAAAGATACCATTCAAAACTTCAGTGGTTGCATGTTGCCCTTGGTTTGCCCTCAAATCTATAGCTGACCTAAAAAGCCACTATGTATCTCAGCATTCTTGACAATCACAAGACATCCCATTCATTAAATGTGTGTCCAAAAATGGGCTCAGCCCACTGTGGCATTGGGCCTGTGTATAATCAGACTGCTGGTGATAAACGAAGTAATCTTTGGTATTGGCAACCCGCTCACTCATGCTTTCTTTTTGTGCTGGCTGGTTGGGAAGGACTGTCAGTCAAAACGATGGGGCTGTCCAGCAGACACTCTTCACAGCGGCCTTATGGGAGAACTGCAACAAATGTTCTGGGTTTCAATCAAAACACCAGCCACTTTGCCTTGTGTGGTGTATTAAATTGACATTCATGGGTTATTCAAAAAGTGCCTGAACTGTCTTGTGGTGAAATGTGAAATATGAATAATGGCCAGGTTGATCTGAGACACAGTTTATTCAAAATTTTGGGTTTGGAAAGATACTTTACACTTTATATTCTTTTTTGAACGTCTCCAACTAAACCAAAGTTATTATTTGCCTGTATTTATTTAATCAAAAATACACAAAAAATAGGAATATTGTGAAATTGTACAAGAGATTGTTCTACAATGTGTTGGCAAAGCTGAATTTTCAGTATACAATGTATACTGAATTCAGTATACTCCAGTCTACAATGTCACATGACCTTTCAGAAATCATTCTAATATGTGACCCTGGACCATATCACCAGTCATCAGTCATAAACAGTCATACATCTCATTTTTTGCTCTTTATTGGTGTATGGTTTGTTAGGATAGGACCATTTTTTGGCTGAGATACAACTATTTGAAAATCTGAAATCTGAGGGTGTAAAACAAAATCGCCTTTGAAGTTTTCCAAATTAAGTTCTTAGTATTGCATATTACTAATCAAAAATTAAGTTTTGATATATTTACAGTAGGACATGTACAAAATATCTTCATGGAACATGCAGGGGCGGACTTAGTGATTTGGGGGCCCTAAGCAAATTTCAGGTACGGGGCCCCAACACAATAACTATATGCTCTTTTACACCCTTATTTTGCTCGCTAGCTCTCTCTCTCATTATAGCTATAACTATTATTTATTATAACTATTACCCCTTCACAACTGAAGTAACTTAAATAATTAGTCAACCTGATGCTATTCTAAAGCCATATTAAGCTACATTATTTGTTTCGGATCACAAAATAAGACATATATATAAAAAAAATGCTTTTGTCGATTTAATGAATTGTAAACTTCTTCAATCTTTTTACAAAAAGGATAAAAAATCATAAAAATTATCCCATGCAACTCGTTCCATGTTCTTAAGTGTTCTTAAGAAATAGGGTTTTCCAAGAAACAAATTGAAAATGTAATCAATTTAAGCGAAAAATCTCAGCACGCGTGCATTTCTACATGTTTTTAGTTTATAGATAATTTGCATTTACAGTTCGCGCTGGCGCACCTAGGAAAAGCACACAAGAGTCATTTTGAAACATCAAGACAAATAAATTATGACTTGAAACACAATTTCTTTACTGCGGTGAATATATCATGACATTCCGTTAATAAGCTCCCTGCACAATAAATCTCTTATTTACATCTTATCTACAAATGAGAGGATTCAAAAGCTTGCAGAACTCCGCACCTGACATAAACTCGCCGTTTTGAGTGGTGAGTGAACATTTGACGCTCTCCATAACACAAATACATACTGGTGCATTTGCCAAGTATGTTTCGCGAATATCAGACTGCCCCTGATTCCCCTGCTTACCTCGCCTATTGGTTAACCCTTTACGATTCCTGTCAAATTTGCCTAAAACGCCTAAAAAAGGCATACCCAAAGTAAATTGCATGCTGTTCTTGGGCCATTTGGATGATATGCATGGTGTTGGTCTCCTTTGAAAGGTGACACTCTGAGGTTTGTTTCTCAATAGTCAGAATCACTGTAAGTCTTACTGATATTGAGTAATAGCACTTTGAATACACAAAAAAAAGAAAAAACCAAAAATCCGCCTGCATTTTTTGTGTAAATAGAAGCCTGCAGATGACTATAGTTGGGAGGTATGAGCTGGAAAATACATTGGGATCACAGAATGAAGCCTTACCGAGCCAAATTTCCCATTTGATAAACAATATATTAGAAAATTAGTGTTTTACACATGTTTATCTAATTTTATGTCTAGGCGCTTCAAAAAATTTACACTCGAGACTCCAAAGTGACCCTTTGTAACAACGACACACATTAAATGCTGTAATTCTTGAATGCTTTAATGTACAGTCATCATTTTGGGCTCTAATGAAAGGTTACACTTAGAGCTATTCAATTTTCTTCCAGATTCACTGTCAATAATTGCTGACACATAGTAACTGAAGCTAAACACATTATAGTGACATTTATTTATAGAATCCAAAATGTGTACACTTTTAAAATTGCATATATATTTATAATGTATCATCTAAATACATTTTTCCTATATTTATATTTCTGTACATAGTACATTATTTAATCCCTTGTGGTTTCATATTGGTGTTATATTGCATCCCTACTGTGTTATTCCTATGTATGTCTGTACTATCATGCATGTCTGCATTATGTCAACAAAAAGTGGTCTGATAAAGACACTGATTGTACATGCGGTGTTTATTGTTTAATGTTTAATGTTTACACCATTGAAATCACAAGAATCTCAGCTTTCCGTGGATATATGACATGTTCAACTGTTGTTGTTTTTTTTGTGTGTCTGACGACTTTACCCTGTCACTACTAGGCATCCCGCCGGCGGGTCACATATGCTGATTTCTTATCCTTATTATCATCAATGTTGAAAACAGCTGTGCTGTATATGTAAAACTACGGTATATTCCTTATTGTGTCATGCAGTTATTTTGATTCAAGGCTCCATGGTGAACATTCTGAAAAAGAATTACCCATATGGCCTGAGTAATGACCACGTGACCATTCATGCGCTCTGAAGGCCTATATAAAAACATGAAAAAGCCGTGACAATCAAAGGGGAGCAGAAGTGTTTTATCTCGGAGGATCAAAATAACTATGTCACGTGTCAAAGTGCTTGATATCACCTCACACACATTAAAGGCTGTGCAGTATTTTCATGCTGGCTGTGCAGACATTTGATATTCAGTTATCCCTAATTTGCCAAACGCTGTTTCTTTGATGGATAAAGGAAAGGAGTGAAACATTGAATGGCTGCCATGACAGAGTGACGGTGGAGGCCATGATATAAGAACAAAGGCAAACAGTCACCAGGAGATCTTCTACAGTCTTCCTTAGCATGGCATTTTTGTTATCACAGCAAACTTAATGCTGAGTGACTTGACTGATAACAAAACTACAATCCCTTGGCCTTTCAAAAGAGTGTGAAAGTTTTATCCAATCTGAGCTCTTCCACTCTATATACTGTAGGAGGAAATTGTGTGATTCTACATATAGAAAGGATGACTGCCTCATATATACATTCTCTCCTTGAACTTCTCTGCACAATCTGAGCCGTGAATAAATGCCTTCGAGCACTTAACATAGTGCTGGAGTCCGGGAATGAACACATGACCTCTATCTGACTGTATCTGGCTGCACAAAGTCCCTATTGCGCTGTGGCTTCATAGGAAAATAATAACAATAATAATAATAGCCTTAGAATAATATCAACTTCACCAAATTAAACAAATTAAAATGAACAGATGAATGAATGAATGCATACCAGGATGTTGAATATACATGAATTGCAATAATTGAATGCTAATATATTCATTAAAAAAATGCAGATGCATCCTGTTTGCTACCTTAAATCAAATTATGAAATTTAATCAGTTAAAATATAATAAATGTAGTGATTTTAAGCATTAATTATATCTATGCTAATATATTTTAAATTCAAAATCCCGTTTTCTACCCCAAATTAAATCCTGAAATGTAATTAGTTAAAATATACTTAATGTTTTGAATTAAAGCATTAATTCTTTTTTTGTTAATATATTCAATGCCTTTCTTAATTTTTCAAATTCACCCTGCTGCTATTCTGAAATGTAATAAAAAATAACATAATAATAAACGCAATGATTTAAAATATGTATTACATTTATTTGATTCAATTCTGAAATTCAATTAGATTATAGACTGAATATGCATTCTGCATAATGATGAACCCTTTTGGATTTATAGGTTTAGCAGAGAGCATTTAAAACCAAAGGTGAGACTACTATAGAATAAAAGACGTCTTAACATGTCAAGCTGACAGCAATCCACCTCAAACATCTCCAGAGGTTTAGCGTCTGACAGTAACGGCGGGTAACACCCAGATTGTTCATCTTTCGCACTGATGAGCTAACCGGCCTCTTACGACATTGTATCTCGGCAAGAGCGATTGTACTCCCTTAGCTTATTTCGCTACTTTGCTAAGATTGATGACAGCAGCCGTTGGGTTCTAGACGAAAAGATCCATGAGACAATTCCGAACCTCAATTCCCCATATGACAGCAATTCAACCCAAAATGGGCCATTGACTTTTTTCCTTTAAGCAGTCCAATTCAACAAACATCACTATGGCTAAATGCACAGAATTCATCTTCATTCCAGTGCAATAAGAGAGGTGAGATGTCCCATCCATCTACCCGAGGACCAAAGTACGTCCGTGACGAAATAATATAATATTCCTTGGGCGGCTAACCAAATTAGAGATCTAAATTGGGACAGAGCATCTCCATCAAGACAATGAGTCAATTATCTTGAATGTTATGTCTCCACTAACTATGCCATCCATCTTCATTCTACTCCTTTTGTCTTATTAAATAAAAACGGCCCAAGAGTTTTACTCATTTTCCTACATGTTTCATCATAAGGGGAACATCAAGGTTTCCAGGTTCGCTCTGGTCTAAAAGTGGCTACTACACATATCGACTACACCTGACTTTATTATTAAAAAGGAAGAGTGAGGACTTTGAAGCCTTCAGAATCAGATGTGAGGAGAGCAGTTCAAAAAGTGTATGGTATTCAGCCTTATCATTAATCACTGCAGTTTCATGGCATCAACACATCTCAAAAAAGTTGGGACAAGGCCATGTTTACCACTGTGTGGCATCCCCTCTTCTTTTTATAACAGTCTACAAACGTCTGGGGACTGAGGAATAGGAATGTTGTCCCATTCTTGTCTAATACAGGCTTCTAGTTGCTCAACTGTCTTAGGTCTTCTTTGTCACAGCTTCCTCTGTATGATGCGCCAAATGTTTTCTATGGGTGAAAGATCTGGACTGCAGGCTGGCCATTTCAGTACCCGGATCCTTCTTCTATGCAGCCATGATGTTGTAATTGATGCAGTATGTGGTCTGGCATTGTCATGTTGGAAAATGCAAGGTCTTCCCTGAAAGAGACGACGTCTGGATGGGAGCATATGTTGTTCTAGAACTTGGATATACATTTCAGCATTGATGGTGCCTTTCCAGATGTGTAAGCTGCCCAGCCACACGCACTCATGCAACCCCATACCATCAGAGATGCAGGCTTCTGAACTGAGCTCTAATAACAACTTGGTTTGTCCTTGTCCTCTTTAGTCCGGATGACATGGCGTCCCAGTTTTCCAAAAAGAACTTCAAATTTTTATTCGTCTGACCACAGAACAGTTTTCCACTTTGCCACAGTCCATTTTAAATGAGCCTTGGCCCAGAGAAAACGCCTGCGCTTCTGGATCATGTTTAGATATGGCTTCTTTTTTGACCCAGAGTTTTAGCCGGCAACAGCGAATGGCACGGTGGATTGTGTTCACCGACAATGTTTTCTGGAAGTATTCCTGAGCCCATGTTGTGATTTCCATTACAGTAGCATTCCTGTATGTGATGCAGTGCCGTCTAAGGGCCCCAAGATCACGGGCATCCAGTATGGTTTTCCGGCCTTGACCCTTACGCACAGAGATTGTTCCAGAATCTCTGAATCTTTGGATGATATTATGCACTGTAGATGATGATAACTTCAAACTCTTTGCAATTTTTCTTTGAGAAACTCCTTTCTGATATTGCTCCACTATTTTTCTCCGCAGCATTGGGGGAATTGGTGATCCTCTTCCCATCTTGACTTCTGAGAGACACTGCCACTCTGAGAGGCTCTTTTATACCCAATCATGTTGCCAATTGACCTAATAAGTTGCAAATTGGTCCTCCAGCTGTTCCTTATATGTACATTTAACTTTTCCGGCCTCTTATTGCTACCTGTCCCAACTTTTTGGAATGTGTAGCTCTCATGAAATCAAAATGAGCCAATATTTGGCATGAATTTCAAAATGTCTCACTTTCAACATTTGATATGTTATCTATATTCTATTGTGAATAAAATATAAGTTTATGAGATTTGTAAATTATTGCATTCCTTTTTTATTCACAATTTGTACAGTGTCCCAACTTTTTTGGAATTGGGTTTGTACTAAAGAGCTTATAGAGTAAAAAAGAAAACATTCTCATCGAGCTGCAACCATCAATCCTTTTGTGTCTGCCTTCGTGATTTTAAATATGAATAATATAAAATGGTCAATGACAAATAAAGACATGTAAAAAAAAAATTGATACATTTGAGAGAGCATCGTCTTAATTAGATTTTCCAAAAAGGTTTTAAACATATGTGTATTTTTTAAAACTAATAATGAATTATGAATTAATAAATATTATGTTTTTATAAAGTCACACTACACACACAAAACAAATAAAGATAATTAAATATTTTATTTTCCAAGAAAACATACCGTTTCAGTCTTTCTATTTCAAAAGTTCACATTTAACTCAGCGTGTTACTTGCCATTTCTTTGTAAGTAATTTTGAAATTAATTTGCAATATTTTTTTCTATTTGTTTTTCATTGTAAAACCTGAAAAAAAATACATCAAATATAATACACCTGAATTCATCCACTGCCAGTCACTGTATGTATACACTTAATATGTAATATAATAAAATGTGTTTCATCTTCATGACCCAAAAACATTTGAGTTTACATAAATGCTATATTTTAAAATAAATATAGGCATAACTGTAATTTTTTATGTTACAATACTGTTAAAAACAATATTGGGGTTGTTAATATTTTTTAAACAACTGTTAAATGCACAACAACCCTGCATTGCCAACAACTGTGATTTCCTTTCACACAGGATGATTTAATCTGTTATTATGGCCTCACTAAATAGCTAACAGAGTAAAAACTACCATTTTCATCAAGTTGCACCAAATAGACAATCAAACCTTGTGATTTTGTGTCTGCGTTGATGATTTTAGTGTCTTAATAAGGTTCCCATGTCTCATTTTTGGTGCAAATGTGATTGTGGTGATGCTGCTCTAATCCTGCAAACGCTGCATGCGGATGATCAGATAATCCCGCGGGGGTGGGTTGAAACGTTTAATCACGCCTCCTGGAGCTTCGCCATGCATGACCTCATCCTTACCCCTACAGCTTCACTCGAATTACAGAGCAATTGAAATCTGAGCAAAGCTTACAGTGCATTGCGGATATGTTCATTTTTTAAAATTGTATTTATTGAAAACAGTTTTCTATATACCGGACAATTGTGACAGTTGTGTCAAAGTGGTGTAAGATCTGAATGTGTTTACATCATAAAAAAAGGCTGGAATCTTGCAAACAGTCTGGCCCCGTGCAACATGGTTTTTATAGCACAGATGTCTTGTTTTCTGGAGTATGTCAATTCTTTTGACAGTGGACAAGTTTAGAACTCATATATGTACTGTCAGAAGTTCATTTTTTTATGTTGGAAGTTGGAAGCTTTGAGATGTGAGCTGTTACAATGTGAACCACATTTGAACCCAAAACTTCCTCAATGGCAAATCAATATTAGCAGGTCAAAAAGGCCAGAGTATACTTCATTTCCCATGTTCCACACCGTTTTGTGCTGAGCTTTGTACACAGAGCTTTCAAAGTATACTTGAGCGTGTATTAGCACGAATGGATGAGTTTGACAAATGCGCAGTACCACCTGGACACTTCTGTCTCAATATTTCACTTTGCGTGTGAGCTGTTGTACATAAAATTGGGCTGTATGTGGACAATGTGCATGGACGTCCTGGCCACATGGCAAAAATTGTTATGTGGAAAGTGCTTGGACCATTACAGAATATGGACAGCCAAAGTATACTTTGCACTTAACATGTTATAATTATATCTTTTTTGAATCCACAAAATAAGGATTATTTATCATCTAGTAAGGCTATATTATTTGTGCCGTTATTTTTTCCAAGTAACACCTAAGAATAATGTTGAATAATTTTCATACAGCTATTAATTGTGACCACATCTGTCAAGCTCCAAAAAGGAAATACTGAAGTCATAAAAAGTCTGAAGTCTTCTGAAGTCATAAAACAGCTTTGAGTGAAGAACAGACAAAATTATTGTTGATTTAATATATTAAATCAAATATAAATAAAACAAATATTGAACACTATTTATATTATTATTTTTAAATATAAATAAATATTATTTATGTAGCTTTTTTAAATTAATATTTATATTTGATAAATCATATGTATTATTTGTATTGTGCCGTAACAACTATGAAGTTTTGTATGGAAAAGATCCTTGAACCTCTCCTTTTGTGTTGAGCTGAAAAAATAGCAGCATACAGGTTTAAAATGTTGAGGACTAATAATCAATGGCAGAATATTTATTTGTCTGATTCATTATTACTTTTAACATTGGTGTGCCTACAAGAACTTTCCAAAAGTGCCTCCAAAACCTTGAGAAACCTCAAAACAGACACAATGTAGGAGAAAGTAAGGGACTAACAATCATGTCACATGAAAGAAAACCTGTCCTTAGTCTTCATTGTCTTGGATGTGCTATTTTTCCGTAATGACCTAACAGAGGAGTGACAGTGCCACACACAGCTTCTGAGTGTTTTCAAAAAACAAGTATAAAATGTCTGTTAAATCCCCAATCAGGGAAAATTAATGAAGGTGTCTGTTTTTGATGTTGCTGGGAGCATATGAGGGAACAGGACTCAGAAACATGTATAATCAGTGCATACTCATTAGAGTAAATCAAGTGTCGCCTGTTTCTTATGCTTATATATATATATATATATATATATATATATATATATATCATTCTCAGTTTATCCCTTTAAGCCACGTCTCAGCATCCAACAGGTAGTGCGGTCCCTAATAAGCTCATTAGCAGTCCGGGCTGCAGTAGGAGGGATGGCCCGGGTGGGTCTCTCTCAGAGGACACCACAGCTGTCTCCACAGGGAGAGCGCTTTAATTAGATGTCACACAGCAGAGGAGATGAAGACTCTTTCAATACTCTAAGGTACAGGACTTGGCTGATATGCTAGAAATGGCATGTCTGATCATGGGCACCAAGCCATGTGGGGTGTTGCATGTGTAAATTCAAATATTTTAATTCTGTGAACGGTTTTTATTTAAAAACTATATAAAGGGTCAACGAAAAATAAATGGTAAAACCTTTAAAACAATTTAGTGAACATCTTAATCATATCTCCAAAAACGTTCTAAATATACTTGTACAAAATGTGAAAAAGTACATATGCTATGCATTTGTAATGTATTTTTGAATAACTCTATAGCTAAATTTACAAAAATGTGTTTGTATATATATAATATATTTGTGTTTGTATATGTATAATATATAATATATAAACACAAGTTGAGGGTCAGTTGGGGTCAGTAAGATTTTTAAATGTTTTTGAAATAAGTCTCTTTGTTCACCAAGGCTGCATTAACCTTTCACATGATCCTTCAAAAATATTATAATGCTGATTTGCTGCTCAAGAAACAGAATCAATATTTACAAAAATAAAAAAGGGTTTTGTTGCATTTTAACATTGCTATTTTTGATCAATTTAATTCATCATTGCAGGAAGAAAATAAAAAGAAAAAGAAAAGGAAAATTACACTGTAAAAACACTGACTCCAATTTTTTTAACAGCAGTGTATATTTATAGACATCCACGCATTGATCCTGAGCTTATTTTTCCACTTCTTTCATAACGTAACCATACCATTTGAGATAACTTACATTTGAATTCAGTCCTTTCAATTGTCAGCAACATCCAAAACAACAGATGAAAAATAAAAGACATGTGAAAGGCTGACTGATGGCTGAATGGAGTTACATCAGACAGACCAAAAGCTTCATTAACTCTTCATTCTCATGAAAGAAATTGAAGTAATGGGGAGAAAACAATGAGATGAATATATCATCTTCAAAACAACTCAAACAACCCAAACTGTGGAGCAAAGTGCAGAATTGTGAAAGAGCCATTTAATTTCCCCAGTGCAAATAGTCATACGACGTCGCTGGAATAAGGGACATAATTGAAGCTTAACAGACAGAGGAAAGCTTAATGGGGTGATATTTTCCCCTAACAGTCAACGCGACATATAATGAAACTTTTTTCTTGCTCCGGCTGACAGTAAAGCTGTCTTTTGAGACGTCTGCCGATTATTCATCAGAAGTACTTTGAAAGTTTAAAACTTTGACGCGTAATATTCGTCCTTTTGTTTGTATTAAACAAGAGCAATGGGGTACCACAAAATCTTGGGGTCCAACTTAAAACTATATGACAGGATACCCTTTATCCTTTTCTGTGCTGATTTTGCATTCATCTTTGTATATTCCTCTGCTCCTTTAGAAAGTGTCATCCGTGAGAAAAAAATTTGACAGAATGGACGGACAGACAGACATATAGATGATGTGATGGGTCAGACCCCTGCCACTGACGTGTGTCCCATATGATACAGAACAAAAGAGATCCCTCTGAATATAGTGCCCTGTATTTACACGAGATGTTCTGATGGGCTCGAATGTATGTGAGCAATTAGAAAATAATTTACAGTTTGCTTTGCCAACTCAACAGCTTGCATCCCATCGTTATCCAAACCCACTGCCTCGAGCCAAACCACACAGCCCTACAGGCACGCAAAATCCGAAACCTCATCCTTGGCTAGAGAGAACTCCTTCACAGCCTTCCCACTGGGACACGGAAGTTCAGTAGCCTACAGCATATGCTCTGTGATGTTTTATTACTTAGTATTATGGCATCTACCCTGCTACTTCTCTTCTTTGCCCTGGTCAGCACATAGTTTGGGAAGAATCAGCAGTCTCTTGATGTTCCAGTAAGCTTTCATCCTGCTGTTTTTTGGTTAATTTGCTCTGGCGTATGTACAGGCCCCAAATCATTAGACTCTGACAACATCAGTATTTGTAAACACTGCTTGGGCAGACAATCAAATGCCCTGAGAGACAGGAAAAATATTGGAGTGGTAAGGTGGAGTATAAATGATGCATTAGGGAAGACTAGTATGCAGGGCTTTGACACTTAATTGGCCACTGCTGTGTGTGACATTTTCTACACACAAAAACAAAACAATCACACAACTTCATTATGAAATGGTACAGATATTTCAAAGCACACAACATCTTTGAATGGACATGACTGCATGCCGTGATCTATACACTGTTTACATTAGATTTGTCTGTGGTAAAACCCATGCACTTATTGTTTGCTAGTCAAAAAACGTATAAATATCCAAAGACAAAATAATTTTTTTTGAGAAGCAAGACTTGTTTACAGAGAATATATCTTACATGATGTCTATTTTTCTCTCCCAAATGGAATATTCTTTTATTTCAAGCAAAAATCTAACTAAATGTAATGAGGTTTGTTCTTGGAAGAAAGAAACCTCAAAAAACAATCTGGCAATGAGGCAAGAAAATTAAACTTAATAAAATATATATTCTCTCAACACAATTCAGCTTCGAATTTAATTAATGTATCTTTAGATATTAGTGTTTGAATGCAAGAGCAAAATACTGAATACAATTTATAATTTATTTTTTGTAGGATGCTCATTCGAATCTCATTTATTTCTCTACGCTCTACTCTTGTACTCTGAGAGGAAAGAAAGATAAAGACTGGAGAAAGCAGAAGAGGATAGTGCAGTCAATGATCTACTCCCACAATGAAAGCTTTCCATCAAAGTTCTTCAGCTCTTTTGTCTCCTTGTCTACCCTGTCTTCTGACAGGTAAAAAAACAATGCTTAAAGTTCAGATAACGGTCGCCAGACTGTTATTTTGCTTCCAGAATGATAAGAACGTACACATATTATTGTTTTAATTCTCTCAAAGCTCTTGAAAATAAGCACAAACATTACGGCGTAAGTGCACCTGCCATTGTGAAAACCATTAGGGCCTATTTGATACACTGCTAATAATTAGAACGCATAATTATCTAATCCAATCATCTCACCAATTACAGACTTTCTACAGTTTAATCTTCAAAGTTTCAACTGAGGTGAACAAACCAACCATTTTGTAAAGCCACATACATGATTGTTAGTAAAAAAGTATAATTAGACAATAACCCTGCAGGGCGTGTTACACAAATGCACACAAATGTTATTAAAACTATAAATGTTATTAAAACTATTTAAACAAAATAGATTAATGAATATTCAGAGGGTCAATTTGCAATCAGGCATTGGGTGTCTTCTGTGAAACTTTGATTTGCAGAACAATCATCTACCCCAACTATACATCTGTCTGGCTCTTGTACACTGATTAGCCCAAGCAGGTCAATATCATCATCTGACGACCGATATTTGATTTGAGAGGGCATTTAGCAGTTTGATTTCTCACTCAGGATTGCTTATATGCTGTATAATTGACAGAGGAAGAGTTTGAAGAGATTTTCTGTACATGAATGCTTTGGTTAGGATGATATACTGCCTTCATAAGGTTGCCAGGCCTTTGCGAACTTGACAAAATTCAAAACAGAGTCACTTAGATGATATGCAGCTGTACGTGAACAATGTTTTAAATCTTGGTCCATTAGTTCAACTGGCACATTCAAACCGCTATCATTTTTCCTCTAAATAGTCATATTTAGAAATCTAAAGCTCTCTCAGTTGCTTTTTTACCTTATCCAGAAATTAAACCTAATGTATCAGCCAGAAGAACAGTAATGATCATCCAAATGTGCAACAATTCATGTTGTACTATTTCTGTTTAAAAAATGAATCATGATTTAAGAAACAGTTCCCAGTGCTAAATCAGATTTTACATGCACAACATAAAATGGATGTTTCATTCATTAGTGGCCATTACTCGTCCATTAGTGCTGGACATAATTTCCGAGAATCATGTCTTGCTTATGCCGAACAAAACAACCTCTCTCTTTCTTGGAAAATACATTTGTCAAAAATCTCATCCATTCAGAGCTTACAAAAAAATATTTATTTAAGCAACTAAAGATGATTGCGGCATGCAAAAGGTCAGAACTAGTGATGTCAAAAATGCTGACACTTGAATAATAATAAAAAAAATTGTAATAACATTTAGATTTTTTTTTTTTATTCAAGTGTCAGCATTTATTACTATTCTGACTTTACATGTTCCTAGTGCAGCCTTGGTGAACATACTTTGTTCAAAAACAAAACAGAATCAAACTTTTGAACCTGTTTTGTTTTTGAAACAATATATTCTCTTTCATAGGTAACTCTACACTGCGTTGTAGCTTAACGCATCGGGACGCCCGGCGTGACGAGTCCTGAACCCATATAGAATCACGCCAATTCATTGGCTGATGGCGCGACGCCGTCTCTGCGCAATGACGCGTCGTCAGGTCATACTGGCGAGCGCCATCCACTCCTCAGATTTCTCTGCCTTCACGAAGCGGCCACGCCTTGCCGTTGTTGCGATTTCTACCCATCTAATAACTTGCGATTATCCATTTGCACTTGCGACTGCCTCTGTGGAACTTTGTTCTCCTCGCGGTGAAGTGCCATGGAATTTGCCGCTTACCGCCACCGCCGCTTTCATCGCTCGTGAAGACCCACACAGTAAGTGTATTTTGTGTTTGGGTTTTCGCGCGCCGCGTGAGGCGGTTTATGGGACCTCTAACTGCGAAATTTGCGGCGATTTCCGTCTCATAACCCTCCGCTCTCGGCTTGAGGATTATGAGCGTGAATCCTCAAATTTTCACGGCGCGCACCGAGCACCAAGCGCCGCCTCGTGAGGCCTCTCGTGCCGAGCTGGGGTTCAGATGTCGAGCTCGAGGAGATGGAGAGTGAGCAGACAGGCCTCGCCTTTTCTCTCCCTCCCTCTTCCGGTGGCGCACGTGCGGTCGCCCGGTCGAATTTTTGCCTGATTTTCAATTTCCTAGCCGAAAGCACGTGATTTCGTTTCTTTCGGGCTAGATGATATTCTGCACCGGCAGCCTCCGACTCCGAGGAGGCCTGCTTTTCCATTTTTCAGCGATCTGCATCGAGATCTCCAGTTCCTGGAAGCAGCCATTTTCCTCCCGCCTTACTAACGCGGCAGCCGCTGACTTCACCAACCTTGTGGGTTCTGTGGAGCAGGGTTACACCGCCATGCCGGTGATTGAGGATACTTTGGCCTCACATCTTTCACCTTCTTTGGCTCCTTCTTGAAGTCCCGCCCCTCCTTCCTTCCAAGCCGTAGGACCACTTCCGCCCTTATCGGGAAGTCCACATCGCGGCCGGTCAGGCAGGTATGGCCCTTCACACAATGGCCATCCTTCAGGCCTACCAGGCGGACGTCCTGAAGGAAATGGACGGCGAAGGACCGGCTTGACTCCTGAAGCCGTGAAGGAGCTACGAAGAGCCACTGACTTGGCTCTGAGAGCCACCAAGCACACCGCACGCGTGGGGCGCTCTATGGCGGCTTCGTGGCCGCAGAACGCCATCTGTGGCTCAACCTGACCGAGATTCGGAGAGGAGAAGACGTTTTAATGGGACGCACCCATCTCACAATCTGGGTTGTTCGGGGAGGCTGTTAGCGCTGTAGTGGACAAGTTCCGCTCAGCCAAAACCCAGTCGGCTGCTCTCAATCAGTTCATGCCGAGGAGAGCAAGGGATTTTTCAACTCCCTCCTCCTCTGTGTCTAGGGAGCAGCCGCCCCCCAGGAGGGAACCCCCTAGCGGCGGAGCCCAGGCCACGCGCCTTCCCCCCACTACGGTTTGGGGAGCCCGCGGCCGGTCTTCTTCCCGCCAACAACCACGCAGCGGGTTAACATGAAGCGGCCCAACAAGCCTGCCGCTCCGGCTAACCCGGGTCGTTCCTGACCTCCGGGTCGGAATGAGGAGAGTCGTTTCACCGTTACGGGGCGAGGCCAGACCGCGAAAGCGTTTCTGCCCGCCCCGAACGCGCTCTCCTCACTTAAATCTGTCACAACCACCCTTCGAGGCTTGGTGTGCAGATCCAATTCACCCTCATTTTCACTCGGGCTGGCAGTTGGGGGACGCGTTCGTCTTTCCCCCTTTGCAGCCCGTCCACTCGCCGCGGCGTGCCGCATGTTAGAGACATACAGCTGTTTCTCTCCTGCAGTGTACGGAACCCGTGCCGGCCACCCGTCAGCCCAAGCACTTCTCTCTCCGCCATCCCGAGCAAGGGCGCCGAGGCTTTCCTTCACGGTGGAGGTGCCGCTGCTTCCAGGCCTTCTCGACACCCCATCTCAGGTATGTCTTCCCTTGCACGACACTATGATTCCTCTGTCACACTTCCTTCACGAATGGGAGCGTTTACCCGGGGTATCGCTGTGGGTTCTCCGCACAATTCGAACCGGTTACACTCTTCAGTTTGGGAAAAATCCCCCCGTTTCGACGGGGTTCACCTGACAGTAGTAAACAGCGCCGCCAAGGCTTCTGTTCTACAACAGGAACTTTCCTCCCTCCTGCAGAAAGGAGCAATAGAGGAAGTACCGCAGTCGGAAGTCGAACGAGGTTTCTTCAGCCGCTACTTCCTCGTTCCAAAGAGGGACGGCGGCTTGAGGCCTATCCTGGATCTACGGCGTTTGAATCTTTCCCTCTACAAAGGGAAGTTCAAAATGCTGACGATGAGAACCATTATGTCTCAGGTTCAGGAGGGAGACTGGTTTGTCACCATCGACCTGAAGGATGCGTATTTTCACATCCAGGTCGTTCACAGACACAGGAGATTCCTTCGGTTCGCCTTTGGAGGGAAGGCTTACCAATACAAGGTTCTGCCCTTCGGCCTGGCTTTGGCCCCGAGGACATTTACCAAATGCATGGATGCTGCACTGGCCCCTTTGAGGCTCCAGGGCATCCGTGTACTGAACTATCTGGACGACTGGCTCATTCTGGCTCACTCCAGGGAGCTAGTGAGTCGTCACAGGGATATCGTTCTCGGCCACATCCATTCTCTTGGCCTCAGAATGAACGCCAAGAAGAGTGTGCTCCTCCCATCTCAACGAACTGTATTTCTAGGAGTTCGTTTGGATTCCGTTCAGATGCAGGCCCGTTTGGCTCCTGCCCGGATACCAGTTTTTACAGCATGTTTGGCCCGCTTCAAGCTAGACCATCATGTCTCTGTAGGTACCTGCCGCAGGCTGTTGGGCCTTATGGCAGCAGCCTCCCTGTGTTGCCCCTAGGGCTGCTTCACATGAGGCCATTCCTTTGGTGGATGAAGGAGCTGAGGTTACACCCCACTGTACCAGCTACCGCCTTGTCAGAGTGTCGCGCGCAGTTGCTGTCGACACCTGTTAATGTGGCAAGACCCCGTCTTTCTCCGGAGCGGGTGAGAATGGGTGCGATCCACCGCCGCCATATGATCACGACGGACGATCAATGACAGGCTGGGGCGCGGTCTTCAAGGAAGGCCGGCGAGTGGAGTGGAAGGAAGAGTTCCTCTTTTGGCATATAAACTGCCTGGAACTCAGGGCTGTCTTCCTGGCTTTGAAGTATTTTCTCCCGTTCTCGGGAGCATCATGTCATAGTCAGGACGGACAATATGGCGGTTGTGTCCCATAAACCGCCAAGGAGGTTCAAGGTCGCGCACCCTGGACAGGCTTGCGCGCCATCTTCTCCTTTGGTCTCAAGACAAGTTCCTCTCTTTGAGGCGGTTCACGTTCGAGTACTGAACCTGGCGGCCGATTTTCTGTCGAGACAGAAGCTCAAGCCAGGGAATGGATGTTGAACCGTCAGACGGTATCCCAGATCTGGGATCTGTTTGGCAAAGCGGAGGTGGACCTCTTTGCTTCTCAAGAGTCATCCCAGTGCCCGCTCTGGTTCTCCCTGAGTTTCCCCACGACTCTAGGCATAGATGCGTTCGCCCACCCATGGCCGAATGTCAGTCTGTACGCGTTTCCGCCAATGAAGCTGATTCCGGCAGTACTATGCAGAGTGAAGGTGAGCGGTGCCCGTCTCCTTCTCATAGCCCCATTCTGGCCCTCCCAGACCTGGTTCTCGGAGCTAACTCCTCTTGTATCGGCCTCCTTGGGAGATTCCGATCAGGTGGGACTTACTGTCCCAGCTTCAGGGCAAGATCTGGCATCCTCAGCCGGAGCTCTGAAAGTTGTGGGTATGGCCCATACAGGGCCAAGGGCTGTAATTGATGGTTTGCCTGCCAGTTCAGGAAACCATAGCCAGTGCCAGAGCCCCGCTACCAGGAAGCTATACTCTTCCAAGTGGGCGTCTTTGAATCGTGGTGTTTGACTGCAATCGACCCAGTTAACTGCCCTGTTGGTCCAGTGCTGGAGTTTTGCAAGAAAGGCTGACAGCGGGGCGGCTGCTACCACCCTTAGGGTTTATGTAGCGGCCATTGCAGCTCGGAGAGAGCTGGATGAGATCCCCTTGGGAGGCATCGGTTGGTCTCCGCTTTCATGCGTGGGGCCAGACGCCTTAGGCCTGTTCGCCCACGGCAGTTCCTTCTTGGGACTTGTCAGTCGTCCTCGAAGGACTAGTGACGGCCCTTTGAGCCCTTAGAGTCAGCTTCGGATCGGATACTGACTCTTAAGGTTGTTCTTTACTGGCGCTTACGTCACTGAAAAGAGTTGGAGATCTGCAGGCTTTTCTGTCAGTGAAACGTGTATGGACTTTGCCCGGGTCTAGTCAAAGTTACCCTGCGGCCTAGGCCGGGTTACATTCCCAAGGTCTTGTCCACGTGTTTCGTTCTCAAGTGGTCACTCTTCACTCTTTCCATCCCCTCCCTTTGCTTCAAGTGAGGATGAGAGACTCCACATGCTCTGCCCGGTCAGGGCATTGAAGCTATGTGGATCGCTCAAGGTTTGGAGAAAATCTCCCCAGTTATTGATCTGTTTTGGTGCTGGTCGCCGCGGGCTTGCCACGTCAAAGCAGAGGATTTCTCACTGGGTGAGAGATGCTATTTCGCTGGCTTATGAGGCGCGGGAACTCCCTTCACCTCTTAGTCTTGGGCGCATTCTACTAGGCGTAGCCTCCTCTCAAGCTCTTTTAGAGGGTACCCTGGAGGATATTTGTGTTGCGGCAGGATGGTCCTCTCCGCACACCTTTGTCAGGTTTTACAACCTTGATGTTGATACGGCTCCAGGTTCTCAGGTCCTGTCTGTTTGAACCGACCGTATGTTGTTGGTTCATTATTGGGCCAGATAGGCAGCGTTTTCAGCTTGGCGTGTTTGGTATCGCTCGTTCCCGATCGTTCAGCACGCAGTGTTGAGTTACCTATGAAAGAGAACGTCTCGGGTTACTCGCGTAACCCTTGTTCTCTGAATAGGAACGAGACACTGCGTTCGCTCAAGCTCCTCAGGCTGCCGACAGGATTCTTTTCGGCAGAGAAATCTGAGGAGTGGATGGCGCGTTCGCCAGTATGACCTGACGACGTCATTGCGTCAGAGACGGCGTCGCGCCATCAGCCAATGAATTGGCGTGATTCTATATGGGTTCAGGACTCGGTCACGCCGGCGTTCGATGCGTTAAGCTAAACAGCGCAGTGTCTCGTTCCCTATTCAGAGAACAAGGGTTACGCGAGTAACCCGAGACGTTCACCAAGGCTGCACTTAATTGATCTAATATACAGTAAAAACACTAATATTGCAAAATGTTATGACAATTTAAAATACATGTGTCATAAGAAATGTGATAGCAAAGCTTTATTTACACACACGCACGCACGCACGCACGCACGCACACACACACACACATATAATGTAACAGAATATCATTAATTTAAAATGTTTTTGTTGTTGCTAATTTAACCAATTTAATGCGTCCTTGCTGAATAAAAGAAAAAAAGAGCAATCTTTGAAAAGTGTGTAGTTCACAAAAACAGCTTCAACAACCCACCTAAACAAAAAAGGCATCAGCTGCAGTGAAAGTTTGCGCATGGACAACGATGGACAATATACTATAACACTTCATGTTGGTTACCTTTGTAGAAGCATTCCTCGCTGTGCATGATGGTTATTCTCTGATGGGCCATACAGGAGGCTCTGTGAAGCTCACAGTGGTTCTGGTAGAGTTTGCCGTCAGATCCGCACACAGGTTTGTAATGTGGTTTGCAGTGCTCCAGACACCGACATTCTCCTTCACCCGTTTCTCGATCAACCACACAGTGCTTCCCCAAACCACAGTACTTGTGTTCACAGGGCCCAGGAAAACCATTCTGACCAAAGAACCCTGCAAAGACATGTCAAAGAGAGGGAAAATCATATTCATTTGTGACATTATGCAAATTCCCTTGAACTACATAAACACACATCATTAGAAGTCAATAATAAAAGTAGAGCTAGACATGTCTTAAACAATCTCATGACCGTTTTTCTATGCAATACAGTCGTTTGTGTGTTTGTGGTGTTTGTTGTCGTTTGTGTTTGTGGTGTTCTGACAATGCTGGCAGGAGTTCAGAAACCCTGTGGAGGAAACAATCCCACTGCACTGATGATTTGCATATATGGGCTTCGGATGAAATATGTATGACTGTAATAAAAGATAGCCTGAGCTCTAGCACGCTTCCCCTTATTATCAATTACAAAGATGCAAGCTCCACTCCTCCTTCAGCTGATTATTTCATAGCGATTAAGAATTGAAAATGCTGTGTCACGTTTCAGCTCTCAGTCCCCCTGTTAGACCATGACAATAAAGTTTGAGAAAGGGAACTTACTAAATAAAACGTGTATATGCTGTATATAATCTCTAAGGGATTCTATAAAAATGACCCAAGCACTTTTGTGTGCTTGAAAAGTTAGAACATAATCTTGAGCATTTCTTGTTAAAATGCATATAACCTTTGATTGTATTATCTTTTTATGTATTTTACGGAATTCACTATTTATTTATTTTCCCCATGAATAGAACAGAAGCAGATTTCTACCTTTCCTGAAATTTTAACACGTTTCTATGTGTCAAATATATTGTATAAAGGTAGGGTGGGCGATTTTGGAGAGGCCAGCAATAACAAGCTAGCTTTAAAAGCATAAGATCCCACCCTCCCTGCAAATCACTCTCCAAAGCCAGAGATGATTTAAATATATATTAACACATTTAAAATACTTAATGTAGTGATTGCTATTGGATTGTGAAGAGACTTTCAAACAGCATAACCCAAATAATGTTTTTGAACCACATCACTTCCCTTCTACCTTAATATATATTTATATATATATGCACAGAGTTTATTTGCAAAAACAGATAACTCATTGTTTTAGTTTTCAAAAATCATGTTTTTTTATTGTTATCATGTTTTTATTTTGTTTTATTGTGTTGGTTAGCTGTAGTTTTTGTTATTTTTACTTAATGAAAATAACCCAACTGCCGTTTGATTGAGATTAACTGGAATGCACAATGAAAAAAACATGTTTTTTTCTGAAAATTGTTAAAAATTGAGTTATCATTTTGTGCAATGAACTCTTTATATATATATATATATATATATATATATTTACTCTTGATATATACATATAAATCACATTAAAATAATAATTAAATAAAAACAACAAAAGCTAAATATTGATTGGATTGCTCAATTCAAGAAAAGGAATGTGTATTCAAGCACTTTAAAATATTTTTTTACTTTCTACTTACAAAAAATAAATAAATACAAATGAAACAATTCCATCCAGCTATGCATTTATATACACATACTTTTGCTGGAAAACGTGGCTTAAGTTGTAAAATACTTTTAATTTGCGATTTTTAACCCACTTTAACTGACCAAGTCACTCATGTAATTTCAAAATCTTTATATGTAAGCCAGCAAGATGACACTAAAATTAGCCAAATTCACAACAATCTTGTTCAATACAGCACAGAAAATCAAAGTTTGTGAAGCATAAAAACACACAGTCGTGCTTTTACACACAGTGGCCTTTACAGGGAGTTAGAGACCTTTTAGATGTGTGTAATTAAATGATGACCCCTTCATCAAGTAGCACGTAATGAAGACCTTCTCACTGCAGGTTGCTGTCCAAAGAGAAAATTGGCTTTTGCCAGCAGGGTGGACAGAAGCCAAGATAGCGTCTGATTGGTATGCACACAGTACCTTGCTGTGACCACGGTGACATGAAAGATAAATGACTAATTCAGTCGCAACGATTTGTTATTGATGAGTCAGCTTTTCAAAGAGAGAGGCTGAGAGGGAGAGAAGGAACACTTGATTCTGATGAAGGGTTTGGGTGAAGGTGTGATGTCCGGCTTTCATCTGCCCACCTTCAAACATGGACCTTTCATCCCAATAAAAGCCAAGACGAAACCCTAAATAGAGTGGCATATACAAGATTATCAAAGTCTGCACTAAAGTAACAGTACAAAGAAGTAATATTCAAAAAAGTGAGCCAACAAAAAGTTGACAGCAGAAAAAAAAACATTCTCATGACCTGAAGAGGTCAAAAGAACTGCAGCGGCCTTCACCGGGGAATGATTGCTCAACCTGACACCGACAACAAAGCCATGACTGAGTGATAACTGAGCTCCGCTCACCCGGTTGGTCGCCGAACCGAGTGTCATCCCTTAGGTGCTGATTATAGCAGATCCATGACATGCATGATAACTAATAAGAGCTCAGCACAGAGCTTCAGAGTCAGATACAGTCATATCTCTTCATACAGACATTCACCCGAAGACTTCCAGACAAAATAAAAGGACGAGCACATCAGTTACTTAGCATTTGGGAAGATTGTATATTAGCTATGAGAAAGAGCAATGCATTGGAAAAGAATCGTGAATGCTTGTCATATCTTAGCTATTGTAATTGATATCCGTCAGCTCAAAGCCATTTGTGATGATAAATAGAGAGCTGTCTGGTTTCAGAAGTAGGAAGTCCCAATCTTTTTCTCCACAGAGAAACTATTTTTAATCATTCTGTGTAAACATTTCAAGGGAGACTTACCTCGAAAGATATATTATATTTATATATTATATGGTGGTATTATACTTCATTTGAAGCCATCACTCAAAAAAAATAATAAAGAAAAAAAACCTAGCTAAAATAAAAAGCACTGTGAATGACAAAATCAAGTCTCCTACAACCGTCTTGTATACATTTCTGTATTTGTGCATGTATATATGTATATGTGTGTGTGTGTGTGTGTGTATAAATAAATAAATATATATGTGTGTGTGTGCGTGCGTGCGTGTGCTTGTGTATGTATGTGTGACCTTAGAACACAAAACCAGTCATAAGGGTCAATTTTTTTATTATTGAGATTTATACATCATCTGAACGCTGAATAAATAAGCTTCCCATTGATGTATGGTTTGTTAAGATAGGACATTATTTGGCTGAGATACAGCTACAACCCGAATTCCAGAAAAGTTGGGACGTTTTTTTTATTTGAATAAAATCGTTTAACAAGTACATAAGAAATGTGTTTTAGTTTTGTGCTTTAGGGACCAAAAATAATAATGCAATTTATTTGTTTTATTTACAGGCTCAAACAATAATGAAAACTGATATAGCTACTGGGCACCTACTTTTTATTACTTTTACCTTTTGATATAAATATATATATATAAACATTTAATATAGCCTGAATACAGCCTAAACATTAAGATTAATGATGCTGGCCAAGAAAAAGAAGACAAAAAAAGATTCACTTTAGTTTCTCTCAGTGAGTTTGGCATTAAAGTGTTTTTAAAGTGCGTAAAGTCTTTCAACTAAACACTGACACCGCAGCTCTTGCATGAGAGGTGATACGCCAAACTTTCACAGCCTTTGTTTAAACACATGGGTTTTGCCTCTTTCCTCTAAACACTGTGTCATCGTTTCATTCTCTTGTCACCACCAAAGGTGCGAGTCCCAGGCCATCTGATGTTTTTCAGCACAGAAGCCGGTCCTTAGGGACTCTGGGTAATGTAGTAAACAACACTCGGCTCGCTGCAGCCCTTTAAGAAGCCTCTGTGGACTCTGCTGCTCCAAAACACAGGAAACACATCCGGATAAACAGCCTTCAAACAATGCTTTAAACTCTTCATAAAAGACGACACAGAAACACGCTGCGCTCACCTGCCTGCCATTACTCCTCCATCTGCCGTCTCTTTACCGACTACTCTGCGATTCCTTTAAACAAACCAAATCTCTCCCGAAGTCATTGCTGGAGTGCAGAATGAGAAATCACAAAACGACGGCTTCTCATCACTCTGGGGGTTGTATTAACAAGCAGCTGGCTGAGGGGAGCCGTATTTATCGAAAGCTTTGCTATGGGAAAGGCGGAAAACACAAAGTTTGATGTGCTCCTGGGTTTTCATTCATTAAACATGCTGCTGTACAATCACTAAGCAAAACAATTCACGTCTCAGCACTGGCTAAATTAAAGCGAGACGCTGCAGCATCTCAGACGTAATGATCTGCGATCTGCTTCCTTCGAGAGGCGTCAGTTTGAATCAGTTGTGGCATTATTTCTCATTTATTATTTTATTTTCCTTTATTACCTGACACAGATCAGCTCTAATAAATCTGCCGAATGGAACGAGAGCAGCTACAGAACACCATCAACACACTGCTATGAGAAGCCTTAGTCGGACAATAAACACAGGCATGCATAATTCACTTATTTCAATTAAATTAAATGAAAATATCAGTTTATGATGAAGTGCTTCAAAGTTTGACCCTAAAAATCCGACCTCTAAAGGGGATTTTTTTTCACACAAAATGAAAATTCAGTCATCATTTACTTACCTTCTGGTAGTTCTAAACACAAGTTTCTTTCTAACCGAACAGTTTATGGTCCCCTTTGACTTCTACCATAAGGGGGTAATAAAATATAAAATAAAATACTGCATAAGTTAATAGGGACCATCAACTGTTCAGTTACTCACATTCAAAATATCTTCTTTTGAGTTCCGCAGAAGAAATACATTTATATAGGGTTGAAATAACTTGAGGGTGGGTAAATGATTACAGATTTACATTTTTAATAAATTACAGTTCACAGATACTATTTATAGTTATTTTAAGTCAGCTTATTTGAAAGCTCTTTTCAATGAAATGTTTTTAATGAACTGAATATTTATTACTAATAATATATGGTACTCACTAAGAAATATGAATAGTTCTACACTCAAAAATCAATGGTGAGTAATTGTTTTAGCCAGTCAGTAAACTGCTAAAAATGCTCCAAGTAAAGCATTTCACTTTATGTGTGAACAAATATTGTACAAGCACTCAGGAGCTTTTAAGTGATTTACTTTAGAGAATAAAATATTTTAAATTAAATTGTAGAAATGAAGAATTAAATAATGTTTCCTTGTAGGGGCCTGGGCCTTTAATCACATTTACCCAATGCAAGCAACATTCTGTGCCTCAAAGAGAATAGGTTTCTCAAAGGAACAAATACTGAATTTTCATTTATTTTTCATCCTTTTAACTCCAAGATTGAGTCAAACTCAATGTCAATATTGTGAATTCTAGGTGTATGTGAAAGTATGGACAGTGTAGGAATATTTTCCTTATATCTAGTAAGAGATTGTATATTATACTCACCTTTATATTTTTTCTGTGTGAATAAATATATATGTAAAATAAATACATATATTTACATATATGATTTATGTCTAATTTACACAAATTATTATACAAAATATAAATTATATTACCAGATAAATAAAATAAATAAATAGCTTATTTTCAGTAATTTGTCTTATTTTATAGCAAGCTACAGCAATATTTCTTAGTACTCTTTTACCTCAAAAGATCAGAGACAATGCGCTATTTATTCTTCTCTATCTTCTGTATTAATATCTAGATCCTTAAGTGAGCAAACGAACGGCCATTAGATGGCAACATTGTTTATCTCCAATCAGTCTCAGAAGATCTGCTATGACAAAATCTGTTCTACTAAGCAACTATACAGATCAAATGACTGTTTAAATGCAAATTAAGTGCAATCGACTTTTGCCTGAACTTTAAGAAATTAGAAACTGAGTATAAGCATGAAGGCACCCTACATCTAATGATTGGCCAGATGTGGATGCAGTTATAGGCTGGTTCCCATAAAGCAGTAGCTACATTGTTCAATAGGAAGCAGCACAGTGACAAAGTCATTGGTTACAAGATCAATTGAAGCTCAGGAGGTGGAATCCTTAAGATATGTACAGTGAAGGGAGTTAAACCCCATTCAAATGCAGCTGTCATTAAGTCCCACTGAGTTACACTATTTATGAGGAAGCACCACGCTTCAGTAATTGTACATCCCGCAGAAACCTCCTCCTGCTAATTTATATAGCATTAAGCCATTTCTGTGCCATTGAGCAATTCAACTATCACCATATGTATCATCTCTACTTGTGGTTGACTTTCAGGGCGTTTTAAAAGAGCAGAGGCCACAAAGGAGTTCTAGGAGTAAACAAAACAGTGTAACATTTTTAAAGAACAAATACAATACAATTTTGACTATTTTAAACCAAAACTTAGGATGCTTTGCCATCCTGTTTTGTTTTTAGCAAAGCACCATGCAAATTATATAGAAATCAATAGTCTCTTGTGTGCTTTGTGTGTTATCCGAGTTGCTGCCTATGTAGAGCGTTCCAAATTAGTCACTTGATGCTCCATTGCAGTTAAAATGTTGCCTTAGAAACTGCCAATGTAGGCAGCAGGCAGTTCACTAGGTCCTGGAGTCGATGTAGCTCCTTAAACAACTCCCAAAACAACCACTTAACAGGAAAAAAGGGGTACAAACAAAGTGTGTAAAAGAGTGGCAAAGTAAAACGCATAGCAAGAGATACAATAACATCGACAGGCATCTGTTACTACAGGAGAAGCACAACAAAAAAGTTTAGATTTCTGCGTTTTCAGCTGCGTCAACATACCACTCTCCTCATTAGGCCTAAAGCTAAAGAGACAAATATCACCCATCCTGTTTATTCATATAGTCTGTCATTCATCTCGTGGTCTATTTTTATAGTATGCCACCACTGCAGTTTACTTTACTGAGCTGGCAACATTCAGTCCTGGCCAGATGCACCAGAACTGCAACAATAGAGAAAATGAATGTTGTTTCTTACTAAATTTCACGGTGGTTTTTAAGGAGAAAATGGAAGACTCCCAAAAAAACAAACACAAATTAACTTTGTCTGAATTAATCTTATTTATACTTTCCAGGGGTTTTACTTGAGTTTTAGCTGAATGTTAAATAAGCATTACATAACTTATTAGCATTATGGTAATGAGCTGTAGACAGGCTATAGGAACGGCTAAACTGGGGCTTTTAAAAACACTCTAAGCATGTGAAAAGAAGTGTTTGGTTGTTTTCTCAGTATTGCCGAGACAACATCTGTTAAGAGCAACAACAGAAACATTCATCTCCCTTATGAGTCTTTTTAGATTCATTAGCTTCCATGTGCAACTCCCGTTGTTGATATTAGACAGCCTCCTGCTTTATTGGCTTTTCTGCTTATGAATATTCATGAAATTCAATATTAACTTTTCCTACTGGGTTGAGAGCCTATTTTGGAATTAAATTAAAGGTCTTAATGGTCAAAGACCAATTTGAGAAGCAGTAGTGCTCTGACTTTTACCACACTGGTGGCAGTTAACTCATCTCTCTCAAAGCAAAAAGTGAGGTTACACCGTGGAACTTACAATGGAGGCGAATAGGGTCAAATTTGGGTAAAATTGCTTACAGTAAATCTTCAATTAAAACATGCATAATTTGAGCTGTAAAACATTAAATAATAATTTTTACAGTTTTAGTGGGTATGATATTTCATTGTAATGGCAATAAAGTTACTTAAAATAAAACAAGTATGCAGTGTTTTCAGAATACACTCAAACTAACACTAAAACATCGTATTGTTTTTTTTTTTTAAAGGAGAGGCAAGTGGAAAGTGCTTTTGATTAAGCTTAACTTGTACTGAGCTGAATATTCATGTACTACGCTAAATATTCTTGCATCTTCCATCAAGCATCTAATTACATAATACCTTCTTCCTCTCCTCTTTAGGCATACTAAAAAATACAGCATTTAGCAAAATCTTCAGAAATAGAATTAATTACATTTAGTGATCGCACATGAACAAGTACACATGGGATGTTCAGTAGCTAGTCAAATAGTGGGTAGTTGCCCAAAAATAAATCTGTCGAGTAAAATTACTGCAGCCAGTCAGTAAGTCTAGCACCACTCTTTATTCTCAATATAAACAATGAAATGTTCTCTTTCAAAAAGTGAAAAGGACTCCCAAAGAAGCTAAAGAGATTTCAGGATTAACATGCAATTTAGAGCTAAAGCCTTTAGCATTTCAAAATGTTTTATCAACTGCAGGCCAAAGAGGCATCCCTGTGTGCACATTATTAAATTGAATAGTAATGACAAAGTTGAGACAATATAAAGAAAGCTAGAATCGGGGGACCGGGCCTGCTTTTGTGCATGCTAAGAGCACAACGGGCACACCCTGTCATGTTGCGTATTTGAAAGAAGTCTGTAAAGCTTTTGCCTTTGAAAGCTTTTGTGTGAGAAGTATAGAACTTGCCTGCATGCTATGAGAGCTAGGCATGATAAATAGTGTAGAGTGGCTGGTGGTCTGAATGCATTACCTCCACTTTCATACTATTACACAAAAAGCTATTCTTCAACCCAAAAAGATGTGATTTCACCCTCAGTAGTAAGATATTTTGTGTTCGACTGCACAGTGGAACTGTGAATATGCCAGCCACTTCATTTAAGATTCCAATTACAGGGCATTCTGCTATGCGCTTGTGCATGCTGTCTTAGTTTTCTCTTTTCCAAATTCTGACAGCCAATTTCAGTTGGCTTCATATTCTTTCCACCTATATTTCATGTGCTGTTGTCTGCACCTTGTATTCACAAAGCAGGCAACATTTGCCATGTCACAAATTAAGCTGAAAGCGGTTTGTCTTGAATGTACTGAATGTATTCACCACTAAGGCTTAATGTACTTCAAAAGGTGAAATAATTATTAAATAGACGAGCTTCATCGAATGCCTTTCAGGCAGACACATGGGGAATCTTCCAAAACCTCCATTAATGTAATGTACATAAGTCAGAATTTAATCCACTTAAACATGGAGTAATTAGACTGAATAATTAAAATGATTAATAAATAATTGAAAAAGCCCATAAAAAAATAATTTCCAGACAGAATCTTAAGTAGAGTGCGGAACAAACTGCCCAAGCATTTCCACACTGCTTTTCTAATTGGGTAATATGAAAAAGAAAATACTATTTTGTGCATTTTCTTAGGATTATGAGAATCCCTTTTTGTTTGGATTATGAAGATTTTTATTTGTCCAAAATATATGTAGTACGCACACTGAAAAAAAAATGGTGCGGGATTTACAGTTTTACTCCAACATGCTATTGCAATCAGAAACTGCAGGTACAGTTTACAAAAAATATGGCACATAAGTAACACAATGAATAAATGTGAAATTTGGAAGTAGAGAGACTGATGTTTTCTTGTAAAACATACAGTAAATTAATAATCTTTGTTGAATTTACAACTTCGAAAAATCCCTTTTTTACAGTGTACTAAGCATAAATGTCACTGTGAATTCTTGTTTGCAACCTATTTTACTTAAATTATGAGAAAAATAGGTGGCCTGGCTTGATTTTCTCCATCTAAACTTATTGGATGAACAATGTTAGTTTGCTAAAACATTGACTAATTATCTATTAGGCTGTTGGCCATTATTATTCAACAGCGGCCTAATGTTGTTTTAGAGGAAGAGAGACTTGATTCACAATTATGAAGAACATTTTTAATAACAAGCAGAGATTAATGCTCACAATAATACCAAACACATGCGTTAAGAAAGTAAATAGGATCAATTAAATTTCATGTTGACTTTAAAAGGCAGAGAAGACAAAGACAGAGAGCATTCATTTGATTGAACAGTGGTGAGATCCTGTCTTTTATCACAATGCCAGCTCAGCTTTGACCTTCTGCAGTAATACAGTCTGCTTCTCTATTAAAGTCTGATTATATTACCTGTAGCCAAAGAGCTGCTAACACAAGCACCTTTGAGCTGACCTGAGATAAAATTTATGGTGGGATTTCACCTCACACAGAGTCTGAGGAGCGAGATGGATTTTTCACATCTCAGCGCTCTCTGTCGGTTCTTGGCGTCACTTGGCTAACTCTTGTGCCATCTTAATTACAGATGACAGCTGGACAATAGCCAACATGTGATTTACACCTTAAACCACAGACGGTTTGCTAGCATTATAATTAATGCGGCTATATAAAGGCCCGCTTGAGTACCCAAAATTGCTCCAAAAAATAAACATGCATTCAGTCCAATACTTCCACCATGCACCATTTTTTGTTCAAGGGCACCAGTGGCAGTCACTTGGCACCCCAGGTGAGAAAAACATTATTTTATTAAATAAGAGTAATATTTTTATATAAGGATGGTATATTTTTTTAGTTTAGCATGAATTAATACACAATCTCTAGTTCAAAATCGCTGTACTTCCTCATCGTTGCATAAATCCAGACAAATAAAAGCCAGTGTAAAAAAGAGAAACGCTATATGTGTTCATTATGCCTCATTTAGAGTTCATCAAATACCTAATGTCATCAATTAAAACATTCTCTAAAGAAAGTACTTTAAATACCACATTACTGGCATGGAACATGTCCTACACACTACTGTAACAAGTTCTGCTAAGACCCTGATTGGACCTTTTTGTTAATGCATATTTGAGTGTGTAAAAGGAAATAAGAGAGAAGTAGGGTTTGTACATACCTTTAATGCGTAAGCTCTCTGAGATCCCATCCTGCTGGAACAAGAACAGAGAGAAAAACAATACTTACAATACATTCACAGTAAAGTATATCAATAGAGTCCTGGCCATAGACGTCCACATACTGGATATTGGATGGCTTACACACCCCAAATACCTCTGATTGTTGTTTAACTTCTAATGAAAATTGCATTGTAATTTTAAACGAATGCTGCTCCTTTCTTTCTTTAAAAGTATGATATACATCATTCCTATGCCATATTGCCATAGCAAAGTTTAAATATTCTTTCAAAATGTTGGTGTCTGAATTATTTGTCAGTATGAGTTAAATGATTCATTCATTCAGACCAGCCAGAGTACAGCAGTCTCTCAACGAGTCTATTTCTAAAGGTTAAAGGATGCCGTATTCCACCATTAAAGAGAAGAATGTGAAATGTTAATGTTAGCTGTCATTTTGCTTCTAAGGAAGAAATACAACAGTGTCATAAGATGAAAAATAAAATAAAAAGTGTAACAAAATTCTCAGCCAGAAGCTCAAAAGTAATAGCTGACCCAAAAATGATAACATGATCTGCGTTTACTCATAACATTTTTGAACATGAAACGAGAATTTCCAAGTTGCTCTTTTCCATAAAATGAAAGTTGACCTGTACATAAAGTGTTATATGCTGCCACTAAGCAGCATATATATATATATATATATATATATATATATATATATATATATATATATATATATACTGTATATATATATATGTCATAAAGACAAATAAATAAATAAATAAATAAATAAAACAAAAATTAATAAATCAGCTATCAGTAAATCTATCAGTAATTGGTCTTGGTATACGTATATTTACACAATGATTTGGATATCTAGAAGGTGGATAATTAGTTTGATTTTAATTCTGGGAGATTACAATGAAGCAGCAAATTACAGGCCTTCTCTCTTTGTTTTCCAAAGACTTTAAAGCCATTTGTCCAATCTGTCCAAAATGAAAACAAACTTGCTGCAAGCCCCTCCCCTTCCTGTGCCAGCCTCAGAGACAGTTTCACCACAGCACCTTTATAATGTATTACTTTTAGCTTGTGTCACAGTATGGTGCCTGTTTCACCAATATTTCTCTCCACATTTTGGCTTTTTCTTACCAGACCTTGCAGGTCTTATTAAAAAATCTAAATATACAAAGGTTATTTTTTATTCAGCATACCAAGGAAGGAGTATAATTGCTCTGAACAGTTATTCATTCATGTTATGTTAAACTCACATTCCTGCAAAAGCTGAGAGAGCATTTAGTTCAGAGTAACAGCTCATTCATTCCACTCTGAAGACTTTTCAGGCACGGTGAATAGATTATCTTCCTGGAATCAATTGTACAACAATTACGCAACTGAACTTCAGAAATGAAATAACGGCTATTATAAGATCCTTTAAGACCCTGCCCCCTTGCTTTATCTTAAACGTGCGCCATCTGTCACTCAAATGTCTAGTCTTTTGATTGGTCTAAATGTGGGGTGGAGCAAAATCTGGGCCCTAATCTGAGTGTAGGTAGAGGAAGAGGGGGGCTACGGTGAATTAAACCTTTGGCTTTGACAGGAGATTGGCATTTGCAGTGCAGGACAAAGCTTCATACTATAAGCTGAATTACTCATGGTGATTGAAGCAGGCTGAGTTGAGGGAAAGCTAATGGGGTCACCGCTTATCTCTGTGCCAATGCCAGAAAAACATGCTCAAGCCCACAATCCTCCCCCATTTGAAATGCAGGCATGCTACATCCATTGCCAGTCATTTTTATGGATTCACATTGCTGGAAAACTATGGAATGACAACACACATTGACTTAACATTACCCTTGATATAGGATTCATATATAATATAACCACTAAGCATAAGGAAGGAAGTTGCTGCAGGAAATTTGGTAACTACGTGTTCATACAGTGTGCATTTCAACTATTTGGGCCTTCTGATGTATGTGTCAACACCATTAGGATTTAATAAAGAGGGAAAAGAGCGAAGGGTATCTCCATTCATAATTTCTAACTTTATAAAATGAATGTCTACACGAGTAGATTGTGAGCATTAGCAAACAACGCTGATACTTGAGCGGAGTGGGATGTTCAAGGTTACCTACAGTGAATTAATGACAGTCATTAGGTTAACTGTGCACTTCAACCACATTTGCTACTTGTATTACTGGGTCACATTAAGAATGAATTACCCTATTTTTAGAGTCGCCCTTGTTTAATGTTTTCAAAATAGTAATTGTTATAGTTGTTGTAATAATACTATTATAATATTAAAAATAAGAACTATTTTAAACCCATATTTTTCTCATACCAAAATAATTGCACAAATAATAATCATAATAATACATTATAATAAATGACAAATACATATAATAAATACAAATATTAATAATAATTATTATTATTGCAATTACCCCAATTTTTCAAAACGTGTAAAGGCTGTTGGCTCTCATTTTTTCCATTGCAAATGTGAAATGTTTTCCGATAATTTCAAAAAGTCACAGTAAATAAATCAGACTTAAATTGCACTGCACATGAGACAAATGCATTTAACTAGCTGACATGATGCTATTAACGCTCTAGTATCAGTCACAAACAATGAATTACAAATTCACAGGAACCCCATCATCTATAAAACACTGCATTCTATGCCATCTGTCAAATTCTAATGATCTAATCATTAACGCCAAACCGCATGCATAAGTGGAATATTTTGATAGCATGACGATACTAACTGTCTGAAATGATAACAGTTCAGACATTTAAAAAAGCCAGCTTGTGCTTTTCCTCTCAGGCTGTTTTCACATTTGGTTGAATTGCTTGGTTTTTTCCACATTGTTCCTGTGGGCCTGGATGTGGGTAGGATTGCGTCACCTCCAATAGTAATTCCCTAATGGAAGCAGTTTACTGTAGCTAGGTAACAACGTGTGAGGAGAATACGCAGTTTCAACATTTTATTGAAGTGCTTGTCCCTTTGGATATACCAGCTAAACTTAACACGCATACAAAGGTACTTCAGTTCATCTGTTTGTGCGCTACACGTATTGCAAGAGATGCATAGAATGCTCTCCAAAAAAAATTTAATTGAAGGCAAGGAGTTATGAGAACCACACATAATGCACAAAAAATGTAATTTACATCATCAGTACTGACTCGTGTACCTTTTCAAGTAGATTCTCTCATGTCAAATGTCAAACGGACTCACCAAAGGTTTAGTGTTTCAGGTAACTGAAAAATAAATATGTTGTTAAAGGGACGATTTTTGTGACTCCTGCTCAGCTGTTTATACGGATATAAAAGGAAAGTGTTCCCATGGGTCCCTGTCCTGTCAGTCAGTGCCCTCCTTCCTTCCCTCTCTCCCTCCCTCCCTCCCTCCCTCCCTCCCAGAGTTTAATTGATCTATTACATAATATGAACATTTGCTCGTGGAGATGATGAAGGAAAAAGAGGAGAGAAAAGCAATGGAGCTTGTTAGACCTGCATTACGCCTCAATTGCTGGTATATGACTGTGTGTGTCCACAAAGTTTACTGCAAAGGCTAGTCAATAAACATTCAATTACACAATCACACTGAGCTGTTTCATCATGATGTCAGTGCAGCAGCAGTTTTCGCCTGCAGTTTTAAATGTCCATAGTGAAAGATCCAACACTTTTTAATCAAAATATTACTACGCATCTCGCGGCTCGTGAGTGGAGGAAGAGTAATGAATCGTCTTGTGACAATAATCAAACCAGAAGCGCTCAATGCGATGCGGATTTCCACAGTAATTAGCATCGTAACCGGCCACACAAAGTCTCCTCTTGTAAAGGGATGGCTAATGAAATCGGAAAGATCGATACCTTGTGACGGAATCTGACAAGAGGTCGATACGCCATCGGGGTAAATCCTTCTTTGCTGGGACGTGCCTCTGCGATCAGCGCTGCCCCCCAGAGCAGAACAGCTGCCCACCATCTCCTGGAGCTTCTCATTACGCTCCTGTAATAAAATAAAATACGTGAATACACAAATAAACAACAACCTGTGTAGCATAAGTCAAGCGGAGCATTTAAAGCCTTTTGAAGCAAACAATGCATCACAGCTCAGCTAATTAGAGCAGACAAAGGAGGATGCTGATCTACTGTGGGTTTAAACTAATGATTTCAATAAGAAGCCCACACTCAATGGCAAGATTAAATCTACTTTGAATCAATTAAGGAATAATGAGCACCATGAGGAAATAAAGATAAAGCTGAGAAAAAGGATCGATATATTTCCAGGCTGACAGTGAACGCATTTGATTGCGGTTCTTTTTAAATCAAGCATTCATATCAAGGTATCATATAGATTCAGTCTTGATATAAGACTTTTTCATCCCCTTTATAAGTGGTTTTCAAACTGGGGTTTGGAGAGCAATAGTGCTTCAAAAAACATACATACATCAAACAAACAAAAATCCTCAAAAAAAATACAACTATAATAATAATAATATACAGTTAAACTAACTAAATAAATATACAGGTAAAGATTTTAATAAATAATACAAAAATATTTAAATACTGTAAGTCAATAAATGCAAAACTTGATTCAAAAAAGCAATTAAAAACAATAAAAATGGATTAAAATAAATACAAATGGATGAAAATGAACAAAAACAAAACTTAATAAATATTGTTTAAAATAAAGAAATTGATCAATAAAATGGACTAAAATAAATAAAATAGATTTAAATAAATGAACAATTTAATTTAATTATTAAAATATGAACAAAATGTATAATTAAAATGTATTAAGCACATTGTACAAAAATATATACATTAAAATATAATACAATTGCTTAAAATAAATAAATCAAGTATTAGTATTATAGTGATCAATAGATTTAAAATCAGATAAAATGTAGGGATCTGTGAATCTAAAGTTTGAAACCCCTGCACTGCATGACAAATCTATCTCAAAATAATGACTTTTGCAATATTGACACTGTTACAAATCCGATATTGACTGATATTTAACTCCTATGATCATTGTTATAAAGCAGAATTTGGATTTGCCTTGTATTTTATGAAGTTTGCATAATTGATTCTGTTATTTTATGTTTATTACTGTCAAGCTGCTTTGAAACAATATTTTATATAGCGCTATATACTGTAAATAAAGATGATATGACTCAAAATATATTTGAATTGAATTGAATTTCCTTTTATTGTCATTGTACACAAGATACAACTAAATTGCAAAGCTTCTGCAGAAGGTGCACGGTACATAATAGACACAAAACTAAAAAGAAATATACACAATACAAAGTGATGTACAATTAAAAAGTTAAGCTAAGACAAAAGAATAAAGAAATTAACATAAAAAGAGTTGCTTGTATATATAAGTAAATAATAATTAGTCGCAGCTTATCAAAATAATTATTTCACTAATATGAGGTAGAACTTCTGGCTCTGAATAAAACTATTTGGAATGAGAATATAAAACCTTTTAATTGTCATTAGGATTCACAAAACACAAAAGTGTCACTTCTACAGTGTTTCAGTGCAAAAACTTTGGAGTCCCATGAGTGGTTCTGTCAGAGAAAGCAATGAAGCCACAAACACAATTCATAAACATAAAATATGTATATGTACTCTTCATCACAGGCCCCCGGATAACCGCTGTGTGAGAGTGATGTCCTGCAGCGTTCAGGAATTCGGAATGGAAACAATAGTTTAGAATGATATGGTATTGGATTTCAGAACAAAGCAATTCAGAAGAGATTCCTTTCATTGAGCTGGTCAAAGACTGTCCGCATTTCACATTATCGGTTTGAAGTCAGGCACATGACTGGCCCTAGAAATGAGCAAGCACTCTTGTTGCAAACCTCTGCTACCCATTTGTGCTTTTATTTCAATCTCGGCATGCACGAATGTCATATTTCATGCTGTCTGTATGCCAAAGAGAGAGAATGCATGAAGAAGGAAGATTGAATGCTGTGCAACCACCTATAGGGACAGTCATCATAACTTTATCAGGTGGCCATAAATCGTCTACACCACTTCTATGCCAAGTGTCTTGGCATTGACTTTCAAATGAGGGATGTCTATCACTCACAATGTTCACAATAGATCATCATGTGACGGTCTCCCAGCAGGCAGAGCAGTGCGAGTGTCTTCTATTGCATCTAAACTGTTTTGTACTTACCCACAGTTATAGCAGCAGTGGTTGTTTACTGATCAGTGCTGCCATGCATTCAGAGCATGATCTTCTGAACCATTCTCTATTTCCGTCTTTCGGTACACCCCATGCTCTGGAAGACTAAAGTAATAATGCTGTGTTGGCAACACTGGCATCGCAGACATTTGTAGTCTTTGCAGTTACGATTTATATCGCCTTCTACAATAAAGTGTACTTAATTATTTGTCATCCAAAACATACTAGAATTTTATGATTGTGGTTATGATTTATGCCAACTTCTACAATACACAATGTATAAGAACATACTAGAATACCAAGGTTGTAAAAGTTTCCAAAAGTGCTTATCAACTACAAAAATGACAGTATAGAGAGGAAATGAGAGTGAGTCAACAAATACTATTTTCACAAAAAAGAAGCAGATATTGTACATTCAAAAAGTAATTAAATAAATACAATTTCACCTATAATAATTTTGTAGCGTTTGTCAATGTTTAATGAAAATAAACTAAATTAAATAAATAAAAAAGCTAAAAAGCTAAAATTGAGACATAATACTGCATTGGCAATGGTGGCATTACAGACATTTGTAGATTTTGTAGTTAGAACTCATGGAAATTAATTAATCAACAAATGGCATTTTTACAGAAGAATAAGAAAATAAAAGAAAACTAAAAGTGTGAAATAAAATAAAACAAAACTACATAAATAATGTTGTGTTGGCAACAATAGCACTGTCATTGTAGTCTTTGTAGTTACACTTTACAGAAATAAGTCAACTAATGCCATTTTTACAGAAAAATAAAACAGAAAAAATTAAAAATAAAATAAAGTAAAACTAGGGTTATAATACTGTGTTGAGAACACTGACATTGCAGACATTTCTAGGCTTTGTAGTTACAATTTATACTGCCCTCTGCAATAAACTGTATTTATTCTTCTTTTTCATCCAAAACATATAGACTATACCAGATTATCAAGCTTGCCAAAGTTTCCAAAGTGGCTCAACAACTACAAAAATGTATTATTTATTTATCTATGTATTTATTTATTTGTTCACTATTGATTTTACAGAAAATAATAATGAAAACCAAATTAAATACAAATTCTTGGCCAGAATTCGAAGTGGAACACATAATACGCATTCCACACAGTTTTCAATCACATTTCCATCAGGGGAATGAAGAAAGACACAAATGTCAACTCTTGTAACATAAAAAAAATCTCTTTCTCTGTAAGGAAGGCACAAAACCTCCACTTCCTTAGGGGGCTAAAACATCTGGCAAACAACATCACTGTCACCTCCGGCAGGAAGGTCCTTCTGCAGGTGGTGACCACATATGTCCTGCTGGCCATTTAGCATTAATATGCATCCAAACGCCTGACAGTGATGCACATCTACACCAAGCCGTGTTTATTTAGAAACGCTGGCAGCAGTATTTTGCACCTATTTTTTTTGTACTCTTCTGTGTGGGAAAAAGCTCTGACTAATTGAACTGGGAATTGTGACTAAAACATGCAGGGCTGCAAAACATGCATACATATTTGGATTACACTGAAAAAAAGATAGTGTAGACACAAGTTCAAGAAATACAGAAAATACCTATTTCATTGTTCGCTTAAAACTGTGCAGCCGTCCCAAAGGTCTGGTTACTGAGTTTCATGGCTGACAGCTTCAACAATAACACAACATTCTATTACCACTTACTGTACGTACAGCTGTTTACTTTAGGGAAGAAGCAAAAAAATATGTGTGTTGGGATTATGTGTGCAAATATGTATTCAATCGAAATGGCCTTTTCAAAATCAAACTAAATTGACCATGGGTGAATTTTAACATTCATCATGAAACAAGGCATATGCAAAGGGTCAGATAGAAACAAGCCTGTCTTTTTCAAAAGTTACTCTGTTTATTAACTTTCTATGGCTGTTTTTATTCTCTAGAGTGTTATGCTCATATCTATGTTATTTCTGGCCCTTTTATGATCTGTGATTTAAGAAAAAGCTGAAACTTCTGCCACCTGTTCTTAAAAAAAATAGAAATTGAATTGAATTGGCATCCTTTACTTGCTTTTAAGCAAATCAGTTAGCTGATGAATATTTGTTTATTTTTTATTTAGTCATTTAGCAGACGCTTTTATCCAAAGCGACTTACAAATGAGGACATTATAGAAGCAATCAAAACCAACAAAAGAGCAATAACATGCAAGTGCCATTACAAGTCCTGGTTAGCCTAACGCAGTACACGTAGGAAGGACTTTATTATTATTTTTTTTTCAGAAAACTAGTATGTAAAATATAGAAAAATTAAACTTAGTGTTAGTTTTACAAGAAAAGCTAGCAGTTAGAGAATAAATATGCAATTGATAGAGGGTCAAATGTTTGTGTTTTTAATATAAAAAGAAGACATATTAGATAAAATAAATTTAGAATAGAGAGTGCTAGAGTTAGAGGGCCAAATAAAGATGGAAGGGATTCAGCTGCTTGGACTGAGTTAGGCAGGTCATTCCACCAGATGGGAACAGTAAATGAAAAAGTCTGTGAAAGGGATTTTGTGCCTCTTTGGGATGGTACAGTAATGCGTCGTTCACTTGCAGAACACAAGCTTCTAGAGGGCATATAAGTCTGAAGTAATGAATTTAGGTAAAGAGGTGCAGAGCCAGAGGTGGTTCTTTAGGCAAACATTAATGCCTTGAATTTAATGCGAGCAGCTATTAGTAGCCAGTGCAAATTGATGAACAGAGGTGTGACGTGCATTATTTTCGGCTCATTAAAGATTAATCTTGCAGCAGCGTTTTGGATTAATTGTCGAGGTTTGATGGAACTGGCTGGAAGACCTGCCAAGAGAGCATTGCAATAGTCAAGTCTGGACAGAAAGAGAGCCTGAACAAGGAGTTGTGTTGCATGTTCCGAGAGAAAGGGCCTGATCTTCTTAATATTATATAATGCAAATCTACAGGACCGGGCAGTTTTAGTAATGTGGTCTGTGAAATTCAGCTTATCATCAATCACAACTCCAAGGTTTCTGGCTGTTTTTGAAGGAGTTATGGTTGATGAGCCTAATTGGAAGGTGAAATTGTGATGAAACGATGGGTTTGCTGAAACCACAAGCAGTTCTGTCTTAGCTAGGTTTAGTTGAAGGTGATGGTCCTTCATCCAGCTAGAAATGTCTGCTAGACATGCTGAGATGCAAGCAGCTATCGTCAGATCATCAGGATGGAATGAGAGGTAGAGTTGAGTGTTATCAGCACAGCAGTGATATGAAAAGCCATGTTTATGAATGACAGAACCTAGTGAAGCCATGTAGACAGAAAAGAGAAGTGGTCCAAGAACTGAGCCCTGTGGCACCCCTGTAGCTAGATGTTGCGACTTGGATACCTCACCTCTCCAAGATACTTTGAAGGACCTATCTGAGAGGTAAGAGTCAAACCACTGGAGTGCTGTTCCTGAGATGCCCTTTCTCAATAGGGTTGACAGGAGGATCTGGTGGTTGACCGTATCAAAAGCAGCAGACAGATCCAGCAATATAAGTAATGAAGACTTGGAAGCCGTTTTTGCAAGTCTTAGATCTTCAACAACTGAGAGCAAGGCAGTTTTGGTGGAATGTCCACTTCTGAAGCCAGATTGGTTATTGATATTGAATATCATGCTATCTAATTCATATTCATGAGTTATTCACCTTATTAATATTCATAATTGTTCCTACACCCCTGGAAGCTGCTATATTATGTTCTCAGCAAATTGTAACAGTGAAACACTAGAGTTTCTTTGTATAGGAGCAGAACCTAGATCTTTCAGCTATCTCAAACCCTGTGAAATCTCGCCTATATTTTGCAGTCTGTCAAACCGTTGGGCTGTGGGCAGTAACAGATGTTGGCCATTTGTGTCAACGTGACTTTTCTGTCATTGTGTAAACTGTCAGAAGAACTTCTAATTATACTGTATAAAGTGAAAAAAAGACTGACAGAATTTGCCTGCAATATTGTTAAACCTCATGAGTGTACTAAAGGTCATGCAAAATATCTCTCTCCAGCATTGTTTCAATATCATTAAACTTCTGTCAGTGTTTAAATGTCACCTCACAAAATGAAACCCTACAAACCCTCATCCACCACTAAGCATTTCTGGTTTATATTTTATATAACTGCTGATTCAATTAAAGGGAAACGCTCATCTGTTCAACACAAAAGAAGATATTTTGGAATTCAGAGTGGTATATTGAACCACATTGATTTTAATTGCATTGTCAAAAACACATTTTCATAATATCTTATTTTTTGTTCCACAGTAGAAAAAAAAATGTTTGGAACAACATGAGGTTGAGAAAATGACAGAATAATTTTCATTTCTTTAAGCTTTGGCCTTTTTAAAATTTGGTACGTGGTACACTTTAAGACAAAATACATAATGCAATGTTATGAAACATAATTGTATTTTTTTATAAATAAATGCAGCTTTGGTGAGCATACGAGGCTTGAACAACTCTTAAGGAGTCTGACCCCAAACGTTTGAACGGTTGAGCCTTCTATGGAAAACAAGATATCTTTATTTATACAGATGAACAGGCAAGAGCCAAGAAACAACACCAATAAACACATTCAGTGATTTATTTTCTTCAAGCAGCCTCGAGTGTTTTTACATGAAAAAAAAATCTATACTATACCAGAATGGAAAAGTACTATAAAAGTGCCCTTCATAAAAACATCAGAAACACAAGCAATAATGCAAATGACAAGCAGATGCCCAGTTTTTGATGCTTCATCCCTTCTAACCAGAGAACACAGAACAACAACAGCAACCACATACATTCGTGTACGCAAGTGTTTAAAGACACCACTAGTAAAGTTAACACAATTAACATTTTGAATTAATTTATTATTTCCACTATATTTGCTGGATAAAGAAAATGCTAAAACGGTGCATTTAGTACTGTATAGAAAGCTACAAATGATCTATTTTGTGCCACATGATCAGGGTCTACATAAGATCAGAAAAGGAAGTAGCTAAATACACCTGTATTTTGACCAGAATAAATAGAAAGCTAAATGCCAGTTTCTTTCATGAAACTATAGATGGTGCAGGCTGATGAGTTCCTAAAGTACCTGAAGATATTCACACCTTTAAATTATGTGGCCAATGCTGTTTGGTTCACGTTGTATATGCAGCCAATGAGCTTACTGCTTTACATTTAAATGGCTTGAGGATTTTGCAGCACACTTTTTAGAGTTAATCTGAAGCCCTCCACCTTCCCCAGCTCGACCTGTATAGATCGGCCATGGCTTATTTAGGCCTATATGCTATTTGTGCAGCAGCAGCAGGTCTTAAATACACACAGTGCCGTATGCATTGGCTGTAGCAATTTCCTGTACTTGCTATCAGCAGCAGCAACAATAGGACTGCATGATTAAATTGAATGTGCATCTTGTCAGTAAAGCCGGATCTGTAATTAGCAGTAAATCTCTATCATGTGCTTTCAGATGGAGCAGCATTTACCACACAGAGCCATAGTTTACTGACAGGTTACGCCAAAAAAAAAAATTGCATAGGAAATTATTGCGCGATTATGAAATCGTTCATGATAATGACAGCCGTTTATGTAGCTTCTCAGTTGAACTACGGTTGAACTAGTGAACTTCTCAGTGAAATTTTTACTCCAAACTCACTTCATAATGTCAGCATAGCACAGCTGATCTATTCCATCAAGACCAAATACATTAACATTGTCATATCTATCACCATGTAAAAATCTTCTGAGAGTTGTCATGATAAAAATGTGCGTGTCGCACTTTATGACTATATTAAGCTAAAACTGTGTCTAGCTAGCAGTATGCTGCGTTCAAGTCCTCCTGTTAATTTCCAGTTCAATGGTTCATTGTCAAATGTTTCTGAAACTTGCAAAACAAGGCAGCGTCACATGGCTCTGTTTTCTAAATTATGCATCAGTCTTTGCATTGCTTTGCTTGTATATATTTATGTTTGCATTTATTTTGTTCAAAAATAGCTAAATCTGTGTGTGCAAAACATTTTAAGAATTTTGCTACATTTTTAAGTTGTATTGAAATTCCTTAAGCCTGTCATTCTCTATTTTTAATAATCCATCTGTTCATTCTGTTCCTGTGCAACATCTCTTGCAGCTACAATAATCAATATAGCAGTCCTCAGTAGGAGTAATGAAGTATAAATTGAAATGGATAAAGGCTTTTGCAGTTTATTTCAAAGACACTAACAAAGAGATCGTATCTACACCAATGTATTAACTATTTAGTTTGTGATGATCACATTACAAGTGTTGCAAAAACAGCCAACCTCACATGCAGAGGTCATCATGTGACCAGATATAAACATCACATGACCAGGGTTTAGGTAGATGAGTCAACCACGTGCTGCTGCTTTAACCAGATTAGTGTGAGGAGAGTAAGCTTTATCCATACCAGGGTACATAGACGATAAATATCCTTGATTCATTACACCTAAAGTTCTGCTAGAAATTGATGATAAATGCACACTGGCAGCACACAATCACAGATGGGAAAAGAGATCAGGACTTGTGTAAACACTGCTCTGTTCATGTGGACCAGGTGGCATTATTTATTGCTGCTCATCATTTTCATGGACATGTTATCTTTTTATTCAGATATCTCGTCCAATGCAGCACTGTAATCACAAAAGTGTGATTTGCTGCCTGCTTTGAACACAGTGCTGCACTGCATATCCCCTAGTAAGTCCTTTGTGCACTAAAGAAATGTCACTGATAAAGAAATGTCAAAAGTTGAGAATGTGTGTGTGGGTGTGCATGCATGTATCTGTATGCCACATTTTGTTATTGTATATGAAAATGTAGTGTGCTAGTGTAGCTAAATAAACACACACACACACACACACACACACACACACACACATACATACATATAAAAAGAACAACTTGTGTGCAAAAACAGAATGACTTGTGACTTGTACATCTGCCCTTGTAGGTAAGAAAAAAAAAAGTTGTAACATTTTCAAGCCTCAACTTGAACTATAATTTGATGTTACTTTTCCTGTTTCCTTTCTTGTTCAGCTCAAAAGGGTCTAACGGTGAGCAGAGACACGAATGCTTAAATCCCTCCAGTTTTGCGTGGAAATTGAGCTCAGAGCTAAATCACTCTTTAGAGGTAATCTTTCTGGAAATCCAGCACAGTCGTACATATCCAGGAGGATAAACAAGTTTCAAATCAAATTCAGAATTGAGGCGATTGAGCCACCATCCTCTTCAGAAGACAAGGGCTCACATCTCATCTCTATTTCTCTTGATAAAACCATTTTGTCCCTTTTGGAGTCAATGTTCAGCTGTACTAAAAGCAGATTAATGTACAAACATACTTATGAACATTCTGGAATAGCTCCCATAGGGGTTCTTGCACCTTGAATGACTCACTTTCCAGTCTCCTCACCCACTAACACGAGTTCTCTGAGCATGCTGGGTAATATGTTAATCAGCCTAGATTGTAAGGCAGTCCCTGGGCAGAGCATAAGGATTTCGCTAATCGGTTCTACTCTCTTTTTTGAGAATGCGTGGTCTTGCTCTTTGAAATCTAATAAGATGAGGGTCGTAACAACAGGGCCAAACAGTCATAAAGTAGTCATGCCTGAGGGAGCCCTCTTGCTTCACGCTGCCCCTTAAGCGCTGTATCCTCTGACTGAGATCATCCCCAAAAACATCCATCTTAACCTACATTTAGCTAAATTCACTTGAAGGGTGTAGCTTTATGGGAACAATAAGCCCGTTTCCACCGCAGGTTATTTTTCCTCAGGAACTAGGGACTTTGGGCCGGTACTCTGTGTGTTTCCACCACGGGAACCATGATCTAAATAAAGTTCAGAGTAAAGATTTGCCCCTCAGAAAGTCCCTGCTCACGAGGTAGTACTTTTTCAAAGATCTGGAACTTTTGGGGGTGGGACTTGGGCGCTGAACATGCTGATTGGTTGAGTTTACCCAGCACTGTATTTCAACAACAATTTATTTGCATAATTTTCAAAATGTTTTTTTTTTGTCATGAAATGTAGTTCTAAGATTATTTCAGGCGAGATAGTTGTTTAAATCTCAAATCTGCGGTTTATTTATAAACATTTACATTTATTTACATGCATGCATTTAGCAGACGCTTTCATCCTTACAGTGCATTCAGGCTATATATTTCCTGTCAGTATGTGTGTTCCCTGGGAATTGAACCCACAACCTTTTGCGCTGCTAACGCTAATGCTGCTAACGTAATGCTCTACCACTGAGCCACAGGAACACCAAGTACACAAAGTTCAGTAATTCTGCAGCGTCTATTTGAAGACAGCATCTATTTGAAAATAAGCTTTGCTTAAGCTTTGCCGATTTTGGAGATGTGAGCTCCAGGCGATCACCGGGCGCTCAGTGCTCATGTTTCCTGACGAGAGTGGCCTCACCTCGGCTAGTCCTTCTGACATTTGCCACTTGCTCTGATGTCTCTGTAGTGGTTTAACAAGAGATATAATTCGTTTTATATAAATATAACAGGCAGTCTTTGGTCTCATGAATATATTATTTGGTTTTGGCTGAGCAAAAAGTTATGCTTCATAACTTTATGAATTGTATATAAATGCGTGTGTGTATATATATATATATATATATATATATATATATATGCACAGTATAACTTTATTAAAATGAAAATGAAAAGAGGCAATGCTGTTTGATATCATATTTCATTTCATTATAATGTATGTACGTTCCCTGAACTACACATCTGTGGCTATTAATAGTCTATGTTTAAATGAAAACAAAAAAAGAGGCTGAGGTGTTTGATATTATATTTCGTCTTATTGTAAACACAGTGAGGGAAACTGCAGTAGCCAAGGCGAGCTGACTTATGTTATCAAGTACGCTGCTGTTTCATTTGCAGAATTACTGAACTTTGTGTACTAGGTAATGAGAAATGACCCTGGACTGGGAGGAGCAGTCACACGCAGTGCTACGTCACCAGACTGTTTGCCTAATCTTCACAGTACTTTAGACCACGATGGAAACGCAGACAACAACAGGTCTGGGGGAAAATTTCCTGGGACAAATTGTTCCAGGTAATTTCGGTGGAAAAGCGGCCAATGAGACCTTAAAGTTATAGCTCTCACCCCAGATTAAAATACGGTCTATTGAACTTTACTGAAGTATACTTAATAGAATAGACTTGAAGTATACTACTTTTTGGTAAGGGTGGCATTGTGTGACTTCACGATAAGGGTTCGTCTTTTATTTCCTGAAGCAAATTATTATATATTTGTTTTCAAATCAAATATAATATGGCTTGGCAAACGATATCTTCGGATCATTTGTTCTTCTGGCATTCAAAATAAATTAATAGTGTGTAAAAAAAAATCTTCTCCCTTCTACCAAGCACCCTCTGTTCTCTGTAGTGCCTTCTCCTAGCAGCAATAATTGCAGCCATTTCAAGTGCAAAATAGTTTAAGACATGCTTTTTTGGGGCGTTAAATAATGGTGCATATGCCAGTAATTTGATGAGTGCAAACATTAGTAAAACGCGTTGCGTGATTCATCCGAATACTCTCCTCCCATAACTTTTGCGTTTGAAAGAGAAACTCCAAGAAATGCATATTCAATAATGTCATGCCTTTTCAGCGCTAATTTGTCACTGCGCATTTTTAGTAAAACCTGACAGTACAATTGTAATGCCAAAAGACGGTTTGCGCTGGCACAAGCTGATGGTAAAACTGGCACTATAACTTTAATTGCTACGATTTTGATTGTATTCTCAAAATAGTTTTACTTTATTCTTGTAATGTTGACTTTATTCTTTAAACATTTCAAATTTATTCTCGGAATTTCGCTAAAGAAACTTTCAGTGAAATATTCTTAAAATATATTTTTTTCCTTAGATTGAAGAACATTTTACTAATCAAAATAACCTTTATTTTCCACCTTTTGTGGAATGGAAAGGTTCCATGGATGTCAAAGGATCTTCATGAAACCACAGATGCCAACAAATATCCTTTGTTTTTAAGAGTGGCAGCCACAAACGAATCACTGATTCAAACAGTTCTTGAGAACCGAATGAGTCAAGATTTTTTTTTAAATCTGTATTCCATGGTAACCCTTGTGCTATTAATAGAGCATTTTAAAGTTATTTATTTTACTCATAGTCTGAGTGAGTGTTATAAAACCATCATGATCGGCAAAGAAGCATGCCCAGCTTCTTGTTTAGTTTGTCATGGCGTTGTTGCTTAGCATTTTTCCCGGGTAATCTGGACTCATTAAATGCAATGCACACATGCAACCCTAGCAGCCAGTAGAGGTGAGATTAGAGCGGAGAGCCAGGATGCTGCTTCTGTTACGTTATGCAACAGATACACTGCTTTCTAGAGCTGTACCTGTGTTTCGGGACAGTTGCTATGATGTGAAACTGGCACCTGCAGCCATTAAAAACTGCGGCACTCAGGAAGGCAGCTGAGGCTGTCATACTGAGGCTCTGTGTATCCCACAACACTCACATAAACACAGTGAGAAACACACACAAACACACAAAGGTAGTCAAAAATAACACGACCTCATTGGCCAGAGTTTAAAAACCAGTCCCCCTTCACAAAGACTGTTCTTTTGTCTGTGTGCAGACATGCTCCAGAGCTCACACCTAGAGCAATGTGGGCAAACACACACACACACACACACTTCATCAGCAGGATCAGACAGCCAGCCCACCAATCTGGGAACAAGCCTGAGAGCAAGCTGAAAATATCCTCACAATTTCCCTATGTGAGTTAAAATCGCTTTCCCAAGCTTGGCTTTGTTCTTTAATCTATTCAATTTCAAAACGTTGGTTGTACAATCTAATTAATTTCTCCCAAGCCCAAAGCCAGATCCAGTTTGTAGTGAATACGCCCTGTCGAACACATATGCCCTATCAAGTGCAAATCAACTCACTCATACATAATTTCTATATTCAACAGATACGAGTTGATTAGATATGGGTTGTTGACCTAAATGAGTTTACATAGACCGTGCACACAATAATAGATCTGAAAATTTAAAAGGACAACATATTTAAGCTTGATTTTTTTAGCCCAGACCCAAAAAAAAAGAAAAATAACAGACGTTAATGTACATAAACATTTTTTTTTTACAACGAATAAAATACATTAGCATATGAAAATTATTTTTGAAGGACCATGTGGCACTGAGGACTGGAGTAATGGCATATATATATATATATATATATATATATATATATATAAGGGATGTAATGGTATTATCAATATCGTGGTATCACGAAGCAATGTCTTGATATCATCGTGGTCACATGACGATATGAAAAGATAGGTTTTCTGGGCAATAAAGTATATATTTTTTAAATACATTTAAACTTCTTACTCTAACATAACAAATATTTAAAGTTGTATTTTGGGACATTATGCTTTGGCACAGTATCTGCTAAATGAACTAAAACCGAAATCACAACATGGCTTATCCCTTCATCAAGTCTTATTTCTCTGCACGTTTCAAAGCAGAGCGCGCACTTCTTATTAAGTTTACCACTTCAGTTTTCTTAGTCAAGAACATGGGTTGGAGTTCTTAATGTTGAACTCTCAAAGCGCATCAGATAGAATAGTTTAAAGGATTACTCCACCGAAAATTTTTGTTAAAAGCTTTGTTTGTCTTCGGAACACAAGTTAAGATATTTTGGATGAAAACTTGGCTTGTGACTGTCCCATTGACTGCCAAGTAAATAAAACTGTCAAGGCTCAGAAAAGTATTAAAGACATTGTCAAAATAGTCCATCTGCCTTCAGTGGTTCAATTTGAATTTTATGAAGCAACGATAATACTTTTTGTATGCAAAGAAAACAAAAATAATAAAATTATTCAACAATTCATCTCCTTCGCGTCACCGAAGCACCATTTTGGAGAATATCCGCTGGACGCAAACTGTGTGCGCTGTTCTGTGTCAGTCGCACCGCACGGAAATGTCTTCTACATTTTTTTAATCTTTGATTTAAATGAAAACAGCGTATCCGTATACATATATTTATTATAAATATGTGCGATTAATATAAATATATATATTTTTTGTGAGGAAGATTTGTCATGGAATAATCAAGGAATTAATTTATAAATAAATAAACCCCATAATTTGACTCCCTTAATTCATTTTAGGGTTGAAGGCTAACCAACATTATTGATGAACTAATGGTGATGAGCTATTAATATAGTTTCCATAACTCCTATCCAAACTTGCCAGGAATAGCACAAAGTTGCCCTAAACCCAAAAGTTCATGCTGGCTGATTGATACAGACAGCAAGTCAGAAAGGCCTTTTGTGTGCCAGGCCTATGAGATAGCTCTATGTCCGCTGATCAGTGAACTGTGTTATTCGCTGGTCACGGAGGATTGCACTGACCTGTCCAATCTGTGAGCAGTGTCAGGATTCATTAGTGCAACAGTAGGACTCACTCAGGTCTGTGATGAACATATCTATGGACAGACACCAGGAATACAGTTTGCTTGCACATCCATCTCAGCAGCATTATCTGAAAATAATGCTGGGTTCTTATTTGAATGTATATCTCGGGGTGATGCTATTCACGATGAGGCTGCAAAGGCGAGACAATTGTTTGAGAAGATTAATTATTGAAAGCAATTAGAGTGTTTGTATTGCCCCTCTTCATTTTTTTTGTATCGTGCGAGTGCAGTGCCTTTTAGCACAGTAAACAACTGCAAATCTCAGACTACTATTATGTGCATACAATAACAATTCCATGAGCTGTGACGAAGGCGGAAAATGAGAAAAGCATGAGGACAATAATGGTGATGATTATGATGATGATGATGATGAAGATGCAGCTGTGGCTGACAATGTAGCTGATGATGAAGGGGATAGTGATGATCAAAATGAAAAAATGTGGCTGATTTCAAAGCAAAAGAAATGATCAATGCTTCATATAATTATCCATTACTGGCAAGGCTGTAAAAGAGACTCACCCAGAAATAAAAATCCTGTCATCATCCTGTCATCATTCCACCTCACGGTGGAACACAAGGAAAATATTTTAAAGGACAACACATTAGACTTTCATTGTATGGACAAAGAAAGGCACTATAAATCTTCATACACAGAAGAAAGTTAAGTCATCAGGTTTGAATTGGCAAGAGGGTGAATTTACAAGTTTTAGAGTAATATTTAATAAAAAAATGAAACTCTGCTCAAAATGTACCTCTCAGTCCAATCTCACCATCAGGTCATTCAAGATGTAGATGAGTTTGTTTCTTCATCAGAACAGATTTGGATAAATTTAGCATTAATTAATGTGTGGATTATTGTGATGTTTTTTAATCAACTGCTTGGATACTCATTCTGAATGTACTCATTCACTGCAGAGGATCCATTGCTGAGCAAATTATTTAACTTCTAAATTTCTCTAAATCTGTTTCAATGAAGAAACAAACTCATCTACATCTTCGATGGCCTGAGGGAGAGAACGTTTTCACCAAATGTGCAATTTTTGGGGAACTTTTCCTATAATTCCTGTAAAAAAAGCATGATCACTTTAAGTAGTTTTGAATCTTACATGCTAAACCACACTAATGCATGTGCCTTCGTTTATTTCCACTGTGAGCAGAATTTTTCACATCAGTGCACAAAGCAGCTCCTTCACCTTCTGCTGAAAAATTTACAGTAGTTGAGTGAAACTCTAAAAGTGTAAAGTTGGAGAAAAGAGATAGGGTGAGGTCTTGGTACTGAAAGAGAAAGGATACTACGGTCTTCTTTAGAGCATTATAGGAAAATCCATTGCTGAACATGTGCTTACAGAACATTTTCCCTTTTACTCTATGTAAATATTTATTTCCATTGAGTGTTATTTTCCAAGTCTTTCTATATGTCTCTTACAGATTTTTTTTGAGTGCCATTTGCTCTGGAGACATGTTTAGTGGCATATCCAGTGCTTTTTAATGCGTGTTTGTCAGATCTGAGGCTTTACATTTGTGTCTATATGTGTGATAATGCATTTGCCTATCTTTCTGTGTGGGAGAAGCAATTGTTTGTTGTTCCTCTCACTTTCTCCACTGTATGAGTTCCCTGTATAGTCTTTGCCTTCAATAAATCCTTTGCAGCTGAGCTCTATGGAAAAAGTTCCAGTATTGCACCTAAACTCATGTGATGTAGAATTCGATGTGCATCAGATTCACTTGAGCAGAAAAGCATGGAAACTCATACAGTAGCTGACCCTCACTGAGTTCTCATACATTAACTATGAGCCTCATCAGTCACTGAGCAGGTGGTACGATGCATTTCCACCCACCTTTCTGTGCTTTTACTCTTTTCTGTATATGTTTTTAATGTCTTTTTTTTTTACTTTTGTTCACTTTGAGTCTCATATACCTTTTGTTACTGAGTCAAGTGAATAAAAAGCACTGGCTCTAAACACAGCTTACAAAAGCAGATTCTATGTCAATGCTTGGCTGTGAATTCAAGGAATATCTTTCCTTGCAAACCAATAACAAAAGAGTAGAGCTTGAGAATGTGACTAAATTGTGAAAACTTGGCTTCAAATCTCATAAAAATAACAAAGCACAAAACACAATACTGTCTCTTGAGGTGTTATTGTCTAATCTTGCTGTAATAAACCTAATACAATAGAAATGCTGAAAATAACGCATACAGCCTATCAAACAGAAACTGGGAAGAAGACAAGTAGGCTACTATTGATCGATGGACACACACAAAATGAAGTTTAGATTAGGAAACGATAATAAATCTGTAAAATGGCAGCCCTTGTGAACATGGTGGGGAAAGTCTTACAGCAATGCACACATCTTTTATAAACTATCCAGACCCATGGACATCACATTCCAGTTTGTGTTCTCTGTTGCCAGTTTAATCACAAATTATTATTATATAGTATGCTTCTAATTCATTCTGAACAACAATCTGAATCTTCAATGATTCAGCATTGACTAATTATAAAAAGTTTATTGGAATACCTTAAAGTGCATAAATACAATGATCTGGATGCAACTGACTGCAATGGCCATTAGAAACTATAAAAAATATATAAATTACCGATTTCTTAGTAGAAATATAACACGGTCATGTGGAACAGCCTGCGCGGGTTAAAGCGTTGGAAGCTGTTCACATAGGTGTTATTGTATTCAGGATTCTCTATTTTCTAACAGTCACTTCATGTACAAATATGTTAGAAAGCCGTCTTTGTTGTAACTTGACAGCGGGGGTGCGATTCAACGATCAGTTAAACTATTTAAGCGCGTCTATTCCATTGCCTCGCGCTCCTTCGATCTGTTTTTAACGTAAGAACACGTCCTATGTGAACGGCGCCGTATAATTGCACTACAGACACCAATTTGTCGCCCGTCTTCAACCAGCCACGTCAATTACCAGAGATCTCCATACACACACCCGCCAGATTGAATCTGGACGAGGAAAACAAGAGTATAGCTATAATCCCTCCGCGCGCGCACGGTGTCACTCAAGGATTTGCGTGCCAAGAAAAACAACTTGCTAAGTACCCTGCGGCTAAATTAAATGGCCATGAGCTTTGCTCAGAGTCTCCCGTACGTTTGTTTAACCGTTTATTTTGTTCATTCGAGGAATATCGCAGCACCGTTTGAAGCAACATTACATCGGATCGACCGACGACTGAACTTGTCCCCGGATCGGCGTATGGGAAAAGCTCGTCTAACTTCATTACCCTCCATCAAGCACGGTTACTTGTCTTCAGTCAGTTGTGCAAGATATGCTGAATGTCACTGCACAAAATGCTAAATTATTCACACACTACAGAGAAAGTGCTTTCCACCATGCCTATCCATTTAGGCTAATCCATATGAAAAACGGCACGTCAGTACAAAAGCCAGCACAAATAATATAGTGAACGCGTTTAAATCACACTGAAATTCATCCGTGTTGGCTCCACGGACCTGAGGTATGATCTGAAATCACATCAGGCTAGTAGTACATCATAGAGAAGAATACATACCTTTTTGTCCAACTACAACTCATCCAGACAGGTATTTCCGATTGGGGTTTTTAAAATATGATAATTACTTTTGGAACAACACTGTTAACTGGTGCGAAGTAAATCCAATCCCGTTTTGGTTAAGCTGTACAGCGTCCTCGGAGTTTGTGCATTCCCTCCAACTGTCGGTTGACGTGAAATCCTCGTTTCAGCACCCGTAAAGTGGACAGCTCCGCGGAAAGCGGCTTCACCTCGCACTCCGTGTCTCGAAAGCCACACCAGCGCGAGCCTTTCACCTACTGGCTGCAACCCCGACCGGATTTGCATACAATAATACAATCAGCCAATCAAAAGCTCCGGCGCAAACCCCGGCGAGTGGAAACAGCCAGCCGACTTGTCTGAGCTCATCCGTTTAAATGAATTGTCCTTGACAAAAAGGAACAGAGTTTGTGTGCAGAGTCTGCAGACTGTCCTGAACCCTCCCCTCCACGCGGTGCAGTATTAGCGTGAAAGCGTGTGTCTGTAAATGGGAATCATTTCATATATGATGCATGTCAAGCATTGATTTGTGACCTACATCTAAAAACAAGTAGGTTTGTGGTTAGAAAAAATTATCGTGTATGTTTTACAATTCCAATTAGTAGGCTATTAATTCATATAGTGTTAACCCATTTGTGCTAATCCATTTGAGCTGTTAAAATGTGTATGTTACTGTAAAATGCAGTAACAACAACAGATGGTACAATGAAATAGCAACAAGCGTGTCAATAAAATAATGCTACAGACAAACTAAATAACAGAATAAAGCAAAAAATAGTCCAATGTATAAACATTAACAATACAATTTGTTTTTAATTAATTTGTTTAAATATAATTTTAAATGAAATCAGCATTAGAATAGCTTCGGGACCAGGAGTGAGAACCACCGATTTATAGTGTTGCTCAGCACCATTTTCAATCAGGATTCCACCCATGTTCTGGAGGCACGTCTTCACAGCTGCGCCGGGACCCTCATATCAGTCTCAAGTATCTCTCTGATTTCCACACTCGTCAGTTCATCATGGTGCCAAAATTATGTGGCTTTGTCACGTGAAGACGACAGAAAACTCTGTCACTTAAGAAAAATGTTACTTCACTGAACACGTTGGTTTTGGGTGAAATAAACAATAAGATTTATGCATGGATTGAACCCCTATGTTGTGTTCTGGTCATTTTGACTGGAGAGGATTTTCTTTTTTCTCAAAATTGTATTAAAGTTATAGCATGGAACAAAACCTATTAACTTTACTCTCACAGGGTATAACAACTTCCTAAAAATTGTTTTGCCGACCATATTACACTTGTAGTGTTCCGGTTCAAATAAAGACCCCCAAAAGTGCATCACATAATAGATTCCGATGTTTTATCTATCTATTTTTTTTTTTTTTTTTTACATATTTGTATTTCTTTTCAGAACTGACTGAAATATAAAACCTGTGCTAAATGGAAATATTTGCCAATAATGAGAATATAATGAGAGATTTACAAGGCATTTGTAAAATACCAGTCATTTTTGACCACAAAATTATTTTCAACTAAGCATTTAAACATTAAATATTTTGCATTTAAACAGCAATTTTCTCTTTTTCTAAATTGCCATACCATCTCTGTAGTGCTATTAGCCACAAAGTCACAAAAGCCTCAGTCGTCCCAGTTATTATGCTACAGTGCACCATTCAGACTTCACAAACCTCCAGTTTGGTGCAGCCAGTTGACATGGAAAAAGTTATGATACTTGTGACTGCACACTGGAGTAAATATCAGTCAGTCAATGCATCCGGTTGGGCTCCAAAAGGAACTATAACTCACTGTAACAACACACCAGAGAAAACGAGACAGTCAAAGCAACCTTACACAGACAATGAGTGTGGAATTCTGAGGGCAACTAGTCTGAAGGGTAGAGAGCCAAATATCTCTATTGGAAGAGAACCAGTGAGAGAGGAAGAGCGAGAGAGCATCTCCATATAATTATTTTCACTACAGACCCACTTAGCTGTCTAAAAACGCCTACAGTAAAAATGACGGCGAGAGAGTTACAAAGACAAAGCCCATATGGCTCAAGCTGATAGGCTGTGGAAATAGTACTCACGCAATAAAGCTGATAAAAGCTCTCACAAAATCAGAGTGATGCAGACGGAGGGGGTGCAGTGACTGGATTTAACCACCCACACTACGTAGGAAGCTAATTGCACGGTCTCAATCAGCAGCAGGACACCCCTGAGTTTAACACACATACTGTACATGCACAGTGATTATTTGGTAACTTGTAATTTGTATCAGAACTGTTACTGGTATGTTGTTATGCAATAAAATACCGGGAAGGGAAGAAAAATATTTGAAAGTGTCTACCGTAGGCTGCAAAATACAAATGCTGTACATGTTCTACTGTCAAAACACACATAAAATAATATCAGAAAAAGTCAAAACTGGATTCATTTTGGTTTGGTATCACGGTATCATGTTTTATCTTTATTTACAGAATAGCAAAGTAATACAAAAAAAGTTTAATTTTGGTTAAATAAATGTTTGGTTCACAAAAAAAAAGGAAAACAAAATATTGTACATCTATACTAACTATTATTAACTAACATGTGAGAGATTTTACTTATCTGGCAACTTTTGCAGTATATAGGTGTGTCATTCATGCATTCAGGTGTCCAAACTTCTGACTGGTAGATAATGTATGAAATTATATTTAATCATTTTATGCAAAATCATATAGTAAATATATCATCACTTTTACAAATATAAAACTTTTAGATTTTACTAAACAGAAAATATAAAACTGACAGTCAAAATAACAATAAAAATCACATGATTAAGAGAATCAAGAAATTAAATATCATTGTAAAAAAACAAATCCACCAAAAGACAGCCAAAGGTAATGCATCAAATTTCTGTCCCATTTATGAACTCATACACAGTTTTATATTTGTTGAAAAAAAAGGCTTCAGAAATTAAACTTTCTATAAGCATTAGAGATGCATTGAAATTAAAATTCTGGATGCACTTGGCCAAAAACTGAATTTTTTAATTATTTAAGCATATTATTAAACACCAGTGATTCCTAGCCAGAGATGTTTGTTATTTTGTAATATTATTTTTTATATTCAAAATACAATTTATTTTACAATAATATTATGATTATGTTTAAATATGACAATATTCATTCATTCATTCATTATTATTGTCTATTTGATCTCCTTTCATCTATAAATATCCAGTGTTTAATTCAATTTTAAACCTGTTCTGTTCTCGGCAGTGTGTATCTATGAAGCGATGCTATAATTACATCAGCCTGTGACTTTACAGGTTTGCTACTGTAGCCTCTCACCCTACCTGAGAAACATAACAGGTTTCACAGCATGTGACATGATGTCACCTCTAGCCTAACCCTTCAGGGACAGTAAGTCACCAAAGCAAAATAATTATCAAGAGACAGAACTGCAGTCAACAGCAGCAATTATGCAGGTGTAACCTGGGAGATAGGACAGGTAACGAGACCTGGAGGACCACGGCGGGTTCAACTCTGACAAAAAAGAACGGTGAGAACCGTGGCGCCGGAAAAAATCTTGAATGAAGGTAAAATATATCTATATTGTAAGTAAAATGTAGCTATACTAAAATATTTATAATATAATCACACTACAAATAATTGATAAAGTTTCACTAAATACGTTTTTAAAAATCAGGAAAGTTTTATATGTTTTCATTGTCTGTATTCGCTGTAAAAAAGATTAGTACCAAAAAATGTTACAAAAGGGTTACATACAAATATTTACTGTATGATCTGTAAGATCTAATTTCCGATTTTTTTACATCAAATAGCTCAAAATGAAGTATGCACGCTAGTGAAACGCTATACTTATTTCCGTCCACATGCTCTACAGATCATTTATTTAATGTATTATTTAATACATGGTCTACAAACTGGCAAATGTCTCCTCAAATATTCATTTTCCTGGACAATGAAAGTGTCATCTCACTGACAACATCATAAAAACACAACTTCATCTTCATCAGCAGAAATCCTCTGTTTACGTCTTGTTCCATGTCTTTACATCCCACCCCACACCCACATGTCATCCTCTTCTCTCATTTCTTGATCCACTGCCTTTGTTGTTTCTTTATTGCGTGGTTGTACACAACCAAGCCTCTTTGCTCCATCGCTTCACTTATGCAGCTCTGATTTTTTAATTCACTGCCCCGTGTGAGCAGAACCCATCTGCACTGCACTGAAAAAAATAAAAAACCTAATACAACAAAATATTGAATAGCAATATAGGCTTTAAATCTCATCAGCTTCTACACCAGGCCAGGGGTTTCACTAGTTTGGATGCCATGGACCCCCAACAATGATGATTTCCTGGCAAAGGACCAATTTTTATATACAATCAACTATGAAATTTGCATGCAAATAAACAAATAAATAAAACAAATAAATACTTCTGTCTTCAGTGTCACCTTGTCATTCATGAATAATTCTAATATACTGATTTTCTGCTCAAGAAATATATCTTATTATTATTAATATCAACATTTATTGTTATTATATATTTACATTTATGCATTTAGAAGATGCTTTTATCCAAAGCGACTTACAATTACATTCAGGTTATATATTTTTTTATCAGTTTGTGTGTTCCCTGGGAATCGAACCCACAACCTTTTGCACTGCTGACACAATGTTCTACCACTGAGCCACACAGGAACACAATCCTATATTATCCTATATTATCTATATATAATCCTATATTATCAATATAAAAACAGTTGCTTAAAAAAGTCCCCACAAGATCTAAATTCACTGGTATTATTATCCTTGTGGGTACATTTGGTTCCCATAACACAGTGAAGACCAGGACCACACTTTCATCTATCATCATCATCATCATCATCATCAGGGGTTGGTAATATGACCAAATTCTTATATTTCACAGTAACGATATACAGTATATCACAATATAGTTATCTTTGCTTTAAATAAGATATTAATGATATCAACATTTTTGATACTATGAATGTCATAATTCTTGTCACCATTGTTAATATCACAAAAAAACTATATAGCCGAAATAAATAAATACAAATCAGCAATCAAATAAGAATTATAAACTTAGCAATAAGACAAAAAAAGGGGAACAAAAAATATGTATAAATTGTATAAAGTAATCAACTGTATAAAACACTGCATACTTTTCACTGTGTAAATATAAAATACAGTGATTTAGTCAAGAGCAATGAGAGATTTTCTCTCTTTTGTTGTTGATTTATATCAATGACAGACATCAGGAATATTAGACTGCTGTCACTTTAAGAGCTGCCCGGATCCAATATACTGTCACATGTGTTTTCTTTCTCAGCTGTTTGCTTTCACCTAAGACCTACATTACTGTGTTAATGAGGATACTTGGAAAGATAGGTAATTTGACACACACAAGTGTGTGCATTTAACTGTTCAAGGCCAATAAAGTAGCAAAAATAGCGTAACACTTCTGCGCTCTCTGAGCACCGTCTCGCTGACTGCACTCGCATATAGCGAAATTAGTTATCTTTCGCTGCTGATTGCATTTCAACGGCTTAACATTACTTATTTTAAACCGCAATACTTAAAAGCGCTTGCAAACTATACATTTTTGTGACCACGTAGCACAGCAACGTCTTGAGCATGTAACTGTGATAGTGCCGATAGTCCAATATCTCTACTGGTTAAAACATTTCTACCAATTAATCATGTCTGCCGGTATAGTGCCCACCCCTAATAATCATCACCACTTTGTAGCCTCAGGAAAGGGTTCTGTAAATTATAGCCATAAGTTAAAAATATGTCCATAATCCTGTTTAAGAGTGGCTGCTCAGAAGCTGACACACTTCAGAGAGAGAGAGAGAGCCAGGTCTACAACGCTCTCAGGCTCTACCGCAGGAGTTTCAGCATTCACAAGAAGGCAATGCTCAACCATTAACACCCATAAGATAGTTACATCCCCTCGGCCCTCAGGAGTTTACTCATTCTACCCATGATTCCATAGTGCTACAATATTCAGAGCATGTTCAGTAGGTTCTGCTCTGTGCATGCATCTCTAACTTCTGATAATAATGTACATCTAATAATGTACATCATTATACACACTGCATGTGCTGGGTTTAATTTACACTGAAGTCTAATTCAGCCAACGTTTTTATGTATTGATAGCTTCTTGTGTAATGAGCAAGTGAGGTGCATGAAATGCCCAACCGCTGCGAACCGTAGTCTGCAGAACAGGTGCGAATGAATCACTGACTCTCACATGGCAATCGCAGGTGCACTTGAGGAGCCATGCTGGGATCATTCAGCAGTCTGGAGTTGGAAATCACAGACAGTTTGTTTCATTAATGACTAGCTGCTTATTTTTGCCCTTCCCATAAAATATACAAGTATGACTGAAAAACCAACACTTTTGCAAATTTCTGTTATGCAGCATTTGCCATCAGAGTTTGAGTAATTTTTGTGGTGCTTGTTGGTGTTACGTACCACACAGCCTCATCAGTAGGCTTCATCTATTAATTCATCAACAACAATTCAGAAATTAGTTTCTTTTAACTGTCATTATACTGGATATCATTTAAAATTGCCATCAATATGATTAATTATTTATTATATTATTATTATATAAACTATTTAATAATAACAACAACAACAGCAATAATAATAAAGAGCAGTCTGAACTGATTAGCATTATTTTGGAGAAGCTTAAATAAATTGATTTTGCATAGATCTTAATTCGATAAATAGATCTTAAAAAGTAACAAGATGTAAATGTATTACACACACACACATAAAATATTTAAACCATCTCAGTATTAAAGATTATTGTTAAATATGACATGTTTACCAAACAAACAAGCAAACAAACAAATAAATCATAATAATAATACAAAAAAATAACAGTTTGAAAAATATAGCTTATTTTAACTAATTTGTTTTGTTGTGGAGAAGTCTAAAGAAATATATGGATTTCTTATTTAAAAAACACCTAAAAGCACATAAAGTAAATGAATACATTAATATAAATATAAATACATTAATAATAAATATTAACAATAGCTGTTTTTTTTACCAATTTATAATGTGGTAGATAAGATTAAATAAGACAATCTTAAAATGTAACAGACAAATACGTAATTACTGTAAATTAAATTGTAAAACTTAAGTAACTATTAAATAATATTAATATTAAATATTAATAGTAAAAACAAATATATCTGGTTGAGAATCACTGGTATACAAAGAAGAAGAAGATAGTAATTAATAGAGCACGACATGTGGTGTTAAACGTGTAACTTATCGCCTCTGAGTGTTACCAAGCGCCTACGGCAGCATAAATAACGAGTGTGAGCTAATGAGCAGTTTGATGCTGACAAAAGTCAACATGTGCAATAGCAAATTAATGCTGATAGTAAGAAAATACTGTGGGCCATCTCTGTGTCCTTCTACTTCATCTCCCAGCCTTATGATGAAGTCCAACTCAAGCCTCTGTACATAAAGCACAAAACAAAAAGCCCTTACATCAGTCACCTCCTGCCCGTGGTTATAGTGGACCATTAGCATGACCACTGGGTTACAGGGCCAACCCCGCCACCATTCATTCTGACCTTAAATCAGACTTGACTCGCAGCATCAGTCCACTCACAGAAACACATGCTAAAAGCTGAAAAACAAAACCTAATGTTTACAACTCGTACAAACCATTCGTTGCCTCCAGCCACCCCTCTAAAACAACAAAGCACAGTCTGTTTACTCTGTTTTGACATTAATGATTAACTAGTCCCCCATCAACCCCTTTATTTTACATGTAGACAGTTGCCGAGCAACATCAAGTTTTGTACTTGTTGTGTATCATATGCAAATGTACCAAATGTCATAGTTGAAGGCATTATGCATACACAGGCACACACACACAGATAGAGAGATAGAGAGTATACAATATGTATTATTATATTAAATATTTATTGCTTTGACTACATTGTGACATGTCACAGAGTCATGCCAATAAAGCTCATCTGAAATTAATTGATATATTTATAGAGCCAATATCATCACCAGCCATTACTACAGTCTCCAGTGTCACATAATCTTTCAGAAAGGTAAATAATATAAATAATAATATTATAATAAATAATATAATATAAATCTTTACTATCACTTTTAATCAATTTAGCAAGCAAAAAAAAAGTCTGTTCACACACACACACACACACACACACACACACACACACACACACACACACACACACACACACACACACAGAGTTACCAGGTGTTGTGCCAAACTCCATCAAACCCTACTTTACCCTTTTACAGAAGTGACTCTTTTCTGATGAGCTGCTCTCTAGTGAAAAAGATTTGTTACTTTGTTACTTCCTCCTACAATATCTCTTTTTTAATGCAGTTAGCAAGTACACATTTCTTCACACTTTATTTCAAGAACTGTAGATAGGCCATATTCGCACTATTATCCTCACATGACGCATGTCTGGCATTTTATATGATAACCAGCAGTTTTCTGTTATTAGTCCAAATTATTATATCTTCGCTTTAAAAAGCATCACTATGTCTTGTTACTAAATGGAATATACATTCAAGGCACTAAACTTGCACTATTTAAAGGGGTGGTTGATTGTGATTTCACTTTTTTAATGTTAATTAATGTGTAATGTTGCTGTTAGAGCATACACAATATTGCAAAATTATGAAGCTGAAAGTTCAATGCAAACACAGATATCGTCTTTTAAAATTCTAGCAGTTTAATGCCTACAAAAAAACGGCTCATAGGGACTACAACAAGCTGCTTCCCGGGTTCGTGACATCACAGCAGCAAAGGGGCGAGGCCATGTGGTGCTGCTTTAGAGAAGAGGAAGAGGAAACTAGGGGTGCACGTCAAACTCTATTATGAATCGCAATTCTGTCTTCTAATGATTCTAATGGATTCACCAGTTTCAAAATCAATGTTCTAAAGCAGCGGTTCTCAATCCTGTTCCAAGCATCGTCCTGCTCTGCACACGCTCTGCTGCATCTCTCTCTCTCTCTCTCTCTCTCTCTCTCTCTCTCTCTCTCTCTCTCTCTCTCTCTCTCTCTCTCATTTAGATCATCAACTCAGCTCCAACTATGAACTGTTCCATTTATACACAGCTATGATAAGTGTTATATATGGACATGCGTGCGTTTGCCGTACTGAATTAAAGTTTTAATCAGGATAAAACCATATATTAAAAGCTAACAGAAGCAGTAGCATTTACAAATAACAGCGTATCTAAAAGTATGAGACAACAACTAACAAAAAAACATGTCATTAAGAGCCGTACGTGCGCTTGCACAGGTTCTGCGTGATCCTCTTCACTAATATTCTCTGCATATCAATCGGCTCAGATTGATAAGCAATATAGACGATGCCATTGTTTACAATTCAAGCACATGCCGCTGAGGTGAGGGGCGGGACGTTTAGACGCACACTAGAGGCGGTTTAGCCAATCACAAAAAACTGGACCAGCTGACCAATCTGAGCCCATCGTGTATTTCTGAGGGAGGGGCTTCATAAAAGCAGGAAATTATCAGCGCGTTCATAGGAGAAGGAACAGAGCGTTGTGGAATAAAGGTAAATTATGTGAAAAATTATGCGTTTAAAAAAACGAAGCATTAGCACATGTTAGACTGCACCCCATAAACACAATCAAGCCTAGAAAAAATCCAGTCAACCACCCCTTTAAATACTTTTATTGAAATAATATTTAAATATAAATATTTAGTTACAGTTTGGAGCTTATATGAGCTTTAACCCTGTTCACAATAGCAAAAATGCAAACAAAGTTCTGTAGAAAACCAACGGTGTGGGACTATGAGTTGAGTACTGCATATTCAAAGTCATCTTTCATTTTCTCTGCTAATTTTTTCCTTGAAAGTTTCTGATTAGCTCAAATCTGACACACATTGTGAGAAAATAAAAGATAGACAAGGCTGCTCTCTGGACAGAGTAAGAAAAATCAAGAGAGAGAGAGAGAAAGAGAGAGAGACCACTAGGAGGTATTTACAGAGTCAGAGGTAAAAGGAATATCTTCTGTAAAGAGTCCTTTTGGAGGCAGAGGCTTACTTTGAGTCCTTCACTTCTGAGGTGGTTATCTCTTTCCAGAGACCACTATTATCTCTCAGCAATGGTAGACTGAAACAGACAGCCAGTAGGACTACAGCTCATACTTTAATGCATTCTGTATGAACGGTTTATAGGGAAACCGGAGCTAGTAGTCACATAGGGATGTTGTCATCTCAGTAACTATACATATACAGCTCAACTATACGTATAGAAATCAAATTGCACTTTTTTCCTAGCAGAGGATATATGCTAGTTTGTGAACAAGTGAATATAATAAAATCAGACTAGTACAAAATAAAGCTGTACTGAAGGTAGATTATAATGAAAGAGTTGATATGTATATCAAGAACACTGGAATTTTCCACAAATGTCAGGTCAGGGAAAGTTGTCACAGTTTAATCGAAAGGGTTGTTATTGTTATAATTAATTAAAAGTTTTGATGTTTAGATTTTTTTAAATGTTATCTTGTACATATTTACAGTTGCATGAATTGTTTTGTACTACTTTTACCAGTATAAATGTAACTGCTATTTAATAAAGATTTCAACAGTAGGCCTATTATAAAATGTGTAGTCGGTAAAAATCTCCAGTCTCCCTTTGAATATGACTATTTTGTGTTTGGTACTTATATAAACTTTAATATTTGTTTCAGTAACACAAATAAAACCCATGGATGTTTAGGAACAGGACTTTTAGCGCTTTAGAACTTTAGGGTCCTAATATACAGAGAGAAATATTAATTATACATGAAAAAAGCGATGGAGAGCTAGAATATTTAGCTTAAACAATAGACGGTCATATTTTATTCAAGATTATGATTTTGGTTGCAGAAAAAAAATGTGAACATTAAAATATGTGAGCTAAAAATACAAAGAGAAATTTGTGAATTATGCTGCTGAAACTAAACCGCAAAACCAGCACTAAAAAGTACATATAATCTGTACTTGTTTTATTTTTATATACATACTGACTTCACTTCTGCTGATTGCTCTACTTTATTTAAGCTTTTTAAAAACCTTGCAGTTTGACTGATAACCTATAGCTGCTGGAAAATGTCATCAGTGCAGTGTCTTTGGTTGGCTGCTTCACGAAAAAAAAAGGAAATTAGATTTTGTAATTAATTTTTGGTGTTGGTGGGTAACATGCTCTTTACAAAACAGAACAAAATAGCTTTCGCATGAATCACAGCTTCATAGGTCCAGTTCTTTTTCCATCTCTAAATAATTCATGTGATGACTTAAATCTTGCACTGAGGGATGTGAAAATCAAGCAAGGCTACTATTTAAATGCCATTCAGCAATGAAACATGTCCTAGCGGTTGCTTTGCTAACTTTTTCTAACTTTTTTACAACAGCTTGCCAATCTGTATTGAACCTTCCAATCTATCAAATCTTCCTTGCTTCCATCAATTCATCTATCAATTCAAATATCCAATTCTAAAATATTAATTCTATAAAAAGACAATTTTCTCCAAGGTCTCCCAAATGTATTCTCAATGAAATTCATAACAAAACACAATGCAGGGGATAGGGAATTAAAAATAGTAATATCTTTGTGATGACTCCCTTCATGTTCCTGTGAGACTTAGCTTTGGCAGTTAACCTGGAGCACCACAGCGTGAAGTTAATCCACTCCCTTGGCTTTAACACAGAGTCCATGCGTGCACCTGGAACATGATTGTCAAAGACATAAAACAATGCAGAAAAATGGTGTAAACAAAAGAGGCTTCAAATGTAATTCAGTCATTGTTTCTCAGTTTCATATGTTCTGTCTTTTTGTGTACATAATCATGCCACATTCTGCACACAAATCATAGCTTTTCCCCTGCATTTCTTTTATATTTCTGGAAAACTACATAAAAAAATGTTAACACTATGTCTTCTAACAGCCTATTTAAAACCATTTTATTTTCACCTTTAGCTGTACAACGGAGTTGATATACAGCTGATAATTACTTAAATCTAATTAACAGTATTGTATTCACTGGAGCCTTCACAAAGAAAGAAAGAAAAACTCAAAACTTTGGAATTAAACATTTAACTTTAACTTCACTAATGGTGACTTTCATTTCACCCTGTCTACTGGAGGATTGTGGAGGTGTAATCCTGATATGGCAATATTATGGGGCTGTGTAATAAACACCTTTAGGTCACACAATCATCAAATGTATGCAGTAGTGCCAATTAGGTTTATAAAACCTGGATAAAACTATCCTATTAGTATTCTCTGACATCTTAATGGCAGTTGCTCTGCTGGCGCAGTACACAATTGGAATTCTGCCATCTTATATCGATGTATTAATCAGCGCTTAGTTACATATGCAAATCAGTTGAGCCAATCATGAACATAAATGCCATGTGACCTGGAGATGTTCAACAGTGATGTCATCATGAAAAAGCTGATTGGATGATGGCATCACAAGAATGAGCACAGTCCCAAATCTATCTATCTATCTATCTATCTATCTATCTATCTATCTATCTATCTATCTATCTATCTATCTATCTATCTATCTATCTATCTATCTATATGTAGGTGAATAACAATGATTTGTATGAGTAGTGGCCAAAAGTGATGCCTGGAGGAGATATTTGCTTTAATGGTTTTACAATTTTGACTAAACCATCATAATATGAGTATGTTATATTAGGAAGAAGGAAAATTGTTTAACTGACAAAGTATTTGGCAAAAAAGAATACAAAATGTTTTGGATAATGAATACCATTTATGCAATTTATCATTATAAATGGGTTTAATCACCAAAGCATATCCTACCACCACTTTGAGCCCTTAAAAATTGATTTGCTATCTAGTTCAGAATTGTTTTCATTTTATAAAAGTTATTTCTTACTCATCCCCATTGAAAACAATATATATATATATATATATATATAGCTAATTTAAATAGAGAAATATGATGGCGATTAGGTTGGCTGATCTCAGTGCACCTTGAAACCAACTGGGAGCGTAAGCAGTGAATACAGCAGATTGCAATATTAGAACAAATGCAACAGTCATCTCTGCGGAACAGATTATGAATGAAATTCTTGGCCTTAAAACAATAGGTCTGATTGTTAGTAGTAACATGCACAATTTTTTGTGCAAAGTGCAAAAATAAACCCACACCATCTTGACCCCTCATGGCCTGCTTTTCCTGCACAAGGCTTCATGTTTGTAAGTGTGGTTGGTTTGGATGATTAGGGAGAGACAGTGCAGCATAGACTGTCATATAGTTGCCTGTGTCGTTCTGTCCCCTGCTGATAACACTGATGAGCCTTTACCTTTCAGCCTGTCTGTCAAAGTTGTGTGCCAGACACACAAAGGGGAGAGAAAGAGAGAAACAGTGAGGGAATGATGGGATAAGAGGAAAAAGGAAGGACAGGAAGTGAAAGATGGATGACAGACTGACCTTCTAACTGAAAGAATGACCTCCCATAATCTATTAGATTGCAATCGATAAGGCGATCAAATGATCATCACTGCTTCTGTTTTGTTGTGGAACAAATGCTGTTAGTCCTGTCAGCAAGGCTGTCAAAATGACTATAAGAAGATCCACTACTGTCAGATTTTAACTATTAATAAAATGCTGAAATCATTGGACAGGTTTGTTTAGCCAGGCAAATATCAATTAGGGTTGTTTAATTGCAGTTTCTGAGGGAATACGATAAATTTAAATCACTTTCCCTCATTTATTAAAGAAAGACAATAAAAAGAAGTTCAAGTGAGCTTAGCAAGGGGAAACAATAGCTAAATGGAAATAATAAAATCAAATGTTACCCTCTGGCATCGACAAACCATTCACCATATGTTTTGTTGCATTTTTTCCGATATCTCCTAAAGGAATTTAAATTACACTGTCATTTTTTATCATACAGATAAGAGCAATACATCAATCAAATATGTAAAGGGTCTACTTTTATTTGTACTATACACACATAATAACAACTGAACTTTATGCTTTTGTAATATAAAGAAAATAAACAGTGTGCGCTCTCTGCTACCTTGGTCTACGTGATCTTCATTTTGAAACGCATCACAAAAATGAACTGAAACTCAGCGAATATTTGACACACAGAACTGAGGGATATATAAAATCAGTCCTGTTTTCTGATGTAAATCATTTGTGTTCAAATTTAAATTAAATATACATTTTTAAGCATTTGGTCAGCGTGAAATGACTATTATGATTGAATCACTGAGTCATTGACAGATTTGTTCAAATTTGTTCCCCCGAATCTTTTTGTCACATCATTACACCATAGGTGGGGACCGAAAGTGTCTTTGAGTATTATGAGTGAATCAGTTAATTAATAATTTTTTTGAGTGAATGAGTCAATAATTCACCAATGGTGTTCAAATACACTCACTTTCCTGCCCCACTGGCATAATGATGTCACCTACTGAAAGAGCAACTGAATGAATCAGTGAATCTTTTGAACGGAATCAAAATATGAGTCCACTAGGATTACTCAAATCATAATCTAATCCATTTTACTAACTGTTAAGGCTCTTCTAGTAGTAGTCAGGAATTTGGAGTCAACTCTCAATTCCCAATGGATCAAATAATGGGTATTAAGACTTGTATGGCTTTATATAACGTAAATTATGTCTCTTACTGAAATGTGTAATAGAAAACCCATCAAAGATTTATGTAAAAAATCACATCGTTTTATACATATTTTGGACTATGGGGGGTGCCATTATTCTGATGACGTAAAATGGTTGCACTCGGTGAGTTACTAGCAATACCTGTTGCTATTTTTACCACAACACATCTAGGAATAGACAACTCAGAAAATAAAATACTGAAATGATGACCACGGCTACTGAAAGTGGTGGCAATGGATATAGTATAAGTTTAAACCAAATGCTGTACCATGGATTTTTCTCCACAATGAGTTTAACCACCCTGGATATCGAGGAATATCCGCGCTGAGAAACTCCTCTAGCGGCCGCGCGTTATGATTAGTGTCGGCATGTTTACATCCAAACAGATGACATCTAGCATTTCTTGTCTCAGCCGTTTGTAAGCTCTTTCAGTAGCTGTCTACTAAAAGACTCAAAGGCATCAGTGCTAAAGTGGAGAGAAAAAAAAGAAGGGTCTTTAGGAAGTTGTATTAGTCCACAGGTATCTTCCCATTCTTTTCTCCTCATATTATCGCTAGGAAAGTAGTGGCGTCTTACATTGCTTCTTTTGTTGCCCTTCGACTAAAAAATTACAACCGAAAGCCACACAATGTTGTATCGAATCAGTATTTTATTTTCTAAATTGTGTATTCTGAGTTGTGTTGCAGTAAAAAGCGCCAGTAGCTCACTGAGTGCAACCATTTGACGTCATCGATGCAGAATGATCTGTGCACATAAAATAATGGCGCCCTGCATAGCCCAAAAACGATGTTGAATAACATACATTTTCATGGGTTTTCTACTAAATATTTAAATAAGATACTTAATTTACGTTATATTAAGTATATTACATATATATATATTAAGGTATACATGTCTTAATACCCGGGGATCTCTTTAATGAAAACATCTTACCATATAAGTGCAAGTAAAAGTTGTAAAGTTAGTTTATAGAGTTGATAATATTTATAGGTCATAAAAATCTAAGCTCATATAGTCATGTTTAAAGCTTTTGATTCTAAAACGTATTTGTGACCTCCCAGTCTTAAGTTGCTGGGGTATATTTGTAGCAATAGCCAAAAATACACTGTATGGGTCAAAATTATAGATTTTCTTTTATGCCAAAATTAATTAGGACATTAAATAAAGATAATGTTCCATGAATATATTTTGTAAATTTTCTACTGTAAATATATAAAAAACAAATTTTTGGTTAGTAATATGCATTTCTAAGAACTTCATTTGGACATCTTTAAAGGCAGTTTTCTCAATATTTAGATTTTTTTGCACCCTCAGATTCTAGATTTTCAAATAGTTGTATCTCGTCCAAATATTGTCCTCTCCTAACAAACCATACATCAATGAAATTAGCTTATTTTTTCAGCTTTCAGATGATGTATAAATCTCAATTTCGGAAAAAATGACCCTTATGGCTGGTTTTGTAGTCCAGGGTCACATTTATATTGCATATTATCTATGTTTATATTAATTTAAAATAAAAGCTTAATAATTACTATTAAACTAAGCTGGCTTCTGTGATGGATTAAGGGTACAATAATTATATAAATTATATTAAATAATTATAAAAAAAAAAATCTCTAAAAATCAGATGATTTTATCTTTAAAAATGTTTTACTATGTAGCGTCCTTTAGAGTCCTGTAGAGTAAGAGAAACTGGAGGAGTGGCTTGATTTCATCAGACATGTGTCACTTTGCTTGAAGCTGATTGGTCAAATTTCGGTTTGAGATCTCTAAACCCGAACATAGCCTGGCACACTATGTGGGCCATAAATTAAATTAACACCTCACAGGTGTGGCATATCAAGATGCTGATTAGACAGCATGATTATTGCACAAGTGTGCCTTAGGCTGGCAACAATAAAAGGCCACTCTAAAATGTGCAGTTTTACTGTAATGGGGGGTCCGAAAACCAGTCAGTACGGATTGTCTCGGCAAAGGAGAAGTGCTCACTAACACTGATTTAGACAGATTTGTGAACAATATTTGAGAGAAATAGGCCTTTTGTGTACCTAGAAAAAGTCTTAGATCTTTGAGTTCAGCTCATGAAAAATGGGGACAAAAACAAGTGTTAAGTTTATAATTTTGGTCAGTATATATTTATATATATATATATGATGTGTGCAAATATATAGATATATAGTTGTGTGTCTTTGTTATTTTTCCCTGTGTCAGGAGTGACTGTGAAGTGGAATGGTCGGCCAGCTGCAGCAGGCCACCTGCCTCCCCACACAGAGGTGACACAGTAACCGCAAGTCTTCCTGCTCCCTCCTGCCCTAACAAACATTCATTAATGACTTAATCGCTGTCCTGAATTAGTAGCACGCTATCTCAGTAACTGCCCAGAAAAGCAGCTCCTATTAATAAAATCATACAAAGTGGGCTTTAAACTGTTCCTGTAGGAACATACAAGTGCTTACATACATCACAGCAAAAGATGTAAAATATACATCAGATTTTTCAAGAGCAATTTCTTGTTCACAATACCAAGCACAGAGATGCTCTGTAAAAATGTGTCATTTTATACCATTAAAGGATACATCCAAAATGTTTAAGTCTGTCATAATTCGCTCATCCTCATGTCATTCCAAAACCTTTATGAACGTGTAGAATACATTTTAATTGAATGAAAAAAAACATGTTTTTATGTTTATTTATTTAGTTAGTTAGTTATGGTTGGTTGGTGTGTGTTACGCAGAAGAAAAGTCAGTCCTACAAGTTTGGAACGACAAGCGAGACCATGTGATGGCAGAATATTCATTTTAAGTCAACTATCTCTTTAATAGAAAATCTCAGGACCCTCTGCTGGTTGTATAACATCTTCAAATCTGCATACTGTAATTTGCTTTGTAATGCTTGATTTACTGTGCTGAATCAGGATTTAGCACTTTGTTGTTGCCTCAGCTGAAAATTGCCACATAAGGTCATAACAAAAAATTCTCATGAATATCAGTTCTTCCTAAATCTTCCCCTCATATTTCAATTAAACAAAATTATTCTTGTCATTCTTGCACGTCCAACCGCCATCAGCAACGGATTGTAAATGTCTTCCTCACAAGATTACTGCTTGATGCAAGGCCACTCGACAGTCTTCTGCAATCCTGTTTATAGTTGAAGTGAGCTTTGGGCCATTGGCTCCTGTGAGCAGAGGACTTGGCAGAGCTTTCGATAGAAATGTGAGAGTGGGAAGTTACTGATAGTGTGAATCCCTTTGTAGTCAACTAGAAGAGCTTTATTGGTAGTGCTCACTGACAGCTCAGGGGTGCAGATTAATTCATTAGTTAAGGAAAATGCTTGCGGGTGGGGAAGAGAGTGAGACAGAAAGAAAAAAGGTTGGCTGTTTGGTACTATGGCATTAAATTTCATTATATAAAATGCTAGCTCCTCGTACTCTAAAATCTGATCCAGATTAAATTGCATGTTGCAGAGATTCATGAACAGCATTTTCTGAATTCGTTTACCACCTTGCTAAGCAATGTTCAAGAAATCAAATGTCCCCTAAGGCTCTGTTTTGATTCAACCACAAAGCTCAGCTAAGCAGAAATGTTCATGCATTCAGTAGACGTTTAGGCTTATTCTAACAGATGGAAAAACAGAAAGGGCTTTACAGCCTCATCATTTGTTTTCATACCTGTCTCTCAGTTTAATTAGCAGCGCTAACCATCCCAATGTGCTTGGTAGCTGTACGGCTAACCAGATCACATGGCTTCTCGAGCATCTCTCAAGCTGAATATGGCAGCTTTGCCACTGGAGATTGAGGGATCACAGCATCTTAAGTGTGATTTCAGAGGCTACAGGTGCTTCTGTAGGCGGACGTCTCTGATCGGTGAGAAGTGTCTCAGCCAGGTCTCCTGAACTGTTAGCATCCAAACACAACATGATGATAGTGGTCCTCACATTCTTGTGAGATGCCATATTTCAACTCAAACTTCAACAATAAAATCTTAATGGCAATATCCATTCCGCACCTTAAAACAATTATAAATGTATGTATGTATATATATTTATATAATGACAACCAAGATTAGCATGGTCATTTATATGACAATGTTAATGTATTTGGTCTTGGCCGAATAGATCTATGCTGCTTCTGCTGAATTGCCGCTGCTGGTGGTTATTGCTGTTGTAGTAGATTATTGCTGCTTCAAAGCAAGTACAGAAACTTGCTACAGTCAATATTTTAAGACACACTGCTGCTGCACACGTAGAATATATCTATACAGGTGGAGCTGGGGAAAGTGGAGGGTTTCAGAGGAATTCTGAAAGTGCACTGCGAACTGCTTTAGTTTTTATTGTTGTTTGTTTTGTTTTTTTAAGGGATATAATAGGGCTTACCTGATTAAAGATTTTCTGGTCAACTAGTAGTCATTCATTTTTATGAATTAGTGCACGTATATTAATAAACTATCTAAATCAAAATAATTAGCCTTTAATTGCCATTGCTACATAGCCTAATAAGCGCTCAAGCTCAAACATAATGCTTGCCACAGCACACAAGCAGAAGTAATGATTATGAATGTGTAAAAAAAAAAAAAACATCCTTAACGAAGCTGCATCAACATTTTAATAATTTATTGATATTCTAGAGCTTTCTTTGTTTTCGGCTTAAGAGATGAAGTCGGCAACACTGACTCATCATCTACGCAGTAGTGGATGCGCCTCTGTGGATGTTTAATACAGATTATATCATTTGAGAGTATTTGTTTTACATTTTAATTAAGTAATTCAAAAGTAGATTTTCGGAGTTTCATGCTCAAGTTCACAGGGACCAAGACGGCAGAAAGCAAATCATGTTCCCTTTCATTATTTTACAAAAGCACAATGAGTTGTTGTTATTGTGAGTGCACTCAAATAAATGTAGAGTCTTTACAGATTTACAGAGTATTTTAAGAGCAAGTGACCTCACTGGCGCCACCATATGTCCTGCAGTGAGCGTGCTACTATTCAGCTTCAACACTCTGCACAGACATTTGAATAGCGTACATTTTTTTAGATTAACATTAGATTGAGCAGCCATGTAAAATTGCTGCTACTAACACATTTCAGATGATAAGCCATATTTAAGGTCGATGAATGATAGATGAGCATTTGGATGTTCCGTCGATGTACTGTATTACCACAAAGACCAGCCGTCAACGATTTGTCCATCACAGACTGTGTGACTTAGCCTGTGGATCGTTTTTAATTATTTATTTTTTACTGCGACTAATTAAATTTTGGTTGACCAAACCTCTTTGATTTAATGGTTAGTCGACTATTAGGGGGCAACGCTATATGATTTAACGATTCACTCAACTCACAATGCAATACGATTCACAATAAGATTTTCTCATGTTTTTTTTTTACAAAATGAGATTTAAGACAAATTATACAATTAAAAGGTGTCCTTAAATTATTTCTCAGACAAAGTGTTATGCATTTTATTTACAATTAGATGCAACCACTTCCTTTTAATCATGATCCAAACAGAAATACTGTATACATTCAGCATGATCAGTTTTTATTTAAATTAGACTGTATCATTTTTTTATTTGAAGCAAAAACAGAAACATCTGACTTTAGCTTTGTGAAATGATAAATAAAGTAAATGATGAGTAGATTTTAATTTTTGGGTGAACCATCCCTTTAACCTTGCCGCATTTACGTAGGTGAGTTCACGTAATTAGTCCCATTTATATGCTAAAGGTCATTTTTATAATTTAGACAAACTATGGATTCCAAAAATAAATTATGTTTACAGCTTCATTTAAATGTATCTGATGTTCAATAACACCTCGTAGTTGCCATAGTGTATGAAATTATCAACATGAACAAAACCACTGGAAGCTCTCTGGCACCACTTCAAACATTTCCTCTCCTCTCCTGGGAAATTCAAAGTGCCTCTGAATAGCAGCTCCTGGAGTCGTCTTTGAGGTCAGACTGTGTGGTCAATATCTCAATCAAAGCAAAAGAAAATTCCCCTCGGCTTTTATGCGCATAAAGTGGTTGCTTTTGAGGCGGCAAAAACTTTTCACTTGACAGGGTAGACTAATCAATATCCAGGTCTGCAGACACTGACTGTACAACTCTCTGAAGAAGTCTTTTGAGTGTCCACATAACAAACAAGACTTGTCACATAAAGCCAAGCTAAAGGTCTGTCCAACCCAGTTGTGAGATATGGCTCAACTTTGAGGACAAAGGTAGATCATGGTTAAAGCAATCAAAGAGCTGAATGTTGCTACTGATTCAGAGTAAACAGGGCTGACTAGAAATAGCTCTGACCAAGAGGGAGTTTCAATGCAGGGCTAGAGTTTAGAGGAGAACAAATGGAAAAAGAGAGCATCTGTGTGCAATAGATTACAGCTTCACTGTACAATCATCATGTGTGTTTATATTAATGTACAGGCATGTATACATAACATATAAAGGGGTCCAAAACAGTATTGAATCAGTGGAACACACACACAAATCCCACTATATAAGGTAATTTATATATGCATGTACCTGAATATCTTTTCCAAAATGTATACTTATAACTAACGGTTTTCAAAGCATATCTCTTTCACCCTCATATATATATATATATATATATATTATACTCTGGGATGGTAGCTGAAAAACTGGTTAGAGAATAGAGCTTGGAGATTTAATTATATGTATATACATATTTACACACACACACACACACACACACACACATTCATCCGAGACATTTCTAAATTATTAACACTAAGACTAAAAAAATCATATGGGATGGGACACAAGAAAAGAGTTAATCACCCAAAAGAAAGTGTCTGATAATTTTAGTGAGATTCAGTTGATGATTGTTCAGTTAACAAACTGATGCACCACCCCATTTGAAGTTATTGAACTGCTTTTGTGAATGTATGGATGCAAATGCTCATTTGTATTATAGAAGGAGCAGAAATTATCATTCAAATATAGATGTGGTTGATGCTTCACACAGAGAACAAACTCAAAAAGCTTATTTTAGGTTCAATATAAGTCGCCCATGAAATTGAGAGACAGTGCTGTGGAAAATTGCTGCAAAATGTTTGGAGAATTTAAGTCCTTGTGTTGATGACTTCCTGAGTGTATTAATAATGATAATGGTTATGTTTTGCCAAGTATTTAAAATGACAAATAATTACTTTATTACATTTTAAAATTAACAAAATTAAGTAAATCAAATCCAATCCAATCATGAGCCTGCAAAAGATATCGGCATCTTGATTTTGACATGGCTGATGTTGCCTATACTACTCTAAATCTATATAAACAAAGCTAAAATAGTCTCTATATATGTACTGTATGATACAGTATGTATATATGAATACATATTGCTTTGAAATTGCTATGGGAAAAAAAGTACTCTGTTTAAATTATAAAAATAAACAAGTGCTCATAATACAGAAAATAACTCTGGAATGGTATAGCTGAAAACATGCTTAGAGAATAAAGCTTGGAGATTTGATGATTAGTTGGGCATTATGCATAGAGTGTGTGTAATCAGAAAAAAAGTTCACTAATAATTTCAAAATAAAATGAATAAATGCTGTTGTAGCTATTTAAAAAAAAACATACACACAAACTTACTCTGACATACATATTTAAAGGTAAATAAATTAAAATTAGCTGACAATTTACTGACCCTCAGGGCTTTCAAATCTGTTCTCATCGGAACAGATTTGTGCCAACAGTATGAGTTTTCTTTTTTAATGCATTGATGGATTTGGTTTTACATTATCCTTAATAGAGCAGAGCAGCAAATCTTTAATTTAGCTCTAATAATTAATGCACCACTGATTCAGCGTGACCATTAGGGCTTGCACAGTTGACATCCCATTCACCTTGTATATTTGATTATGTATGTTTGTTTATTTGGTCGGGCTCAACGCCCCCAAAGTCTCCAGATGTGTAGATAATTGGAAAATTCTTAAAGGGAATGGAACCAATTAAGACTCGAAGTAGACAAAGCCTCGCTCTCAGAATAAAAACAGATTTAGTTCCACTCCCATTAGCATTTAAATAAATTGTCTCAAACATTGTACTGCACTATTCTACAAAAGTGATTATTTATACATAACTGCTATGGAAACATGGAAAAGTCACATCACATACTAATGGCAGACTGAGTTTGTTTTCAATGCATATTAGTGTTAAAGGTGTATTTACATCAACAGGCAAATCTTAAATATATGCCGTCATAATAACAAGCTGTTGCATTGGCAATATCAGCAGGGAAGTTAAATTATTCCTTGTGGAAATGAGTGAAATCTCCTCTCGCCCGCCTGTGTCTCACAGCAGGTTGCAGAACACATGATATATTTCATATGTGATTTACACAATTTAACTTTGATAGAAACTCCACGGGCTGCTGGCATTCCACTTAAGAATTCATTCCAGTCATTCTGCACTTGCAATGATATGCACGCTAGCTAATTTGCCAAACAATAAATCAGGAGCTGACAGTGTTTTACAAAACACCAACAGTGGACAAACTTTGCAATAAGCAGGTCTGTCACTCAAAGTTCCCAAAGTGAAATCTGCAATTTGGTATCTGCATGCTTCATCTATCATATTTAAGCCAGACGTCTATTAGTGTGCTGTAACTCGTTGGAGATAAGCGCTCATCTAATTGCCCACACCCTTAAGTGCTTCACATCACTGATGACAGCTTAGCCATCTGCATTTTAATGTGCTATCATGATAAAATAAATGGTGTGAGGTCCTATATGCGGCTGAGTGTGTCTGAATTCAGTTTGAGTTAAATTCTTGACAGCTATTGATGGACCAAAATTAATATTCTTGGCTGAAACCAAACCAAAATATCAGGACATTTCAGGCCAAAAAGCCAAAGTTCTTATTTTAGATTGACCTTTATTTTGATTGATTACCAGTATATACTGTGTATATGTGTGACCCTCTCTGTGAAAACCCAGCTAAAGTCAATTTTGTGATTTGCTTTTTTTCTACAAAAAATCATCCTTCATATGGTAAAGAACATTCTGTGAAAATGTAACCTTTATATCTTTAATACTGACTGAGTATAGTCATGTCAAAGTTTGAAATTATAGTGAAATTACAAACTTTGATGCTTGGTTTCTCATAATTAGATTGTTAGACTTTAGCCTGGATTTCACAGAGAGGGTCACATATATATATTAGGGGTGGCACGACACATTTTTTATTTTAAAAAGTCGTATACGTATTCGTTTTTTTGTATATCATATAGCAAAAAAACTTTTTAAAATATAAAATGTATGTTCATTTGCAACAGTTATGCTAACAACAATAAACAGACATATGACATTAAAACAGCATCATCTGCTGACGCACACCGTGCAGCGTTGTCACGGAACATCCCAGCTGAAGATGATGAGGAAATTAGATCACTCCCTTTGCCAAGTGCATTTCAAACAACGAAATAATTACATGTCTTTCTTTACTGAAATCTTTGATAAATTTACTAGGTTATTGCAGATGAAAAGAAGTAATATATATATATTATTATTAAAGTGTAAAAGCAGATATTTTAAATTTGACTTGTTTTTGACTCAAAAACATCCAAAATTGAGGTTTTGCTGTACCTTTAAACTCATATGTAAATACCTTTGAGATAAGAACATGGTACTTGGTGTGTGTTTACATGAAAATATGGTTTTAAAGATTTAAGTTGCTTAAGAGTTCTCAACTAGAAACTTGCTTTCAAAAACATTTGAATCATTTAAATCTTCTTAGAGATTTGCATAAAGGAACAAACTAGCCTTAGGGTCTTTAGGCATTACTTCAAACTGTCCTACATTTTAACATGTTGGTCTGTGCAGTGAAACGAGCTGATAGGTTGTCTTGGCTTTCTCGACAAGTGCTACCAACTCCAGTATCCATTTCCCCTGCTGCAGCCATTCGATGACAGCTAGCTAAACTACATGGTGATCACCATCCATCACAGGGGTCCACGGTTATAATTCTGTGTTCTATACCCCTGCTTTTCAGTACTCTGACTTATGGAGTGAAAAGGGAGGCAGCGTTGAACGATCCGTGCTGTTAATTATCTCGTCCTGTGCTCCTTTATACCCTGTTCTCTCCATCGAAATAATTACAGTTCCCATTTTCCCAAGCTGAAGGTGTAAAATTCAATCAGCAGTCAAGCAAATTTAAATCCCCAGCTCCCATATGTAGAGGCAACAGAGCACACATTATTGATTTATCTGTTAAGCTCCTTTTTGCTTGCTGTAACACTGCGTGTGCACAACTAGACATTCCCTTCCTATTCCCTTCATTTTCAAAACAATAAATTATGCACCATGCAAAGCATAAAACAAGCAGTTGTTACTACGCTCGATCAGTATTTAAAGGGGTTTTGAACATAAGTTCTGGGTTAAATGCTCTCTCAGGTACTTTTTAAATATATGAATATTTTATATTAAAATTGTATGCAACCATTGTGGGTTTTGTGTAATAGAAGGTAACGTTTTCCAACAAGACATTCAATAACATATCACAAAACTATACTGACAATACAAATAAGCATTTTATTTCCAATATACTAAACAATATAGTGGCCGGTGTAAGAAGGTAAGTTAAATAAGTAAATACATAAATATTCTTTACTTGAAATAATAACATAATATAGAAATTAACTATATATATATATATATATATATATTCACATTCAACTTTTTTTCAGCTAGTTTTCCAACATATATAATTTTTGTTCAATTTTAGTTCAATTGAAGTACTACACTAACTAAAGCCAAAAACAAAAATATAGTAATATAGTAGTAATATAATATTATTATCATCATTATTAAAAAATAATACTTTGGTACTATATATCTATGTTTTCTATAACAAGATAAAAACTATCAACTAAAATCTTTAAAATAAATATTTTTCCTTTTTAATATAGCAAATACATATTAGCAGCACAGACAAAATTGCTATTGTGAGTTATAACAGTATAGTATTATTCTAACAGCAAAGAGACTTGTCAGGAGCAGACCGCTTACCCTATTTTTGAATGCTGACAGATAGCACAAGTAAGAGGGGGTGGACAAGTATAACAGGGAGCTGGATGGAAAAATTTTACCCGATAGGTCACAACTCATTTTCAATGAAAAGGGTGAGTGTAACAGAGAGTGGGCACAGCCCTATGAAACTGCTGTGATGAAGTGAAATGCATTTCTTGCAAGCTGTGTAAGAAATGCCCCATGTCGCCCTAAGCGACTGCCTAGCTCATTGCTGGAAATCTGTTTGACACAGTCCATCCCTATGAACTTCCAGAATAAACAAAAAAACATGTTAGAGATTCATAGATTTTCCTGCTTTTGCATTATGTATATATATACACTCACTGGCCACTTTATTAGGTACACCTTGCTAGTACCGGGTTGGACCTCCTTTTGCCTTCAGAAAAGCCTTAATTCTTAATTCAAAGGTGTTGGAAATATTCCTCAGAGATTTTGGTCCATATTGACACAGTTGCTGCAGATTTGTCGGCTGCACATCCATGATGTGAATCTCCCATTCCACCACATCCCAAAGGTGCTCTATTGGATTGAGATCTGGTGACTGTGGAGGCCATTTGAGTAAAGTGAACTCATTGTCATGTTCAAGAAACCAGTCTGAGATGATTTGAGCTTTGTGACATGGTGCATAATCTTGCTGGAAGTAGCCATCAGAAGATGGGTACATTGTAGTCGTAAAGGGATGGTCATGGTCAGCAACAATACTCAGGTAGGCTGTGGCGTTTAAACGATGCTCAATTGGTACTAAGGGGCCCAAAGTGTGCAAAGAATATATCCCCCACACCATTACACCACCAACACCAGCCTGAACCGTTTAAACAAGGCAGGATGGATCCATGCTTTCATGTTCTTTACGCCAAATTCTGACCCTACCATCTGAATTTCACAGCAGAAATCGAGTATCATCAGACCAGGCAACGTTTTCCCAATCTTCTTTTGTCCAATTTTGGTGAGCATGTGTGCATTGTAGCCTCCGTTTCCTGTTCTTAGCTGACATGAGCGGCACCCTGCTGCTGTAGCCCATCTGCTTTCCGGGTTCGACGTGTTGTGCGTTCAGAGATGGTATTCTGCATACCTTGGTTGTAACCAGTGGTTATTTGAGTTACTGTTGCCTTTTTATAATCTCTAACCAGTCTGCACATTCTCCTCTGACCTCTGACATCAACAAGGCATTTTCGACAACACAACTGTCGCTTACTGGATATTTTCTCTCTTTCGGACCATTCTCTGTAAACCCTAGAGATGGTTGTGCGTGAAAATCCCATTAGATCAGCAGTTTTTGAAATATTCAGACCAGCCAATCTGGCACCAACAACCATTCCACGTTCAAAGTCACTTAAATCCCCTTTCTTCCCCATTCTGATGCTCGGTTTGAACTTCAGAAAGTCATCTTCACCACATTTAGATACCTAAATGCATTGAGTTGCTGCCATGTGATTGGCAGATAGAAATTGTGTTTCCAAGCAATTGAACAGGTATACCTAATAAAGTGGCCGTGAGTGTATATACCTTACCAGCTGACATACTCTAAAGCTCTTAGAATATTTTAAGCTGGTTTTCTCAACTGGAATACATGACATAAAACTGTTAATCCCTAAACATTGTCAGCTAAACTGCATATTCACTGCATTGAGGCTAATGTTGTTGTGTTATTAAAATAAAGTGCATTCATCTTCATCTCTCTATCCTTGACAGATTCATTTAGGAAAGGTGTGGTGCTTGAGGTGTTGTGTTTTTTTTATTCTTCCTGTGTACTGTTTGTCTGCCAGGGCAAAAACAATGACTCATCCCGCATGTCCAGCAACAACTTTCACCCCGTCAGCAGCCTGTACCTCTCTCATCTCCCTCTCTCCTGTTACACTGTTTCCATTTCCAAAGCCCATACTCCTGCTCAGCTTACAGAAGAGGATGACTGTCAAGCGCCATGCAAATAATATTACTGTCCTTCTCATTTGCAGGTACATTACTCATCATTTGTTGCATGATATTGAAAAAAATATAATTTACTCATGCCATTTTTGTTAATTACATTTTAAAATTAACAATCCATTTTCATTTAAGCAATGTATTTTATGTTTAAAAATAATTTAGTTATTATTTTCTTTACAATAAGAAGATATGAAATTAAACAGCTATAATTTAACTTTAATCGATAAGCGTGCAAAGCTTATTGCTGATGCTTTTCTTTTAATCCTTGCTAGCCAACTAGATAATTATATTTTTGGTGACAAAATATTAGAATATGCAACAACAATGTAGAATATGTTATGGGAAAACCAAACATTTAAGTTTGCAAGCCATTAACAGATTACTGGCTCTCATATTTTTATATTGGTTTTATCATTGAGACTATAAATGTAACAGTACTTTTACTGTAAAGTTCAAGGTTCAAGGTTCAAGGTTCTTTATTATTTGTCACATACACAATACAAGTATAATCAGTAGTGAAATGCAAGTAGAATTGAAGAAAAATACAGCATTTACATGAGGAAAGTGAGGAGAAAAAAATAACTCCCAGACTATGCTCCTTGGGGAGTACAGTGTGAGAACAGGAAAAACACCTCAGCAACACAAAAGCACATACACGACAAAGCCACAGGGGAAGTGAATCCGGCCCAGCAAGCAGCCATCTGATCCCGCAGCCACTGATCCGGCGCTGGTCAGACCCGCTTGACCAGGCCAGCGGATCGAAGCGAACAGAGGCGAATGGTCGGGGGGGGCAATGTCTGTAATGTCTGTAGGGTGGGGGAGGAACGCAAGAGCGTCTAACTGCATTGCACACCGGGGTAGATTGCAGCAACAGCCTTGCCAAGGCCACTGTGGGGAACCAGAAAAAGATAAGATTGTTTTGTCTTTGGGGCGAGTAAACATTCCAATTTTGCAGGCTACTCTCTGTCCGTTTTGTCCATTTTGGTCTCATTTTAATCAATTTCCCTTTGTAAAGCTGTGAACTTCTCCTTGGTAGAATCCATATTGCGATTATAGTCTCAGTGCTCAATGCTGACCGCTCTTCCCACAGCTTCAATCATACGGGCAGCCTTGTGGGGCTTTGGACAGCTGTTCCCGTTTTCTGAATTCTTCGATAACCCAGGGCAAAGCCTAATCCAATCAAGCAAAATACCTGTTATCATGGTTCCGAATAGGTAGATATCAATGTCCTCCACGGAAAGAGCCGCCAGACACATGATTCGCCACCTCTCCCGCGCCATCGTATAGCCGGCTGTGCGTTCCGTCAGGGCAGTCAGGTTCCCCAGGAAACCCAAGTTTCGATTGTGTCAATTGCATTAAGAGACCAGTTAATCCATAATATTTTAGTTTGGAGAGCAGTGCAGAGAAAGTCTCTCACGAGACAAGGGAGCAAGGGACAAAGCAGGAAGATAAGGGTGAGGACGGGGAGAGAAAGCGACCACCTCCGTTGAGAGCCAAAGAGAAAGTAAAGCGTTCTTTCAAAGAGATTTTAAAGAGGTCATATGACGTTGCAAAAAAAAACATTATTTGGTGTATTTGGTGTAATGCAATGTGTTTATGCGGTTTAAGGTTAAAAAACACATTATTATATATATTGTTGCTCCTCTATGCCCTGCCTTTCTGAAACGCGCCGATTTTAACAAAGCTTATCGTTCTGAGAAGTGAGGCGTGCTCTGATTGACCAGCTATCCAGTGCGTTGTGATTGGCGAATACCTCAAGTGTGAAATTGAAAGTTACGCCCTTCCCGTATTGTGATGCCGTGTTCGCGACGACCGACACACAAACAATAAAACCCATTATAAGAAAGGCATTTGTTGCATCCAGTGGGGACATAATTACTGATGACTTATACTGTCTTTTTACTCGTCGCATTGCATCGCGCCGCATTTCATCGCGTGGCATAAACATTACCATGTCTGCATCTGTGATCGGAGAATTTACAAACAACAAGCTCTACACTACACCGCTCAAAACTCACGTTTGAATCATCAGTGGCAAATTCTTTAAATAAGAAAAGTACTTACAGGCTTTGAGTCAGAAGTGCCAGACTGTCCTTGGAAAGTATGAATTGACCCACTTTATAGAAACAGCCTTTGAGCAAGCCAGCATTGTAGGCTACTCTTCCAGGTTCAGGAAATACAGGTACATCTAAAAAAAAAATAAGAATATGGTGAAAAAGTATTTTTCTTGTAACTTATTTCAAAAAGTGAAACATTCATATATCTTAGATTCATTACATGTTAAGTAAAACACTTCAAACGTTTGTATTTATTTAGATGATTAGAGCTTACAGCTAATAAAAGTAAAAAATCTGTATCTCAAAATATTTGAATATTTACATTAGAGTTTCAATAAATGACCATCCATACAGTAAACATTCTGGGTATCTCTTTTCTTTGAAACCACAATAATGGGGAACACTGCTGACTTGGCAGTGGTCCTGAAGATGATCATTGACACCCTCCGCAAAGAGGGAAAGTCACTGAGGGTCATTACTGAAAGGGGTGGCTGTTCAAGGAGTGCTGTATCAACGCATATTAAATGCAAAGTTGACTGGAAGGAAGAAATTTGGTAGAAAAAATGTGCACAAGGGATGACCGCAAGCTTGAGAATACTGTCAAGCAAAGCCGATTCAAACACTTGGGATAGCTTCACAAGGAGTGAACTAAAGCTGGAGTCAGTGCATCAAGAGTCACCACGCTCAGACATCTTCAGGAAAAGGGATACCAAGCCACTTCTGAAACAGAAACATCGCCAGAAGCATCTTATCTGGGCTAAGGAGAAAATAACAGGACTGTTGCTCTGTGGTCCAAAGTCCTTTTTTCAGATGAAAGTAAATTTTGCATTTAATTTGGAAATAAAGGTCCTAGAGTCTGGAGGAAGAGTGGAGAGGCACAGAATCAATGTAGCTTGAAGTCCAGTGTAAAGTTTCCAGTCAGTGATGATTTGGGCTGCCATGCCATCTGCTGGTGTTGGTCCATTGTGTTTTCTGAAGTCCACAGTCAATGCACCCATCTACCAGGACATTTAAGAGTACTTCATGCTTCCTTCTGCTGACAAGCTTTATGGAGATGCTGATTTTATTTTCCAGCAGGACTTGGCACCTGCACACACTGCCAAAGGTACCAAAAGCTGGTTCAATGACCACGGTGTTACTGTGCTTGATTGGTCAGCAAATTCGCTTGATCTGAACCCCATATAGAATCTATGGGGTATTGTCAAGAGGAAGATGAGAGACACCAGACCCAGCAATGCAGATGACCTGAAGGCCGCTATCAAAGCAACCTGGGTTTCCATTATACCTGAGCAGTGTGTAACACATTGTCGACCTGAAAACACACACAGAGAATTCCAACCCAGCAACAGAAATGAATTATTACCCAAAAGTCCTCCCTTCCATGCAAAAGTGGAGAGGTCAACTGATCCCATCACTAAACGCTCTCGTGCAAAGGTACGGACGGCTCCGGGAATGGTTCTGGACACCGTCAAGCCTACATTCAGAGCATAGTTCAAAACCCCCATTTAAAACAAAGCAGGACTTTTTCTCCGTCGGACGGACCAAGGAAAACCAAACTCCTTGCCTTTTGACACGTATAACTATTGCAACTACACAAAATAAATATATGGATATTTAATGTGTACTTGTTCCCTCATAGGCATGATGTGATGATTTGAGTGCCAATTATTTAGGACAATGTGGGAATTTTAATCATGCTTTAAAGCGGTATAAACTGTAATGTGTGTATTATTATGCGGTGTTTGATCTCTAAAGAAAGCTAGACTCAGATGTGATAGACTGTGTTGATGACCGTTAAATTTTAATACCCTGCATAATTATACATGTATAAAGATCCATAAAGTTTATCCTTCCCAAAAGTGATGAGACATCACAGAACTGTTGGTCCACCCAGCAAGCCTGGACATGGGCGGGCTCCGCCATCTGAACCATCGGATTCGACAAGCCGCCCGTGGGGAGGAGCAAGTTGGACTGTTGAAAAACAACGCGCCAGTTGCAAATCGCTCTCTCTGAAACATGGCGTGACGCTCTTGGCTCTCGGCTCTTGGAACATCTCTCTTTAACATCGCTGGAGCTGCGCTAACTTCTCTGCCTGCTCGCTCTTACCTGAACTTTGTCTCGACACCGACTAAACCAACCATCTATTCGAAGGCTAGAAGGCACAACATCAAAGAACAACGAGCTGAACGCCTACGGACGAAAGGAAAGCTTTCTGTGGCGTCACGCGGCAGCAACCACATCTCTCGTGTTTCCACCGAGAGCACCCGGAGGCATACGAACCAACCCACGTGGTTCCCGAGCACAAAGACCAGAGCAACGCATTTGAAGGAAACAAACAACTTCCAACCTGCTTCTTGTCAACAAGCAAGTACATTCTAACTAAATCTATATTGCTGATTGAACTGGTAGAATCTGATCTGAATGCAGTAACAGAGCAATAAGGCATCTGATCTTTCCGGTCAAGTCAAGCGTTTAAATAGCTAAAAGGGCTAACTTTAATTTTAGGAATTACTTACCAAAATCCCTTATGCATGTCTTTGTATGTATGTATGTTTTGTGTCTTATCAGTTAATCCATTTATGTTAGAATAGCAGTATTACGAATAAACCATTTTCATTTCATAAAGAATTGTCTCTGGAATGTGATTTGAAGTTTTATCCTTATTTGCCATAAAGAGAAAGCTACCTAAGCTCGAAGTTGATATGCTGAGGCTAGTGTTCGGTGGACGGTCACTTAATACAGTATAACTAAGTTAAATATTAATATTACTTTTAACCAAGCAATATTTAATATTTAATAACTAATTCCCGGAGCTGAAATAATAGCTCTATATTAAACTGGTATTTTTACTACAAATGGTGGAGAAAAAAAAGCTGGCAATTAAAGATTAATCTGAAAATCAAACCAGAGGCAAAAGGGTATTTCTCAATTTTATCCGGAAAAACTGAGTAAATACAGGAAAAAACGGTTATTTGTGGTATTGCATTTCTGGTTTGTGAAACACAGTGTGTTTGAATGAGAAAGGGTATTTGTTTAACTCGAGTTGTGAGAAGAAACTGCAGTAAATAAGTAAAAGTCGCTCTAAAGCGCATAAAAGAGACAAATGAGCGTGTCCCTCGTTTGAGCTCTGAGTGAAGGCCTGTATAGTTTGATTTGTAAGTCGTGTCCCACTTTCAAACTCCGCTATATTTTCAAATCCCGGGTGTGGAATGTTTAAAAAGCTATTTAAATCATTCTCAGCCATTTGATTTCACGAGTGAATTCAAGCATACGGCGCTCAAAGGAAGTGGCCAGTCGTTTTTGAGAAAGGGGAGATTGCGCAATCGATTGTTTGTGTTTATGAGTGCGGTCTAAACAGACAAATATTCGCATAAATAGCCCGCCGAGGCTTTGATGGGTTATAAGTAACCCGGAGATAAATTTATCTCGCCCTAAATGAGTGAGATTATGTGTTGTAAAGATTCAAATCTGACCAATGCTGGACTAATCTGAAGGGTTAGTCTGGAGCACATTTTCTTCTCTCTCCTACAGGCACTGAGTCGTCATAGCGACCAGTTCAGCCACGTGGAGATTTAGCCGCATATAAGCTAAACTGAAACAAAGAAGTTTAGCAGCGTAGCAAATGCAATGCGGTAGCATTACGGCTAGTGATTAGCACATAGCATTTAAAGCTTGAATGCAGTGTGTTGGTGGAAATGTGGTTCACAGCTAACACTAATTCCCTCTCTCTCTCTAGTCTCTCATTTAAAAGACTAACACGTTTTAAGTTGGCTGTGTTAATGTTTCCCAATCATCAGTGTTAACAAGTTCACAGGTTGGTTTAATATAACAGCTGATTAAAGTCTTTTTACCTTTTGTGGGACCAGCTTAATAACTGGTGGGTTATTAGAAAATGGTTTAATATACTGTTGATTAACATATGGTGAGTTTGATTTCATTCAATTATAATGGCTTTTATGATTTTTAAACACATCAATGGATAAGCGCTATTGTTAGGAATTTTTAATTGTTAGTTGAATGTCACAATTGATTACAAATTAATTTTGAATTAATTTCATTTAATAGAATTTCAATTCCTGCTTCCAGCAACAATAGCATCCATTTATGAACCATAAAACGCCTTATAATTTGACCACTACAATAGAACCTTAAGTTATCAAGAGAAATTTTTAATTTCGTTTACAAGTAGGATACAGATTAGTTATTAATTATTTTATTGTTAATCTTTTTTTGGTGTTAATGACGACGAATGTAATGTTTGGAAATTATTTGAATTACTATTATGGGAATCCAAAACTAGTGATTTAGAAGCTGTAAATTAATTTAATAATTAATTATGAATTCGAAAATTCTAATTACATTTAATAATTAATTACACTTCCTGTTTACATTTTGCAACAATATTGGTTTGTCAACTCAATTGCAGATTGCATTTGTAAATTCTAATCCTAAGTGAATCCTATTAATTTTAATTATAACATCATAAATTTTAATTAGAAACCAAATTCTAATTTTTAATTCCAAATTTCAAACTTAAATACAAGTCTGGCTCTATCTGTAGGCCATACTTCATTTCTTAGGTGAGCTGATTGACTCAAGTAAAGTTAATAATAATTTAATTAAAACAATTTTATTAAATTAAAATTAGTCCTCTTACTTAGGCCTGAGAGTAGATAGTGCTCCCCTAGTGTTGTGTTGGAGAAGTGACAGTGAAACCACACAGTCAAAATCACTTTTCACCAATCTGGAGCATAAACGTAACCTTCTAATTAGAAAACCCCAAAAGGGAGTTAAGGTTTCCTCAACCTAGGTCAGTTGGTTTATCCTGTAAACAGCCAAACCAACCTAAGCATATAGACTCAACAGCACCACCTTGTGCCAACGTATTAGTTTTAAATCTTGGGAATAAATCTTAATCTCTTTTCTTTTCCCTGTTACTAACTTCCAATTTGACTTGTTTGCTTAAGACTTGGCGGGAAAATCACGAATAGGCGAAATGTCACAATTGAACAGATGTATGTGAAACTTGAGAACTACATTCAAAACTGTTTACCCTTTACCCTCTATTGTGAAATCCTATTCCCCAGGTTAAAGCAGGTGCAATGAGAAGATAGACATCGGCAAAAGTTTTAACACAGCGTGACATCGCTGACCAGCGTCGCGGTATAAAATCCTGCCATTAAGGGACAAGTACTGTCATTGCTGTTATTTTCCTCCAAGGAGAAAATTGGAATAGCAATACCAGTCTTATTACAAAAGAAAATCTAGCCTACAATCCTCTGATTAGAAGCGCCCTTCTAAATCAGAATTAACAAAGCGAACGAAGAAAATCTGCTATTAAAAGAGACCTGTTTAGTGCTATTGTCCTTGTGTACCCATTCTGTGTGTGTGTGTTTTCTTTCTCTGCTTCACAGCGGGCTGCCCTTATGTGTGCCCAATAATTTATCTGCAGAGACTACAATTAGAAGCACCTGCCAGAGGACCACAAACACAGAGACACAATCAACACTAGCATACACTCTGCACATTTACACCCCTGTTTGTTTTGTTTGTGTTTTGTTTTGCTTTGTTTCCTATTCAAGGTCTGTGTCAGTTGGTCCAAGATCCCCTGACCCGCCAGAACATGTCTCACGAAACAGAACATGTCGGTCACTGGGAAGGACTGGAAATGTGGCTAAGTGTTACAACGGGCAGCATACTCCCTAAAGCTGCTGAAACACTCCAACATCAGACACAGAATCAACTAGATGACAGCATCGCAAGCATTATGGGACAAGACCCAAGTCAAAACTACAGTCCCAGAGAATTAGCCAAGATCACGGTTCTTTAAGCCACATACTCATCGCCACCCTCAAACTGAGCGACAAGCACGCCGCTGCGCCAGCAGGGCTGACAAGCGCCCAACGGCGCATAGAGCAGCTGGAACGTGAAGCTCAGGTACGACAGGAAGGGACCGATGAGGTGGAGCAGGACACCGAGGAGGAGACCAACAGGCTAAAAGAGACTCTAGAAGCTACCAGCCACGATGCAGCAGCTCAAAGAGGACTTCGCTGATTGTGCAGACAAGCTACAGTATGCAGAGAAGCTACTGGAGAAGGCAAAGACTGACTTCAGGGACAAAAACAGCAGAATCAAGGCCCTCGAAGTTCATTTGGCTGAGTCAAGGAATGAGATCAGCCGCCTAACACGACAGCTCGACTACGTCACAAAGGAGTCTGAAAGTCTCCAAGAGGAACTCAGGCATGCTTATGAACTACGTGAGCCGTCAAGTACAGGCGTGCACCAACGGCACCCCGTCAAGCAGGACTGGATCACCTGTTCATGAACCGACACGTGAACCGAAGATAGAGGGATGGTGTTAAAACATTCACCAGCGCCGTCGGAAGAGCGCTATATCACAGCGGAACCAAAAGAATCTGCTGCAGCCAGCCGCAGGTCAGTGCACGGCTTGGACCTTAAAGATCTTGACAAGCTCGCCCGAAACATCGGAAAATTCAACCCCAGCTTGCCAAACAGCCAAAATGTCCACGCTTATCTGCAAGATATTGATTTCCATCTGGAAATGCGACCTAACGTTACGGACAAAGATAAACTATACTTACTCGAGCGACATCCAGTCCTGAAGTGCGCAGCTTCCTTGACCGGCAGCCTGTTAACACAAAGACTGACTATCAACGGCTTCAAAAGGCCCTCATTAAAGAGTTTGCTGACCCTGAGTCCGATCAAGGCTTAGTGGCTGCCCTGGAGACGAGACAAGGACGTCACGACACTCCTCAAGCTTACTACAGTCGACTCAGACAAGCATATTTTGGAACTCGTGAATCTGACATGGAAGAGGAACTGAACTTTAAAACTCTCTTCCTGAGGAACCTTCATCCTGGCATAAGCCACCATCTTGGCGTTCTCGCATGCCCACGAACAATGAACATTCAGCAGTTGCGAGACTTGGTGCAAAAAGCCTCACGGCAAACAAAAGATGGCCTCAGAAAGAGCGCAAAACCCCAGCAGTTCTTGATTTCAACACTCAACACCAAGAACTGGCGCTGGAGGCACCCAACGCCAAGACAGTGCTAAGCCACCACACAGGAGTGGAATGCACCCCGTCCAACAGAGAACGAGACTCACGCTGGAACCCGACCTAAACAGAGGTATGACCGATGGGATGGACCACGTGGGCGTCAACGCTCACCTGGGCGACACTGGGATAAGTCATGGGACCAAGCAAGGCCTCAGGAAAGGCAATGGGAGAGATCGCGGAACCCAAGAGAGCAACGCTCATGGGAATCAATGGAAACTCCAACGGAAAGCGACAGACTCACCCTAAGGCGACCAGCCCAAGGAATCGAAGGAATTCACCAAGGTTCCAAAGTGACCAAGCTCCAACTGAGTCCATACAAGAACGAAAAACACCACCGCACTTCGACTCACAGAAGATGATGGAAATGATGATGAAGGAATTCTTTCAACGAAAAGAGGAAGATAAGAAGGGGAAAAGAAAGGAAACCCGGTTCAGCCTGACTAGCTGACGGACGAGAAAGCAGCGACAAGACAAAGCAGAACCAGCCACAGAAAACAGCACCGCCTCACCTCAGTCTCAGAGTACAATAAACACGTTAACTTCAGATGGACATGAAGCCCCACCTGAAAATCCAGCAACAAAGTTAAACACTAACTCAGCACCCAATACTCCAAACTCTAGCAGCGTTCAGCAGACACCTGCTGTTGAAAATCCTCAAGTTCCTGAAAGCGCTGTCTTAGTCATCTGCCACTCCTCCGAACGCCAGGTCAGCCCTGACATCCTAAATATTTCCTCCCAAACTCCAGTTCCTCAACTCCTAGGCGATCTCATTGAAAAGGTATAGCAAGAAAGTTCTACCTCTCCATCATCATCGAGCGACACATCAGAGTCGAAGCCCTTCTGGACACAGGAGCCGACATCACTCTAATGTCTACAGAACTTCTCAAGAAGTCCAAGAATTAACGAAGAGGACTAATGGCACCCTCAAGCTCCAAAGGTGCGAACTAAGCGTACAAAGCATACTCTCACACGGGCTTACAACTAAAACATGTGGCCCCAATCCATCTAACAGTGGGACCCATGGACTTACGTCCATCCCGTATCGTGTCAACACTCAACACGTACCCGCTCCTCATTGGAAAAGATTTGCTTAATCGTTTTGAACCCCTAATAGACTTCAAGCACCTAAAGATTTGGACACAAGTCCGTGAGCCTCTGCCTTACAAGTCATTAGACTCCAATGAGTCACAGTGTCAAGTCACAGACACTACCCCTAAGTCAATGACCGATGAAGCAGTAACAGAGCCCAGGTCTGGGCCGAGCACAAATGCCAACGACCCTCTCCTCTGCTCGCTGCACGAGCCTGAACCAAACACAGGCCTCCTTCAAATCATGACTGCGATAGAGGTTCATGGCACGTCAGTGTCCGAGGCAGCACTAGCCCTATGGGCAGAGAACTCAGCCATCAGCCTGAAGCTATTCAAAACATTGAAGCAGAGCTGTCAAAGTCTACCACATGTCACTAAGCACAGCCGTTACCCTCTCAGTCCCTGGTCGACAACCATGGCCACCTCCAAGATCATCTGCGCTCTGGACATACGATGGAACAACAGACAGCTGAGTCACTACTTCCTCGTCATTCCAGACCTGCCGCATGACATCTACATTGGAGCGGATATCATGGTTCGACTCAATGCTCACATTGACACTGTAAACAACATCATATGGGCTCCCCTGTCACACCAACTGACAACTTCAGTCAATCTCAAGAACCTCCAATCCGGTCAAACCATGCGGACGCATGCGCTATGATTACGGAACAAGGAGCCACAATACCTGCCTACAGCAAAAGTGTCAGTGTCCGCCTCAACATGCGACCTGGCCAAACTCTCAACAAGCTGAGCTTCTTCCAACCTTCCAGAACCTGCCTAAAACTCGGACTGACTCTGGAAGCTACACCTCTCATTGAAGTGTCATCTCGTGCGATATATGTGTTGTTCAATAACTGTATGGCCCAAGACATCCACGTCCCAAAAGCCAGCCACCTGGGATGGCTCATCAACCAGGCATTCCGACTTTGAACTGATGGTACCTGTCATAGGCCCAATACCAGCCCAACTAATGTCAGATGGATACAATGACACTATAACATTCACAAAACCTCATGAAGTCATTGCCATCACCTCAATCCTGCCAGTGTCCAGAGAAAGCGTCTGCCGGTCAGAACTAATGGATGACACTCACCTCACTGTCTATGCTGTCTCAACTCAGCCTGCGACAGAACCACCTACGGGTGACCAGCGAGGCCCAAAGCCCCTTTAATGACTTAACGGCAGAAGAACCCTCGCCGGGTTCAATACTCAAATTCAACAGATCTTGAGTGGCGGATGCCCTCCACAAGTGGGCGCCAAGGACTCAAGAAGTTCTGCTGAAGTACAAGGACTCTTTCGCAAAGGACTCTCTAGATTGTGGATTGACAAACATCCACACGCAGTGCGCATACCGACAAATGCACCACCCACCTTTGTGCGACAGTACAAGATTCCGATAGCGTCATATGAGCCAGTGCAAGAAATTGTTGACTCCATGCTGGAAAAGGGGTCATCCGGCCCTGTAACAGTACATATTCTGCCCGATATGGCCAGTCCTAAAACCCAACGGCAAATGGCGGCCCACTATCGACTACCGCAAGTTGAATCAGCAAGTACCATTGTCACGATGGCCTATGACCCAGTTGGACCAAGAAATACCAAAAATCAAAGGCTCGACGATCCTGTCCACATTGGGCGTCGCCTCCGGGTTTTGGGCGATCCCTGTCCACCCGACGACCAACATAAGCTGGCATTCACTTTCGGCCGACAGTACACCTTCACGGTGTCCCTTTGGCTATGCCAATTCACGGCAGAATTTAACATCTTCCTTAACAAAGCATGCCCTGGCGCCAGAGTCCGAGGCAACCTCGTCTCGTGACGCGGCGTCTTAATGAAAAGTTCAAGTGTGGAAGACCACCTCAAAGAAATCGACCATGTCCTAAACCAGCTGACAACAGCGGGAGCTAAAATCGCCCTTCACAAAGGACAATGGTGCAAAACCAAGGTGAATTATGTTGGACTGCTCGTCGGAAGAAAGCGGCATTGAGCCACAATCTAACCGTGCCCAAGCAATCCAAAGCATAAAAACACCAACTAACGTCTCTGAGTTGCGAAGCTTTCTGGGAGTGTGCAATTACTCACGACAGTTCATGAAAACTACGCTGACATCGCCCGACCACTAACTTCCCTCCTGAAAAAGGACGAACCTTTTGTTTGGACAAAGGCCCAGGACACAGCTATGAGCCAGCTCAAACAGTGCCTGCGCTCTGCTCCATGCCTCGCCTACCCAGACCCAGGAAGGAATTCTATCTGGGCGGGATTCTCTGACCAGTGCCTCAGTGCGGGTCTATACCAGCTCCATGATAAGGACAAGCGGTGGTCGCTTATGCCAGCAAAACGCTGCTTCCCCAGAATGCAAATATTCACACTGCGAAAAAGCTTTACTTTGCACTGTGTGGGGCATTCAGCGTTTCTCAAATTACATCGGTGCACAGAAAGTCATCATCGAAACTTGCCACCAGCCAGTTACCTTCCTCAACAGTCAACGAATCAGAGATGGCGTGGTAACCAACGCACGCATAGCTACCTGGCTAATGACACTCCAAGGACGGGATGTGGAGGCAAGATATGCCCAGAACTACAAATCCTCACTGGGAAACGGGCTTGCGGCATGCCAAAACTGTTCAACGGACACGCTGGACACCTCAGCAGAGCCAAAAGAACTGCCACGACCCATGGCGACAAATCATCGGTACTTGAGGAGAATGTGTGTACAGGAATGCCCACAGCATATGTCGATGGCTGCTCATACAATCGCGAGGGCAAGTTACAAGCGGGAGGCGGGTGTGGTCTGGCTCAACAATGACCCGTGCCCACCGCAGCAACTCAAACTTGGCCCACAATCATCACAATATGCAGAAATAGCAGCCATCCTCATCACACTACAAGTGGCTGCAACCCACAAAATCAGAGAACTCCTCATCTGTACCGATTCGAACTATGCCCGTCTAAGTTTCATATGCCATCTAACTGGATGGAAGAGGAATGGATTCAAGACAGCTAACAACAAGCCTGTCAAGCACCAGGAACTCTTCCAAGCAAGCGGCGCCATCGTCACTGAACACGACATGGTCGTTTATTGGAAAAAGGTCAGAGGTCATTCCGTCAACCAGGACAAGACAAAGACTTAAATGACCAAACCGATGCCCTCGCCAAAGCAGGGGCATTACAGGAGAGTCCTGGACATTTCATGCCCTCCCACCCCACCCAACTGTGGCAGCGGTGACCCGCCGCCAAAGTGCCCACAGTGGGCACACACCTGCCTCCTCCCACATCTCCCTGTCGCCTCAGTTCGCTGCTGAAGACCTCCTCACCCTCCAACATACGGACTCAGCCATACAGTCCATTGTAGCACACCTGTCCGACCCTTGGAAAATCCCATTTCCACCTCGGACCTCTGAACATCATCCGACCTCCGCACGCTCCATTCGATCAAGGCACATGCTGCATCTACGAGGCGGTGTCCTCACGTATGTCCCTGAGCCATCCACTGCTCCAAGGCTCGTAGTCCCTCATGGCCAAGGGGATGATGTTGACACACGCCACGATGCACCATGCGCGGGACACCACGGAGTCAAGGCCACCTATGAAACACTCAAGCAAGTAGCATACTGGCCTGGCATGCAGCAAGACGTAGCAGAATACGTTAAAGGATGCCTGGTGTGTTGCCAGTTCAACCGGCAAATCCAAACCACCGAGCACCACTGCAAAGGAAAGGAATGACCTTCCCATGGTTGGACCTCCAAATAGACTGGGTAGGACCCCTACCACGGTCGACGCGGGGCAACAAATACTTCCTCACCGTGATCTGCGAATTCACAAAATGGATAGAGTGCCTCCCAGCTCCCAACGATACAGCAGAAACAACAGCCTGTCTGTTATTGAACCATATCTTCTCAAGATTTGGACTGCCTTTAAGGGTCAACTCTGACCCATGAACCCACTTCACCGCTGAAATTATGCAAGACGTATGGAAACTCCTGGGCATACAGGCCAAACTCACATAAGCCATCACCCAATTTCTTCCGGTCAAGTGGAGCAGGCTAACAGAACAGTGGTCAGCATGTTAAAAAAAATCGTAGCCACCAATCAAAAGGATTGGGACATTAAACTCCCTCTGGTACTGATGGCGCTCGAGCCACACCCCATCAATCTACCGGAATACCCCGTTCACAATGATGACAGGGAGAAACATGGCTACCACTACACCTGCTGTACCAACCTGGTGACCTGAACCTCGTCACCGCCTACAACACTCACCAGTACCTGGAAGAGTTACATCAGCACCTGAGAACAACTTTCGCCTTGGCGCAACAGCAGCTACAACGGCGCGGAAGGCCGAAAAGCCTACTACGACCAAAAGGCCTCTCACCATGAGCTCAATGTCGGAGATCAAGTGTGGTACTACAGTTTCGCCCGACCAAGGCGAATGCTCCCCATCACCTGTCAAAGAAGTTCCTACCTCACTGGACGGGACCCCATGAGATTGTAGACAAGCTCTCACCTGTTGCCCTATCGAATCAAAAATCAGACAAGGCGCAGCGAGCCAGTCCTTGATGGGTCCATCGAAACCAGATAAAGAGGCCCCTGGGCTCCAGCCGACATGGAAAGGGGAAGATCAGACCCACTGACACAGACCGATATGCACCACGCACCATATGCACCACACAAGCATTAGTATTGATATGTTAGGAAAACATATAGCAACCATGCTTAGACACAACCCATATTCTCTCCTCCACAGCACTGCTAGGACCAATCTAGTAGCGAGTTACCCTCAATTTTGTTTTTAATTTTTTTTGCTTGATTTTGATTTTGAATTTTGTCTTAATTTTTTTTTTTTTTTTTTTTTTCCTCGTGTCTCACTTTGTGTTTTCCTTTCCTCTCTCTCACTTTGAACCCCTTAACCAATCCGTGAATACAGGTCCTGAAATTGAGATCGACTGCCGTCAGTAAAATCGTTGTAATTAGCTGTGAGAACCGTTGTCAACCGATCGAGGCCACCCGCCAAAATCATGAGCGACATGATACGCGATGTAAGTTCCTTGATCGACAACTTAGCCATGAATAGGATTCCGTGCTACGTGATACCTCTTAGCCTTGTTCAAACATCGTAACCCGGCCACTGCGGGCCCCGTTAGTCTCATCCAAACCCATCTCACCCCTTTCCGGCAGCGTTATTCCCATATCGCAAACCCGGAAACAGGTGACTTTGTTTTCTTTTCAGTTTGCCCATTATTGGCGTTAATAATGTTTACCGGCTTAAAATGTTGTGAATGTTGGATTTTGGCAAGGGAACACCTATGTCAAAATCCACACTCCCGAGGTCGCGTATCACGATAGCAACGAACAGTTGTACTTGGCTCCAAAGCTAAAGATGTGTCGCTCACTAAAGACATTCACTTCCTCCGCCCGAGTAAACCTTTACGCGATAATACAGAGGGCATCTGTGGCTTAGAAGCCATGAGACCCGGCGCTAGCTGCCCTTGACGCAACACCACGTTCTCAGGTTGAGGTAACACAAGCGAAATTGTCGGAAACCGATGGCTGGTGAACACCCCAGCGGCTACCCTCACATATGATCAACACGACACCGCTCACGCGCATTAGTCTGCCTAACCAAAACGTTATGGATCACAGTCCCTAAGGGCTCGATCCTCCATATTGACGAACTAGCATTGTATCACCTCACCGACGGCGAGTATCAGGCCGAAATCGAAATCTCACCCTTTTTCAAGCAGCATTCCTTTGTCCTCGATCCAGAATTGGAAGAAAGGATCAAGGAGGAAGGAACGCAGCTTATTGATCTGACACCGGTTGACACAGCTTTAGAAGCTATCGCTCGCCTTCCGCCCGCTGGTGCGCTCAATTATTCGGTCCTGGTCTGCCGCTGACACGGCGCTTTGTATCTCTACTATAGTAGGATATGTTGTGACTTTGACACTGGCCTTCCTCCTACACAAGCGAGTGAGCGTCGTTCAAGAGTCTCTCAACAAATGCACGTCAGGCATCCCTCGCCTTTTCGCGTGGTAATCTCGACCTAGAATCCGAACCCGAGAATGTGACCAACCTGATTGAGATCATGCCTATACCGTCTCGTGAAAACCCCGACAATTAAACCAGTCAAAATGACCCAATTGTCAACGATGCTAAACAAACTAGCCCTATGTCTTCTCAAGTTTCTCACCGGTTCCTTTCCAAATTACCCTGCACCAGTTTTCAGTCAGTGATAGAGATCTCGTTGGTGTCTTGTGTGTCCATTCTCTCTGCCTCTTGTTCCAGTGCCTGAAGATGTTCCATCGGGTACATCTCCACACAAAGGGGATGTGTAACACATTGTCGACCTGAAAACACACAGAGAATTCCAACCCAGCAACAGAAATGAATTATTACCCAAAAGTCCTCCCTTCCATGCAAAAGTGGAGAGGGTCAACTGATCCCATCACTAAACGCTCTCGTGCAAAGTGCGGACGGCTCCGGGAATGGTTCTGGACACCGTCAATTCAGAGCATAGTTCAAAACCCCATTTAAAACAAAGCAGGACTTTTCTCCGTCGGACGGACCAAGGAAAACCAAACTCCTTGCCTTTTGACACGTATAACTATTGCAACTACACAAAATAAATATATGGATATTTAATGTGTACTTGTTCCCTCATAGGCATGATGTGATGATTTCGAGTGCCAATTATTTAGGACAATGTGGGAATTTTAATCATGCTTTAAACGGTATAAACTGTAATGTGTGTATTATTATGCGGTGTTTGATCTCTAAAAGCTAGACTCAGATGTGATAGACTGTGTTGATGACCGTTAAATTTTAATACCCTGCATAATTATACATGTATAAAGATCCATAAAGTTTATCCTTCCCAAAAGTGATGAGACATCACAGAACTGTTGGTCCACCCAGCAAGCCTGGACATGGGCGGGGCTCCGCCCCATACGAACCATCGGATTCGACAAGCCGCCCGTGGGGAGGAGCAAGTTGGACTGTTGAAAAACAACGCGCCAGTTGCAAATCGCTCTCTCTGAAACATGGCGTGACGCTCTTGGACTCGCTCTTGAACTCTCTCGGCTCTTGGCTCTCTGGAACATCTCTCTTTAACATCGCTGGAGCTGCGCTCGTAACTTCTCTGCCTGCTCGCGCTCTTACCTGAACTTTGTCTCGACACCGACTAAACCAACCATCTATTCGAAGGCTAGAAGGCACAACATCAAAGAACAACGAGCTGAACGCCTACGGACGAAAGGAAAGCTTTCTGTGGCGTCAGCGGCAGCAACCACATCTCTCGTGTTTCCACCCGAGAGCACCCGGAGCGCAGAACCAACCCACGTGGTTCCCGAGCACAAAGACCAGAGCAACGCATTTGAAGGAAACGAAACACCTTCCAACCTGTTTATTTTCAACAACAAGCAAGTACCTCTAACTAAATCTATATTGCTGATTGAACTGGTAGAATCTGATCTGAATGCAGTAACAGAGCAATAAGGCATCTGTCGTGATCTTTCCGGTCAAGTCAAGCGTTTAAATAGCTAAAAGGGCTAACTTTAATTTTAGGAATTACTTACCAAAATCCCTTATGCATGTCTTTGTATGTATGTATGTTTTGTGTCTTATCAGTTAATCCATTTATGTTAGAATAGCAGTATTACGAATAAACCATTTTCATTTCATAAAGAATTGTCTCTGGAATGTGATTTGAAGTTTATCCTTATTTGCCATAAAGAAAGCTACCTAAGCTCGAAGTTGATATGCTGAGGCTAGTGTTCGGTGGCGGTCACTTAATACAGTATAACTAAGTTAAATATTAATATTAACCAAGCAATATTTAATATTTAATAACTAATTCGGAGCTGAAATAATAGCTCTATATTAAACTGGTATTTTTACTACAAGTGCCACGGGCTGATTGCCTCCATGCTACGCCGCATTGATGTAGTAATTCATGGAAAAGGAGGCCCAACCAAATATTGAGTGCATAGAAATTAACATAATTTTCTGAAGCCTGACATTTTTGTTCAAAATATCATTTTTTTATTGATCTTATGTAATATTCAAATGTCCTGAGACACTGAATTTTGGGTTTTCATTATCTGTAAGCCATAATCATAGAAATATCAAGAAATAAAGGCTTGAAATATTTCACTCTATGTGTAATTAATCTATATAATATATTGGTTTCACTTTCTGAAATGAGTGGCAAAAAATATTGACCTTTTTCATTATGGAATTTTTTTTTAGATGTACCTGTAGTCCTCTGTAAAATGCTCTGCACACACTCTAATATTTGGGTTGAACTGTCCTGGAACAGTGTTGTAAATATAACTTAATCACTGATTTCTAGTTGTGTCCTCTTTTGGAAGTCCAAACAAAGTAATTTTGCTTTCACAACGAAACACAGCGTCTCCAGGACATGGCGCCGGCGGCAGCAACAATACTACAGCGAGAATAAAAATCACGCCCCCTTTCTTTGCGTTTACACTTGGGCGGTGTTTTGCAAATCTTCCCACACCGTGACGTAGACATGTGGGGGCGTGTTTGAATGAGCTGTTTTAGGAGGGTGTGGTTGAATCTTAACTTTTATAAAGAATATCTCTTTGGTTTTGAGAATTTATTCTTTGCAACTTCAGACCAGTGACAGCTTTGTATCTTTTTCGGAGTGTAATTTTCTTTTACTAAACTAAAGGACTATAGTTGGAATTATTATCTGTTGCAATCAACATTAAGGCACAGATGCTGCTGATTAAGCTTCATATTGTAACCTGAAACATTCAATTAAGAGATTTTTACATACCTAAAATCAATACTCTCCACTTTTATGTGAAGAATCTAAGCTAAGTGCCATACATTCTAAGACAGTTTGGCTCACATCCCACAAAAAGTGAAAAAGCAAAACAGAGCCTGAAAGGATTAATAAATGATCTACTTATAGAGCCCCTTTCAGTATATGTTTGTCTTAAAATAGTCTCTTCAGCCTGTCTGTGCTGCTGTTCTCTCAGAAGGAGAGCCTGTGAATCTGAGCCCATTACAGCTCTGTGCTGTTGATTTACTACAGTCCTGACTGGGAGCACCGCACGCTTCTGAGTGTACAGGCACGTGTTGCACTCCACTGATACATGGCCAGCTGTTTGCCCACGATAAGGCCTTTGCAAGGAGAGAGAAGAACCATAGAAAATTCCATTAATCTAAGAAAAGCAGTGCTCTCTGCTGGTAAGCCATATCAGTATAGAAAGAAAACATCTTTCATAGGGTTACATCTATGAGATTTAGTCATAGTTTGGATACTGATACATATAACCGGTCCTCACTGCGATTACACTGCAAAAGTAATCTAGTTAGATTGTGTCTAGATGGAGTACTAGTCAGCGCCAAACACTAAGGATTTTTTCTACAAAATTGGTTGAGCCAGTGGTTAACATTTTTACTTGCCCTGCTAAAATTTTCACTAGCCCCAGCAATACCTAAATAAATAGATAAAGTTATTATTTTCATTGTCTTGACCCATGTAACATCTAGTAAAAGAGGTTATGGCACCAAGAATTTGTGAAACATCCCACAGGCTTTACATTTCACTTCTGATTATACCCTGTATAATTTATTATGTGACAAATAAAGAAACCTTGAACCTTGAGGCTATCCGACAGTTTATTATAATATATTATAATACTTTGTATAATGTGTCTATATTGCTGGGAAATAATTTTATACAAAATAAGAATCAAAGATGAAGAAATTATCATTTAATAAAATAAAATATTGATTAGATGACAGCTTGGTGGTACATTTAGGGCCCTGTGATTTCCACAATGTGACTAAACAGGGATGGAATCGCGGAATACATTCAATAATTTTGTATTTACTGTATAAAGTAAAATGTCACAGAATTTTCCAATTCTTGGATGGATAAATCAAAAGTCAGTACACTTAAATCTAAACACGATATGGGCTAGTGTGTTAATATTAAGCTCCAAAAACGGATTGAAAAGTTTTTTTCACAAAAGTAACGCCAGTTACTTTTTTCCCATTTATTGACTGACAGTGCGCGGTGTGAACATGATCTTTCTCTAGTTCTAGACTAAATCTGAATGTGCATTAATTCATCCCACTCACAAAAAAAAACACAGATTCAGTATTCATCAAAATTAATTAAAACAGTGAAATGCAAACTGAATTTACTTTTCCTTCAGCCTGAGGTTTATTCATTAAAATTGTTTTGGTGTGAAAGGCTTTTACATTTGCTATAAATTGAACTTATGATATCAAAAACAAACAATCAAGCCCTGCTCATATTTAAAAAGTAATGCAAAAGTAACGTAACACATTACTTTCCAAAAAAAGTAACTAAGTAACGTAATTAGTTACGCAATATTTTAATGCATTACTTTTAAAAGTAACTTTCCCCAACACTGTTGACAATGGTAGTACTACTACTACTAATACAAGTATTATTAAAACATTATTTTAAAGGAATATTGAGCTGAAAAAAACATTTACCAGAATTTATGTATGAAACCATTAAAATGGAATTCAGAAAATTTATGGAACATATAATTTGGTAAAAAATGTAAATACATTTGAGGGGAAATACATTTCATAGGGCCTTAAAATGTAATTTCTGTAAAATGTTAAACTGTAAGTTTCAAGATTTAAATTAGAAATTATTTTTGATTAATACAATTTATTGTAACCATTAAAACATAGTCTAGAAATATTAAAATGGAAAAACTGGAATCCAGAAAAAAATGTAAATGAAATAACGGAATTTGGAATTTGGCTCGTTCGTACCTCACTTAATACATCTGAGATGATTTGAAAGATGCGGATCTTCTAATCCTGATATAATTTTAAAATAATATAATAACGTTATTTTAAATGATTGTCCCTGGACCAGTAGGGTACTCTTGTAATAAAGTAGTGGTGGCTGGGGCAGATTTTAAGTATCAATTCTGCTTAAAAAGATGCAGTTTAATCCTGTTTACATGAAATAAGCTTGCTCCCGAGCAGGTTTAAATTTACGGACCTGTTGCTATGACAGCAAGTCCGGGATGAGCTTCGAAGAACCAAATGATCCAAGATCAAGTGAAATCGGCAACAATCAAATCCAGCTAACTGAGTTAGCAATGTACGAAGAACGTGCCACTAATCTCTTTTCTCATCTGCGATTGTGTGCTCCTGCCAGCCTGTTCTTATCTGTCTGGCATTAGAGACAGAACTTTGGGTGTAATGAGTCAGGGATATTTATGGTCCTTGTATCCTTTGCTGGATAAGCTTACTCTCCTCATGCTAATCTGGTTAAAGAGGCAGAGCATGTGGTCCACGTGGTCTGCGTGACATGGATGACCTAGCTGGCTAAATGATGACCTCTAGGTGTGAAGGCCTGCTGCTTGCTACACCTGCGACTTCTAATCATGTACGACTGAACAGAATGCACAAATGAAACATCAAAGACAAATTAACAATGACTAAACTTTACTAAGAAGTTAGAACATCTATTGAAAATGCTATAATGTACACATATTAAAACTATACAAAGTTGCATGGCGCCTCAGAACTTAACCATATCAGAAACCTATTGAGAGTACACCAATAAAAAAAAATAATTAATAATAATTTTGAGAGCTGTTTTGATGGTTCGGATTGACATAACTGGATTTATCCCACTACTTTCATTCACCTTTGATTTCCTAAACTTCAATCCAATCTCACTGATATGGCACAGCTAGCAAGGTTACAAAGATCGAACTCAATGAAAGCAAACACCCTTTTTCTCAGGATAAGAACAGTTGTCTTCATCCTCAGACAAGGATTTATCAGGACAATTTTATTGGAGCATGCTGCAGAATTTTACAGAGCCTCCTATCGCACTAAAATTATTAGCAATGCCTCTGTGGTATCTTTGAGACAATGAGCACAGCTTATAAACACAAAAACATCAGCAAAATAGCCCTGGTTCTACACTAGCTTCATGGGTAGGGGGAAATCACGTCAAACTAGTGGAAATGAACAAAATACATGTCCTTTAAACAGATATAATTATTTGTCATGGTTAAATTAACTTTAGTTAATGATCTATGAGTAATGATTTAAGCAACAATAAATACACTACAATATTAATATATAATTTTCCAACAATACAGTAAAATACACAGTAGCCTTGTAGTTTATTTATTGTTGCTTACCATTACTCGCAGATCATCAACCTAAGTTAAATGTTGTTTAGTCATGTCATTTATTTAAATACATGAATGTGAGATGTTTATGTGACTGTATTACTAAAATAGTATTGTGCCGCTAGTCACAAGGTAAAGGCTGAGGTTCTGTTCACAATGTTTAATGCATCCATCGACATAGACACCAACACCATAGAAATAAATAAACAGGACAAATATAACAAAAATGTCACACACTGAGTTACATGTAACGCGCATACGACTTTAAACTCGTTAATAAAAAAAAATCATCCACATACATAGTGTTTTATAGGTCTTTCACTGCATTTTGTACTTATTTTTTTGGTTGGAATGGACCTGCCGTCCAGCGTCATTCGCAAAGTGCCCGCGGGCAGAGGTGTTGATCTTGAAGCTGTGAGAGACCATCTTCATCGCTGACACGAGATTGTATGGATTAGCAGGCAGTGCTTCGGTGGATTTATGGTAAATATCCACTAATGCTGCTTTCACGTGCTATCGGAAATTTCCTATTTCCCACTTATGAAATCCTGATTACGAGCTTGTCCTAGTGCTTAAGAATAAAATGCAGCATCCCATTGGTTGACAATCATATAAACATTCACCGCACTATACATGCAGTTTGCTGACAACTCTGGAATTTCGGTCAAATACATGCTTGTTTCACTGCTTATAAAACATACAATATGCTTTGAATGATCATTCATATCTAGCCTATAAATACACTACTTCAGCGACAAGACAAAGGGATGTAGTTGTTGTGGGAACAGCATTGACAGCAGCAATGGTTGTCCCCTCCACCATGTTTAAAATGTATGACCTCGGAAACTCTGGAATCAACATTTATGCTGCGATCCAGGCAATCCATAACCCGTGCTTTTACAACCTTCTACCCATGAAAGTGCACTGGAACGGCAGTCAAACCCGTGACTTCCCACCCGTGAAATTGTACTAGATCGATGTACTCCAGTTCTGCGCTCTTACGTCACATAGCCCGCGAAACAACAATGGCAGCCCCTACGGATGCGGTGTATAAATAGACTTTAGGACAATATAACGTTGCAATCAAATTATAATAATATAATAATAATAAATAATAGACAAACGATTATGTATTACAATGTAATGTGTCTGAAACGGTAAGTATTCTTAATACTTATATGACAAGCAGTGTTGGGGTAACGCATTACTAGTAACGCGAGTTACGTAATAATGTTACATTTTTCAAATAACTAGTAAAACAACGCATTACTTTTTAATTTACAAGAAAATACCAGAGTTACTTTTTTCCCATTTATTGACTGACAGTGCGCTGTGTGAACATATTACTGTAGTTCTAGGCTAAATGTGAATGTGTATTAATTAATTCCACTCGCAAAAAAAACAGATTCAGTATTCATCAAAATGAATTAAAACTGTGAAATGCAAACTCAGAGTATGATGCAAACCTGCAATAATTAAATATGTTCAATAACACAAATGTATATAATCCCATTTTATTAAACGATGTCTTTGCTGCTGACCTTTGATGATCCAGTTCAACCATACTAATAATCAAGAACTTCTTCTCCTGCGTTCTACTGTACAGATGTGAATTTACTATTCCTTCAGCCTGAGGTTTATTCATTATGCTTTTTTTGTGTGAAAGGGCTTTACATTTGCTATAAAAAACATATTATATTAAAAACAAACAATCAAGCCCTGCTAATATTTAAAAAGAAACGCATTACTTTCTATAAAAAGTAACTAAGTAACATAGTTAGTTACTTTTTAGAGAGTAACGCAATATTGTAATGCATTACTTTAAAAAGTAACTTTCCCCAACACTGATGAAAAGTATATAATTTACTTTATAAGTAAATTCCTTGACATCAGGCAGTTTGGCGTGATTTGCCTGGAACGCTACAAAGTCGTGAGTCGTGGTTTGAAGTCATGACTCAAAAACCTGCCTGGAATGCAACATTATTTCTGAATTTCCCAGTAGTAAATACTACTTGAGAGGCCGTCCAATTTCCGATTGGGAAGCTCTTCGTATTTATGATAATTCCGGTATCACGTGAAGGCAGCGTTAATCCAGTGCTCTTTTGTATTTGTTTTCAATATACTGCTTTACAGTGTTAGAAACTCCACAGGCTATTTAGTGAGTGAGCTGTCCGCATCATTAGTGAACCAATTCAGGGCTGCGTATCCTCAGACCATCTTAAGCCAAAGTTATTACGGTTTTATTTTACTCTTGAGCTTTGACAGGTGCAACACCAACATATTTGTTGAATTTGATTGGCTTGAAATATTTACAAAGCATATTTCAATTTTTGTCCCATTTCTCCTTGATAGCCTCTTTTTGATGCCATGTAAAATAGTTATGGTTAACTGACCTTTATAAAACATGTGACTTGTGACAAGTGGTTATTAAATGTATATTTCAACTTTAACACTTTTTTATAACACTACAAAGTTTTGAGCAGCAGATATGAATTTTCATGATCAGGTCTGAGGATTATGAGTAAAAACATTTAAATTAATTGCATTACCTGCACTTGGGATGAGAGACAGATGGAACATTTGGAGAAGGATTATGTCCACTCCAGTCCTGTGCATTGCAATTGCCCACGAATTAGACTTTGTCCCTTTACTTTGTCCCTGACTGGTGTAATAAAGGAGACAGCAATAATATTAAATAGTGCCATCTAGATTTAGTCTGCCAGATTGTACCAAATGGGCTTGAAAAGAAACAGACTTTAAATAAAAATATAATCAAAAACTACCTAAAAAGGACAGAGTGGAGCAATTATCTGACAAATAATCACTCCCACACCCACAAGAGCTTCAAATACCAACATCTGTCACCACGACAGTCATTCTCAGCCCAGTGTTTGAGAATGAATCACATACAACAGGGAGGTTTATGTTGAATTATACTTTTTTTCATACAAAACAACTCTTTATTTTCCTAATGCAGGTGCCATTTAGAATCTAACATCTAACACAATTAACATGTTGTTATTATTTTGCACTTGCCAAATATTTCAGTGGAGTCTCTTGACTTATCCAAAATTTAGTATTAAATTGGAAAGGAATGTAAAATTAAAGTATTGTTACTAGTTTATTTGTTTTTAGCATGGATTTTGTACATAATGCCATTGTTTTTGTTTTCATAATCTATTTACATTTCTACGCAAAAGTCTACTTATAACACTGAAGACAAAAACTATGCATATTTTACTAAATGTTCATGTTTGACAGCTGGTAAGTCAGCTTAGCTCTTTTGGAGGTATATGGTATAGTTGTGTGCTGCACCCTGATCAGTAAGTGAGTTGTCTCTCCACACCACTGCAGCTAAGTGCTTCTTTGAATGTGATGGGGGACACTCCTGCTGTGTTGCCTGCAGGCGAAATGTCATCATATGATATATTGTAGACACTGTGAGCAGCAGGAAACTGTCACGTGGAAGTCAATGCCATAACACTTCAGATGTCCCAAAGACAATTTAAGGCCAGCAGGTGAAATTATGATCACTATCCCAATAGGCGCCGACACAGCATTCCATTTTCTATCTCACCCCTTTCTTTAGGTCTGCCTGCTATTCACTTCCCTCTCTCTCCAAATCACACCACCACCAAAATCTGTAATGTGTCAGTCACGCATGGCATGACTGAATTCATAGTGCCAAGTGATACTAGTTTGCCTTCAGAGCCTTACTTTGAAGAGATTCTGCTATTAATTCTGCCTGACTCCCAACCAGTCATGTGAAACACGGGTTTTCCAAGAGAGTGCAAAGATAAGCATCAATTGCAATGAATAACTGAATCTGATAAATGTTGTGTAAAGTAAAAAAGATAAAAAAAATGATTGCTTTAAGTCAGAATAATAAAAAAAGTTCAGAATGATGGAAGATTTGCAGTGAAATATTTATTTATTTGGACACTGTGAACAGTCCATTTACCCACAACGAGTTCTCAAACAATGTGAACTAAAGAAAAAAATAGTTTATTCATAAAATTATATTTATTTTACATTGTTTGATAACTCATTTTGGATTATTGTCAATTATTTATTTTTATTATTTTACAAGTTCATGCTTTTTTATTTATTTTTCTTAAAGTCATCATCATTATGGTTCTAAACTATGAAGTCGACAGCTTGCTTTGCCAACTGACATTAAGACAGAAAGGATCAAATATTTTCTGTGCAATAGTTTGTGGTGACAGTCTGCATTCAGTTTTAAGCACTTTTTGTGACTTAGACCATTGCGGCTTCACACTAATTGAGCTGTAGAGTGTGACGAGAGAAACCCAACAGCAGAGTCCCAGAAAGACTTGTTGGAAGAGGAATTGTTGCAGACTAGTGCTGTGGCTTAAATTTGCCTTGTGCCTGACCACAAACACACTCAACTTTTATTTTATTTTATTTACGCTTTGATTTAAATTTTAAGATTTGCTAAAGGACAAAGAAGATTCAAGCTGAGACTCTCTATAGTATTCTTGTGCCTCTGACGTTTAGCTATTTTTCAAACACTAGAAGCAGAATGTGTAGTTTTGAAAGAAGATTCAATGGTGTAAGATTTACAAAACATAAAACAAACATATTTACTGTCTTTTGAGAATTAAGTATTAGAAGTTGAGTCTTGAGGTCTGTAATGGTTAACAATGCGCATAATTATGACATATTGTTAGTAGTTTTTATTAGAGCGCTCTAATTTGCATCAGTATATTCTGAATTAAGAATATGGTGTCATTATTTTGCTTTTCTTTTTAAAAAATCTGAATTACTGCCAGTGTTGTTGTTGTGTGTAATTTACAGGAATGTGCTGTCATTTCTTTGTGATGCCCATTGTTTTTTAATGGAACCCAGATGAGATTTAATCTGAGTGTGGTCTTATTATTAGAAACATCAGTTTAAATTCACAATGCTTTTGCATCTTCTTTTGTCTACTGTAATTATGGTATCTTAGGGTGAACTCAAGGAAATATTGATGCACATGAACAGCACTGTGACCGCAGTGGAGTCATTCAGGTTCCTGGGAACCACCATCTCTCAGGACCTGAAGTGGGACAATCACGTTGACTCCATCGTGAAAAAGGCTCAGCAGAGGTTGTTCTTCCTTCGTCAACTGAAAAAGTTAAACCTGCCACCGGCGCATATGACACAGTTTTACTCTGCTGTTATTGAGTCGGTTCTGTGCTCCTCTATAACTGTCTGGTTTGGGTCAGCCAGCAAATCAGATATAAGAAGACTGCAGCGGACTGTTAGGACAGCAGACAGGATCATTGGTGTCCACCTGCCCAGCCTTCAGGACTTGTACAACTCCAGAGTGAAGAAACGGGCAGGCTAACATCATCACAAACCCCTCTCACCCCAGACACAACCTGTTTACACTTTTCCCCTCAAGCAGACACTACAGATCTCTGTGCACTAGAACATCTAGGCATAAAAACAGTTTTTTTCCCCATGCCATCTCCAGCCTAAACAGATAACACAGGAATTACCTGTATTCTGTAATTCATGCCTGTAATTCATTACATATTAACTCTCTCAAGTACTATGTAAATACATATGCATATTTTCTATACAGCTGTATATATAGTAAATTTTGCACAAATCTTCTGTTCCAGTTTCATATTATTATTTATTGTTAAGCCTCTTTAAATGTTTCTGTTTTCATGTTAGATAGGTATTTATGTATGTATGCGTGTATGTACCAAGAGCTTCTTAAAAACCACAACAAATTCCTTGTGTGTTTGTGCACACTTGGTGAATAAAGCTGATTCTGATTTAATGTAGCTTGCTGTGAAAGAGCCAACAGAAAAAAAAAAATCCTGTTTTATTAATCTCCAGTTGTGGAAGGAACCTTTAGACTAGAGTGCTGACCAGTACATCAAGAACATGTCTGCTCTTTATTATTTAAATTCACTTCTGTTTGATTATTTTTCTCAGCAAGTAGGAAACAAAATCACATAATGTGTTGCCTACAGGAGGACAGAATCGTTTTTTTGTTATTCTATATGTTTATTTCACAGTAAATGTATGCTTTGTAATACAAAAGATACTTTATGTAGTCAACGTGTTTTCCATTAAAAAAAATCTTTAAAACAAAAGAATTTGTTTGGAAGCTAATTTGTGTCTCTCTTGTTTCAGAAAACATACGTTTCATACCCCAACGGCATAAGATGTTTGATTACATAAGAAAAATCCAAAACTCAAAACAGTTGGTTCTGAAAGTTGTCATAACACTCACTAAGGAGTCAAATTACACTAAAATAAGAAAACAAAATAAACAAAAAGACAAAGAGGGTGAAATTATATTACCGGGTTTACCACAGGGAGGAAAAAGCAGCAAATAACAAAGAATTTGAAAAGAGATGAGAGGAGCTGTGTGAAGCAGCCTGTCAGCAGCTACTTCAATAACATTCTCTCTACTGTGACTCCCAAAACATTGAGCTTTATCTGCCTCCACACCAACAGATACAAGCAATAATTACTGCACCAGTCTGATTGGGACAGAGGGAGGGGAATGTCCAAAAACAGCTGGACGTTGATCAGGCCACTCAAACTCTCACAAATTCTTACTACCACTCAAAATCAGGCAACTGTAACAAGTTCAAGATATCAGTTCAAAAGTTTGGAGTTGGTAAGATTGATTGATTGATTGATTGATTGATTGATTGATTGATTGATTGATTGATTGATTGATTTTTAAATGAGTATCTTATGCAGACCAATGCTGCATTTAGTTGATCAAAATATGGCTGAAAACCACAAATTACTATTTAAAATACCGGTTTTCTATATTAATATATTATAATATTTTATTCAATTTATTCATGTGATGGCAAAGCTGAATTATCAGCAAAAATACTGATGAACAAAATTATTTTGAAATTATTAATTGAGAATTTCACTAAATGTGTTTATAATGCAGAAGATGCTCTTCAGTGCTCTTGTAACCTTGGAAAACCTGTAGGCTCAAGTAGTTGTTTTGTGTCTGCACATTTCTTATTATTATTATTGGCCTGTTTCCTGTCTTATAAACATGAAATTGAAGATATATCCACATATCAGTATCCATTCTGTGGGCATGAAAAAAATCCACTTGAACAAGCTGAGCTGGCAGCAGGACAGCAACAACATAGCAAGAACGTTTAATTGAATGTTCATTGACTATCTATTGCAGCAGGGGATCTTAGTGAGCAACACAGCGAGACGCTGACAATGGGTTTTTCCTTTCCCAAGAGACCCAATAAAGCTTTAACGAGCCATCCCATTTCCTCTCATCTCCCCTTCTTTGTCTCCATGAGCGAGGACCAGTCGCACACAGAGGGTCCGCATTATGTGACCGATCAATTAAACCCTGCACTTACTTCTGTCAGGGCTTCAGAATAGTCTCATAGGTAGGCTACTCATTCCCATACAAACACTTGACTGTATTCATGAGGGTCCCTTTAAGACATTTCATCTGGCTGATTTATGTTTGATTTTAATATGTATAATATATTTGAGACATTTGACTGTGCTATCCCACAGGCAGCAAATCATGACTTGACTTAAAAACTACAGATATACCAAGACAATTCACTAATATTATTGGTGCAAGAGGAAATCTGGCAGAATAAGTCTCGGCTTCTAAATAAAATCGCCAATTGCCAGTCACTGTTTATGTTAGTGTTTGTTGCTGATTTGAAACATGGTATTTAAATGTGAGTGTGACAAGCAGTTTTTGAGATTTCCCCATTCAAATAGATATGACTTGGTCTTGGTGGATGCCCAAAGTAGCTGCTTGTAGGCAAGGATGCGCAGTATTTAAAATACATGTATTTAAAATATGTATTTGAAATACAAAATACTATTTTTTATAAAATAATCTAATTTATTTTGTATTTAAATACATTTAATATCTTAGCATTTTTGTATTTTCAAAATGCATAAAATACTTTTACAAATCAACCTCTTTATTAGACTGCTGATTTCCTGTATCAACAAGTTCGAACTTGCCACTTTCATGCTTTTCCTGGAAAAATCTTATTAAAGTCGAAATCATAGATATTTAAAATATATAATTTAAAGAAATGTAGCATCCCATTTGTTGACAACTATATCATCACTCACAGTGCTATCTTTACAGTTAGCTTGTTGATGATTCTGGATTTTCAGTTAAATGCATGCTGTTTTGCTGTGTATAAACGATACAAAATGCTTGAAATGGTTATTGCACTACTATGTGCATGACTTTAACATTAAAACAAGGTGATCTTGCTTTTGTGGGGAAAAAAAGCATTACCTGTCCCAGCAGGTAAAAAACAAACATAGCAAGGGGAGCATAGCAATAGCACTAGTCAGTCTTGTCAGGGTTTTTTGGTCAGATTTTGGTTTTATCAACTAGTTAGTCAAATGTGTTGATTCAACTTTAATCATTACTGCTTGCTATTGTGATATGACAATATACAGGTGCATCTCAATAAATTAGAATGTCGTGGAAAAAGTTCATTTATTTTAGTAATTCAACTCAAATTGTGAAACTTGTGTATTACATAGATTCAATGCACACAGACTGAAGTAGTTTAAGTCTTTGGTTTATTTAATTGTGATGATGTTGGCTCACATTTAACAAAAACCCACCAATTCACTTTCAACAAATTAGAATACTTCAGAAGACCAATAACTACTTGGATAAATTGGATAAATAAATTTCAAATTATTTTCAACAGTCGCTTTATCGCGTCCTGGCAGACATTAGCTGTTTTGGTGCAGCGTGTCCGGTGTAGACACGGTGTTACTCACCTATCGAGAAGAACCAAAGTAGCCTCAGCGTTCAATCACAGGCCTTACGCTCCTTGAGTTCTCTCCTGCGCGGGAAAGCTGATTTGATATTTACACGGGTCACTTTTTTTTTTTTTTTTCTATCCACAGATGCAAATTTTCTGCTTTTGTTTTTTTATCCGCCATCTCTATCTTTCTGTCACTCGGCTCGGCTGTTCACTGAAAGCTCTCACCTCCATATCATGAGTAGACATGCCACTTACTGCTGATTGGCTACAAGTTTGTTTTGATACTCGTCCCCGGCTCAGTTTTCGAATGCGTTTTTTTTAAATGACATACCCCACCTTCAACTGTTCCATGCTCCAGCGCGGTTAGCTGTCACACTACATGCGTAACGCACCCGAGCCACCTCTTCAGGTGGGCCAGGTAGGGTGGTCATACGTCCGCATTTTGGCCAGACTGTCCGATATTTTAAGCCCCCTGTCCGGCGCAGCCTCAAGCCGGACACTCATTTGTCCTCCTTTTTGGAGTTGCGCTGAATCTGCCCAGAAAAAACCCGCTCTAGAATCTTTTTTGGGAAGCAGCAGCATAGCGTCTAATGCCATCTAATGCCTCTGGTCAAACAAATGATTGGCTGAAAGCGGTGTCAAATAAATATCTGGTATATCATTGGTTAAAAACGTAAACAAGCCTCCACGTGCTGGCTATGTCATTTCATAATGTTAACATGACGAAACATCAGACCTCATTCTATTCGGAATGGACAAAAGCGCACAAATTTATATAAAAAAGCAGTAGAGACGGTTTTCATGGATTTTGCACACTGTGTCGCTGTGAAGTGTATTTATGTATTTCTATTATTTCCAGAAGTCCAGAAATGTAATGTTTTCTGGCACTGAGACAGATTATTTGTTTATTTATCTATTTATTTTATTTCCAGAAGTTCAGAAATTTTATGTTTTCAGGCACTGTGCACTTAGCAAGACAAGTTCATCTCAGTTGTCAGTCTTTGAAACCGAGATCACAATGTCTTGAATAAATACAAATACTGTGATCAAACACTTTTTTGCCTCTTCTATTACACATAGGTCTACATCAAGATATATCGTAGATCAAATTGTCTGGCAATTAATAGAGAAGGCTATTTCAGTATCACTGTATCATGATACCATCGATATGATGGACAAAATTGTATTGTCTTTGCGAGTACACCAGAGTCCTATGCAATTATTCTTGCCTCACTAAATGCGGTACAGAGCAGTCACACTTGTGAAATGAACTGGACTTTGGAGGTCAATCGTACTCAAGCCAGGATCATCAGTACATCCTAAATCTAAGTGAATAGAAGATAGCTCATAACTATAACCATAACAGCACAACAAATGATGAATGATAAAAACATTGACAGCCAATCGGAATCATTTCTGATTTAAAGAGCTTGAGCATTTAAAGTGACAGATGACACAACTGCATTGTATACTTAGAATACACTAATATAGTTATCTTTATAATTATAGTTCTTGGTGTAAACAGCCCTTAATAGTGTTACTTCACTGGATGGCCAATTTCACGTATATTTTGTGTATTTTCAAAATACAAAATACTGTATTTGTATTTAAATACATTTTCCCACAGAGTATTTTGTATTTTTATTTTAAATACATTTTGATATATTTGTGCCCATCTCTGCTTTTAAGCATTGCCAATATGGCCATAGAGTGAACAGACTTTCCTTAAAAGGGATTTTGGTTCACTCCCATTGGATGTTTGAACATTTGCATAATGTCAGTTTGTCACAACATACATGTAGCTGGAAATTGCCAACTCTGAAAATAAATGGCTTTTAGTTTATTTGTATTATTACCTTCTTCTTCTTATATAAATATAGCCTTTTTAGCCTTAAGCTATTTTTTTTAAAGAAACTTTTTTACAACTACTACAAGCATTAAAAAACAGCTATATATCAATGTAATATTTGAAGCAGAGAGACTAAGACAAAATGCTTCATTCCTCTTTGAATGTTTAGTTTTGTTCTCACTTTTTGTTGTTGTTGTTGAATTAGACAGCAACATTGTGCCTTTGCTGGCATGTCACTGTATCAATTTCTGTCACCCATCATTTTAGATTTGAATATGTGTGCTTATGTTGGTTTGTGTTTGGAAAACTAGGATATCTAAGCTGTCTGAGTCCAAATGTACCACAAAGCACTAATTGTATACTGTATTGCTTTTGAAATTGTTCTGATATGAGAGACATCGCTATGATCTCATCTAGATCACTCGGAGGGCTGGATAAAATTCATTGATGAGCTGGATTTGTTTTAGATCCATATAATCCATATAATCTAACTTGACTATGACGTTAACCACAGGTTTCTGCTATGATTGACAGATCAAGAGCTGATCAATTATTGATTTGGTCATTTGCCAAAGGCAGTCTGGTGTGTCAACCTGATGCCCTCCAAGGTCTCTTCCTTCTTCCCTTCATGTGAGTAAATTCATCTCAAACTCTCAGCTATATATATATATTTTAGTGCTATGAATCCAAAGCCATGTCCTCTCATTAGTCTCTGGCTAACCTTTGGCATGGCTGTCAAGACAAGGTGTAAGATCTGTTGTTCAGAGCACAACCTGGACCTTTGATGGTGTTTTTGAAGTAGGAATAGCAATAATAATCTCCAGACAAAAATATCTTAAAAGCTGCTTTAAACTTCAGCAAATTAAATTAGCAATTTTTTTCACTCTTTGTGTTTGAGTAAGCATATCCCAGAGGGTCAAAATGATAAATTGAAATTGTCTTTCATTTGCTTTCTGAACAACTGCTGGCTGACACTCTCTGAGCACACCCTCAGCTCATTGTCAGCTTAAAGTAGCTACATCCAGAACTGTTGTGGTAGAAACAATATTAAAAATGAGAAAGCAGAGCTGCTCTTTATATACTGCTGCAGCAGCATGAGAATAAAAGACCAATACACAAAGAATACAAATAAATAAGTGCAGTACATATTTGAAATGCAAACGTACCTACATGCTTTCAGAGTTTGTTGTAGACTTTAGTTTCTCTACTTAAAAGCCTATGTTTTAATGAGGAAATTATATGATTATTTTCAAATGATTATATTGTACTATAATATAGTACATTATATTATATTGTAGAGTACACTGTAAAATATATTTGGAAGTTGGAGTATTAATTTTTTTATTTAATTCAGTGTGTTTCTTGTCATTTCCTTGAAATTGTTTGTGAAATTTACTAGCAATTTCTGATTAAAAGTTTCTTCTACACCTTTTTTTCAGTGATTAACTACAGTTATGCCAACACTGGCATATTGACATTGTTTTGTGATTTACAGCTGCATTGCAGTTTCTGGCCATTTACAAATACAGTGATTTCTTGTTCTTGGCTTTATGGGTTAGTGAAGTGTGAGCTTTTTTGGTCTACTCTTTTTGAATACCACATATTTAGACATACCACTTATTTGATATACTGCTGTTTACATATTGTATAGTAACTATAACAGTCTGGACTGGCTCCTTTATTTTGCTGTTTGTTTATGTGTGAAATAAAAAAAAATGCTTACATGACTTTCATCCAATCCTACCAATATACTTGTTAGAAACAGAAATCAAAACTCCATCAGAGTATTAATGTGTCTAAATAATCCTTGTATAGAGTGGGGTGGTTTTTGTGTTGATTCATCTTGATTGAGAATATTTTCTTGTGTTTATATCATTAAATTTATTCTGAGGACTGAGTTACCCTTGATGGGTTTCTCAAAACACGTGAAATGGCCCGAAAAATGCACTGTTTGTACAGGCAAAGGGTGTACAAGAAAAATAAGGCTTTTGTCTAAGAATGGATTTTTAATTTAACTGCATTGTCAGCAAGGTAGTCATAGCACGAGAGAGTGAGAGAGAGTGTGATTGGACATGGGAAAAGAGCAGTGAAGGTTACATTAGGTAACTCTAAGTACTCCGCTACATTTACATTGCCAAGATAGATTAGAGTCAGATAAGCTCATAGCGAGCTCTGATACCTTGGATGAGAGAGTGCTGTGGTGTAAAGGCTCTGTGGGATTTGTTAGAGAGATATATATGATAGTGTAAGAGCAAGTGGACAGTGGCCAGTTTGGTTTTAGCTTGGCACATGATGTTGCAGCGTGGTACTCTGAGTGCCCTTGAGAACAGCAAAAATGCTGCCAAAAGGCTAAAACTAAAATATTCACCCAAATTATAAAACCTATTGACATCTATATGACATAAGTAAATAATCTGTCTAAAATCTGATCTACATTGGTCATGCAAAGAATACTTTACACTCCAAATATAATACTTTGGCTGACCTTCAGTTGTGAAGTGTTTCCACACATTTGATGGGTTTTCTTCACATTAAATTAAATTGTGAACTCAAATGAAATTCTTTGTTTGTGATAGTTTTCTCTTCACATTGAGGATACTTACTCTCCTGATAAAGGAAATACATTTAGTTTGATTAATTAAACAGTAACGAATACATAGAGAACTACATTGCTTACTTTTCCTTCACAATATTGAGAGGTTAGGTAAAAACATCTGGCATGGGTTTGGGTTAATTTGTAGTATGTATAACTAACTTTATAATAAGAAAAGAAAAACTATAGAATTTTATGCAATGTCCCTACTTGGAAAACTACTTTGATGAGTGTGTGTTGCAAAAAGTACAAAAGTGCTTAATCCATGACTCTGTTTTAACTGATATATGCGTCTCTTGCTCTAACTCTTCCACATACAAACATGGACTGTATACCAGTATGCTTTAGTGTGGTGTCTAGACTTCATGCATCATGTACAATCTCCATTATGCACGTCTATAGTGAGTCCTCCTCAGCCCAAAAGCCCAGCAGAAACATGGACAAGAATCCCAGCAGTCTGACTATGAAATATTCATGCCGGTGTCATTCTTATTCATGGCTGGCAGAGAGCTGGGCTTAATCGAGAACACTTCTTCTCGTGTAATAACTTATGCTTTCATAATGGCCGCTGATTGTCAATAGACATGAAATACCGATCACATGGAGTTAAACGATTCACCGGTTTCCCTTTGATATTTCCTCTATAGACGTTAAACGTATTAGCGGCCTCCATGAGGTGAAAGATTGAGTCAGTTCAACCTCGTCTAACCTTTAAAGACTTTCTGTGAGATATCACTTTGCTCCGGACATGCTGGGAGAGATATCAGTAATCTGCTGAATGAGTTCAAATGACTGTGCGGCTTTGGTATGCATGAACATTGCCTGTAATTAAATACAAATTTGCTTTATGATTTAATTTATAGGGCTAATAAGGCATTACACCTTCACTATAAAGAATGCAATTTCATTTTTTTCTCTTCCTGCTTCTTTTCCTAATTTCCTCATTGTTTTGATGCTGATTCATCACACACAAGTTAATTATTGGGTTATCCTAATTACAGAGGGAAGCAAAGCTCTAACAGAGATGTGAAAGGCAAATTTCTTTTGATGTGTGGAAGCATACAAATTAGAGCTTGGTTACCTATAGTCACTTACACTGTCTGTGCTTTTTCAGTAAGAGTGGGCGATATACCAGTAGACAGGATTAACCAGTACAAATTTGTCAACCGGTAGAGATTTTTGACTATCGTCTCAACTGTGGTTACATGGTCATGCGATGTTGCTGTGCTACATGGTCACGGAAACTTTAGTAAGCATTGTGGTTTAAAAACAAGTGATTTTAAATGCAATCAGCAACAAAAGATAACTAATTCCAATACATGAAGACGGTTCTCATAAAGCGCAGAATATTGAATGGAGTTATTTTTGGCACTTTATAGACCTTGAACGGTTAAATGGACTTAAATGACAAAATGTGTATTTGCAAATATCCTCATAAACATGGTAATTTAGATCTTAAATTAAAGCAAACAGCTGAGAAAGAAAACACATGTATAACAGTATATTGGATCCGGGTAGCTCTTAAAGTGACAGCAGTCTAATATTCCTGCTGTCTGTCATTCATATAAATCAAACAACAAAACGGAGAAAATCTCTTACTGCTCTTGACTAATTCACTTTTGTAACTTTAATATGAATAAATATAGGCTATATTTAATTTACACAGTGAAGAATTATACATTTATTATTTTATACAATGTATGTAGCATTTCTTATTTATTTGTTCTACTGTAGTTTCCTTTGTCCTATTGCTTGTAATTAGTTTTTTATTCTTATTTAATCGCTGACTGTTTACTTGCCTTCAGTGAGTTTTATTTTTATTTTGGATAGCATTATTTATCTATTTATTTATTTATTGTAATATTGACACTGGTGATTTGTTTATGGTATCAAAACATTTGATTTCATAAAGACCTTATTTAAAGCAAAAATAAATATATTGTGATACTGTTACCGTGAAATAAAAATATTAACATTGTGATATAAGATTTTGTCCTACCCCTAATTTGTGTATTTTGACACCTCAGTGGCTTTTTCTGTCTCATTACTTCCTCTTAGACCTGATGCAAATAAGGTCTAGTTCTGTTTTTGGTATATATTTGTGAATTTGCTGCATTTATATAATGCGTACAAGTACCAAACAATCAACAGGCATGCTAAGTGGTCTGTGTTGCTGAACAAGTAATTTAGTTATATGTATTATGTAGAATATTGCTTTGCCTAGTTGGTAAAACAATTTTTTTTTACTAAAACATTTATTCCATATACTTTTAATTGGAAGAAAACAAAGCATTTCACAAAAGTTACATCAAAGCAAAACATAGTTCAATTATACATGAGCACATGACACCTCGTCCTGCTTGTAGATTGCAGACTGTTGATTTTTGCCTATTTTGTCAGTAAAACAAAGAGAATCAAACGGTACACATCTTGAACTATCTTCCTTTTACAGAAAACACATTGCAATACTTATTACCTGTCTGGTATTGCCTTTTGGGCTTCTATCTGTGTGTGTAATGAAGCTCTTCATATATATATATATATATATATATATATATTAACAGAGATGTGAAAGGCAAATTTTATTCCATTCCATATAGAATAAAAGAAACAGTAGAGGTTATTTCATACTGACCAATTATACGGTTAAGGTGTGAGGCATACATTGTGTTAAAATAGAAAAAATGTTTTTTACCACTTAAGGACATCTCTAACGTATAAATTAATATGAAATACAATTGTATATTAAAGCTGCAAGCAGCGATGGAAGGGACCTCACACGGCTCACCGCCGACCGGTGGCTTCAGAAAGACAGGGAACAGTGAGCAATATGCATTTAAAAATGCAAATATAGAGGAATATGTCAAAGTCATTTATATGTACCAAACCTGCTGCCAGCTGGTGGCACTATGTCCATAACTGAACATTAACATATAGATGTCTTCAGGCTAGCACCTTTATCGAACATATGAAGTTTGGTGCAGATTGAACATAGTATGTTTGAGTAAGTGTAAAGCCTGACACATCCTGTTGTCAACAGATGGCGCTATGGTTAAATCTGAATATTGGCCTTTAAATGTCTTCAGGGCAGGACTCTTACAAAATTTGTGAAGTTTGGTGCAGATTGGACATTTCATGCTTAAGTTAGTGTAAAACAAATAATTTCCTGTTGCCAGCAGGTGGCGCTATGTCTATAACTAAACATTATCGTGTAGATATTATGAGACCAGTACTTTTATCAAACATATGAATTTTGGTGCAGATTGAACATGGTATGTTTGAGTTAGTGTAACACATGATATATCCTGTGGTCAACAGGTGGCGCTATGATTACATCTGAATTTTGGCCTTTAGATGTCTTCAGGTCAGGAGTCTTACCAAATATGTGAAGTTTGGTTCAGATTGGACATTGCATGTTTAAGTTAGTGTAAATCAAGTCATTTCCTGTGGCCAGCAGGTGGCGCTCTGATTATAATGGAATATTCGTATTTAGATGTGTTCAGGCCTGGATTCTTATCGAACGTGTGAAGTCTGGGGCAGATCGGTTATTGTATGGCTGAGTTACAACAACTTTTATTCCCATGGCGAGACATCGAAATTTGTGATGCCGCCAAGGACACGATTAGCGAAAACTCAAGCTCTTCGCAATTTAACATCACAAAGGCCTTTAGATTAAACTGACCTAAATATTATGTTGATGTCATTAAATCTCTAGGAGGAGTTAGTTACAGAGTAAAACATGTCACTTCCTGTTGCCAGCAGGTGGCGCTATGACTATAACTGAATATGGTCACTTAGATCTCTTCAGGTCAGGATTCTTATCAAACATGTGAAGTTTGGTGCAGATCGGACATAGCATGCCTGAGATATAACAACTTTCTGTTTCATGGCGAAACATCAAAATTTGACAGGACGCCACGGACATGCCCTCTGATGAAAACTCTAGATCTTCGCAATTTAACGTCACAAAGGGCTTTAGATTACAATGACCAATTTTGGTGTTCATCTGGAAATATCTCTGGGAGGAGTTCGTTAAAGTATGACACCTGAAAATGGCAAAAATGATACAAAATATGATGAGAAAATTAAAAATAGCCGACTTCCTGTTTGGTTTCTGATTTCGTACCTAGAGACTTTTTTGTAGGTATTGTTAAGTTACATGAGTGTACCGATTTTCGTACATGTACGTGAAACGTAGCTCGAGGCGCACTCCGCTGAATATTTATAGGTGGCACTGTCGAGCCATTTTGCCACACCTACTTCTGAAACCCATATAAGACGTAAATTTTCACCAGTTCTGATGCGTGTGCAAAGTTTCCTGACTTTTCGAGCATGTTTAGGCCCTCTAAAATGCGATTAAGTTTGGAGAAGAAGAAGAAGAAGAAACGGAGCAGATTCAATAGGGTCCTCGCACCATCGGTGCTCGGTCCCTAATAATAATAATAATATTTTATATAATATAATTATTTTTGTTTATTGCTCTCTCTCTGTTTCATGGAGACAAATGCTGGCATAAGAGAGGATGGAGTGTTGACAATTTCTTTCTATTGGTTGGAGAGGTGCTGTACTGACAGGGATGAACTGACTCTCTCTTCTCCCCAGAGTAAGAATATGTTCTTGAAAGGCAGAGAAAGCTGCAAGTAAGTGGGACACAGTGATGCTGTGTAAAGAAGTGTCTATATGCTTTCTGGGATCCCAACCTATTTTGGACACCAGCGCTGATGATGGTGATCCATCAGCACATGATAATACTACAGGTAAATTCTCATAAATTAAAATTGTTTACTCACTCTGATGTCATTCTGATCTGGAATGCTGTTTAATTCAATTTACGTTTTTAACAAATTTGTATTTCCATTGCATTTTGTTTCATTTACTTAAATATAATTACGTTTTCTCCTTTTTAATGTAATATATTATAGTTTGGAATGACCTGAAGGTGATCAAATAGTGGCTACATTTTAATTTTGGGCTCCTTAAGAGGAGATGCATTTGTTTTTCTAAATGTTAAAATACTTTTTCGCTCACATTTTAATATGTACATTTTATGATGGTTCATGAAGCATGTTTGAAAAACAAGTGACCCTTTAACTGTCATTTATATGTGGACTAAATACATATAATGCATACTTCATCATGTGCAGAACAGCACCTGCCACTTAAGCAGATTGCATGTAACCACGTTAATTTGCATGCAAGCAAACTACCATGCATTGCATTTAGTTATTAATCATACACCATGCTATCTGTTTCCCAGCAAGCAAGCGTAATTAAGATGGCATACAGGTTTGCTGGATGATGCCAAGCACATACAGAGCGCTGAGACATGAAAAATCCATCTCGCTCCTCAGTCTCTGTGTGGGGTGAAGCCCTGCTGTAAAAATGATCTCCGGTCAGCTCAAAGATGCTTGTGCCAGCAGCACCTCTGCCCAAGTGTGCTTTTATGAGACTTTGATAGAGAGGTGTTTTTCTTTGCATTGTTTTATCTTTTTATTCTCGTTCTCTCTGCACAGCAGAAGGTCAGTGCTGCAATTGAGCGGGTGACATTATCATAAGCACAGGGTAGCTTTCATATGCCCCATTTTTTTATAATATCTCTCATCTACACCTTAGGAGACCACCGTGTGACCCATGTGAAGTCAATAACAAAACAGGGACTATTATAGGATAACAATTAAATAAATCTTTCCTAAGAAAAGAAATGCCTACATTATAAAGAGCATTTTCACTCTGGATAAACTTTCTTTTAAGTCCAGTCACAGCCATTGTAATTAATGGGATAATGGACACTTTCCCATAACTACATTTAACATGCTGCCCTAGATCTAATTAACTCTGTTACTCCAGTGGGGGTTTGAATGATTAAGTTATGCTCTTTTACCGCTTAAGAGCTAATAATGGTATATGTAACATAACAAATTATGTATTCAGATTGATATTTATTTATTTCTACAGAAAAAAAACATAACCTGCTGCATTGTGATGTATGTGTGATTGTGTTGAACTGAGCTGTTTGGTATTTTATAGTTAATTAGGTAAATTATATAGTTGCTGTTTAATGACTTATAAAGAAATGTATTATTATCAATTAGATATTATTGTAGATTTTATTAATTGTTTAAATTATTTATTTTTATATTTTCAATTTGTATATATAAAAAAAATTGTGTTTGTGTCATTTTTATTAGTTCGAATGTCTATAGTTTTTTATGTTTTATTTCAGATTTAGTCAGACTTAGTTCATTAAGTTGAAGAAAATAAAGAAACTGTTTTCTTGGGAACTCATTTATAATCTTAGTTGAATTAAAATAATTTGCAGTTATGTCAGTTATATTAACATTTTCAGCATTATATTGTTTTATATTGTATATTGTATATATTGTTAACTATATTAATCTGGTTGTAAAGCAATACATTGTATGACTATAGTGTAAAAATACTGTAAAAATATGGTATTCACTAGCCTAACATATACTGTAAATGTCATCATTTAAACCCTGATGAAAAATAAAAAAATAATTCAATTTGCTGAGGCAATTAAAGGAATATTAAAAGTCAAGGACACATGATCACAGCCCTGAATGGCCTGTATGTAGAGCCTCAAACAACTTTATTGTGTCATTGATGGTTCCCGCTAGGCAGCTGAATGGAGCACCTTACTGGTACTGGTAAAATTATACCTCATGTGGAGAAAATAGCCTTTTTGTATAATATCATAAAAACTGTGGGATGCACATTCTAAGGATAAGATTGCCACTCATATTACAGGTACACAGCACACATGCAGTGCAAAGCAAAGCATCATATTTCTGGCACAAATACTTCAGAGATCCAAAAATAAAGCTTTCGAGAGCACCCGAATTTACCAGTCCTTGACTTGGAAATAGTAATGCAATCGGATGTTTCTCACAGTGTTCCCATATCACAATGGCCTAATTTCCTCAGGAATCCTTATGAAAACCTAAGTTCCCTTGAACATTCTCCACTGCGCCCCAGCTTCATTACTCTGTATGCATAGACAGCCCCCTCGGCTGAGAGATCTGAATAATTCAAAGTGCTACGGAGGTTGGGCTCTAAATTGTACATTAATTCACAAATCTCCCCCCACCATCGTTCCAGGACTCCATTGCACTTTTAATAAGTGAGCAGTGAGCACAGCATTATGTCTGATGAGACCAGAGCACATTTTTCCATCGCTATGCTTGTTGTAATTTCGACCAACTGAATTATTTCAAGATGATTCTAACTTATTTTAATGGTGACAGCAGCACTGCCTGCTGCCTCTTGTCAACTTAATATATGATCTTTCAGCTGCTGTGATAAAATTACAGAAAACTGAGTTTTCAGATACAACGCTATAACACTTACAGCAGATTTACAATTACAGTACAAATATGGACACTTCTAAATTAATCTTTATAAAGACTATTGATTATAGTTAGTTATAAAGCATGAAGTTTTCCCTACAGGAACCCATGAAACAGAGCAATGGCTCATTGTGACAAATGATTTGTTGTTAAAATATAATGAATCCAAATACTCCTGAGAGAAATTGCCACTTTTGGTGGTGCTATAGCAGCTGTTCAATCGGCCACATATGTTTTGGAACAAGAACAAGATTTCCAGCCTGAGCGTATATATGCTAATGTCCTCATAGCTCATTACCAGAAAGCTAAAACCATTGATTTTCAAAGGCATTGACACTATTCTGGAACTGCAGTGGCATAATGCTAACAGAGATAACTTGACCTCAGTAGCCTCTGGCTCTGTTCCCTCCAGCACTTCAATTTTTACTCCGAGGCTTGAAAGAATTTCCATTAAATTAGTCTCTCACTCTCCATTTGATGGCAAAATAATATTAACCACAAAACTGAGAACTGTAGTTAATAGTGAGTTTGTCACGTTCTACATCTCCCACTCACAAGCTGATGCTGTATGCAATATAAAACAAACAATAAAATAGGGATACAACTGCTGATCTTTGTCTCACTGATTCATTTAGATGTAATTCGATAGAAAGCTTTGTTGGGTCTCAGAGCTCACAGGTGTTATTCACATCAATTATAGATGGAGCAATGCTGGCTCTTTTATGCAACCTCTCACTTTCCTCCTCCTCCTTCTCCTCCCAACTTCTTCTTCTCCCTTTGTTCCCTATGCTTTCTCCTGTAGAGTGACTCAGCTGGGCTTAGGGATATCCAGCTGTTAGACAAGCTGTGCGGAGAACTTTGGCCCTTAACAGCCTTTCCTGCATCTGTTAATGGGGGAACATATTTTTTCTCTCTCTTCAAACTTAAGTTCAGCAGGAACTTCTGAGATAACAACCAATAATTTGTTGTTATATCTGAATATACATTAATGCAGACTCTGCTTCATGAACATGCAATTAATGTTGAAACAGAACATTGCTAACTTTTCATTGAACTTTAGATACTTTCTATTTAACATTGTGCCATCTGTTTGTAGTGATGTCGGAGATGGAGATGGAGATGGGCTTGTTCAGGCTAACTGCTCTGTTTATGAGACTTGAGTGTTTTAAGTATTCAAAGTCATTTGATGTAATGTTTTATGCAATCAAAAAAACAAGTTTGACACTAGCACAAGCACCCTATTGGCTGAAAAGCTTCTCATTTGTTTATAGCTTTGGGAAATCGGCCTCTTCTTTTCACATCCACTCCACAAAGACAGATCAGTGACAATGCAGCTAGCACACTTTTAAAACAGTCGTTTTCCAGACAGTCCCAGTATAAAGAGCATATTGGCGGACTGCCATATTGTAAGACAGCTTTATGCAGTGTAAATGAACAGAACGGCATTTGCAGTGGTGTTAACAATTAGCAACATATATAAGAGAGCTGGTTGAATATGATGGAACTCACAATGAAGTATGAGTATTCGCCCATGACCTTGCACTGGTATTGGAAGAATAAAAAAACAAACAAAAACAAATTGGAATCCACTAAGCAATTAATTAAAAGCATTCCAGTAATCATCTTGGAATAATTACAGAGTGAAAATTGTGTTGTTTTCATAACTAATAGCAAGAAAATCTCAAGAATGTCTCCAGAATAAATAAGCTGTCAGTCCAATGTGTTCCTGTGGCTCAGTGGTAGAGCATTTCGTCAGCAGCGCAAAACGTTATGGGTTCAATTCCCAGGCAACACATACACTGTTAAAAACAATGTCAAGTTGCTTTGGATAAAAGGGTCTGCTAAATGCATAAATACATTTGTATTTATTTAAATCCCACTACCCTTTATCAATCACAAAACTTCTATGACAAATTGTATTGGTTTTGACTTCAGTTTATTTTGTTTTTCACAATTCAGTCGAGTTGTATGTGTCCTCTCTTTGCTCCCACTTGGTTATTTTCCATTACTTGGCCTTGACTCATATGTACCCATATTGCGACAATTTGAAATTGAATGGGAAGAAACAGCGTTTGTTCCATGTTGTTTACTTCTCTGCTGTTTTTGGTATTTATTTTTGAGAACAGAAGAGAAGATACAAAGCAGCGAAGACTTCTCGTTCTACTTCTGCCAAGCTGTTCTGTTGCCTTTGGGGACTTGACCCTCCATCTTTCCCATTTTCTTGTCTTTTCAGTCTGTCAGTCACCTCTGTGCCTGTCAAATCACTGTTGAATACCTGTGTACACTGTTGAGTCATGTGTTAGTGAAGTAAAAGTTTAATGTGAAAACAAGAATTGGAGCGGAACATGCAAACATTTTGAAAACCTAAAGTTAATTTTAGACATAGATGACTTCCAGTATTCCATTAAAACTAGAGTTTGTTTGTTTGTTTGTTTTATTCGTAATTTTTTAAGGTTATGTTAGACATATTTTTTTGTCTTCTGTAAGGACAGGATAAATTGCAAAAGGTTTAGTCCCTTGGTTATAGGGCTGTCAGTGATCTAAATAGATGCATCAAAATGTTAGCATCCTGAACAGCAACCTCTTTGAAATCCCATTGTATTACTTTCCATTCCATTTGTTTCCATAGAGCCCATGTGTCACTGTTGTACTGGGACAGCAATTAAAAACAAACGATTCACACTGACATACCTCATGAGGAGGTCATTCTGCACAAGACATTACCAACTGTCCCATTAATCTAACTAGCACTGACCTTGATATGAACCGATTGTGTATAATACACGATAGTAGTGATCTTGTTTATTTAGTAGTTTGTTTTGCATAACCGATACCAATTATTTGCATGTTTATGTACCCGATAACCGATATCCAGAATGGTTATTTATTTACTTTATAACAGTAAATAAAGTAAAAAGGTTTATAAGCTGTTAAATAGGCTAAAGAGTGAATAATAATTCACTGGATAATGTTAATTCACTGAATAATATTCTCTGGAATATTGAAATAAGCTATAACAAACAAAACATCATATTTTATTGCATTTTATTGTCATTCAAGATTAGGGATTTAACGATTACCGGTTTGACGATAAATCATGATACAATTCCCCACGGTAAGTATTACCGTTTCATATTTTAAGTAATAAAACCACGATTAATCCGTATTACCAAGATTTGAACATCTCACGATAAAAAAAATACTGTCCAGCATAAAGCATAGTTTTCAGTAATGGTCTCACGTGCACACAGCACTCAGAGTAGTTTCGTTTTGAGTGAAAATAGAGTGGAAAAACTGTGAGGTTTTAAAAGAGTGCTGAGGGAATTATATGTAAGGAATAATTGACGACGGGCCGTTGAATTATTAGAAAAATAATGCACAGGTGTGCATTATTTTCTAATAATTCAATGGCTCGAAGTCAATTATTCCGCTTATACTTCGGTTGCCACACATCAAGACATCGATCAAATGATATATTTCAAGGCATTCTCAGGTTTTTCTACTTCAATGGCTATTGTGAGTAGGATTATTTCTTCCGCATCTCATCTAACGCCTCCCTTGCTACTTCCAAAATGTCATTTTAAACCGTAACGTAGGCATGAGTCGTTGATAGCAGACTAATGCAGTTAATACAGTTAATATCTAAGTTATGGGATAGAGAGAGAGAGAGAGAGAGAGAGAGAGAGATTAATGTTACATCTGTGAGTCAGTGATCAGTGAAATTTTTCATCTCCGTTTTTATTAATAATTTAAAATTAGACAAATCTGCTATTATTTTAATCTCCAATCTGTTATTTATCGGTTTAGATATTTTTAAAATTATTCAATAACTAGCAGAAGACACTAACTGGTTTTAAATTAAAGTTGCGCAGATGGGGTAAGTTGTACCACTGCATTACAATATGCCCCGCCGTGCTAATCTGTGCCATTCGCAATGTAATTCACACTATTTTTCTTCAATACATTTTAATGAGAAACAATGAGAAACAGGTGAATAAAGACTGACAATCATTGTTTAATGTTAAGAAATTATTGTTTCAAGACATGGAAAGCATTTTGGCTCATTTATATGGGCCGTCCCAGGCATGGTTGCAATATGTTCATTGTCAAACTCAAAAATATGATGACCTTTAATTATTAAAAAACGCCATTATTTTATTTAAAATAAATAATTATTTCATTTTATTGACCAAATATTTTAATTTTTTCATAAGATCAGATAACATTTTGGGCTGTCATATGGTCATGTTACAACATGTCCCGCTCAGCTGTTACAATGTACCCCACCTACGGGGCATGTTGTCACATTTAACTTCCAATTTTTGAGGGTAAATAAAGAAAAACATATACACTGTATTTATGAAACAAAGTGACACATTTGTACTAGACAAGTGTGAAATTACTCTGGATAAAAAAATATACTTTCAACACGAAGTGGATTTACACAATATGAGAAAGTCAAAAAGTGTTACTTTGTGATCCGCTCTCCCCTACCTAATGTACATACAGTTTAATACGACTATAACTAATTATATAATTAGCCTATTGAATAAGAGTCTGAAGCTAAATTATTTAAAAAACATGTGTGCTTTCTGTATTCTGATAATTTAAATAATTGTGCTTGCAAATGTATCTTTATATCCCCTTATGAAGCTAAAACACATAATTTGAAAACATTTAATTGCGCTCCTAAACAATTTTTAATGCGCTCCTAAATTTTTCAACATGTGCTCCTTGTGAAAAAGGTAAGCATCAAGCCATGAAACAGCTGTAATTCAGCTTTTCTAAATAAAGCGCCCCCTGCTCTCAGAGAGTAGATTTACAGAGACTTACATTCACATTCAGTCTGTGTGCAGTTTCTGTCTGGCCAAAACTTGATCTGTACTTTTTGAACATCTCCAGCACATTTTAACAATACCGTGATAATACTGATAACCATGATAATATTGGTCACTGTAATCGTGATAAGAAATTTTCATACCATTACATCCCTATTCTAGATTATGAAATGCCTGCTGACAGCATGGTTTATCTATGCTTTTACACAGAACTATACTCAAACTGCGATCGCTTGCGGATATAATAAATAATAGAGATAGAGATGTATTTATTTAGATGTTTATTGGCGAAATAATGGTTAATGTTAATATAATTTAGCGTGTTTAATTTAAGTGAATCTTGTTAAAAGTTACATGAGGTGGCCGTGCTGGAGCATTTCCTGAGCATCAACCGCTGAGTGAACAGCAATATGAAAGCGGCTTCACGAGACTAAGATGAGCATATACAACAGAGAGAGAATTAAATTCAGCACTTTTATTTCCAACATGCCCTCATTCATGACTGTATTTAATTGAGGCAAAGTTACGTCTTTATAGGGAAAGATTGTTATATTATCTTATGTGACTCCGTGAGTTCATCTCTGTTTCTTAGAGTCAAGCTGCATAAACTGCATTTCAGGCATACATGTAATACATCCAATTTGTGTGTTAATAGCTATGTTTACTAACAACAAATCAAGTACCTGTGCAGGCTGCCGTTGTTGTTGTCTCGTCTCCCCTCAGACACGCTGCAATGGCGATCCTGCGCGCAATTCTCAAAACAACCACAAGATGACGGCATTTATCGGTGAATCCGATATTACAAAACTGATATTTGATTATTGTAAAAGGCTTAAATATCGGGAAAATATCGGTAAATCGATATATCGATTTGTGTTCCTGTGGCTCAGTGGTAGAGCATTGTGTTAGCAGCACAAAAGGTTGTGGGTTCAATTCCCAGGGAAAAATGTATAGCCTGAATGCACTGTAAGTCGCTTTGGATAAAAGCGTCTGCTAAATACATAAATATAAATATACGATTTCTACACGATAGCCCACCTGAGAGCACATTAACTGTGTTTTCCATCTTTACCATCGTGACTGTTATTCTATAAATACAGCCAGCTTTGAGAAAACCCTCACCCACTTTGTGATATCGCATTCTGCTCTCCAACAGCAGTTTTGGGAGATATTCTGGTTGCATAAATGAAGTGTAGAGATACAGCTGAGTTAGATGGCATACAGGTGGAGACAGTGCACTGCTGTGTTGTCTTTGGCAAGATGTTTGAATTCATTGTTCGCTGGCTGTTTACCCGGGTTCGCTTCATGTTGTTTGGAGCTGGCAGAATCCACAGAGGTTTCTTAAAGGGTTTCAGTGAGCAAAGCTGAAAGCTGCTGACTGTTGTTTACTACATTACCCAGAATCCCCAGGGACCGGCTGCTGTGCTGAAAAACATCAGACGGGCCAGAAGCCGCACCTTGGTTGTGTAGAGTAGGATTGAAAATAGGATTAGGCATAACAAAGAGAAACATGACACCTTCCTTATATGAATGAAGTTCTGAAATAGAAGTGTGTTTTGTATGGCTGTCAATATGTGTGTGTGTGTGTGTGTGTGTGTGTGTGTGTGTGTGTGTGTGTGTGTGTGTGTGTGTGTGTTTATATATATAAATAGAATGGGACTCATAGGACTTGCACCGGCTAATTGGACACACTTTTCACTCTTGCTCTGGCTGACCATTTCTTATATCCAGAAGAAGGATTGAAGCAGCCATCTCTCTGTAATTGATAAGTGTGCTAGAGCTTGAACTGCATTTTTACATTCATACATATTTCATCTAAAGCTCACATGGCCTGCACATCATCAGTGCAGTGAGATGACTTCCTCTACAGGGTTCCTTGACTCCTGCCAGGAAATGATTGGCATGGTAAAATTTATTGACTTTTTTTCCCTAAAATGTCTGTTCTTTCAAAGCTGGAGCTTTGACAGACACAGTAATAGCCATTATATAAAGCTCATGGGGGAATTCACTACGAATTAATCACATCCAAGCGTTATTTATTTAGCCGATATACTGTACTATACTGTAGGTTCTTACACTAATAACCATACATGTTACATTCATTTTACCTATTGCAATTTAGCTTACCTTTTATTTATTTTTCAGCAAATTATTATAGATTTTAATATTGGTGATTATTAGTTATCAACCATGACACAAAAAGCACCTTATTGCTGTCAACCAGTAATTTGACTTATAATAATATTCTATATCTTATATTTCATTTTAATATTCACATTGTGTTCCATAAGATATGAACCTTGTGTAAGCTTCTGATTCAAAGAAAGTGTAAGAATAAACTATTGACTCAAAAAATAAATGCTTGTGAAGAATCTGAACCTTGAGAGGCAACTCTTAACGGTGCCATGATGATTTTACGGCTCTTTCCTCTAGTGGTGTTCCCAAAGGGCAAGAAAGCTGATTGGCTGGTGACCCATGTTTGAGATGGCTGCCATTGATGTAGCTCTCTACCTATTATCTTGCTTGAGTGATCTCAAAGCTTGTGAGTTTCTTGTCTTGTCACACCTGTTTTCAACTGATTGAGTTTGATGCTTCCAGTTCAATAAAATCACTAGTTTTAACCTCCAAAGGCTAGACTAAACCTAGAACCCTGAGGCAAAGTGTTATCTGGAAACATTAAAAAGTTAGACCACTTTTACTTTCTTTTCTACAACTTTTTAAAATGATAATTCTATTAGGTTTTAAGCTTTTATTACATACACTGAAAAAAACACCCTATTGTAACAATATCATATTTTGTCCAACACACACACAATAATAAGATGTTTTATTCTTTGGCAAATATGCTGCTAATTTGAATACATTTGTAAGTTTAGGGATGTATTTTTATTTAGGAACCTGAATTGGGATTCAAATTGAAATGGCAGGAAGATAAATGTACTATATCTGTCCATCTGTCTATAACACACAGCACTGATATTCAATATTTCTCATTATAGACAAAAAAATGCAGATTGTATCTGCACATTATTGTCTGGTAGTCACAATCTCTGTTCACAAGCAATTTGGAGCTGGCTGTTTTGATGCTGCTTTCCTTTTCATACATTTGCACGTACCATATACAGTATGTTTGTGGATAATTTTGGGAGATTTGGAAATGATAATAAAACAAATAATTACGTGTAGCAAAGAAAATCTAGTGTGCTGGCTACAAAGTGTCATGTACTATAACAGCACAATGTTCTGATTTGAATTATGCATTCACATTGTTCTTTGATATGTTTTCATATTAAGAACATAGGCCAGATTTTCTAAATAGAAAAAAATTGCAATTAGAGTGAAATTCCATAAAAGTGCAGATGGGAGGGGAAAATTCTGCATGAGATTTATTAGCAATGCACACATTGAAGAACACAGATGCAGCCAGATAATTTCCATAATAACCAGCATAATCTACCAAGAGTAGCACAAATTACCGCCTACTTCAAGACATGCTTTCTTTTGGGTGTTAAATAATAGTGCAAATACCAGTAATTTGACGAGGGCAAAGGTTAGTAAATCATGTTGTGTGATTTATTTGAATACTCTCCTTCCATAGATTTTGTGTCTGAAAGGGAAACTCCTACAAATGCGTATCAAATAAGGTCAGGTGCAAATAACTGTGTCCATGCCTTTTCAGCACTAATTCTTCACTGCGCATCTTTAGAAAATCCTGACAGTATTTTTTTAATGCCAAAAGATGGTTTACGCATGTGCAAGCTTTTAGTAAATCTGGCGCTTAACGGGAGGCAGGAGATGGTATGTTAACACATTTTCCAAAGGAAGACGTTATTTTAACATGGAACAGAAGGTTTCGGCATACAATCTCTAACTCTATTTTCATATTGCTTAGGTAATGACCAATGATTGTGCTCTAAAACCTTGAAAAGTTGCAGCACAAGCTCAGGAAATGCATGTACAAATAATTTTTTCCATATATCATATTACTATCTGGTGGAGTAAAATGAAGACAGTGAAAAGAGGTAGGACAGAAAAAAATCAGTAGTGCCAGAAATTCCATGAAGCCATCTGTAGTACATCAGCACTATGCTGCATCTGATGATTTGGCAGAACATGCTCATCTTTTACCTTTTTCAAGCCCATCAAAATGAACAAAACTGTTCCATTATGTTTTCCACTGCAGGTCTGACTCATTAGTGGGAACAGTTTGCTGTGCAGATGTGCACTTTGAAGATAGCATGAAAGCAATTGAGAATATTCTGTAGACTGCATATTAGAAGAAAACACTGCTTTTGATTCATCCTTGAATTTTTTTATGCTGTAAGAAAATATGAAACCCATTATATATTGTAATTGCTGAAACACAGTTAATCCTTCACAAAACAGTTGCTTTAGCAACAGTAACAACATTTGTATCATCATTCAGTGAGTTTCAATTGATATCCATCTTTTAATTTCTTCAAGTATGAAACAGGATGACATCAAACTCAGACTGTTACGTTCCAATAGATATGTTCTAATCTTGTAGTCAGACACAACAGATGGTGTACAATGTGACTGGAACACTGTCTTGAGTGACAACTTTAAACAGCACAAACATAAACCCGCATTGTGCCATCGATCATTCTATCAAGTTTGCTGGCAGAGCCTCTGGGATTTGACTTTGACAAAGGACATTGAATGCCAATTAGAGAAACACCAAAGCCGTATGATAGAATCTTAGAACATGTCTCTCTGAAATACATGATTTTGATTGGTAAGTCACAACATCCAACACTGCAGATTGGATCTTAAGTATCTGCATTGGTTTGCTAAGTATTATAATCACCTTGCATACAAAACATAGGGTAATGAACGATCCAGCTGTTGGAATCCATTCCCACACCTTCATGTTCTATTAAAAATAAATGTTCCAAAATAAGGGTGCAATAAAAAAAAAAAAAAGGTTTTGGCTAACCAAAGAACCTATCAGTGAGCATTTCTAAAAATAATATTTTTTTTCTTTGTATGAAGAACATTTAATTAATCCAAAGAACACTTCTGTCCTATAAAAAACCTTTTGTACAATGGAAATATTCAATGGATATTGCATGTTCTTTATGGAATCATCGATCACAATAACCTTTATTTTTAAGAGTGTTTAGAGACATGTTGATGTAGTGACCAAAACGTTGTTGATTCTATGCTGTATGATGATTATGGATCTTAACCAGTGTCAGTTTGATAAATATTAGAACCTCTTTATATAAGAAACGTGGCGATAAATGTTCTCTTAACATTTAATAAACTGATAAACTGCAGCGTTGTTGCTAGGCCAATTGTCTTGTACTATTTTTTTCAAAGTGTGGGCTATAAAATCAAATAAATATTTCATGTCAACACAATAATTTATTTGGTAAGCCAACATTACACTAATGTGCACATAGCAACCAGGACTTTATTTCTGGCACCATGTAGAGAACAACTCATTAGTCCTCTCTGCCTCTAGCAGTAAGGGAGCAAGATTATGTAGGTTCGCATATGACCCTTGATCTGAAGTAGGAAATAATCATCTGTATTCAGTCTATCACCAGCTTAGAATAGCACTATTATCGTGCACTTATTATTTTCAAAATATATCTGCACAAATCCTTGCATTGAATAGGGTTAAATATTTCAACAATAATCAAGTGCATTTTAACTGACCCAATCTCCTAATCTTAAAACTCCTGCAAAGTTGGATGAATGTTTTGATAGCAGTATATGTAAAAATGTGATATTCTACGCACTGTATTTATGCTATTTTAATAACTCAACCAGATTTATAAAGTTCTTCAATTATTTTCAAAGACTAAAAGAGGATTTGAAACAAATTGAAGATTATCACCTATCACGACCGGAGTACCTTTTTAAAAACTGGCACATATGTTAAACAAGTGCTATACATTTGCTTATGAAAGCTGATACTTATTATGAGCCCTCAATGCAGAGCAGAGGTGGGTAGTAACGAGTTACAGTTACTTCGTTACATTTACTTGAGTAAATTGTTTGGGTAACTAATACTTTTAGAGTATATTTAAAAATGGGTACTTTTAATTATACTCAAGTACATTTTTAGTAACAAAAAAGGTACTTTTACTTTGTTACTTTATCTTAATGCAGTACAAGTTAAAAATGCTTCAATTTATTCTAAACGCGCCGTCTACTTTTTTTTCTGGTCAATGAGCGATGCCCATTCGCGAATGATTCATTATTTTGAGTCAATTCTGTTCAAAGGCTTGATCAAACGCGAATCAGTTTGAATTATTTGTTGAGTTCCCTGCTGCACGCATGTGCCGAGTCGTCTGAAGTGGTTCTCAACTTCTCACTCAGAGTTGTTACATCAAGAGCGTTGAAGACTTGGCTTTGGATCTACAGTCAGTTCAAAGCAAATCTGCAAACTGTGCAAAGGCTATTGTTTGCTAGCTATGGATATCTATATTAGATGAACACAGCGTGTGCTGACTACGGTTTCACAGGTACATTCGATTACAGTAGGCTACACGATACCACTTTGAAATTACCAGTTTGTTGTACATGTACCTTACACATTAAATACAACACATAATTTATTCATTAAATATATTGTCACAGAGTATGAAATGAACACCCGCCAAACCCGCGTTAGTTTCAGGAGGAATGCCTTTGCCTAGAAACAATTAATATTGATATTTTCACAATATTTATGCTTGCAGAAATATAGGCTACATTTGTTTACATTTTGCAGAACAGACAGAAGAAGACCCGTCAATGTGCATTTGTTTCATTATATTCAGATGTTCTGTAGCAGTCATGTGAGGAGTTTTCACTCTTCTCCGTGTCAGAGGTTATATACATATGTAATACATAATTAATATAGGCTACTTAAAATATAATTTATTTCAGTGATGCAAATCAGAATTTTATTAGTTGTTACTCCAGTTTTCAGAGTAATAAACTCATAAATCATTCTAATATATTGATTTATTACCAGTGTTGTTAAAAACAGCATTTGCTGGTTATTTTGAAGCTGGGATGCTGATTTATGCTGGTCCTTAGCTGGCCATGAGCTGGTCTTAAACTGGTCGGTGTTAAGCTGGCTGCTTAATATTTTTTGGAACCTGTGACATTTTGTTCATGATTATTTTATGAATAGAAAGCCAAAAAGAACAGCATTGATAACACATCAGGCTGATAAAAAATCTGATTGTGCATCACTGAAACAAATTACATTTGAAAAACATTCAAAATATTTTGAACAGCAGTGTTTGTATATATGTATGTGTATATGTATATGTGTATGTAACTTATCTATAAAGCCTATCTAAATAAAAATAGACTATATTCAGTATATGATCCAAAGTAACAAGTAACTAACTACTTGAGTAGTTTTTTTTTTCCAATACTTTTTTACTCTTACTCAAGTAACTATTCAGACTTGAGAAAATATTTCTACAAGTACTTTTACTTTTCTTGATTACAGTTTTTGGGTTCTCTACCCACCTCTGATGCAGAGGGTTGACAGACTGAATTCAACGCATCAGGATGACTAAAGCATCCAGAAGTCCAGAAAAAGAGATTCAACAATCAGTAAGCTACATAAGTTCACCTCTTTATTTAAGCAGCTGCTATCAGTCAATTCACATTTCACTCTGTAATCAGTGAATCTGCATGCAATCTTTCTCATTCTCAAGCCGCACTCAGCTGGAAGTCAGAAATGAAACTTCCATCAAAAATATGTGAAGGAACAAAGGTAAAACTGACTAGCTTGGGTCAGTCAGTTTAAGCCAAATATGTTCAAGGATAGAATTAGTATCAGGGAAGAATTCGGTTGGCTATACATTCTCTGAATTACATGATGATGTGTTCCAAATGACCCACATGTGATAAGTTTCATTTGAAATATTATTTGAGTTATTCCTGTTATGCCGTACTATTTCATTTTAATAACTTAATTTAATTATTTATAAATTAAAAAAGTGACACATTGAGATGTTACAATTTTAGCTACCATTTAAAAATGTACCCGTATAAATGTAATATTTTTTGCAATATATAAAGGAAGAAACCGATTGGCCTATTTGTCATTAAAACTTATTTCAGTAAGAATTCAGTAAGTCTATTTGTCTATTAACATGTCCATTGGCATATTCCAGATGGCTCATACTAAATCATTAAATTGTGCGTAATGCATTACATTGTTGAGCAGCTTCTTTTGGCACAAATGAGTTCTTTAAATGGCAGCACAGTGATGTCTTTCTAAAGAAATATGAAAATACAAATTGCTTGTAGAAAATGATCTCCTATGACAGAAGGGTGCAAAACTGAGGCTGTTTATTTTTAATTGGAAGTAATTCATTTTCAATGAGAATTACAGCAACTGTTGGTGTGCAGGCATGCTTTTGGTGTGACAAAGTTGAACTTTATGAAAATTAACAGGAATGTATTGTAACTTCAGCCTGCCTTTCTTATCACTGTGCTGCTCTATCTTTAATCTGTTTTTGTTCTTATCTATATTAAAGCAGGTCCATTGCTGCTGTTTGCAGAGTTAAACCAGATGGGAAATTAAGTGGTATACAGCTGCTTGCCCGATGTAAGAGACAGACTCTTTCCCATTACAGAAGTCAAGATTTCTATTGCAGCCAACTAACATAGCAGTAGACAATTACGAGTTGATCCACAGAGTACTAAACAGCTCTTGCTGATGCAACACAGCCATCTCTCACATCAGTCATTTAACTCAAAAGTCTCATTTGTGTTTACCATTGTCTCTAGGGGCGTTCGATTGTATGGCCAGCTGGTTGTGTGCAAATATCGATATTGACAGTGTCCAGCATTCTGAGGTCCTGAATATGGCAGAGAAAATTAACCAAAAGCAGGATGGAAGCTTTAGAGAACAGAGAGATAAAACGTTTATTTCCCAATCTGCATGCTGGCACATCAAAGAGGAACACAGTATAAGCTCCAATGGCCCAACATTTTAAAAGTCAGAATGTTTGCCATAGACTGTTACACTGGCCTTGGTGGGGAAGTGTTATTGAGTTCTCACTGCCAGGAAAAAACGCTGAGCATTTGACATTTTTCTGTTGGTGTTTGGTTTGATATTAGAGCCAGGGTTTTGGAATAGTAACAAGCTGAGAACTCTTGGGTTGGTGGCGGAGAGAATAATTATCTAAGGCATAATCTGCAGTCAGCTGGTCATTATCGTGAAATAAAGACTGAGGCGATGCTGAGGGGTCTGTATTACCCTGAAGCATATTATTTTGCTATAATGACTGGTGATTGTACATTATCCAGCTCAATACACATCTACTTGCAAAGTGAATAAATAAATGGACATCAAATAATGATTTGAGTTTAAAATATTCTATTATGTGAAAAGGCTGCAACCATGGAGTGATTTGAGACATCTGAAACTTGTCCAGTAGGAAATTGGTTTCCTGAGACAGCATTCAGTTCTGTCGTTTACTAGTCATTTTATAAAATAATTTAAAAAATCCAATATTTTCAATTAGTTTTAATGCAGACAAAAAGCACCATAACATCTTATGAGGCCATTGATCCACTATGCAAGCCAGTGTTCACTCAGTATTTTTGGGTGAACTGTTCATTGTAAGTGTATTTTTCTGTCTTCTCAGTAACTGCAGTTGGGAGATATTTTTATCTTTTCTACAAAAACGAGTTGTCTGTTGTTTCAAAGATTGGTCATAATTCATGGGAACAACAAACCACTACATCCCCTCGATTTTTCTTCAACTTCTTCAATTTTTTCCATTGTGTTCCTCATGTTGCCAGCAATCAGCCAAACACACATTTTTGTTTTTAATCCATCTTTGTGGAAGTAAACTAGACAATAGAATATAATAATATATATACAGTGGGGAAAAATGATTTGATCCCCTGCTGATTTTGTATGTTTGCCCACTGACAAATAAATTATCAGTCTATAATTTTAATGGTAGGTTTATTTGAACAGTAAAAGACAGAATAACTACAAAAAATCCAGAACAATGCATTTCAACAAAGTTGTTTTGCATTTTAATGAGTGAAATAAGTATATTTGATCCCCTATCAATAAGCAAGATTTCTGACTCCCGGGTGTCTTTTATACAGGTAAGGTTGAGATTAGGAGCACTCTCTTAAAGGGAGTGCTCCTAATCTCAGCTTGTCACTAGGGTTGGGTATCATATATTTTTTCGATACTGGTGCCAAATCGATACTTTTAAAAGGGTACCGGTGCCTGAACCGATACTTATACAAATAAAAAATTACCAATTAATAATTGGATTGGCCATTAGCACTAAACACGTGGGCCCGGTTTCACAGACAGGGCTTAGACTAAACCAGGATTAGATCATAGTTCAATTAGGACATTTAAGTAATTTGTATAAACATGCTTAGAAAAAAAAACATTACTAGGGTGCATCTTAAGACAAAACAAAGGCACTGATATATTTTATGATCAATCAGTGCAAGTTTATTTCAGTTAAAGCAGCTAAGAGTTAAATTTTAGTCTAGGACTAGGTTTAAGCCTTGTCTGTGAAACCGGGAGGGGATTTTTTTTTTCTATCATACTGGACGATAGAGGGTGCCCTCACACAGAACATCCACAGATCCAGTCATAGAAGTAACGGAACTCATGATGCTCCAGGGATATGGATAAGTATAAACATTTTTAATGATAAAATAAACACTCGACTACGACTATGTATAGTTTATCTGTGTTATTCAAGCCATCTCTGGTATTTTCATAATAATTAAGTATATTTATAATCCATTACTAATCGATGTATTAGTAGCCTATGGAGTAGTAGTAACATTAGCTAGCTTGTTAATGGAACGGAAGGCTACCTACTGCTGTCGTCAGAGCAAGTGTAATTACTGCATTCACGTGCTCCTCGGATGCTCTCATTTCCCGAGTTGTGCTTTTAAGTCAGAATGTGAAAACCGCACACTCATGTTACTACAAAGATTTGTTTGACATGTATTATTAGAGCCCTCCGAATTGAGTTCACGTGCATTTTCTCAGTCGGGAAATCATTTTTCATGTAAGGTGCCGGTGATGATGCTTTTACATCCGTTTCGGAGAAACAAAGGACAAATATCTAAACCGATCACTCAGGCATGGCACCGAAATCTGCGTTCTGATTCGGTTCCAGTACAAACCGGTTACATAGGTACCGGTGCCTTATTGGTACCGGGTTTCGGTACTCAACCCTACTTGTTACTTTTATAATAGACAACCTGTCCCCAGAAGCAATCAATCAATCAGATTCCAAACTCACCACGATGGCCAAGACCAAATAGCTGTCCAAGGATGTCAGGGACAAGATTGTAGACCTGCACAAGGATGGAATGGGCTACAAGATCATCGCCAAGCAGCATGGTGAGAAGGTAACAACAGATGATGTGATTATTCGCAAATGGAAGAAACACAAAATAACTGTCAATCTCTCTCGGACTGGGGCTCCATGCTAGATCACACCTCGTGGAGTTTCGATGATCATGAGAACGGTCAGGAATCAGCCCAGAACTACATGGGAGGATCTTGACCATGATTTCAAGGCAGCTGGAACCATAGTCACCAAGAAAACAATTGGTAACACATACGCTGTGAAGGACTGAAATCCTGCAGCACCCGCAAGGTCCTCCTGCTCAAGAAAGCATATGTACAGGCCAGTCTGAAGTTTGCCAATGATTCAGAGGAGAACTGGGTGAAAGTGCTGTGGTCAGATGAGACCAAAATTGAGCTCTTTGGCATCAACTCAACTCGCCATGTTTGGAAGAGGAGGAATGCTGCCTATGACCCTAAGAACACTATACCCACCATCAAACATGCAGGTGGAAACATTATGCTTTGAGGGTGTTTTTTTGCTAAGGATAGGACAACTGCACCGCATCAAAGGAACGATGGACGGGGCCATTTTTTACATATAATATATATAATTTCTCACTGCCAGCATAACCTTAGACCGATTTGTTTTATGCAATAATACAGGTCACATATCTGCTGACATTTTGGTAGGAACACAGTCAACATATTTTCGGAAAATATTTTTGTTGACTCATATTTATATTCACACATGGAAATATAACCACCCACAAGACATGCCACCCATGACCAGTCACGTCAGTTTTGTAGAAACTCAGCCAAGCCCTGTACCGCAGAGTATTGCAAAGTCTGCATCTCCTCTGGCGTGTTGACATCTAATTAAAGTGCTCTCCCTGTGGAGACATCTGTGGTGTCCTCTGAGAGAGACCCACCCGAGCCATCCCTCCTGTGCGCTACCTGTGAGATGCTGGGATAATGTTTAAAGATAAAGAGAGAGACCCTTTGTCTGTCAGCTTTTGCTTTTAATTGCTGTTTGTGCTGTTAACCACTAACACTTACTGACAAACACAGAAGTGCTTTTACCAAGCCCCTGTTCTTGCTGGCAGCTTAGAACCCATAGACTGTCAGACAAGCTTATTTTGATCCTGTGACCTCTTGACATTTGACATTCTGAGGCATAGGGTCAATCAAAATCTGCTTTTGTGAGGATTTTGAATAAACCATGTAAAACTTTATATTTTAGTCAGTGTAGATGTGTATCAGGATGCATTTGGTTGCATTTAATTAATTGTGTTATTTTACAGCAGAAATAGACACTTGTGTCCCACCTATCCAATGGCCTCCTAATGGTTGGATGGGAGAATATTACTCAATATCATGACCTTTTGTTTCATGACTGGTGGTAAGGAGAGGATGTAGATGAAATCTTAGTTAGTTTTCAGTAAACATAGTGAGGTGTTCACTAGTTTGAATGCTGAGTGAATAAGATTTTTGGGGAGTAGGTTTGAGATAAATGATAAGGATGCTGAAGCCCTTCTAAACGGGGTGTAGAATTGCCTGTGGAATGGAGAGTAGAAATCTTTCCTCAGTCCTCCATAAGGAGGTGGGTAATGGATCACTATCGGATGATGAGAGATATAATGCTGTAAAAGTAAAATGGAGCTTTCTTGTTATTGAGTAACTAAATTCTATACTTTTGTGTTCACAAAAATGCTTATTTCTGATTAATTTCTGTAAAAGGGTTTACTTGGGCTCTCTTTGAGCTCAAGCAATTAAATGCCAATGCATGACAATGCCAGCTTGAAGATATTTTTGATATTTTCAGCCATGATGAGATTTTTTAAAGAGAAACATCGCTGAATTAATTAAACCTATAAATTCCCCATGTTTTTGCTGTCATTTATTTCCCCATGAAAAGAAAAATAGGGAAAAAATGGTTACAAATAAAAAGCATATTCCCAAGAAAGCATTATTTGTATGAAACATTTTGATTTAAGATAGAAACTAATCCCAAAACAACACTGAATAATCATTTTTGATTAATGTAGCCATTGCAAAACAATGCCAGCTTGAAGTTAATTTTGATTTCCCCTTCATGGGAACTCGAACTGCGTCCCCTAGGGGTCGCTACGGGGAACGCCTCCAGCGTGACTCGTGTCTGAAGATACATATGTAAAAACACCACCTGTTGGCCGGCGACAGCCCATGACGTCACTACCGGCGTGTCACAATATAAGTGCCGCCGGGAGCATACATCATCAGCTTTTTCGTCTTCACTGACTGGTCTGTTTGAAGAAACGTGCATTCTGGTAGGAATACAGTTTTCCTTTATTTATCATGGCGAGCACTAGCAAGGCGTTTGAGATTGTGCGTGGATCCGTGTCCTTGTTATTTGACACCCGATGACACACACGATCGTTGCGTCTTTTGTTTGGGCGAAGAGCACGCACGCGATGTCTTTGAGTGGGCAATCTGCGTGCACTGTGAGAAAGCTCCGTTCTCGTCTGTCCCTCTTTTCGAGGAAAGAGGGGCAGCCGTCTGCTTCCCGCGATTCGGTACCCACCGCTGCCGAGGCACGGAGGCGATTGAAATCGCGGGGTTCGCAGTTGGATATGGCCGATGAGTTAGAGAAGGACCGCCCCTTTTCGCGTGCGTCGGCCGAGAACGAGAGTGAGCTGCTGGATTGTGATGATGCGATCTTTCTGACATCATCAGATTCAGCGGTTAGTGCTCTGCTGGGTTATGCCCAGGAAGAGCAGGAGATGTTTGAGGGTGAGGAAGTTGAGACTGAACCCTCTCAATCCTCCTGCACTGCATATGAATGAGTTTTGGAGGTTATGGATCATAAAAATAAATCTTTCTGGCCGTAAATCCCCAGCTCAAGCGAGCCTTCCTTTCTTCATAAATCTCGATGTGGAGGTTGAGAAGGAGTGGAAAAGCTATTTTTCTCGTATTCATAGGTTTCAGCATACTAGTTATGCTGACATTGAGTGCGTGAAAATGGCTATGAGGATGCCCCTGTGCAAGAGATGATAGCCAGCTTATCTCGCTGTGGGCAGACATCCTCTCTCAAGGCTCCCTCCTTGCCATCTAAGCCCCTGAATCTTGCTTAAATGGCAGGGCATATGCAGCAGCAGGTCAGATCGTCGTTGCACACTATGGCGGTGCTTCAGGCGTACCAGATTGATCTGCTGAAAGACCTGGATAAGGCTTTCTGTAAAGTCCAGGTATGAGCCCGAACAACCAGGGTCCTAGCCCATCTCGGTCTGGGGATCAGAGATGGGCTCAGAAAACTAGTCTCGCGACTCATGCCCCTCCCCGCCTGCGGGTAGGGTTAAGAGAGGCATGGGTCAGAGAGGCAAAACCTGAGGAGGTGCTCGGATGAAGCGTCCTATATGACACTTTCGTCCGGACCAGAGTAAGACATCTACTCCTTTCCCTTAGGGGGGCATCTGCCCTCTTGATCCTCTCTAATTCCCCTATAACCAATGGATGAGTATGATCCATTTCTAAAGGCTATCGGCTATCGCAGTGATTACATCACTCGTCGATACCAGATCCAAGCTAGTAGCGCTCCCTGTGGGTTGAGCTAGCATTGCTCCCCTCACCATAGAGGGTCACCTATGAGCATGCCGCTCCCTTCGGAGCGTCTAAGTCTCCACTCGCCAGAGCTCGTTGTTGGTCGAGCTAGCATTGCTCCCCTCAACTAGAGGGTCACCTATGAGCGTGCCGCTCCCTTCTGAGCGTTTGAGTTCTCCTCTTATTCTGAAGAATGTGTTCTCCGCTCCCCAGAGCTCTGCGATTGGTCGCTCTCCTGTTGGTCGAGCTAGCCTTGCTCCCCTCACCGTAGAGGGTTATTATGAGCATGCCGCTCCCTTCAGAACATCTAAGTTTCCTCTCATCTGAGGAAGGAGTCCTCCGCTCTCCAGAGCTCGCTGTCGGTAAGAGCTAGCGTTGCTCCCCTCTCCTAGAGGGTCATTTATGAGCATGCTGCTCCCTTCTGAGCGTCTGAGTTCCCTCTCATTCTGAGTGTCTGAGTTTATCCGCTCCCCAGAGCTCTGTGATCGGTCGCTCTCCTTGTTGGTTGAGCTAGCATTGCTCCCCTCACTACTGAGGGTCATTTTTAGAGCATGCCGCTCCCTTCTAGGCGTGAGGAATGGTTTCTCCGCTCTCCAGAGCTCCTTATGGGTAGAGCTAGCACTGCTCCCCTCACACAGAGGGTCACTTATGAGCATACCGCTCCCCTATGGGCGTCTGAGTTCCCTCTCATTTTGGGAATGAGTGTTCCGCCTCCAGAGCTTGCTGTCGGTAGAGCTAACTTTGCTCCCCTCACCTAGAGGGTCACCTATGAGCATACCGCTCCCGTCTGAGCGTCTGAGTTTCCTCTCATTCTGAGGAATGAGTTCTCCGCCCTCCAGAGCTCGTGCTGGTCGAGCTAGCTCTGCTCCCCTCATTTAGAGGGTCATCTATGAGCAGGCCGCTCCCTTCTGAGCGTCTGAGTTCCCCTCTCATTCTGACGAATGAGTTCTCCGCTCTCCAGAGCTCTGTGATAGGTCGCTCTCCGTGTTGGTCGAGCTAGCATGGCTCCCCTCACCATAGAGGGTCACTTATGAGCATGCCGCTCCCTTCTGGGCGTCTGAGTCCCCTCACGTTAAGGGATGAGTCCTCCGCTCTTAGAGCTCCTCATTGGTAGAGCTAGCACGGCTCCCCTCACCCGAGGGTCACCTATGAGCGTGCCGCTCCTGTCTGGCGTCTGAGTTCCCTCTCATTTCGAGGTGTTTTCTCCGCTCCCAGAGCTCGCTGTCGGTAGAGCTAGCATTTCTCCCCTCACCATAGAGGGTCGTTTATGAGCATGCCGCTCCCTTCTGAGCGTCTGAGTTCCCCCCTTACTCTGAAGGGTGAATAGTTCTCCGCCCCGGAGCCATAGAACGTTACCCATCTAGATAAGTGCACACGCTAAGATCTTTGGGCACTTCTGAAAAATCCACTCAGTGGTAAGATCGCACATCAAGTGTTTTTGCGTTCTTTCAAAAATCCATGTTATGGTAAGTGCGCACGCTAGACTTTGGGCACTTTTAAAATCCACTCAAGTGGTAAGTTCGCACGTCAAAGATTCTGCGTTCTTTCTAAAAATCCCGTAAGGGTAGGGTTACGCGCACAGCTTCGTGCCCTCTTCTGAGCTGGTTAAAGCCCGGCTTGTGCCTTGGGCCCGCTCCTTTTGTCCCATATGGGTTGGGTTCCAAAAAAGGGTGTCGCTACCAAAGGGTCTGTTGAGACAGTCCCTCAGCAAGCTTGTGCAGAGCAAGCGGTAGCTTCTGAGTGACCGGCCAGGACCTAGTTATTACCACTAGGTGCTTGGCCATATTCCCTTAAAGGAATCGTTCTGATTCCAGACCTTTGAGCTCTACCCTGGGTCCGGTAGTTCCGGCACCCAGCAGGTAAGGATTTTAGGGTATGTAGCTCAGGCTTCTGGCCGTAGGGGATAATGTCACTGACAGCCATCAACCGTCCCGGGGGCAACTCCCTTAGCCTGGTAGAGTTGGCTTAGTGCTCGCCTTTTTTGCGAAATTGGCTTGCACTCCCCTCAGCATGGCGGCGTGGGTATAGCGTTCCCGTGGCGACCCCTAGGGGCGCAGTTCGAGTTCCCATGAAGGGGCGTCTCAGGTTACGTATGTAACCATGGTTCCCCAGTGGGGAACGAGACACTCGTCCCTAGGCTTTGGGCCATGCCCGGATGCAAGCTTCAGGCGAAGAAGCTGATGATGTATGCTCCGGCGGCACTTATATTGTGACACGCCCGTAGTGACGTCATGGGCTGTCGCCGGCCAACAGGTGGTGTTTTTACATATGTATCTTCAGACACGAGTCACGCTGGGCGTTCCCGTAGCGACCCTAGGGACGCGGTGTCTCGTTCCCCACTCGGGAACCATGGTTACATCGTAACCTGAGACGATTTTCAGCCATGGATTAAATGGTTCATTTTATTTTATTTTACCTATCCATCCACAAAAAAAAAAAAGTTACCAATTAAAAGAGTATTCCCAATAAAGCATGTTTTGTTTGTCGCATTTGGATTAAAAATAGAAAATAATCCAAAAACACAGAATAAGGATTTTTTATTTGTATTAGAATATCTTAAGAAATTGCAAGTTTCTTGTTAGAAATGCACAGCACCTATGGGACAACATCTGTTGTGAGATAATAAAAATGTACCACATGTTCACTTACTGCAACTGTGGTGTTGTGGTGTTTAAAGTTGTATCCAATATATTTCAAGACATGAAAATTAACAATAGTAGGAATATTCAACTTTATTCATTACAATGAAAAGAACAGGATTTATATAAATAGCTAATGTAGCCATTGCATGACAATGCCAGCTTGAAGGTCATTTTGTAATTTTTTAGCCATGAATGAAATAGTTTTAAATATACATTTTATAATATTTTTTCCCCATGGGAAGAAAAATGAGAAGAAAAAAATGGTTATCAATTAAAAGAATATTCACAAGAAAGCATGTTTTGTTACCAACATTTGGATTAGAGATTGAAAACAACCCAAAACATCACTGAAGAAACATTTTAATTAATATTAGTATTTCTTAAGAAATTGCCAGGTTTGCTAGGCGCTGTGCCAGAAATGCACAGCGCCCAGAGGCATTGCTAAAACTTACAACATCTGTAGTGGGATCATTTAATATTTAACACATGTTCACTTTCGTGATGTTGTGGAGTTTAAAGTTTTATACAGTATATTTCAAGACATGAATATTAACAACAACATGAATATTAAATGGTAGCAATGCCCAAAACATCCCATATCATGGATCACGAGACACACCTACTGTAGCTGAAATCTATAAAGAAATGAGGGCAGCCTGGTCTGTTTGCCTTTAGCTTTTTCATTCAAACAGATAGCAGGAGAGAAGATGTATGACATGGTGAGAGAAAGCAGGGCATTCTTCTATTGCAAAAATTGATTTATTTCCTTAATAGAGATGCTTTTTCCCATTTTGAGATCCCATATTTTGTTAGCCTAGCCGTTTATGTGTCATTACATACATAAACTTATCTGTAGATGGATGGTGTATCTCGCCCTCTCTATTACCGTGGAATAAAGATGTATTCTGGGCATTTAGCCATGGTGTTATTTGGTGGAATTTTACTGTTTCAATGGCTCATTTTGTGTAGAATTGATGTCACATGGGGATCTGAAACAACAAATTGTCTCATGGATCTTTTCATCCAGAGCCCGACGGCTGTTGTCATCAGTCTTAGCTAAACAGTGAAAATGGCTAGAGGAGGGCATCTCACTCATCTTGCTGTTTTCATTGGTGTTGCATTAACACCTTTAGATATTTGAGGAGGATTATTAATCTAATCTGTTAAAACCATGGCATATTTTGTTTCAATTAAGTGTTAACAACATAAACGTGATGGAAAGGCTGGAAGTATTTGGAATTACTTCACATTATAGACTCAGAGTTAACTGATGTTGCTGAGATGAAATGTTCTCTCAAGTGACTCTATTTCATCAGCTCTACACAGTCCGAGAAAGGTGAGGGGATTTGATCTTTCCCATCCCTTCCCTTGATACGAGCCGGTTGTTAAATGTCCAGAGGCGTCTACTGACCATTCGGGCAGAGCAGAAAACCTCAAGAAGAAGAGGCATTACTATGATAGTGGAGTTCAGCTGAATGCATGTCCATTTTATGTTCCACAGATAACTGAAAATCTCTCTCTTTTCACAAGATGTCTTGTGTGTCTGCATCCAAACTTACGTTCATTAGTAAGCACTGAGGTACTTTGTTACTAGTGTGCAAGGAGTTTCATGGAATACATTTCAATTTTTGACTTTTCTCCCCTTACTTTTTATACATTTAATTCATCATGTTATAGCCCTATATTAAAGTAGTCTACAATTATTTCAGTCAGACTAATTAAAACAAAGTTTGAAAGACTCATTAAAATCAACTGTTTTAAACGTTTAAAAGAGTAATTTGTTTGTGAATAGGACTACACTGATTGTGCTGTATGTTTTGATTCACTAAAAAGGACCAGTTCAGAAGAGTCATTTGTTGGTAAATTGGACTACCCTGCTGTGCTTTCTTGTGTGCCGTTTACTCAATAGAAATACATTATTTTACTTTTACTTTTAGTCATTTAGCAGACACTTTTATCCAAAGCAAATTACAAATAAGAAAAAGTAAGCTAAAATTAAAAGTTACAACTCTAAATATTATATATACACATTTAAGAAGATAAAGAAATTAAACGAAAATGACAAATGCATACAACAACATTTCAAAACTAAACATTTAAATGAAAACAAAAAAATAAAGCTAAAAACAAGTAAAACAATTTAATCAAGAAAAGTTATGAGTATAATAATGATTCTAACATAACACTAAAGGCCTAAGTATACTTATTTTGTACATAGTAAGAATTGGTTATACAAACTAAAACAGAAGTGAAACAAGTAGTAGGAAAGAGGGTAAATAAAAAGCAATACATATATCCCTTGCCGGTGTCCCTTCACGGTGGAGTCGCGCGGTAGAGTCGATGGTCTTTACACTCTTTGGTCTGCACAGAAGGAGGGCTTCACGCGGTATATTAAACCCGTCTAACAAATCACTATTTGAATTCAGCTGAATTCACTTTTTCTGTTTATCACAACAAATGGCCAAGCAAGCGCAGACACTGAAGAGACGCGATACAGTACGAGACCAAACGCCATTTCAGCAAGTCTCAACACAGTAAACAAAACAAGCTGATTTTCAAATTTTGATTTGAAATCAAACAAATTTTCTGATGCATGCAATCACATTCAATTCGGACTTTAAATTATTAGCGATGTATTAGTGATGTCAAAAACAAAGTTTCTTCACAACTCTTTAATTAATGGGTTCATTTCTTGAAGCTTTTCAACAGGTTTTGTATGCAGTGGCCATCTAGTGATTGACATTGAATAAATTGGTTTAACGCTGGGTTCAGCAGCTGATTTAAAAAAATATATGTTTTGTTTTAATTAAATAAATGTGTGTGGCGAGGGGCGCTTGGGAAGGCGGAACGCGCTAGGGGGAGAGCGGGTTTGGAGACGAGCGCGGAAACGTTTGGCAAGTGAATGATAATTAACACCTGTATCTGATTCCAGTGATTGTCGGAGAGACATAAAAGGGCCCCGCCGGCCGGCAGAGAGGAGGGCAGTAGCGAGCACGCTGATGCAGAGAGAGGACCAGGCCTGGATTTTAGTTTGTGTTTTATGTGCGGCAGTCATCCGTGAGGGGCTGCCGCTTTTCATTTGTGTTTGTTTATTTTGTTATTAAAGTGTCTTAAATGTTCGCCGGTTCCCGCCTCCTTCTTCCCGTATCTATCATCTGCGTTACAATGTGATAGCAATATTTTTACCCATCCCTAAAGTACAGTTTCTATACTTTTGAACTATAAACAATAGTAGCACTGTACTCATAACGTATATGCACTTCTTCATACAAAGAGCTCCTATTCTGTGTCATTCTGTACATTTGCAGCAGCTATATACAAAATAAATAAAAAACAAGAGAGGACTGCACTTTGAAAGACATTGTGTAAGAAGAATCTTTTACAGGGTGTTTGCCTTTGTTCTTTTTTCATGGCCTCTAACTGTCACTCTGTAATGGTAGTCATTCATTGTGTCACCCCTCTCCTTTATCCATCAGAGAGACTGCTTCAGCACATTATGGCTAGCTGAATATTAAATGTCTGAGTTTAATAGCCACACGACAGCTGAGCCCTTTGAGATAGCTTGGAGATATTAGACAGTGTGATATATGACAGATTACACTGCATTTGTGATTGTCTCTGTGACAAAATACATATTGATGTGCAAAGCTATTTACAGATATTTTGTCAGATATCAAATTCTCTCAATTTCATTTTACAGAATGACTAATAAGGAGCAGGCGATTTTCAAATCATGCATTTAATGATATTTTGATTTGTCAGCCCTATGCAGCCCACTGACATTTTCTTAAAAATATAAAAATCTAGTCTCCTTTATTTGCCAGCTCAATAATACAATTATAATTTTATAAACTATAAAGTATCGAGCCATTATTTGACTACAAACATATATTTTTCCCAATGATAATGCAGTTATTAAGCTGTGACTAATAGAGCAGGTTATTTTGCCCATCTTAACTGGATGAGTCAATCGCTGTCTTTCAGCGAAAAGCCACCTTTTACAAAATGTGAAGACACATTGTGATTTTTCTGCTCATATTTTCCTGTTAATGGCATAATGAGGAATATTGCATATGTTGGCACATGGAGATCTGGAGGAAATTAACTTTAGACATTTTAGGTTTTGAAACTGGAGATACAACTTTTAATAGTCAAAACCTAATTTTACTTATATTTGGTGCTTTGTGAATGTTTGTTTCTGATTATTACTAAAAGTATTTTCTGCTTGCTCTTTTCTCAGTTTGTGCACATAAAGTGTAACGGTTTGTAGCTTTGAATATTCAAAAGAATGGAGAATAAATGTGCTGAGTAAAAATAAGAGACAAGCAAAGCAAAGAGGAAAGAGAGAAAGATTGGTACAACATACACAAGGCCAATACTCATTCAATATATGACAAAGACAAACATGTTGAATTCCTAACCACCACAGTCCATTGTAACCTCAGTAACAACACTGCAATTGCCATTGATCTGTTTTCTATACCACAGTCTTTACATCGCCTGATTGCCTAATATTTCATGGACCTGGTCATACAACACCACAGTCGGTTAAGGGGAAACCAATCGATCAAACCAATTGTAGCTGATTTAAGTTTATCCACGGTCACATGTTTTAATTTAGCCTACTTTAATAGTTGTCAATGCATGTAATGGCAGAGTGTTTTTGAAGGGTGTTTGTTTAATAGATTTCCCAGAAGAACAAACACCTTTCGCTTGAAACCATTAGTTACATAATTCAACACAGTAATAATTGCGCATATCCTAATTGCAGTTCTCTGATCACATTTGTATCGGAGTCCACAATGGATGTGGGTGAAACCAATTAATCTGTTTTGTTCAACGCAAATGCTTTAATACATCAGTCTATTTGAATGCAACTTTATGTTCCCATAGTGAAAAATAAATACACTGAAATGTATTTGAAATACATGTATTTCATGCTGAGTATACTTCAAATTAATTTTATATTTATGTACTTACTAAAATGCCCTGCAATTGTACTTTTAGTATACTAAACTGGTATACTTCAAGTCTGCTAAATTGGAACAACTTTTTGTACTTAATGCACTTTAATTGTGCGGAAGTAGTGCTGAAGTCCAATTAAAGGCATACGTTTGATTGTGCTAAAGTGGAACCATTGTCAGTATACTTTAGGAACACTTTAAATATTTTGCATTCAAAGTATATTTTATTCAAATATTATTCAAAGATCATACAATCCTCATCAAAAGTGACATTAAAACACATTTTAGGCATATTAATAAGAAATGTGCATTGTGCAGAAGTAATACTCCAAATAAAGTTTCAACATTTTAATGTCAGTAAGATTTGAACTATACTTAGTATGAAATAAATGTATTTTAAATATATTATTTTTTTTACCAGGGAATGCATGCATGTATGTATGTATGTACAGTATATGTGATAGCATCTTTCTTGTAATCTATTGCACTTACATGGAGCAGCATCATATATACAGTGGCCTTTACAAAGAGCTGTCTGCTAATGCCTGCTTTTCTTCTCCTCCTGTCACAAATCGATGCTCACCACATCTGTAGAATCTTAGATGGCACTGTGCCTCACATTGTTTTTTTTTTCCTTTTCTCCTTTTTTAAACAAGTCTTTCTTTCAATTTAGCCCACTGATAAGATCATTACTTTGTTCAGATATTTTGTTGTTGTTGTTTTTTTACTGTCACTTGTTTGCTTTGTCTCTGATGATCTAATCACTTATCTTCTTTCTGGAATTGTCTTGTCATTTGTCCTGCATTATGTAAGTGCAGAAGCACTTCCTCGCCCTCAGGAAATTGTTGTTTGCACTTATATCTGTAAAGAGAAAGCCACTGTTGATTATAGTAGTAGATAAATCTGTGTTACACAAAGCATTTTTCTTTCTCTGTTGGTTTCTGCTTCAGTTTATCCATCGTGAGGACATTAGTGTGGCTATCGAAAGCCCTATTCTGGTGGAATTGGTTTTGTATGTTGAGGTTGGGTAATTTTATGAGATTTACAAGTTACCAAAATTATCTGTGATTTTACCTTTTTTTTACTATATTCAATATTAAAGGTATGGTAGGCAATTTCAAAAAGGCTAGCAATATGAAAACAATATCCCACCCTCCCTACGTAATCACTCTGCAAAGTCATGCCTCCTCCAAAAGACAGTAAACACAGTAATATTGTGAACTATTATTACAATTTTAAATAAGTGCTACTATTTTAATATATTTTAATATTACTTCAGCCTGTCACACGATCATTCAGAAATCAGTTCAGTATGCTGATTTGGTGCTCAAGAACATTTATGATGATTATCAATGTTGAAAACTGATACATAATACATTTGTATAGACCATGAAACATTATTTGTAATGATTCTTTAATGAAAGGTTGAAAATAACAACATTTGCATGAAATTTTTATATTTTGTAACATTATAAATATCTTTAATATGACTTTTTATCAATTTAATGCATGCTTTCTGAATAAAAGTTTTAATTTATTTCAATAAAAAAATACTTGAGCTGATAATAAATTACATGTTGATTTTAAATTAAATAATGAATAAAGATAGGGAACTAATATAGGACAAACATGATAAAAAGTGTAATATCTGACTCTGTCTTGACAGTAATTTTTCTGTAACTCTCTGTTCACGATACCTTCCATAAACGCAGGTTAATTCAATGGCATGATGTGTGAATCAGCTATCCATATCCAGCTTGTATATTTATTGTTGTACATTAAGCACTTCAAAAGTGGCCATTGAGAAGACCAGAACATCAGATGACACACTTTGCAATTTCTCAGAGGCACAATGCATGCCATAGCTTATTAATGTGTGGAGTATTTTTGAATTTTAGCATATTTCGTATTTGTGTGGCCACTCCAGCATCATTTGAGACATATGTCCGGAAAACTAAAGGCTGTAAAAAAAGAACCAGTGTTTATCATGTGAAAATGAGGAGAAAGGGCCAGAAAATAGCATTTAAGTGTATGTGGAAGACATTATTCACCTCTGGATTCTGGACAGGAATAATAAGATACTGTTTGTCGTCATTGTCACCTCCGGTTGGTAGAGAAGCCATGCTCTCATCTAATGAGCGCCACCAAGCTGCATCAAAGTATGAGAAAGTGAGGAACTTTGATAAGGAGACTGGAGAAGAGTAAAAAGAAAGAATGTGCGAAAAATGGGAGAAAAAATGTGCAGACCTCAAATTAGAGGTGCAGGATTGGTGAGATTACAGGAGCAGGTGGAAGTAACTTCTTAATGTCATGGGTATATTCATTATGTAAGGGGACACTGTGTCTAATAATGGAAGCATTCTGTTTTTTTCTTTCTTGCTTTTGGCGTTCATTTGCAGTGCAAACATAGGGAAATTAATGTGGGAATGATAATAATATTAATCCACACTTTAACATTCACCAGGTATTGTACACCTTCTAACATTGAATAAATGATTCTCTGTGGCCGTTCACCATCGAACATCTGTTTCTGCAGCCAAAAACATGAAAGCAATAACAGCATTCTTATAAGATGAATACTAGTGACCTTGTGTTAGAGGTGTGTGTGTGTGTGTGTGTGTGTGTGTGTGTGTGTGTGTGTGTGTGTGTGTGTTTGTTATGTGTGCTCAAAGGAACAAGCAGGGAATCAGAACTGCGCATCTTTTATTCCTACAGTACTGTTTAGTATCATTACAACAGATGAAACGTGCACACAAATAGGGTACACAATATATTCTGAAACTTTCCTTCAGAAACCTTCAGAAAATGTTGATTGCTGAAACTGCTGAAAATTAGAGGAAACATTTACCTCTAATGTTTTAAAAACTCATTTAACTCTAAATGTGGAATATTCTACAATTTGTCAATTTCTATTTTAAATCATTAGTTTATCATACTATGCTGGTTTGCTATGCTAATAGTGTTATTTGCTGAAGAAACTATAAAAACATGGTAAAACCAAAAACACTAAGAACACATAAGTAATATATATTATTACTGCCATGTAGCTTAGAATAAAGCTGTGAAGTAATCTGGTTTTGGGATGCAGATGGGGATAAATTTGATATCAAGGGATATTACTGGCATCCTTCCTGTTTGGAACATTTTATATTAATAACATAAGTGAGCAGCCTAGTCCAAGCAGAAAAAGATCAAGCTCCTGTTCCTCTGTTGGATTCTGTTGGGCTTACTGAATGTGTTAATGTGTTTGTGATGGGTCATGCAGCAGTATGAGAAGTTTATTTTGAGGATGATCTTGTTTCGCTGTGTCTATTTCACAGAGTCTATCATTATTTGTCAGTCACATGTTTTGGTACAGTCAAAATTGAAACACAGGGACACAGAAATGTACGCCATTGTTACATTTCTGGATTTATTTTTTATTTGCTGTTCTGTGACAGATCACATTGCTTATCTAAAACAATTTGTGTCCCTATGGGTAGCTTTTTTTCCCCTGTTCTATCTGTCAGCAGATGAGTCTCCTCACCTGCTAGAATACAAATATGTGGGAGGTTGAATTTTAATAACACCATACGGTAAAGGTCAAGTTAAAAATCCCAAAAATAAATGCTAGCAAATCATGCACTCACACTACTTGTTTACTGAAACGTTTAGTGTAATGACATATAACTTGAACTTGGGTCTCTTCATTCACATTGAGTAATTCTTGTCTTTTGATTATTAATTATTATTAGGTATTTTTTAATCAATATTGGCCTATTTCCCAATTTTACTTTAAGATATCTTTTGTCATCATCTAACGTTCACCCAAAGATAGTATTTATTTTGATAACGCTAATAAATGTAATCTTTAGTAAATCTCAAAATTAATATTAAATTTTCAGTTTTTATGCCTGATTCACTTTTAGAATTTAAAACACATTTTTTTTGTGATATCATTTTTAATTTATTGAGTTTTTAGTGTTTAAATAACATTACATAATATTTAGGTTTTTACATATTTTTTATGTAATTTTACTGCCAGTGTAATTTAAAATCTGCAATTTCAGACCAATATCATTTATTTATAATTTAATATAAATTATTGATCTACTTGTGCATCAGGTGATTTCCACGTCCATGGGTTGTAATGGGTCGTCATAGGTCCTTGGTTTTGTATTCTTTATATTGTTTCTTATTTCTTTTTGTATCAGTCACTCCCTGCCTATACATCCCAATGGAATTGAAATAATCTCCTGTAAGCTTGTACGTCCCTCCGAATCCTTTCTAAGCAACATGATGAGAGGATTCACATCAGGACCGCCAACCTACAGCATGGGTCAATAAAAGACAAGCACATGTGTCCTCTGTGAGTGACATTCTTATGCAGGAACAGACCCCAGGGTGAGACAGGCCTCTAGTTGAACATGGGCTGAGTGGCATGATTATTAGGGCTGCTTCATCTCCTGCATGTTTATTGAGATGGATCGAGATGTGAGACTAAATGGATTCAAGTGCATTTAAGATAATCTTATATTAATGTAAGTTGACCCCTGAAAAATGCTTAGGTATAATCACTGAACAGAGCCTCATTCAAGCTGTATTGTTTTGAAGTAGATGAGCAATAGCAGGTTTTACCTTGATAGATACAGTTGGAAGATATGGAGCACTTCTTGTTTGACTTTACAAGCTGTTTTTCTGTATAACCTGCGTGAATGTAAATACAAGTAAATCTCTCTACTTCAAAACAGCATATAGCCGCTTATCCCACAGGATTTAGAGATACATTGAGTAAATTCTTCCAAGATACCAAACAGTAGTGTTATTCTGCTTCCTTTGAAGTTTTAACATTCAAAGGCAGTACAATTTTATATATAGGTATAAATATAGTACGTACTTTATGATAATGCATGATTTTAATATAAGTAAATTATATTAAATTACAATTTATGAATTAATATTTCTGTAATTTATGATAAGTTATATATAAGTATATATTTATATATATATATATATATATATATATATATATATAATACATTTTTTTATAATGATGGTTTAAGAAATTCCTGTAGATTAAACAGTAGAGAATGGCGCTTGCAAATCCAAGGTCATGGATTATTTTTCTGGGAAAGGCAGAGCTGATAAAATAGATAATGAATGCAGCACAAAATGCTTTGGATAAATGCATACTGTAAATGCAAATAAAAATAGTCACCACAATGCACTTTTGAGGAAAATCTACCCACAAATGTCTTGATTGCAGTTGCTTTGCATATTAAGCCTGGAGAAAGTATTTTAAGATTGAAAAAAATTGCACCTTTCAGCATTACAGTCAGTTCTTGACAAGATTGACAGCACAATATTGAGCCAGATTGAGTCTTTCTGTGACTGCTGAGAATTAGTTTAATGCATCTATAGCAGAGTGACAGTCAGCTCTAATTGATCCCAATGAAAATCCTTTGAGTATGACATGCACAGTGGGGTTTTACAAGGCACAATTTGATATTTTTGTGGACATTTAATCACTTGAAAGTTAATTTCAACTTTTAAAGTTGCTGTAAGGAATCTTAACATTTCACTAACTTCCTTCAGACTTAGCCACTGAATTAAACCACCTAGTTCCCTCATCCTTACTCCTTCTCACGCATATCAGCAAACCTGTATATGCACAATTATTTACATGCAGAAAGTGTTTCTTATAGCCTTGATGTTTTTCTTTTTTCTAGGGCTGTCATGAAGACAGGTGTGATTTCTTAAGACATCTATTTCTGTTATTTCTGTCAGGTGGTAAGGATATTTTATGTATGGTATTAAAAAAAAATGAACTAGTGCGTTTCTCTAGTCGATACCAAGTCTGATGATCTTATTGCTGCAAATAATCTGATGTTACATCCTTATGCCATAACTGAATAGTTTGAAAGTAATTTTCTGAAACTTTAGTGCTGAAAAGGCTTTTTACAATTTTTAAATGGAGCTCAGCAAAATGAAGGACCGAGTTTTTGACCACAGTGATTAAAACAAAGAAATATGGACATAGTCTGAATTCTGTGATGTAAATTAGGATTATATAGTTAATTGCATTAACATTTCCCATCAGAAAAGACCTCTAGCAAGAATGAGACTTTATTCCCAGTCCACCTTTTTAAATATGTCTCTTTTCATAAGATCAGCAAAGAGGGCTTCATTTGAAAGTCCACATGTAATTAAAAATGCTCTGTCTTTTAGAATCGTCCATTTATTTGCCTTTGAAGTTCTCATTGGTTTAGCATTTGCATATATTGTTGATGGTCTAGTCTTTTACACCCCAGGGAGAGCTCTTAGATCATCAAATGCCAACATTTTAAATACTCCCAGCGGGGAACATTTAAATTCGAATGGGTCCAAAATATATAAAGAGACAGACCGAGAAACTGCCTCTGATTTCAGAATCTATTTCCTTCATTGAAGTGGTTTGTCTGTTTGTTGTGATTTATTTATTTGTCACCATAGACAAATATGAATAACCCTGCAATATAATTTGTATTCCATGTTTCATTGTTTCTGTACACTGTCAGCTGTAATGCACTTTGTAATTTTAATTATGGTATTTATCATTATAATTAATTATTCTGCTTATTGGAATATAAATTATGACACCACAGTTTTTTAATGGCCACTATTTCATAATAAAACAACATCTTCAATAAAACCATAAACTGGTTCCCATAAAGCTAAGCCAGAATTGCTATGTGCCCCTGGTGCTGCAGAAAAATTATGTTATGACAAACTTAATTGACTGATGGTGCAACACAAACTGACGACCTCAATGATCTTAGGCAGTTTTAGGATTATTCCTACAGTTCCCATCAAACATTACTGCATGTTTTAAATAAAATGTTAATCAGCTTTTCCATGCCACATTATTTTTCATGCATAAATGTACCCAATTAACACAAATTCACAAATACTATTACCTAAAATAAAGGACACACACGCAAATATCATTGAATTAGTTAATGTCTCTCAAACTTCAACCCACCCTGTCACATTGTTTCCGCTTTCCCTTTAAAATACCCTTAAACACATGACTTTCTATAAGTGATGTCATTTCCAAACAGCTCCAAGAACAAAGTCAGTGTTAGTAATAAACGTTTCTCTCTTCTCCTGAGCTTTCGAAGACTTATCTAATAGCATAAAACACACAACAGCACAAATTTACTAGAATATGAAATGCTAATTATTCGGTCAGAATTATTAAGTTATATTAGACTGTAGTTATATTACTCAGTGTGTTTTTCTGATAGTCAGACATGCTCTCCCTGGTAAGACAGAGACTTACCAGAAACTTTTTGAAGAAATGTTTTTCTTTTCACAAACCTCTGTCCACCAAACGGAAATGACTCTTTTATATACTGTACGATTGAAGTTTTGCTGAAAATATTTGACATCAGTTTTTCAACCATTATTAAATTAGGGATAACTGTCCCCACACACCCACCCACACACACACACACACACACACACACACACACACACACACACACACACACACACACACACACACACACACACACACACACACACACACACAGACACACACACACACACACACAGACACACACACACACACAGACACAGAGACACACCCACCCACACACACACACACACACACACACACACACACACACACACACAGACAGACACACAGACAGACAGACAGACAGACAGACAGACAGAGACACACACACACAGAGAGAGTTTTGACAACACTGACCTTCATCTCCCCTGGGCAATGTAGACAGGCATTTATCTTTTATTCATTCTGCCATTTCTGAGGTCGGCAGCTTTTCTGCCACTGGCTTTTCAAAGCAGAAGTCAAGGAGCTTCATGTTTTTGCCTCGTACACAATGTGTATGCATACAAAGCTAGAAAAGACAAAAATAAATAAATACATATTTGCATCCACTAAGACACTGATGCAGTCGCATTGGATGTGATGTCTTTCAGAAAAACCACTCTGACATGCCATATAAACCAGATGCTTCTTTTCAGTCTTTGCTTTTCCTCTGTCGTTTATGCTGCCTTTCTATACCTTCTCTTTTTTTGTGACACAAAGACATAGTTGTAACTATGAAATGACATCAGCCAGTATTTTTTCCCCCGCAAGAAATCGTAAAATACGGCAACTGACAAAATCATAGCTTTTGAAGTAGGCTTGACAAGTTGTTCCAATCGTTATTTTTGGCAGACGTAAAGATTGTTTCAAGTACTGAACACTTTCATGTGTTCTCTCTGACATGATTACTCGAATAATCCATCCCTGTTTCCTTGACACCGTGCAATGCTTTTGCTCACCAGCATTGCTGTGTTAACTCTGATGTGTGCTTTTGTCATTCTGTGATATGCATTACATTAGTGGAAGGAATCCTGTCGAAAGTAAAACTCATGTCTCAATGTTTTATCTTCAGAAACATACTCCTAGAATGATAAGAGACTTGTCATCCACATCTTGTTAAATTGTTCGTAATTTGACAGTTTGCTGCACAAATTGACTATTAACATAATAATATTAAAAAATATATTACATCTTATTTGATTATTTATTTTATGACAATTGCTTTTCAGGCATTTTGATCCAAAATCTGATCCAGATGTCACACATCATGTACCATGTTCACTTTACATTTAAACGTTTTGAAAATGACTGAAAAATAGAGCTTCCTTTATGTGAATAATGATGCAATATGGGCACATTAAGAAAGAATTGCATCATTTGAAAATTGCAAGGCATCAATTTACCCTACAATTTATTTAATTAATTTGAATCACTGCTTGAAATACTGCAGTCCTCACTTAAACTGTTCTATGCCTGCATGAGAGGTGAATGTTTCTGTCTGTCCATCTTTAAAATAATGTTTTAATAAGACTGATGCTCAATTTTAATACATTTTGCACATTCTTTGAATCTCTGGAGAAAACTTGGCTTCAGACTTTTCAAATACACCTCATTATATAATGAAGATTGCAGATGGACCATTTCAAACATATTTCTAAATACAGAAACTTGGCCTTTAGATGTGAAAAAAGGTGACTGAGCACAAGGGAATAGCCATTGGTTTCATAAAGCACTTAAAGCGGATTGCTATTCCATCTCAGTGAGGCTTATTGCGGATGATTTTCAAGGATTAAACCTGAAGACATTTTTTCCAGCTCCTCTTGGATTATTGATTGATATATGGAAGAGAGGCAGGCCTTCAAAATTAGCTTTTGCTGTTTTGGTTGAATGGAGAGCAATATCCAAATTTTGTGGGAATGTACATTTTCAATTTATACAGCCTCTCTTCGGGTGTGTCATTAAATCTTTAGAGGCTATAATTTATATGTCATTAATGAAGATTTATTGCATCTTCTTGAATCTTGAATAACTTATTGTAGATGCAAATTAAAAATCCTTGATCACATATTAATTCGATTTGCAGAAAATCCAAATGGAGTATATTGCAATTCATTATAATTATTAAATCATTACTTTGTCTAAACAAATATGAATTGCACACTATTAATCCTGTACTTTATTTATTTATTTGTGTACTTTGAAAAGTTTTTGGAAGAACTGACTTGAAAGGAAGAGTGTTCCTGACGTGGTCCAAAGGTTTGATACCATTAGTGAAAATGTATTTTTGCATTTAATCTAATCCTCATCTAATTTAATATTAGAATTACACATGGTAATTACACATGGCATAACAAAATGAGTGAAATATTGAACTATAATGACAGCAGTACTCAAATTGCAAGAACTTCACAAGATTGTGAAAAAAAAACATTGATCATATTTTCTAGCACAAATTTGCAAATTTGTCTACTGACCAAGAAATATGTATTTTTTAAATTTCATAAAATTATTAGTTTTTCTCTGTTTTCATAGTCTCGGTTTCGGTAACCTTTTTGGCATGACGTGCCATTTGTTTATTTTTCTGGTTAACCTACCCCCCTCCAACGTTCAAACATTTATTGAACAACAGCTATAGAGTGTGACCGTACTGAACACCACTGTGTGTGAGAGAGACAAGGCCAATATTAAAACCGTTCAGTTTAATCACCGTTCTATCTTAATTCACACACACCACTCGCACACAGAGATTGGAGATCAGATCACATTCAGAAGCGCATACACTTCTTGTCAGTGCTGCCACGCGGCTTTTATCAATCGATACTGAATCGCTACTTTATATTTCTCAGCAATGAGGGGGTAAAATTGCTGTATTTTAAGTAACTAAACTCAGCTTCATTGTTTGTAGAGAGAGATGGACGCTCACAAATCACACATCTCTCTCTCTCTCTCTCTCTCTCTCTCTCTCTCTCTCTCTTTGAGAAAATAAAATTCAAGTAGTTTGCATCACTGGATATACTGTGCATCTTTGAATGGTAAACCCTGCCTACTTTGATTTGATTGGTCATTTTGACATTGACAAGCACTCGCTGAGGCTGTGATCTGAAGCACGTATGTGCAGTGATCACGCAAACATCCGTAGACTAGCGCAAGTTAATTCTAACACTTTAAAAGTATTTATAGCTCCTAACAGGCTGTGTGACTATGAGACGTTATTACATCAAAATGTACATCAGCATGAAGTTTTCCCTATTGCTCACGTGCCAGCGATTATCCCTCTGCGTGCCACTGTTGGCACGCGTGCCGTAGGTTGTCGACCCCTGTCATAGTCCTAAAAGACTGTTTATTTCCTGGTTCAAATTAGATTTTAATATTTGGTAACCTTGTTGTCAGCTAGTTGCTTACTTAATTGTTTTCCGATGTTTGTGGCAACACGCTTCCTGAATATGAATATTTTACACTCTTATTTCTTAAGCAAATGTCTTATCTCTTGTGTGCATTCTGTTTTCCCCCAGTGTGCCAAGAACAAACAGCAGAAGTGGGAAGAAAAACACAATAACAGAGAGCAAATTGCACGTTATCCTTATGTATTTAATCCAGCATCTGAGTTTCAATTTTGCTGCTATAATAATGTTTACAGTCAACATCTGTGAGTAAACACATAAAAAACAAGAACACATCAACAAAATATGTTCATATGCATATACTCCAGGTTTTAGGGCTAAAAAGTGAAATATGAACTAAAGTTATTATTTCTGTTGGAAACAGAGTATTCATGGGTCATTCGTTTCTGTGAGAAATGAAAGACTGTTAGATTTTTACATTTTGTGGTTAATATAATTAGAGCTTGAGGTTTGATTTACTGGGAGGATTCAGCCAGTGAAGCATAACATGTATGGAGATGCAGCATTAAATATGTAATGAGTCATTGAAATGAAGTTAGTGTTCTCTAAAGCAGATGGGCACTCAAGACCTTGCAGACACTTTAAAGGTGAACCAAATCTAATTAAGCTTTAATTGAAGTCTGAAGTGATATCTTCCAAATGATCACTGAATAGTGACAGCCTAAAAAAAGCTCTGCTTATCACATGCTCATTAAAGGGGTGGTAGACAAAGACAAGGTGCATCAATTAACATTATGGTCCAAGATCAAAATCTATTGGATTTTTTAATAGCAGCATGCTATTAAAAAGTGAATCTAATGTAAGAAATGTAATGAATAAATGCACAAAATTTGACTGTTCTTGTTGCTGATTTAATAGACCTTTTGTTAACATTCCAGTGACTTGCAAAATATAATCTGGCCTAATCACTGTTTATTTTGTGCATGGACCTCAACTCAGACATGTCTGATTGATTTTAAGATGACCAGCTAGATTGGTTTGAATTGTTAAATATATATATATTTTTTTAATTGATTATAACACAATATTAGTAGATTAAGTCATTTGTATTCCTCAAACCAAGCACTGAGCATTTTTGCAAGGTTTGATGCCATTAACTTTGCAAACTTTGTCAAATCAGTGTTTAGTTCTTCCTTAAAAGTACACGTTATATTAGTTTCCATGACTTCCTTACAGACTAATAAAAAAGTCCTTTATGCCCTTACTCCTGGAAATTGCACAAAGCTAGCCAATCAGGTTAGAGTCTGCCAGACTGAGAAATCTCCTGCCACTTTCATGCGCAATGTGCATGTGGGTTATTTAATGCCATATGCAATGGTATCAATTCACAATATTTATTTCATCACTTGCTTTGCACTAATGCTGCCTTTAATGTCAACTCTTCCTCTTGTATTTTCTTTCATGAGCCTTTCCTTGCTCTGACATTTCAGATCCGCTCAGTTTCCACTGACATTCAGCAAGACGCATTGTAATTTTTCAAAGGTCTAGATCAGGAGAAAATAACAACAACAAATCCATAATTAAGCACTCTTCCAGGATTTTCTGGAGTTTGCTCATCTGTTGTCATGTAGAAACACATTTTTCTCTCTTTCTCTGAGAAAAAGATGACATTCACATCCCAAATCCTCTTCCTCATGTCTGTTTTCTCATAGAAGAAGAGTGGGGGGCCTTTTGGCGAATCACTGCAAAAATGACAAATCTGAACACAGCTTCTTCTCCTTGAGGTCTATTCTGCTCAGAGATGGCAAAAATACACACATCCTTTACTCAAGTAGAAGTATAGATACTCATGTTTAAAAATACTCTGGTAAAAGTAGAAGTACTGACTACACTTGTTTAAGTAAAGGTAAAGTAAAGTTAAAGTAAAGAAGTATGGGCTCTGACATGTACTTAAGTAAAAAGTATCCATTACTACAACCTGTATTAATGTCGTGCTGGAAACTGGACCTCACGTCATATTGACACATTAATACAAAATAACTTACATTTAATATTTAATATTACATTTAATATTGTTAGCTAATGAATGTATCATGACTGAACAACCACCATGTAGAACAGGGCAGGACTTGGACAAAATTGTTCCAAAATCTAGAGTGATCCCTTTTTGTCTCGTGGACAGAGTAGAGTAATACATCCAATGGAGTTTGTCATTAGAATGTTGCTAAGCTAACACTATATATTGGTCGAAATCTTTTCAGTTTTTTTTTTTTGTCAAATCTTCACACAAATTTTTCATATGTTATTCTCTGAACTCCAAGGTCTTTTATTATTGTTTTTATTTCCCATGCTGTCATTAAAAATGCAGACTCTCACAGCATTGTTTGTTATTGTTCAAATAACACATTGTCCCGATGAATTATTCATTCTTGCTATTGTGCTAATTCTCTCTCTCTCTCTCTCTTGCACTCTGTCAATAAGAAACACTCTGTGGATTGGTATGATTTAATTATATACAGTCATTTACATGAGTGAGGCCATAAAGTAGTAATCATTTATCAAATTGACATCTGACAGTATCAGAAAATTGTAACTGCTCATATAATCAGTGCTTATGAGGTCACAAACAGCCCTGTTTCTGAAGGTTTTAAGTACACCTTAAAATGTTAGTACTCTGAAATGATGGAGTTTTAGCTGCTCTGGCTGTAAAAAGTAAAAGTGGTTGTCGATATGGGTTTGCATTGCTTAAACTATCCTGTTCTGCCAGTATATAAGCATTCCATGTGTACATCTGATGGGGGGTGACAGACCATGCAAGCATGAAATACATGCAGTTTTGTTTTGCAGAATCTCCCATGAGCTTCAGGAGAGATTCAGAGTTTTGGGTTGGCATACAAATCGATGCCAATGCTTTCTGTAGCTAACAATGCACAATATATATATATATATATATATCCTTTTTATGCAGTCACATGTGTTTTCCTTTTGAAATTTCCAATTTGATTGTAGAACTGTATATAAGAAGCATTTTGAAACATGCTAAATGTGTTTATTTAAATTTCAGCCCTTGTCTGTGGCTCTAGAGACAATTTTCTATTTCTCCTCAGGGGTTAGAGTAGCTCTCGTTTTTACAGCTTGATTGCAGTAAAGTGTGGCTCGTTTATTCATAGATGTGCCGTGACAATTAATGTGCCCGTGTTTTTATCAGGCTTAGCTCCTGTTGTGCGTGAGCCTTGCTAGCTTTGGGGAGCCCTGGAAAAATGGACTAGTAATGCCCTGTGTATTCTTTAGCATCAGTTTAGTAATTTTCTGAATCTGAGCTTCAATTAAAGGGATATTTTCAGAGGTTCCCTGGTGATTGCATCAATGGGAAAAAGGTTTTGCGCTGCAGTTGTTAATATTAATTTGTTGAAAGTGCAAATGGGATGCTGTGTCTACAGAATAACACCATTTAAAACCTTTTTTTTGCCAAAAGGGAGCTAGTTTTAATCTAGCTTATTTGTTATAAATTTAGAACTGGTCATACTAGGACAACTTTTTGTATAAAACATGAAAGTAAACAAATACAATTGAATCCATTAGTAATATATATATATATATATATATATATATATATATACACACCTACACAAATAAACATGCTCAGTGGTGTAGTAACATTGTTTGTAGCAAAGTGTGTGATAAGAAACTATGCACAGGAGCCTGTTCAAGACTTGCACAGCGGTGTATGTATCTCAATCAACAGAGTTATACCTCTCTAATGAACCCAATTAGACTAAGCTAGCATGCTAATATGTGCATGTCACTTGGGGTCTAGGCTGACAAATGCCATGATTACTCTCTATGGAGGTCTGTAATACCTGGAGAGACATATCCGTTCATATTCCTATTTATCTCTATTGCAGTTGGTGCAGAGGGTATGTGATTTAAAAAAAAGTAATTTTTCCTCATAGCTTGTGACAATGAGATCTGCGGTCCATTTCATGTTTTAATATAATTGAATGTGTGCATTTCTCAAGTAAAGTTAGAGGATATTAAATGGATAAGAAGAACACAGGTAAGAGAGAGAAATAGAGAGATGCATATATAGTTATACAGTTTGTCACCATTTTCCTCTAAGTTTCCACACAATATAAGAAACGGTAACTTTGTTACTCTCAAAGTAATCAGCATTTCCACAGTTTGTATTATTGCCATCTGTCACCTCAAATGTGTCACAGTAAAGAGTTTGTTCCAAATAAGTTTATTTCATTAGATTGTTTAGTCTCCGTTTCAGGGTCAGATAGACATAGATGCAGTCTGTTTCAGGAACAGGGTGTTAGAAATCATAGAGCAATGACAAGTAGGTCAATTCAGTCAAATGACCAGAAACTAAGATTGCTAGAGCGCATAAAGGCAGTCTTGCTCATACCATATCTCCACCGGGTTTGATTTAGCTCTTCCTGCTGTAGAAGTATCACCGCTCTGTAATGGGAAAGAGTGTGAACTAAATCAAAACTGCAGCCGTGCACTTCATGTGTAATTCCACTCTGCTGTTGTGAGAGATGGTCGAGCCCTGAGGGAGAGTCTACTCATCTGCTACACGTGCTGTAAATGAGAGGGCAAAACCTCCACTTACTGTACTGTCATTAATCACAAACATTGACTCAGGATTAAATGTCTTGACAGCTCCTGCCATGTCATATATTCCTCCATTTTTATTAGATCATCACGTTTGCCAAGTCTGCATGTGTAACTCTTTGTTACCTCAAAATCTTGAAATATGTAATTCATCAAAATCTTTCCTTCTCTCTTCTTTCTTTCTTGTCCTTTTAGCATCCCATAGCTTTACTTGAGATATTCTGTCTTGCCATATTAATGGGCTGGTTTGCTCAAAGGAGTATGCAGAGCCTTTTTAAATACAAAGAAGAGTAATTGAATGGCCAGGGAGGATATTATTAAAATAATCAGAGCAGTAATAATCTACTGTCACACATTCTCTTTCACTTACACAGAAACATTATGCTGGTTAATATTTTATCAGTTTCTATTTATTACATGCCATTTCAATCGCATCATACAAGCCTGACAAAGCAATAGGGCACAAACATTAGTCTTCACTGAAAGTTGTTTTGATAAAAATACATTATATATATAATGTAATATTCACCAAAGATGTTTATAATACTTTGAGAGAACCATCAGTTAGCTTTTCCATTTGCCACCCTTAAAAAACATCACTATATATATATATATATATATATATACAGATATCAGACTGGATATAGAGCTATATTGGCAATATACATTTGTAGGAATATGTTGACACATATTTAAATCCGCATTCAAGACAAATAAGGTGTTTAGTGAAGAAGGGACATCTTTTTATTTTTATTTTGCACAGCTTGTGTCTAATTTTATAGTGTGTATGTTCTTTTATCCTTATGTAGTAGATGAAGAGCTGTTTCAATGCCTTCATTTAACGGTCTGTGAAACAACATAAGATGAAATTCATGTCCATAAACTTTAATGTCCTCTGATTTAGTGGTTCATGTGATTCAGATAATCTACTTAATAGCTGTTGCCTGACAACATACAAAGATATTCTACAAAAAACAGAAACTATTAACCCAGTAAATACAATCAAAATGTTCCAGGCCATTTGTGTCCAGTTCTGGGAATCTCAACATGTACCTGAAGAGGTAATCTGTGTTAACTGATGTGTTTTTTGCAGCATGTTTTCTAGTCAGTTGTTTACGAATTGCACTAGACAGTGTGCATTCATTATCTGCTGTTATGAATTTTTCACAATAACACAATACCAGAGCAGATGTGCCTCTGCAATTTGACAGTGATGAATTGTTGAATGAGAATATAAGATGAAACCTGATAATTAATATACAAATGCTAACATATGAACGTACACACACACACACACACACACACACACACACACACACACACACACACACACACACACACACACACACACACACAGTCTGGTCAGCTATTTCAGCTATGTGACCTTTTGGAGACAAGACTTTAAATATCCTTTCTGAAAAGGCCACACAAACAAACAGAGAGCAGACACATAGGCTACGTACACACTGCTGCTAAATATGGCTGTCATACTCTTCTGAGTGCTTCAGCAATTCTGCAAACACAGGTAGTGACATATTCAGGTAGTGACAACTGAATTGTTATTAAATCCATGTAGTGTGATTATTTGTATGTAATATCACTTGTGATACTGTAAAATAAATACTTATTAAAACAAACTGATTTGCAAAAATGTGTGACTGCTAAAAACAGCAACATTTGTTGAACACTGAATTTTCATAGTTACTTTTTCTGACATTTATTACTGTTCTCACTGAGAGAGCATTTGCTGGAAAGGTTGAACTTTTCATTATGGCTGTTTTTAGTGTACGGTTGATATTTTTAGTGACATCTGTGCTGCAAGTCTGTGCTCCCAAGAGGTTCTATATCGGCCAGCATTTATTGTCTCTGGTGGCTTAATTTTTTTATTACAGAGTCCTGTGTCATGAGTGTAATGAATGAGTTTAGAACGCTGCTATAATAAGCCATGCTATATGGCCATATTAGTCCCTCTGAATGTTTTATTTTGCAGTTAGTTTATTGTTGAAGTTTGTTTGTTATGGGCTTTGCATAAGAGTACCATAATTAAGGTGTTAATGGTGTTATGCTTCTCTTATTTGCAGTTGCAATGATTTTACAGTCATGCTGCTGTGTGGTGTTGATCGCTGTACTCTGTGGTCAACCTGTTCTCTTAAAAATACGTACCTCTGCGCACTTTTTGTGCGACACCGTTTTATGTACCTTTCTGCACGTTTCGCCACAGTTTCAAAGTGAAATGTCCACTGAGTGGCGCTAAAACACAGATTAAATATGCGAACCCTGGCACATTTTATTACGTAGATATAGGTACATATTGCTGTGTTTTTATTACGTTGCTTGAGGAACATATTGCGGTGGTTCAGAATTCAAATATCCGGGATCCCTAAAAGTTAATGCTCTATCATGTAGGAAATATGCCCTACACCAAACCCAACCCTAAACCTAGCCAATAGTGTTGACAAATGCAAAGCTGATATAAAAACGTATATGTTGATGCAACCGTGCTATTTCAACTTCCTTGTATGCAGATTTGAACTGCTTTGTCGAATTGTGAATACACAGGATTCGAGCTGGAGCTCCTCGTCTCCTAAGTACTTCTTCGTACTCCGTAAGCTACCGAACAAATGTATGTTTAGGAAAACCCATAGATATGAAGCTGGATATGTACGATGCTAATGTTTAAAAGCATCAGTTTTCAAATCTACCAGCAAATTAATATTGTTTTGAAGTCGTAACATGATATTCTTCAAGTAATTGTGGATTAATAAAGCGTAAAAATTACGCTTTATTAATCAAAACTCTGTAAATATGTGTGAAAAGTAGTAACAGGTTTTACTGTCTCTAGTGTTTGTTTCTTTTGGAAACTGCAGTAATATGTAGTTATTGGTACATATTTCGTGTCTCGCTAAAAAGTGCACCCAGGCACGCAAATGCCATGAGACCAGGTAGTCTGCGGTGTATGTGCCTTTAAATTCACATCAAGGGAGTTAATTATGAGGCATTTAAGAAATTATATAGCACGTGCAAATGTAAAACGTTTTATAGAAATGTTTAGTAACCCAGAAGTAATGTGAAATTTGGCATGGTATTTGTCTATTTATTTACTTATTGCTTTTTTGTTTGTCATAGTTGGTGTCTTTTCTTTAGTCAAGGCTCCAAGTGTCTTGGCTATCTTACATGGGTGTGTATTGAGATAAACCAATAAACCTGTAACTCTTTTTACTGGCTGTTGCATTGAGTAAAAATGTGTATGATTAATCTTTTGTGTGACACAAAACATTGTGCATTGTGTTCTTCTAGTCAATATCCCATCAATTGATGCAGCAAGAATACCATTACATCCTAATGGGCAATAAATGTTTACTCTCATTTAGTTTTTTTTTCTGTGTGTTTGTTTGGTTTGAATGTGATTGTATATTGTTTAATTTGTGTATTGATCTACACCAGGGATGGGCAACTTTGATAGTGACGAGAGCAATCATTTTTTCTCATTTATACCAATGGGACCAGATTACTAATCCACGTATTTACACCTTTTACATCATCTAACTCAATTTCCTGTTTATTGAAGGAAATCAAAGTATAATTAATGTAATTTGTTTTTAAAGATATTATTGACTATAAAACTTGTGCAGTTATGCTAATTCAGACTTTTTTTGTCAGTTGACAGCAATATTACCCCAACAAATTTTTAACAAACAAACAGACAGTAGCAACCTACAAAATATTCTCAAAACAACATAAGAGGACAGTTAAAAAGGGCATATTAAAATATTTACTCAAAAATGGTACAATAGTATAATTGGGTATCTGCAGGATTTTTAAAAACTAAAAACTAGTGATCTCTCCTGGTTGTAGATAGTACTAGTCATAGATAAACTGAAAGCAATCTTTACGTGGCATTTCAAAATGTTTTAATATTGATCATCCGTCTAATATGATCTACCAGCCACCAGTTGCTCATCCCTGATCTACACCTTCAGTAGTAATATGGTGTAATTTATTTCAATTATATCTCTATTTTACAACCGCATCTCAGATTAGTCATTGCTTTCATTTCTGAAAACTTTCCTAGAATTGAGCCCATCTTTACACTGTATATGTTTATTATTGGCTTAGGTTGGGCAAATCTTCTTTGTGCAGGTGATTAATAAAGAATTAGTCATTGCAGGGTGTTGAATGGTCAGCTCACTTTTTGAGAGATTTTTAAGGAATAAAAAGAGAAAAACAAGTGCTAACGGTATCCCCTCAATGCCACCTTGGTGTATTCAGTGCTTGTTAGAAGATCAAATAAAATTGTCCCTAAGCACACACTGCATATGTTCTATATCTAAGCCTACCCTCTTATTGATGTGTGTTTGAATCTTTATTACAGATCTTTGTTTGAAAGATTCACACTGTAATATTTCAACAAATATTGTTGCAGTTAGAAGTATTTTTGAGTGTCGACTTTCCACTGCTGGATCAGATAATAAATTCATTCATCTGTTTAGACTAACAATCACTGCAATGTCCTCAAAACAAGCCTCTTTGAATGTTGAGACAACCTGCTCAGGTTTAGGTAATGTAATGTTCATTTAAATTCGATTACAATAATATTCACCTAAATATGACCCTGGACCACAAACCAGTCTTAAGTCGCTGGGGTATATTTATAGCAAAAGCCAAAAATAAATTGTATGGTCAAAATTATAGTTTTTTCTTTTATGCCAAAAATCATTATGACAGTAAGTAAAGATCATGTTCCATGAAGACATTTTGTAAATTTCCTACTGTAAATATATCAAAACTTAATTTTTTACTAGTAATATGCATTTCTAAGAACTTCATTTGGACAACTTTAAAGGCAATTTTCTCAGTATTTAGATTTTTTTTTAAGGTACCCTCAAATTCTAGATTTTCAAATAGTTGTATCTCGGCCAAATATTGTCCAGTCCTAACAAACCATATATCAATGAGAAGTGACTGGTTTTGTGATCTATTGTCACAAATGTTGTCCCATCTAGCCTAAAAAACTAAAAAAATAAATGGTTTCTTGAGTGGTGATGTTCACTGCTCATCTTTATTATTTTATTTTTATTTTATTATTTTATGCTGTTTCTTTTTATAGTGCAAAGCTTAACAATTTACTTCTCTGGGGTACTTCTGTTGGAAGCTGAGAAGTCAAACAAGCTTTTGCATCACAATGCCTTGACATTTTGAGTTTTCTCAACTTTTCATCTTTGACTGTGCAGTTATGTGGTTATGGAGAACCTTTCAGTGTGTGCTGTAAAGCATTTTAAAATGCAAGCTAACTGCCCTGTAACAACCGCTGTCTAAATAAACTCAGAAATATTCCGAAAGGATTTTATGGATTAAATTTGATTTGAGAGTTGCAGTGAAACTCTTGCTCAGCTAAACACTGGAATTAAACATGGAAGCACCTCACAGCAGTAAAAACACTTCCGTATGAATGAAATGAGGTGCTTCTGAAGAGCAGGATTGCTTGCAAGATGGCTGAGGGTTATACAAACATCACAGAGAAGACGATGAAAGTAAAAATGAAACGGCAAGCACTTTTCCGTAGATATGGTGAGATAACAATGTTGATGGCAATAGCACCCATTCATCTTCTCACATGCTGTGCTGTGAGAATTTAGTTGTGTGATTTTGATTTATGTTTCTTTGTCTGATGATTTTGTTTTAGTGCATGGAGCTTCATGCCAGTTGATCTGTTTGTGTTTGTCAGGCTGAAAGCCTGCCTGACTCTCTGTAATTGAGTCAACACAAGTCTGTGATAACACTAGCCTCAGTCCTACCCTGATACATTAAATGTTTATGAGATTTTAAAGTGTGAGAGGTGCTTAGGGCTGCCAAGATCCTGTTCTGAACTTTCGCCCTCGGCTCCCTTAAGGGTTTATTTCTCTCTGTTATTTGTCCAGAATGGACACACTGATACCACAGACACACATACACTCACTTGCTATGTATTTCTGCTATATTGGGCTGTGTTCTCAAACACCACGTCCCATTAGTTACAAAAAGAAGAGGGGTTGGTGAATGGGCAGGCTGTGCAATGAAATCGACGAGCAGGTTGATTCCAGACTTTTTTTTTCTGACAAACAGTGCTGTCATATCCCAGAGGTATCGTGACTTCCCAGAGCACTTAACGTCAACCAGCAAGCTTTATAGATCCCAAGATTCAGGCATGAAGGCCGTGTACTCTACCTGTGACTGTAGATTTTTCTCTTTTCAGTAAATTTTCTGACAAGACCAAGGCCATGTTGTGACAACAAACAAACAAATGCTGTTTGCAAAGAGCAATAATATTTTTCAGATGGTTTTAAAAGTTAAATAAAAATGTAGTATTTAAATTAAGATTATTGAAATTGAACTAAAACACAAATCCAGCAGAATTTAAGGATCAGATGTAATCTACTGACTGTTTTAGTTGGAAGTGCTATGGATTTCTGTGGAATGGATTTTAATATGCTAAAATGCATTAATTCACACAATTTACTGTATTCATACTAGTAGCTGAAGGCATTATCAAATTATCCAAAATATTACAAAAGTAATACTTGAGGTCCGGTAGATGTATAGAACTGTGTACATCTTCTGTGGAGATTTCTGCATGCTCAGATTCTGCACGGTTAAGGTATTGAGTCACTTACATTTTAGACATAATTTTGTTAATTACTCTGTCTATTTTCCATGGTTTTGAATAAGTTATGTAAATATACTGCATATAGAAAATATTTCAATATCTTTCAAATGATTTTTAAGGTATGTTTTATTTCTGCTTCTCTATTTCGTGTGTCATCTCAGTATTTATATTTCTGTCAGGACCACTATCGTCAAAGATGATTGACAATTAGCATGCAGTTTGGATTGGCGGTATGGTTCTGCTCTGGGTAAGAACTGCCTGTGCATCCATGCTGCCTAGAGCAACGATAACCCCCAGGGTAAACAGAACAGAACCAACGAAAGTATTACAGATATCGTTAAAGTTCAGTAATTATATGTACGTATTTTTGAATTAGTCTGATTCAATGGAAAATCAGAAGCTAGATCCTGACTGACAGAGGAGGAGTTGGGGATGGAGGAGGGTGATTAGCTATAGAGCAATGCAACAACTGCTGATAATACTGAGGGACCTTGGATATGGATGCTTAGATAGGTGTCATATTCCTATAGGTAGACATCAGCTGAGAGTCCTACCAGAACTAACGCTACTTGATATACATATGTTTTATAACATGGATGTTTTTTTTTATTAATAAAAGACTTTCAAATAACACAAGCCAATATCTTAATCACAATAGAACATAGATAACATAACAAATGTTTAAACTGAGAAAGTTTACAATTTTATGCACAAAATTAGCTAATTTTAAACTTGATGCCTGCTACTGGTCTCAAAATAGTTGGGACAGGGTCATGTTTACCATGATGTAGCATCTCCTATTCTTTTCAAAACAGTTTGAAGACGTCTGTGCATCAAGGTTATGAGTTTTTTTGAGGTTTGGTGTGTGAATTTTGTCCCATTCTTGCCTGATATAGGTTTCCAGCTAATGAAGAGTTTGTGGTCGTCTTTGATGTATTTTTCATTTAATTATTTAGTGCCAAATTGTCTCTATAGTTTAAAGATCTAGACTGCAGGCAGGTCAATTCAGCACCCAGACTCTTCTACTACAAAGCCATGCTGTTGTAATAGCTGCAGTATATAGTTTTGCATTGTCCTGCTGAAATGCACATCGTCTGGAGGAGAGTGTTTGTTGCTCTTAAAACCTTTATATACCTTTCAGCATTCATAGTGCCTTCCAAAACATGCAAGCTGCCCATACCGTATGCACTTATGCACCCCCATACCATCAGAGATGCTGGCTTTTGAACTGAATGCTGATAACGCACTGGAAGGTCTCCCTCCTCTTTAGCCCGGAGGACATGACGTCTGTTATTTCCAACAAGAATGTCAAATTTGGACTCTTTAAATGAGCCTTGGCCCACAGGACATGACAGCGCTTCAGGACCATGTTCACATATGGCTTCCTTTTTGCATGATAGAGGTTTAGTTGGCGTCTGCAGATGGCATGGCGGATTGTGTTTACCGACAGTGGTTTCTGGAAGTATTCCTGGGCCCATTTAGTAATGTCAATGACAGAATCATGCCGATGAGTGATGCAATGTCTTTTAAGGCCTGAAGACCGCGGGCATCCATCAAAGGTCTTCCGGCCTTGTCCCTTACGCACAGATAATTATCCAGTTTCTCTGAATCTTTTGATGATGTTATGCAATTTAGATGATGATATTTGCAAAGCCTTTGCAATTTAACATAGAGGAACATTGTTTTTAAAGTATTCCACAATATTTTTGCACACTATTTAACAGATTGGAGAGCCTCTGCCCATCTTTACTTCTAAGAGACTCTACTCTCTAAGATATCCCTTTTATGTTACAGCCCTGATGTCAATTAACTTAATTAGTTGCTAGATGTTCTCCCAGCTGATCTATGTTCTATTGTGAAAAGTAATTTTAAAAATGTCTCAACATTTCTGATCTATGTTCTATTGTGAAAAAGTATTGTCAAATTATATATATATATATATATATATATATGGTTATATATATATATATATATACACACACACACACACACACACACACACACACACACACACACACACTGTATTATACTGAAATACTGGAACTGAACACTGAAAGTATTTTTTTTTCTTTGTTAATCTGTGTAAAGGTGCCAGAGTCTTTCCTCAATTCACTGAGCAGGTACTCATTGCTGTTTCCAGTACATTTATGCCCTCTACCCCTGCACCATCTGTTTGATGTTTCTATCCTACAGAGGGCCTCTGATCCCGGTTTTCAAAAAGTTAGGTCATCTTTTTGAAAAGTAAACAGCATGTCTACAAAGACTGGACAGATGGCTGTATGTCAAACATTCTGTAACATTGTTTTTTTTTTTGGCCATTCTGAGCTGTAAATTCCAGAAGAACAAAAGCTTGTAAGAATATCAACAGACACAGGGAAAGTAGCGTATGCGTATTAATGTGCTGAAAATGAGGACACTTGCTGAACGTTGCATCACATTGTGCAGCTGAAAGCATTAAAAATCTCTCAGGGAAAATTAATACAAACTATTCACTGAATGTAGGGAAATTCATTTGAGAATTATATATCTGTAATTTCTTGAGATGGCGTGTAGGCTTTAATAGCTACACACTTTCAAAGTTAGAAACAAAATAGAAACAATTAATATTCTCTTGTTTACTTTAAAAGCTAAAAGCAGTACACATTTAAACAAAATGCTAACAGATTTAACTATTTATATTACATTTGATGGTTAGTGAAAAATGTAATGTTTTTTTTTGGCTCTCACAATTAATGTGTTAACTTAAAGGGTTACTCCCAATTTAACACAATTAACAGAACACAGAAACACGGCAGCTAAGTTCAAAATTAACAGCATTTTATTATAATAGTGTTCTCATTATAATGTTATGTATATGACAGTCTGAGTCATAGTCATTAATATTATTGTTGTTTGTCCTGCTCGTGATGCGTGCTGAATAGATAATCACTATAGTAACCTTCTACAATGAAGCGCTTTTACTGCAGCTCAACTCAACCAAATGCATCTCATATGAGATAAATAATATTAGGCATATAGACACTTTTAGGGCCGAGGTCACAATTATGTCACAGCGCTAGCTGGAGGCAAAACAAAGCGAAACAGCGCAGATCGTTTACACACAGAGCTTAAAATATCATCTTGTTGTGATGTTGGGTACCCGAATCGATGTTGTAGAGGCTCCAATTTGAAATTTTAAGGCAAACCTGCTGCCGTTTCCAGAAAAACGACTACAGCTGTGATTAAACGAGATAGAACGAGCGGACTGGACACAAATAATAGTAAAAAATGCTTGTGTTTGAAGCGCACACTTCTTATCAGAAAAGGTTAAATAAAGTATTGTCTTTTGTTGTTATGGGCGTGTCTAAATATTTTTTATGCATCTCATTATGTCATGTAAGAAGTGTCTGTGTGTGCATGTGTGTAAAACAATAAACTGACTATTTATATGCTGCTTAATCATATGTAATTGTATATACATTGTTGTGATTAATTGTGGCTGGAATAATAATGTAGCTGTACAAATAGTTGAAATTGAAAAAAAAATCCTGTCTTTCACTCTGCCTGTGTCAATGTGTGTCTTTTTAAATATTTGAATCCCTGTGACCATTTTCATCTGTCAGTAACGGATTGTGAAAAGTGAAACTTAAAACTATAGGGCTGGTTGGATATATTCACTTTCTTTCTGGATTCTTATTTACAGCATTATCATAATAGGCTGTAATACCTTATTGGGAGAAAACGGTATAGTTCTCTGTGAAATCAGACATTTGAGCACCCCCATGTAGCCAAAATGGCATGATCATAACACTCCGCAAATATTCGACTGTGAGATTATGAGTCAAATTAGGCTCCTCCTATCGATGCATCGAATCGTTGACTATTTGGGGTCACCCCTAAAATATATATTTAATTTTGTAAGCATTTTTAGGGTAACACTTTACAATAAGGTTCATTAGTTAACTGTTACGGGAAGAACAGATGAAACATGCAAATCCGTCTGCAGAGATGTATTAATTAGCATGGTCAAAAACAGGCATGGTCAGTTCTCAGCAAACAGACAAGGAAGAGGTCAGACAAGAGCAATCCTAGAGCAAGTGGAGGTCTTCGATTGGCCAACAATATCCAACAGGGTAAGGCAGAGAGAGATAATCCAGGTACATAGCAATAGTCCAGGCAGGGGCAAACAGAGTCCAAAACGTCAAGGTAAAGGGTAAATCTAAGATACACAAGTTAGAATCAAAACACGGGAAAATAACAGGTGAGACTATGACTATGACTCTGAAAACTAAGACAGGCTCTGTAAAGTGGCTATCAGCTATCACAATGATAAAGGTTGAACAATACTCGGCGATCTGAACAGGTTCTGAGAGGGTGTTATAGTGTGTGTATAGCTTTCAGGTGAGCGTGTGATTGGTGAGAGCTCTGTGTAATCAGTGCAATAGATGTTGGGAAATGCAGTCCAGGGTGACGTGTAACAGTCTGTGTGGTGGGAGAGTCAATATGAAGGAGAGGCGACTTCTTGTGGCAGTCGGACGGAAGGCCACGATCCGGATTCGTGACATTAACACTAGTACACATGAACTAAGAATGACCAATACTTCTACTTCATTTATTAATCTTAGTTAATGTTATTTTCAGCATTTACTAATGAATTATTAAAATCACAAGTTGTGTTTGTTAACATTAGTTAATGCACTGTGAACTAACATGAATAAACAATGAATAACTGCATTTTCATTAACTTATGTTAACAAAGATTAATAAATAGTGTAATAAATGCATTGTTCATTGTTTGTTCATGTTAGTTAATACGTTAACTATTGTTAATAAATGACACCTTATTGTAAAGTGTTTGTAAACCATTGTTTGTAAACCATTTTTGTAGTTATTTGTTTTGGCCTCAGTACATTGTGTTTGAAAAAAGCCAGTTATGTAATTTTGCAATAATATTATCAGACTGTTTTTTTTCCTACATTAGAATTTATTTATACAGTTTATTTGGTCTTTATATGCACTCATACTCCCGCTCTTACAATTTAGACAGGTTCCAAAGAACGTAATTGCTATAATATCCCATTAGTGATATGACATTTCTTCAGATTTATAATATGTTTCTAAAGCATGCCTGTAATCATGACAAATGAGACACTTAGACCGTTATTATGTTTAAAATAAAATGTAATACTGTTATGCAAAATATGAAATGGTAAATTGACTTGCATAGTGTAGCTTCTTACATGATCAAACACGCACACAAAAAAAAAACTTACTAATTTCATGCACATTTAGAGGTGCTTACTCATAATTTATTTTCCCAAAACACTCAAATTGTGATTTACCGCAATATAACTGTCTTGTATAGCTCTTAACCGGCTCACCTGAGGTCTGAACCAGTTTCCTCAGTACAGATCACCTCCCACACAAGTCTAGACCTCAAGACCTGTGTGCATTTGACCCTCCACCACTGATATTGTTGAAGCTAATGAGCTCTGGCTCCACATCAGCTGCCTACACCCTAATCTTCTACATTTGTGAGTCACATGCTGTTAGACTGTTGGGCTGAGTGTTCAAGTCGATGCTTTTGTCCTTCTCTTCTCCTCTGCATGTGTCTGTTCTCTGGAGCTTAATGACCAGCTATGCAGCGCACAGGTAGATTTGAGATCTGAGGAGGTTAGACAGAGGAGAGCGGTTAGAGGGGAAGGCCAGAGGGCATACTGACTCCCAGAGTGGATATCTATTAATATTCAGTTAACTTATTCTATTCTGAGTTCCTCTCACTTATTACTGTAGGCTGTATAATAAGGTAGGAGAGGAGAGTGGTCAGTAGCCACCAATGCTTCCTTTTCCAATCACTGAGATTAATTTCTCCTCCATTCGTTTTTGCCGAAAATGTGACACTGAATATTCGGAGTATATGATTGATCAATTCAAGTATTTTAGTTTTTTTTTACCATGCAACTCACTCTATGTGCAATATCATATATGAACCTGGATCACAAAACCAGTCATAAGGTGCACGGGTATATTTGTAACAATAGCCAGCAATAAGTTGTATAGGTCAAAATTGTATTTATTTTTTATGCCAAAAAATCATTAGTATATTAAGTAAAGATAATGTTCCATGAAGATATTTTGTAAATTTCCCACCATAAATATATCAAAACTTTTATAAGTAATATGTATTGCTAAGAACTTTATTTGGACAACTTTAAAGGCAACTTTCTCAATATTTAATTTTTTTATTGCAACTTCAGATTCCAGATGATCAAATAGCTGTATCTCGACCAAATATTGTCCTATCCTAACAAACCATACATCAATGGAAAACTTATTTATTAATTCAGCTTTCAGATTTCCAAAATTACTGGTTTTGTGGCCCAAGGTCACATATTAACATACACAATTATTGAATTTGGAATGTGGTAATTAATGCTAGTTCTGTCATGACAACAGATTGAGTTAGCCATCTAGAGTTTAATGACATAAATTAGCCTTAATATGCATGATAATGAGCAAGTAATTAGTAGAGAAAATTGGTCTCTAAACTAGTTATGTCTCGAATCTGGTTCGTGGCCTTCCGTCCGACTGCCACAAGAGGTCGCCTCTCATCATATTGACTCTCACACCACACATCACACTGGACTGCATTTCCCATCATCCATTGCATCAGCAATGATCACACAGCTGTCACCAATCACACTCTCACCTGAGAGCTATTTCATACACTACATACATAACACCCACTCAGATCCTGTTCAGATCGCCGAGTATTGTCTAGCATTTAGCACTCTCCTAGTGTTAGCTGCCTTATGGAGAAATATCTGTTTTAGTCTCTAGTTACCTAGTCTTAGTCTAGTTGTGTTTCCTGATTTCCTAGTTCCTGATTCTTGCCAACGTATCTTGGATTAACCCATGCTGTTTCAGACTGTGTTTGCTCCTCGCCTGGACTTTTGCTCACGTTTACGGATTGCCCCTCTTGTCTAGCCCTCTGGATTATGTTTGCTTTTTGTCTTGCCTTGCCTCTCTTGCCTTGTCTGTTTGCTGTTTTTCGACCCTGCCTGTGTTTTTGACCTTGTTTCATGATAAAAGCTTGCACATGGATCCTGCACTAGGGTGGCCAGACCAGACAGTCCGAATTTTAAGAACCTTGTCCGGCACAGCCTCAAGCCGGAGACTCATTTGTCCTCCTTTTTGGAGTTGAGCTGAATCGGCCTAAAAAAGCCCCACTCTAGAATCTTTATTGGGACTTAACAGGCTTAGCGTCTACTGCCATAAGATCTCTGGTCAAACAAATGATTGGCTGAAAGCGGTGTCAAATAAATATCTGATATATCATTGGTTAAAAACGTAAACAAGCCTCCACGTGCTGGCTACTTATTTCATAACGTTAACATGCCGCGACGTCAGACCTCATTTAATCTGGAAAAGACAAAAGAGCACAAATTTATATCATAAAGCAATAGAGACACTTTTCATGGATTTTGCACACTGTATGTATCTATGAAATGTGTATTTATTTATTTTTCAAATTCATTAGTTGTTTATTTATGTATTTATATTATTTACAAAAGTCCAGAAATGTTATATTTTCTGGCACTGTGCACTCTGCAAGACAGGTTCATCTCAGTAGTCAGTTTTTGAAACCGAGATCACAATGTCTTGAATAAATACAAATACTGTGAACAAATACTTTTTTGCCTCTTCTGTTACACATAGGTCTACATCAAGATATATCAAATTGGCAGACCAAATTGTCTGGCAATGAATGGAGTAGGCTATTTCAGAATCATGGTATCATGATACCATCGATATGATGGACAAAATTGTATTGTAGTTGCAAGTACACGAGTTTGTGAGTTCTATGCAATAATTCTTGCCTCACTAAATGCCTCAAAGTGTCCTCTTTTTTGGTGTTATGGAAATGGCCACCCTAATCCGCACGCCTCCAGTCTCGTCGGCTCCATTACAAGTTACCAGTCATTTTATAATTCACAGGTCCCATATATATATATATATATATATATATATATATAAACGGTAACACTTTAATTTAGGGACCAGTTCTCACTATTAACCTGTTGCTAATTATTATGCGTATTATTGGCCGTTTATTTGCAAATTGGGAGTTTTTTTATGGGAAAAACTGTAGTTAAGAGTTAGTTAATAGTGAGAATTGGTCCCCATACTAAAGCGTAATCATCTAAACTTACATTAACATATATATTATTTATTTTTATTGTAATGTATTTCTGTGATGAAAAAGCAGAATCTTTGGCAGCCATTCATATTTTTGCATTAACATTTTTTTTCCTTTCTGTAACAGGTGCGATGGTGTTGATAGATCTGGGACTGTTGGACAGAGAGGGGGCTTCAGATCCGCCAGTGCCCGCTCCTCGGAAGTGTCATCCAGTGCCAGCTCATCGAAAATGCCTGCTCTCCCACCCGCTTCTGCCTCCTCCACCACTGTCATCTGGCAGCCCCCCCGCTCGCCCTCAGCCCCCTATCTGTAAGCTCCAGTCCTTCTGTTAGTGTTTGTCGGGTCTACTTCGTCATGTGTTCGTGTGTCTCAAGCCGTTTCCTGTGTGGATTTCCCTTGTTTGGATTATATTAAAGACTGTTGATATTGATTCCTCGTCTCCTCGCTCCTTCATCACAGATTGTGACAGGATCTCTGAAAAACAGCTTTTTGTGAGTGTGACTCAATCTCAAGATTTTAGATCCTCTCTCATCAAATTTCAACCAAATTTAAGTTATTCACCATAAATGATATGTTTTCTTTCACACACTTCCAAAATCGGAATACTACTGTAAAATTACATGTAAGATTTTCACCGTATATAGTAGGGGAGCTTACCGTTAATCTTTTAACAGGTTTTTACTGTAGCATTTTTACAGTCTTTTACCATTCATTTCACAGTCATTTTTTCAGGGCATTAACTTTTCTCTCTGTTATATTATTATTAATCAATATATTAATTATATAGGTGTGTACAATAATGGACAGATGGATTTGGTGGTTTCCGTCTAAGATATCTTTGAGCAGATTTTCATATATGTTTGCATGTTATTTATTTATTTGTTTGTTTATTTATTTGTAATATGTGGTTAACTTAATGCTAATAACCAAGCTTCTAAAAACAGACTTCATGGATTTGGATTAAAAAAAACTTCACTGAATAATTCTTGCCAAAATATTTTTTTCTGAAAGATATACTGCTGCAATCACATGTGTTAACTGATAATTGGATACGATCCAAGATGGCGCCACTGTATGTGGCTTGCCATCTGGTCCTAAAACTCTGTGTGGTTTTGTGCTGTTTGTGTCACTTGCTGTTCAAAATGTCTTTATTGGTGTACGATTGTCAAACACTACTGGATTTGAGTCATTCTACCAAATATTTAGTCAAATTTGATTATGCTGAACAAAAGACATTGCCCCTGCCGGCATTCCAGCTAATCTCTGCCACCTCCCTGTTATACAACCCCGGCGTAAGCCCCAACGTTGCCGAGAAAAACGCAGTGGTCGGATGGTGAGGTGAAGACTGGCTTAGCACTCTCTTCCATGATTTCCTGGACTGAGTACCAAGCGGTGCCCTGCCTCTCTATTTCTCAGCGATTTCTGGACCCTATCGACGCCTGGCTGGTACTTGATGTCGGCCCAGATGAGGTGTTCCAGCCCTAAGCCTCCTGCACTCCTTGCCTCCGCTGATGCGGTGTAAATCTGCGAGACCTGCAGCCTCTGTGTCATGTTCCTCTTAAAGTCAGCACCGCCGGCGGTTCCTACCAGGATTGGGCTGGTGAATGCTAGATTGCTAGCGAATAAAACTTTTATCTTAAAGGATTTCTTTACATCCAGGGGTTTGGAATTTCTCTATGTGACTGAGACGTGGCTAAGAGTTGGTGAGTCCAGTGTTTTCTATGAACACTTACCGAATGATTGCTTCTATTTAAAGTGCAGTGCTATAAAAACGAACCAATGGCTCGGCGGTGGCATTGAGCGAGCTCATGGCTGTGCAGCCCACCATAGTCTGCCAAAATGGGTGGGGCCTCTGGCTATATAAGCTCTCTGCCGCATCTCAGATTTTTTTGAAGGCGTGCCAGGAATGCACTACTTCTCATTAGAGCCCTGCACGGGCCTAAAATATAAGCCTTAGCCCGGCCCTGGCCCGAGATGCTCAGGCCCTAGCCCGGCCCGTGTCCGACAGCTTATCAGAGTTACCCGCCCCTAGTCCGACCTGAGCTCGTATTTTAATTTTCCCTTCTCCCAAAACAGCTTATACTATACTGTTTCAGCAATTAGAATACTTCAGTTTTGTATGAAATGGCAAAGTGGTTGTATTTCGTTTTGTTATTTTATTGAGGTAATTTAGAAAAACATTTGGAGCATTTTTTTATTTGTTAAATGTACGTTTTTGTTTTTTAAAGTAGCTAACAACCAGCGGCCAGCTGATCATAGCGTGTTTGATCAATTTAGACATAATAAATATATCTATAGAAAGCTTTAAATTAGTACTTAACGAAATAAAACATATAGAAAACAAAAACTCTTTCATTATAATCATAATCTGTAGATGTATTTATTAAAGTCGGGTCTAATGAGGAGATGGCAAGTTGAGATCTGCAACTTCATCCTTGCGACACTGACTTAGAAAACACTAGTTTATTAATATTAATATAAAATTTCCTCTGAACACATTCATGCTGACCCAGGACCAACATTAATATCACTTTAAGCTCTCTGACATGCGCTTTTCTGATGCGTGCTGTCTCTGCTATACACAAACACACGCTACTAAGAGGTAAACTTTTATTATATGCCTCAAACATAACTACCATCACCGACAATAATGCCCACTAATATCAATACAGACAAAACTCTGCCAAAATGCAGCTTTTCCCGAAGTATTGGGAACTTTTAGTAACTCCCCATGCTCCAACTTCTCCCTGATGCTCTGCATGGTCAACTGTCACCCGTATGCTAATGTGTGCATGTATGCGTTGCGTACTTGCCTATTGCATAGGCGATGTATAATATTTATAATATAATTATTATGACAATATTTCATACAGTACATGTGTGGTGTGCGCGTATTTGGGCACAATAAAAGGCGAGAAGCTAAATGAGCCCGAGTCCGATCCGAGCCCGACCTGAGCCCGATCTGTAAAAAAAACAAAAACCGTCCCGAACCCGGCCCGAATGGACTTGCAGGGCTCTACTTCTCATATCTCAGGGAACCGAGGTTACAATAGTAACCGAGTACGTTCCCTTTCGATATTTCATTCGTACTGCGTCGAAGAATACACCAAGCACAGGCTGAGCAATCAGGGTCATCCGTGGCCTGGGTGTCGTCCCGTATAGTTAATACCTGGTGTCCATATAATATGGCCAGACCAAGTGAAGGAGGGTCTTGAACAAAGTTGGTCAATTGAACCCATACGATTGCTAATTTAAGCAGAAAATACTCTGGCCTGTAAGGCAGGGAACTCTAGGTTGTCAAACCTTACAAATGTGGATGGCGAGGACCAGCCGGCCACCTCACAAATTTCCGAAATGGACACCCCGCTGGACCATGCCCAGGAAGAGGCGTGCCTCTGGTGGAATGGGCTCTGACTCCGATGGGGCACTGCAACCCCAAGGAGGAGTATGCTAGGGTAATAGCATCCACTAACCACCTAGAAATGATTTGCTTTGTAACAGGGCTACCTTTAGCGCGGTTACCGAAGCCAACAAAAAGCTGTTCAGATTTCCTGTATGAGGCAAAACGCTCAATGTATACCCTCAGGGCCCTGATGGGGCAGAGCAGGGACAATTCCTGGCCACCTGTCGAAGGAGAAAGCGTGGATAGCGCTATGACCTGGGCTCTGAATGGAGTGGAGAGCACTTTGGGTACATAACCCAGCATTGGTTTCAGGGCGACCTTGGAGTCGTTAGGCCCAATTCCAGGCAAGCAGGGTTGATGGAAAGGGCCTGAAGGTCTCCTACTCCCACGACGCCAATGCTAACAGCAGGGCAGTTTTAAATGAGAGTGTTCTGAGGCTGTTGGCATCATTACCATAAAACTGTGAAAGATGCTAAAATGAATTATATCTCTGAAATGATTTAGTCGAACTGTAACAAGCCTTGTGTTTTGTTTAAGACTATTGATTCAGTACTTCATGTTCCACAAACAGTAAGTGGTGATGCCTCCTCTGCTGTTTGTGAACATTTTCTTCACTTTTTTATTGATAAGGTTACTTCCACCAGGGCTCTTATTTCATCCTCCTTCTTATGATCCTCCAGTCTCTCTCCTCTGTTCTGCTGTCTTTTATAAGTTTGAGCCTGTGACTTTCTCAGTATTACATGAGATTGTTGGTCATCTGAAGCCTTCAGTTTCTCCTTATGATGCTGTCCCTCCTTGAATTGTCAAGGAGGTTTTTTACTGTAGGACCATCTGCGCTTGGAGTTTTACATTTTTTAAACATGCAGTAGTCCAACCTCTGATTAAAAATCCTGGTCTGGATCCTACATATCTTGCAAATTTTAGACCTATTTCAAAGCTACTTTTCTTTCAAAAAGATAGTTTGTAGTCAATTAATGGCCTATCTGAAAGATCACAATATTCTTGAAGTTTTCCAGTCCGGTTTTAAAACTCAACACAGCACAGAATCTGCACTTCTAGAAATGTTTAATGCTATCCTTTTAGCTACTGACGCTGGTGATGGTGTTATTCTGGTGCTTCTTGATTTAACTGCTGCATTTGACACTGTGGACCATGAAATCTTTAATTTTTTGTCTGGAGTAGTGGGTGGGCATCAAGGGTATAGCGCTCCAATGGTTCAGGTCCTATTTAAAATGCCGGACTTTCTGTGTTAGCTGTAATGACTCTGTGTCCTCTTGACTGCTCTCTCTGGCGGGTACCACCAGGCTCAGTTTTAGGCCCTCTCCTTTTCTCTCTTTATTTGCTCCCCCTTGGTTCAATAATTTGGAAAGCTTGGAATGGCTTGTTATTCCATTGTTATGTAGATAGCTAGATTTGTTTGCCACTTAGAAAGAATGACACTGTCAGACCACTACTTGGTTGTCTTGATGATATAAAGGCATGGATGGCTCTTAATTGTTTAAAGTTTCAATGAAAACAAGACAGAAGTGATGGTTTTTGGTGGGACCATTGGGACCCCTCTGGTTGATTTGGGTGCCTTGGCTCAGTACATCAAGCTAACTATCACCAACTTAGGAGGTGAAATTTGACTCTGATCTTAAGCTCGACAGTCAGATCAGGGCAGTAGTTAAATCAAGTTTTTTGGCATCTGGCCAAAATAAAGCTATATCTTCCAAGGCAATACTTTGAGACAGTAACCCATGCCTTTGTAACCAATCGGCTAGATTGCTGTAATGCACTGTACATGGGGGTTAGTGGGTCTTCTTTTTCTCGTTTGCAGATGGTGCAAAACGCTGCAGCACATCTTTTAACTGGAACAAGTGAATATGAGCACATTTCCCACATTTTAGCTTCACTTCACTGGCTGCTTGTAGGCTACATATTAGGATTCAATTTAAAATTATTATTGTTTTTAAACCCTAAATGGGCTTGCCCCACCTTACATTTCTGAGCAGCTACACCCTTACATGCCCACCTGTTCTCTCAGGTCAGCTGATCAGCTGTTCCTGAACGTGCCAAAAATAAAGTGTAAGCTTAGAGGGGACCGTGCCTTTGCTGTGGTAGCTCCTAAATTATGGAATGATTTGCCTCTGCCCATTAGGCAGGCCTCTTCATTGTCTTTAAATTGTCTCTTAAAACATATCCCTTTATTTTATATTTCTATGGTCTCTTGATATGTTTTACTTGTATTGCATGTCTTGTATGAGTTTTATTTTTCTGTACAGCACTTTGGACCACTTCGATATTTTTAAAGTGCTTTATAAATAAAGTTTGATTGATTGAACTGATATAAAACAAAGAAATAATAAACCTAATCATACAACCCTTTAGTCACCTGTCTCTGACCCACTAGATTTACATGAGGGACTTAGTCATAAGAGCTCAAGTGATTTGCACCTGCGACACAAGTGCAGTCAAATAATAGATTACAAAATTGTACCTTGCTTTCTGTCTGAGTTTTTTTTTTCTCTTTTTCAGCAGCAATAGGCCTACCACTTTCATGTACTTACTTATTTAGACTTAGCATCCCTGCATTTTCAAAAACAAGAGTTTCTTTTTAGCCACCAGGAAATTTTGTAAGGTTAAAGTAGAGTTCTTTATTTTTTCATAGATAGCATTTTCAGCAATTATACAGCACAATGAGGGGTTATCATGGCCTGTAAAAGCAAACCTCTGATCTGCTAATTATTTTGAATCTTTGTTAAAACTACACTGAAAATAATCTGAATCCGAATTAATCTGCTTTATTGAAATCATAAAAAATATAATTTAATAACACTGAATCAACCTAAATTCATTAATTTATGCTAGCAAAATATTTTTAGGAGTTAAATCAGACAGAGATAACAATTACAGGTAACCACCTTTTTACAGTAATCTTGGGCCTGCATATAAACTTGCATAGATAGATAGATAGATAGATAGATAGATAGATAGATAGATAGATGGATATGCATTAGTTGTTTTTCCCATACTATACAGCAGTTTAGTCAGTCCTGTTGGTTTTGCCACTGTCAATTTCCATGCTAAACATCAACCTTTTGGCTTGTTTGTCTGTTTTAAAGCTCTCCCACTGCATCTCTCTCACCTGTGTGAGTGCTGGTTGACTCAAAACATGCACACACACACACACACACACACAGAGAGAGAGAGACACATACACGCTCATATACGCATCCCTTTGGGAGAAAGAGAGAGGAAACAGATGGTGGAGGATGTAGCCCACTGTTTCTGTCTTCAACACACAGACACGCGTTCTCCTCCAAACGTCCCCTCCTTCAATCTTCAATCATCACTGTACCTGATTTTCACTTTTCTTGCTGTATATCATCACTGTATCTTCAGCTTGAACATACAACTTTGGAATCTTCATATCAGCAAAGATGTAAATATATATTTCTGCAGTTTCTGTTGTTGGGCATCTCACAACATGTACAGTACAAACAGTCATCAGCAAGAGTGTAGGTTTGGTTTTACTATTTGACATTTTAAAATCAACTAAACAGATGCATCATGTTTCCACCTACACAGTGAAATTGCAGGTTACAGCTGATAAGTCTTGTTTAGGAGTATTTTCATAAACACAAGGTATTTGTCAAGCCTTTACAGTCACATGCTAGACAGTGACCCTAGTGTCTATTCATTTTAATTTATAAAGGAAAAAAATACGTTAATCTGACAAATGAAGATTTGTTGTTCAAGTTAGATTTATGATATATTTTGCAAAATCACTTCAAAATAATCAAATTAAATATTGCTGTTTTTACATGTTTAAAAGGCAGCAAACTCGAACACAGCAGATAGAAAACTTCAACAGTGTGAAATGTTTAGGAGGTAAAAAGTTAAACTCCTTGAATAATTAATTTAAAGTTAATTTAAAAGCTGTGTAGCTGGGTTTAATTGTGTTTATTTAATGCATTCATTGACTTGATTAACTTGACCTGTACTGTACCTTTTTTAAAACATCCAAATGTAACATCCTCATGCTTATTTTGCTTCCAAACTCAGGGGCAGATATGTAGCAGGAGAATGTAGCATGGCGTGCTGCTTGGAAAAAGTTGTGACCTGCTTTATCGGCGACGGACATTGGCTGGGCTGACAATGGTGGAAGTTGTGGAAGAATGTTTGTATATTTGCACTCCATATAATATCTGGTTTCGACAGCCAACTGGCTCATCACGAAATATCTGGGTGCTCCCAATGACCAGTTCATCCTTGAATCTGTCTGTTTATTATTTCACAGAGACCAGTCTTTTCTCTCATTATATTCCGTTCAGACTTCAAGTTCACAAATGAGCTAAAAATATGAAATAGTTTTGTCATGGGGCTGTAAATTCAGCCCTGCTGCTAAGTAGTGGTGCAGGAATTATTGTGTCAAGGCTGAGTATAAAGTCAAAGAAACAGATGTGATTCCAACATTTGATTTTCTCCAGTGACTTATTGTTCACACGAGAGGGAGAGGTTAAATGCTAAATGTTTACTGATTAGATTTCCATGTTATATTTACCAGCTGCTGAAGATCAGAACGACTGCTAGAGATTGCAGTGTGTACGTGAAGCATTACATTGTCAATGCAAGTTGCCTATGGGCTGTCGTACAATGAGAGCCCAATCATTCAAATACCATACACAATATTAAACTGACCTGAATAGATAAGATAAACATTATTTATTGTTCTCAATTCACCCACACTTCTATATCTCAGTTCCTGAGTGAGTGCACATGAAATCAATGGATCCCAATTTAGAAATCAATGGCAGCTCAGCGGCAGTGATCTCTGTTTATCCAGCTGATTTGCTTGGATGCAGCTGTAGCATTCGGTCCACAAACTTGCTTTTTTTCATCTTTTTATCCCTAAAATATGTGAGAAGATCAATTGTAAATCCCATTGAGACTAAATTCAACCAAGCAGGTCTATCTTACCTGCTGAGAGATTTTAGTGACATTTAGTATTCCCATTCATCTCAATGTTAGTTGCAAGCTCTGCACTAGTAGAAACTCTTGCTCCACGCTAGTGCATGAGATGTGATGTCAAATGAGGACAGAAAAAAACATACTTCATGTTTATAAGAGTAAACTTTTTATGTAATGACAAATATTCATATAAACACTTAAATAATACATTATTAATTGTTTTGATTTATTAATTAATTGTGTATAATATATTTTATAATTGTAACAATGAAATGTTAATATTAAAAACAAATCCAAATAGCTGATAAAAACAATGAAAATGAAAAGCTGTGTTTGTAATAAATTAATTATTAAAATGTTTTCTAACTTTAAAATGTTGCTTCTGTTATTGTATTATCAAATATTATCACAGTTTTACTTTCTCCAGTTAAAAAGTCTTCTCAAATGAATCAGGGGCAAGCCCTGTTCGCAAGCAAAAATTGTTTAATGTTCTAAAAATAAATATGCCAGTGGATTTGTATGTGAGAAGCCTCAGTATGAAAAAATTGTCAGCACATTTTTATTCTATCAGTAAATTGTCCTTTAATTCTCAATCAACACTGCTCCAGTACAAAGATGCTTATTCAAACAAAATCTTGTTTGCATTTAAATCAATCAATCAATAAATACTTGCATTAATAGAACTACAACTTAAAGACCTGTTTGAAAAGATCGGCAGATTTACTTATTCGGCTAGTAGGAGAGAAGACATTCACACTGAATACACTGAGGTGCCTGCCTTTCCTGTAACAACGCTGACGATGACATCATCATCACTGTTGGTGCAGGACTCTGCTCAGAAAACACATATGTTTAAGTCATGCAGTCCATATATTCTTACGAAGGAGCTTCTCTTTCCATTTCAATGCATTATTAATTAAGCTGAACGTTAATAGTTTATAAACTTCAGATGTAATAATAGAATAAGCAGGTTTCAAATAATGGAAGAAAATCTCAGTGATCTCATATTCTCTTTTATGTTGCCTGAAGCAGAGCTGAGCAGGTGGTAATCCCTGACAGAAGCTTGGTGAGGCTCAGTAAATATCAAAAGTTCAAATATGGAGAGCAAGCTCAAATCTCAGATAAATCACAAATAAAGAAAAGTTCAAAATACTTTTCTGCATTACAAATCTATAGAATTACAGCATGGAAACTTGTTTCCGCCACAGATTAAAACAAATTAAAAGAATCTCACAATTCTGAGGAAAAGTCTCAATTAACTATATATTTATTAAAATAGCCAGAAGTACACTTAGTATTCAGAGGGGAAGGTTTTTGGTGTAATTTGATTTTTTTTTTATGTAGTCTCTGTGGTATAGAAACACTTTTACTCTTTAAAGTATTAAACACTTAAAGGTCCAGTGGCAGCTACATACCCTGTAGAAGCTTCGTTCATGGCCACCTAATGAGGAGATGTTGCTATGAATTTGCATTAGATTTGCAGCTCCTTGGTATACAGCTGACATCCCAAAGATGAGTACAGCAGTTTGGAGGATATGAGCCCATTAGTTCCTGTCAAAGACTGAAATATACTGAAACCATTTAGTCCAAAGACATTTGAATGTTGAATATTATAAGATCTATGTAGTTATCTTCCATCTCACATAACCATTAGAGCAAAACTGAAGAGCAGCTTTATATAAATAAATTAGCCAATAGTCTATTATCAGATTGCAAAAACAGTTCACACTTGTTGAAAATAGTCTCTTCTGAAGCCAGATTCAATCATTGTTTTAAATAAAATGCAGTGATGCAAATGCATTGGCCAGTGTTTGTTTAAAACAAAATGTTTAATCTCTTCCATCATTTATTGGCAATATTTCGAAACATGAAATGGGTAAAACTACTTTAATTTCAACACATGTATATTTGTGATCAGAGATCTCACATTGATATCAATAAATAATGTCTCTGGAGATACTCCAGTTAACAATCTGAAGTGTATTATGACCATAACAAGGTTAATATTAACCAATCCTTCAAAACACACAGTATAACCAGTGTATGATTTATTCATGTAGCATATAACAAGCAAATAATTTCACACTACTCAGACTTTGAAACAATAAGGTCCAAAGGGCCACATATGGCAAGAAGCCAAATCTGGAACATTTATATTCTACATTCAAACAAATGAAACATGGCATTAGCATAGATTTAGATCAGGTTTCCTTCCTTTATTTTGAAAGTTATTTTGTTGCAGAAAGGAAGGCTCACATCTTAAATGCATGTCACCCCACACACTCGCATCAACCATGGCCGGCCCTGGCCAATTTGCTGCCCTAGGCAAGACGTTTACCTGGTGCCCCTTGCCTCACATTAGTGAATATAAACTAACTTGAACTATCAATGCATTTGTAACAGTATTTATTATTTTTGTTAGTGTTAGTCATTGACAATTAACCTTATTTTAAATTGTTTCCAGTGAAACTAAAACAATATAGTCACTTTATAAATTAAGCATAATTAAACATTAAGAATAATTACTGTACATCTGGTTTTCCTGCACAAAACTGTATTAGCATACAGTAGGCTACTGTTTAATCTTCTAAATAAATTTGAAAAGTGTTCTTTTCCAGTAGATGACCGTAATGTTCTACTAGCCCATTCTAATGTTTTCACTATGAATTATAGCCTTCTGGGAAACGTTCATAATAAAAGTGAATTTACACTAGTTTAATAAGCCCCATCATAGGCCTATACAAACATTAGTAAATTGTCTAATTCAAATAAAAAAACACAACAAATCCCCAAAAACTACACAACTGTAGCGTAAAAATATGATTAAACCGTGTTGTCATGTTACAAAAAAAATTACACTTATGTTACAAAATCTTGGATCTCCGGTACTCCAGAGATTGCTATTATCCTATTTTAAACGTTTAGTCTATGAGCTTTCTAGACTAGGCTAAGTTTTACCTCATCCAGAGCCCTTAAATTCATAGGCTACCTCATGTCTTTAGCGAACTGTGAGATCATTCACTACATTCTCCCTCCTTCGTTTTTTAAAGTTAGACACCAACTTTCTTAGTTTGTTATTTCTCAATATATGCATTATAAACAATATAACAAGAAATATATATAAAAAATAATTTATGAAAGAATTGCTATTTTCTGGTAATACAATTTTTTTAAGTGCACTAGAGACACGAGGTATGTTAATGTGTAAATATATTTTCCTGGCAGCTACATTCCTACATATATGATTAATTATTTCTTGAGGGGGCACTGTTTGATACACAATGACGACATGATGTTTTCATCATATTTACCGCAGGCATAAAACAAAGGAATATCATCAGCAAAAATTGAACTGGATTGAATGGCTTTACAACAGATCAATTACTGTACGCAGTGAAACATAAATCATGTCACTGTCATTTGATGGTGGATGTGGTGAATAAGCAGCCAGTGATCAAAATATTGATTTTGAAGTTATTGAGAATGATCGTTTTGAGAATATGGTAGAGATTGTGAATATGAGCCAGGGGAAGTACGCTCTGATGACAGCGATGGTAAAACCATCTGCTCAAATTGAACCCTTCCAAGTTTCAAAAGGTAACGAAATATGCTTTATTTTATTCTTCTGTAATGGTCCTTAAAATATCAAGAATTTTTTTTTTTTTTTTTTATTGCAGCAGTTAGAGATTCGCCAATGCTGGATATGTATACGGATCTCTAAAGACACGAATATCATGATTGGCGAAACATTCATGCATTTAAAGGCTAGTTTATTTGATCATCATCATTCATTACATCACATTACCTCTTTCTCTGTCCTGTTTTTCTTCTCTTATCCCCCCCTCCCCCTGGGCACCATAGGGCTTCGGTCTTCAAATCAAATCAAATCCCTTTTATTGTCACATCACCACAGCACACGTGCCTTGGTGAGTGAAATTCTTGAGAGCGTGCTCCAGACAGTGCAGAAACAATTTACATATAGACAGTACATACTTACAGACGTATACAGAAGACAATGTGCAGAATACACATACATATACTCAGTACACACAGTGTACTTTTTAAGACATACTTACAATTATCAATACACGTTATGCACCGTATGTACACATTTTACATTATGTAAACATATATACACACAATAGGCAAGGTGCAGCAGATTTACAGATTTTTTGTCTTTTGGACACAGTGATAATTTATAAGAGAACATCTTTTACAATCAGGTAACTGATGTATGTGGAAGTGCGGCTGTGAGCAATAAAACAGTTGTTTTTGTGGGACAATCGCTTTTTGTGTAACATTTTAAATTTATAGTATTAAAGTAGAATTGGGAATAAACAATTTTTTCTAAAAAAATCTTCATTCATTTTGGCGCCCCTATGGATCAGCGGCGCCACTAGCATTTGCCTATTCCGCCTATGCCCAGGGCCAGACCTGGCATCAACGTAAGGGAAAACTACTTTTTTTTTGGTTCACTAGTGATACGATCTGTTGCTTCCCAAGCATTTATGTATAAAATTATAGCTTTTTCATATACAGCAGTCCTTAATGTCAGATGCTTCAAAATACAGTGACTATGATTTTGATTTGAGTCTCAGTGGTCTGATGGAAAGTGATATACAGGTTCAAGCTAACCTGCAATCACATGACACGTTAATTGTTATATTTGTCAGCGTGTTGGGAGACGTAGTACACAGATGAAAAATGGTTGCTGTGATTATTGTAATTAAGTAGTTGACAAGGCTTGGATGGTTAACATGAGCCAGTTAACAGCTGTTGGCAAAAAATTGTAACTACACCATATGGATGCAAAAAGCCTCTTTCTCCATTGACTGGCATTAAAAAAATTATCTGTGTGTTCTGATGCTTAGGGGGGCAAATATCGCAATTGCCTTTGAGATGAATGGGAACACTAACCAATAGCTTTATCTGAGCACATTAGGAGTCCTTGGTCCAAACAGAAAACCAGGGTTTCTTCATGGGTCATCTAATTTAAGCCAGTGCTGTCCATGTTCTCGTTGCATACATAAAGGGACAGTATTTTCTCAGATTCACTATTGCTCTGCCCACTGATCTGGAGTCAGTTCATCCAGACCCTTTGATCTTTGCTCTGACTGATGAACTCCTCCAGCTGTCTGGATCAGCACTCGCTGTAGATCCTCTCATACAAAGTTTGTTCAGCTCCTCAAGCAGACTGAAATGACCTCTCTATACATAGAGATACCTCAAGTACCCTTGGGAGAATTCACTAAGAACTAATTATACTCGCCGTTTATTTGCACGTGCTATCTGTAAGGTGTAAATCCTAATCTTATCCCAATCTTGTTGGGCTAAAAAGAATGACGATGAACTAAACACTGTATGATTTCAGTGTATTTAGCATAGTGAGTAATGAATTTGCTCAACTTTGTTGTTATATGTAAAATAAACTATATAATAATTATTATTATTATTGTTTTTTAAATTTATTTAATTTACCTCCTAAAACCATTCTTGTTTATTGATACAAGGCAACCATATGCCTAAATGAGAAAAGGTATTTTGATGCAATGTAATAATATTTTTATAATATAACATTTTTAAATCAAATTACTCATGTGAGTATATATGTTTGCCTTGTAATGTCTCTCAAAATGGTAAGTTTTGGATGATGGATTTTTATCATTTCAAAGCCTAAAACTTCCAAGCAATCAAACTACTAGTGTCAGATTGGGATATCAACTGGATTATTGTCAAATTGGATGTGAGGAATGCTGTCGACAGGGATTTCTTTACTTTTCAGTCCTTTAATGATATATCTAAATGCATAAGCCTGGGATAATATGGGTTCTGTCAGACCATCTCCACTCACTACCTGAAGACATCAGACATTTTTGTCATACTGTATGATCTTTCTACATTCAAGCTGGCAGAGTGGTTTAAAATTCACAGTAAGGAAGATTTGGGAGTATAACGAATGCTGCTTCAACTTTGGGAGATGGCTTTCTGTCAACTTTAAACATTTTCTAGCTTTGTGAAATACAGTACTGTACGGTGTGTGTAGTAGACAAGAATCCGAGTGATACCAACATTACATGGTCTTATAGCATGTGGACACCTCGTGACTAAATATTTAATTGCATGACAAAACATTTGTAAAATTAGAATAAAAATGTGTTACAAAAGTACTTTACAAACTTGTACCACTGTACTTAATAGTGTGTGCTGTGTTGTTGCCAAATTTCTTTATTAGAAAAGAGTGTCTGCATATATTAGACCATATATCTGTTAGTATTGAAACTTTAGTTAGGATATGACATGTGGGAATGACGGAAGTATTTGAGCGAGTGTTTGTTGAAGATTACAGCTTTTGAAAGGTCATGGAGGGGGAGATAATAGCAATCACACATCTCGGAGACAAAACCGGGTGAAGCTAATGGTCGACCGTCAGCGATTGTGGTCAGTGCTACACTGCAGGTAACAAAGACAGAAAGGTGACTCTTTGAGAGGCGATAATGATCTTAGTCTCCCGTCTCTCCTCCTCAAGTTTTAAAGGTCAGACATTATCCCATGGGCTGTGTTCTGTATCTCACAGGAATGGAGATAAAATAAAGCAGGGCATGGGGATGCTTGGTTGTATATCAGTTTGTTTTCCTCCATCACTGTAAGTTCTTTAAGTAGCACTTGACATCTTATAAACACCTGGGAAATCATTTGGAGAGTGCTTAATGTGATACAAGAGCAGAAATAAATTAGTCTTCAAAGTCATGTGTGCCTCTAATTAATATTAAATTCCATTTGGTCCTCAAAGATATTTTGGCTATATGATATGCTGAAAGTCTAAGGGTGCTTTCACACCTGCTTCATTTAGTTTGGTTGAATCGCACTAGAGTTTGCTTTCCCTCTGGGTGCGGTTCATTTGGGCAGGTGAGAATGCAGCAATCACACTCGGGTGTGCACCAAAAGCGGACAAAACAAGCGTACGAGACCTCCTTGAAGGTCCATTCTTGCTCAGTGTTGTTAGGTAAGTGTAAAACAAAGCGGATTATGAACCAGATTCTGTTAAGACAATTATTATGAGATGCGAATAGCATCATGTCCAGAGTATTCTTGTAGATCTTGGCACAGCAATGTGTTTTCCCATATTGCCCTTTTAATCAGAACCATCTGCAGCAGCCCCATGTGTTCCATTAAACTTTAAACATTTTCTCTCTAACTATCATCAAACTGTGCTTTATAATGAATTAAGCCTAATTCTAGGCTGTTATACAGCAAGAACACCACATTTTTTCTTGTTAGAATTATCTACCTGTTACAGGATCACAGCTGAGTTATGTGTTGTTGATGTTAAATTAATTGTCCCTTTAGATGTTAGATCCAGTTGGTCTTTCCTCTGGGTGGTGTTCTAGGTGTGAACCACATTTTAATTCAACTGTTTAACAAGTACAATTACACAGATTCACAGTCATTTTTATGAATGTAAAACAAGTTTACTACAACAAGTCCAATTCTACTGGATTGCACAGTTTAACTACAATATGTTGTGTATTGGATTCTTAGCCAGCTAACATAATCAGTAAGCCCTAGTCATCTATTTTTTTGTTACTTTTGTTACAACTTCATATTATCCTTATAGTTAACATATTAGGTTACATGTTAATCATAATATTGTATTGGTCAATAATATGTCCATCTGCAGGTCTACTTGAAACTGTAAAAACACAGTTTTCTAGCCATTTCAGACTGAGTGGGTAGGAAGAGAGATAGCAGAAATGTGCTTTAGACAGCCCTAATCCATAGCTCAACTGGCAATGACTTAAAAGTAGCTATGAAGCATTGCTGTCTCTTCTGTTTATGCAGCTTTTTATGGGTTACATTATGTGGTAAGCCCAGAAAACCACAGTTTATCCTTAATCACACTGTATCTGACAGAGAGCTCTTTGTGAGCAAGTCCTCCAGCAGGATTCCAGCTCTTTGCAGGATATTGCAGCTCTGAGGAAGCAATTACTAGCACTTTTGAAAAGCTCAAGGATTTTTCAACTCCAATCTAAGCCTAAAGTCAGCTTGGTTTTCAGAAAAGTTTTCCAACTTTCCGCTTACAATAGGAATGGACATCTTCTGAAGCAGCCTATTTCGGCAACCGTCACTTTCTGAAGTGTTGTTCCATGCCCAAGGGTATTAAGCCAGTATCCAATACAGTTCAAGTCTGTTGTAATCATTAGAATGAAAAAACAATGTGAAACAAATAATGCTCTTATCCTTTATAAGCAGGCCTTCTAGAATTGCTTTACAAATCTGTTGATGAAGGAACAACAATAACAATGTTGTCATGGTTTGTGTTTCCTTTAATCGCTTGAGTTTAAAAATATGAGTTAGTGGTCTGTATTTAATGTGATGATGAAAATAAAGAAGTATCCTGACAGGAAACATGCCGTATTCAAAAAATAAATAAATAAATAATAAATAAAAAAAACATGACCAGTGTAGTCCAATTCATAAACAAATCACATTTATGAGCCTTTTTTTTAATGAAGCAAACTCATTCAGCTTGGGTGATTTACGAACAAATGCCTCCTATTTTAATGAATCAAATATGTGTCACGGATCAAGTACAGTTTGATTCATGAACAGATGATTCTTATGAGTAAGTTCTTTTGAATAAAACAAAAACTAATGTAGTTACAGATTGGAATAATTTTAATGAATTCTTCACTTAATCTGTGTTATCTTTGTTGTTATATATCTTTGAAGTTATCTTTGTATAATATAATATTGATTGCATAAATTAAATAATATATCAATAAACCTATACACGTGACTCCCCATTCCCCTGTATAAAATAGGTCATATTCTCATATGGGATGGCTGACACGAGTAATTATAGCAATCTTAATTAAATAATATCTTAATTATACGACACCTCTGGGAAAATTTGCATAACGGCAAAATTGAGATGATTTCGGTAGTGTAACGCGCTCATCCAGTGAACAGTTTAATAGCTTTGAAATGCTTTGACAGACTATATAAATAAAGGTGTCTTGACTTGACATGCAATGCCTAATATCAGCTGCAGTTGTTCTGACCCTCTGAGGCCCTTCAGTGCAACCAGTCTTTTGCTTTAACAAAGATAACATGACCTAGTGCTGGTAAAACAGGAGCACTAATTTATTTTGCTCTACATTAGCACTAGCAAAACAGAGGACAGTCTGACCTACTGAGCAACTATCAACCGTTCTGACACACAAAGGAGCTGTCCGCAGTCCACCTTTGTTATCTCCGCTTTGACCTGGCCTCGGGTTCTTTTGCAAGGACAGCTCCCCTGCTGGGGTGATGGAAGTTTATATTCATCCTCCTCTTCATCTTTTGTTAGCTAGGATTCATGAAATAACCTTCAGAGAACCACCTCCACACAAGACTTCATTGCTAACCAACTACAAACCACTGCATGGCATTTGAGTGTCATTCCTATTTTTCGCCAAGTGGCCTTTACATTGGTTAAATTTAAAACACTTTCACTGACATCCGCATGCAACTGTGAGTATGGTTCAGTAATTAGTAAAGAATGATAGAGTCAATCCTATGAACCTAATTCTAAACACTGTCAATAAGGGTCTTCACTCCTACATCCTGAGGCTGATGAATGATTTTGTGAAAGGTAAAAGGACAATACAGAAGGATGGGCAATTGTCAGCACTAATTTCTCTAGTAAAGGCCTCTGCCTGTTACATCACTGAGATTTGTGCTATTGTTTCACTCAGTTACGATAGCTCTCAGAGACAGAGATATGAGTTGCATCATCTGAAAGGCTTTAGATCCAGTCTGTTTTGTGGTCTGCAGTATGTGTGTTCTGAATTTTAATTACGTTTAACAACATTTTGCAAAAGAAAAACCCTGTTTTTGTCATTTTTAATGCACATATAGTCCCACAGGAACCTAATATAAATATGCCACTAGTCTCTGTGACTAATATCTTTTCAAGATTGCCTTCACTTCCATTTTGTATGTTCTTATAAAGGTTTTCAATTTTCCTTCTATGCAAAAATTATGCATATGCTGGACGTGAACAAGCACTTCGAAAGATTAAATTCAAACTCACACTTTTTTTTACTGTTATTTATTGTTCTGTCTTTAGCGGTACTGAAAGTGAATGTGCGAGGGATAGAGACATAGAGAGAAAAAGAGAATAGGAAGTTGAATGTGTGAGATTAGAATCGCAGGTGAATTGTGGGAGATTGCTTTGCAGACTGCTGTGAGATAGAGACCCAGACAGAATTAGAAAGAATAAGATAAGTACAGGAAACTTAGAGGTCATATCTACACTTTAAAATCCAATGCTTAACAATCTAGAAGTAATGGAAATAAAATTTGGCTATTTTTGGTGTTAATATAAAAGGCAGTCCCTGAGACACATTCATCAATTAGCCCTCTATTGCGTGCATTAGGAAAAAAAAATCATTTTATTTTCACTTTTATGGTATAAAATGAAAATCATTAGTTCAAAAGACCAGAAGCTTAGATTTAAATCAAAAACAAATTTTGAAAAAATAATATTTTTTCAGATGTTTCACCTGGAGGCAACACTGTGTAACAATGGAGTGAAATTAATCAAAGGCAGGCTTTTATTTTTTTACATAATAGTTGTTTTCTTTAATTAAGCCATAATACTAAAATTACTAGATAGATGGTTACAAAAAAACAGTTACACAGTAACTGCGAGCCTGATTTCATGAAGAAAACGTACCTGTGGGAACTTTTTAGCAAGACGTGAAATAGCGCTATGTACATTTCATGACATAGTCAATGTGAAATGTCCGAGCAAGCTTGTTACATCTGGAAAGTGAAACATATGGAGCTGTAATCATAACCGTGTAAAATAACTAAAAGCCAAATCAATAACTTCCTCAGGTTGCAAAGAATAATTACTTTGAAACACAATGTTTCATCACAAACCACAACAATAACAACCAGGAACTGGAAACACACTGCAAGTAATCTATGATAAATCATAATGTCAGAAGTATGCGCTGACAAACAGGAAGTGTGTATGTCTGTAATATGTTCAGATAATATGGGATGGAATTTTATGAATATCTTTCCTATAAATGGTATAAGGCAGTGTGTTATCTAAGTTTATTATACTAAGGCAGTATATTATCATTTTAATATGTAATTCTATCCATCCTTTAAGCATCTATAATTTATGTAAATGAACACTGGTTGTTTTCAGAGATTATTTTACGCAACAGGCTAATTATAACTCAATAACATTGTATATCCTTATGTCGCCTTTTATCCAGCTTTCCATTCTCATTTAATGGTTCTTCAACTATACTGCTTCCAGTCTGGAGACTGGACATATATTTTACAGGCTTTGTATAAGAACACCACCAAAGTCATCCAGCTAGTAACCTGCACCTTCCATATACGCATCCAATTCAGTAGGAGGCCGCTCAGTTCGCATTGGAACTGTCTCGTAAAAGAGAGGGAGCTGTTAAATCTTTGGTCTACAAAATGAAATAGGTTTCCTCCTCGATTGGCCTCACCTTATAACAAATTACTAAATGTCAATGGATCTGTTCATTTGACAGTGTATAGTTTTGTTGACTGAGCTCTGTCAGGAGACCTGGGAATATATATAATGACTTTTTGATTTGTAGTTGTCCTACTGGATACACAAATGGTTGTGTAATCTAATATGCTTATCATGTGTATGTATATATTTATTATGCATATGATATATAATGTGATGATAGTATGTTTATATATATATATATATTGTATCATAAATCGCGATCCGGGGGCACCTAGATGCCCTTAAACTGCATAAGTTATACAGAGCTCCAGTCTCACTCCTTAGCTACTGCTGCAAGTTTACATACAAATATAAACATCTCTTCCCATGACATGACCAATATTTAAACTCCATTTAATTAGCATTGACATGGCTGTTTACAGTGATCACAGCAAATCCCATGCGGCTGCAGTCTGGAGTTTGATCTTCAGCACTTGTCATTGCTTGGACTCCTTCTCCTGATGTCTTTTGACATCGCTTTCATCCCTTCTTAAAGCAACATATAATTTGTGAGATCTTGCTGATAAACTGATGTTAGATTTACACATGTATTTTAATAAGCAATTACTGCTGCTTCATCGGAGCCTTGTGCATTGATGAGATGCCAGTGTTTGTGTGGATCTCCGGTGCCATGGATGCAGAGTGTGAGCTCTCGGCCTCCAGAGAGGCAGCAGGCCTCTATTAGGACATCAATCAAATGCCAGGCTGTAACGGCAAGCACCAGACCAAATGCTGTCTGGGGAAGAACATAGAAAAAACACTGCTGCAACGGTTTTTCAATGTTCTGCTCATGGGATATGACTTTCCCGTTTGCCTCTGTCTAATTTACATTCAGATGGATATGGATTGATAGATTATTGTGATGATGAGATGGTTCATTACGGTTACAGTTAACGCCAGCGCGATGATAGAATGAAGAAGTAGAGAGTCAACTGACTGAACGTCTACCGAGTGATACATCATTACTGGCCAGTCAGAGCATTGCTTAAAATATGTTCTCAGTTTTCATGATTGTATTGAACTGCCCAATAGGAATATTCCTACAATCATTTTAAATGATTTACACTGGTTATCATGCCATCAGGTTTGTGTTTGGTTGGCCTTCTTTTGCTCACATTTGACTGTGGTTACTATGTGTGTACTACTTATTTTGCCTGTACTGCATGTAAAAGTTATTTTTGTACTTTCAGTAAAATATATAAATCTGTTCGGGCATCTAGAGGTCTAGATTCTTAAATATGCCTGCCATTTTCTCTCAAGTTATCCATCATTCAAGTGATGTGGGGAAGCGAGTAAATGTGTGGAATGGGCATATATTCAGGTTTAAGAGCCCCTTCAGCTGCCCCACGGCTCAAGAAAAGACCTGAAATTGTTCTTAAGCTTGTAAAAATGTGAGCCGAAAACTACCCTGAGGGAAAGGATTGTCCCTCTTTTATATGTGTACCTCTTTTATACATTTTGACAAATTATTGATTGTGGGATGTGATTTTAGATGCCAATAAATGCATGTTTATACAGTGCCCTCCACTAATATTGGCACCCTTGGTAAATATGAGCAAAGTAAATCTGCATTGTTTATCCTTTTGATCTTTCATTCAAAAAAATTTAACCTATTGGTGAAGTAAAACAATTAAAAGTGGAGGTTAAATCTCATTGTGAAATAGATGCTTTCTCTAGTTCAGTGGTTTTCAAACCGGTCCTGTGAGCACCCCCAACACTGCACATTTTCTGTGTCTCCCTCATCTATCACACCTGAGTCAACTCATCAGCTCATTAGTAGAGACAGCAAGACCTGAATTGGTTGTGTCAGATATGAGAGACTTACACATTTGCTGTGTTGGGGGGGCTCGCAGGACTAGTTTGAAAACCACTCTAGTTCATGTTGGCCACAATTATTGGCACCCAATTATTGCAGCATACTTTTCCCAAGAAAAGAGCTCTGATTTCCCTGTTGATACTCCACTTCGTACTGCATCTTGTCTAAAGAGGCTATGGGAAAAGCCTTTTTTTCCTTCTGACTGAAGCTTTATTCAATCACGCAGTGAAACTGGAAGGCCATTGGTTCGTGCAGTGTGTTAAAAACGAACTAATGGCTCGGCGGTGCTGCACAAGCCTATGGCGATGGGGCCCGCCAGAATGGGCGGAGCCATCTGGCTATATAAGCGGACGTTTCAACATAGGAACTCAGATGTCTTCTCCTTCAGCAACGACGACGACGACTTCGTCTCTCACTGATCCAGGAAGCCTGAAAATCAGTCTCGCCTCTTTGCTCTCGCGAATAGCTTTCTTTTCAGAGAGCGACTCCACCCCTTGCGCCCTCCTGTTTTCTTCCTCGCAGGGACCTGTAAGGAAAAAACAACAGGGCAGAGGATCTCAGTGCACAGCTGAGAGCAAGCTCACGTCGGCTCAGAGCCCACGTGCCTCACTCTCACCACACAGAGAGGTTTCTCCCGTCCTTTTTTCTCAGCCTGACCAGCGTCCCTCTGCTAGCGTCAGCGATCTGGTCTTGTTTGGGCGGAGTGACGAAGAGCTGAATGGTGACAGCATGTCATTAGCAGCTTCGGAAGCAAGTGGAGCTGTCAGGCTCCGCCGCTGACCCCGCCTCCCAGCGCTGCCAAGGCCGGGTTGGATGCCAAACTTCTCCACATCCTCTTGAAAACGGTAGAAGAGCTGGGTCTGGAGTGGTCTCCATCGGAAAAGCCATCTCGCAGCCGTCTGTATGAGTGGTTCCTGCCGGGGCGCCATCAGGCCCCTCGTTAGTGATCCTCGCCGTTCTTTCCTGAAGTTCACGACAGGCTCACGAGATCATGGCACTCCCCCCTACTACGCTCGCCTCCTTACCTCTGCCTCATCCACCCTCACCCTGGTCAACGGCGCTGAAGAAAAGGGGTACTAGAAGATGCCCTCTCTAGGTTCCCTTCCCTGATGCCCCGATTTCCTCCAGCAGCCTCTTTGGACCGGCGCTCGAAGGGTTTGCTGAACGCTTCACTGAGGCACAGAAGTCGTTCCAGGCCATGCGACATATCCTGCCCAAGCGCTCCAGCTCCGTAGCTGCTTCCAGTCACCCTAAGCCTATACCGACTCAACAGCCAGCGAAGCCTGCTCAGCCAGATTCAGCCAGATGCCCCCTTTCCTAAGCACCAGGGCCCCCGACCTAGGATAACTTTGGTCTCCGGCGCTGGGTCCAAAAAAATAAAAATAATCACTTACTCAATTATCCAGTCTCGATCAGGTGTCTCGATCCAGTTCTTGAGTTGAAAAATATTCTTAGATTTCTTAATTACCTGATTCTCGCATATATATATATATATTTATATATATATTTAGCACTATGAGCTGTTGAATCTTGATAAGCACTAATGGTCAATAGTTTGTAATAATTAAGATTTTATGTTGTTGAAAGAAGTCTCCATAAATGAGTACAGTAGAAAACAGTAATATTGTTACATATTTGTACAATTTAAAGGAACAGTTTTCTATTTGAAACTTTTGACCTGTAGTGTAGATTCTAAAAAAACACAACAAAAACAAAGGGAGAACATGTACACATTTACCAACGCTATTTATCTATGCTACTTTGTCATCAACAAACAAGGAGATAACTGCAAACATCTGATCACAGATGGACATTCAGGTTAGCCAATAAACCATGATGACTCTCCTCAAAACTGTTCTCCTCAAATACATGGTTAACTATGCCTCTGGAACAGTTTAGAATTGGCTGAAGTAATAAAACGAGTGTGATTCATAGACATCAGAAACACATTATACATGAATAATTAATTAAACCACATAATGTGTGAGAAAACACTGTGTACACAATTTGCTATACATTCATTTGAATGACTCACATATTATGACTTACTAATTAGCCTGATTCATCTGTGACTCTGTTCCTAACATTCAACGAACTGAATTCCTCTGCAGTCATGCTTTTCTGTGTTCCCGGTTGCTTTGCTCTGTTATGGCCTGTCTGTGTGTGTTCCATGTTTAAGAGCATTAAATGGCCTGGCTGATGTGCTCGGTTGAGATTTTCATTTGTCTCCCACAGTGAACACCCTTTTGAGTGCCAGCTGGTGCCACTCTTGGTGCCAGTCCTCACCTAGGCATCCTGGGATGCCTAATGTTGCTCTGGCGTGCATCACACATTCGTTATTTGGTCAGCTGGATTTGGTTTCATTACCTCAAATTAGCAAGTGCTAATTAGCCACCTGATCCAGCTGTGACAAAGAGATACCAGCTTATTCCACAACTTTCATCTTAGACATTTCACACAGCTCATGAAGACAAATACCGTCTCTCAGGAGCCAAAGGTTCTTTATTGGCATTGATGGTTCCATGAAGAACCTTTAACATCCATAGAACGGTTCTTATACTGGAAGTGAGGAAATTGCCATGCAGATGTAAACTTAAAACAATGACTTTTTTCTTAAAAATAACACATTTTCTAAACACAACGAAATTAGGCAAAACAAAGGCATTGTTTGTTTGCTCATTTTAAACAAAACGGTAATTCAGTAACACAATCTAAAAATATTCAATGTTAAAATGAATAGATGTTTTTTTTTTTTATCCTGACATTTCCAGGTTTGAATTCTATTTTAAATCCCTTGATTTTCAATGTGCTCTCTGATGTTTGGACCCCACTGTGCAAGTGAACTAAATAATCTAGCTGAAGCATCATTTCTGGTCCACCTTGAATTTGTATTTATAGAGAAGAGCCACCTCAAGTCACTTATCTTAATCCTCTGAAGGAGGGGAGGTAGGAAGTCGGATATAACATCAGTATGCACATATGTTCCCCCAGATTACTTCACGTATGGAGATTTGAGCAGCTACCAACAAACTCCTCATTGGACAGAAAATATGAACAGCAGAATTTGTTTTCATTCTCCCTTAATGCATTTCTTGCACACTTAAGATGAACAACAGCTTAGTAAATAAATAAAGTACAGAAATTCTTAAATACCACAAGATGATCTCAAAGAAGATTGAGCAAGAGAAGAGCATGTGTAGGAGAGAACAAGAATATATATATATATATTACTTTTAGCTATATTTTATTGCAACAATTAGAGTTGTTTATTTTTATATGTGTGTGTTTGAGTTATGGAACATGAGTGTTTCCCTTCACAGAATGAATGACTTTGAAAAAATATATATATGGACGAAAAGCTGTTAATTCAAGGCTTACTTAACCAGAGATTGTATCATTGGTGATTTTATAATACAGACCCTTAATTGAGCTCAAAAAAATACATTCCACCCTTCATTACTAAAACAAAGTGATTTATTTATGTGAGGGCTAGTTGCAGTGGGCTTTCTATCAGAAAGTATTTATTTTATTCTCATTACAAACATAACATATATTTAGCAAAATAGATGTTAAGATTAATCATTTTAAATAAATAATGTGTATGTGAATATATTAAAATATATTATTTATTTTTTGAGCAGTGACTATTTATATTAATAATCATAATTAATAATTTGTAATATTAGCTATTAATCATTTTGAATAAATATGATATTTATAAAACAATTTCTGCTATTATTCATAATTATATAGTACACTGAAAAAAGGTTCCTCTCAGAAACCATGACCTTTAAAAAAGAGCTTGAAAGATGACAATCCATCTTTGGTTTCCAGTGCAACTGCAACGTAAAAGCTTTGATAGCCAGGTGTGAAGTTTTAAGAAATCTCGAAAAACATCCCAGGCAATTTTAGCCAAATCACTCCAGGACTCCACACCACCAGATGGGCTGCTTTTGAGCTTTAATCAAACCCTGTGAAAAAAAAACAGCCTTCAAACAGTAAAGAGGGAAAAAATATCCACCGAACTACTGCTCCCGGTGTACTTTTTCATAAAAAGCAGATCCAGCTCAGCGTGGGTTTTTCTGTCAATATTTTTAGAGTATGCCCAATAATGCAAGCAGTAGCAGGCAGTCTCTATGGGAACACATATCAAACGACTGGTCTAATTACAGCAGAGAAACACCTGTCCCCTTTAATACACCAAGTTTGACAGATTCAGATAAAAAAATACACTCTGCTCTTATGGACGGGTATAATTTACTCATTACTGTATTCTGTAATTAAAGCTTTCAAGCATACAGGTGAGAGAGTAGGGCCTGTTTACACCTGATCATTTCATGTGTTTTCGCTGATCGGATATCTATCTGGTTTGTTAAAACTTTTGCATTTACAGAGAGCAATAGTGCCAATGAAGAAACACCAGCTGCATCTTTCATGGTCCAGTTGATGGTGTGACTCTTCCATGTGTTCTGTGATCAGCCAGGCCAGGGTGGAGGATTCCTCTCATAAGCCTTACCATCAATCACATCAGGTATGAGAAAGAAAGACCTCCACTGCTCCCAATTTTTAAATCGATTCAGTCCTTATTTATTTATTTATTGTTTTTCTGTAGTTTTCAAGCTCTTTGTTCCAGGAAATCATCTAGAGCTTAAACCCACTTCAATGTGTATTTTTTTTCAATTGAAATTTAATATGGATAAAATTTATTTTTTGAGGAAGTAGACTTGGCTGGAAATCAGGGAACTGAATCCATGAATAAACATCACAACAGAAGTTGTATTGAAATGTAAATTATTTGATTTAATTGTTGTTGAAGATTACAATGCGTATTCCTCTGACACTTTTACTGTCTTCTAGTAGATAATGGATGTTCAGGATTTGAAGTCTGGTGAATAACATGTGAAAATATTAAATTGTTCTCTTCTCTGAGAGCCCTCAACACAATGTTTTTTTTGCATACAGCAGGTTTACGTTCAATGGAATGTGTGCACAGAGATTTCACACACACACATGTGATATTGCCACAGAAATAAGGTGTGCATTTAACCGTAAGAGGCCAGACAAGATGTTTGATTCAGTTTTCTTGTTTTTGATATGCACAGTTTATTCATTAGAGTCTTCAGTGTGCTTCACAGCTCAGGAAAAAAACTTGTAAATCATAAACTTGTCTCACCAGATTCCCATCTGGTTTCATCGGAATTGGATTGAAATTATGGAATTGAGGTTGCTGATGCTAAACGCTTAACTGTAGCTGTGGTCATAGTGGAGTGAGTGGAAGGACCAAAGCAGAAAGAATCAATCACATCATTGTCACAGACATATGATAATTTATTATGTGTTGACTTGGAAGGAATAATCATTTTTGGAAGGCAAACTCATTTTATGTTCAGCTGGGCAAAAAGGAAAGTGTGAATCAAAGGTTTGGAATACAATTCACTATTTAGACAATGTTTGTAGTTTTTAACACTGTAGTTTCACACTTAAAGCTGCTGTGCTATTTTCCTCATTCCTTTACAACTGAGTGAGAGAATCAATATGCTGCTGTAAAAAAGTCATGCAACCATTACATCTAATAAAATAAACCAAGGGTTTAGGAGCATATTGTACTTTTCCACTAGATGTGGGATGCATTGTGAGTTGGAAGAGAAAATCTGAATTTGATAGAAGTTCTCCAGTCTCTTGTGTGATTCAGAACTGACACTTACATTTAATCATTTAGCAGATGCTTGCACTCTTAAAAATATAAGGGGTTTTCTCAGTAACGCCCTAAAAGAACCATTTTGGTTCTCTAAAGAACCTTTCATTGAATAGGATTTTTAAATAACTTTATTTTCTTAAAGTAAAGACCATTTTAATAATCTAAAGAACTTTTCCATTTCAAAGACCTTTTAGTATAATGGAAAGTTTCAATTCATTGTACCATAAAGAACCTTTATTTTTAAGAGTGTACATCCAGATTGACTTACAAATGAGGAAAAGCATGAGCAATATATTATAAACAAGCATAAATAATATTAGCAGCAGTGTTGTAGTGCATTTCAAGCTTGATTGAGAGTAGTATAAAAGCTAGAGCAGAAGTGTGGATAAGTAGAAAATGGGGACAAAGAGGAAGATAATTTATGGTTGTTAATAGGAAGTGCTTTTATTTACGGTTGCGGATTAATGGCTTGAATTGAAAATATGCTTTTCTTCGCTGTCATTTGTCACCCAGACATATTTGGAATAGCCTCCTTAAACCAAAAGAGAAGAAGATTAAGAAGAAAGCGTTTGATGTAGAATGTGGCCTCGACCAATGTGGGTCTTTTAAACGTTTAGGGAGAAAGATCACTGCCTACTGTATTTCAGAAAACTGAACGTACCAAATGCTTAATCCTATAGGCCTACCTGTATTTTGCTTAAAAATAATCCACTTATATGCTTATGAAACTGACACATTTTAAAATAAAAAAGATAGAAAGAAAAGGCAGATGGTTTACACTTAAAGCACATTTTCAAGAAAAATACAAATAAAACAAGCATTGAAACAAGGATCGATTGGATCTGATATTTTCTGATACATGCCTTAAACTCAATGACATACATCTTCTTTTATTAACTTCAGATAGAGATTATTGTCTGTTTAGTTGACAGGGCACGTCTGCTTCAGACCAGTGGAATGGATTATAAGCCCCATGATGAGCCATATTGATTGGCTGATGCTATCTGTCTATTAAGTTAAGGTCGTGCTCTTCTAGCAGTATGGATGTGTTTGTAATGAGCCAGTGCCTGTGAACTAATGGATCATTTTTGCTCAAGACAGAATTTGCACATCATAGGCAACCTGGAAGAGTCAGAGAATTTGAAATTCAATTTTTAACTTGTGATTCCCATTTGATAAGTATTATTAATAAAAAGTATCCCAAAACCTAATGGTGTTGTTGTTTTTGTGGTACTGTATAATCTGAAGTTAATTGAGGAGGAATGGTTATTGTAAATATTCATTGCATATTTTTGTTCTAAAACAGATCGAATTGGCTGCAAATTAGTCCGCCAATTAGTGTAATGTTTGAAAAAAGGCCCAAAGGACATACACAATTACAGAAAATCAGTTACTGGCAGTATTAAAGGCTGTTACTGTTAAGTAGTAAAAATGTTGAAGTTATTTAGCAACATGACAAAAATTGCAGCATACTGGCCCATAAATGATTTGTTTCTCATCGGTTCACTGCTAAAGGTTAGGTCAAAGCAAATGAGGCATTTCAAATGAGAAAAGAAAGACCTTATATGAAGTCGTGAATCATAGGCTATAACATGCCTGACAGGAGTGTTGCTGTTTACCAGAGGCAAATCTCATTATGTGAGCATGTGCATGTGAATCATATATAATTAATACATCTGCAGAGTTGGAGCTCAAAGATTAACTTAGCCATCTACCCTGGCCAGACAAGAATATTATCAAACCACTGAGTTTTTGGACAGAACAGTGAGGTCCCGAATCTCTGAAGTAACTAGCAGATGTTCTGACAAACAGCATTAAACTATTCAAAAGTTGTATGAATATATTCTAGCAAGGTTGAAGCTGTTTTAAAGGCAAATACATATTCACATTGTCAATGCATTTTTCATGACAGAAATATTGTGACAAAGGAAAATAGTTACCTGACATTTCTGGGTAATAGAAACACTTTAAGTATACTCGCATTATGCACTTCACTTTCTGTGTAATGTGAAGTGGTGAGAGTCATTTTGACTTTGTGGATTGTGGTTTATCTTTTGATGTGTTCAAGCTAGTCTCAATCCTCAGGTAAGCTATAATCAAAAGAATGACTTTTTTCAAAGCATACAATGCATACTTGCTGCATGTTAATAAAGGCAAGGATGAAAAGAATAGAAATGGAAATGGCTCACTAGGTGTTTTAAATGTGGAAACTGAGAATTTCATACCCGACTGCTTTTATATTCATTGTTTAGATGGATATTCGTGTTGAAAAAAAGTATCTTTATATATTAACAAGAATATTTATTTCTGAAACAGTTTAAATTATGTAAAATTATTGACATGATAGTTTGAATACAATCAGTATATACATTAATGTTTAACATTACTTTACCTTTTCAATTTACTTTCCTATAGGATTATGGTTAATCTCATTTTCTTGTTTGAATATTAAGGGAACACTAATTGAAAAAATCCTGCTCACAAACCAAGAAAGAAGGAGGTAAATGCCACCTATTGTTCTAACTACTGTATAGACTTTGAACATGTTCGTGCTAAATTAAGTTGTTTGTTGTAATGAGATATTATACTCATTTGGAGACAAGTTAAATTGAGTTTATGGTGGTATGCGTGACAACTATATTTGTCAATCTGTCACGACCTGTGCTGTATTTAGATAATGAATCATCCAGACCTCAAGTTTTGGCATTTTAACTTCACAATTTATAAATAACTTTAGCACAAAAAAAGCATCTGTATGACGTTTTTCTCTACCTAATTATCAAAGACAAGCTATTAAAAAAAAAAGATTAACACCAAGATGAATTTCGTGATAACTTTTTGCACTGGTGAGCAAGTAATGCCATGCTACATTTCTCCAAATCTATTCTGATAAAGAAACAAATTCAGCAATTTTTAGCTTTTTGTTGACCTATTACTTAAAACAAAAAGTTGTATTTGAATAAGCATAACATGTGCACTCTCAAATCTTGGGTCAAATAGTCTATAGATGCCTTTTAATTTAATTCGTTTTATAATATTTATAGTGCATTGTAGGTTTGTTAGTTTTGGACTAGTAGCACTCATTACCTAGGCCAAACAATTTTCTTATTGCACACACTTTGTGTGTCCTTATGTATTTAGTACTGCGCATTAAAATGCCAGAGAAGTTGTGCTGTACGCAAGACCCAGACTGCCCCTATTGTGAGAACGCACAGCATGTCCCTCGCTCTTTTTCTGCATTCTCACTCACTATCCTCTTATCATTCTCTTCCTTTTGTTCTGTGATGTGTTAGCTAATGGTTTCATGCATGTTGCTGAAGGATAGAGGAGAATCTAAAGCATATGGTCTCAACCTTCATGTCTGGTGTGTTTAGCTCTCTGTTCCTCTCTACTTTATTTGTCTTCCTCTCCATTGCTTCTATTGTGTAATGCTTGTTTGAAGAATTTTATCGCATGATATTCTGATTCATTAATGAAATTAACCTCAGCTAATCACGTAAATCAATAGTTAATGTGAAAAGCTTCCAAAGATAATTGAAGATTATTTAAGGCGCTAAATTATTGTATCAGACAAGTAAATCAAAGTAAATTACAAAAGATATATATATATATATATATATATATATAAATTATTCAGAGTTAGAAAGCTTTAGAATTATTAGTTATTATTTACTTTATTTGCATATTACTTACAGTATTTTATATTTAGACAATTAAACAGGAGTAATCTGTATTTTTCATTTCTAGTTTAGTTATATAAGTTAAATAAGTTTTATATATTTTTTTTCAATTTCATCCCTACAGTTCTTATTTAATAGATAATTACAAAATATCACAATATTCATTTTTTTTTTATCTAGTGTAACACAATATGCATTTTTTATATTTTCTTGATTTTAAAGTTCTCATATTAACATGCAAGGCACTGGTCTGTCCCCTCAGTATTTGGCTGAGCTTTTAATTCCCTATACACCTAGTCTCAGTTTGTGATCTTCTCAGAGTGGTCTTTTAGTTGTTCCTAAATCACGGCTGCGTTCTGGGGGTGATCGGCATTTTCATCTTACGCCCCAAAATTGTGGAATTCTCTCCCGGCTGACATTAGGGAAGCAAATTTGTTGGGCATCTTTAAATCTCACTTTTAACTGGTTTTTATTCTGTATTTTTGTGTATTACTTTGGATTGTTGTGTTTGCTGTGTTATAAAGCGCTTTGAGAAAGTACTATTTTAAAGGCGCTAAACTAAATAAAATGTATTATTATATTTTAGAGCAGTGTGTATTTATTTTGAGTGTGCTACACTGGCCTATAGTTAATACACAGCAAACAGTTAAACAGTATGTGTATTTTGCATTTCTAATCTAGTTTAACACAACATCAAACCACTTAGGTCATAACATTGTTACACCCAATCTGCCATCTTTGTTTTTGCAATGTGATCCTTATGGATTTCTGATATGTGGTCAAAACAGAAAGAGCCCTATGCACACTTGAATACTGCACAGCCTGTAGGTATGGATCTGACTGCCATCAGTGTGGATATAGCCTGACTGCCTTACACATGAAAAAAAATCAATGGCAGACAATGTGGACTGAAAACACAATGTGCACAACACACACACACCCTCACACACACACACACACAGCAACAAACCTGCTTAGTTTACCAGAGCTGCAGAGCTCATGTTAGAAGCTCAGACTGTCAAAACCCAGTAAAAAAAAAAGAATGTAAATGTGTCAACAGTCTCTGCATGGCATCTAACACAACAGAGAGCTGCTTGCAGAATGTCTTTTGTTAAAGTATAGCAAACTTCCTCTCAACATCATGTTCAAATTCGAAGTAACCTCCCTTTCTGGTTTCTAAAATTGGAAACGACATATAAGTAGTCAGCCAGCACTCAATCTAATACAGTTTTTCACTTGAAATGTAGTGCACATGAGCTTAAAAGCCTTTTAATATAACAGAAATCAAAATGTACTCCATAAAAAAGCCTACTGTTTTCAAGTGCATAGTAACATATATTATAGGTTAAACAAAATGTCTTTAGGTCTAAGTTCAGCTAATTACACTGATGACTTAGAGACTTATGTTAACGTTAGTCAGTTTCTATGACAACCTCTCGCCTCTGTTAGCCTGTTCCTATTCCCATTTCATTTCATGGGTTCTCTCACAGTTACAAATTATTAACCACCCCTATTTTTTTAAGTATTTATTTGGGGGAATTGAAGTAGAAACTAGAAACTAGAAATTGTGGCAGCAAACTAGATCCAAAGTTACAATTGCATTTATATAAAGTAGAACTGAAATGCAATGAAATTCGAAGAAAAAAATGTAGTTTTAATAATACATTTAATTTTTCATATTATTTTAGTTATCCATAATATACTCAACATGTAGGTTTAATAATTTTTTTTTTTACAAAATAAAGATAAAAATGTATACTTAATAATTATCTGAAATGGCACCTACAGACAATGTACAGTATATAGAATACATGCATCATATGTTATATTATATTACATTATATTATGCTATTTATCTATTTGATTATAAAAAATATATATCAAATGTATTTAATTTTAGAGTTCATTTATATTATATTTAATGTTCTAAATATGCAATATATTTTAAAATAGTTTATAAATGTATTTAAAATAAAATAAAAATGTTTAATTAATTGTAATGTTTTAGGATATATTCTTCTATGAAAGCAATGTGGTAGATATTTCAAAATAGTTTTGATGGCTGTTAATTATTATTCTATAAAACAGTTTACACTGCACTCTTTTATCTCCTGTTATCATATTTTGAAGCACAAGTCAGTATAACTTGCATCAAAACCTAAATGGTTTTAACATTCACAATTAAGATATTTCTTAAAAGTGTAAAAAAATAATGTTTCAAGTTTAATTAATCAATTAAAGGTATAAAAATGTGTATTAGTCACATGGGAAAAAATAGCCATAGGGTCCTTTATGATTAATAAAAACAGTAAATTAGCTTATTAAATGTATTTTTGGTTGTAAATTACATGGCTATTTTTATTATTATTATTAAAATTATTATTATTATTATTATTATTATTATACAGGATGATCCAATTTTGCCAAGAGCAAGAAATAGATTTTCATCTCTGCTTTTGTTATAATCGGGTCCAGTGAGTGAAGAGTGGGGAATATAAAAAAATTGGAGCTGGCAGCTGGAATTAGGCAAAATAAAAACATACTATATACAACTGGCCGGATTTGCTTTGGAACATCAGTTACTGAATATTAACTTAAAATTCAACTCATGAACTGAAATGGAATTTTACTGAACCATGCTACTGAATGAGTGAGCTTGTGTTTATAAGAGAGAAGAAAGGACACTGCATTCATAACAAAACTTGGGCCCTTGCAAGAGATTTATCATTAGGGAAATATTGCTAATGCTTTGACTTGAGGGGTTGCAGACACGAGAAGCTTCTTTCTCTTTTATGCTTGTTAGACCATGTCACATGTGGTCGGGGGACCACTGATGCCAAATTAAAATCTCTCTCTTTCTCTGCCACTGTCATTTTGGATCCTTCTCAGATACGAGACAACACTTTGACTATGAAATATTGTTTCTTTCTGATGCCAGAGGCAGGAGTATAGCTCTATTAGAGCTGAAATTATCACTAAATACGGTAAATATAAGACACAAATGAATGTTTTGGTGGCTCGTGCAGAATCTGTCTGGAAGCAGCCCACAGATAAAAAAGTTTTTAACAGTTGGCAGCTGCTCAAATGCACTGTTGAATCAGTAAATTAATTCTGATGCTCTGAAATGAGGGCATCTCTATTTCTGCCCAATAACAGAGACTCTGACTACAGTCCCACAGCAGACATGCTCCACAATCAGGGTCAAACATGTTAATGTGGGATTTCTCTTCAGACTACAATTCATAGGACTTTTTTTTCATAAGAAAAAACAAAAACAAGAGAGAGAGAGCAGTTATCTTCAGAAAAGTTGTTAAACGCTAATACATGCCATTATTCAGACACCAGATATAATTTAGACACCAGATATTATATTTGTAGTTAGTGCAGGACACTATGGTTTATTAATGTAAGTGAGGATAGCAAAACAAAGTAAACTGTGACATATTATACCCAAAGTTCTTCATACAGTGGACTACCAGTAAAATAATCAGACACTTTGACCTGACCATGTTTTGCTTAAGTGTTTTTCTTCAATTGCTAATGCAAATATTTTATTCATTACATACCTTTCTATCAAAGTTATCTGATATTATCTAGATGAATTTGTTCTGACACAGTTTAACTCTGAGTATCTGTCATACGTTATTACCATTTTCTGTATATATATATGCATTATTTTGTAGTTAATTGCATTACCTAGATACTGTTTGACCTAGTATTGGGGAACACTGTAATTATTGGCTGCATTTGCTGAATTTATAAATATAATATAAAATATATTTATATTGTCAGCCCATGTTAAATTGTTGTTTGAGCAGCTGAATACGCAAACTAATATGATAAACATCAGCTTTTCAAAGCTTCAATGTGGAGTCTGTGAAATTGTGACTTTGGGGAAAATATATAATCTGTATTTCAACTGTGAATGTCTCTTGAGCCCCACCGTTGAGAGCAACATCTGTTTTGTATATCTGAAGCCTTGAGTCCCACAGAGAGCTTTGACTGCCCCCTTCAGAGAGTGCTCTGTGTTCTGTGACCTTCAAATTAAACAGTTGCTATAACATTCTGATCTCTCTCACACACACACAATTTATAATCGCTGTCCTTTTGAGAAACATGTACTATCATCAAAGTGAAACATTTTGACTTTCTTGCTTGGGTTGGGTTTATCCTTGTGAATACACACTCTGTAATCTCTTCTATTCTTTATTTAACAGAGGCCAATTGTTTGTGCTCCGTAAATGAGACAATGAATTATTAAAAGATCAGAGTACAATGAGATTCATTTCAGAGTGGAAATTGAGTGCTTAGCATATTGGCATTTATCATGAATAACGTCTTTTTCAGCACTACAGTCAGTAATTAATTCCAATTGTTATTTTTTTTCATCAGTGATACATGCAGCATGCAACACTTTTAAAGTAACTTTACACATTATCAGACTCATCTTTTATATGCAAATTGGAAAAAGAAGTATGTTATTTTGCTAGCAGTGAGAGCAGAACTTTTACTTGTTTGTATTAAAACTTATATTTTAGAAATAAGTATTTTATGCTAGTCAGTGCTGCCTTTATCTGATCAAAATACAGCATAAAATAACTTTTTTATGCTTTAATATATTTTAAAATGTAATGTATTCCTGTGATGGAAAAGCTGAATATTTAGCAGCCATTACTCCCATCTTCAGTGTCACATGATCCTTCAGAAATCATAGTAATATGCTGATATTTCTTCTTATTAGTAATATCGAAAGGCAAGCCATTGTTCTTGTTTCTAGAAATGTTGCTCTTTTTTTCTAAATTCTTTGATGATAAAAGTTAAAAGAACAGCATTTATTTGAACAGAACTTTTTATAACAATGTCAAATTTTCTACCTGGTCTCATGGCATTTACGTCCCTGGGTGCACTTTTTAGCGAGACATGAAATACGTAACAATAATTACATTACTGCAGTTTCCAAAAGAAACAAACACAAGATGCAGTAAAACTCAGACACCTTTTACTCCTTTTCATACTAATTTACAGAGTTTTGATTTATAAAGAGTAATTTTCGCACAATTACTTGAAGAATATAATGTTACGACTTCAAAACAATTAATATGCTGGTAGATTTGAAAACTGATGCTTTTGAACATTAGCATCACACATATCCAACCGCGCATCTATGGGTTTTCATAGACAGTACATTTGTTTGGTAGCTTACAGAGTACGGAGAAGTACTTAGGAGGCGAGGAGCTTCGCAGTTCAAATCTGCATATAAGGAAGTTGAAATGGAATGGTTGCATCAACAAATACGTTTTTATATCAGTTTTGCATTTGTTAACACTATCGGCTAGGTTTAGGGTTGGGTTTGGTGTAGGGCATATTTCCTACATGATAGAGCATTAACTTTTATGGACAGACCCCGGATATTTGAATTCTGAACTGCCGCTATATGTTTCTGTAGCAACGTAATACAAACACAGCAATATGTACCTATATCTACGTAATAAAAACATGCTAGGGTTCATGTATTTAACGTGTTTTAGCGCCACTCAGTGGACATTTCTCTTTGAAACTGCAGCGAAATGTGCAGTAAGGTACATAAAACGGTGTCGCAGAGAAAGTGCAGAGAGGCTTGTATTTTTGTGAGACCAGGTTTCATTTTTTCCAGCTACTTTAATAGCGAGTTTTCTATGCCTATTTGGTTGGTTTGTTAGTCAGATCTCGTCCTTTTGATTGAGCAATTATTGGCCAAAATACTCTAAAACATAGACTTAGTCAAATTCTGGCTACACAAGACTAAAAGTCACATCCAGAGATTTTTTTTCTATGATGGACAGCTCTAAAGATACAATGCGGCTTATTTCAATAGCAGCCATCAGATCATGTCATAGGTAATTTTACTGGACCAAACTGCACACCTAAAAGTGGAAAAGAGAGGTCCAAGGTGAGTCAGATGCTCCCATATTTCTCCAGTTGTGGGCCTTCCAACATAATTTAAATTGCTTGATATGCTCCATGTTTGGAAGGGCCAGTAGAATATTTTAAGGGGTTGAGGCAGCCAGACAATAACCCAGTGCCAAGAGCCAATCCCTACTGAGGCCTTTCCTGTATTCCACTGCAGGTGCCATTCCCAAAATTGTCAGTCTGTGTGGGCAGATGACTGCCAGAAATCATCTGTCAGGATTTGAACACACTTCCTATTTTTCCACCCACCTCTAAATTTTCTTTGTGCCTCTAATACTCTGATTTGCTTGTATTTTGCAGCCTTGTTTGTGTGGCAAATCACTCCTTTTGTTGAGTAACCCAACACAGATGGCAGACTGTTTGCTCTTGTTCACAGTAAGCCATGTCACAAAACAAAACGCCATGTTTTTTTTTTGTCCGACCCAATGAAAGAGTCTAGAGTGAACGTCAGGGAGCAACAGGGTATCTCACAGCAGCCAGTGAAGGTCTGAGTACATCTAGTCTGAGAATCCAATTCTATGATTTGTTTTGGCCAAACACTTTCAATTTTCAGAAAATTTATGTTCACCAGCTTTGTCCAGATTCTAGACTTTTGAAAGAACACTTTTTAAAATATATTTTCTCATTTTATGTAGCGATTTCATCTGAAAGAAAATACATTTATTGCAATTGGCCATAATTGATTATCGGATAGTGATTATTCTAGCCCAAAATTTCATACTTGTGAATCCTTAAGACTATAGACAATCATCCAAACCCAAAATCTTAAAAAAAGGATTTATCTATTTATTTAATTATTTTAATTTACCTATTTACTTTTTATCTTTAGTTGACTTAGACAATATCAACGCTATCTCACGAGCAATTCATATGTATTCTACGAATTGTCTAATTTATACGAATACGTACGACCTCACTCGTACGATTTTGTACGATTTTTCTAAACCCCAGTGACGGGTAGGTTTAGGGGCAGGGTTAGGTGTAGGTCATTCGTACAAATTCAAATGAATTGTGCAACTCTTGAAATACATACGATTTGGCAAAAATCATATGAATTTGTACGAGTGAGGTGGTACTAATTTGTACGAATTAGTCACCTTGTAAAATATGTACGAATTGCTGTAAGATTTGGTTATATCTGGCCTGTATAAAACATAATTAATCCGCACACCTGGTCTCTCTCTCTCTCTCTCTCTCTCTCTCTCTCTCTCTCTCTCTCTCTCTCTCTCTCTCTCTCTCTCTCTCTGTGGATGATCTAAATGGAGACTGGCAGCTGGTGAGTCATGCTGAACTAAAACTGCTGAAAGGTTTGGAGAGTCCATGCTGGAGACAAAGAAAACGATTTCGCCAGATCATCAGCTGCTCAGATCCACCTGCCTACTGCTGACAAGAAATACGTTCTTTTGTTTTATCTTTATCTCACTCTCTCCCACTCACAAGGTAATGTTGGACATATGTTTTCATCTGGCAGAGGTACAAATTTGTACAGTTGTTTTTCCTCAACCACACCTTTCTTTCCATTTTATCCTCTGCCATCCTACACATATATTATACAATGCACAGGATTTTGGGAAAACAGAAAAACTATATATAAAACTTACTTTTCTTAAGCTGACATGACATTTAGACATTAGGAAGTCTGTATAATTTCCATAAATCAGTGTTTATAGACAACAGAATGGTAGCTGAAAACACAGTCAAGTACTTAACATTCAGTTCTGTCATTCCTCAAGTCCCTATAAGAGCTGCTCTCGGATGTAGCTGAGAGCTGATGGGACTCAGAATGCTGCCAGAGCAATTTGAGAGCTTGAATGATTTCAGTCGGTTTACCTTTGATACTAGCAGTTTCAAAGCACATCCACTGAGCATTTCAAAGCATCTGTGTCTCGTACACAGGTCCTTCTTGTCCTCCACAACAGACCTTTGTCGGTCAACAAACAGCCAAGAGGAGGTGATACAAGCACACAGGGAGCTTTGGATGCAGACGAGGAAAGTGTGTTGAGGGCCTGTGCGCATACGTATTTAAAAGTATTCAAGTGGCTGGTGGCATTTGGTCTAGTTTTGGCATTTGGTCTAGTTTTGGCATTTGGTTTAGAAGACCACTGAACGTGTCCTGCAAGTTGTGAGGTAGTGCCTCCGTGAATTGGATTTGCTGGTCCAACACATCTCATAGATGCTCAATTGGATTGAGCTCTGGGGAATTTGGAGGCCAGTGGTTTTCACTTGCCTAACACATGCAATTTAAGAACTGACCTAATATATCCCACAATTTGACAGGTGTCATATATTAAGCTATTAGCATACTTCTGGCTTTTTTTGTAATTCTGTTGTCCAGAGTATTGCCTTTTTTTGCAAGATAGATATGCTGCTATAGCATGTAAATGAACTCACTCGATTGCTTCTGCTATTCAGCGTGTCACAGTTACTGAAACCATTCTGAATGTAACAATTTAGTTGGTAACATTAGTCGGTCTCCAGAAGTTTCCTTGGAGATGACAGGCTGGCATTGTCCTATACTGTATGTGGTCATCTGTGCAAATCCCAGACTGGAAATAATTGTGCCATTTAAAGGGAACAGAATTAATCCATGTATTCGGTCAGTCTTAATAGATCAAGCAAAAGCAGAATACATGACAAACACACATTGAAAAAGCTACATTTCTTTCTTTATTCACTTGTATGGAAAGGTTTTTAAGAATTGAAATGCTTTACAATGTAATCCTTTCAAATCTGTTGCAACAAAGGATAGAGAAACAAAAAGAAAGAGACAATGGAAAAAAAATCTTTTTGTGAAATATTCAGCAAATTCTCTGCTAGTGTAATTATGTTGTATGATATAGAATGTTTTTGCCATATGACAGCTTGTGTAAGAAGCATTTTTGCTAAATACCTTCCCCAGTTTCAAGGCTTTGAAATTGAATGTAAAAAGATGAATCCTCACTTGGTATGTTGCAATCAGTAACAAAGCACCTGAGAGTCAATGGCATGTTATAAGGTGGATGGGAAGGATTTCAAGAATGTTCAGGGAATAATTTAAATTTCCCACATTGTTCTATTGTATGATTTTGAAAGCACAAGTAGAATGGACTACTTTTATGGTGCATTTTTTGTGCTTTTGTCAATTTTGGAGATTAATGGTTTACTTAACTTTCCACAAAGGACAGCCCATTAAGTAATAAATCAATCAACCAATACATCATTTTTGTATAGAAAAGCATACAGGTTTCAAACAGCACAAGGATGGCACATTTTATTTTAACCCTAAACGTTTGGTATATGGCACTTAACTTTACTGAAGGATTCAATTTTTATGCATTCGGAATCATGAACAATGAACACTGAATAATGCCTTTACAGCATAAGATTAACTACTCAAGATTAATTATAGTATATTAATTCTAAATATTACAACAATACTATATTCTACATATACTAATACTTTTCATCTATTATGTATTAATATTATGAACAAATATGAATTAATAATGAAAAAAGTTATCTTGAATATTAAACTGTATACTGTTTAAAACAACACCTACATTTTTTAAAACCTGAAACTTTGTTGTAAAATGTTGAAGTAAAGCTTATATAAAAAATGTAATAAAAATAAATGACGAACTACATATCAAATAAAGATTGTATTTTCTAAAGATGTTCAAGCATTTCTTCAGCCCTTGAGCAAAGTTAAACTGTGTTCACCTGCCTTTGAACCACCCTGTGAACCATTTAATCTTTCGTGAGCTTTTTTATGTCCACATTGCCATCTTACATTCTGATCCAGATACTCTGGTGGTTTCCTAGTAGTTTTTACAAGTTCGGACATGAGTCATTATTTAATCTGTGTGAGACATTTTCATGGGGCTCATGGCCATCTAACCTGCAGTTCATAAGCACAGTTTCCTGATGGACGGCTCCAAGCTGCATCTGCTCCATGATCAAGGGCTTGATTTAAAAGAGTGTTGCCATGAATAAGACATAGAGGGTTGAGAATACCCGCGGCTGGGGTTGTGGTGTGTGAATGTTTGCTTTTTGATTGTGTACAATCTGAAGCTAAGGGCAAAGAAATGGCTGGCTGCAAATTCACCAAAATCTCAATACAGTCAACGCATGTTTTTCAAATATCATGGTGATATTCAGAAAACATTGAGAGTACGATATTGCTTTTATAAAACAGTTCAACAAGAAATACATTAATATTGTGGAACTTATTTTTTACACACAATATTGCCAATAACTTAGTTTGTTTACTCCAATTAAAGTAATTGCACAGCACAATACATTCTTGCATGTTTCTGAGCAACAGTGGTGCAGTTTCATTCCTAAATGTTTCACCATTTTGAACTAAATGTTTGAATGTATGATGACTCACTCATAAACACTTCATTCACTCCCGAATCAATCATAATTTTGAACTAATTATTTGAATGTGTGATTCAATGACTCCCTCATGAATACAGTCACTTGATTATTTTCTAAATGACTCAGCGTTTTGAACTAGTTGCTTGAATGTATGATCCAACGACTCACTCATAAATACTGTCACTTGTTTAATTGCTAAATAAATCAGCATTTGAACTAATTGTTTGGCTGTATAATCCAATGACTCACTCATAAATAGTCACTTATGTCATTCCAGAATGAATGAAATTAGTTGACTTGAGTCAATCACAGTCACTTGATCCTGAATGAATCAGCATCTTTATTTGGTTATATTAATGATTCAATGACTCATAAATACAGCCACTTGGTAAATTCCTGAATAAATCAAAGGTTTTGTATGTTTTGGTTGAATCAATGGTTGAGTCATTGACTTGAATGTGACTTTTGTGTTTCTTTTGTTGTTGTGTTTCTTAAGCATTGTTTTTGTTGCTACAAGTTGGTCATCATAGCTAAGAAAGTTTTTAAGTATTTGAAAAGCTTTATTATTTATGAAGTATAATTAGCATGCATGTGATTAAAAGTGAGAGGTGATTAGTTATTTATAGCAAACGTTTCATTTTGTGGGTTAATTCCTTGCTTCTAGAAGACAAAATTTATACTTGACCTGCGTTGTGTCAATTTTTCTTTGCTAGCAACGTTGTCAATGAAAAATGGTGCTGTCAAAACTGTGGAGAGGTGGGTGGGATAATGAATATTTTTGTCAAAATAACGAATCACTGTTCATCAGTCAGAGTTGCTTAGAACGGCCAATTTAGGTCCTTTCCTATCGGAGAACGGTGAAGGGTTGCTGGGCTCTCTAGATAATGAAGCTTCGCTGACCTTGTTCTGACCAGCAGATATTGAAGAGATGAATGACTACGGCTGCCTGTGTTTGGAGAGCTGCTGCATTTGGTCTAATTGTTTGGCCTTTGTCAAATAATTATCTCATTTTCTGGTGAAAAGCATGATGGGTCTCTACAGAGGTATCACTCTTGATTCAAGAGGGATCTGGCTGCAGAATGCGTTCAATGTATAATGGGAGACTAGTGTTGTGTTTTACTGATACCAAATATTATATTGTGAAGTAAAAAAAATCATACAAACAAAATAAAACAAACTTTTGCATGATTGTTTGTTGAAATCTAATTTAACAGCCGTCACAAGCAGTTAACCATAGGATACTGCTAATGAAATAGGCTTCCTTTTGGATTACCAAAGTAGTCTCTCTTTGCATTAGGTTTATGGAGTTTATTGCTCTCCTGATGGGACTGCAGCTGACTTTAGAGAGGCCATAGGATGGATGTGGCTTAAAATAAATGGCCAACAAGACAATTGAATGCAAGGTGCAATCCCACATTATTAGCTGTAATGGCTCCTTATCGACAGACTAATTCTCCTCTCGAATTTAATGTGCCACCCCAGAAAAAGGATGAGAGGAAAAGGGAAGTTGTATTTCCTTCAGACTGTTGTCATGCTTGAGGCCATTGCCCCTTTTCAACACCCAAGCTTTAATTTTGTTGAAAAAAAAAAACCTATAGCCAATACTAATTGTGGAGTTAATTGTGTGAAATAAGAAAACTAATATTTAAAGACTGATTATGTGCACATTGATATACTGGACCATTATTTTCTGAATAATTATATTTGGAAATAATTTAACAATTATATTGTGAAATATTATAATAATTAAAAATACCTTTCCTATTTTAATATATTTGAAAATGCAATTTATTCCTGTGATGGCAAAGCTGAATTTTCAGCAGCATTACTCCAGTCTTCAGTGTCATATTAACCATTAGAAATCATTCTAATAAGCTGATTTGATACTCAATTATTAAAGTGGTTTTCATTATCGCTTATGATGCAAACTCTTTTTAAAAGCTGATAAAAATTATTTTTGATGAATAAAAAGTATAATAAACAGCATTTAATTGAAATAGAAATCTTTAGTAACATATAAATGTATTTTTGAGCAGTTTAATGTGTACTTGGCTACTTTCTGAATGAAAGTCTCTTTCTTTCTTTCTTTCTTTCTTTCTTTCCTTCTTTCTTTATTTCTTTCTTTCTTTCTTTCTTACAAATAAACATTAGAATAATTTCTGAATGATCACGTGACAGCTTTGCCATCACATAAATAAATTACTTTTTAAAATATATTCTAATAGAAAACAATTGCCAATGTTTAATATTTCATTACATTCATTTTTTTACTACAATTTTGACTTGCTTTGGTGAACATAAGCGTATTCTTTCAAAAACTTTGAAACATCAGGTGCGTGTACTGTCCTGATTCATTAAAACTTAATGACTCATGTCAGTGAGTGTCCTCATCCAAAACATGCACTTTTAATGGCTTGGCATATTACATAACAGGTGGCCATGATTATGTCTGAACAGTGGGATGGTGGCAATAAATCCTTGCTCTTTCTCTTTCTTGTATTCTTTGTGAGTCTCTGGATGAAATAGTGGACAGTGGTGGTTGGCCCACTGAGATGTTCAGATCTGAAATGAAAATTGACTTTGGTTGTAATCACAGCCTGGCACTAAAACATCCGAATCCGGCTATAAAACAACTGTCCCTTCACGAGGCAGGACTCTAAAGCTTCATAAATAATGTCCCAGCAGGTACAAACAACCAACTGGCAAAACAACCAGAAGATAAATGGACGCTCCTTTTCTATCAAGAAACTGAGAAATGGAATCAATGGATACACATTGTTTGGTACAGTAAAGATTTGCTGCACATACCTAGAGTACAGTTTTTTTCTCTCTCTGTATCATTCATAATTTAGTGCTATTCATCTTTATGGAGTGGAAGTGCCTATTGGGGTGAAGTTTGAGCTCAGATGGATTTGGCACTTGGTCTTGTAGAAACACAGACTTTTATGGCTCTCATCGATTAATTCGGAATCCATTATATGCTTGTGAGAATAAACTGCACAGTAAGGTATAGGTTAATTTACTCACTGTGCATCAACAAACAGCTAAACTGCATCCTGATAGGTTGATGCCAGGTTTAAAGCTCTCAGCAGGTTACACTGCTCACAGTCAAGATCAGAATGAAGTGTTTTCAGGCGTGACCATCTACGGCTATCTGTGAGTGCCACAGCGTATCGCTGCAGTCTTCCAGGTGAAGAGAGTCTCTAAAAAACAAAATCTCTACTTCAATTCCTGAAACAGCTTCTTACTCTCAGCGGGACTGAAAGCTCAGAGGGCTGTTCATGCTTTTCTCTGTTCTCTTCCGCTCTCCTGTCACTTTTAGCCTGCATCACGCCTCTGTAGATAACAGTGACCTCATCTGAATGCACTTGTGACATTATGTCATATCTGCTCTGGACTCAGCTGGCCATCGTGTCTGTTGAAACATCACTGACAGAATGATAAAGAGTCCATTTTAGGCCTGTAGTGGAATAAAACAATAGAAAAATGTACACTCTTGGGGTCCAGCTGACTAAAGATAATGACACTACTAACTTATCTACATTTTCTTGGTAGTGTGACTCGATCAGCTATTTTAAATTGAAGAATATTGAAGTATATATGTTGGTGAGCATAAGAGATTTTCAACAACAATCGAAAATGTTGACCAGTAGTGTTTGAAAATGAGATGTACTGATATATTGAATTTATATGTTAATTTCAATGCTTTCCATCTAATTTATGTTTGTTATATTTTTAAAAGATACTTAAAAAGCTTTAATGTATCAGCCACTTTGTTAGTAGTGTTACTGTAGCTTATCAATAAGTCACGTGTAGCTTGAGAAGCTACAGTTTCAGAGCAGCTTCTCCAAAACAGAAAATGAACAGAGAAATAAAAAGAGCAACATTTGCATGTGAACGTGACACGATTTGTAATAGTCATTACAAAGCCACACGGTGTGAGCAACTTGGTTTGGTCAAGGAATAACTGTATTTTGGGGTTGAACAAAAAAACATCAAAGAGACCTGTAACAGAACAAAGAACAGCTTGAAGGGATAGTAAGTGTGTGTGGATGTGAATGTGTTTCAGAAGAGGCCGTGGATAAGATACTGTGGATATAGACATTATACACTGAATGATCTTGTAGCTGCATAAAGGGAAATGCAAACCATGCCACTGGTGGATGAATTGTACAACACACAGAATGCTCCATCTCTCCGTTTGTGCACTGAGAGGCAGGTGGACCACCACCTGTTCTGGTCACCAGACAGTATGTTAATGCAAAACTGGATGTCTCATCTCATTGTGGTGGTGTCAAATTGATGCTTGGTAGTTTATTAAACATGGCATTGGCCATTTTCAAGCTACAACAGTTGGAGACATCAGACATCCCAGAATATTAATCAGATCAGATATTGTACTTTGGTTATGAGATATGAGTTGTACTGTTTTGTTGAGATGACAGTAGATTATTATAGTGCCAGCAAGGAGCTAGAAAGGTTTTCAGTCGCCATCAATTGGAATCCCTCATAAAGTCCAACTTTAACAATCAATATCAAAATGAAGTAAAACTCACAGTACTTACAGTACTTAAGGTTTTGCTGAGCAATGTGTAAAACCTTAGAGATTTTTCAGAGGAGGATGGAGGAGGCCCAACATTTATTGCAGCTAGACATAGCGATAGAGGACAGTAAAGCTGGTTAGATCTGGTTCTGCAAAGGCAGTTTGCAATGCTTCCTTAGTTTAGTAAACAAGCCGATTGTAGCCTCAGGTCCCGTGGGGGCAGCTGGCATTTTTTAAAGCGATTGTTCCCATATCTCATTTGTCAAGCATGAGCCCCTGTTATGCCAGATGATCCACATTCAGTCTCAGAGTTGATTTATTATGAGGTGCAAATCTAATCTGTCATATAATGTGGCGTGTTGAAACCACATCTCCCGTTAAAACATGTTCATCTCTAAATCTGAGCACTTGACAAAGTGTTGGCTGTCATGTTTATGAGCTAAATATTCCTGTACGTTAAACAGATCCATCATTTTTATCCCTTTGGTAAAATGTCATTCAATAGGCTAAAAATAACACATCAGAAGTGCAACAAAACTACTCAAACTTCAAAACAAATTAGTGAGGAGCTAATGATGAGAAAAAACTTGAAGAATAAAACGCGGGTTTTAAAAATAGTGGCTGTTTAATTTAGATGAAACTGGATTTGCTTAATTATATGTCTGCATGATTCTAACTCTAACTGCATGATTGTAAGAATCATTCTTATGATTCTTACAATCATAAGAATATTTTGATGGCATTGTGTTGGAATGAGGCATTAAACAAGATTTAAAAAGCTCTTCTCTAATGAAAATCTCTCAAATTAACCAGAGAGGCTTTAAGGATAGGCTTTATATTAAATGTCATATACACTGAAATATACTGTACATTAACCATATTTGATTTTCTTCATCATTTTGGAACCAGACATAAACTTTCATAAACTGAAATATAGGCTTTCCCAGACTTGAGATGCTTTAGATCTGGGTATGCTAAGCTTATTTCAGATAACATTATTTAGATATGCTAAATTGTGTTTTTCTTTGAGCATATTTTAATAGAAAATGCCTTTGACCTCAATTAATTACAGAGTGTGACGACCATGTCCTACTATGTTCAGATGATAAGACAAGATGATTTTTCATAAGGGCAAAGAACACGCCTCTGATTTGGATTTCAAACACATCAACTCTCGCTGTCATGATAAAAATCTGCTCTGGTTTGAAAAAGCTCATTACATTTTGCCACACATTTCGTCTTCATTGCTTATACATGAACAACAGAAACATTAGAAAACATTGTCATCCCCCAGCTTAATATCAAAGACATGGGGCTCTCGGAAAATTAAAGATGGTACATAGAAATTAATTTCCTTAATTTCCTGAACAAACGACAGAACCTGAATGTGGTCGGAGTCATTTGCCATTAAGATTTTTCACATGTAATTCAATATGATGTAATTAATTATGATAGCTAACATATTATATATGTTACTATATATTATATAACTAATAATTATCCATTTTCACATTCAAAAGAAAGAAAGAAAGAAAGAAAGAAAGGAAGGACAAATATGCCCAAAAATATAGTCCATTTAGACATTTGTTCTTAAAAGATGACAGAAGAGAAATTGCTGAGGGGCCTGAATGAACGTGCCTTGTTAATAGACCACAAACTTGTGGTCACATCAAACTTCACAGCATACTGAGACGGTGATTACGATGATCACACCCTTCAGATTTCTTCTGACAGATCTCATAGTAATATCAACCTGCAGTGTCTGAGCCATTATGGATACAAAGCTCTGTCCATGTAATCAAACGACTGACAAAACGCACAATTTGGAAGATGTCAAGAGGTTTGAAAGGTGAAAAATTGAGAAAACGGCAACCACAATAAAAAGCTATCATGGCTCATTTACTGACAATGCGTTGCCCCTTGTGCATTTGGGGTGAATAAAAGCCCAGTGTGACAAAAGCACAAGCTGTCCCTGTCAGAGAGGGTGATGTTTAGCAAGTATTCAAATACTTAAAACAACAGTGCTCCCAACATATTCCCAATTTTTATCATTTTTATCTGAGATGTATAATGGGTCTGAGAAATATAATGAACCCAAATAATATATGTATATTATACATTACAAAATCACTGGTTAAACAAAGTATGTAGCCATTTTTTGTATTTATTAGTCAGAATACACTGCTGAATGGCTGTCAGAGGAGAAATGTTTCCTGCCTGCTTAATGTAACTGCTAAACCTTACTGGCCATGTATTTGACACAAAACCTCTTTGCATTTATTTTTGCTTTGTTTGAGCAAAGATTTCAGGAGATTTAATATTAAACATGGAATATTTTGGTTTTGAATTAACAAGCATCATCTTTCAAAGTGTGATGACACAAATTGCATATTCTATGGAAGGAAACCCAGCACCTCCTCTGAGTCTTCCTGCTGACTTGCATTGTAAATGAGCTGAAGTGTGTTAGACTCTCTTGAGCCCTCGATGCAAAATATCGAACAAATGAACACACAAAAGAAAGGGAGCAGAACAGAGACAATTCAATAACACCCCAAAAAAGCTTGAAGAATGAACAAAATCACAGTTTCCACAGCTCATTCTCTTCTTTTATCCAACACTGGGTTCAGATGAGAAAATCTATGTGTTGTTAATAAACTCTACTGTGAAACACTTGGGGAAAGAAAATGTTTCTTTTTTTCCCCAATAGTTCCTCTGACATCCAAAGCTGTTTGGATCTGTTAGCATTATTGATTTTGATAAGCAATATGCTGCATTATTTGGCCAAACTGAATGAGATTCCAACTGGTTGTTTGATCATTTTTGGTAACTGTTGTTTGCATGTGTAACTGTGGGCCTGAAGACATGCGTTTTGTTTAGCTAGAAATATGATGATGCCCTTGAAATCTCATCAAGCACTGAAAAGAACAAAATGAAACACTGAAGAGAAAACAAACTGAAAAAATCCTCCAGAGAAACTTCACATTTGTGATAATTAATTCAGTAGATTGCCTGCTTGGGAAGATTCATTATTTCATCATACACTACCGTTATGTCACATAGGCGATGTTTACAACTTATTCCAGAGGATTTTGTTATATAATTTAAGAATAAACCTTTAGGATAGTTCACCCAAACCTGATTAATTTTCAGCATCATTATTTCAGTCTTCAATGTCACATGATCCTTCAGAAATCATTCTGATATGCTGATTTTTGTGGAAACTGATATTTTTGGAGTATTTAATGGAAGAAAAAATTGTCTTATTTAAAAGAAGACATTTGGGAGTTTGTTGTCTTCCATTCAGAATGAATTACTCAAAATCATAATAATAATAATAATAAAGCTTAAATATTTTGTATAGTTTTCTAGAAATATATTTGCATTAAATATTTATGACAAAAATCTTATTGACTGCAAAACTTTCGAATAGTTGTGTCTATGAAGGGGGTGATACTTTATCTGTCCATCAGGTGTTTTGATTGCATTGAATGCTCTTGTGTTTCTATGCTCCAAGATCTGGAAGCTTCCTCTTTTTTCCCCTTGCGATGCACTTAGAAGATTGATATGTCCTTCATGAAGATCGATCTCCAGGTCACAAGCTGGAGGACAAAGGAGTGAGGAATGACGAAACAACAGATAAGGTATTGAAAAGCAGCCATTGTTTGCACCTTGTTTGATTTTTAATTGTGTCTTTGGCCATTTGATTGTCTATTTATATGTCACTGATTTTGCACATTTTTATTCAGTGTTGATTTTTGTACCTAGATATTTTTGAAGCATAATTATTCTGATCATTGTCATTCAGATTATGTTCAATTGTTTGCGTCAGCACATTGAGTGTAAATAGTCCCCAGGAGCTTCTAAACAATCATACACCTTTTTAGCCATGCTGGAGTCATACATCGCGGTTATGAAACTTACCCATTTCCTCTTAGTTTATATTCAAGAAGACAAGAGACAATGGAAAGACTGATTAATGCAGAAGAAGACCTGCAGGCATTATTAGTAAGACCTACACAGGAAGTGAACAGTTAAGGGTTTTATTTCTGTTGTCTCTGTTCTTCACCTTCTGTCTCCAGACATTCTTGGTGGATCAATCCTAGACAGAAGACAGGTAGGACTCCAGAGATAATAGTCTCTTTTTAACTCTGTGCTGTCACTGAACTCCAGATCTGAGATTGGACCTGAATAAAATGTTCCTATATGCAGCTTTATGCGTTTAATATGCGTTTAAATGCAAACCTAATTTCTGCATTTAAGAAAGTACTCTGTTTTCATCAAAATAATGACTCATTCACAACTCAAAGTTTTGGTCTGATCTTCACAGTTATCCCATGGCTTCAGAAGACTTGGAATACATCACATTACATTATACCGACACAGGAGCATCATATGGGTTTGAAATGACAGGGGTGATTAATGTAATGTAAGTAATGATGACAAAACGTCAATTTTGAATGAACTAATACCTTCAACAAGATTCTTTTCAATGATAAATGCACCATCCTTCTCTTTTGACTTACACAAATGCACCTGAAAGCACCAAGAAAATACTTCTGTGATATTCAGAAAGGATGATTTGACCCAATTTTCAAAGTTTGACTGTATGCATTTCAGTTATGAATACTAAATATTGAAATCAACTTTCTATGTGCTAAGCTTTTCTTTCTCTTTTAACTAAATACTATACACTGATTAAAAGAAGGAATTTTGATGGCATATCTCAGTAATGCTGTAACTATGTGTTCTTTATATTTTAAGTGGCTATTTTGCTCTATGAATCCTGTATTTTCCTCCATTTCTCTTATTGCCGTAAGAAGTCCTCATAATCTAAATGTACAGTATCTACCAATAATTGATTGTTGTCTGTATGCCTGCATAAATTTGTATTTTTCAAAATTAAATTAAAATAGTAATAATAATGCTAAATCAAACAGCAAATGTTAATGTTTATACCCTGTAATATGCACTTTTTTCATTCCAAACTAAGTTTCTATGCACGATAAGAGCAGCATTTAGTGTCAGTGCTCCCAAAACAGCGAGACACTTTTGAACGCTATCAGAGGTCTTGTCGGAGAAAGCGACCGAGAAAGCTGAAGTTAGGAAACTCAACGTGAAACCCCAGAGTGTAACTGCTGTTGCCTTTCTAACATGTCCAAAAATATGTCTTGCATTACACTGCGGATGCACACAAAGACTCAAACACGGCATTGCAATTAATTTTGCATTTAATGGGTTGTTTAAGATTGGCGGCTCTTTCAGTTTCATAAATCTAGAATAGAAACTTGGATCTTTTCTTTCAAATTTAGGTGCTTGCCTGAAAGCGTTTCATTCAGATTGAATGCATGTCCTCTATTGCTACTGTTATTCCTCTCAACCAGTGATGAATGTGGTTGGGGTAGAGTTAATATATATCCGTTTTTGAGTTTGAGTGTGTACTCAGACAGGGTCAGGCTAAAAAATGATGCACATGACATGACAGGACATTTGGTAACACTTTAGAATAGGAAACATTTATTCACTATTAACTACGATTTTTCCCTCAATAAATTCTAATTTGCTGCCCATTAATAGTAAGGTAGTTGTTAAGTTTAGGTATTAGGTAGAATTAGGGAGGTAAAATAAAGTCATGTAGAACAAGGCATTAATATGTGCTTAATTACTACTAATAAATTGATAATATTCTAGTAATATGCATGCTAATAAGCAACTGGTTAAGATACTCTAAAATAAAGTATTGCTGGACATTTTAGTCATAGCTTCTTATTGTGGACATGACAGGATCAAAAGTGTCTATTTGAGAGAAAAGGTTGGTCCTTCATCTGTCCATCACATGCCACTCAAAGCCATGAAGCTCAATACTTATTTCAGACCAGCTCTTCTGTCTTCTAAAGTAAAAAGAATACATAGAAAGGAGTTTTTCTTACCCAATGGACTGTAGTTTTAAGCGTAAACAGATGTATGTTTTTGAAAGAAGTCTGTAATGCTCACCAATGATGCTTTTATTTGCTTAAGAATACAGTAAAAATAGCAAAAATGTGATTATTAGGAGGAGTATTAATAAAATGGATCTGACTAAAGAGAACTAAAAATAAACAATATTTTAGTCTAGTCTCTAGTTAAATATATTATATTTGGGGAAAAGTAATTAATAAAAAGAACATTGTGTTTATAAAACGACATCAACAGAAACATAATAAAACACAGATGTCCATTAAATAATTTATTTGAAATGTAACTACTTAAATTTTAGGGTATTGCATAACTATCATTTTTTAATAGCGGATATGATATTAGCTCTTGTTTTCTCACTGCCTGGATGTGAAAATTCAATCATAGATACCTGGAGAGCGAATGGTGGTCTTTCCTTTGTCTGGATTAGTTTTCATCAGCTGCAGGGAAGAGCAGAAAGGAAGGTAGGAAGGAGCAAGCTGGAGCTGGTTCTTAACCTTTCTCTAAGTAACAGCTGCCTTCTGGGGATTTAGACTTTGAAGCCAAGCGAGCGTCTCCCCGGAATGTCATCCCTAATTGCCTCCCAAATCCATCTCACTCTGCGTTCAACTTGCCAGCCTGTGTGGAGATGTGGGCTTTGCCACAGGCTAGCCTGTCTTTGCTCATGCTGGATTTTAATTTTTGTTTGTAGATGCACAGGAAGAAACAGCAGTCACTCAGCTACAAGCAGAATTGTTAATACCTCAAACAATGTTCGCAACTTTTTCTATGAACCTATGCTAATACAAAGGTAGAAAAGGTTTTTTTCTGGTGCTATTTCATGAGTAGTTCAACAACTCCAGTTTGAGATTAAAGACAGCTTTGTCTAGTTGTAGGCATGTTTTCTTCAGCTCAACTGGAAAGAGTTTCATTGAGCTTCTGTAACGATTGAAGCTTGTGCACATTTGTGTGAACCATGTCTGTGTGAGGCTTTTTTAAATGCTTTAGGGAAAATTATAATATTAAGCAGGCAAAAGCTGATTAATCTGTCCAAAATACATCCATCCGAATACAAAAACATGGTGCCATAATCCAGAAACAGAGTTAATGCTCAGAATTGCTATTCAGAACATACAGTATAAGACTAAGGTTATGTTCAGAATTAAATAATACTGTTAAAAAATACCACCCACTTCAACTTAAATATTAAGTATAATCAAATTGGCTGTAAAGGTCATTTCAACTTAAATTATATGAAACTGACGTCTCATATAACTTGATGAAAAATGAAAAAATTGAATTTAGTTAAATTAATTTGACAAGTAACGTAAGCAGAGTAATGGAAGAACTTGGTTTTCCATGACTTTATGATTATTTCATTTTTACAGTGTGCTATTGCTTTAGTATATAGTATGCAAATGTTCTGTTCATAAATACCTGAATGATCCACCTCAGTATAAGGCAGAGCGTATGAAATTAACTTAATTTTCTACAACCTGAATTCCTGAAATATTGGGATAAAATATTGGTTCATGGGATTTTAAAATCTTTTAGTTTTCATTTTATTCAAATTTAAAAACATTCCCACATTTCTGGAATTCAGGTTGTGTTTTCAGTGTGGTGAATGAACTGTAGATAATTACAGATGTGATTTTTTTCAATTTTTCAAAGGTTACAGCATTTTTCATAAAATTTCATTTAAAAAGCACAACATTTGTATTTGCTGAATGAAACATGCAAAATTATTGAGCTCAATTTTAAAATTAAATGATGTACAAAATCCAAGTTTAAACAACAAACATTCACACAGGAATTAGACAAGCTGATGCAATCAACTAATTCACAAGCTAATTCACATTAAGTTAACATTAATTGATTCAAAGTTAATAATTTAAGCCAATGATCGATCAATGTCTGTCGCATCTGCCCTACTTCCCAATTTCTTTTTCCATAAACATTGTCCTCATAATGTATTGGGTTTCCAGTGAATCTGGTATTTATTGGTCATTTGGTTCCGTGAGAGAAACAAGATGGGCATTCATAATTCTCATCCTCTTGTGATGCCTATTGTCTGTCAGTCTAATTTAATTCCCTATTAAAATGAGTGACGGTGGATAGTTAATGAATCAGCTCAGGTTCAGACGCTCTCTAACTCTTCTCACCGTTCGCCAGCAGACTCATTAAATCAGTCCAACTCACGGCCTCGTTTGACCAACCTCTTCCACGACACTTATGACTTTAATGAACACTCTGCCTGCGTGAGATAGGACTCTGATAAGCAACGATGTTCAGAAGAGATCAAGTCGAGTGATAGATTATTTTCCACCAAAGCAGATCTATGAACACCGAAGGAAATATATGTGTATATGAAAAAAATATGCCTATGGAGTTTATTTTCCATTGAAATATAGTTATCCCTATGTATATAAAATATGTATGTACATCTTTTATAAATGATGTCATGTCCTCCCACACCATAAATAATGGAATTGATAATCTTAATCTAATTTAGTTAAGTAATAAAACTCCATAATGGATATACTTCTCCCTGTTTCTAGCCCTCAATTAACATTCCTCCTCCTTGGCATTTAGACTTTGGCTTTCGATGGGTCTGACTGGATTGAGTTCAACAGATTTCATAACAGAGATTGGTGTGACTGTTATTATTATCTTATTATGTTATCATTACCTTATTATCAGCCACAACAACCAGGGATGATCTCAAGAAAGAAGTCTGCCATCATATGGCAAAGACATGAAAATCCAATTTCATGGTGTTTATTTATAATGGATAGCATCTCTTTGAATGTCTAGATGTTTGTTCATTTACTTTTACCTTAAGATTTCCATTACAAACATGGACTCGCTACCCATGATTAGATTTATTTGCCTTTTTTCATATACTACATTTTGTACTGCGTACAGTATCTTGTGTTACAGTGTGCATAAACCAGCTCTAACACTTAGTAATTGTTTTAAACAACTCATTTGTATCACTGGAACATGTTGGAGAAAAGTGCTTTCTCTTTGCCCTGTGTACAGGCTTCATTAGACAGGATTTGAAAGTGTTCAAATGAAAAGTGTTCAGTGAGAAATGTGAATAACTTAATAACAGAGCAAATTTTCAGTGTTCCTCACTGAGGATGCTTTTTAACTTTTAAACAGCTAAAATCAAACTGCAAAAACACTCTTTGCATAATGTATTATTGAGCATATACTGTAATACATATTGGACGCAGAAGTGTTTTGTTTCAAGCCTATGATGAGGCCTTTTCTACTGTAAATAAGAGTAGGAATCATTAATGCTTAATAAATTAAATCCTATGTTGAAAAATATATTTTGCAATAGCACATAATACAAATGAAATACAGTTTTTCCACATTGCATTATTTAATTTACTTACCGCCTTTACAAGTATACAGCATGGCTATTATAAATGTATTGTATGCAGATTGTTTTTGCCTCGATGAAGAATCAAATGTAATCATTGTGTTTGGCAAAATAAATAGATAAATAAGTGTATCTAAACTGTTTTGAATAAATGAACAATACTATGCTTTATTCTCTCTCTCTCTCTCTCTCAGTGCTGCTGACAATGGATTTGGTTGAAATTTTGTTAAATCTTCTTATAGAAACAATGATGCTAAGACATGTCAGACATAGTGCAGAAACTGAGACGATTATGGGGTATTAAAAAAAAAATCTTTTTTTTACACGATTTCTTTTTTTTACTTATGATATTGACTAGAGACATTGTTAGTAGGGTGAGAAACAGGAGTTGTTATTATACACGAAACAAATTAGGGGTTTTGAATTACGCTAATGTAGTCCTGACCGGCTCCCAGGGCCATTTAGGACAAAACATCAGTGACAGACTCAGACCTCTGCCGCTCTATAAAAAACTAAATATGAGATATCTGACCTTTGGTTTAATGTGTTTAGTGCGATTAAATTAGTCCAGACATTACCTCTCGGTTTCACACTCTCCTTCTTTTGGTCTCAGACAAAGGGCAATTGACTTAATTTACAGCTCTCATTTGTCAGTAGAGTGTTCTTCATTAAGACTGTTTATAGTGCAGTGGCTGAAACATTTAAAGATGAATAGGAGAAGCACACTAGAGGAAATAGTTCTATCCATTTATCTCTTAACACATGGCATTAAAGGGTGTCACTGAGGTAAACATGTTGAGAAAACAAATGAGTCATTAAATACTACACAACAGCTAAATCTATACTGTGCCACATAGTTAGCGAAGGTCATAACATAAAAAACGGGTTGTTATTTTGGGCAGGATGTGAAATACATTTCAAATAAACAACTTGGGCACTTGGTGCCAAGACAAAGCCATTCAGGTTCACGGCCTTGGAATGAATTCTGTGGAATTGTAAATCAGCACTCATAATTGTTTTTACCATAAGCCTTTGAATGATTTAGATCAAACATTTTGCATGCATTCTATTACTTGTTTAAAGAATCTGTTGGCGTATGAGATGAAACTCCACCCACAAGCAGTGATGTCATACGTGAAAGTTGATAACATGGTCAATACTTTAACATTTTGTGTGTTTCATTCATGTTTTTTCTTCATTTTCATTTGGTTCCAATTTTAAATGTGTTAGATAAAAAAAAGTCCTGCTTTGTTTGGGAAAGGGTTTGATGTGTAAACGGGAATAATGTTGTATTTTCCAAACAAAAAGTGTCTGTGTGTGTGCTCTGGGTCCTAATGGGTGAACAGAGACCAAAAAAAAGTTAATCTCCATTAAGGATTTCCCACAAAGCTATATATTTATTATTATTATTATTATTGCTGATGTTCTTTTTGCCACATGGGTTTATAGACATGTGCCCTCTCTTGCACATAGTAACTGGTTAAAAAATAAAATATTTTAATAAAGCATAATCCAATTTGTCACAAAAAGACTTCTTTTAATGTCATTTTAGTGTTTTTTTATTTATTAATAATTCAAATTAGTTCTAACTTTTCATTTGTTTTAAATGTATTGTTTCATTTCACCATCGTACACAATTAAAAGAACAGCACTTCAGTCATGTTGTGCTGATAAGAGCTCTGTTCGGTTCGTACGTGAGGTTAGCGTTTATAAAACCGACGAAGGCGCAATTCAAATAATTAATAAATAGCCTAATTCTAATTGAGTTCTAATTCTAAATAGCCTAATACATATTGAGTATAAATACAAACTACGCCCCTGGATACAGCACACATTCTATCAGCAGCAGTTCTGGAGCCTCCAGCTCAATATGCGGTATACATTCACCTCAGTTTTAACTCAGTGGTAGAGTTACTCTCACGGGACACTGGACTTAAAAGTTGTGTTTTAAATGAAAGTAAATAGTTGAGAGAAAAACAGATATGTGCCTGTATATTAAGCCCAAAACACACTGCACAATTTTAGCAATCGTATGAGATCATTGCATGTCTGTCTCAGCGTGCGATATGGATCTAATAAACTTGGCTACGATGTGTGTAGACGTATGACACCTGTTGACTTGTACATTACCTATGACGCACGTTACTATAGAAGAATAAGACATCATAAGCATGCACTAGCGGTAAACAAAAAGAGCAACTATATGTACAATTTAGCAATAGTATGTGTGCTGAAAAAAAATGTAAGCGGCAAAAGAGGAAGGCATACGAGCTTGCAGTTTTACATTTTAGCGCCATGTTATGCGCGCTGATTTCATGATTTCATCTTCATGTATAATTTTTTTTTAAGTTACGTGAACTTGACCGTTCCCTTAAATATATATTTTTTTAATTATTATTTTCTTAATAATTTTAAGGCAATGGGTTTCTTCAATTTTTTTAAGTTAAGCCAACTAATCACTTTTTACAGTGTAGCTTCATTCATTCTTTTTTTAAACACTTGAATGTAGGTAAGCTTCGTAAATAAAAAAATAAAGAAATAAACTATATTTTGAACAAAAAGCTGAAAAAGACTATAGTTCAGAATGATAATTAAAATGTAGATGGAGTCTATCAATACCCCAAAGCTTGACAGTCATTATTACCTCTTCATTAGTGATATTTTATTCCACAATGTTAAGGCCGGGACACACCAAGCTGACTTAAAAAGCTGCACTCGAACACACTGCACAGACTACAGCCGAGGCAAACTAACATGTGCGTTCTGCTCATGCGTGAGAAGAATTAAGTGTCTATTTCAGCAGCTATCAATATAATCGTCATTCAAAAGGAGGAACCGAAACAAAGACGAGATAAACACAGATATACGAAACATAAACAAAACAGTGCTTGCTAACCATTTTGAATATCAGTCAGGTTCATAAGTTTAATAATTTTAAGCGGCTCATGTTGTTATGAAAACATTCACCTTTTAGAATGATTGGGAAAGATCAAGTAACATTTAAACAGCCTTATTGTCCGTACCGCCTTAATTCACGTGCTCATTTTCAGTACTTTCGCTATAATTCTCGGGCATTGACTCGTTTGCTCAACTAAACATTCAATTCGAGTTCTCCCTTTCAACATGTTGAATTGGGCAAACTGTCGACGACGTGAGCCCAATCAGAGCCGACAAGTGGAACACACCAAACAAACTAGCCCAACCGTTGCTCGCCATCGGCCAACCGATTGTCGGCTTGGTGTGTCCTGGCCTTTTTCACAGTATTGATGCTGTTTTACGTCAGATGAGCGTGTTAGATTACATGTGGAAGCATCTGTTGTTTTTGGTTTCCTCTTCACTTGTTTTTTTTATTTATTTTATTCTGGACAGAAGATGTGTACTAGCGCCCCCTAACAAATAACAACGAAAACACAAATTCTAGGAGCACAAGTTTAGGTCAAATATATTTAGACTTTTTCTAAGTATAAGCCAAGTATACTTAAATGTCATTTTAAGTATATTTCTGAGAAGTACATAAAGCCCATTTCTCAGAAGTACATAAAAAGTTGACTAAAAGTATACTTTCCTTTTTTTAATTTAAAAGAAGTATACTAATAGCACACTTGAATAAACATATTTTTCATAAGGGAAGCACTGTTCACTCAGCAGTCTTCTCACATAAATCATTCAAATAAATGTTTAATGTCCATTTATATATTTATTTGATAAATACCCATGCAGTTGTTCTCTGTCAAGGGTTGATTTTGCAATAATGACCAGCTGATTGTATGTTATGCTTTACATAAACACTGTGCTAGCTTCTATACTTGACATAATTCAAATCCCATGTTTAATTCTTGCCACCTATTCTTTAAAATGAATACTGAATGATTGTGAAGAAGCATCCTTGTTCTGGCCTCATTCATCATCCTGACAAAGGAAAGAAGCGCTTATAGGAAGGATGAGTGAATTATAAAATGACACCTAATCATGTGCGGAGTTCATGAAAATGAGTGTGAAGGGTGAGTGGTGATAGCGCATCACCTGCAGGCACTGAGACAGAACAGAGGCATAAACAACCAAATTCAATTACCAGACAAAAACTCAGCTGGAGAATCTGACAGCGAATGGAGGGGTTGGCAGGTAAACTGTACAGCTTAGGGTAAATAGTATTGTTTTTAGGTTTGCCACATAAAACAACTGCCTTTTTATCTCTGTCATTAATGAATGTGTGAAGCTGTTTATATTTCTTCTGTATATATAAATTCACATACATACAGTATATTTAAAATATTTACATATATTTGCATGTCTATATTTATATTCATATAATTTATATATAAATATAGAGTGGCCTTTTATTGTGGCCAGCCTAAGGCACACCTGTCCAATAATCATGCTGTCTAATCAACATCTTGATATGCCACACCTGTGAGGTGGATGGATTATCTCGTGCTCACTAACACAGATTTAGACAGATTTGTGAACAATATTTGAGAGAAATAGGCCTTTTGTGTACATAGAAAAAGTCTTAGAAAAGTCTGAGTTGTGAAGAAAAGCTGTGGAGCATAATCTTGTGTAAAAGCAAGACAAGATCATTTTGAAGAAAATACAAAACTGTGAACATTTCTTTGACGCTGCACTTTATCACTTTGTGCACTGTAGAAAATGTTCTTAAATGTTAAAAGGAAATTCATTTCACAACACTACAGTAAAAACCTGTAAATGAGTTACTTTACTATATGGCAGGAGCGTAGCCAGAAAGGAGACTCTGGATGTGCATCAGAAAAACTGGGTGTGCCACATTTATTGTCAGATTAATGTGCAAAAAAAAGAAAAAAAAAGCATGCTTATTGGGTATTAATATGTTAGTTTAACCATTTCATTTTTGTGTTTAGCATGCGTGCTGTATATTTAGTATTATTAAACCTTTAATTTCTGCGTATGTCTGTGTGTGTGTGTGTGTGTGTGTGTGTGTGTGTGTGTGTGTGTGTGTGTGTGTTTGTATGCTTACTGTTTATTAAGCATTTTTAAACCTTTCATTTCTGTGTGTGTGTGTGTGTGTGTGTGTGTGTGTGTGACAGAGAGAGAGAGACAGTTTTAATGAATTCTCCATTGTGAATGTGTTCTATTGTCAGCCCTGCATTTCACATTGGCCTCCAGGGTCTCAACCCTGCTCCTGGAGCTACCATACTACAGATTTCAGCTCCAACCCCAATCAAACACACCGAACCAGCTAATCACAGTCTTCAAGGCTACTTGTTAATTTCAGGCAGGTGTGTTGGAGCAGGGTTGTAACTGAAATCTGCAGGATGGTAGCTCTCCAGGAGCAGGGTTGAGATCCCTGATATAAACTCTTAAAAGAGAAGACTTGCAAAGAGTATTGTCACCATGTCATTTATTTCAAATATCTATCTGCAACAAAATATGTGTGCATGTATGTCCGTATATGAGTGTGTCTGTGTGTGTATCTGTGTAAGCAAGCTTAATGATTATTAATATGATAGTTTAACCATTTCATTTCTATTTGTGTGTGTGTGTGTGTGTGTGTGTGTGTGTGTGTGTGTGTGTGTGTGTGTGTGTGTGTGTGTGTGTGTGTTTCTGTGAGCCTATTGTCCATTTTCGATGAGTTTCACTGTCAGCTATGCATCCAGCTATGTTGGCCTAGACTCTAAAAGCATACCACCTTAGGCCTTAAAATTCTAGAACCCTGGTTATCGCTGCTAGCAGCTATATTTTTGTTGTTATTGTTGTTTTCCATTTTCCGAAGATTTCTCGCTCAAGAGTGTCACCGACAATCACATACAGTATAACCTACAACAGCTCTTTAACTGCGCTCTAGTCAAACGCGCTCACTGTAGCCTAATCATTAACTCATAAACCCCTTTTAGGCAAGTACAATTTATGTCACATATTTTAATAAGACTAGACTCCTATTTAACCTGATGATCACAGGTTTAATAAAAATACATTTTAAGTTTCTAATTATAACACCGCATTTCCACGGTTATTCAAACAACGAAAAAATTATAGTGAGCAAAGCACATTTACTTTATCAAAGAATAATCATTGACTTTAGTGACTAGGCTATGTAAAAATCTATTATGTAAGCTGTAGCTGCTGTACTAAATAAAAACAAAATGCTTTTAAATAATCCCTCCTTTTATTAAATCATTAACATTTTGCACATCCTGCAATGGTGACTTAAACTGTACATGGGCCTACATATAATGTTCCTTTGAAATTACTTGTGGTGCAATAAACAATCTTGAATAGATGCAACAACATAGCACAGTACATTTAATGGTGCCTGTTAGCTGCTCAAAGGGCGAGACGGCGTGGTTTGGCCTTGAATGCCTCAATTATGTTATTATTATTTTTATTTTGTTTAAATAATTTAAAAATTTTAATTAAATTTTAAATTAACAAATATTGTAAGCACTGCTTAATCTGTAAATTGTGAGGTCCCGGAACAAAGCGGGGTAATGAATCCGTCCGGCAAGTTTTTTAATATTATTATTGAACTTTCAAAAATACAAAATTCAACAGCAAGTTCATATAAATATATGCTTTTATTTATGTAGGCTACACAGAGAAACAATACATAGAGAAACAAGATGCGCTTTCTGCCGTCTCGTGCAGTCTCCGTGAAATGGAGCGTCACAGCAATGAACCGGCTACTTTATTAAACGAACGAACGAACCAAAAAATACAAATCTTTAATTACGAAGTCGGAATGAAAAGGTGCATTTCTTTATTAAAGTCAGCGTCGCATTCTGCAACTTTATCTTTTCAGCCGACACTGACTGAGAAGAAATCACTAGTTTATTAACGAATAATTAAAATGTTTTATTTTGCCTTTCCCCCAACATTCATAATCATTAGCCTACTTTTGCCGTTGCACGCTTTAGACGGAATAGGCTATACGCCTGTTTATTAAAGGATGGTTAGTAGCCTAAGTTATTATATTAATCAATTTATGTGTGACTAGTGAAATCTTTAGTCGGGGACAAGCCTTCTTGGCACAAGGAACCGATATTTTTTTTAAATAAAATGCTGTCAATTCGAAAAGTGCGCCTGCTAATCACGTCACGTTATATTGCAATGCAGAGTTATGAATGCGTAATAATAAGTAAAATGTTTTTAATTTATTTCATTTCTTATGGGTGCAATGGTGGTGCTTTGGTCTTTCTTGGGGGTGCTGAAGCATCTGCTAGCCCCTCCTTTGCGCTGCCCATGTTTATTACGATAAAAAAAAAAATTCTGCATCTGTTTTTAGGTGTGCCAGCTGCCACTGTGGGTGGCACCGGCACACCCTGGCACACCCGTGGCTACGCCCCTGGTACGAACTGCACGCGAATCACCCTATACTAGTCTGTGGGCGTTCACAAGCACGCTCGAGAAGTGTGAGAAGATTTGCGGCATTCCTATCGCGAAGCTGATGGTAAAATATGCAATCTATTTGAATTCAATTGAGAAACTGACACTTTAAAATGCTATGGAGAAAGTCGAACATTATCTAAAAACAGGCTCAAACTAAAAAGACTGATGAAAGTGGTGGAAAATCCTGGCCAATGATGGCATAGGTTAAATAATTAAGAATGAACTGTAAAAAGTAAGAAATAAACAATATCAATATAGGAAAATGTTAAGTTAGGTTGACTTCCCATGGTGTGTTGAGATAGAATATTCTGTCAAAATTTAGCATAAATGTCTAAATTATATTAAATACAACATACTGTATATCCTACATAAACAAGTAATTTGCCTATTACTTTATAGCAGTTATGCAATAGCACAAAAGACAATTTTACAAATAAATATTTAAGAAAACAAACAAATAAATAAACCTCATGAGGGAGCATGACCCGGGGTCCACTTCAACCCCGCAAACTGCTTGCACTACAAACCAGTGCGTTCATAATTAAGATAATACATTAAAATAATGTTTTAAGACTCACCAATTTGCATTATCAAGCAGTAAAACCAGCTGTTTTGTACAGCTAAAAATAGCAGGAAGCGGATGGCACCGGAAGTTAGACATGTTAAATTACAAAAGGCCACACCGTTAACTAAGGAGGATCGCATGATACCAATATATTTCTTCAAAAGCAGATCGTGGAGACATTTTTATCATCCACGATCAAAAATTGTCATATCGCCCACCCCTAGAGATCTCCGAGTAACAGCATTACAAAGTAGTCAGACTCAGAGGACACAAAAAAGCTTGCCAAACTGTTGAATGAGTTAACATTTTCTGCATTTTGGAGAGAGTATAACTATAATTACCTAATATTTTGAGATATTAAGGCATGAAGTGGTGCAGAATCAGAAAATCTGAATTAATAGCTTGGTTCTGACAATTTTGTTTTAGTCTTGATCACTGAAGCACAGAGGTGTGTTAAACAGATTTAGATGATTTGAACAGATTTGCAGGGTGATGTGAAAAAGGGTCATGTTTTCTTGATGCTCGTTTTTCAGTGCCACCTTATCTTTAAGCATTCTTGCAAATTAAGAATGAAATATTTTATTTGGTATTTGGTCTTGATATTTTACACAGGATCAGTCTGAAAAAGCACAATTAGATCCTCACATGTTTTATCATAACAGCAATTTGAAACATATTAAAATGCAGACGGCTGTGCTGTAATACGAAGCACTTACGGGTGTGAGAAATTAATGAGAGCTTATCTCAGATGAGTTACAGCTCACCAAAGGCGTCTGACTTAAATATGATAGATGGAGCATGCAGATACTGAATTGCAAATTCCACCTCAGGAACTTTGAGTAGCATAACTGCTAATGGCCAAGTTTGTTGTTTCTTGTTTGCGTATGTTAATGTAGTATAATCATAATGACCTCATCATTTTTAGCTGTTATTTCATGCTAAAATTATGCAATGTTGCTGTATACGTAAAGCATAAGAATACATCATAAAATGCAGAGCGAATTCATTCAACTGAATTGCATGAAATATAAATTAACCACGAGATCCTGCTGAGGAAATGACAGTTTGATGCGAGTATATATTTGAAAGAGAGAGTGCTTGTTTCTTTGAAGAAGAATTTTCTACAATCCCCACTGAGACTTCCCAAAAGCAAACACTATTTTAATAAGGTAAGCCGAGGAAAATAGATATTCAACTGGCATTTCAAAGCTCACTAAAGAGTGGGCAACAAGATTCCTGAATATCACAAAGCTCACAATTATTCTTCTATTAGTGTAGCTGGCTCAGTCTTAATTGAAATTTGGCCCATTTTTTAGGTAATTCCCCAAAACAAATTATTTCAAATTCCTCAGTCATATAGCTGCAGTGTTGTATAGCTTTCTTAAGTAATTAAAGACTATTTTAGATCTTGCACAATAGGCACCTTAATATCCTAAAAGGTGATGCTGAGGGTAACATAATGTGCTGTGATATGTGCATCTGCCGATAAAGGAAGACTGGAGTGTCAAGCCTTCTGTTGCTCTATTCTAGAATTTTCTCATTATAGTCTCACATCTGGTATTGATGGCACAAGGCCAGACTCTCTCAAGCGCTTGCACACCAGGGAGAGTTGGCATAAACAGTGAGTTTACCAAACCACTGAAGGTCCTGCTAAACTAGTTTTACAGGAAAAAGACAAAAGGACACGTTTACCAAACGTGTGCCTACTTTGCACATTATTTTCCCAAAAATACCTGCATCTTAATCACTGACCAGTGAAATATGCAGCATGGTGGTAGTCTGAATTGAACTATAAGACTGGCAATTGAGTTTTTTTTTTTCAAAATATATTTGTGTGTGTGTGTGTGTGTGTGTGCGTGCGTGCGTGCGTGCGTGTCTACCACTGAAGAAAGAATTCCAGAATTGTTAACCTGTAACTGTTTAACGATTGTTGATTTTTACAAAAAGGAAGAAAAAAGAGTGTTAATTTTGCACAATATTGTATGTTTCAGAAATCAATATTTGCATGTGAGACAAATCCGAGTTCTTACCTCATCTGTCATGTTATTTCTGTACACTCTGATGTAGGAACATTTCACACTGCAATTTAACTGTGTGCCACAGTTCTCAAGATCACAGGGCAAAGAGAAGAGTGAGTCACCAGCCTCTTTAAGTTCAGAGTGCATGTTTAAAATATAGGCTATAACCAGTGAACGCCACATATGCATTTCAAAGCAAAGGCAGATGAAAAACATTCCACAGGTGTCTTTTGCAAAAATTCATAAATTCACAATTCATTCATAAATATCATTAAAGTTGTTTACTTTGTTTAAAAATCTTATGAATATATGAGGTGGTTAGAGTGGCATTTTAGCCCACACACAGGGTAAAAGGCCCACCAGCATGGGGTGAAAGACACATGGTATTGATACAAGTACTTTTTAATACTAAGTTAATACTTGTTTAAAACAAATTTTTAGCAAAATTTTTACTCTTTTCTTCTTAATTTGAAAAAAATAAATTCAATAAAAATATGAAATTTACCATCTAAATCTAACCATGTCATGTCAACAAATGGAAAAGTCAGCCATCTATTAATTATCATGTTAATTACTGTGCGCCTTTAGCCCCAACATTACACATTACACCCTATATATATATATATATATATATATATAAAACTGCTGTTAAATAAAACATAATACTGGACAAATGAGCAAGTGCTCTAATCCTTGGTCCAGCAGATGGCTACAGGCTTAAGCAGTTGAATACTAATGTCCCCCTGGTCCACTTCACCCTTCTCTCAGTCACGGCTCAGTTTTGCTGCTCTCTATGGATGGAGCCTTCACCCACCAGCTCTGTTTGCTCTGGTTTGTCAGATCTCCTTGAGTCTTCTGACCCTAGTTTTTGTACCTCAACCCAGCACAGAGTCTTCTGGTCATGGGTTGTCGAGGAAAATAACAACATCAGTGCTACTTTTGGCATCCGCAGTAAATGCTGTTTCCTCATGGGTTAAAACACAGAACACAGCCTGTAAATAGTTTCACATGCAGAGGTGTACATCAATATTCACGGTGGCTGATATTGATTTAACGTGTCTGGTGTAAAGGTGAGGGAATGGCTTTGACGTTTCGACACCTCTGTCTCCATCTCATGCACACAAGAGGTTGAAGGATTGCTGTGTTTGCTGAACTTACATGTCAAACTCTTTACATGCTTTTGTCTGTAGATCTAGTAGGTTGCACTGCTGCATTAAGTAATAACTATGTATTTTGCTGTTTTCCAGTAGCTGGAAAGCACATCTGCCCATGGAGCTGCAGTTTAAGGGAGAAGGGTTGACTAATGCACCTATCTCGTGCTCTCCTGCGCTCGTTAAATGGTTGACAAGATGAATCACATCATTCTCTGTGCAGCACTTTAAATGAAAAGCAGGTTTAATTTCATGAAGCCAGGGGAGAACAGCTCTAAAAGTGACTCTTACTGCATAAGATGAAACATGATGCTTAATTTTAAACGGTTGAAATCTCTTCCTGGGAAACAGCTTAAGCTTATGTTCTTCTGTTTTGCTCTTTGTATAAGGTTTGCAAGTAGGAATATTTCAGGTCAAATACTTCTGCTCTGGCAAAAACATGTTGTGACTGCAGATAAAATAATTTTGACTCATCTTCCAGTTTGAAAAAGCAAAGAAAAATGTGCTCCTCCAGAGAAGTTAAAAGTAGTAGTGACCCTGGACCACAAAACCAGTCTTAAGTATCAATTTTTCGAAATGTATATGTATACAGCATATGAAAGCTGAATAAATAAGCTTTCAGTGATGTATGGTTTGTTAGGGTCGAACAATATTTGGTCGAGATACAACTATTTGAATATCTGGAATCTGAGGGTGCAAAAAAATTTTTTTTTTTGAGAAAATCGCTTTTAAAATTGTTTTATTATATTTACAGTAATAAATGTACTATGAAATATCCTAATAATTTTGGCATAAAAGAAAAATCGCCAATTTTGACCCATGCAGTGTATTTTTGGCTATTGCAACAAATATACCCTATGACTTAAGACTTAAGACTTGTGGTCCAGTGTCACATATGCAGTGTTGGGAAGGTTACTTTGAAAATGTAATAGGTTACAGAATACAAGTTAGCCTACTTAAAATTTAATAAGTAGTGTAACTTTTTGATTACTTTATTAAAGTAATGTAACTGATTACATTTGATTACTTTTGTAAATTCTTTATGTTTTCAACTGTTAATCATTTTCAAACATGTTAACCAGGCAGGGTTAAACTTACAGTAGTGCTCAACACTGATTACTGTCAGACTTTCAAAATCTTTCATCACTTGAATTAAGGTTATGTACCGGCAGCCATATCACCCTGCAGCCCAAGACTGGTTGCCCACTGAAGCTAAGCAGGGTTGAGCCTGGTCAGTACCTGGATGGGAGTCCTCCTGGGAAAACTAGGTTGCTGCTGGAAGAGGTGTTTGTGAGGCCAGCAGGGGGTGCTCACCCTGTGGTCTTTGTGGGTCCTAACGCCCCAGTATAGTGACGGGGTCACTATACTGTCAAAAAGCACCATCTTTCGGATGAGCCATTAAACCGAGGTCCTGACTCTCTGTGGTCATTAAAAATCCCATGGCACTTCTCGTAAAAAGTAGGGGTGTAACCCCGTTGTCCTGGCCAAATTCCCACCACTGGCCGTTGTCAAACATGGCCTCCTAATAATCCCCATCCACTTGATTGGCTCAATTACTCTCTTTCCTCTCCACCTGTAGCTGGTGTGTGGTGAGCACACTGGCGCCGTTGTCCTGTGGCAGCCGATGCATCATCCAAGTGGATGCTAAACACTGGTGATGGTTGAGGAGAGACCCCCCCCACACACACATGATTGTAAAGCGCTATATAAATGCATCATTAATTCATTATAATACTTAAATTTTAAAGGAGACATTGGATTAATTTTTTTAAGGAGCATTTATTGTGTTATGTTTGCTCGCTCTGAGGTGCAAGTCATTTATGTCATATATGAAAATTATTAGGCCTATGGCTTCTCCAATATTCTTAGTGATATTTAGTGCCACAGTTTACCATAAAGTGACAATTTTGTTCTGTTTGACTTGTTGGATGAAAACGATACTTTATGCGATATTCCAGTTTTGCGTTTTAGTTTAATTTGAATCTTTGGATGGAAACATAACTACTGCAATTTATGAAAGAAATCAATTAAATATGTGTAATATACTGATGTAACCCTCTTTGTAATCCTTAACATTTTCATAAGTAACTCTAATTTAATTACAAATAAATTCTCAGTAACTGTAACTGATTACAATGACTATTATTTTGTAATTAAATTACGTAATTTGTACAAGTTAGACTTTGTACAGGTGCATCTCAATAAATTAGAATGTCGTTGGAAAAGTTCATTTATTTCAGTAATTCAACTCAAATTGTGAAACTCATGTAATAAATAAATTCAATGCACACATACTGAAGTAGTTTAAGTCTTTGGTTCTTTTAATTGTGATTATTTTGGCTCACTTTTAACAAAAACCCACCAATTCAATCTCAACAAATTAGAATACTTATAAGACCAATACATTTTTTTTTGTGAATTGTTGGCCTTCTGGAAAGTATGTTAATTTACTGTATATATACTCAATATTTGGTTGGAGCTCCTTTTGCTTTAATTACTGCCTCAATTCGGTGTGGCATGGAGGTGATCAGTTTGTGGCACTGCTGAGGTGGAATGGAAGCCCAGGTTTCTTTGACAGTGGCCTTCAACTCATCTGATTTGTTGGTCTCTTGTTTCTCATTTTCATCTTGACAATACCCCATAGACTCTCTATGGGGTTCAGGTCTGGTGAGTTTGCTGGCCAGTCAAGCACACCAACACCATGGTCATTTAACCAACTTTTGGTGCTTTTGGCAGTGTGGGCATGTGCCAAATCCTGCTGGAAAATGAAATCAGCATCTTTAAAAAGCTGTTCAGCAGAAGGAAGCATGAAGTGCTCCAAAATGTCTTGGTAAATGGGTGCAGTGACGTTGGTTTAAAAAAAAAAAACAATGGACCAACACCAGCAGATGACATTGCATCCCAAATCATCACAGACTGTGGAAACTTAACACTGGACTTCAAGACACTTGGGCTATGAGCTTTTCCACCCTTCCTCCAGACTCTAGGACCTTGGCTTCCAAATTAAATACAAAACTTTCTCTCATCTGAAAAGAGGACTTTGGACCACTGGGCAACAGTCCAGTTCTTCTTCTCCTTAGCCCAGGTAAGACGCCTCTGATGACAACTGTAGCCAAATTCCTTGACGCATCTATGTGTGGTGGATCTTTATGCCTTGACCCCAGCCTCAGTCCATTACTTGTGAAGTTCACCCAAATTCTTGAATCGGTTTTGCTTAACAATCCTCATAAGGCTGCGGTTCTCTCGGTTGGTTGTGCATATTTTTCTTCCAAACTTTTTCCTTCCACTCAACTTTCTGTTAACATGCTTGGATACAGCACTCTGTGAACAGCCAGCTTCTTTGGCAATTCATGTTTGTGGCTTACCCTCCTTGTGAAGGGTGTCAATGATTGTCTTCTGGACAACTGTCAGATCAGCAGTCTTCCCCATGATTGTGTAGCCTAGTGAACCAAACTGAGAGACCATTTTGAAGGCTCAGGAAACCTTTGCAAGTGTTTTGAGTTGATTAGCTGATTGGCATGTCACCATATTCTAATTTGTTGAGATAGTGAATTGGTGTTTTTTTTTAATGTGAACCAAAATCACCACAATTAAAAGAACCAATGACTTAAACTACTTCAGTCTGTGTGTATTGAATTTATTTAATACACGAGTTTCACAATTTGAGTTGAATTCCTGAAATAAATTAACTTTTCCACGACTTTTCCACGACATTCTAATTTATTTGTATGTATTAATATGTAATATTAACATAAAATCTGTAATATTTTCTTCATCTTAAAGCTGAATTATACCCCCTTCAAAATCAGAACACTAGACATACACTTTAAAGGTATTCTGAACACAACAAACTCATGTAGACATGGACAGATTCATAGTCTGAAGGTAGAAAATCAGAGGTTTGATATACATTTGAATGTGTTTTTTTGTTTTGTTTATTGAGTATAATTTGATACATCAAGCTTTTATGGCTCATTTAAAATGACATAGAAAATATTAAGCTCAAACAAATATTGCTGATATTTATATGGCAAAAATGATTAAATTCTGATAGCTTAAAATGTAAATCAGTGAGATCAGGTATAGCAGATTTCTTAAATAGAATGCATATAAATATCAGTTGACACGCTATAATATCTTAGAAAAACATGTAATTCAATGCAATACAATGATGGTTGACAGATGCTGATACAAATAAACATTCCTCAAAAGCCAGATGTTTCATGTTTTATACTCATGTATGGATAATCAAATAAACCCTAGTTATGTACTCCAGTAAGAGTTCATCTTGAAATATTAGTAGTAGTAGTAGTAACCCTTTATTGTCACTTAGTCACAAGTACCAGTGAAATAGGCCATCAACCTGCCCATATAACATACATATATGACAAGGGGGTGGACAGGACAGGAAGACAGGGAATTGAAGAAAATTACAGCATAACACGAGGAAAGTGAGGAGAAAAAAAAATAACCCCCAGACTATGCTCCTTGGGGAGTACAGAGTGAGAACAGGAAAAAAACACCTCAGCAAAAGCACATAAACCATAGACACAATTTGCAACAGGGGAAGTGATCCAGCTCCAGCAGGCAGCCGTCCGGACCCGTGGCCATTCTCGGCGCTGGCCACAGACCCGCCTGTCAGGCTGGCCGGTTTCAAAGCGACGGAGGCGAGGGATGGGAAAATGTCTGTAATCTGGGAGGGAGCAAGAGAGTCTCACTGCAGCGCTCTTCCCAGGGTAGTTATCCAGCACGACCTTGGCCGAGGCCGGTGCCGGTATGGGGAGCCAGAAAAGATAAGATTGATTTGTTTTGTCTTTGGGGCGAGTAGCTGCATTCCTTCACAGCTATTCTCTCTGTCCATTCTGGTCTCCAAAAGCATAAATTTTCGCTTGCAAAGCCGTGAGCTTCTTCGTGATAGAATCCATGTTTCGGTTAATAGTCTCAGTCTTAATGTTGACCGCTCTTCCCACAGCTTCAATCATAACGGGCAGTCTTGTGAGACTTTGGACAGCTGTTCCCGTCTTCTGAATTTTCCAATAACCCAGGGCAAAGCCTAATCCAATTAGCAAAATACCTGTTATCATGGTTCCGAATAGGTAGATATCTTCACTGTCCTCCACGGAAAGAGCCGCAAGACATACGATTCGCCACCTCTCCCAAGTGTCCATCGTATAACCCGCTGCGAACGTTCCGTCGGGGCAGTCAGGTTCCCCAGAACCCAGGCTTCTCGTCGAGAAGATGGTGTCAATTGCACTGAGAGACCAGTTGAATCTTCTAGTTTGGAGAGCCGTGCAGAGAGAGTCTCTCAATATATGAGACGAGACAAAAGAAGCAAGCAGGGAAAATGAGGGAGGACGGGGAGTGGAAAAATGCGACCGCCTCCGTTGAGAGCCAAACGAGAAATATTACAAACAATATAAAAGTTATACTTATTTTTACTTTTAAAAAAAAATTGCAATTTCACAGCAAAAAGGCATGCATACCATGACCTGAACATTTTTACAATGATCCTAAAAGCTCTTCACTTGTTAAAAAACGTATAAACTGTCAAAAACGCAAGTTTTAATCATGTTGATTATTTAGAAACCATATCAAATATGATACATTAGGGTTAAACAATTAAAAAGCAATCAACCACATTTAGATTTTACCTGCCATGTATGGGATCCAGTTTACCTGATTAGCCTATAATACCACAATAACAAACTGGAATGAAAAAAATTACTTGGGGTTCCTTTTAACCCTGACCTGTGTGAAGCTAATTATCATAATTATTATTAAGCTCGGATGAGCTTTATTTGTTACATACACAATTATACAGAGTATAACCAGCAGTGAAATGTGTACTCTGGATTTAACCCATCCAAGTGCACACACACTTGGAGCAGTGGGCAGCCGACACTGCGGCGCCCAGGGAACAGTTGGGGGTTCGGTGTCTTGCTCAAGGGTCTCAACTCAGTCGTGGACAATTCCTGCCGGAGCCGAGATTCAAACCCACAACCTAGGGTTACAAGTCCGACGCTCTATCCATTAGAGCCACGACTGCCCAAAGCTGAAACTACGTTTTTTTTAAGAGTGCTTATACTTTTGATATACTTTGTGCATGCTTCATGAGAACTGTGACATTTCTCACCTACCAGAGGTTAGATGGACATGCAGCCTCTGAAATGACACTTAAGACCTTCTGAGTCTTCAATCTCCAGTAGCAAAGCCACCAGATTCAGTCAGAGAGATGCATGAGAAGCCATGTGATGTCACCCAGTCACGATAGAACAGTGGGAGTGTGAAAATGTGTGAAGGTCTCCTGTTTAGACACCTCATTTTCAATATAATATTTATATTAATGGGTACTCACGGCTATGCAAGGCCATAGAGATGGTCTCTGAGAAGAGCTGTCATACAAATAACACTACTAACTTCATATGCTCCTGCCAAGAGCGCATGTGAGTATGGGTTTTAAAAGTATTAAATGCAGAGTTGCATTTGATTGGAACTTGCACAGCTGGTATATAGAGCAAATAACCTTTAAAATTACTGTAGATAACCTTTAAAAGCATGAAACACACAAACACCATGCACAAACGAGGCACACATACACACACTCTCACACACAAACACATTGCTGCCTCCAAGTCATCTAGGGAACACAAGAAGTCCTTGCTTTTTGATCCAGCAACTTTGTTTCCCCACAGCCTTGCATTTATTTGGAAACAATTAATCATTCCTGACTCCTCAAGTCTGGCTTATACGGCAAACATCACCTTATTTGTCAGTGGAGCAGAGGCACCACCAAGTGGAGAGATATGTGATATACATCACAGACTCACAGGAAATTGTAAAACATGACTTTATGTTGACAAAATATTTTTTAAATACTCCAAGAAATCACACTAGTTAGAGTGGTAGGTCCATAGTAGCTATGAAGTCATCTGTATCCTAATATGTCTTCTGCAACCTACAGAGCCAAGTGGAATCCAGTGGGATCTTTAAATATATATGTGTTAGCTCTAAAACGAAGGCTATAAATAAGAAAGAAAACACTGTCACTGCTGTCCGCTTCTACACTCTGAGGATTTTGGGTTTTGTAACTCTGTAGCACCTGTAGCTCACTGTGTGACAGCTCAGGGTGCAGAATTGCATCTGTCCGGACATAAAACGCCCCCTAGTGAAAGACTAACAGAAATCACAAGAAGTCCGCTCTTCATCATTGTGTATTCTGCAGAAGAAAAGAGCCATGAGAATATTTACATATTTAAAGTTTAAACTGTTATTTATGTTGTTTTGACTTTAATTTGACTATAATATATTTAACATAGTGATGATATTAACAAAAAAACAGTTACCTAAAAATGGTAACCATTAAATTAACTGGTCTTATGCGAGTCAGGAAAATAATTTAACGTCACTGAGCTAATCTGTATAAATTTTTAATGGGTTGAATCAAGTAAAAATAACCAAAGGTGCTAAATATATATATATATATTTTGCAATAAATAAAATGCCATAGCTGTGGCTTAAAGATGAAATAAACATGAATGAACATCATGGGATGAAAGAATGGATGAAATGCATTTGTCTGCATTTCACTCAGTCTCGAATCTCGCTCACAGAACACTCGAGAAACAGTATCTCTTCTGCCAACCCGATCTAAATTTATTTAAAAAAAATACAGAGTGTATTCGACAGGGTGGAGAACACTCACTGCCCGCTGTTTTATTCACTCACACTCTCCCCTAGGAGTGGATGCACTAGCTCACAGCTGGCCGAAAGTATGCAAGTATGCCTTTCCTCCAGTTAAACTTCTGCCTCGCGTGCTTTGCAAAATCAGAGAGGAAAAGTAATATGTTATGTCAGTGGCACCGAAATGACCCAATCAGCCATGGTTCCCAGAACTGGTGGGGATGCTGGTAGCCCCCTGTGGACTATCCCAATGAAGAGAGACCTCCTCTCTCCAGCACAAGGAATGATATGGCACCCAAATCCAGAGTCTTCATGTCTGGCCACTCGACGGAGCTTGCCAGTAACAGATGCACTTCCTCAGCGCATGTTGAACACTATCTCTGAGTCTAGGGCTCCTTCTACGAGGCGTCTTTATGCACATAAATAGAGTTTTTTTCAAGTTGGTGCATATTGTGGGGCGAAGACCCAATCAGCTGCCCAATACCAATAATTCTTGCCATCCTTCAATAAAAGCAATGTCTCGTTCAATCATCTCAGGAAACCGAGGTTACTTGAGTAACCGAGAGCGTTCCCTATTGATTTGGTCACTTTACATTGTTATGTAAAAGTATAAAATCAGCGGTGGAGTTAACTCCGTTGAAACAGAGAATGTGAAATGGCGGTGGCTTTGGCGCTTTCACATATAGATTAGTTGAAATTGTTTAATTTCAATGAAATCATGTGTTATAATACAAAGGCTGTACCGGTGCTCAATAAGCCGAGTATGATGGTGATCAAGACCTAAAAGACGTGGTGAACTATATCATAACACTGTGATAAACTGATAGGGACAGCATTGAATTGGTAGTGCATCAATACAGGGTGTATACAACCTAGTCAAAACCACTGATACACATCTCAGATCACAACTGAGGCTGAGTAGGCGCGTGCGCTGCTCGAACTGACAGCACATGCGAGGCAAGCGACGACACATCTAGGTTATAAAACCTCGCAAAAGTGCTGCGTGACGACCAGCCTGCTGCCATACAAATGTCCTGAATAGATAAGTCATTTGCCTAGGCCAACGAGGACGCGAGTCAGGTGGGCCCAAAACCCCTATAGGACCCTCATTCCCCATTCCACGCCCTCAGAGCTACAAGACAAAGCAATTGCATCGACGATCCAGTGTGAAAGCCTTTGCTTGGACACAGGCAGGCCTTTTGTGTATCCACCAAATCCCGGCCGATGTTTAGGGGGGGAAAGCAGATAGTGTTATGACCTGCGCTTTAAATGAAGTCGAAAGCACATTAGGCACATAACCTAACCATAAGCTCGCTGATTTTATGGGCTCGAACCAGGAGTGTAGCCAGAAAGGAGACTCTGGGTGTGCATCAGAAAAACTGGGTGTGCCACATTTATTGTCAGATTAATGCGCAAAAAAAAACAAAAAAACAAGCATGCTTATTGGGTATTAATATGTTAGTTTAACCATTTCATTTTTGTGTAGGCTACATGTGTCTGTTAACCTATTCTCCATTTTGGATGTCTTTGAAAATCACTATTTTATATCTGCAACAAAGTGAGTGTGTGTGTGTGTTAGCATGCGTGCTGTATATTTAGTATTATTAAACCTTTCATTTCTGCGTATGTCTGTGTGTCTGTGTTTGTATGCTTACTGTTTATTAAGCATTTTTAAACCTTTCATTTCTGCGTGTTTGTGTGTGTGTGTGTATGTGACAGAGAGAGAGACAGTTTTAATGAATTCTCCATTGTGAATGTGTTCAATTGTCAGCCCTGCATTTCACATTGGCCTACCAGGGGTCTCCAACCCTGCTTCTGGAGAGCTACGTCCTACAGATTTCAGCTCCAACCCCAATCAAACACACCTGAACCAGCTAATCACAGTCTTCAAGGCTACTTGTTAATTTCAGACAGGTGTGTTGGAGCAGGGTTGGAACTGAAATCTGCAGGATGATAGCTCTCCAGGAGCAGGGTTGAGATCCCTGATATAAACTCTTAAAAAGAGAAGACTTGCAAAGAGTATTGTCACCTGTCATTTATTTCAAATATCTATATCTGCAACAAAATATGTGTGCATGTATATGAGTGTGTCTGTGTGTGTATCTGTGTAAGCAAGCTTAATGATTATTAATATGATAGTTTAACCATTTCATTTCTATTTGTGTGTGTGTGTGTGTGTGTGTGTGTGTGTGTGTGTGTGTGTGTGTGTGTGTGTGTGTGTGTGTGTGTATGTGTGTGTGTGTTTCTGTGAGCCTATTGTCCATTTTCGATGAGTTTCACTGTCAGCTATGCATCCAGCTGTTGGCCTAGACCCTAAAGCATACCACCTTAGGCCTTAAAATTCTTGAACCCTGGTTATCGCTGCTTGCAGCTATATTGTTTTTGTTGTTTTTTTCCATTTTCGAGCTTTCTCGCTCAAGAGGGTCACCGACAATCACATACAGTATAACCTACAACAGCTGTTTAACTGCGCTCTAGTCAAACGCGCTCACTGTAGCCTAATCATTAACTACACACATCATAAACCCCTTTTAGGTAAGTACAATTTATGTCACATATTTTAATAAGACTAAACTCCTATTTAACCTGATGATCACAGGTTTAATAAAAATACATTTTAAGTTTCTAATTATAACACCGCATTTCCACGATTATTCAAACAACGAACACATTATACAGTGAGCAAAGCACATTTACTTTATCAAAGAATAATCATTGACTTCAGTGACTAGGCTGTAAAAAGATATTATGTAAAAACAGCTGTAGCTGCTCTACTAAATAAAACAAAATGCTTTTAAATAATCCCTCCTTTTTAAATCATTATCATTTTGCACATCCTGCAATGGTGACTTAAACTGTACATGGGCCTACATATAATGTTCCTTTGAAATTACTTTTGGTGGAATAAACTATCTTGAATAGATGTCTTGCAAGACACATTAGAGAAAGCAGTAAAATATTTTTTATACATTACATTCAGGATCGCCAACAACAGAGCACAGTACATTTAATGGTGCCTGTTAGCTGTTCAAAGGGCGAGACGGCGTGGTCTGGCCTTGAATGCCTCAATTATGTTATTATTATTTATTTATTTTTGAAAATAATTTAAAATTGTAATTACATTTTAAATTAACAAATATTATAAGCACTGCTTGATCTGTAAATTGTGAGGTCCCGGAACAAAGCGGGTAATGAATCCGTCCGGCAAGTTTTTTATATTATTATTGAACTTTCAAAAATACAAAATTCAACAGCCAGTTCATATATATATATATATGGTATTATTTATGTAGGCTACACAGAGAAACAATAGAGAAACAAGATGTGCTTTCTGCCGTTTCATGCAGTCTCCGTGAAATGGAGCGCGTCACAGCAATGAACCGGCTACTTTATTAAACGAACCAACCAACCAAAAAATACAAATCTTTAATTACACGTAGTCGGAATGAAAAGGTGCATTTCTTTATTAAAGTCAGCGTCGCATTCTGCAACTTTATCTTTTCAGCCGACACTGACTGAGAAGAAATTACTAGTTTATTAACGAATAATTCAAATATTTTATTTTGCCTTTCCCCCAACATTCATAATCATTAGCCTACTTTTGCCGTTGCACGCTTTAGACATGCGCTTGGGTGCGGAATCGGCTATACGCCTATATATTAAAGGATAGTTAGTAGCCTAAGTTATTATATTAATCAATTTATGTGTGACTAGTGAAATCTTTAGTCGGGGACAGGCCTTCTTGGCACAAGGAACCGATCAGTTTTTTTAATAAAATGCTGTCAATTCGAAAAGTGCGCCTGCTAATCACGTCACGTTATATTGTAATGCAGAGTTATGAATGCGTAATAATAAGTAAAATGTTTTTAATTTATTTCATTTCTTATGGGTGCAATGACAGTGCTTTGGTCTTTCTTGGGGGTGCTGAAGCATCTGCTAGCCCCTCCTTTGCGCTGCCCATGTTTATTACGATTAAAAAAAATATTATTCTGCATCTGTTTTTAGGTGTGCCAGCTGCCACTGTGGGTGGCACCGGCACACCCTGGCACACCCGTGGCTACGCCCCTGGCTCGAACATGGATCCTGTGAGAACGTCAAGCTCAAGCGCCAAGTCCCAAGTGGGTAGAGTAGAAGAGCGAGGAGGGTTCAGCCTTCTTGCTCCTTTTAAAAATCGTATGATCAGGTAATTTCTGCCGATCGGGCGATTTTCGACTTGCTCTTGAAAGGTTATTATAGCGTCCATATACACTTTCACTACCGAAAAGGCCCAAATGCAAATGTAAAGCTCAATAGCAATTGAGGAGAATTAATTAGTCATAAAACAAACTGTAAACTGTTCATCTAGGTGTCAACTATAATGCACACCTTTTACATTTTTATGTAAAATAAACTGTAAATCATTTATTGAAACTTCTATTTTTTCAGTACCGAATGGGCTCAAACGCAAATTTAAAGCTCAATGGCATTTGTGTCAGGAAAGAGGGCTGGATTCCGATGCGGGTACAACAGAGGCTATATTGAACAGAAAATAATCTGAGCATGTGATGAGTGCTTCCGTGGACAGTTCGCGTGGACGTGATATCCTCTACCACACAGATGGATGGACAGCGGCGGCGGGACAAGACACAATGGCGGCAGAGGAGATGAAGCCGGCGAGGTAGCTCGCTAATCCAAGCGAGAGGCTGAGCAATCCACTAACCAGGGATGGCGGCTGCCGGAGGAAGCCCACGGTTATCTGAACGCACAGTGGGGGTGCAGGGAACAAACTAGCAGTGACGAGCACTGGAGCTTGAACGAGACGAGACGTCTCGAGACGAGACGAGACGAGAGGTGAGCGATACAGACAATATAGTCAAAGCAATGGGGAATAACCACAACAGTCTGACAAAGGACAGAGAAACACAGGGAGCTATAAAGGGGAAGCTAAAGAGATAACAAGAATCAGGTGTGAACCAAGATTAGCTAATGAGCAGAGAAACAAGGAGGGCGGGGAAACAATAACGCTGACAATGCGCACGTGGCGAGCTGTCAAAACAAAGCCACACATAACACCACAACACAGAGACAGCAAAAAACAGGTGATCAGACCTGAGACCCGACAGTACCCCCCTCTTAGGAGCGCCTATAGGTTTCAAAAGTACAAGGGTTTCTTTTGCAAGTGAAGTGCAAAATATGCATGTTATGGTACAAACACTTTGAGTCTTTAGAACTTTAGTTTTTTAACAATACATCCAAGCACAAACACTGCAAATTAGTTTCACTCATGTTGAAAGTACGACGGCGAAACAACGTCCTGTTATCAACGTTGATTCAATTTGCAAAATCAACACCTAATTCAACGTTAATCCGACGTCTACAGAACAACTTTAATTCACCCATGCTGAAGGTAAGACGGTGAAACAATGTCGCGATTTAAATGGTGAAACAACGTCATTTCAATAGGGGTGGGAATCTTTAGTCACCCCACAATCCGATTCAAGAACGATTCTTGATCTACTCCCTAATTAATTAATTAGTTTGCTGACTTGAGAATCTTAAAATCCTACATTTACATACTTTTTTTAAAATAATTACAAATAAAAAAAATAATTAAAACAGTTGTATGTTAAGAATTTTAAACTATATAACTTCAAAACATACAAGCAAGTAGCAAATAATAAAGAGGAGCATAGAAACAAACAATGAGTGCTTTCAGTATTTAAGATTATCTGAACGTTTGTCACTGTGAGTGATGTTTCATACTGGCATAAAGTTGGCTTGACGTTGGACGTTCGATATTCGCATATTTAGGGACCGTCTCTAAAGTTACAGGCGATACTGGTATACACTTTTCTAACTTCAATAGCATTTGAGGAGAATGACTTACAGTCATAAAAACAACTGTAAACTGTTCATCTAGGTGTAAACTATAATCCACACCTTTTACATTTTTGATATTTCTTCAAATCTACTGTAAATCATATGTAAAAAAAATTTATTTTATTTTTCACTACAAAATGGGCTCAAACGTAAATTTAAAGCTCAATAGCATTTGAGGAAAATGAATTACAGTCATAAAAACAACTGTAAACTGTTCATCTAGGTGTCAACTATAATGCACACCTTTTAGATTTTTGATATTTATTAAAATCTACTGTAAATCATATGTTGAAATGGCTATTTTTCACTACAAAATGGGCTCAAACGACTTTAAGCTCAATAGCATTTGAGGAAAATGACTTACAGGCATGAAAACAACTGTAAACTGTTCATCTAGGTGTAAACTATAATGCACACCTTTTTTTTTTTATATTTTCAAATCTACTGTAAATCATATGTACATTTTTTTATATATTTTTCACTACAAAATGGGCTCAAACGCAAATTTAAAGCTCAATAGCATTTGAGGAAAATGACTTACAGTCATAAAAACAACTGTAAACTGTTCATCTAGGTGTAAACTATAATGCACAGCTTTTAAATTTTTGATATTTATTAAAATCTACTGTAAATCATATGTAAAAAAATCTATTTTTCACTACAAAATGGGCTCAAACGCAACTTCAAAGCTCAATAGCATTTGAGCAGAATGAATTACAGTCATAAAAACAACTGTAAACTGTTCATCTAGGTGTAAACTATAATGCACACCTTTTACATTTTTGATTTTTATTAAAATTTACTGTAAATATATTTTTTTAAATGGCTATTTTTCTCTACAAAATGGGCTCAAACGCAACTTTAAAGCTCAATAGCATTTGAGGAGAATGAATTACAGTCATAAAAACAACTGTAAACTGTTCATCTAGGTGTAAACTATAATGCACACCTTTTACATTTTTGATATTTATTAAAATCTACTGTACATCATATGTTAAAAAGCTATTTTCACTACAAAATGGGCTCAAAACGCAACTTTAAAGCTCAATAGCATTTGAGGAAAATGACTTACAGTCATGAAAACAACTGTAAACTGTTCATCTAGGTGTAAAATATAATGCACACCTTTTACATTTTGATATTTATTAAAATCTACAAAATCATATGTTAAAATGGCTATTTTTCACTCAAAATGTACTTTAAAGCTCAATAGCATTTGAGGAGAATGAATTACACTCATAAAAACAACTTATTTACAGTAAATATAAAACTGTAAAAGGTGTGCATTATAGTTTACACCTAGATGAACAGTTTACAGTTGTTTTATGACTGTAAGTCATTCTCCTCAAATGCTATTGAGCTTTAAATTTACGTTTGAGCCCATTCGTAGTGAAAAAATATATATTTTTTTACATATGATTTACAGTATATTTTAATAAATATCAAAAAATGTAAAGGTGTGCATTATAGTTTACACCTAGATGAACAGTTTACAGTTGTTTTTTGACTGTAAGTCATCTCCCAAATGCTATTGAGCTTTTTAAATTTGTTGAGCCCATTTGTAGTAAAAATGCCATTTTTAAAAAAATATTTACAGTCAATTTTAATAAATATAAAACTGTAAAGGTGTGCATTATACACCTAGATGAACAGTTTACAGTTGTTTTATGACTGTAAGTCATTTTCCTCAAATGCTATTGAGCTTTAAAGTTGCGTTTGAGACCATTTGTAGTGATAAATTGCCATTTTAACATATGATTTACAGTAGATTTTAATAAATATCAAAATTTAAAAGGTGTGCATTATATTTTACACCTAGATGAACAGTTTACAGTTGTTTTCATGACTGTAAGTCATTTTCCTCAAATGCTATTGAGCTTTTTGAGCCCATTTTGTAGTGAAAATAAAAATGTACATATGATTTACAGTAGATTTGAAAAAATATCAAAAATGTAAAAGGTGTGCATTATAGTTTACACCTAGATGAACAGTTTACAGTTGTTTTCATGACTGTAAGTCATTTTCCTCAAATGCTATTGAGCTTTAAATTTACGTTTGAGCCCATTCGGTAGTGAAAAAAAAATATATTTTTTTACATATGATTTACAGTATATTTTAATAAATATCAAAAATGTAAAAGGTGTGCATTATAGTTTACACCTAGATGAACAGTTTACAGTTGTTTTTATGACTGTAAGTCATTCTCCCCAAATGCTATTGAGCTTTAAATTTACATTTGAGCCCATTTTGTAGTAAAAAATAGCCATTTTAAAAAAAATATTTACAGTAAATTTTAATAAATATAAAAACTGTAAAAGGTGTGCATTATAGTTTACACCTAGATGAACAGTTTACAGTTGTTTTTATGACTGTAAGTCATTTTCCTCAAATGCTATTGAGCTTTAAAGTTGCGTTTGAGACCATTTTGTAGTGATAAATTGCCATTTTTAACATATGATTTACAGTAGATTTTAATAAATATCAAAAATTTAAAAGGTGTGCATTATATTTTACACCTAGATGAACAGTTTACAGTTGTTTTCATGACTGTAAGTCATTTTCCTCAAATGCTATTGAGCTTTAAATTTACGTTTGAGCCCATTCGGTAGTGATAAATTGCCATTTTTAACATATGATTTACAGTAGATTTTAATAAATATCAAAAATTTAAAAGGTGTGCATTATATTTTACACCTAGATGAACAGTTTACAGTTGTTTTTATGACTGTAAGTCATTCTGCTCAAATGCTATTAAAGTTAGAAAAGTGTATACCAATATCGCATGTAACTTTAGAGACGGTCCCTAAATATGCGAATATCGAACGTCCAACATAATCTTTATACTGTTGTTTTTTACTATGACATCATAGACAGCTGGCGATCTATTAAATTGCATTCACGCACGGATCTCTTTTGAAATATAAGTAGTAATGTGGTTTGTCCTGTCCGTTTAATCCCTTAAGACATAACTGGCTGTGTTTACATTAGTTTTGCGTCATTAAACCATTTTGAGACGCAAGTAGGCTACATTAAACCACTTACACAGAGTCGCGCGAGCAGTCTACACAAAGAAGTCATTAGAAATTGAAAGCAGCCTTCTGTTAGTGAGGTTCAAATTTTAAATATATAAATCCACTGCATTCCAAACCACATAAATGATGACTTCGTAGAGCATTTTTAAGGAAAATACAGAAGAGCGAGACCGCACACTTCAAGTGTAACATCAAACAAAGCGCGTGTCTCTCACAGCGCATCCTGTGCATTGAAGCCTGTGTATGTCCTTGTAATTCACTTCTACCTTTCAAAACATTATGAAATATTATTTTACAGCAGGTTTAACGGGTGTATGTGTGTGAGGAATTGGAATCAAGAAGAATACGGGCGTTTCGAAAGCAAACTTGAAATAAATTGTGTCACATTTGTTAACTGTATAGCCTATGTTTTACCCAATTTGTCTACAGCATAGTGGACAGATTTTTCTGTTAGTACATTGATTTTCAGAACAAATATTACAAATCTTACACATTTAAGATCAGAAATTATAAGTGAATGACACTGAAGTACAAGCAACAAACACTGATTGTAAGCCTAAACTTTATAAAAACTTTAGAAAAATTATAACTTGTTCTTCAAACCTGATTGGTTAATAACAATGTTGTTCTAGGTCAACAAAGATGTTGATACAGGAACATGTCGCACTTGGTAAAATCAGGTTCTGCTATACGTGTCAGCACGGCTCTGAATGAACTCCTTTAGTGGATGTGTTCTTCAGGCAACAATGCACAGAAACACGGCAACTAAACTCTAAAAATTTACAGCTTTTTATTACAATAGTGTTCTCATTATAATTTTATGTCTCAGTCATAGTCATTCATATTATTGTTGTTTGTCCTGCTTAGCACTGTGCACTGAAGAGATAGGCTAATCACCGTACAATGAAACGCTTTACTGCAGAGTATCTCAACCTAATGCATATTAAACGAGATAACGAATACACAATATATAAAGCTTAAATTATGTAAGTTACCCATACCTGTTCGAAAAAATCCAGTCTTTCACTCTGCCTGTGTCAGTTTGAATCGAGTTAAAGTTTTAAATCCCTGCCGCCAAAATGCTTCTCTGTCGGTCACGGATTATGTAAAACTTAGATCTATAGGGGTGGTTGGATTTAACTTGAACTTGAATATTCGACTATGAAATTGGAAGTCGAATCAGGCTCCTCCAATCTAAGCATCGAATCGTCGACTATTCGGGGTCACCCCTAAAAACAACACTTATTCTCATGCAATAGCGCTCTCAATAATGTATTCAAACAAATGTTATCTTACAGAGCTATTTCCTCTGTATCAGATTTCGAATGAGCAGAAATCTGTAAAAAAAATGCATCGCTCTGTAGATTAAAAAAACTGATGTTTCATCACAAACTAAATTTGCACTGCAAAATGCAGCAATTACACCTTTTAATCCTGACAACCATGTTACTAGCTTGTCATGTGGTAATAAAAGTTTTCACACTGTTCGCCACTTTTAAACACTCCTGTTATTTTATTTATTTATGAACAGAAGTGTGATTTTCTTCAAACATTCTGAAATAATTTTTACGCGGAGTGAAGGCAGAGCGGTGTTTCTGATATCAGTGAGCAAGGAGTAGATCAAGAGCAGGAAATGTTGAACCCGGAGCGGAGTGATTATTAAATGCTAGGAGCGCAAAGGGGAAATTGTTGATGCTCCACTCCTCTCACATACTCTGTCTGACACCCCCACACAAATGCGACTTTGTTAATGACTGTCCTCCAACAGGATTTAGCACAGAGTAGCTCACAACCAGTTACTAAAGACAATGTAACAGTCTGTCACAGGCAATTCTAGTTGCATTTTTCATAATTACTTTCTTAAATTGTCCCTTGACTATGTTCTGGCCCGCCATCTAGTGGCGAAATTATTTTTGGCCCGATGCTAAACTTTACAACTGCTTTAACTTTCAGACTTTTACAAAACTTTTAACTTTCGCAAAATGTACTCATCTAGTTTTGCAATGCATCATCCCCAATAATGAGAAATGTGAAATCACTGTGTACATGACCCAGTTTTATCCACTTTGGCTCATCAAAATCAATGAAGAAACACTGAAAAAGCAAGCAGTGTTGAACAGCAGATCGATACGGATGTCTTTTATTAACCCCAACATACATTTGTCATTTAGAAAAGTATGAGATACACATTTCAAGTTACTCCCATGTCTTATCTTGTGCAAACACTAGATGGTGCCAGAGGTCATTTAAAACAATGTTTGAAAACAAAACCTTAATGGAAAATCAACAAAACAAAAGAGCAATAATAATAATAATAATAAGTGCATTTAAAAACTATAAGTTGATTCATTTTTGTCGAATTTGTTTATTCCCAGCTTCATATAAACTGGATGTTGAGGCATAAACATCATACATTTCTACAATTCAACAAAAATATAACCAATATTTACAATTATTGTATTAAAAATACAAAACAAAAAGACAAAAAAATAAGAACAAATACATACTCCACCAATTGTCTTTGTAAAAGACGTACAGGTAAAAGTAGTCAAAAAAGAGAGAATCTTCACCAGCTAAATGTACACGTCTCACTTGACATCACATATCGAACAGAGTAGCAGAACGGCTACCTACTACTATTTACCTTGTATTTATGCTTGTACAATTTGTGCAACTTATTTAGCAAGACAAGCGACTCATCTTGGCTTGCCAAAACGAAAAAAAAAAAAAAATTGGAGTAAGCAGATGGTCGATAAAGTTACTGTTACAAATGTGTTGCTTATTAACAACTGTATCTGCAACCATTACAAAAAAATGCGTGGGAGCCAAACAAAACAAACAAAAACATACAAACGAATGAACGAACAAACAAACAAGCAACTAGAGAAAGAAACATTGAAGTAGTGATGTTACAGAGTACAGTGGTAAACACTGCAAACTTCTTTTTTCTTTAGTCTATTGTTTAACTACTGATCAATGTGATCAGCTTAACGCAGTGATTCAAATGAAAGAACATGCTCCCACCGGTTCAGTTCTGCTCTGACTGGTTGAATTCGGGTGGGTTTGCGTGTTTCCGGCCCACCGGAGTCTCAAAAGCACATTTCAGTTGAGTTCCTGTGAGTGATTGTGGAAACTGTTGTGCAGCAGTGGTAGTTAGTTCAAGGCCCACTCCAGGAGAAACATGCATGGCTTGAGCCCTCGTAAAGAAAACACAGAAGCCACCATCTTTCACACACCACCTTAATTGTTTCACTTAATGAGAAGGAGGAAGTAGCACCCGAATAAAACAGCCCCATTTGCCTGAGTAGCCTGCAATTCTCACCTTACCCAACAGAGGGCTTGATATTGTGCCACAGCAAATGCTTTTGAAGCTGGAGAGGCGCTCAACTGATAAAACCACCTGCGTCATATCGAAGATGAGTGTGTACATTTCCTCTTCATCACTAAAAGCTTCTTGTAGCAGAACTGATTCACTTTTAAATGGACTTTGGCTCCTCGATTACAACATATGTAAATTTATTCAGCCTTTTGTTTTTGTATCCAAACCTGATGCTTTCTTATAGCTCTCAAACCCACTGCAGCCAGAAACCAATAAATTCACTCACTAAGGCTTCACTTAGCATAATTTACTCTCACAAAGCGCCTTCCGTATTAAATCGGTGTGCTACGTTTGTCAGGAGTCAATGTGAACTCCATCTGTACTCATCCAGCAGAGATGTCCTTCAAGTCGTGCTCCTGATAATATAATACTGTTATATTGAACCACACAGATGTGAGTGTTGTCATCGGGACTGATGTGAAAATGAGTGGCGTTAAGTTTTAGTCAAGACTTCTTTGCCATCCAAACTGCATGTCCAGAATCGGGTGACTGAAATGTTGATTGTGTGCATCAGTTTACACCTTACAAACAGTTAAAAAGTGCTGAGGGGAACTACCAAACAAGTTCATGTGATCTTTAAGCAGAAGGAAAGAGGGAATTGTCTGAAGAAAACCATTAACAGTAGTTTGTTTTGTGTGTGAATGTCAAAGCGCTGTGTTCGAGTTTCAGTTCAGTTCATTTTTATTCTCCAAAGTGCCAAATAAGTTATTTTTTTGCTCGCCTCCTTTCTTCACAGTATTTTTTTAGCATGCAGGGCATTAAACCCCCCATGATGCATTAAGGCAGCGCAGGGAGATGAATCCATCGAGGAGGGAGAGAGGCAGTGCCGGCAAAATGTAGACTGGATGGTCTGTCTGTCTGACCCGTGAATGCCCGATATGGGCCATCAGTCAATGCAGCAGTGCAGCCAGTGTCGCCCTCTTTCAAACAGCAGACACCTGTTCATCCTCTGGAGGAAAAGAGAGAATCTCTGTGAGCATCATGGACATAATCACCTAAACACACAGCTCTGTTCCAAACCCGAGTGACATGTGAAAGAGAGCTGTTATTGATAATGTGCATTTCTCATTACACATCATCTCAGCAGAAACTGCCTTTGGCATCACAAACTTCACATCTCTTATTAGTTTTGTGCATACTGAATTTTGGAAGTAAAATCAAAGTAACCAAACTGGAATAAAATGTGTATTGTCTTCTACTAGCAAACAGTTGCCACTAGTTTTCTAATCACAGGAATACTCATGCTGATGGTGCAAGCACACTACTGTTTGGAACTAAATAATGCAATGCTAAAAAATACATATATACATAGATAGATATATATATATATATATATATATAGTTGAAGTCAAAAGTTTACATACACCTTGCAGAAACTGACATTTTTAATTATTTTACCAATATAAGAGGGATCGTACAGAATGCATATTATTGTTTATTTAGCACTGACCTGAATAATATATTTATGAAAACTTTTGAACAGAATTTTGACCAAACATCATTTTTTTTTTAGTACTGCTCTTCAGAAGTTACATGTTTCCCAGAAGACAAAATAAGTTACATTTACGCTGATTTTTTTAATTAAAAAAGTTTTCACCCCCTGGCCCTTAATGCATGGTTGTTCCTTCTGGAGCATCAGTGAGACTTTGAACCTTCTGTAATAGTTGCATATGAGTCCCTCGGTTGTCCTCGGTGAGAAAAGATGGATCTCAAAACCATACAGTAATTGTTGGAAAGGATTCAAATACACAAGAATGCTGGAAAACCAAAGCATTTGTGGGACCGGAATGATTTTTCTGAAGAACAGCAGACAGTTTAACTGTTCAGGACAAACAAGGGACTCATGAACAACTATCACTAAACAAAAAACAGCTGTGGATCATTCAGGTAACAACACAGTATTAAGAATCAAGTGTATGCAAACTTTTCACCAATTATTTTCTCCTGTGGACTATATGTATACATATTTTTTTGTGAAATATCTTATTCAGGTCAGTACTAAATAAACAATAACATACATGTTGTATGATCCCTCTTATTTTGGCAAAATAATTAACATTTTGCAGATTCTGCAAGATGTATGTAAACTTTTGACTTCAACTGTATTTAAATATAAATATATTGTATTATATATACACTACATATAACAAATATACAGACACACACACACATTACGTAAGGCAGCATAGTTGTGCTATTTCTGACGCCTGAAAATGCTGTCTAGGGTAGGAAATGCACTGGGGTTTGGAACAAAGTCACAGACATACCACTAAATATAATAAGGAAATAAAATATGCTCTGGCCTTACCATACCAAAGACAACAAGACAAGAAAGACTTCTACTGTGAAAATTAATAAAATGACAATTCCCCAAATCAGGATCTTTGTGCTGACAAGTACTAACGCTATTTTACGTGCTACCTGATAACACAAACACGACTTCAGGCTCTATCATGTGTTCAAGCATTTATGATGGCAGATCTAGTGATTTTCCTGTGAGCACTGATGGGTGAGAGCCAATACACACGGTAGAGCAGGGAGCAATGACTGGGATGTTGCCACGATGTGGGGGGGGCAGGCTGTTTCTGTGGCGACGCATGCACTGTGTGAGATGCGTTGGTGGTTGGTGATGGTGGGCAGGTGAAGGAGCTGTCCTCCTGGCATGCAGAGACTGTGACTGGTGTACGTGAGTGTGCGTGGAGTGCGTGAGAGTGGAAGTAACTGGAGTTTGGGATGTTTTACCTTCCTGTTGGGGTGGTGTATGTAATTCATGGCCTGGGGGGAACTGCTGTGTGTGGACCTCTCCTCCTTTGAGCTCTGAGTTTGGGAGACAAGCACTCACCCTCCTCTTCCACCTCCTCTGCTTCCTCCTCTTCTCGGCCCCAGGGGTCCGGCGAATGGGTGGGTTTTCCCGCAGCAGGGGCTGCTGGGAGTCGGGGGAATGTGTGACAAGACGGGAGCGCTGCAAGGCGGTGGTGTAGTCCGGGGGTCTCCTGCCCGAGTGAGCCGTGCCCTCGGTTACATCCGTGATGGTCAGTGCCGTGTAGCCCGGTGGCGTGGGCGGAGGGTCCCGGTAACGGCCGTCCTTCCGTGCTGAGGGAGGAGACGGACACCACAGTTCCGTTTAATATCCGTAATGCTTCTCACACACATGGACGGACACATGCAGACATGCACTACATCAGGAAGGATCACTTTTGTAGGTAGTTTGTTGTGTTGTTCCACCTTGTAGTGTTCAATTCAATTGTAGTGTTCATTTTGAGATGTTAGTATGATCGTTGAGAATGTGTTTTTCATGCAAAAATCATGACTTTAACATTTGAAAAATGTAAACACAACAGATAGATTAGGAAATATAACTTGGTGTAGTTACTCTGAAAGGGATAGTTCACCCAAAAATGAAAATTTGGACATTAATTACTCTAATGTTGTTCCAAACCCCTAAGGCCTTCATTCATCGTTGGAACACATTAAAATATGTTTGATGAAATCCAAAAGCTTTCTGACCCTCCATGGACAGCAAGGGTCCTACTCCTACCACATTCAAGGCACAGGAATGTAGTGAGGACATCGATAAACTAGTTCATGTGACATAAGTGGTTCAACTGTAATTTTATGAAGCTAGGAATATTTTTTGTGCACAAAGAAAATAAAAGTATGTGCTACATACTAATTAAACTGAAATATAAACATACAACAACATAAGTATAAGAAAAACAATTATGAACTTATAAACAGTTAACCATCTGACAATACATATACTATAAATAGTTGACTATATATACATATAGTCTGAGAGAGACCACAATAACTTTAAATAAATTCGGTACATGAGATTGTGCAAAAGAGAGATCATTTCAATTTTTTGGGTGAACTACCCCTTTAAAATAGTTACCCAATAATGAAAATCTTTCCCCCACTACATCTTTCGAGCACCAGGCATCAAGTTAGTCATCAAAGTTTGAAATCCAACCTCGCATGATTGCCAAAAGGCATCATACTTGATTTGTGCAAAATATACAGTAAATCGTTTTTTTCCCCTAAATTAATTATATGGCTTCATAAAGCTTAGCCCATGGGATGCATGGACCAATTTTCTGGTAAGTTTTTTGTCCATTATGAAGCTAGACAAAAATGGTCACTTTCAAATGTTACTGAATGGAAAAAAGCTGTGTGATGCTTCTCATTTTTGTGTTTTATGGAAAAAATAAGAGCATGCAGTTCTGGATGAACACGTAAGGGCAAATATCAACAACATTTTCATTTTTAGGTGATCTATTCCTTTTAAACTAGGTTAACGTGGCGACTTACTGGTCACGGCCTTGGTGTTGCCTGCAGTGATGGGTGAGGGGCGTCGACTGTGCTGTCTGGACTCTTCTGAACCAGTGGAGGTTATGCTACTGGTCTCTGGATCTGTGGTCACATCCCTCCCTCCTCTTCGTTTGATGGTGCCTGTGTCTCCCTCAGACTCCTCGCCCCAACATGCCGCAGAGGATGAAGAGGAACAGGCAGACGCCCAGCTACCTCTGCTTCCCCAAAGACCCGCACCCTCTGCAAGTGCCTCCCAGCTACGGCCCTGCTGCATGGTCTGAATGTTGTCATGGGAGCCGCTGGAACATGAAGTCCAGCTTCCACGACCAGAATCAGCAGCATCGAGAGACACCCGGTCACCCTGGTCCTGGGTAAGCTCCTCTGAGCTGGGGGAAGACAGCACAGTGGCGCCTGTATACAGACCCCGGCAGTCCTGCATTGATGAGTAGGATCTGAAAGAAGAAAGGGTAGAAGGATCCAGAAGGGTTTAATTGTAACTCTACATTGCCAGGACTAGGCCTTGATGGTCAATGATGGTAACTTAATATAGACTTGCTCTTTGTTATTTTTAGTGTGGTACTGGTATTTCTAGTTTGCATTATAGAAGTCGCTGTATTTTTAAGTGCCCTGCCACAAGTGTTGTACTTTTAACACTCATTATCATAAAAGAAAATGGTTTCATATTCTCAAGAAACCTATATTCATTCTAATGTGCTCTGACTATCTGCTTTTAAACACAAGAACATGTCTTATGTAAGTACTGCCTGAGAAACATGGGGTTAGATGAGCCCAAAACTAGCCTAACTGGCCCAGGGTTGCTTTAGACCGATTAACTGATTAGTGATTCAGGCAACATACAGTACCAACTAAGGCTGTGCTATTAAGCTGTAGTTCAATGACAAGCTACACAATATTGCATTCATAATCGAAGGCGATTCATCTGTGATTACAAACGTGATATGTCCTAGCTTGTCAGTGAACTATGGCTCTGTGTATTAACTGCCGCTCCATCTGCAAACAGGTGATGGCGATTTACTGCTAATCAAGAAACTGGCTTTACTGTCGAGATGCGCATGTTAATCGAATTCGATTAATTGCACTGCCTTAGTACCAACTAGTCGAAAGAGTAATGAGTGGTGCTTACCCCAAGCTGTACTGGTCAGGATCAGTAGTAGCCCTGCGTTCTAGCCGATGGGCAATGCCATGGCCCTCCCCAGCCATTACTCCATATCGATGCCTGCGTTCATCTTGCCCCATGTCCAGGGAGGAGGTGCTCACCAGACTGGAGCGTGAGGAGATCTCACTGTGGCCAGAGTCCGACGGGCAGTCACCTGCTCTTCCATAGCCTGACAAATAAGTACACAGAATGACATGATCAGAAAATGCATTTGGCCTTAATACAGAGCCCTGCGGTACCCCATTCTATAACTGCCTCTTTTCACCTAAAAGGTTTTGTTCTAGAATATAGGAAACTACCTTGATGCCAACCAACTATTGTAGAGTTACTTTTGACTTCTGAATAAAACAGAAATATATTTAGAATCTTTTTTTTTACTGAACATGTCACAGTGCATTCTGGGAATGCCTTGACTGTGACGGATTAAAATGAAGTCTTAAAATGCAGTATACTTAATTTTGGAACAGAGTTTTTGAATATCTGTGACATATTGTGTCAGTGTTCACACTGAATGACTGCATTTTGTAGTTGTAAAATAATGGTAACAAACAACTGCACAATAGTTGTTCATTTAACCTACTAATGGAAGATAAGTTTGTTTACATCATGATTAAATTGATGATACAATGATCAGAGCAAGAAATAAGAGTTTATATTCAGGGTGTCAGAGAAGCTTCAACTCCTAAACACTATGCTACTGGCAGAGCAAAGCATTACTTTAGAGTCAACCCCTTTCTTAGATTAGCTAATCAAAACCAGGCAGTTACTTCAGTAACAAAGCCCTACAGCACACACACATCTACAACACTAGCCTGCCTCTGCCAGCTACAACAGGAGCAAAAACACTGTCTAGACTTGTTGAGAGAGTTCACCCAAATGTCAGGACTTCTGATATTTAAAAATGTATAAAACCATTAGTGGAATCTCCAACTAACATTAACAATAAACAATAACATTTGATATTACTGCTAAAGAAAGTTTGGACACAAATGTCACTTGTTAATAATACCACTGAAATATATAACTGAAAACAAAACATCTCATTGGTTGTGTCTCAATTCTAAGAAAGCAACCAATATCACAAAGGGATGAAAGGATTTGGGCTCGGTAAATTCAAATTATTATTTTATATATTTGTTTATTCAATTTTTTTGTAATCAATGACCAAAAGGGTCAGTAAAGACTTTTATAATGTTACAAATGTTCTCGGTTTCAAATAAATGCTGTACTTTTAAACCTTCCATTCATCAAAGAATTCTGAAAAAGCATTATGGTTTAAACAAGTATATAATAAATATAAAACAAATCATTAAATATTCAAATATATTCGAATAGAAAACAGTTATTTTTAATTTAATAATATTTCACAATATTATGTTTTGAATGTATTTTTGATCAGATAAATGTACCCTTGTTGAACATAAGACTTCACAAACTTACCAACCCCAAGCTTTAGAATGGTAGTGTACCTCTAATGAATGTTGTTTAGTACACACTACGCAGCTCACTACATTTTGAGACACAGCAATAATGATGCTTGTGTGAACTCTCTCAGGTTAAATCTGCATCCAGGACCTGTTACCTGTTGGTGATTTTCTACAGAAGGAGGAAAAACCCCTCATACTGTGGCTTCTTAAAGATGCAATGGCTGAATACAGGGTAAAACACATGAACAATGAGAGAGAGAAATGTTGTGATGTAAATGTAAAAGTAGAGAGATGGAGCATTTTTAACTTTACAGTAATGAAATCAGAGACAAGCAACGTTCTAAAATGTTTTGTAAAAAACATGTGAACCTTGGCAGGTTTTTTCCACTAGATGGCAGTCTTAACATATTAAATCAGCCATGAAAACATGTTGGCCTGCATGCCCACCAAAGGGCTCTGATTCCACAGTTCACTGATAAGTCAAAGGGGAGAGTAAATGGAGTGTGCAAAGACCAGCATGGTTGGAGAAAACAACATTTAAATGTACAAAAAATGGCAGTGTGTGCATCTGTGTGTATGTTTACCTTTCTTAGGTGAGCTGTGAGGAGATGTGGGAGGAGACGACAGCTGTGAGAAGTTGTTGGACACACTATCCTCTGTCTGTTTCCTGTGTCTCTCTCCTGCCTCCTCTGAAAGGGACAGTATCTTTTTCAGAGACTGTGGTGAGCTTGTGCCTGTGAAAATACAGTAAGATTCTTATGAGCACCAGTGACATATAATATAGTAGCTGATTATATTTAAGCAACATAAATGTGGCGTCTTACCAAATGGTGGCAAGTCTTTGACCGGCACTTTCTTGCGTGATGGATAGAGGGCTACAGCAGGCACTTGAAGCGCCTGGTTGGCTTTCTGAAGCTGCTGGCGCTGGTACGCAGCAGCCCGTGCAACTACGGGCGATGTGTCGGGTCTTTTCCTGTCCCCGGAACTCTTCGGCACTGTTATGATATATACAAGACAAATAATAAATATTAAGCTAAATATTTACAGAATGAGAAAAACTTGAGGAAAAAAGGAACAATTCATAGAAATATTTTATTCAGCCATAACACGTTAAGCTGATAAAAAGTGACAGTAAAACATTTATAACTAAGACATTTATAATGTTATAAAAGAATGTTACTTTTGAATTTTCTAGTCTTTATAATAAACATAAATGAAAAATGTATCATAGTTTCCACAAAAATATTATGCAGCACAACTGTTTTCAATATTGATAAGAAAATAGCATGTTAGAATGATTTCTGAAGGTTCATGTGACACTGAAGACTGTAATAATGGTTGTTGGTGCCAGATTGGCTGGTCTGAGTATTTCAAAAACTGCTGATCTAATGGGATTTTCACGCACAACCATCTCTAGGGTTTACAGAGAATGGTACGAAAAAGAGAAAATATCCAGTGAGCGGCAGTTGTGTGAACAAAAATGCCGTGTTGATGTCAGAGGTCAGAGGAGAATGGGCAGACTGGTTAGATAATTGAAAGGCAACAGTAACTCAAATAACCACTCGTTACAACCAAGGTATGCAGAATACCATCTCTGAATGCACAACACATCGAACCCTGAAGCAGATGGGCAACAGCAGCAGAAGACCACACCGGGTGCCGCTCCTGTCAGCTAAGAACAGGAAATGGAGGCTACAATTCACACAGGCTCACCAAAATTGGACAATAGACGATTGGAAAAACGTTGCCTGGTCTGATGAGTCTCAATTTAATGCTGCGACATTCAGAATTTGGTGTAAAGAACATGAAAGCATGGATCCATCCTGCCTTGTCTCAACGGTTCAGGCTGGTGGTGGTGGTGTAATGCTGTGGGGGATATTTTTCTTGGCATACTTTGGGCCCCTTAGTACCAATTGAGCATAGTTTAAACGCCACAGCCTACCTGAGTATTGTTGCTGACCATGTCCATCCCTTTATGACTACAGTGTACCCATCTTCTGATGGCTACTTCCAGCAGGATAATGCACCATGTCACAAAGCTGAAATCATCTCAGACTGGTTTCTTGAACATGACAATGAGTTCACTTTACTCAAATGGCCTCCACAGTCACCAGATCTTAATCCAATAGAGCACCTTTGGGATGTGGTGGAACGAGGAGATTGTCATTAATAGCGTGATGCTATTATGCCAATATGGACCAAAATCTCTGAGGAATGTTTCCAACACCTTGTTGAGTCTATGCCACGAAGAATTAAGGCAGTTCTGAAGGCAAAAGGGTACCAACCCGGTACTAGCAAGGTGTACCTAATAAAGTAGCCAGTGGGTATATTTTTTGTTCAAATATATATAACCTTCGTAAGCTTAAGAGATACTGGATATTTTGTTCCTATGACTAACATACTGTAGAGCGTGCAGATTTTTATGTGAGGTAAATAACTGTTGTGTTCTTGATCACATGCCAGTGTTCTTTCCTGTGGATTCAACCTATTTATAATTGTGTGTTTGCACGTTACTCACATGTGTTGACTGAAGGCTCACACTGAATTGAGAGTGTCTGCAAGCTCTCCTCATTCGTCTCCAGGGTGAGGTTGGACAGGTATTGTTTGACCTTGCGAGCCATTTGTGCGTCCTCGTACAGCTTCTTGGCATTGAGGAAGGAACTCCGTCTGACCCGCTTCTTGTGCCCACCCGTCTGGGTTACATCCAAGACGGCCGCATTGGCACTGCCCTGGCTGAGTGACCTAAACACACACAAGTATTATAGTTAAAGATGCAGGCTGACTTTAACAGCAGGTAATATGCTGTGCATGATCAGATGCAGTCTGTCTTTGACATGCAGTAAGTTGCATTCCTTGCAGCTTCAAAACAATCCAAACATTCCATGCATTTCACATCTCAGCCAATCAGGCAGTGAAATAAAATCTGGATGTTAAATAAAACAACAGAAGTAGAGTACTGTAGAGTAGAGAAAAATAACTGATAATTTTGTATGTTATAGTATTTTCTTGAACCTTTCTTGAGCTGTTTTTCAACCATTTATTTTATGTTTAAAAGTGAAATGTGCAATTTCTGCACCACAAGCATCATTAAGTCTTTTTATATTAGGCTTATACAATATCTTATACAGGGTTGTGTTTGAATCCACACATTATTAATCACAATTTTTAACTAAAGAAAATAATAAAAGTAAAAAAAATTAAATAAAGAAAACTTGGACAAAACTGCAAATACTTAGTAGAAGGCGTGCAACTAGTGTAAGTAGTTCAGATGGAAGGGGCATGTTAAATCACTTTTGCTAAAAATGGATCATGGGCTATCAAATTAATAAATGAGCAGGAACCAAACAACTGTAAAAAAATTCATGCATTCTAGTGGGGTCATGTTTGTGAAACATTCAAAATATATGGTAATTATACAACAGAAACATTAGGATGTATTTTAGAATGAGGTGAGTGTATTCAATGACCCTGAATAGCAAAAGTGATGGCGGTCAAATGCTTGGATGGGATCCGTCAAAGCAGAAGCATTCTCAAATGAACCAGGGAAAGAAAAATAATGGATGGTGAGGAGCCAGCCCAAATTAAAGGAAGGGGCACACATGAGGCCGAAGGTGAGTGTTCACCATACTCACCCTAAACTCCTCCATTTCTTCTTCCTGTAAGGGAGAGCCATGAATAGTGAAGCGTGGGGCAGAGAGGGTGGACAAAGAGAGAAATAGGGGAGAGAGAAAGTCCAAGAGAAAGAGAGGGAGACACACTTAGATGAGGAGAAACAGACCAAGGGTACCAAGGTGAGGTGCACTAGAGACCAAAAGAGACTAAGTTCTCTGACAATAATGCAGACAGAGAGTAACATACAAAATGGTTTAAACATAACTTCAACATAGCAAAAAACCTTCAGAAAAGGCCTGTGTGTGGAAGCGTGAGGTGAGAGCTGTACACATCGCAGTGAGTGGGCACTAAAAGCTACTCAGTGGTGTGAAGAGTCCAGCCTAAAAGAAGGGCAAATAAGTTATTGTAGCAGTTAGAACACAAACACACTCACCTGGTTCTGAACATCAGAGCAGGGTCCATGTTTACAGCTGCCATTCTGCCTACATGTCTGATCTCCTTAGCAATCATCCGCAGTTTCTCAAAGTTCACCAAACCGTCCACCTTCGAGTCATTACCTTTGAGTGGACAATAAAGAAAAGGCTAATATCATACAATTTTAGAACTATTTTTTTCCTCCTTGGTCAACTTGAAATGGTGAAGTGTGTGTCAAAGCAGTCATTTTTTATTATGATCATATTTTACACTCAGTTTTTGCACCTGTGCCTTTAAGACACAAACCTGGCATTAAATGCACCACACAAACTCTTAAAATTAAACAGAAATGATCAGAGTCTTAGTTCAAAATACACTAATGGTGCTTTTCCACTGCATGGTACGGCACGGTAAGGTTCGGTACGGTTCACATTTGGGGGGTTTTCTGCTGGGTACAGTACCTGATACCTGGTACTTTTTTGCAGTACCACCTCGGCTGAGGTTTCAAGTGAACCGTACCATTTCCAAAATGTGATGTGTAAACTCTGCTGATCACTGATTTGCCGGAGAATATTGTCACTGCGAACTTGCAACAGACACACAGACAGACAGACCCGCAAGATTGAAATCAGCACAGCCAGTGAGGGATTGAACACAACCAAAACATGGCTGTTTAGTTGTCTTTTGAGGTAGTACAGATGTTCCTCTCGTTCATAGCTGAGAAGTGGATCCAGCAAGAGCTTGTTTGATGGAGCGATGCAGAGTTAAAAGTTTTTCAGGAGTCATGGCAGTAGAGGCAGCGCAACTATTACGACATGTAAATAATCCCGCCAACTCTAAAGCGGTACTAAACTGCAGTGGAAACACAAAACGAACCAAACCGAGCCATGCCGAGTCGAGTCACACCACGCAGTGGAAAAGCACCATTAATAAAGGCATGTAGGTGCTACACAAAGCCAAGAAAATGCATTATTAACAAATGTGGATGTTATGTATTGATCTATCTGATGAAAGTTGCAGGAGATCAGAAGAGACTCATTTTTGTAGTTTAGTTTCAATAAAGGACTTTTCGGACTGAGATGGAAGCTTTGAGAAAGCCAGTTTATCTAAAAGAAAATACATTTACTTCACTATTATTACAAACAAAACAAAAAAAACCTCCCCAAAACTAGGCGGTTCAATAATAAACAAATACGGGTATTATTTATTATATATATTATGTCATCACCTACTACTATCTTACCTTCATGCAGAAAGGTGAGATCCTTCTTGATTACAGGGAAAAGTGGGATGATGGGTGGCTGCAGGTTTTGGTTGTTTAGAAGATTCCGGTACTTTGCCATATTCCTGGAGGGATCAAAAAGGTCTTGAAGATCACTAAACAGCTTTTCATATTTACTGGGCAACTTCTCCCATGTGCCTCTCAGTCTGGACACTGGTGCCAAGTTCAGACCACTGGAAAAAACACACATTGTCATTGTTAGTTGTGACACCAAATGTACAACATACATAAGAGGTCTTCAATTTAACCCTTAATTTGTTTGCCTCTTAAAATGAAGACTCATTCTACCTGATGATGGCAAACATGGAGTTGAAGTTTTTGCACTCGCGGCAATGCAGTGCAATCTTAATGAAGTGCTTGACAATCTTCATGCGTTTGAGCTGGTTGGGCTCACGCACCACCTCCGTAGCCACCCAGAAGGTCTCCCGATTGATGGCCTCCTCAAAGAGCTTGAGGCTGGGGGGCCCGGTGAGGCGATTTTTCAGCTTAAACAGGTCATCGATGTACTCGGTGGGCTCGATGGCACAGAACAGCTCAAAGGCGCGCATGGACAGCTGGGTTGCCACTTCCACCGTGCTAAGTTGCAGAGGGCTGATCTGGCTCTCCCGTAGTAGTTCCTGGGCATCTTCATCTGAGCACAGTGTCTCTGTCTCCATGTTGCTTTTTAGGTAGTACCTATACATTAAACGAGATGCCAACAGATGTTCTCAGTGATCTGACACCAAAATACTACAGACAAATTTAACAAAATGGCCACAAGGGCTCTAAGGCAGCACCTTCCACTCAGCTGGATCCTATCGGCCAGTTTGGAGAGTTGCTCAGGGAGTCGCCGCTGCTTGATGACACCCTCAGGAGTGACTGACACCTCACACAACGAATATGCTTCAGGGGCAGCAGTCAAGGCAAACTCTCGGATGGCCTGAGCTACGACTTCTTTTGCTGTGGTATCCTTCCCAATCATGATGTATCGACTTTGCTGGTCTGCCTTGAACACTCTCAATACCTGGTCTGACATGTCTAAAGAAGAGAGTAATGGCTTAAGCCCACATACTTAACCCTTTCATTAACCAACACCCAAGTATATAGTCTTTATCTAGGTGGAAAACCACTTATGTTACCCATTATCATTTTACACCACTATTGAACTGTCACTTTCACACTTGGTATGTTTAAATCAGAATCTGAACTAGAGTTTTGGATAATCAAGAAGTAATTCACTTGTGGAGTTACTTCTACAATGTAATTAATGTATGTAGTATCTCTACATCACCACTTTACCCAACTGACTTCAACATTAACCCATAAACAGGAGCTTTTTGTACATTTTCGTGGTGTATATGCATGCTCAGAAGACACCTTTACAACAAAAAAAAAATCAACCTTCAAGGTCAATCAAATTCATAACGCAACAACACCTCTAGTGTGAAAGCGACGTGAATCAGTGAACAACATACAATCAAAATAATTTTGATGAATCCCACCAAATGCATAGTGTTTATAGATTAAGACCTGCTTGAGTACCACTCAATTTGTTTACATAAATTTGGATAGCAAAATTTATGTTAAAGCAAAGAAGTGCCCTGAAGAAGACTGATTGTTATTTGATTGTTAGTTAGGAAAGTTAAAGTAGTTGAGGAACCTCTAAGAGGACAAGATCAAATACTTACTTATAGGGACTGTTTCTGAAAGAGGACATTCAGGACAGCATGAGCATCTTATTAAATATGCATGCACTGAGATTAAATTTACGTGAAATGTTCTGTAGATGCCCTTAAGGTAAGTGCACAGTAAGACATTGCGAAAATATATTTAAACTATCCATGTAAAGATCTCAGCTGTCTTTATTTACTGACTCATCGAGTGTTTTCTCTTAAGAAGGCTGTCTAACCCAGTAGAACAAATTATTGGATCAAATGATTATTGGCTAGCCCTATCACTAAGGAAATGAGAGTTGATAAGAATGATGTTCACCCCTTAAGACCAACCTAAAGCCACAGCCTAACCTTAACCCTTAAACATAACCCTAGCATGAGAGTGGTTGATCAGATTATTGTTTCAGAACCATCATAGATGTTAATGCAGTAAAATGTCTTGCTTTGCTAAACCACATTAAGTGTCTTACCAGGCTGGTTGTTGAAGTCGAGTATGCGATGGTGTGACTGCAGCAGGTCAGGGTTGCTTGATGAAAGGTTTCCACTGACAGGAAGAGCAGGAGGGATCTGCTTTGACTGCTTTAGCCCCACAATACTGTCATCCTGGGACTGTCCCACACCAACGTCACTGTGAACAAACCAGAAGAGTTATACACCACAGGGAACCAAATCACCAAGAGAGCTTTCATGCATCAAGCTCAGCTTACTTGTAAGGTTTGGGTGGAAGAATACTGGTCAGCGTCTTGTCAAAGATCTTCTTCAGCTTGTTTCTGCCACCTACGGTGTTGGCCTTGGCTTTCTTACTAGCTTTCTCAAGACTCATGACCTGCTCCACATCTACAGCCAGGTCAGGGATGGAGTAGCGGCTGGCTTTTTTAATGTCCCCAATTTTGGGGATGTGAGGTGGCCCATTCTTCCTGTCTGGCTCCTCCTCCTGTTCTAGCTCCTGGTCCTGGTCAGGCCTGGCCAGTAGCTCCTTAAACACTAAAAGTAGGGAACACAGCACAGAAATAATGAGTTTAACAATGCCATCTGACATTTTCAAGCAACAAACCGCCTTACAAAATTAACTACAGCTAAATTTTCCCTTCCTGAAGAGGAGAGAGTGCTGACTGGAATTTTGTGTTGGGTCTAAAAGACAGTCTGTGCAGCTTTGGTCATTTAGCCAGAGTAGCTTACCTAAGAGATTGGTTTTCACAGTAATGGACAGGTGTGTGTTGTTTTTGAGAATCTCATTGGCTTTGGATAACGGCACATTTTCAAAGTTTTGTCCATTGACATCTAGTATCTGGGAAAAAAGATGAAAATCCAAAATCTCAATCAACATTGCAGATGGAACAGTTGATAAATATACTTAAAACACAGTGTTTTATTTCAGTATTGCGTGCTTTTAGCACACAGAGAGCAGTTTGTGGTTTTACATGTCACTTCATAAAATTCTCTCAGTGAGGTGAGGTATGCTGAGTGAATGTGAGTTTGCTCTTAAAGTAATAGCAGCCAAATAACCTAATAACCCGGCTGCTGTGATGTCTATTAATCAAAGAACAAAATAAAAATGCGGAAATCAATAACATCTGTGGCTTTAATGATTAATCTATATTTAATTTAGCACCTTTAGTCAAACAAATATTTTACAAATACTATGAATATACAATCTTTATGTTGTTTCTACATTCATTTGAAGATTGAATATGAAATTATTGCTTTTTTAATTGACTGACAGAACTAATAGATGGATAAATAGATAGGATAAAAAGATAGATAGACAAAATAAATTAAATGGAAACTTCTACACAATATTTACTCATATTAAAATTAGCAACAAATTGCTTATCCATTGTTCAATCCGTTGTTGACTGATGCGAGGAGAACTACCACATCTGTTAATTGGCTAAGCGGACACAATTGTCAATAATCTCAAAACGGCCATGTATCAGCTGATTAACATTCTGAACAATCACAATCCTCGTGTGGTTCGGAGGGCAAATAGATAGCAACTCATTAAACAGCTTTATTATGAGCCAAATACCGCAGTGAGTGAAGGGCAAAAGGAAACAGTGTGACATACACTATTCATCTGAAATCACATTTTCCGCTTGTGTGAAGGAGGAAAGATATGTGGCAGACATATTTAGACTACAGAACAAGTTTACAGGCTGAGATGTGTGTGCTTTTACCTTTGAACGACAGACTGAATGGAAACAAAATCATAAGATGAGATTTTAGCTCTTCTTCTTTATGATTTCGGGCGGTGACTCTTTATGCAGTGCTGTGACTAACCACTTTCACCGCTTGACAACGGCAATTACAAGTGCTCTCACACAATGTTTCCCACCTCCAGTCCCACAACTACTATTACTGCTGCTAATGCCACAGCAAGTTGCTATTACGGTGTCAATTTAACAACTACAACTATTTATGTCGCCTACTTCAGATCCTGTATGGCGCTGGTGTGACATTACCTGATCTCCTCGTTTAAGGCCAGCCTCTGCAGCTTTGCTGTCAGGCTCCACGCTGTCAATGAAAATGCGAAAGCCCTTCTCTGAACCTCCCAGCAGGGTGAAAGACAAGGGTGCTTCCCTCGAGGGTTTGGTCAGGTCACCACCCGCAGCTTAGCTTTGGCAGCACATGCTATGTTTAACAGTCTTAGGTGCCCACACATTTTCTGGTTCAAAGAGAGACATTACATGAGTTGTTTTGCGATCGACTCAGCCACAAAGCTGAAGATCACCAATAAATTTAAGGTTTTATTGCACACAACTGACCTCTCTATCCAGATTGTGCTCAAACTCCTCGAGAAAATGTGTCATTGCGGAATCACCCTCAAAGTCGTTGAAGTGATTGTTCACCCACAGCAAGACTACCCGTGTAACCTGATGACATATAACGTTACTAATCATTCATCTCATCGAACACTGATTGACTTAAGTGCTTGCGTAAGAATGTCTATGTACCTTGTCCCTGAGGCTGGGGTCATGGAACCACTCCAACAGTTTCTTGCCTACCACCATGGGGCCTGGCAGGAAAGTGCGGTAGGTAAGCAGGAAGTCCTCGATATAGGTGGGGTCCACCACCGAGTGCTCTTCTACAAGGTGCATGGTAAGACGCTCTTTTGTGCCCTGAAAAAAAATAATAATAATAAAATAGCTCTTTAAAGGACACCAAAGCAGTGCATTTTTTCACCAAGTCTCACTGTTGTTGGGCAAATATCCCTCCACTCCAATCATCAAGATATTGGGCTCATGAAACGCATAATTGATATTCAGTCCATATATGCCTCTACTGTGCTAAGCATATTTTCATGTTTAGGAATCAATAAATGGCTATGTTCAATGCATGCATCTGTGCATTACACAATGCATTTGTGTAAATCAGGGCAAATGCCATGTCAATCGAGAGTGTGAGTCAATGTTTCCTATAGAACGCAGTTTTTGCAGTGTGGCACATTCTCATTGGATTCAATTCATTTAGAGATGAACATACATTTGGTACATTTTATGTGATGTTGTTTTTCTAGGTATCACCACAGTTCTGACTGTTCATTGAGTGGGGCTATAAGTCTAATGCTCCGTGACATTTTAAAATATCTTACCATTTGTACTACACCTAAACCTACCCGATAGTATGAAATAAAGGGAATGTTACGTAAAACGCAAATCGCAAGCATGCCGTTTTGATTGTTTTGATTTCTAATCTTTTAGCTCTTTCATCTTAAGTCATGTTTTTGACTGGATTCGTACCCAAGGATTCAGCATACTAAGTCCAGTTCTGTGGCGGCTGAGCTACCGAGCAAGCTTGTTATGTCTGGAAAGCGAAACGTATGGAGCTGTAATCGTAACGTAATGTGCACGAAAACAATTACAAATACTCGCTGTTTTACCACCTCTAGTGTTCATTTCTGTTGGAAACTGCAGTAATATGTATATGTAATTATTGTTATGCATTTAACATCTTGCAAAAAGGTTCCCAGAGGTACGTTTTCATCATGAGACCAGAACATTTAATTTCCTCTGGGTTTGTAAAACACAAACTTGCGACACTCGTTCTGAGTTGGGTTCTCACCTTGATGACAATGTGTCCTTTTCTGGTGCCTGTGCGATCAAGCTCACGGTGTTCCTTCACCATCACAATCTCACCCTCCTCTTCCACCTTCTGCATGTTTTTCTCCACTTGGTTAAGGATACAGCAGTAATCTTGCTGAGCTATGCAAACAAACTGAGAGAGAGAAAACGAGAGCAAAAGTGAGCAAGCAGACACAAACCAAGAGGCGAAAGTAAATCACTTTTAAGATGCAGCAGTATTTTCAAATGATTTCCCCATGATAATTACAGCAGTGCATTGAAACAGAGGCAAGATTTCATTATTGCTAAATTTTCACTAATCACCCATATTATTCTCATGCTTAATGAATGGGCAAGACCACATCACTACTGCACTAAATGAGACATTAGCCGCATTTCCACTGTCGGGCCAAAAGCGGGCATGCTAGTGCATGCCAGGGCCAGGTGTGTTTCCACTGTCACTTCTGGGGCTTTATCGTGCCTTATCGGGGCTTCCTTCGGGCCAAAGGCCAGGGTTTTTTGGCCCGCCGAAAACCTTGGGCCAAAGTGGGCCAGCTCGGGCTTGAGGAGTGGCTATGAAAAAAGGCGGACACAGTGACAGCACCACAGATTATTTCCTAAAGTTAACAGCTATAACAACATACTTTTATAATACTTTTAAAATAATTTTAGCTCAAAACTCACTTTCAGATAGCAGCAAGTGTATGAAATAACTTCTGTTTGAGATCCGATGTGGATTATGATTACCATACAAGGCAGAAATATTTATAAGCGATGCAAAAGTCTACGCTAACCATTACCATAGTATACAGTGACCGCTTGAAGAAATCAGACAAATATAGTCTATCACTATCGCTTATTTATTTAGTAACATATTTTATACCTGACTGTCTAATGTTCATATTTAACTCCACGCATGTCATAAAATATATAGGATAAAAATAAAAAAAAACACGATTCTTTCTAAAACTGGCATGACTGAAGCATGTTCCTTCTTTCTTTGTGTAATAATGGTAAAGACCACTTTATTTCTGTGACTAGTTTTCAATCCAGACAAATGAATTATGATCAATGTATCACTTATTAATGTAAAACATTGATACTAATGGAAGTAGTTGTGGAAAATTGCAAACAAACGGCAGCTCTGATCATGTTCGTTTTGTGATCTCTCTAGTTCCAGTGATTTATTTCTGATTAGTTTTCTGATAACTTCTCCTTGTTGGAGAAATGATGGGGTTGCGTGATGTTGTTCCAGAGAGGCGTGTAAGGGCGGGTTTAAGTGAAGCTCTGCAGAGCTTCTGGCCCAACGGTGGAAACGCCGAGTGATTTTGGGTTCGGTGCTACAGGTCCAAGGCTATTAGCCCCGCCCGGCCCGTTTAAAGCACTGGCTCGACAGTGGAAAAGTGTCTATTGCAAACAGAGATATTATTTGTATTACAATTCCTGGAGATAGTTTTTTACAGAAAATGTTATGATGCAAATGTTAATTTTATTAATCATTTTTATAGAGGGGTAAATGTTTTTTTTTTATTGCATCGCACATTACATATTGTATTACATTACAATTTTTATTTATTACACATACATGACATATTATAAGATAGTTTTGCCAAATTATATTCTTCACAGATCTGATGATCTCAAAATGCAATTTCCCAATAGAAAAATAGGCTTAATTTTCTCTACACAATGAAACTATGCAATCAGATACAATGTGAAATTATTTTTTTGGCAGATTCTGGAAGGTTGACTCACCTGGCAGTCATCCACCTTGGTCTTCATCACCCCTTTCATGTACTCTTTCTCCATGGTGGGGGACACACCGAAGCTGTTGCCCATGCACAGGATTTCCGTCCGGCCATCTGGGTGCGTCACCTCCACTGAGCCGTTCAGAATCACAGACCACGAATCCAGCTACAACAAAGGTACAATGACAAGTTAACAGTAAGACAACGGAGGACATATGGTTTATTTTTAATGTTGTATTACAATTTAAATCACTTTCAGTTTGTATTATAAACCTGTGTGGTGAAATGCAAAACGTGTGCACAGGGACCTAATTACTTGCTGTTTTTTATCATTGATAACAGTCGAGAACATGTCATCACATTGAACTGTACAAGCCTCAAGCTTTGTCCTGCTTTCAATTATATGGATGCATTAGGGGGGAAAATGGTCCTTTTTGGCATGTCAATACTGAGATAAGGAGATAAGTGATTCCCGCTGTACCGCGGGCATCTTGTAATCAAGATGCTGAATGCTGGCATCCATTCAGGTTTAACAGTGCAGAAGCTGAATGGCTGATTGGCTGTGACGAAAGGGAGGTGAGAGATGGCAGTGTGTGTAAGCAAAGCCACAGATTCAAGATTAGCATGAGATTGAAGTGAAAGCTGGTGAAAGGTTAAAAGTGAAATTTCATACGTTCTCTTCTAAAAAGAGAGCGGATTAGGGTTAAAAAATAACTAAAATGGGATTAGTATAAAAAGATAGACTAACAGCTATTGATGCATAAAAAGTGCAGTGTATGTACTAGGTCACACATATAGGTTAAATTAACTGCTACTGGTTTAGATCTTGCTAAGTCTGACCGACCTCTTCACCATCATTAAGGACGACTGTGCCGGCCCGTTCCACCACAGCGAACACCATGACAGCACAAAGCTCCCTCCTGACAGACATGGTCATGTTGGCAAAGGCCGGTAGCTGGTGCATGAACTCCAACAGTTGCTCTGAAGAAACAGGGTGAGAAACAAGAAGTGTAAGTCACATTTAAGACTAAGTGAGATACATGAGAGTCTTTGAAAGTCTTTCATTGATATTTGTTCTCTCTATCAGATGCAGTTTGTTCTTCCCACATGGAGAACGGAGAAACATTCTTTCCATGGCTATAAAAATAACAGCAACCAAGCATCAAATGCATTATTAATACGAAGCTATTTCTGAAAACCAGCTAATCCTGCTATGCAATATACAGGACATATTATAAATGACAATATCTATTTGCACAGTAACCAAGAACAAAACAGAATATAATTTCTTAAATTATGGACACTTCCCAGGGGGTTTTATTCAAATGAACAGATTTAGTTTTTTTATGGAAGTCAAAATAAAACAGTAAAAGAACCATTTATCATTTGTTTTTGCTGCCTTACAAGTTTATGTATTTTATGCGTCAATTTTATTTTACTCTACTAGATGCTCAATTTTCAACATTGAAATGTAAAATAAAATGATTACTGCATTTTACAAACCATGATATACCAAGTTAAATTAGGAAAAAGTAAAATAATGAGTAAAATAAACCACTTTAATATTTAGTAAGGGATTTTTTTTTCTTGAATTGCTAATTTTGTCACTTTTTAGCCCAATTACAACTGTCCCGCAGTTATTGTCATTGAGATAAAATTCAAGACATGCAATATGGACAGAAAACCTGAGAAATATTAAACAAAATAAAGATATAATTGTGTGTTTAGAATGCTGCAGCATTAACCTTAGAAAGACATTTTCACCACAGGATGTTATCAAATACAATACATCATTTGGGATGTGGCAGAAATACTGACAGAAAAATTACAATTCTTTCTCTGCTATATGTATAAAAACGCTGTTGGACAATGGCAGCAGGCAAATTAAATAAACTAGTGAGAGTATGAAAAGTGTGTTTAAATAGAAATAAAGTCCAGAGGGGCAAAAGAGCTCATTTAGAATAATTTCCATATTTATGAAAAGTGTTTCTTTCTCTTTTTGACAGATTTACATGGTGCATATAACCTCTTGAGTCCATTTATAGCAATGTAATAATTATTTTACAATCAATATGAATTACTGGAACCAGCAAGCAAGAGCATATTTTTTCTATAGCAAGTTAATAGTTTTTTTCTTTCCATGCTCGACAGGCCAACCAAATCAAGTATCTGGATTTAGATAGTGTGACAGAGCTGCCCAATGCCCGGAGTGGTTGAGTTGAGATCGAGGAGAGTGAAGACAAGAGATTTTGGATTTTGTTCCCTGCCCGTGGCCTGTCTGCGGACTCTATGACCTGTGCTTGGCACGGCACCACTGAAGCGTAAGCTGTTGATGCGGCTCAGCCAATCAAATTTTAATGTGCTCCGAGAGGCTCGGCTGAGAGGGTGACCTAGAAAAAAACAACACGTCTCCCCCTCATGCTTTCTTTGTAGTCTCCCCGACCTTTTGTTGCCTTGCTTTCCTGGTCAATTATTTCATTGCTTTCGAGAATCTCTTCTTTGTTCCTCAAGCAAACTCTGGTGTTTGAATCATGTTCTAGCGTGATGGTTTAAGCAAATCGCTCACCTATGTCATCATCCGTTCGGTCCATGGGGTCTTTCTCCAGGCAGTCTCGGACAATGTCTCGACTCATGAGGGGATCTGAGGCACGTTCGATATCTTCCTCATCGTCATCCTCCTCGGAGTCAACGGCCGTCTCGGGCAGGCCACTGAGGTCCATGTCGCCGGGCTCACTCTCGGTGGCCTGTGGGTCAGAAACCTTTGTTCAGTCAATCATAAAAAGGCATTTTTTTTTTTGGTTTTAGATTTGTATGCCACTGTGGTGTTTCTACTGAATTAAATAGCATGAGCCCTGGAGCAGATCACATACTTAAAATCTAACATATTTCAGAAGCAAGAACCAAAAATTATCAAATGATAAAAACTAGGATTCAAGGCTCAAGAAAACCATGTTTTTCCATTCATGACATGGCCCAACCTGACTAGGTAGGCAACAATAGAAACACCCATCCCATTGAGTACATCACAATCTCCTATCGCAACCAACCCCGAGTCGCTCTCACCTGTCTGAAGAGCCCCAGAGATGCTCTTTTCCTCCCTGAAACTGCCCACAACGACGCCTTGACCAAATGCTTGCAGAAGCCGGGTCCTAGCCGCATCTTTAGAGCTCAAGCTTCCAGCTACTTTAATTTTTAAGCCCCTCGATCTGGGCTCACACAAACGCATGTCATTTTGACTTAAATGACCTGTATTGCTCATCAAATATTCAGACGGTGCTGAAAGCAGCCACTCAGAGGGCGAACTGGGCGGAGCGATGTGAGGCTGGACTCTTTTTTAGGGTGGGGACAGGGGAGTGGGGGAGGATGGCAGTGTGGCAGGTGGCAAAATGTACTTATATAAAACAAGTGGGTTATCCATCACATACGCATCCCTCTTAAAGAGGTCTAAACTACTTGCAGGAATATATCACCTAAAAATAACAATTCTGTCATGATTTACTCACTCTCATGTAATTCCAAACCAGTATGACTTTCTTTATTCCCCAGAACAAAAAAGGCAAATTGATGGAGAGTCTATTCATTGCAATTACAGTGAATGGGGATTAAAGCTATTTGGATTTTTTATCAAAAAGCAGCATTCAAATATCATAATAGTACCAAAAAGACATGTTTCAAATGTTTTGGGTTTATATGGTTAAAGTAGTTATTGCCTAAAAATCTTGAAATCGTTTAATAAGGGAAGTGAGTCTAATTATTGATTGTTTTTTTTTTTAAATCAGATCTTTTTATGATTCAATTCACAAAACCAGCCGAACAATTCATTAAATAAGATCTAGTTCTCAAGTTGAATTCAATGACTCACTGTTCTGGTCACAGCAGTTAACAGATCACTAAAAGTGATTACCAACTTAAATTCACGAAAATAGCTTAAATTTTAAACTGTTCCTCAAAAAAAAAATGTTTTATGGTGAGAGTTACACAAAAGTCATATGAATAATTTTTATGGTTCTTTTGCAGCCATTTTTGAAGCATGGCAGCTCAATGTAATTAGACAAAAAAAGAGTAACCAGCATACCGATTTCCTTTTGTGTTTAAATGTAAGAAGGCCATACATGCTTGGAACGACTAGCAAAAGAAGACAGAATTTCTATTTTGGTCAACTGTTCCTTTAAGGTCATACATCCTCCTAAAAACCTGCATGAGCTCTCAGATGCCCGATAACCCTGTGACATACATCTGCCCCAGAAATCAGATTGGAGTTAAAACATGAACACAGATCTATGAGCAGTATTTACAAACTACAATGACAGTCAATCTCAAGTGCCGCATCCATCAAATCGCAGGAAACCCCAGTATTCCCTACTCTCAAATATTAATTAAATATGCATTCCCAAAGCAGTAAATCACTGGTGCATGACGACTGACATCTATGCACTTAAACAACAGCAATCTTGTTGAGGAAAGGTATCAATGACTGTTGATTAATGCGGTTTCAAGATCTTAAAATCAATCCACTAAGCAGTCACCCATTACCCGAACCTTTAGGGGTTTACATTACATCACATTTTCATCCAGACACCGTTAAGTTGATGACTCACTGCATATCATTAAGTCTCTGGCAGATAGGCTGGAAGAAACCAAATGTATCGCCTCAAGTCACATCTTGATAAACCAACATTCAAAAAAGTTTCACTGCTGTACTTTAACAAGAATAAAACACCACCAATGATGCAGGCAGAGTCGAGCTGGCTTCCCTTATGAAAACCATTTAACAGCTAATCAGTGTAGACAAACACGGGGGCTGTTAATACATTGTAGCCGATGAAGGAACTGATTTATCTTTCAAGCTGCCATGTCTGGTGCGATCTATAGCACTGTTTGGGCGGCTAAGATGAGCGTGAAGGGAACATCAATTTTTTAGCAGGGCTATTCTTGGATCAATGCTTTCAAGCCTCCCTGAAGCACCTGTATCATTATTTATTCAAAAAAAAAAAGTGACCGCTTTGACAGCCACATTGAGGATTTGGGCCATTACTCTAAAAGTACTGTAAGATACCCACATCAGTGGTGTCCAAAAGTGAGACCACTAGTGCTGCTAAATGCTTCTGTTGTGTATTTCATCAATTTAATGAAGGAGAATTTTAAATTAGAAGACTAACAAACTTCAGACTGGATAATAATTAAAAAAGTCAAAGTATTTTTGCATGAATACTTCAAAACGTTGGATAAGATTAAAAAATACAATATGATAAAAGACACTAATGTTCAATAAATTATAAAAACAACAATTAGAATGAACCATTCTTAAATTAACTAATATAATTATATACAGCAGCAGTTAATTAGCTTAACTGTAGGCAGACACATGAATGGGTTAGATGATTATTGTGCAGCTTTAAACACATGCAACCGGAATTTAGATTTTAAACCATCCATTTTATATAGACAAAATTACACTCAGCCTGCTCTAGATTTACGAGCCGTGGATCGCAGGTAGAGGTGAGAAGAATTGTAGTAAAGCGAGGTGTAGAGCAAGAAGATCACAACCTCTTTTCACGAGGACACTGTCCAGGTGTTAATGAGCCTTTAACAGATGGCCATAAGGCCAGGATCACGGACACTGCATAAACTGAATTATGCCCCGTACTCCTTTGCACACGGCCTGCCAAAAAACATCTTTAATCCACAAACACATCACACAAGGAAATAAATTAAACAGCCAGGCAAATACCAAGCCAAACAATATTAATAAGATTAATAGAGGCAAACATTCACAATTGATAGACTGGCACAGATGCAACAGGGAAATTGAGTTCTTCTATTTTAATCGCATTGGCTCAGTTACACAGGTCATTGGCTCAGGTTTAGTTATAGTGACAATTGTTTAGTGTCAGAAGTGTTGGGTTTGATTACCAGGGAGCATGCATACTGATAAAATATGTACCTTAAATGCACTTGAGTAAGATGATTTGGATAAAAGCATCTGCCAAATGAATAAAATGTAAATGAAAGAAACGAATAAAGAGGGATGAAATGTGCATGCACATTAAAGAAACGGTCCAGTCTCGTTCCATATACATGTATATTTGTTTGAAATAAACTATTAGTAACAAGGACACATTAATCAAAAGTGACATTTATAGTATCTATTTAATTTCAAATAAATGCTATTGAACTTTCTATTCATCAAAGAGTCTTAAAAAGCACAACTGTTTTTAACCATTGATAGTAATAAGCAATGTTCTTAAGCATCAAATCTGCAAATTAGAATGATTTCTGAAGGATCATGTGACACTGGAGTAATTATGCAAAAAAAATCTTTGCCATCACAGGAATACATTTAACATAGTAATAAATTAACATAGGAATATTTTAATAGCAATTATTTTTAATTGCTCTTGAAAAAAAAAAGGTCAAATTATTACTGTTTTTACTGTATTTTAGATCCAATAAATGCAGCCTTGGTAAAAAATAAGATACTTTTTTCAAAAGCATTAGTGACTCCAACCTTTTTATCGGTATTATAAATGTTACATACATAAACCACTATGGTATGCATTATGTTCCAACCATTAAATATTTTTTTCAAATACGTTTTTATTACATGAAATAGCTTCAGTTATACAAATTAAAACATATAAAAAAAATGTGTGTACCATAGAGGGTTATATATATATAGCTTAAAGTACATGGTTACTACAAACTGAGCAGTGAGATTGTTGAATACTTTGAACCTCCAATTGGGTTACACAGAACAACATTAGAGACAAGAAATGCTCTTTTTTTGGAGTACATCATTACTTTATTATTTCTAGCTGCATTAGTCATTGCAGCAGAAAACTGAAAACACTGTTGACTGCTGTCAGTTTAGATCATAAAGTGTGTCACATTGTGATGGCACTGTCACAAAGCTGCTACTCCTACGTTACCCAAAGACTGGGTGCTTGTTACCTGGTAAATGTCCGACAGACTGCTGCTTCCAGAATCACTGGTGATGCTACATCCTGAGTGGCTGGAGGAAACGTGCGTCACCTGGGGGTGAATCCCGTCTGCCAGGTGCAATCTGCTGAAGTCTGCCGGCAGCTGCATTTGGAGACAAACAAACTGAGTGTCAGGATGTACAATCGACCATAATGATTCATATGCAACCTGCAAAACCAATAACCATGATATATATATACACACACACAGGTGCATCTCAATAAATTAGAATGTCATGGGAAAGTTCATTTATTTAATTAATTCAATTCCAATTGTGAAACTCGTGTATTAAATAAATCCAATACACACAGACTGAAGTAGTTTAAGTCTTTGGTTCTTGATTGTGATGATTTTGGCTCATATTTAACAAAAACCCACCAATTCACTATCTCAACAAATTATAATACTTCATAAGACCAATAAAAAGAAAACATGAACATACTTTCCAGAACATACTTCTGGAAAGTATGTTCATTTACAGTATATGTACTCAATACTTGATAGGGTCTCATTTTGCTTTAATTACTGTCTCAATTCGGCGTGGCATGGAGGTGATCAGTTTGTGACACTGCTGAAGCCCAGGTTTCTTTGACAGTGGCCTTCAGCTCATCTGTATTTTTGGTCTCTTGTTTCTCATTTTCCTCTTGACAATACTCCATAGATTCTCTATGGGGTTCAGGTCTGGTGAGTTTGCCGGCCAGTCAAGCACACCAACACCATGGTCATTTAACCAACTTTTGGTGCTTTTGGCAGTGTGGGCAGGTGCCAAATCCTGTTGGAAAATGAAATCAGCATCTTTAAAAAGCTGGTCAACAGAAGGAAGCATGAAGTGCTCCAAAATGTATTTGTAAACAGGTGCAGTGACGTTGGTTTTTAAAAAACACAATAGACCAACACCAGCAGATGACATTGCACCCCAAATCATCACAGACTGTGGAAACTTAACACTGGACTTCAAGCAACTTGGGCTATGAGCTTCTCCACCCTTCCTCCAGACTCTAGGACCTTGGTTTCCAAATTAAATACAAAACTTGCTCTCATCTGAAAAGAGGACTTTGGACCACTGGGCAACAGTCCAGTTTTTCTTCTCCTTAGCCCAGGTAAGACGCCTCTGATGACAACTGTAGCCAAATTCCTTGACACGTCTGTGTGTGGTGGCTCTTGATGTCTTGACCCCAGCCTCAGTCCATTACTTGTGAAGTTCACCCAAATTCTTGAATCAATTTTGCTTGACAATCCTCATAAGGCTGCGTTTCTCTCGGTTGGTTGTGCATCTTTTTCTTCCACTTTTTACATCCCCTCAACTCTCTGTTAACATGCTTGGATACAGCACTCTGTGAACAGCCAGCTTCTTTGGCAATGAATGTTTGTGGCTAACCCTCCGTGTGAAGGGTGTCAATGATTGTCTTCTGGACAACTGTCAGATCAGCAGTCTTCCCATGATTGTGTAACCTAGTGAACCAAACTGAGAGACCATTTTGAAGGCTCAGGAAAACTTTGCAGGTGTTTTGAGTTGATTAGCTGATTGGCATGTCACCATATTATAATTTTTTGAGATCGAATTGGTGGGGTTTTGTTAAATGTTAGCCAAAAGCATCACAATTAAAATAAACAAAGACTTAAACTACTTCTGTCTGAGTGCATTGAATGTATTTAATACATGAGTTTCACAATTTGAGTTGAATTAATGAAATAAATGAACTTTTTCACGACATTTTAATTTATTGAGAAGCACCTGTATATGGCTTCAAAGCGAACAGATACAGAATAAAAGCAAAACACGTTGATTTGAACTTCATTGGACTTCCAAATGTCACAGACTGGAGTTTGTCTTTTCAGCTAAGGTTCAAATTAATGTCAGTTTTGTGGAAAGCTGGAGTCCACTACGCTATCATTTATTAATCACACCTGCAGTCTGATGTTTCTGATATTACTCCTCTCTAGGACTTTTAGGTGAAAACAGGCTTCAGAAACATTCAATATTTTATTAGAGCTAAAACACCACCAGACAATATCTTAAACAGGGGCGATTTCCCGCTCCACAGTAACAAACAAAATATCAGTCACATTCATTCACATTTAATACAGGGTTTCCCTATTTTCCTTCAACAGAATAGCACAGCTCATTTGCTAATGCTAATGGTTGTTGACAAGCGGTTTCTCACACAAAGCCATTCTATGACCTCAAAAGACTTGGAATATATAAGCCATTCGAACAAATAAAAGCTCATATTTTCCATAGTCCCGTATATTTTCCCCAAGCCTGCCATTAAGTCTGTGTATACGTTGATTCCCAAAAGCTAAATTTGGACTGAAGCTGTAGAGAAAATGACATTTCAAATTATATTTCCAATGCAAGACAGCCTTGGCACTGGATAACTATCTTGGCTTACAGCAAGAACAAGGCTGGTTCATATCCACACAAAAACAATCATTAGGAAAACAAATACCTCAAAATTAATGAAAAAGACACTGCATAGTCGAAGGCTACAAGATATGCATGTGGCATGTTTATTTCCTCTGGTTCAGTGTGAGCAAGCAGCTCTTTTGTGGCGATGCTCTGTACATATTTGAAGGGGTGCGGCTGCAAGAGCAAAGCATGCATGTGTGGGGCTTGTGCAAGAGGAAAGGCTCTGACAACAGCACTGAGATAAGGAGCTAAGAACCAATTTCAGCTAATATTAGAGTGCACACAGCCCACATGCACACACACGGCCACATTCCGATAAAGCTCTTTCAATCGGCTCCTGATTGTGTCTTCGTGTGTCGCCGTGTGTTCACGAGTGAAATTGCTTTTTTTGGGGGGCTATTGGATGTCTTCAGCCAGCTGTGGCTGAGTATAGCTTTCATACAAAATGCATCTGACCTAATTTCCACTCCCATAATCATATACATGCCGGAAATCCAGCCAATTCTCCTGGGAGACAGAGAGCATGAACACGAAGAAAACAATCTTATAGATGGAATAGAAGCAGATAAGGAATAGTATATATTTACACGACATTATCTGCACGAATACTGGTGCGGTAACAGGGGGAATGGAGGTAGATGCCTGCTGTTTGGTGTGCATTGAGGCTAAAGGTGTGTTAACACACTAATGTGTTGATGAATATTCCTCCTCACATACGCAAATTCATTATTTGAATCTATTGCCATGGCAGTTCATCCATATTAATAAGGGTTATTTACACCTAAAAGCAGAGAGACAACATAAGAGAAAGGAAGTGAAAAAAGAGAGATTGAGTGATCGAAAAAAAAGAAAGAAAGAAAGAACTAATGAATAAATGAACAAATAAATAAACTAGTAAAAAGTAAAAGACAGAATGAAAGAAATACTAAAATGCAAAACAGCAAAGGAATGAACAAAATATTGGACAAATGAATAAGAAATAAAAAAAGACAAATAGAAAGAGACAGGAGGAGATAAATGATTAAAACATTTAATACAATTAACAAAATAAAGGAAAAGGACAAAATGAAATGAAGCACTATACAATACAAATGAACAAATAACAGTGAAAGACAGAATTCATGAAAATAAAAAAACTGAATGTGTCAGAATGAAAGACAAAAATAAACATGCAAGAGTACCAAAGAACATACAAACAAAAGAGAACGCAAGAACTAGCAAATAGACAAAAAGGAAAAACAAAACAAATAAACGAAGGACAGAACAAAAGGAAGAACAAATTAAAGACAAAATATAAGTTAGAAAAAAAGAGAATCGTACTTAAGGGTTCTTGAAGAATCAGTACACACTCAGACTGATGTGGTTCAGTGTACACTATCAGGTCAGTGGGTGCATTCAGCACTTAAAATAAAGGTGCTGTGATAGCAGCAAAGCGCCTCAATCCTCCCTCCACATCCCTTCGCTCGTGTTCCTCAAGGCTATTCCCTGAACAGTCCTGGATGGCCACAGAGCTGTCAGCTATGATACACACATCAGCTCTCCTCTCGCTTCCACAACAGAAAGGAGCCATTAAAACATCCAGCAAATTCACTTTTCAGGAGTGTACATGGGCTTTCCTCCCTGCTGTCATAGAAACCAGCACGGAACAATGAAGCAGTTTACACTGAGCAATGCCATTTTCCAAGGTGTCTTTTTGTTTGTAAATGAGAGTGATTTGCACGTGATGCTTCCCACAGGAGTTTCAACCGCACCGAGTGTTTTAACAGCATCTTCATTACAACGTCAAGAGCTTTCTACAGAAATACATGCACATCGTTTAAGAAAAGACATGTATTTTTGTTTGAAGTGAACAGTCACTGATATTTCTTTAGCTGCATCCAAGGATAAGGATGGTGATAAACTAAGGGGAAATGTGAAGGAACACGAAAACCTTGTTTTGGGCCCATCACCTCATTTTCTGAACTGGAATATCACAGAATGGATTGAAACATAGTAAAATGTTAAACTGTGCTTTAAATTTTAACTTATTAAATTGTCCAAAACAGTTAGCAGGGGAAGTTTGTGCAACAGCAACAGCTGTTCCAAATCTGCAGGAATCTCCAGATTTGTCCCTGCGGTTCGGCTTATGACGGAAGAAGAGAATAAAACATTACAAAGTGTTACAAGTCCTAAATATTACACAAATTATCCATGACGTTTAAATTATCTTCCTAAAACTTTGTGTGATCTTCTTATAAAATGCTTTGCTTTCATAAATCTCATCGCCATGGGCAATGCACAAATATTATCTCCTTCCAAAGATACAACCTGCTAACATACACAGTTCATTTAATGAGGTGGTTCATTGAGCAATAAATGGAGCATTGAAGACTAATGACGTTTAGTCTCTAAGGTGGGGGTGGGAGATATACTGGTTAAAGCATTATACAGAAAATTATATATTACCCATATATTTGTAAATGTGAGTTTGCAGGCTGAACTGAATGTAACAAGGCTGTGTGCTGCAAAAAATAAAAAGATGACAACACATCTTTCCATTCAGTTATCCTCGTATCAAATGACTCTTATGAACCAGTTAATCTAATTAATCATTCAAAAAGCTTCACAAACTCAGAAGGTGGCAGTTTGGATCACTGCACAAACGTATTACTCAACATTGAACTTGTTTACTGAACTTTATGTATGAACTGTACTTTTAGTTTCATTGCAATATACATTACTTTTATATAAATAAAAAAAGTAAAAATCCAGTGTTTTTTATTTCTTTTCAAAAATAAAAAAATAAATAAACATGAAATAAATAAATACATATATTATTACTGACCAATTATTAAAGAACATATGCATGCACTTTTAGCTGTGATCTCAGTATGTGATAAGAAATCAAAACCAACAAAATTTGCATGCAATACTTTGGAGGGATGGTTCAACATTCACAGTGATACAACATATCAGAAAAAAGAAAATAGTCCAGCTACGAATTAATGTTAGTATATGCTTGTCAGGGCAAAATTAATGACAACTCTAATAAAAAAAACTGACCAGAAATGTTTTATTTATCAGCAACAGCCCAGCCCGTTTTGACTCCACATACATCTTTGGTATGCAAAGACATCACAAAGCCAAACGTGATCTTGGCCATTTCATCATCCAGAACACACACAATTTAGCGTGTGTGGGGTAAAAGTGCAACACTGACCTTTCACATACTGACACACATTACAGTAGCAGTGGATAATGAGGGCTGGCTCTCACAGCATCAGGTTAATAAATGCTATAGGGTCACAGATTTAACTGGATCCTTGCTCTTTAAAATGTCTGTGGGTCAAAAGCAAGTCCAAAAAAAGATACTGCAGTCTTAATGACCTACATAGTCAGACAAGAGTGCTACCAAAAATTGCTTTAGCTTATTGTTATGCACAACTGCATGCATACTTGTTTCTAACAAAGCCCTACCTGCTGTTTAGCATTTGAGGTGTGGATGTGTGAACTTGTAGCTTATATGCGTATGATGAGCTCATGTCTGTCAAAGCGAAAGGTGTGACATTATAAAAAAGGGCTGACGCTGGAGGACTCAAAGCTGCAAACCTATCCCATAAGCCTAAGCATCGCTCTGGGGCCTCTCGCTTTCCTGAGCTGAGAGGATCAAAAGATTAAAGAGCTTCGGCTGGGCGTCAGATTAAACAGGACCGATATTCTCACAAACAATATATTTACTACGCTAATGTAGGGAATACAGCTAAGGAAAACGACAACTTCCTGATATTCAATGAAATAATGCCCGCAATTAACCTCTTCAAGTTCTTGTCTCCTTAAAGATGCAACTAAATGATGCTAAACAGCATGTGTCCCGTTCTTCAAAAAGAGCTCTGTACACACATTCTCACTGGAGCAATTTCAAATTAATAGATATCTTCATTTGGCATAAAAATATTATTTAAAACTGAAGACTTTATTTAATTTTTACAAAAAGGAGGAAAGATGGTGAAATTATATTTGAAGAACTTTTGTACTGCCGTTGCAGCACAAACTATGATTTTGTCTCATTCCTGAACTCAACAGGTAGAGCATGATACAAGCAACACAAATGCATACATTAAATACAAATGCTTTAAATAATACAAAAAAATTCCATGGTTTCGATTAGTGTTGTAACGGTACCAAAATTTCAGTATTCGGTACAGATACCACTGAAAATCCACAGTTCTCGGTACCAGTTTCAAAACACAGAAACATGCTAATTAAAATACACACTATTTTTATTAATAAAGTCAAAATAAAATGTATAAAAATCAATGCCATTCTTTGTGCTTAAGTAATAAAAGTATGGAAAACAGTAAACAAGTTTCACCCAAATTGAATTTGTCTTTTACTTAATGAAATTTAAACACTTTTATTGTTTGGTATTTACTATTACAATTAAAACATGGAAAAATATTCTGTGATTAATTATTAGAAAATAAAGTTTTTTTAAACAGTAGTAGTAGTATACATTCTACTAAATAATAGTATTTTAATATATATCTGGCACAATGTCTAAACCAAACTTTTATTTTGACAGGTTGCTGTGGATACCTTTAAATTCTGGTCTATATGATATGACGCTGGTTTTACTCAAATCAAACGGTAAAAGTGTCATGATGTGACTCTCAGAGCCGTTCTGGTGATGTTGTTTAGGTATTGTTTGGATAAATTAATCAAAAGTATGTCATTGCACTTAAATCAATGGACCAGTATCCATAGTATGACATTATGTCCTCATTTAGACAGCAGACGCTGAAATCACTGCGAGCGTCACACACGTTAGTAAACAAAACCGCATCTCTGCCATTCATTCATTCACACAGAGACTCACATCGCAGAACATGCAGGTTTTATATTTTAATCGATTTGTGGCTTAATATTTAGACACTAGTCCATATATCGTTCTGATTTAAGTGTTATGACGTACTTTTGATTAATTCATCCAAACCTTGACAAATTTCATGACATTCCGTGTTAAACTGTAAATTAAGTTTTTTAACTAGTTACCACAATTCAGTCCGGGTTTTCTGTGTCACAGAAATCATACGGCCCTACACGTCAAGAACCGGGTTGACCGGGTCCTCGGCACTTTACAAAACCTGGTACCGTGATGTTTTCATTTTTTTAGTACCGACTTGGTACCGAAGTACCGGGTCTTTTGACAACACTAGTTTCGACAAAAACATTACGCATTTTACAAAATGTATAATAATTTTTTCTTGAGCACCAAATCAACATGTTTGAATGATTTCTGTATTTTCATGTGACATTAAATACTAGTGTAATGGCCACTGAAAATTCAGCTTTGCCATCTCAAAAATAAATTATATTTTAATATATATTCAAATAGATTTTTTTCTTGTTTTACAATATAAAAATTTGCTGTTTTATCTATCACATAAATGCAGCATTGGTGAGCAAAAAAAACGTATTTTATTAAAAAAAGTCTTACCAACATAAATCTTTTGAATATTAATGCGTAATAAGGACCAAAACATTTTTTTGTACTTTTATTTTAAGTTACTAGAGTAAACAGCAAACATATCTACACAACTTCATGAAAAAAAACAAATATAACGCATTATATGAAGGATGCATGAAAATATAAATTCTTGCACTGAATTAAACAAAAATTCAAGTCACTGTCTCACTTTCACTTCTCCTGAATTAATTTGCTATTTTGATAGAGTACTTATACTGCTACTATTTGAAGAATATGAAACACGAATACTGAACTTTTTACAAATAAATGCAGCCTGTTGAGAAGAGACTTCTCATTAGAATTTAATACAGATCCCAATTTGAACACTATGTGTGAATGTTATAATAAATGTATTAATAGAGCTGTTGTAGGATAATTATTATTATCATTATTACTGTATTACTTTTTATTTAATTTTACAGAACATTCAAATTACAATACTAACATTTATGAAAGAAAGGAAGACCTCAGTGCTTCTTTGTTGACAGCAGAAAATGATTCTGACAAGTTTGGAAGATGTTTGACACAATTGGCACATGCCTTTAAAAATGAATACAAATGTTACGGAGCAACTGCTGAGTAACAGGGTTTTAGTGCAGAACTTTGAACACTGGTGCTTGTGCAGCTGTTTGAATAACTTAAATGCAATTTATTAGAAAACATAACATTCTGCAGTTTATTTACTAATCGTTTGAGGCCATTTCAGATTTCAATCATCATTCAGTAAATTTCCTCTTCTCATCAGAGACATGAGATAAAACAAGTCACTGTTTCGTGCTTGTAATGAGTTTTGCATCTTTCTCAGTTTAAATACTTCCACACTGCAGACACGTTTGTTGTGTATATATATATATATATATATATATATATATATATATATATATATATATGTACATACACACACACACACACAATACTAATGTTTTAGATGGAACATTAAAGGAATAATTCGGCAACAAAATTACGTATATGGGCAATTCATATTAAATACTAAGTTGACCGTCCTGCTTAAAAGGAGAGTTCCCCCAAAAATGAAAAGTTTGTCATCATTTTCCCACCTTCATGTTGTTCCAAATCTTTATGCGTTTCGTTTTTATGTAGAACATAAAATAATATATTTTGAAAAACCAAACAGCTGTTGGTCCCCATTTACTTCCATGTAGGGAAATAAATAATATATTAGTGAATGGGGAACATCAACTGTTGGATTATCAGCATTCTTCAAAATATCTTCTTTTATTTTCAACATAAGACAGAAACTCATATATGTTTGAATGGGATTTGAATGGGTGAGTGAGCGCGAGAAAATTAAAACAAAATGTACATTTTTAGGTGAACTATTCCGCAGGATGGTCAACTTGGTATTCAACATGAATTACCCATTTACACACACACACACTCGTGCAGACACTGCAAGAGAACAAGAGAGTGCTAATGAGAAAATAAGAATGAAAGAGCATGCAACGGGTGAGGTGCAGATATGGAAATAAGAGAGGATGAGAGAGAGTTGAATGGTGGTGGGGGGACAGAGAGGGATGGAAAGACAAGAGAAATGAAGGATGAGCACAGTTAGCCCTGCGAGAGTAATGTCATTATCTCGCTCCCCTCTGCTCACCACCAGTGCTGCAGGCAGTTGGCATGGCAACCGCAGAGGAGAGCCATTTCCTGGTAGGTTTGGGTGGGAGAGTGTGAGTGAAGGCTGGAGAGGAAGAAAAAGAGACAGAGAGACGGAGAGATGGAAGACAAGAGCAGACGACAGAAGCGCAGAGCACATGGCTCTCTGACATCCTCTGTGTTACTATGACAACGCTGCCAATTCACTCCCCACCCCCACCAAACACACAAACGCTCCAGTTACCCCCTCTGGGCAAATGACAGCCACGCCCACACACGACCCTTTAGCTTTGTGATGACGAAAGTGAGCTCACCCATCACACACACACTCTCGCATGCACGCACGCACGAACGCACACACACTTCCCTAAAGGTCCATCTCTCTTTCTGTCTGTCAAAATGAAGACGTACATTAAATTTTATCATTCAATCAATCAGTCATCTGTCCATACGGTACTCATTGGTTCACAGAGAGGTGAGCTGTAATACCTAGCTGTGCCCTGCACTGACACCATATGATAATAAGAATTTGAACAACAAAGAAAAATATGAACAATGCAAGTCAACAGGCCAACCAGATGACTTATGCTAATATCCATACATAATGCTAATGACAAAATCAAATATGTCAATATGGTGTAAACAAAAATGTATAAATAATAGTATAGCACAATAATTATAGTAACAATAACCTTAATAGTAAAAATAAAGGTAAAAAAATTATAAACCTAAAAGTGGAGTCTTTATTTAAAAAAAACACATTAAAATAAATAATTGCTCAAGAAAATATATGTGCTGTTAATGGCTACCTTAAAGGCTTTATACAAATTTAATATAATGAAATGCTAATTATGTGCAATAAAGTGATACAGGCTTTTAGTGTTATGCTTGGACATAAGCGTTCCGCTACCGTATCAAATAGAAACAGCCAGCTTGCACGTTTGTGCTTACAGAAGCGATGTGGGCGTGAAGATACAGATTGAAATTTTGGATGGCTTCCAGCTATGCACAGGGAACAAAACAACCCCCTGATGACATCATCCCCGATGATGTAATGCCTGACAAAAACAAGCTCAGGTGCTGCCACGTCCTGTCGTTAGAGTAGCTACCAATCATCACAGGAAAAAAGAGCGTCATTACGTCACGGTGGTAACAGGGTCACATCAAGGGACGGCTCAGCATCACCCAGAGTGCATTACAGGAACATTAGATGTGCATTATGGAAAGGTTAAGAGTGGGTTAAGCAGCCTCCGCATCATGTGAAACAACAAAGATCATCCATGAAGCTAGAATATAGTTGGAATGAAGTGGGCAAATAGGTTTTAAATAGGTTTTTTGATTATGGTACATAATCTGGCTATTTAGTTATCAACTGATATAGATTTTAAAAAGGCTAACACATATTGATATCTAGAAATCAAAGTGGTGAATAAAATACATTTTAATGATGGCAAACAAGATGCTGAAATGCTGAAATTACTAGGGGAAAAACATTATGTACAATGTTATTTTTTTCAATATTTTTATTTAAATTTAAATTAATTTAACATCTTGTACTAAAATAACACTAAAACTAATACAACATAAAATGAAATGAAAATAAAATCTATAAACACTATATAGACAAACAATGCTAAACAAACAAAAATACTAAAAATGAAAAACGAAAAACATTCTAATTGAAAATATAAATAAAAAATACAATAACACAAAAATTCTACAATAATTACAATAAAATCCCAATTATACTAAAATGTGTTTTTTGAGAAATAAAAAAATATATAAAAACTGGTTAAAAATTGTATAATAATCATAACAAAATTATAGAAAAAAACATCCATTAAGAAAGCAGTCAATACACTTTGGAGATTACACAATGGAGATCTTGCTTATTATATTAAAATGAGCAATTATCAGTGGATTAATTGACTATCACTAGTTATGTCATCCAAGTTCCATCAAATGACAGCTGTTACAGTTTCTAATAGACTTCAATGTTTAGCATAGCAATCAAAGTGCAATACACCAGACATGCAAAATATTGGGATATAGTGTATTGCAAACAACAACATAGAAAGTACAATTGTTGTACCCCAGATATGTGAGTCTGGCGGCGACGCCAGGCGGGAAAGCCTTTTTCAAGAAGCCACTCAATCACAGGATAACCGCATGTCATTGATTCGTCATTAAAACAGGGTATGCTGCATCAAGGCTCAGCAGCATAGCCCTCCAATTTATGATCATCCACAAGTGTCTAAAAATGACAGTTTACAAAACATTTGTTTATGAAATATCTGAGTTGTTGGCAATAAATGTTGGCCAAATGGCTCGCCTGCTAGCAGCTGGCTATTTCAACTTTCCAACTGGTACAACATTTTAAAAAGATAACACAACTGATTCGAATCAAAGTGTTAAGCAATACATAATGATGATAAAGACATGCTCCTGATATGAAGTGGAAAAGAACTTATGTAGTATGGATCTTTTTTCTTGCAACACAGATTAATTTAAAATGTAAAACACAAAACTACTCTAAAACATAAAAACATAAAAATAAAATAAATCTATAGACTATAACAATGCAAACAAACAAAATACAAATGAACTAAAAAACATTTAAAATATTAAATAAAATATACATCAGGCTGAGTGTTCACTAGACAATAATTATAATAAAATCGAATTAATACATGAATGTGTCATTTTATTTAAAAATGCTTTCAGAAAATATATATATATAAACATATAAAAAAAAGTTGGTATAAACATCCATTACAACAAGCAGCCCTAAGTTTTGTCACGAGAATTACTATTTAACACAATGTGGAATGAGTGACCACTATCACTAGTTATGTCATCCAAGTTCCATCAAATGACAGCTGTTACAGTTTCTAATTAGTACTCTGTTTAGCATAAGGCCAATCAAAGTGCAATACACCAAGACATGCAATAATATTATACGGGGTATAGTGTATTAACTTTATTGATGAAAGTTTTGATCAATGAATCAATCCATTAAAAAAAACAAAAAAAGTACTCCATTACTATTGTAACCCCTGAGATATGTGAATGAGTACGGCATCGAGTATCGACGCTTGTATGGGAAACACTCTTTTTTCAACTGAAGCCTACTTCAATCACGCAGTTATAACCGCATGTCGACTGATTCGTGTAGGATTAAAAACGAACCAATGTACGGCGGTGGCGCGTGAGTCAATGGCTATGCAGCCCACCATAGCCCTCCAAAATGGGAAGGGCGTCTGGCTATATAATCAGCTGCACTGCCACCGCATCTCAGATTTATTCGAAGGAAGCAACCAAGGCATGCAGTTTATAGCACGGCCAGGAACGCAGTACTCATTCCCATATCTCAGGGAACTGAGGTTACGATAGTAACCGAGTACGTTCCCTTTCGATATTTCACTCGTACTGTGTTGAGTATCGACGCTTGTATGGGAACCAGTCCAATCACACCGTTCTATGACGCGGAACGACTCAAAACCAAGACTCAAGTGGGATTAGGCCCAGGGGAGTCAATAGAATACACCAAGCACAGGGTGAGCCTTGAGGGTCATCCGTAGCCTGGGTGTCGTCCTGTAAGTGATACCTGGCGTCCATATAGTTATGGATAGACCAAGCAAAAGAGGGACTTGAACAATGTTGGTCAAGTGAACCCGTAAGATTGCTACTTAAGCAGAAAGGGCTCTGGCCTGCAAAGCAGGGACATCCAGGTTGTAAACCGTAAAAGACTTGGACACAATGCCCTCACAAACGGCTGCCTCCCCACTGCCCAAAGAACCCTGCTGAACCATGCCCAGGAAGGCAGAATGGGCTCTGACTATATGCATCCACTAACCACCTAACCACCTAGACATTTTCTGCTTGTAACAGGGCCATTAATGGTTATCGAAAAAAAGCTGTTCTGACTTTCTGTACAAGGCAGAACGCTCAATGTATACTTTCAGGGCCCTGACGGGGAAGAGCAGGGATTCCTGGCTGCCATTCGGGGGTTGAGCGCAGAAAGCACTATGACCCGGGCTCTGAACAGAGTGGAGAGCACCTTAGGTAGATAACCCAGCCTTGGTTTCAGGACAACCTTGGGGTCGTTAGGCCCGAATTCCAGGTTGAGCAAGGTTGACAGAAAGGGCTTGCAGGTCTCCTACTCGCTTGACTGACGCCAGTGCTAACAGTAGGGCAGTTTTTAATGAGAATGAATGAATGATGATGCATTTATATAGCGCTTTTTGTGTATTGTTGTACACCCAAAGCGCTTTACAATCATGTGGGGGGGTCTCTCCTCAACCACCACCAGAGTGCTGCATCCACTTGGATGATGCGGCTGCCACAGGACAAAGGCGCCAGTGCGCTCACCACACACCAGCTACAGGTGGAGAGGAGAGAGAGAGATAGAGCCAATCAAGTGGATGGGGATTATTAGGAGGCCATGATTGACAAGGGCCAGTGGTGGGAATTTGGCCTGGACACCGGGGTTACACCCCTACTCTTTACGAGAAGTGCCATGGGATTTTTAATGACCACAGAGAGTCAGCACCTCGGATTAACGTCTCATCCGAAAGACGGTGCTTGTTGACAGTATAGTGTCCCCATCACTATACTGGGGTGTTAGGACCCACACAGACCACAGGGTGAGCACCCCTGCTGGCCTCACTAACACCTCTTCCAGCAGCAACCTAGTTTTCTCAGGAGGTCTCCCATCCAGGTACTGACCAGGCTCAACCCTGCTTAGCTTCAGTGGGCGACCGGTCTTGGGCTGCAGGGTGATATGGCTGCCGGTATACTCTGAATACTCTGAGGCTTGTGTATTTTAATGGTTCAAACGGGGGCCCCTTTAGGATGAGGAATGCTGTTTATTCAGCACCTCCTGCAGAAATCAAAGAACCACTGACACATCGGAGGTGACCGGTTCTAAGTCACGGTCTTGACACCAAGCCGAGAAAATGGCCCATTTCAGAGAGTAGAGGCATCTAGAGGATGGGGCTCTAGCTTTTGCAAAAGTGTTTAGGACACGCTCTGGGAGGCCGAAAGGCTCCCATCGAGCGGCCACACATGCAGGGCCCATAACTTGGGCCGTGGATGCCATATCGTGCCGTTAGCTTAAGAGAGGAGGTCCTGTCTCAAGGGGATCGGCCACGGGGCTGCTTTCAGCAGCTGGAATAACTCAAAAACACCCACGGTTGGTTCCTCCAGAGGGGGGCAATTAGAATAAATTCCCCTGGGCATATTGCAAGAAGATCTGTTTCAAAGTGATTATCCTGAATTACCTTTTCATCAGGGCGTAATTCAGAAGTCTGAGATCTAGAATAGGTCGCAGGCCGCCATCTTTTTGGGGACGAGGAAGTAGCGGCTGTATAAGCCTGACTTGCTCTGGGCTGGAGGAATGATTTCTATGGCTCCTTTTTCCAGCAGATTCATCACATCTGCGCGGAGGACTTGGGAGTCCTCGCTGCACACTGTGGTGGCGAGCACACCGTGTTAGCGCGGTGGTCTTTGAGCGAATTGGAGAGTATAACCTCATCTTACCGTAGTCATTACCCACACTGACACAACGGGGATGGCCTGACAGGCCTTGGCCCGTGTGGCAAGGGGTTGAAACGGTTGTGCAGACTGGCTGCATAAGGGCAGGACGCTTATGGTAGGCAGAAAAATATTTCTTTTATATTCAAAAAGTTTTTGAAAATGAATGCGTTTTATTTTGTCCGCTGTGAGGAACCAAAAACACATTTTCTTCTGCACCAGCGTTAAGCGGGGCGGCGAGAGGCACATTAGAGTCTGCTTGCGGGGTGATGTGTTGATTTTGCTTCTGCCCTGTTTCTCAGCGCAGCTAACTTATTACTGACCAGATATGCAAATTTCGTATACCTAGGCTTAGACGCTCATTGGCTTATCTCCACCTATCTCCTGCGAGTCCGCCTTCAAGCATCGCTATTGGTGGAAATGGTGTGTCTATTCTATCTTCGCAAGTGTGTATTGTACAGGGCAGGCTGCTCGTAGCCTCTCTCACGGCGGGATTGAATATCGTTCCCATAACGGAGAATTCTCTGTGATGTCTCGTTCCCGCTCTCAGGGAACCGAGGTTACGATAGTAACCGGAGCGTTTTCCCATACAGGCGTAGATACTCGACGCAGTACGAGTTAAATATCGAAAGGGAACAGCGGTTTTGTGAACTGATGATGTAGGCAAAATATGCTTCTTACAAAGCTCTGAGAGGCTTTTCAGAATACAAATTGAGATATTAGTCCCTTTTGAAAAGCTACTGTTATCCCTCTACTGCTGAAAACAGCACAGCTGTCAAAGATCCCTCTCCAGCCTACACAAGGGAGTCGGGATGCAGAGGAAATGAGAGGAAGTGGGAGAGAGAGGAAGAAAGACAGAAAGAGAGCAAGAGAGATACAGACAGATAGAATTAACATTGACTGAAGCTCTTCCGGATCATTCCTTTCACGCCAAACCTTTTCAAAATTTCTGCACTCGTTCTCCACAATGATAGCACAGGTACAGTGTGACAATGAAGAAAGCTCATTGCTACTCTGACAAGCAATCACTCATTTTTGTTGTGACATCTAATATATCTAATATGTATATGTATAACATGCTAATAAATAAGGCTGGGTGGTCTGTACCAGGTAAGATGGATTGTTCATACTGTGGAATATACAGTTAGGTATGGTAAGATAAATTCTAAACAAATAAAAATAAAAAGTGTGCATCAGATACGTTGACATTTATAGTGTCATGCTTCATTTCTAACATATTTGCATCGGTAAATTTGCTTTTTTTATATATAATTATTGGTAGATGCACTATACTTTTAATATTTAGAAAGTGATCAATAATTTGTGACCATTATTTTATATGTATATTGATTTCTCCTCTCTAAACTGTTTCTCAATCGCATTCTCACCACTGCAGCTATGTGAATATGATGTATCACAAAACTAAAGTTAATTTATGATTTGCTCTCTGTCTGAAACAAAGAAATAAAAGCAAACTTTCTGTATTATATTGAACTGTGTAGCATCATATTTTTTTCCATTGAATCATATTGCATGGAATTGCATTGTGTTGAATCGTATCGCATCGGTAGCTGCTTCATATATTTATTTAATATGTCTTATCTTTGGCTATGCACTGAGATGCATATCGCATCGGCGTCAGTTATGGAGATGCACATCCCTATAATATACAGTATATTTATTTGGCTAAAGCAAAAATACAAAGCAAAATGTGTCCCAAACAAGTAAAGACAAAGAAAACTTTGTATTTGTAAATGATTTCAATTTACACTATTATCCAATAAAAATCACAAAAATATAAACCATTACAAAACCAAAATAATTATAATAATCTATACATTTATTCTCTAAATAGCTTATACTCTGTAGGGTCTTAGTCAAATAATTATATTCTGATATAAATATTGTTTTCATGATATACAATTACTCATTCTGTGATATAAGACCCAGTCCAACTAACAACTTAATTAACCTGTTTCATTACATTAAAATGTCTATAGTGATGCTTAGTTCATGGAGTAATCTTCTAAATGACTTGCACAGTAATTAACATGCAGTGTAAGAGCTGGTTAAGACTGAAGACAGAGAACAATACTTGCATAACAATAAGGACCACCGCCTTTTACTACGAGAAGGAGAGCAACTTCAAATGACCTATATGTTATTAAAGCAATAAACCAAGACAGGCCATGCATTAACAATGGGTTAAAGGGTGACGTTGGGCAGGAATAAGTAGTTCCAAACAGCAAAATACACAAATTATCAATATACCTTTTTTACAATAAATATATTTTCAATTCAGTAATACAATCCATTAGTCTGCTAGTTAACCACATGCTGTTTATGGTTGCTTAAACACAAAATCCATATAAACAAATAAAATGAACTATTATTTGTCAGAATATTTTTTTTATAGCAGTTGAAATGTTTTGAAGGTGTATAAGTCTAAAATGCATTAAACCTTTTTTAGAAGTTGTTGCATCCCAATTATACCGGTGTATCTTACTGACCAAAGACAACATTGTGTTTTCTCTCTTAGCATGTGGCTAAGCAGAGTTGATATGTATTGGAGGGATATGTTTAACATGGGGCTAATTAAAGATCAATGCTATAGACAACATAGGTGTTAAATCATGTGGAGGAATAGAAAGCGTCTTGACTAGCTCATAAGTGCTGCTTGATTCTCATATCGCCTGTCAGGGTTCAAAGTGTCCAGGTTTCACTAGCACACTTTCAATCCTGGATGCTTCCTGTCAAAAACACAGATGGAGGAAGAGGATTTCCTACTTAAGCGAGAGAGCTGGTGTGACTTTCTTAAAGAAATAATGCAGGAGGAAGAGTTGCTGGTAAAAAAACAATGGTGAAGCGAGATGCAGCGTTCTGGTAATTGTGAAGGGCGCAGAGGGTCAACGTAACAGCACCCAAAGAAGAAGTGTGTTTTTTCCTCTCTTCCAGAAGAAGAGCAACTGCATTCTGATGTGTGATTACTACAACATGCACATATCAAAACTATGGCTCACATATGTATTATTAATATTTTCTGCAAATCTAATCAGTCCGTTTTAAATAAAACACTGAGAGGAAGGATCTAATCTAAACAATGAGTTACTTTCTTTAAACATGTTAACATTAAAACAATATGTGACTCTATAGAAATTGTGGGATGTGAATCAAAAATAATGAATGATTCTGGTTCAGATTCGATTCCATGAATGAATCCCTTAGTCAGGTAGAGATAGTACTCTACATGTAAGAAAGAAAAAGTTAAAAGTTTGTTGTGCAGCTCAGACATTAGGTGAATAACCACTATAACTGATTCAGTGAGTCTGGTTTGAACCAGTGAGGACTGGTTCATCATTAGTTTGACCCATAAATGAATCTGAATATGAATCAGTTCTCGATTCACTACTCTAGCCATTACAGAGTAAAGCTGAAACCATTTGCTTTGGAGAAAGAAAGTTCCAGGTGTAAAAGTTAAAGCATAAACCTAAAAGGTCACTGGATGGGACTTTACAGCACACTGGTTTAACTGTCAACCTCTATTACCATGTACGCATGGGTAATCTACAACAAAACTGCTGAAGACTGAATATGAGAGGAAAGAGGCATGAAAAGACAGCAAGATCAAAGGACGAGGATGGCTGCGATGTTTCTGCAAGGTACACGCAAGGTACACTGCTCCTGGCTGATAGCCGTCCATCTGGACCCTATGCCCCGCTGTTATCATTTTAAAAGTCTGTATGGTTTAAACCATCAGATCTATCATAACTGTCATAACTGTCAACCGTCATTTATGCTAATGGACCGTTTATCAGGGCAGAAATACAAATAATTTTCATTCTACAGTGTCGTGCTGTAAATATGAAGAAAACAAGGCATGTTTAGTGATATTTCTTCACTACAATACATTTGTGACCGTATAAAACCCTGAGGGCCATAACAGATACAACCCTTTGCAGTATATTCTGTAGTAGTCTTCTGAAGCCACATGATAGCTTTGCATGTTTGTGTGTGGTTTTTTATAGTGCTATAAATCTTTTTAAGCGCAGGCCTTTTGTGTCTCAGTGCCGTCGTATACTGCAGCAGCAGCCATCACTGAGGACAGCTCTAAAAATAGAGCTGACTCTTCACAAGAACACCTGACAAGACTCCCTCTCTCACTCTTTTCCACTATCTAACACACACGATCACACTTTCCATCTCTCAATCCCTTTGCTTCACTCCTCACTGAATCTAATTACCGCAAAACAAGTATCAGACTCATTTAAACACATTAACACAAAAATCTTACATGCACCCTTGTTTATTTAAAAAGGGCTGAGCCTTGGTAGTGCAGCAATATTACGCCTATGAAATCCTAAATTGCTATTGTTGTTCTCAACTAGTATAATTCTGTTCTGACGGGGTCATCTGGAAAATAAATGAAACAAACAAGGTAAAATACAAATTAATATTTAATTGTGCATACTATATAAATAAATATTGGGTTACTGATGACACAAGTCATGCTATTATTGAACTTTTTGGTATTTCTGTGAAAATAAGTAAAATGGTAAAATAGAATTACGGCTAAAATGAATACATTATTTGGGGGTATGTTTGTTCAAACAGTATGTATGGTACATCACACTTCTGTTGTTGCTTATGCTTTTACGAAACGTTTTTTATGTCCATGTTATAATCCTATATCATGCTTTGTCATATTATTTAGCAAATTATTGGGTCTATTATTAATACATATATTCATATACAATTTTAAAAATCTAGATTTATTTTTTATATTTCATTTTAGTATTTCAGATTTAAAATAATTTTACAGTAATTGCAATATTTGATTTGAATGATTTTCCCCATAAATATCAAACTGAATTGCTGTTCTGGGTCGCCGCTTAATTTCCAATGTATAATCTGGGTTCAGAAGCAAAACTAGTTGAGAACCAGCAAATACAATTGGTTGTTAGTGGAACAGTTAACCTAAACCAGCACATAACTCATCCTGCACCATTTACGCTACATGAATGACACTCAAATTATGCAGCCTGTTGGGAAAGCAATTATATCATTACATGCTTAAATTATCAAAATTATGATTTTCACCAGCCAGGAAAACAAAACAATTTATATTTCATTTTTTTGTAAAGAATTTTACAATAATTAGAATGTCTGATCTTAAATGTTGCTTAATAAACATAATAAAGATCAAATTTAGTTACTGTTCTGGGTGGCCAGTTGATGTCCAATTTATAATTTTGGTTCAGAAGCGAAACAAAACAAAAAAGCAAAACACAAAAGACAAGAGGTGGACTCTTCCTCTTTCAAAGCCATATTTAGGGACTGGAACATGATAGAGACTCGTTTGGCTTGGTCCACTAAGCAACTGCATAGCAACACACTAAAAACCATTAATAGCATAGCATAGCAATGCCTCAGGAACCCTAGCAGCAAATTCTCCACCAGCAAGAACCACTCACATATTCTTTTAAAAATGTAAAAATCTAGTTTTTTTGACTAGTTATAAGGCAATAATCTCAGCGTGTAACCTGAAGGCTTGCAGGATAGCATCACCCACTTTAAATCACTGTTGGACCAAAAATTAATCTGGCAACATAAATACACACACAAGACACATCCACACAAATAAGCCATAGTTCTATGGTCACAGGGTCATAATCTCTTATCGCACGCACATACATAACCTACACACATATACAGTATATAATCACAGCTAAGCAGGAAGTGACACACACAGAGGAACAGAAACAGTGAATAAGTACGATACCTTAGCCTTAACGCATTCCTGCGGAGGAGCCAAGAGGAGAGAAGCAGAGAAGAGGAGAGTTATTATCAGCCTGGGTTATTGAAGAGCAGAGCAGGCTCAGAGAAACCCTGTAAAGCACTTTGCAAGTCATACTACGGGAAGAAGAGAGGGACATATCCTTTATAAAAGCTCAGACGCTATCAAAACAACAGAGGGTAGTGCACACACACATACACACAGCAGAGAAACATGAGGCGGATGCTGACATAAAAAGCCACAAAGCTAAGATATAAGGGAACTCGGGCACTTCAGGTGAACGGAAAAGCGGCTAATTATGCAACCAAATACAAAGGATTGGAGGTCATTTAGTTATTGAACAACTGAAATGCAATGATCAGCAAACTAGGAGATGCAAAAAACTGGTATTCATTGACTGAATGAGGGTCTCATGATCATTAAAGCCCCACAGTACCGGAGAGGAAGGGAAAAAGACAGATTTATAGAGACAAAATGTACCCAGTGTAAGCCAACAACAAGGCAGTCACTGTTCACTGGTCTTAAAGTCTCTATTGACAGAAAAACAAGTTTCATTTAAAGATTCATAATTATTGGGTCTATTAGTAATAAATACATTCATAAACAATTTCAAAAATTCTATTTATTTGTTATATATTATTTTTGTATTTCATATTTAAAATAATTTTACAGTAATTGCAATATTTGATTTGAATGATTTTCCCCATAAATATCAAACTGAATTACTGTTCTGACATGCATATATTTAATTTCCAATGTATAATCTATCAGAAGCAAAACTAGTTATCAGCAAATATATTGATGGGTGTGTAGTGGAACAGTAACCTTAACACACACACATAACTCATCCTGCACCATTCGCTACATGAATGACCTCAAATTATGCAGCCTGTTGGGAATCAATTATATCATTTGACAATGCAATAAATGATAAAATTATGATTTTCAATAAAACAAGAATTTAAACAAAGACATTGTTGTTTAATGTTACTAAATTTTGCTTAATAAACATAATAAACATCAAATTTAGATACTGTTCTGGCCAGTTGATGTCAATTTATAATTTTGGTTCAGAAGCGAAACAAAACAAAAATAAAAACAAAAAGACAAGAGGTGGACTTCTTTTAAAGTATAGGTTATACTGGAACATAACATTAACCTGTTTGGCTGTGGTCCACTGACAACCGCCAGCAGATCATTGAGGCAGCCAACTGTAAACACACTAAGATTAGTAGCATATAGCAATGCCTCAGGAACCCTCACAGCAAATTATCCAATAAAGAACCACTCATAATTCTTTTAAAAATGTAAAAATATAGTTTTTTTGACTAGTTATAAGGCAATAATCTCATACATAACCTGAAGGCTTGCAGTATAGCATCACCTGTCTCTTTAAATCACTGTTGGACCAAATTAATCTGGCAACATAAATACACACACACAAGACACATCCACACAAATAAGCAGTGTTCTCATGGTCACAATCTCTTATCCACATAGTGCATAACCTACACACACTACAGTATATAATCACAGCTAACGGAAGTGACACACAGAGGAACAGAAACAGTGAATAAGTAGAGACCTTAGCCATTAACGCATTCCTGCGGAGCAGCCAAGAGGAGAGAAGCAGAAGGAGTTATTATCAGCCTGGGTTATTGACAGAGCAGGCTCAGAGAAACCCTGTAAAGCACTTTGGAAGAACAGATACCAAAAGAAGAGTAGGCACATTATCCTTGATAAAAGCTCAACGCTATCAAAAACAACAAGAGGCAGCACACACACATACACACAGCCGAGACATGAGGCGGATGCTGACATAAAAGCCACAAAGCTAAAGATATAAGGGAACTCGGGCACTTCAGGTGAACGGAAAAAAGCGGCTAATTAGAACCAAATACAAAGTTGGAGGTCATTTAGTTATTGAACAAGCTGAAATGCAATGATCAGCAAACTAGGAGATGCAAAAAACTGGTATTCATTGACTGAAATGAGGTCTCATGATCATTAAAAAGCCCCACAGTACCGGAGAGGAAGGGAAAAAGACAGATTTATAGAGACAAAATGTACCCAGTGTAAGCCAACAACAAGGCAGTCACTGTTCACAGGTCTTAAAGTCTCTATTGACAGACAAATAAGTTTCATTTAAAGATTCCATGAAATGGCTTGACGAGAGCAGTTTTCTTTCCTATTGAAAGAGGATATTTGGGCTCCGCATACTGAATGGCTTTATCCTTTAAAAAAAGAAAGTAAATAAGCTTTAGTTTACATCAGTTTTGAACTACAGTAGATGGAGAGAGAGAAAAAGACTGTCAATTCTAAATTATCGCTAGACATGATCTCAAAGTTATGAACTAAAACTACAATTTTGACTGTATAGGGTTTACAGCACAATTATATGTGATATGAGTGTAAATTCAACAGATCCTCTCTGGTTTTGATAACTTGGGATAAAAAAAATTAAAAATAAAATACATAATGGTTTTATAACTGATGGGTTTTCACTGCAAAACACCACAAAAATGCCACAAATAGTACTGAAATTTGAGCAGAAATGTAATATATAATATTATATATAATTATAATATATACACTATTTGAATTCTGAGCAGCTTTGATCTGCTAAGTTTTTGCATTCCATATACTTTTTAGATTTAACCCTGTTTTTGTGTGGAGGGGGGCACACAGCTTTAAAAAGAATATCACATAATGTAAATAAGTTGTCACAGAACAAGAATATGTGAATAACTGAATTCTTGAGAAAAAAATTGTCAGAATAGAACCTTATGTAATTTTCTATTATCACTACACTAAATTATGAAAATAAAAACATTTCAAATAAAAGTTAAAAAAATATATAATAATCATTAAAATAAGTTTTTTTGTGCAGCAATAATAAAAACAAATCTAAATCTAAGATAGGACTATATAACAGTGAACACATCCTAAACATTAGGAACTTTCTATTTGGGTGTTATTCAGACTGTATGATATCCAAAAATGCTGTTTAAATGATTGCAGGAGTGTTGTGCGTCCACTAACATCACTGAGATGAATTAACTCTACCTCATCATTTGTCTTTGAGCTGTTCTGAATCATTGTGCATCTACAAGATGCCTCCAAATACAGTATGACAAATCTGAATCACGTCTAGGGCAGAAATGCTTAGAGGCTCAATTGAGTTCAATTGTGTAAGGCAGGCAGCGCAGAGTACAATTATTTAACTCTGGTGCCAGAAATTGAATCAAATTAATGTCAGTCAGCAAGTCTCTATAAGGTTATGTGAGATACTCTAGGCTGATGCATGATGTAATGTTTGTGAAGTGAATTTTCACTTTCGGCTATATCAGAGTATGGAAATCCCACCGTGGAAGCACTCTCAAAAACTCACGGATTAGCTGGAATGCCCGTCAGCTTTACATCCAATGTGCTTCCTCTTGAAGACGCTACTGTGAACTTTCTTAGCCTGCTACCACTGATCTGAGAACAAAAACATGGTCCAAATCGCTTCCCACAGACCATAACAACAAAAAAGGGAGCTGTTTGGGAAAACTGTGCAGCTGAGAAGATACAATGGTGGGAATAATTCTGGCGTCCACTTCTAATGTATCTCAGGGAAAAACTATTTAGCTCAATGATGCTTGAAGTATTTCGTTGAACTAAACAAAACAAGAATTTCCAAACAAGCTGAGGGAACACTGGCTTCTCTCCCGGGGGAATGGAAGGAATGCTGGGAATGAACTGCAGTAGATTTGGGAGAGAAAAATCAGGAATGTGTCTATGTGAGGGCCCAGCTTTGAACCTCCGTGAAACATCTGTCAAAAATTCACAAGATTAACGCGCAAAACATTATGAAAGCAAAGTTTTGCTGCCAAAACTGCTGGAGATATAGTAGAGTAAAATACAAACTTTTTTATCTCAAGGTGCAAGGTGCAGAAGGAAAGACACATCAAAAAAAATGATGTTTGTCTTGTTTGATTTTGTAATAAATAATTAAATTAAATAAATAATGAATATAAAAATATAATATGAAATAGAGTGCATGTGTTCTTAATATGTCAAAATTAAATTAAATATTTCCGTGCTGTCAAACGATTAATCGCATCCAAAATAAAACTTTTTTACATATACTGTATATATATATATATATATATATAAAATTTAATCAAATTTGGCAGTACTTAATTTAATGCTGGTTAATGTAATAACACAACAGCAAATAATAATAAATATAAAAACAAAAATAAATATATGTGTGTGTACTGTGTATATTTATAATATATAAATACATACACATACATTATATATATTGACAATATTTACATGTACGTACATGCATATATTTATATTCATACAATGTATATTATATATATACATATATTTAATATATAAACATTATATTTTGCCTAAATATATTCATGTATGGGTGTGTATTTATACATACATAATAAATACACACACACACACACACACACACACACACACACACAAATGTTTAAAAATTGGGATGCGATTAATCGCGATTAATCATTTGACTGCAATAAAATGATAAAATAATATAAAATAAAACAAAAAATTAAATAAAATTAGATTTTTTTTGGCAGTACTTAATTTAATGCAGGTTAATGTATTAACACAACAGCAAATAATAATAAATATAAAAACAAAAATAAATATAAAATAAAACGTAAATAAAATATGCATTAGTTATATATTTTATTTTTAAAAATGCTAATACTTAATTTAATGCAGGTTAATGTAATAACATAACATTAACCTGTTGATGTGACTTGACCCTCAGCTTTAAAAAGTAAAAAAAAATTGAGGCAGCCAAGGGTGTAACCACATCCAAGATTAGGTGAAACAAATGTAATCATTTTAACAATTATAATAAAAAAATTTATAATTAAGGTTGTTAACTAATATAAATATAGATTTTTGGAGTATTTTATTTAATCTGAACAAATGTAATTATACAAATACATAAATGTTTTCTTTCTTTCTCTCTTCTCTGTCTCTTTACTCAGCTGGGGCTCGATGATGTTGTATATCACACATACAGATGGTAGCAGTGCAGTGGATTCTCACTTCAACCTGGCCAGAGCACAGTGGGGACTGAGTGCATAAAACACCAGCACATCTTCAGCCAACACGGCATACTGACTGCAAACACATAGACAGAACCCCAGCTAACACCTACAGAGAGACCATATAACCGCCACCACAGCACAACAATGAAAATGAGCAGCTATAATGGAAACGAGTAAAGTATCTTGCACATACAGGCACAAACAAATTGCGTTGCTGCTAGGTAAAAATAACATTTAAAAGACTGGAAGAACAGTCCAAAAGTAAGGGGTAGGCATGAGGGTTATTTGATGTCAACTCAATTTTTTAGTAGTATAAAAGAGGCAGCAATGAACTGAAGAGAGCTTTCACTGCCTATTTTTACATTTTATAATGAGCCAGCACACATTTTAAACCTAAACTTGCTTTATAAAAACTCAGACTAGCTTTTTAGATTTTTATAAGGTAATGTACTATGCTGGCTTTAGTTTTAAGCTGCATTTCAATGGTACAATAATTTATTCTACCCTGCCTAATATAGAGAGAAATGTAAGTAAGCAACAGTCTGAAAACAGTCATTGGCTACATCCGAAATGCATGCTTCCCTATCATATAGTCCGTGAAATACAGTATGTGAAATAACTGCAAAATTATCTGCAGCGCTGCATACTTGCTAGCTTCCTTACTGTAAATACTTTTTTCTATACATTTTTACAAACTGATAATAGGTCTTAATAGGTTGGTTGTCAATGGTGCTTAAGTTGTTTTTTAACCCAGAATATTCCTTTAAAGCAGAAGATAAAACAAATAAATGAACACAACACCATGAGGATGGGGCTGCACTAGCTAAATGTACATTCTTACAGTAACAGAACAACAAATGCAAATATAGTAGCAGAGAAAAGTTCATAGGAAGGAAACAGACATCTTGTTCCTTTCACATTGGTAATACGAGGAAAGAGAAGTGGTTAATGTTACCAAAAAGAGTGCCAACAAACTTCCAGTAATGTAAAGCTTTACATAATGCTGTAGCATAAGTTTTGTGAGAGGAATATTTTGGTGCACATCTGATGCACTGCACTGTTATAATGAAGAAATGTTAGCTTATTTAATATTTCACGGCAGCAATCAAATACATTGAATATATTACTAGCCAACGTTATGGATAGACAGTGCTGCATGCCATGTATGACAGTATATACCTTGTAATGTTAGAAACGCATCAACTGGTAAAGATTTGCCTGCAGCATTTATACACCATAGATATATTAGCATCATTATTTGCATATAAAAGTGACAAAAAAAGATGAACTTGCACATATTAGCTATTTTACAGCTTTAAATGTGACTCATTTAGTTAGAATTAAGACTTTAATAATATTGAGTTATGCATTGAACAGATAACACTTGTTGCATCCAAATAAAGATAATTTTATACCAATAAAGCTTTGATTATATATATAGTAATTCATTGGGTTATAAAAAAGCTAAATGATTATTAGTATGATATTACAAATATATATTGTAAAACTGAATTATCAGTGTCACATGATCCTTCAGAAACTATTCTAAAATGCTGATCTGGTGCTCAAGAAACATTTATTTTTACCAATGCTGAAAATTCGTTTTTTGAAGAATAATATGGTGTTTTTTTAGGATTCTTTGATAAATAGACAGTTCAAAAGAACAGCATTTATTTAAAATATATACATATATTTAGTAAAATTATAAATGTCTTTCGTGTCACTTTTGATCAAATTAATGCATCCTTGATTGTTGAATTAATTGAATTATCCAAAAAATAAGCATAACTATTTAATACATAAACTATTCTTACCTGAAAATTCTGTACAAATAACTATACTATGATACCACGATCTAAAATCACTGATATTTTAATATCATATTTTATCATACCATCCATTCCTATGCATAAATGACATTGCAAACAAAAAAACCAAGCACTTGCAATGACGCATTTACCAGCATGTAAACAAACTGGAAAGCAAAGCCGGACAGGACCAGGGATGCCAACAGTCATACAGGGGAGGGCAAAAGAGAACCTGTACAGGTAGAGTTAAAATATATGACTAACCGTATGGTATCCCCGTGCTACGGGCGGCTTGCCGGCAGGATAGGGGTCTACGGTGTCGATGATGGTCTGTCGCTCGCCCTTCTGGTTGATTTTGCGAAACCTTCGGCGGGACTGCCGGTGCGATGCCTGCCGCTGGAAATACTCCTCATTCTCATCCATATAGTCCACCTGCAAACGGAGAAGCGATTTGAGTGAGACTTCCTCTCTCTCTCCCTCTCCTCACCCCCCACCCTCCTCCCACCCCTCTTACTGGTGCTGTGTAAAAATAGAAGTGGGTGTGCGAGCCTGTCTGTGTGAGTGTGTGTGTGTGGGCTGAGCCTCAAACACCTACGTCAAAGAGAGGCGCACAGCAGACTGAAAGAAAGGTAGAAAAGAGGAGATGTAGTTTCAGAGGAGCAGCTTGCAAGGGGCGTTCGGAGCCGAGTTGTGCATGCTATGCTGTTTTAACCTTGAAATTAAGAGTCCAAACCAAACCATGCATGTTCCGGATCAATATCTATTGTTTATCTTTGCTGGTTATTCTGTCACTGTGGCACCTAAATATGAAATTAAAATGTGCAAACTGTCCATGGCAGGTCTTTGAATGACTGTGAACGAGGGTGGCATCATGATACACATGATGGGTATAAGTTGCATATAAAAAGAGCCGGCCACTGTGACATTACGCCATAGAAAGTGACATGATTATCCCTCTGCCTTATTTTGCTGCAGCCTCACATTTCACACCCACTGCCTTTGGGATTACACATCAAATCTCTCGCTACCGTACCAACCGCTGCTATGGCAACTGCCGGCGAGAGCGAAGCAGTGGGAATATATTGGGCGGTGTGAGCGAGTGAGAGTGCAGTATCTATATCCTGCATCGGCCTGTAATTACAGGGCAGCATCGGCCAGTAATAACAGATGAGTTACCCAACAAGGGCACCATCAACTGTCGAGGACAGTGGCCATCGCCCAAACAGGAGATTACGATTATGAATTTGGCAGATGCCCTGTGAAATAGTTTTTTCCCAAATTCCAAATTCACTTTTTCTGGATTTTTTTTTTATGGTTAAATATTTTTTTTATTAATCAAAACCTAATTCATTGAAATAATAAAATGTACACAATTTAACAGCAATGTATTAAAAGTTTAAATTAAATGTGAATTTTTTATCTCCCTTAAATTGTATTTTTTCAGCAAATTCTGTGTTTTCTGCTTTCCATTTGAATGGTTTCATTATATTTTAATAATCAAAGGCATCTCTAAAGAGTTGATTACATAACAAAAAATACATTCTGGTAAACATTTTTTGGGGTTCATATTCCTTTAAAAATAATGTTTTTAATAATATTTTTATTAGTGTGGTAGTACTATCATTACATTAAGTCATACATTTCTGTCATGGTTTCTTCAAGTTAAACTAAACTATATACCTTTCTGTTTATATGATATGACGATAGTTTTTCTCAAAACAAATGGTAAAATGCTCATGAAGTGACTCTCAACAGTTCAAGAGATTATGTTCATGTGTTAATGTACTCATATTGAAGCGGAATAGGCTGACAATGGCGCGAGCACTTCGGTATGTGTTAGGGACGGGAATATTCCCCAATTCGCTCGGTGCATCAACAAAAAAAAGTTAACGATGCAATGCATCGGTTTAAAAAGTGCGCATCAGATACAAGTAGGCATTTGTATCCCGATGCATCGTTTCTAACATATTTGCATCAGTAAAAAATGATTTATTTATATATAATTACTAGTGGATGTGCTACACTTTTATAATTTAGAGAGTGACCAATATATGTGACCAATCTTTTATATGTAGATTGATTTTTTCCTCTCGAAACGGTTTCTCAAGTACGTTCGCTCATCACCGCTACGTGTGAATATGATGAATCACAACACCACGGAGACCTGAAAGTCATTAAAGTCCAAAACCTGACTTGAAATAACCTAACAAATCAATCGGGGCTAAAACAGTTACATAAACGACAATGTAAGTTCACATAGTCTAAATAATTTGTGCACGCTATTCTTAAGCAGCCCTTAATGTCGATCATGGATCAAATCGATCCACCATGACAAACTGCGAATACATTTGAGCTGTTTAATGCATTTGATACGTTTTGTTTTCCTCGGTGCATAACTGACATATCACGAATATATTTTTCATCTGTAAATGTTAGAAATGAATGGAGTGGGAGAGGGCTTATGCGAGTGGACGAGCTTCTGCGCGCATGCACGCTAAACAGACGGATCACAATAATTCTGAGTCAAATATGCATTTTATGATAGCAGTAACTGTAAAGGGACTATTGTAATGGGTAAATAAAATGTAAGCTAATAGAGTCCTAATTACTAAGCTCAGATGAGTTAATGAGTGTTTCTTACAGCAGTTAAATTTAGTTTTAATTTAGTTTGATGATTTTAACTTTTAGTTTAGTGATCGTTAATGCTTTAAAGAGCAATGCTAGATTGTAATGTTCTAATGCTATCGGTTCTAACTATAAAAGGTGCCGCTGTTATAAAACCAGAGAGAAAGGCTGCATGCTATGATAGTATGTGAGAGAGTCAGTGGTAATATTGAGTTTCTATTGGTCAGTGATAGAGGAGCTCAGCTTAGCCTGACAGTTTGCCTGCCCTGAACCAGATTAGCTTTCCAGTTTAAGTATTCACAGTGACTGAGGTTGATCTTTGTTAAATTTAATTTATGTAACCAAATTATTTGATAGCGAGTCAGACTAAATGAAATAAGCCTGGCCTATTTGGTAAACGTGTTTTATGAAACAGGCCTTGAGGCGTTAGAAGTCAGAAGGCAAGTTAATTTATGATTTGCTGTCTGTCTGAATCAAAGAAATACAAATTATCATATTTTTTCCATTGCATCGAATCGCATTGTGTTGAATCGAAATCGAATCCCACTGCATCGTAATAGAATAGCATCGCTAGCTGCTTCATATGTATCTTCAATGCAGTTTCAAAAAGTTGAAACATTAATACTGTTGCTCAACATTATTTATTTAAATATATTTTATTATGCAGAACAGAATTAATTCCTGTGATGGCAAAGCTAGATTTAAAAAAAAATATTCAAAATTCTAAAGAAACATTTCTTATTATTATGAATGCAGAAAAGAGTTATGCTGTTTATTATTTTTGTGTAACTTTGATTTATATATTTGATTAATAGAACACATTTTTTAAACAGAAATATTTTGCAAACATTTTAAATGTCTTTACTGTCACTATTGATCATATAAATGTGCTCTTGCTCAATAAAAGTATTATTTTTGTAATACCTTATGGACCATCAACATTTGAACAGTAGTGTACTCAGCATGCAAAAACATATAGGAGCCCATTGTGTCACACGTAGGCATATTTCCATGCCACCCCGAGAGCTTAACTAAATCTGAGGCTGCAAATGTAGATAAAGAGGGTCTTTCTTTACTCATGAACATACATCAGGAACTGAATATGTAATTTACTAGGATGCACAGAAGTGCTTGTGTTCCTAAATATAATTGTTTTAGGTATTTTGGCAAGGCGAGATCACTGAATTTAGGCCATGTTGAACATTAACCGCAGTGGGTTGAGTAATTTAAGAGGAACAAATCCACAATGAAATCAGCTTGTGGTAAAATGTAAACAAAGATGCCAAATTCAAACTGAGAAAGAGACAGGTGTGGAGGAGTACAGAAACATTTAAATGCCATTTATCATTATAGCAGTGCTTCCCAAATGCAACTTTAGTCTGGCTCACCTGATGCTAAACAAAACTAGAAAGCACAAATAAATTGCTCTCCTAATAAAAATATAAACAAATTCAATATAGCTGTTACTAAAATGTCTACAGCATCTGCTTGTAGCTTGTGTTCAGACAGCCACTTCCACATCAGTCTCGAAAAAATCCCACAAATTTTGATTGCTGTATTCATTAAATATTTAAATAATATTTATAATTCACAATGGCAAAAAGACACAGAATTTAAGTACTATGTTAAAATATTCACAAAGCCCATAGTCAGGCTGATTTCATGTACATTTAGGCATTTACATGTCTTTGCGGTCAAATGAGCAACATTTTAGAGTGTGTCTATCTCAAAGAAATAGACCATCAAAAAAATAAGACCATCTAGATAAGCTAGTCAGCTTATGTGCAAAGTAACAGCCAGTTGTTGGACATTCGACCATCGTTTCCTATCGAACCATCACATTTTCTTCAGAAAAGGGTTTTTAGTCAGTGCATTGAGAAGAGCTGAAATTGTTAGCTGCTCATGTAAGGTCAAATCTGACCTTGTGTGTCCCCCTGGGGGTGAAGCATAGCACACTGTGGGAACCACTGGGAAGAGGAATGAAACTACAGCACAAAACAGCAATTACATAGTATAATTAGTGAGAGTATGAAGTTAAGATGATTATCGGGTCCATGATTACTCACCACAATCATCTCGGATGGCTCTAGAACGATGCACTCGCATCCACGGCGTAAACTCCCAGCAGACCTTTTCCCAAAACTAGAGGAGACGAACAGGAGAGAGAAAGGTTATAAACCGCTCGACCGATTATGGAATCCTGAGATTCGGTGGGAATGAAAGCGTGCTCAGAAACTAAGCAGGAGGAGCACATATCCACACACTTGTGGCAGTGTTCCTGGTCTAGGCAGTAAGGCTCCACTGGGAAAGAAACTACGACCAGACTGGAAAAGTTCACCAAATGACATCACTGCCTAATGAAAGAAGTACAGTGCAAAGTGATGGAGCGTTTCAGTAGCAACACAAAAAACTCTATTGAAAATAGAAATATAAGGTGGAGTTCCAAACTAGATGAAGGCAAATACTCACTCAAGGTGGACATACCTTAACAATTTAAAATAGATACACATATGTGACCCTTGACCACAAAACCAGTCATACGTAGCACATGTATATTTGTAGCAATAGCCAAAAATACATCGTATGGGTCAAAATATTGTTTTATTATATTGTTTATATTATATATTTTATGCCAAAAATCATTAGGATATTAAGTAAAGATCATGTTCTATGAAGATATTTTGTCAATTTAATTCCATAAATATATCAACATGTAATTTTTGATTAGTAATATGCATTGGCAAAAACTTAATTTGGACAATTTTAAAGGTGATTTTCTCAATATTGTAATTTTTTTGCACCCTCAGATTCCAGACTTTCAAATAGTTATATCTCGAAATATGGTCCTAACAAACCATACATCAATGGGATGCTTATAGATCAGCCTTTTAGATGATGTATACATCTAAATAAAATAAAAAGACCATTATGACCAGGGTCACATATTTGGACTTCACTAAATCAATTGCAATGTGGAGTTAACAAAGCAAAGTCAGAGAATGGCATTTCTCAACCCCATTCCCTCTTTTTCACACAATCATTTTCTGTAGTAAGAAAGAAAATAAAATAGAAAATAAATAGGAAAAAGGCCAGACTAATCTCAACTAAAATAATTAGGGAAAAGGCCAAACATATAAATATGATAAAAATAAAATAACATGTGCACATCAAACAGAAATGAAATTTGTTTGTTTATGAGTCTTAACTGAGTCTGGCATAAAAACAGTGAGTTTGGGATGGGACTAGACAGGTGGGGTACATCTGGTGGTCTGTTTGGTGCTGTTTGCAAACTTCACCTTTCATCTGGTCTGTTGATTTACTATTAATGCTGCTTGTAAGAGCACTTTCTGCAGCTGAATGAGCTGCCAGGTGACACTTTGGTCCAAAGTTGACATGCTTACAGTGATTGAGCTGGGAAAAACTGCTACACACTTCAGAAAACTGTGACTGACAAAGCAAGGCTGATTTTACTAAGAAAATTATCTACATAAAACATAATTCCTTACAATGACAAGTTGCATGCTACTTTAAACGTTTACATTAGTAAAACGACACTTACTGTTGTATAGCTACTTGTACACTGTATGGGTTGCTGTAGAAGCGCAGCTGGCAGATATAGTAAATAGCTAATATAGCTAGACTAACAGGTGGGATTCCCTCTACATACATTGTTCCTCGTTATAAGACCACATACAATGAGCACTCTGTGTTGTAATGCTTTATGACTTTCCTTACAAGCTTCTATTTAAATACAAAACCTCAAGACTTGGTGTGTTCATTCATCATTCATGATATAACGTAGTTGATGATACGGTGGGTATGGTCTAAAACCACACTGAAAACCAGGGATTCCAAGTCTAATTTAAACTGCAAAATGCAATAGGAACAGAAAATTGGAATACATTTTCACCACACTTACAGATTATAGCTTTTTTTTTTTAGATGTGCTTAAAAAAAGAAAAAAAAATGCCTTGAGCACAACTAAATGAAAAGAGACGAGGAAAAAACTCTCTGGCTTATAAAATCCCAAAGTTTAAAAAGAAATTATTCTCTGTAGAAGCCAGAATAAAATTATATTAACACCAGACATTCATATAAAGTTTATTAACATCAGACACCGCACCGCATTCTTCGGTGATTGAACTCCTGGTGAGACGCGATGCCCACCCAGCCGGCCCCTACATTCCATATTACACAACATTCTGGGTGTCTGGAATGTGATTATGTGACGATCATGGCAGCCACTCTCACACAGCAAAGAACATAGGGGTCTCCAAAGTAAATAAGACTATTTTTCATCTCTCCATATTAAGCAGAGTAAAGAGCTGTTATGCAAGTGCTGTCGGTGGGAAAGTCAGAGGGGAGAAGGGATACATTGGAAGGCTTAAGGACATGCTGAAGTATAGTAGAATGGTAATGCAATAACAGGATTCTACTGTAACGCTTCAGTGAGTGCTAAACAGCTCTGCTGCCGCTCAGATCTGCACTTGCAGACACATGGCAACATAAAGCAGAGTAAACAGCATTTCAGGAGCATCAAAGCAACCCTGAACTGTTACTAGATAAAATGCAGGGATCGAGATGCTTGAGGCTTGATTAGCAAAGCTTGACACTTGAGGTATGATTACTTTAACCAGCATTTCAGCATTAGTATCAAGACAAATAATTATAATAAATTACATTTTAAAAATACAATATATATAAATTAAAAAAGCCCTTTAAATAGTTATTTGTTGGAAAATGTGTTCATAAAAATATTTAAAGTCATTTCTTAAAGTGATCTAATAGGGCACTTAATATAAAATAGTACACAACAAATGCAAATAAATAAAAAATACCTGTACCTGAAGAGGAGAGAGTTGTTACAAAATATGTCCAATGAAATCCATAAAGAATCCCGGCTTCTTGAAAATCATGCATACAGTTCCATACTTCAATGCCCTTTCTTAATATTCATACCCACACACTGCTACCACACTAAACACAAACACGATTTCCTGAACGCCACAAGATAATCCAACTTCACGTACGCTGCACTCTGTCCTGACAGCTCCGTCTACCGCCTTCATATGCGTTGGGGAATGTGCGTTCTTGAGAGTCAGTGGTGATCGACTGAAGCCAACAATCCTGCCTGCCTCTTACTTCCTGTGGAGCCGAGAGGGAGGGGTTGACCTCTACCCTCAAACAACATGACCTCTCAACTTAACTCAAGACCTGTAGTGATCAGACCGAGAAACGCCCAGAAAAACTCTAAAGGGCAACCTGGGGAATGGTAAAAAAAATTATAATAATTTGCTTCAAAAAGCACTATTCTTAATACCAAAAATTCAAAACAATCATAATTAATTGTAATTATAATAAGTAACTAATGAAAATAAGTTACAATTCACAAACAAGCCACTAAATATAAAAACAAGTTAGTTGAAGATTGAAATACTAAGTTAAGAAATTGTGGCTAACAAACGAGGCATGTTGATACATGTAGGGAGTAACTTGTATCGTCTGGGACCGAGTCACATATCAGATGTTGCAGATTATATTCTCATGAAGTACATTCATATCACTTCAGGGAGGAACAATAAGGCTTTCAAAGCACTCCCATGGGAAAACCACCTGGGAGTTTGCATGTGGTTAAGTGGAAACAGATAATAATAATTAAAAAGAAACATCTTACTGAAACTGAAAGAATTTAAAAGCTTGCATTTTATCAGAACTTTGAATAAATATAAAAAAGAGTCATGGAAAATGTGAGCATGTAAATAAATGTAACTCCATTTAAAAGTATCTGGTTTGTTTTGTTAAGCAAAACTGCAAAAAAAAAAAACATTTGAAGGACATGTAGCGTGAACACTTTGGTGCAAATCATTAAAAAAATATTTAGTACCTAAAATTTTGTAGCAAAAAATCATTTTAGTACCATGCACCATATCAAAGTATCATATCAGCTAACAAAAATATGTTCTAAGAACATTTTCCTAACATTCTTATTCAGGTATAACATTTTTATTTATGAATGTTCACTTAACATTTACAATGTCAAATTTTTTGAAGTTTCAGAAAAATTCTGGAACGTAAATTGAATGTTCTATTTTTATAATTTTGCAAACATCACAGGATCACATTTGAATGTCCTTCTGGAATTTAAAGAAACATTAAAAACTAAAATAACAAATGTGCTAAAGTTTTGAGAACATTAAAGACTGGACAACTCCAAACAAACCTTCTACTAACATTACAAGAAGAATGTTCATAACTTTGAGAGAATCTTGTCAGAACATTAGCCAAAGTTCCCCGTTAGAACAGATAGTTTGCCATAATTGTACCATGGTAAAGCATGGGTAAAAATCTCTAGAAACTGTGATTATCAATGTTTTCCCAAGTCTTGCAGTCAGAAATAGTTAAGAAAACAATGGATTTACTGGAGGATCAGACTTAACAGAGTTTATAACAATAGAAACGATTGTTGGTAGTTAAGCCTGCAAAACCATTTTAAAGGGCTTGGACTTGTTGCATAAGTACTGGCATGAGTACCAGGTGATACTGCCACCTCAAACTCAACTCTGACTTCTACCAGCACTTTGTACACCATAATGCGTTTAATGATGGGAATAGCGGTGCAATTAAACACTTGCATGCTGCATTTGTTATGAGTGAGAGTTTCAGGTGCGATTAAACAGAAGAGTTATACAAAATCTGAATTAAAGTGAGTGCTTTTGTTTGGAAAGAAACTGGAAGCAAATAAACACACGTCATGTGCTAAAGGAAGCCGATAAGATGTTACTGGAGATCTGGTCTGTCTCAGACAAGAATCAGTACACAGGGTAGCTATGATGCCTCTTGCGGGAAAAAAAATGTCAATTTGCATGCTATCAAGACATTGTTTATGAAGTGCACCGCTGTCCTGTTGGTTTTCATTCACTGGACGCTTGAGTCACAGTTTATTAAAGGAGCAACACATCACATCTCTCTCCATGTAGCCAAACGAGAAAGAGAGGGAGGGAGAGACCTGCTTTTTTCATTGCCATTGTGATAAAATGACATATACCCAACTACAAGCCAATTCTAGTGCATCTCTGTCAAGTGTTTTTGACAAGTGTTTATCTTTCTATGCTTTTAAATTATGCCTAGTCAATATGTTCTTTCTGTTTGTACACTTCATTTCTGTCACACCAAGTTCTATGCTACAGGTAGATTATAGTGTGCCAAGCAAAATATTGATCCTCGATAATGATGGTAGTCTTCATTTGCATATGGGCCTTGCTAAAGTTATGAAGTTTGCATTAGGTAACAGATTACATGCCCGGGTCAGAAATGAAAGGGATAGATCACTCAAAAAAATGTAGCTTCTGTCATAATTTACTCACTGTTATTTTGTTTTAAACCTTCATGACTTCCCATGAGATGAATTGTTTCATAACTGATACATTTTTCAAAATTGATACTTTTATTGAATTCAATTGTTCAATTCAGCATTCAATTGTGAAACAAGATTAGAAACAGTCTGTATTGTATTGTACTACATTAATAAAGGCAACTTGACTTTCCTCACTACAACAGTAAAATGAGATGTTTTGACTCAAATGCACTATAAACTTATAAAAGTAGTCCATTCAGTTTGACTTATATATTCAAATCTTCTGAAGCAGGACAAAAATATTTACATGATATGCTTATGGTGCTTTTTGAAACTTGAAGATGATACCCATCATGCCTCTGGGGAAAAATTACCAAGTCATTCAAAATTATTTTTTTTCTGTTCCAAAGGAGCAACAAAATCATACTGGTTGAAATAACAAGAGGGTGAAAAAATGTATGGAAAATACTAAACAAATAAAGCCAAAAACTATACACACTCACAAAATGCCACATTTAATTCTAAAAAAACATTTTTCTTATAACTTGCGATATATATTGTACAAATTCTTGTTCTATTATTTGTAACCTTTAATATAATTTTCAATTTGATAGCTCTCATTAATCTAATTATAATTACACTGTATTAAGATGATTTATTTTTATGAATTAATTATATTTAAAGTATCTGATAAATTATGACACCACATTTCTGTAAAATACAAAATGTGGCACTCGTAAAAGTACAAACAAAATGCATCTGAAAGTCCAAATATACATAAATTGCCCCTTAATTTTTTAAATAATATATTTACATTTACATTTACCAGGGATGTTAATAGTAAATAATAAATAATAGTAATAACAAAAACATAAAGTGGATGTTTGAAGATACTTTCATTAAATGCAATTTTAACTAAATTGGTCCCATGCAGTCACATATTTTGATGTTTGTATCTACACTTGGGCCATTAAGTGGCAAACTAGGATTAGGACATGCACGGAGATGGATATTTACTCTTCTTAAGGTTAAATGTTACATATTTTGTTCATTCAGAATTGGGTTTTACATTTCCAAATCATGTTCATGCTCCAAATCAGTAGTGAGAACTTTTGGAGAAAGAAGAAAAGTACAAGCTTAATATACATAACAGGATAATTGAAAGGGTATTCAGGGTGTGTTTTCTGATTTCCAAGTGTGAATGTTTGATATTGAATGCCATTCGGGTAAGGGACGTACCTGGAGCGTGGCAGGAACATGGACTCTTTGATGAAGACCGATCCAGAAAGCAGAATGAACCAACACGTGCCAATGTCATCCGGACTGTGTGAGACAAAGAGAAAAATGTCACACGGATTCCAACAGGAAACAAAACATGCTTATTTCTAACATGTGGTCTGCTGTATGGTTAGAGTAGAAGTAGCTGACACAGACACACATAACATCAATGCTTAATGTAAACACTGTCATCATTTTTGTTCTATGATATACTCCTTTGCACAGAAAAAGACGACAAAGAGATTCCCAGAGGAAAACAGTGGACAGAGTGATCAACAGGCCAAGTGCCAAACACACCATCGCTCTTCCTCTTGTAAGTGATGCCATTTGAAATGTGACTGTGTTATTTCCTACACACACACACAAATCAAGCACTGACACACAATCCCCCTCGACACTCCTTTTTTTCAGGTCACAGAGCAGTCAAGAACGCTAGACATCTTCCGAGGCATGCTGGGTCGACGCCAGAAACGTCCTTCTAGCTCCCGGCGAGCCCCGCTCCGTGTCTGCCTCTCCAGTAAGTGTTAAAAGCGGAGATGTGAAAAGAGGGGCAATCCAATGAGCATCGGACATCTTGATCACTGAGTCAGAACAGCCGATACACACTCCAGTGAGATAACAGGCCCAAAGCAGTGCTGGGGTTTATGAGCTGATAGACACTCCTAACATGAAGCAAAAACTATCACACTATCACAAAATGCCACATTTAATTCTTTCGATTTAATATGTTTTGTCTGCACTGAGATTTCTTGTATATCTTGATCTTATCACACAATTCACTGGAATACTCTAGTATGATTGGTCAATCATATAGCGTGCAACAGTCGGGTTCAAGACAGAAAAATACTATTTATTTTCCCCATGGGGAATCCATTTTTTATGATACTTATAAACATTTAAAAACAGAACAAGGTTGTGAATCGATATATGCTTGCTAAAAAATCCTTCACCAAATGTAATGTTCAACCCTTTACAAATTGCTTGTAAATGTTGTAATGCTATTTTAACAATATTAGATTCAGTCTTGCATAAGCTCAGATTAATCAGTTCCAAAACAATTATGTAACAAATGGTAATAATACAGCAATAAATGTATAATATATTTCTGCAGGCCACAAGGGGGAAAAAGTTTTAAAAAGTACAGCAATTATCAGAACATTTTGGGAATTTCGTTATACCCTATGTGAGTCAGTAATTCAGTTTTAGTCCAGTGTGAAAACATTAACTCATGTTGTCAGGAAAATACAATTCTCTCTGGGTCATTATTGTATTTAAAAGTTGAAAACTACATCACCCATGATTCTGCAAAAAATCTACCAATCAGAAACTCCCATGAAGCACAACAAATGACATAATGGATTAGACTCAATCTCCCCACATTCTGTTAAACTATATATACAGGTTTTTCACATACATATTTAGCAATAAACACAAAAGGTTGTTTTTGATACACACAATCGCCAACTTTAAATTAATAGATTTTTTCCCAATGCTTTATGAGATTGTAGTTCTTGATGTATGTTTTTTTTTACAGATTTTCGAATACTTCAGTTAAATCAAATTTCGTAATGTCATGCATCACCTCATAGCTAGATGGTTTGGTTCATGACTTATCATTTTTTAATAAAGAGTTTTTGAAAATTCCTATGGGAAAAATACTTCCGGAACCAAGTCCACTATGTTTCCTAATCTTCTCCGTCATCCATGGCAACTCTGTATATGAGAACGCTCATTCAGTAACTGAAACCGGCATCCCTCGTATCACACCACAGAGTTGCGCTTACATTTCACACAAACACAACTACTGGCATCTTGTGTGTCAGTTATTGATTGCAGTAAAAAACACCCAAGAACTTCAGTGTTAGTTTTTCTGTAATACAGTTTCAGTATTAGTCTTGTTGCTCCGACATTCGTTTTGTACATTATAATATAATAAGAATGATTTCTTTCCTTAGCAAAATATTTACAATGATATGCAGATACAACCATAATTTGAACAAATTAAAATGTGACGTTCACACATTTAATTGTTGAGTAGCCACATGCAATTTCCCTTATTAAATTTTTTTTTTAAAGTGCAAATTTGTTGACAGATTGATTTCTGCCTCATCTAAGTTAAAAACACTTCTCCAAACTTCTGGATGTTTGCCTTTAAACGAAAATCCTACACACATACATACACGCAACATCGTCTCTATAGGACTAATGAGGCAGCTCCTGGCTTCTCTCAAACGCAGCACGAGCACTGCTTGCTTTTTTCGTTCTCTTTCTGCATCGCTCCTTTCATCATTGCCGCTTCTGCTTCCTCTTTTAATCGTTTTTTCCCGAGCGTGCGCAGACAAAAACGAAACACTCAATTATTAATCAGCAGAATGCAGAGAGAGAAAGAGAGAGCGGGAATGATGGAGAGTGAGAGACGGAGAGCGGGAGGATGTTCTGCACCATCAACAGAGCAACGCTGACTGAACTGGGTCACTGAAACACTCTTCCAACGCTCATCAAATGCTCATCAAGCACACAGCAACAGCCTCCAGCCCCTCAGGAACGACTGGGGAGCAGAAACGAGAGCAGGAAGTCAGGCAAGGTTTGGAGGAACATGGACTTCATGCATTCATCTTTGGGGTTATTTATCTGCTAATCTACAGTCAACCGAAAAAGAATTTTTGGTTTAAGGTTACAATTATCAGACAAATATTAGTTGATATTATTATTATTTGCCTTTTATGAAAGTGTTCATCACTTTAAAAATGCATACCATGGTAAACATGGTACAATGCCATAGTTTCTCCAGATACTGTTGCTATAGTAAAACTTGGAAAGCTTCTGATAACATTACACTTTATTGTATTAACCATAGCAGCAGCTATTATTGCATTTTAATGCAATTTTCCAAAAACCATGATAAAATTTGTGAGGGCATCAGTGGATATGTACAAAAAAATGAAAAGGGAAATGTAAATAAAAACATGTCCGTTAACTGAAATGAAAATAAAAACATATCTGAAAAAAATATTACACCGTATATTAAAAAAACGTCAATATATACAACCAACTTCATTAAATATAAATAAAACTAAACCACCTGAAATATTTAAAGTATAATGGTTAACTTTGATAGCCATAAAATATAAAATTCTAAAACTAAAATAATATAGAACAAAAGTTACTGATATCCTTACAGTACTTCCAGTAATATTTAATGAGCAATTATGAGTATTATTATCGGTGTTGTTGATGTGCCTGCATTTCTTGTCTGGGCTGTGTGTTTGTGCTCAGCGGCATCTCTGAGAGTCCCAGCAGGAATACAGAAAGAGTGATGGGGAGAGGGAAACCTTCTCTATACCAGCTGGTGGCCACGACTGTATGAGAGAACCCTTCTGCTGAGCTGTGTGTGTGTGTGTGTGTGTGTGTGTGTGTGTGTGTGTGTGTACCTGCATCAGACCAGGGTAGAGAATGATGGATCACCCAGCACTCCTGCATACACAAACTCACATACAGACACACTTTTATGTGAATGTTGCCTGAGTACTCAAAGTCAACAGCTATTCTTACACACATAAAAGGCTTTTATAGGGTTTTATTTCTATTGAGGCTGTTCAGTGCAGAGATGGCATGATGACAGCAGCTTTACTAGAGTGACAACACAAATGAACTCAGTCATCTTACTATAAATCTCAATTTCTACAATAAGAAATTAGTTAAATGGCAAATGATTTATTATCATCATTATTCTATTTTAATCTACTGATCATTTTCAATAGATTTCTATCCTTACAATGTTTTATTTTTTATTTTATGTATTTATTTTTTGGGGGGGATGTTTGACTTGATTTTTTTGTTTATATATAAACACTACTGGTCAAAAGATTTAAATAATTAAGTTTATTATGAAGTTATACATTATATTACGTTAAAATTACGAAGGCTTTTATGCTCACCAAGGCTGCATTTATTTTATAAATACAATACAACCAGTAATATTGTGAAATATTATTACAATTTTAGGTAACTTTTGTATGTGAACATATTTTAAAATGTAATATGCTGATTTGCTGCTCAAGAGACATATATTTTGATTAGGAAGTAAACACTTATTTAGCAAGGTCACGTTAAATTTATCAAAAGTGACTTAAGATAATTATGATTTTAAACATGATTTCTATTTCAAATAAATGTGGTTCTTTGGAACTTTCAAATTATCAAAAAATCAGAGGGGGAATGGATCACTGTTTCCATATTAAGCAGTTTGGTGAGCATAATGTATATATATATATATATATATATATATATATATATGTTATATGTGTGTTTGCTATAAATCATTTAAGTTCATTTTTTTCCTCATTATATGTACACACATATATTGACAGATAAAACACAGAATTGTTGACATTTTGCAGATTTATTAAAAAGAAAAACTGAAATATCACATGGTCCTATAGTATTCCTAAGTAATTAGTTCGGTGAACTTTGAATTGAAACAAGGGAAGGAATATAGATCCCTGCAGCTTCTATTGTGAGAAATTGAGCCTGTCTCTCTCTCTCTCTCTCTCTCTAGCTGAGCCATTTAAATAGTTCAGTCCTTTGTAATACTTAAATTGGTCAATCACATTCCTATTATGATATTTATGTTAATTTAATTTAGAAATATGATTGGAACATCTTATTTTTGTTAAATTCAAGTTTTAGTAAATACCAAGCAGCGCAAGTTTGATCAGTTTATCTTTCTCAAATCAATAACTAAATAATTAACGTCATAATATTTTAAGAATAAAGTCAAAATTACGATCATAAAATCATGTTACATTGCCTGAAGTTAAAGTGAAAATTACACCTGTATATTGACCAAAAATTATAATAATAAATCACAGAGCATCCAACCTGTCATTCTTCAAATTTAACACGAAAAACACACATATTTTGTATAAATATAATATATCAACCAGTGGAAATTATTATTTCAGCAAAAAACTAATAATTTGAATGCAGGGAGCTGCACTTGTCGCTGAGTGGGAAACAGGAAGTGAAGGCAGAGAAGCACTCTGTGGAGTGCATCATTTTGTTAACTTTGGTTTATTATTTTGAGTTGTTTGAGAGTGTAGATGACAACAACCCTCTCACAATATATTGTTTAACAGGTCTATTGTTCACGCAATCAGCCTGCACGTATCAGAAGTCCGTTCTCCGTGGTTACAAAATGTGTGTGTGTGTGTGTGTGTGTGTGTATGTATGTGTGCAAACTTGCCCGAGTGCCGACAGTGCAGTTTGTGTTCAAGCACGGAACAGAAGATGCTCTAAAATAAAACAAACAAATATCCTGTTGATCTGTGCATCTGTACTCCAGTATATAAATTCAATATAGATTAATTATTGCTAAAGTTACTTGCCAAGAGGGGTAGTTTGACATACTTCATGTATTTTGTCAGAGCACGGCTGTCTGTAATTCAAGACATTCAACCACAGAACAGAACACAGAGGTATGTACTGAAAGGAGTTGTCTTTCTGAATCTTTCCAAATGCTTTAATCGCTTACATTTTTAAACAAACAAGGCTTAAAAACGCATGCAAATGATACAATTTAGTGACCACCTGCAGTGGCCCGATCTGGCAAGTGACAAATCCGACTCTCATGTCATTAGTTTGCTCAAATTTACTCAAGCCCTGATACACCTAGTTTGAAAATAATCGCACAACCTAATCGATATTCTGTAATTAAATAGAATATTCGAATATTTGAAAATTGTGACCCTTAATCTAACATATATATATATATATATGTATATATATGTGTATTGTATATATATATATATATATATATATATATATTTCATTTCCATATAGTATGTTGACGTAACGTTACTAAAATAACTAATATGCATTCATATATATAAAAAAAACAAGGTTTGATTTTCAATAATTTAAACCTGGAAATAAACATACTTTGTAGTATTGTGAGAAATTGTAAGCAAACAATAAAGTTACGTAAAAATACTTCTAAGGCACAAACATGTAACACTTGTCAAGTCCTTTGTACAAAACTTAAAATTCCAATCACATTCCTATTATGATATTGTGATGTATAACAACATATGTGTTATGATAACTATTGTAAGATTGAACCCTAATGTTGACATTAAAGCAATTAAAGAAATTTCTGGAGCTTCACACATCTGGTAAGAAATGAAAAAGTAGTGTATTAAAAAAAAAAAAATACAAAATTGGTAATATATTGACCACTCTGATATAAATCACAGAGAAATCTCCATCATCTGTCTTCATTTATGATGTGAATGTCTAATTTTTGTTTAAGAGCATAATTAGCATGGGCATGAAAAAAGTCCCTGAACAAAGTCCCCTGAGGTTTTCCACTTGTTTAACAAATTTAAACACTGCTTAAAGAGTATTTACAGAAAGCAGAAATCAATGTGTCTCAGGAACAACGTTAAAACTTTTAGCACTAATATTCTTAGAAACCCCAGTGAGATATTATTGTCCTTCCAACCTGCTCAAAAACAAAGCATCAAAAGCATCCCTTTATAGCACTTCGTAAAGCGTGATGTTGTGTATTCGGCACTAGCGGTTCAGAAGCTGTTGCAGTGGGAGTGGTTTGTTCCTGAGGGAAATCAGCAACAGCACACACAAGTCTGAAGATTATTATTAGTGCCGAGCTTTAAAGCAGCGAGCTGTATAATAATACAAAAACAGTGGAGTGAGTCGCTGAGGAACAGCGTCAAGGCTGGTGTAGCAGACTCAGTGGAGTGGTAGTACTTAAAAATTCTGCCACTGGGAGTTTTGAGAGTGTATGGATGAAAACAACCACCACAAACAGATGACTAACTCACACAGTTATACAAATCCACAACTATTAGACGAACAAAAATTATAGGCATTTGCCTATTAGACAAGGCAGACAAACTTGCATTCCAAAATAAAGTTTTTGTCGTCATCACCCAGCAGCCAATGAACAGCAGGATGCCGTACAAGGTCTGACTCCTGCGGTTTTCAAACACAAACTGATCAGCTGTGTGCAACTTGCTAAAGCCAATCAGATCAAATGTTTTGTCAAATTGTTGTCTAATTCAAGACACCAACCAACAAAGAGCAATTAAGTCAGACAGAGGTATTTTAGTTGAAAGCTGTTGCATTATTTTTCTGAATCTTTCCCTAAGGTCTACTTTTTTTTGTAAACCCAAAACATTTTTTTTTTCTTATTTTAGTTGAGCACTTTACTCATTCTTACAGCCTTCAAGTTTACTCTCATGTCTAAAATTAGTTTGCTAAAATTTACTCATGTCTAAAATTAGTTTGCTCAAAGTGTTCATACATTCAGTTTTCACTACAACAGAAATGCAAGAATTTCTGAGCCATTTTTTTTAGCTTAATCTTTTCACATTTTCAATTTAAACTGGGATTGTACTATATTCAGACTGTATTGAGTTCAGGTTTGACCTTTAATGTCACAAAACAAACAGGAACCAAAGATTTTTGTTGCCATTTGTGCCAAAAATGCTGAAATGCATCTAATTTCACCATATTCATTTTTAAAGATTCAGGGAATAATGACTTCAATATCTTAGTTTTTCTCACACATATAGTTATATGGCTTTAGAAAATGTAAACCATTATTCATAAATTTATTTATTACTATTTACTATTACCAGCACTTGATATCCCTATTCCCTTTTGAAAAACAACATATTTAGGATGTAGAATGTATTTTATTAATTTATTTTAATATAAACATGTGTTTAATAAAAATAAAATTCAAACAAAACATCATTATGCACTCTGAAAAAATATTTTTATCACATACATACATATACAACCCAAATTCCAGAAATGTTGGGACGTTTTTTTACATTTGAAAAAAAATCACATGAGCCAATATTTTATTCACAATAGAACATGATAACATAACAAATATTTAAACTGAGAAATATTAAAATTGTATTCACAAAATGAGCTCATTTCAAATGTGATGCCGATTACAGGTCTCAAAATAGTTGGGACGGGGGCTTGTTTACATGGTGTAGCATCTCCTCTTCTTTTCAAAACAGTTTGAAGATGTTTGGGCATCGAGGTTATGAGTTTCTGGAGTTTTGGTGTTTGAATTTGGTCCCCTTCTTGCCTGATATATGTTGAAGACTTTGTGGTTGTCTAACATATTTTTCGTTTAATGATGCGGCAACTGTTCTCTATAGGTGAAAGATCTGGACTGCTGGCACTCTTCTACTATGAGGCCATGCTGTTGTAATAGCTGCAGTATGTGGTTTTGCATTGTCCTGTTTTGAAATACACAAGGGCTTCCCTGAAATAGACGTCATCTGGAGGGGAGCATATGTTGCTCTAAAACCTATAAATACCTTTCAGCATTCATAGTGCCTTCCAAAACATGCAAGCTGCCATACCGAATGCACTTATGAGGGCCCCCATACCATCAGAGATGCTGGCTTTTGAACTGAACGCTGATGACATGCTGGAAGGTCTCTTTCCTCTTTAGCCCGGAGGACATGGCGTCCGTTATTTTCAACAAGAATGTCAGATTTAGACTCGTCTGACCATAGAACACTTTTCCACTTTGAAACAGTCCAATTTAAATGAGTCTTGGCCCACAGGACACGACTGCACTTCTGGACCATGTTCACATATGGCTTCCTTTTTGCATGATAGAGCTTTAGTTGGCATCTGCAGATGGCACAGCAGATTGTGTTTACCGACAGTGGTTTCTGGAAGTATTCCTGGGCCCATTTAGTAAAGTGAATGACAGAATCATGCCGATGAGTGATGCAGTGTCGTCTGAGGGCCAGATGACCACGGGCATCAAACAAAGGTCTTCGGCCTCTCCGAAACATCCCTTTTATAGCTAATCATGTTATAGACCTGATGTCAGTTAACTTAATCATTTGAAAATATCTTGCTTTTTCAGCCCATTGTAGCCCCTTGCCAACTTTGAGACCTGTAGCAGGCATCAAATTTAAAATGAGCTCTTTTAGTGGATAAAAGTGTAACATTTCTCAGTTTAAACATTTGTTATGATCGCCATGTTCTATGTGAATAAAATATTGGCTCATGTGATTTTAAAGTCTTTTAGTTTTCATTTTTTCAAATAAAGAAAAAAAACGTCCCAACATTTCCAGAATTTGGGCTGTGTATATTTACACACAGTATTTGTATATAATGTATTTTGAAATGTTTTTAATTTAAGTCATGAAAAATAAATTAAATTAAATACATTTCAAAATACATTATATACAAATGTATTTTGAAATGTATTTAATTAAAAATGTCAATATTTAAATTAATATCAATAATGTATTTTGAAATGTATTTAATTTAATTAATGAAAAATAAAAATAAAAATAAATGCATTTCAAAATACATTTAAACATTTTAAACTTTAGAGTTTTGAAGAAAAACCTACTTTAATTTGAAATGCCCATTTCTATGGAACACTAGCTAATATTACATAGAATCAACTGACACAAAATTGACCTAATTTGGCAGCAGTAATTAACAGCCCATGGCAGCAACTCCACTCTTACAAAGGCACAAAATACTAAATGCTATCAGATTCAATGAGTAAATGAGATGTTCCCCTTCATGGACAAGGGGTAGTGGCCCACGGATGGAAGCACACACACTTCATCGTCCTCCAGGAGAAAATAAAAATGGAGTGTGAAATTGGAGGGTAGTGTCTGGGTCCACCCAAGAGAATATATGTGTGTGTGTGTGTGTGTGTGTGTGTGTGTGTGTGTGTGTGTTTGTGTGTGTATTGGGCTACAGGACCAAAAAAGCAAGTAGTGTTTGGCATCAGACAAAGCCAACATAAACTTCAAACAGTTTCGAGAGGATACAAGCAAGGACTTTTTAAAAACACACGTGCCAGATGAAGGGCGAATCTAAAGTGGGTCAGTGTGTCTTAGATGTTGTAGATCAATAGCTGTGTGTGTATCACCCAAAAACCCTGTATCCATCATAATGCCATTTTCAGCTACTAGGATCCTCATTATAACACAACAGAAGGCTCATGCAGCGCTGAATATAACACTTTGCTTCAGCGAGTTCACATCTCACCTTTGTAATTTGATAAGTCTTCTCAAAAGCGGGCTATATTTATCATAGCTTCTGGTGGTATGATCTTTGAAGATTATTTGTGGTTATGCATTGCACATCCAATAAAGGCTTACAGAAGCATAATGGCTTTAAACAAAAATGAATTGGATGGAAAGCATGGTTGTTACTCACTAATAGAGCACTTCGTTGGCTTCATGTCTTTCGTAGCGGACGGTTTCACACATCATCCTGAAAAAAGAGGACAAAAGGGAGAGAGAACTATAAATCAGTGACATATCCAAACTTAATGGTTCCAAAAGAAGCAATGAACCTCATATTTTTGTCTGTGATTATGAAATATATTGTGCTGTGAAACCAAAATGGAATTCAGGACCAAAACAGGTCTGGTTGGCATTGTGTTTGAAAAGAAAAGCAATACAGGCTGCCTGTTGTTAAGAACAGCATGGAAAAAGACAAACTCTGTTTTTGCATGACATATTTCAGGGTTGGTTTATGCCACAAGTACTGATTAAGCAAACTCAGATTTATCGCCACAGAACAAAACATTCCAAAGGACAAAAATATTCTTCAAAATATATTCCCTAAAGTTCAGCTTGGTTGGGGGTAGAAAGTCAACCAAATCCATCTGACACATTCCTGAAGATGTGTACGGACCACTGCAGGGGTGTTGGAGGGGTCAGGTAGAGTTTGGAATGTTCTAGAACACTGTGGTCAAGTAGCAAAGTATTTCCCCCCCGATATTCATATCCACGTGTATAAACAATAACGTGAAATCCTTGAGAAGGCCATTTTAAGGTCGATTTAAGATCCATAAGAACTTCATTCATCTTCAGAACAGAAATTAAGATATTTCTGATTAAATCGGAGATCTTTCTGACCCTGCATAGACAACAACGTAACGGACACGTTCAAGGCACAAAAAGGTAGTAAGGACATTGTTAAAATAGTCCATGAGACATCAGTGGTTCAACCATAATGTTATGAAGCTACGACAATACTTGTGCACAAAGAAAACAAAATTTAATTTATTCAATTTTCAAGTAATATTCAAGTATTCTGTGCATTGCTGTCTATGCAGGGTCAGAAAGCTCTTGGATTTCATCAAAAATATCCAATCTGTTTTGTGAAGATGAACAGAGGTCTTTTGGGTTTGGAACGATGTGAGGGTGAGTAATTAATGACAGATTTTTCATTTTTGGGTGAAATATCCCTTTAATTAGCAAAAGAAAACAAAACAAAAAAAAGACATAGAACTGATCAAATATTGAGAAAACAAAAGCAGTCCGAAATTGTTATTAAAAAAAAGTAAAAATAATTGTTCACAAATTATAAAAACAACAAATCTCTTAACATGAAATATATTACAATCTGACTTTTTGCCACATAAAATAAATAATATAAAATGAGTAATACATTTACACTAGAGAAAAACTTAACTAAAAATAGCACTCCAAAATTGACATTAAAAAGTAAAAATAATTGTTAAAATTATAAAACCAAAAACTTTTTTTTTTTTTTTACACCTGGTTTTGTAAAAAAAATTAAATAATGACTCAATCCAAATATGACAATACTGTCTTTCATGCATCTGTATGCATAACCCAACATCTATCATCTGCTTGACCTCAAAAATATTTGTGCATTTTTTCCATCTGTTTATCAAATCCTTCCTTCAGTTTTACCTCAGCTGGTGTTCCCGAAGATTGGACAGCGCCTCCATTCCATGCAAGTAGGAATAAACGATCTCCAGGTCCTGCAGGTAAGAAGAGAAAGAAAGAGAAAATATCAAAATCTATTAATCTGTAAAAGCACACGCTCTCCCACGATTCTCAGAAAAGGACGAGAAGACATTTATATCACGCTGAAAGGAGAGCTACAGAAAATGGCACTGCTGAAACATATGGAGAAATGCAGTTACAGAACTAAAATTAAATACAGAAAGACCGGGAGCAACATTTAAATGTAAGCAAATAATAATATATTATAAAAAACAAATGATGGTAAGCCTAATAAGAAAACAAAATACACTATACATTCTGATTGACCGTTAATTTGTGATTAAAGCAATCAAAAGTTACATCTGACCTTACAATACTTTCTCATGGATCCATTACTATTGCCCATTTCAAACCAGTTTTTATAATTTATAGAAATACATTGCAAACAGGCTTGGCAAGACACTACTAAACAAATAGTCTCAGGTCCCTAAACAGGTCCTTTAACCAGAGAGCGTCTTGCTTGAGCTATAAGTGGTTCTTCAAACAAACCCATCACAGTGTCCATGCATCCGAGGCTGAGCACACAGCAGGCCCTGTCCCCTTCCACAAGCACAAGATCACTGACGCCAGAACTGGGCCGCCTTTGTGCTCATGAAGGCATGCTGGGATAGCGATAAGGACAAAAGAGGTTCTGTGCTTGCACAGAGTCGCACTTGATTATGAACTGAGAGACCCTGTGTGACTGACAAGGAACACAAATGCAAACACACAGCTCGCCAAACATTTGCCTTCTGATATAGTACAAGTAATCCTCTGCCTCCCTTGTTTTCCTATTAAGACTACAGGATTACTTGATAAATAAGATTTGAAATGAGAGAAAGAGAAAACGCATGTCAGGTGAGACTGGACCAGAACAGAATAGGTAGTATTTTCGGTCAGTTGTCAGTAAATATGTTGAGATGCAGATCCAGACCAGATGAAAGGGAAGTATTGACTCTAAGGTAAAACAACAAAGCATCTTAAATGCCGTCTTGTAGGCTTTATGCTCGTGAGACGGCAAGTCCCTAAATATACACTTATACAAAGGGCAAGGTCACATGGACAAACTGCACTTAATGGTGACCTCCATCTTTTGCAGTCAAAAGCAGCAGAATAGAAATTTGCTTAAATTATGTCTTGTCACCCCCTGCTGTTAAAAGCGGTACACAGCATAAAGATTTGGTGGAAACTATGAAAACAATAATAATTCATATAATATAATAAATAATAATTGTTATTTAACAATACAAAAACAAAAAATTGAATAAAACAAATAAAAATAGAACCAAAAATATAAATAAAAAATAAATAATGGGAAAAAAGTATAATAGAAAAAAATGGATAGTGAAAAGAAGAGGTTATACATTTTTTGGTTATTAAAATTGTCAAATATTTGTGTATCAAAAATTAAGATTTTCTTATTTTAAATAATTATAAGACTACATAAAATAAGAATATAAAGACACATGTCAAAATTAAATTTTTCCTTCTCATTTAGTAATTTTATTAGTAAAGAGGAGCTTATAATTTTTTTTTAGAAATGTTCAAGTATCTTTGTATATAAATACACATACACACACACATACATATATATATATATATATATATAAATACACAAAAGTATATAAATATATATATAAATATATATAAAAGTATATATATATATATATATATATATACACACATACACACATACATATATACACACACACACACACTTTTCTTATTATATAATGCTACTAAAAATAAGAATTTAAAGACATATGCCCAAAGTTATCTTATTTAATCTATATAATCATTTAATAATGTATTACTAAATGAGTGCAAAGTAGAGTTTATTACAATTATTTAAAACATGCATTATTATTATTATTATTATTGTTGTAAAATTGTAATCGATTATAAGTTGCTTTAAGTGGATTTAAGCACACTATGTCTTCTGGGTGGTTTCTAGGGTGTACGGTGTCTGACTGCTTAGAAAAGCAATAGCACATTTCACTTCAACAAAGCTAAATCATTTCAGGCATCAATCATTTGTAGCTCAAATGGTGTGGCAAATTTTACATGTTAACTTTAATGCTTAACGGTTTGTCCAAATCCATAAGCCTAAATATGAGCATCAGTAACCGTGATGCTTGCTTTAGCCAGCACAAAAAGAACAATAAGACTGTGACAATGACAAAGGACCTTCTGGCTGAGGTGCACTACACAAATCCTCCACTAGATGTCTGTCTGGTGTAAGATTTCACGGATTCCTGTCCAGCTCTTTCTGCTCCTCTTACAGCCTCTACTGGCTGGAATGAAGCTCTACCAGAACACCGTGGCTTTCTTTTTTCCCCCTCAAATATTACTAAATTCAACATGGAAAGAATGTGCAGAACCCCATTTCTTCAGTCCCAGTGTCCCCATGAGGAGTTTTCACTCCATTATTTTCTCTGCTCTGCCAGGAGTTCATAATGAGACCACTACAAGTTTGCTCTAAATACACAATGAGAAGGAAGAGTTTTGAACTAATATACTTGTGTGAGAGAAGAGGATTGTGACATAAGTCATTCTGTTATTTTTCTTCAGTTGTACTTGTGACAAAATCTTAATTAATGTTGAAATTAACATATGGTAAAAAACTGAATGAATAAACATACTGTGAGCGAGCATGTTCGTTCTCTTTTGTGCTCTGTTTGACTGACATAAAATATTTTACATTGTTTCTGTCTATGAAAACTATTAAAAACATTTTTGCTAAATTAAATACATCTGTACTGTATTAAAATTTAGGAATTTTCCACTTGATTATTTATTTATTTTTTAGTTTTGTGTTTTGCCTACATTTAGAATTGTTTGTTGCGTTTAAGAGTTAAAATGTCTGTCAAATAAATGTATAATGTCCTGGTAGATTTGTTATTATTATTATTATTATTATTATTTTTATTGTTGTTGCTGTTGTTATTATTATTATTATAATTTATTGTTATTGTTATTTTTAACAGTGCAGACCTTTAAAATAAATTAATTAATTAAAACTGAAAAAAGTTCTAAAATTAATAAATATAAATTGATAAATATAAATATTAAACAAAAACTAATAAGAATGACAAAGGCAAATAACAAACCTATTAAAAAAAAAAAAAAACATTGATTATTAATTATATATTTTATAAATAACAATAAAAGAACATTTCATAATGATATTTAAGACTAGCATTATTCAGCATTAGCAACATGCAACAAAGTCGTGGCGACGTGGAATAATGGTTAGAGTCAGACTCGTAATCCAAAGGTTGCGAGTTCGAGTCTCGGGCTTTCAGGAATTAGGTGGGGGGAATGAATGTACAGCGCTTTCTCCTCCTTCAATACCAAGACTAGGGATGTAACGATTAACCGCGAGCCAGTTGAAAATCGATTAAAACATGTGATGATTCAAATAGAGATGCTAAACGAATCATGATTCAGTTTGGGGTAGGAGTTGATATGGATGTATGTCTGAGGGGAACTTACTGTCTTTAGAAAACTTTAGATGGTATTTTTTCTTTTCATCTTGCCTCTGAATAATACATATATAAAATATAATACAAAATATAATATAATATACATATTTATTTGATTTGTGTTACTTATTTATTTGATTTGGGGCTTGTTTTAAAACTTCAATTTAGTTTTGTTATTTACATTTACATAATATTTAAATTTTGTAATTTAGTAGACGCTTTTATCCAAAGCGACTTACAAATGAGGACAATAGAAGCAATCAAAACCAACAAAAGACCAATAATATGCAATAAAGTGCTATATTAGTATATTATTATAGTGTTATATTTCAATTTCACAAAGAAACGTGCAGCATTTTGTCCAAGCAATAATAAAAGGACACATTTAATTTATAATTAGTCTTAAATCTCATTTTGTTCAAATAAAATCGTGAATCGAATCATGAGTTGAGTGTTACATCCCTAACCACGACTGAGGTGCCCTTGAGCACCCCCAACTGCTCCCCGGGCGCCGCAGCATATATGGCTGCCCACTGCTCCGGGTGTGTGTTCACTGCTGTGTGTGCGCACTTTGGATGGGTTACCGTACTTGGCCATATGTCACGTCACTTTCAAAATTGTGGCAGCATTATTTAAAAAAGAAAAAAAACCTTAAAAAATCAAAGTGCTTATGGTTATTGATTATACATTAACTGTTTTCAGTTCTATCAGACATAACAGTTATGAATTTTATAGCATAAAAAATAAAAAAAATCAATATTGGCATGGGGGAAAAAAACAAGAGAATCAATTTTACTATTGCCTTAACTAAACGATCTTGATGGTGGGTCTGAATCATTCACACATTGTGGGCACTGTGTACACACACACGAAGCACAAGGGTGATCTGAGAATCTGGAGGAATTACCATTACAAAATCCACCACCACCTTTTTCTTTTTTTTATAAAAGGCTGAGCCTCTGGCACAATTTTCCAACAGATGCCAGATTCAGAGTTAAATGCCACAAGGTTTTTGCACACAGTTTGTCCTCTCTTTCAGCATTGTGATTACTTCCTACCAGAGTACTTTGTGACAAAGGGGCATTATGTTTTGTGATTGGTCAAGCACAATATGTGAAGCCCAGGGCACTCAGCCCTCGATGGTTACGCAAGTCTCGTGGGAGTCAGTGGCGCTGTGGTAACAAGCTAAGAGACAAATACTGCTGAGACCAGGTAGAGAAGCAGTGATGAAACCGGTGAGTTATGCAAACAACAGCAGCCTTGACTCAAACCTTCACCAAACTCGATGAACAAAGCCATGAAACTGTACCCATACAGCCTGTTCTGCACACACCACAAAAGAAGCTCAGATATAAAGCAGCAAATATGCGTAGAAGACCTTGGAAATGACAACAGAGACCCTATTATTCCAAATCGGTTTCCAACCATGACGAGCAACAGGACACAAAGTCTGGATAAATATAACTAGTTCAAAATAATGCTCAATATAATTCTGTATTAACAAATCAAATATGTTCTGACTGATTGTTATGGTGTCTCTATGTATTTTTACTTCAATGTGGAGACTTTTTTTGCACTAGTAACAGATTAGACATAGTGGTCAATGAATAGTTTACCTACAAAAGTAAAATTGTTCATTATTCACGCATGCATATACAGTGTTGGGTGTAATGCATTACTAAGTAATTACTGTAATTTAATTATTTTCCCTAAAAGTCACTCTTGATTGTTATGTAATTTAATTACAGTTACTTTGATGCAATTGCATTAAATACTGTATAGACTGGGAAAAACATATATAGAAAAATTATGGATTTAACACTCAAATGTAACATCTAATGTCTAGTTTAATCTAATGTTTTCCATTTTAATACTTTGGTGATTTAAGAATAATTTAAGAATAATGTATGCAATTTTATATTATTTATGTAAAATAATTAAAAGAGCAATTGTATTGTTTAACTGGTTGAGGATGATATTGGAATTATAAAGTAATTAGTATTAAGTAATGCAATACTTTTAGAGACAGTAATTAGTACAGTAATTTAATTAGACTGTTGAAGATGCAGGCTTATATATATCTGTACACACACACACACACACACACACATTTAAAACAAATAAAGTATGTTTTATATTAATATCAAGCTATACTGTATAGATTCAGAATAATAAAACAAAATATTGTATTAATAATATAATATTTGTATAATATATAATGTATAATAACAAATTAAATATTAAATACATTTTTATTTTACTGCATTATATTATAGTAAAACATAATACTAGTAGATATAGTAAGATATAATATTTTATAACTTCAGGAGAATATCAGATTGAAAGGTTTTTGTTTTTGTATTCCACAGGAAAAAGTTTGGAACCCCATGAATAAATTATGACAGGTCAATTAAAATTGATAACAATGGTAATTAAATAATTTCCATTTTTGGGTGAACTACTCCTTTAATGTTGCAAGAGAAAATCACGAAGTCAGCAAAAGCAGCTCAAAGCAGCCAATAATATAAGCAACTCCCTGTAAAAATATCATGCTTTTATTTTTATCACTGTAACATTTTCCCATCTGATGCCATTGTGCAGCGCCAGCACACTGCAGCTGTTTGTACACATATTCTGTCATGGTATGTATGCTGGCTGTCCATGACTGTAGAAATAAACTGAAGTGTTTTGCTGCTTTTGCTACTTAAAATACCTCCTCTCAGCTTTGTATCCCAACATCTTGAATGCAACCCATTACGATGCATCTTGAATGGGTCAAGAGGCTCTTCACATTTCACTCAAGGCATCGCTGTGACCATGGCAACTGGCAGTCTAAGTATCTACATGATCAGAGTCAATAATTTCCCTCTATAACAATAAACAATACTGGGATCAGCTGCCTGAGCATGTGGCATCTAAAAACCATCAGTCAAATCAGGACAATCAGCCCTAAATTAGGCTGAATTGTATTTTAGGCAGGGTAACTAGCCTTAAGGATCCCAAACCACAACTCAAGAGTGGTTTGCTGGGTATCTGCACGGTTCAATCAAAATACAGACACCGCATCCAAGGAGAAAGAAGTGTCTGAGGCAGACATAATCAGCATCATCTTTATGCAATGGCCTTCATTTACGATGACCATAAAGAAGGATGTTTTAAAGGAGTAATATTATATAGTGACGTCATCGACAGGTATATAAAATCATAAAGGCATGATAATTGATTTTAAAATAGCATCAACTCAGTTAATTTCAATAGTTTGCATGTTGCTAAGCTCACAGCATGATCTATAAACCCTAAAAATACATAAACTACCAATTAAAATTTTGGAATCAGTAAGAATTAAAAATGTATATATATATATATTTCTATTCAAGAAATGTATCAGTTTCCACAATAATATTAGGCAGTTGTTTTCAACATTGATGCAATGATTCTTGAGCAGCAAATCAACGTATTAGAATGATTTCTAAAGGATCATGTGACACTGAAAACTGGCGTAAGGACTGCTTTAAATTTAAATTTGCCAACACATAAATAAATTACATTTGAATTAAATATGTTTAATGTATTATTTTTAAATACATTTAAATTAATTAAATTATCAAATAATTATTGTAAAATGTAAAGACATTAAACAATATTAGTTTTATAGTGTTTTTGATCAAATAAATGCATCCTTGGTGAGCAAAACAGACTTATTATGTAACAAACAACACTCGCACTCTATTTGCTACTGCTGAGAGACTGACAAACCCCCCCCAAGACAGATTCCCAGTGAAATGCTCTCCGCAGCAAATGCAACGAGTTTGCTTCCTTCTTTTCTGAGAAGATTAATAATATCAGAAAGGAGATTGGCATATCTTCTAGTTATGTAAAGGTCACACAGATTCGACCGCGATTTCAAAAAGTAGTAACTATGTCTGTTTTTGAAGAAATTGATAGCATAATTTTGGAAGAAATAGTACTGCACCTTAAATCGTCAACCTGCCCTCTTAACACACTTCCCAGATCTTTTTTCAAAAGTGTGCTTAACTGTTTAGAAGCAGATCTCTTAGAAGTAGTGAACGCCTCACTTCTTTCTGTGACTTTTCCAAACTCCCTGAAAACAGCAGTTGTTAAGCCCCTACTGAAAAAGTGCAATCTTGATAACACCATGTTGAGTAACTATAGACTCATTTCAAATCTTCCTTTCATAGGAAAGATTATTGAAAAGGTAGTTTTTAATCAGCTGAACAAAAACTTAAATTCAATCTGGTTTCCGAGCGCATCACAGCACAGAGACAGTGATTATTAAGATAATATATGACATTCGCCTTAATTCTGATACTGGCAAAATATCAGTGCTGGTACTACTAGATCTTAGTGCTGCGTTTGACACTGTCAATCATAACATACTTCTAGAGAGACTGGAAAACTTGGTCGGGCTTTTTAGGATGGCACACAAATGGTTCAGCTCATACTTAGAAGGGAGAGGTTATTAAGTGAGTATAGGAGAGCATACGTCACAGTGGACGTCCATGACATGCGGAGTCCCTCAAGGCTCAATTCTTGCAACGTTCTGGTTTAGCCTGTATATGCTATCTATCACAGCTATGCTGATGATACCCAGATTTACCTAGCCTTATCTCCAAATAAATATAGCCCCATTGACTCCCTCTGCCAATGCATTGATGAAATTAACAGTTGGATGTGCCAGAACATTATTCAGTTAAATAAGGAAAAAACTGAAGTCATTGCATTTGGAAACAAAGATGAAGTTCTCAAGGTGAATGCATACCTTGACTCTAGGGATCAAACAACTAAAAATCAAGTCAAAAATCTTGGGGTGATTCTGCAGACCGGTGCCAAATCAATACTTTTAAAACGATACCGGTGCCTAAACGGTGCCTGAACCGATACTTATAAAAAAAAAATTACCAATTAATAATTGGATTGGCCATTAGCACTAAACACATGGGCCCGGTTTCACAGACAGGGCTTAGACTAAACCAGGATTAGATCATAGTTCAATTAGGACATTTAAGTAATTTTTTATAAACATGCTTAGAAAAAAAAACATTACTGGGGTGTATCTTGAGACAAAAAGGCACTGATATATTTTAGGATCAGTCAGTGCAAGTTTATTTCAGTTAAAACAGCCAAGAGTTACATTTTGGTCTAGCACTAGGTTCAAGCCTGGTCTGTGAAACCGGAGGGGGGGGATTTTGTTTTAATAATATGAATGTTCATGCTCATTTTTAAAATAGAAATGTCCTAGCCTTATGAGCAGTTGATAATCGACGGACTGTTCTGTTAATAAATGCACGCGAGGGGTGCGATTATCGAATAATACCCAGCGATTATCGAATATTACTTTTGCTAAAAATGCACATCCCTAATTTGTATAAATATTTCACTATACACTTTGAAAAACATAACAAAATGACAAAATGATGTACACAAACAAAAAAACGTAAACTCTACAGTAAAAGCTTATACAGGTGGACTGAAGCACACCAACACCCAAAAATTAGCAAGGGAAGCAAACAGACTCAGGCTAGAAAAAAAAGGTGTCTGCACATTTTAATTAGCCTCAAGTGATTTGTCAACTAGACAGCCAAAGTAACCCGTGAGGTCATGCGTGGCTCTTTAAAGAGGCTGTTACTGCTATTTGTCTATCTCAAGACGTGTGGCAACATTCCCTGTACTGCACCCAAAAGAGAAATCACTGGTTCGCATTGCAAAAATATACTGCAAAGAATAAGAACAAAGGGAAATGTGGCATGTCTTTAGGATCAGACAACTATGTTAATATGAGGTCTCTGCAGCATGCAATGTTAAGCCGGGTCAGCAGTTTAACTACCACGATAGCACGTGCCAACTTATAGATCACTCACTGTGGCATTTAAGAGTATGCGTCATTGCATTCTCTGTGCCAACTGTGCTCACACCGCACTGTCCTTGAGACCCTATTGACAGTGTGGTCCTTAAGGGTATTTTTATCCGGAGAACAGCACATAGCACCAGGTGGAGTCTTTGCAAACAAAAACAAGGTCACTAGCTTTAGAAACTGAATATACAGTTGCCGACAGCTGGCTTGGTCCCAACAGTACTGGATACGGTTATGGTCATCAGCTAAATCATCAAAATATTTTCAACTATGTAAAGACAGTATTATGCATAACGGTATAAACAAAACTATTATACTACATTGAGACAGGCTACATCTGAACCATTCATTGATCTGGTGACATTTAATATTTCAATGCTGTCCCCAGTGTGCATATCCGATGCTAAACAGCTTAAATTGTCATTGTAATAACCCTACATGAATGCACGTAGTCAAATGCAGCTCAGAAAGAGGAAAGCTGGAAGCATGTGAATGGGCTTAGCATCATGTCTTTAAATGGCAGCTCTAATCCTATAAGAACAAAAGCAGAGTCGCATCTAGGGCTGTGACGGTGGCAGATTTTTACCACCGCGGTGCTAATTGATCAACTACTGCTGACGGCGCGGTGTTGTGATATACATAAAGTTCTGAAATGCAAAAATAAATAAATGAGGCTCAATCATATATTAACAAACATGCATGTTTATTTTAGCACTTCCGTCAGTGAACACGCAGACTGCAAAACACTAAAATAAATATTAAAAATTATAATACAGTTAAATAGGAAAGCAGCCTTAAATAAGATACAGTTAATTAAAGTTAACTGTATCTTATAAGTAAAAATAAGTAAAGTTAAATACACCCTGTCGACTACCTCATGCGAGCGGGCGGCAAGAACCCATTATGATACGACACGACAAATCCCTCATAGTAAACTGGCTCATCCTATTTATGATGTACTGACACAAAGTTCAAATGTCCTGTAGACAGACTCAACCTGTTGTGTTGCGACGCGGCGTCCGATTTAGAGACGGTTAACTGTTCCACCATCAGGCAGCGGGCGCGTTAACTTCTCTTTTGCTGCACGCGCTCTCTGTGGAATAGGAATTGCGGTGTATGTTGCTATATTTCTTGTTAACATCTTCCATTTACCGCTGTCTTGTTCATATTTGGCCAGTTTGGAGAAAGCCTCACCAATACAACCTGACCAGCCGGGCGTTTGCGATCACGTGAACTTGAAGATACTTGTACAAACGCGGATGGGTGATATGAATGGAAATGATTCAAGATCGGTTTCTGTAGTATTTGGTTTCCCAACAAGGTAACGTTACATCGCTCATCACAAAATACTTTTTCTGAATGCAGAATAAACTGTATTTTCCATCTAAAGGAAACGCTATGTATGGCGTTTTAGGTAATTTGTGAATTAGCATAGATTTATAGTCTTAATAAAACAATATGCGACTGTAACTATTATTACACTTGTATACAAAACTTTGTATTATGCTTGTTATAGAGTGTGTGACGTCACGTACACTACCGCTGGTGGCAATACACAACCACGGTGGAAACCGACCACCCCAGTGACGCGGTTGTCACAGCAACCGTCACAGCCCTAGTCGCATCAAGCACACACAAAAAAGACGGACACACTGCAGACCCCGCTGCTGCCTCAGAGGCAGACTCATGAATGACTTCAGCTTTAAAGTGGAAAAACTGCTCACTTTGGTGTTCACTGGTGTGGATAAAATCCACTCAAAATGACCAAAACACCAGAGGTCTACTTCTTTGGAGTATCTGCAAAATGGACAGCAAATACAGTCTTGGGGGCTCTAAAATAGTAGAAAGATTTTGGTTAGCATGTCTGTTCATCTTAATAAAATGAAACAACGAAGGTGTACTAATCTGCATTAAATGTAGCACTATGCAGCATTGTAATTTCTGCATTGAACAAAGAAACTCTAACATTAGATCAACATTTAGAACAAGACATCACAACCTCAGCTTGAAAGCTACTGGCTATGAATTAACCTCTCATTCAAAAAGTTGCAATCATGCTTCACTCACTCAATGTCAGTAAAGCTGCACTGTGGAGAGCTTCAATGCTGTGGGTATATTTATGCTAACGCTAATCAGATGCAGTCTCCAGTGACAGTACCACAAGACAACATTTTTTTTACAAACCTCTTCTTTCGCTGTTTGTCATTCAATATGTACAGACTGCTAGCCATCATATATCAGTTTCTGTCAGCAACTAAAGCAATCGACTAGGTTATATTTGGCCAAAAACTCAATGCAACAGTTGTATCAAGTCGAACCAATATGGGTTTTTCGAATCTCAATGCTAGACATTGGTGTGGCAGTTTGATGATATTGTGTCAATTCAAAAATAAAGTGATTTAATGACAACATATGAGACCCTGGACCACAAACCAGTCTGAAGTCGCTGGGGTATATTTGTAGCAATAGCCAAAAATAAATTGATTTTGAAATGATTGATTTTCTTTTATGCCAAAAATCATTAGGACATTAAGTTAAGATGGTATGTTATTTTAAAATGTCACAGAGCATTAGAGTTATAGCGCCACTCAATCAACATTTCAAGTCAGAACTACTGTAACAAATACAAAACTGACGTCACAAAATGCACCATAGGCAACGTTCATCTATTCCTTATGCAACACTTTTTTAGCGCCACTCAGTGGACATTTTATATTTACTATGTCACGAAACGTCCATGGTGCTATGTATTTTGCAGAAAAGTTCCCACAGGTACATTTTCGTGATGAGATCAGGCTTTTTATACATTTGTTCAGTAATTAGCTCATTATACATAGACAAGATTTAAAAAAAATGACACTATGAGGCGCGATCACTTTTGTTAATCAGCTAAGAGTTTACAGTTGTTGGCCAATGCTGATAATCTCAAAATAGCTAAATATTAGCAGGTATATCTGTGAATAACTGACCTTTTTGATTCCAAGGCCCTTTGTCCCAGACAATTTTCGAAGGCCCTCCTATCTAAAGCTGGTATGTATCCATGGTATTTCTGTTGTAATAAAACAAATAAACTCAAAAACAATGTCAGTTCAATGCTGGACATCTTCATTGTTTGTGTTTTTAGCATTTTAATTAAGATTCTGTTAACATAACTATATTTAAATAATTGTGTGTGCTGAAGGCCCACTATTAGGTTCCGGCCCCATTGTTGATAACCACTGGTTCACAAGTTACATTTGCAGCTCATTTGTCAAAATTATAAAAGACATTATCTGAAAAAAAAAAAAAAAAAATCATGGTACATTGATTGGGAGTTGAGTAAGGGGCAAAAAGAAGATCTTTTTTTTATTCTTCTGCACACACTGCATCTTATTTCATGCATACCATTAAACTCACACTGTCCTCATCTGTGTCACAATGTGTAATTCAAAGGGGAATAAACACACCGGCCTTGTCAGTCTATGTGAAAGTAAATCAGCAGGAGAGCAGCCGACAGACCAGCTTGTCTGTGTAGCATGTGTGATTAAACTGCAGGTGCTTTTGCAGCAGTCTACAGGCATTTATTCTGACAGCCCAGCAGCTGGCACACTCACGCATCACATGCTGAAACTGATCTGGGTTGCATCCAACCCCTTACATTGGCTGAAACCTACCACTGCAACGCGTTTCTTTTAAAAACATGCACTAATGATTGAAAGGAAATGGGAAAACTAAATCGAATAACTTGCGAAGGCCAATTAGAGAGACAAAAACAGGAAGGGATGACAAGACAAACGATGCTGGGTCTCGGTTCTGCTCTAACACCTCCTGCTGTCGAGTCAACACCTTTCGAGCGGTGTTTGTTCACGCACCGTTAGTGCAGTGCTAGCGACTGGAGCCCCTGGTCCTGCCAGGGGCTGCATTATTCATGCTGCAAATAAGTGTGAATAATTAACGGAGACGGTCAAGTTTGCTGCTGTCGAGTCAAAAGTCATTCTGAGACACAGCTGAAGCAGCTGCCATCTCTGGATGCTACATCTGCTTAAAAAACAATTATGAGAGCCCTTACTATTGTACAGCTGTGATGAACAGAGATACATGCTCAGGATTCATGTCTGTCTTATGCTGATTCTTGAAGCTTTAAGCAAAGAAATGATTGAATCAGTGTCCCGAATTTAAACCTCAGCAAACTTAATCAACCTGCCTCTGTAAGATGACACATGAATGACAGGCGAATCAGCTCTGAAGATGATATTTTGTTACACATAGATGTGAAAGCAACAAATATACAAGAATTAAAGCAGGATATGTCCCAAACAAGTCAAGATGTACTTAACAAATTTAACACATTAATACAGAGATAAATTGGTGTACAAGTCACAGCAGGCTGCTTAAATAAACAAGCGATTCAGAAATGATTTGTGACTCTTTTTGTGTGACTCATTAAAAAGAATAAGTTCATAAAAGTAATTAGTTCAAATCAGACATCTGAGCTCCAACAGTTGTCCATTACTGGATGCAAAGTGTGCAACAGAACTGAAATGAACAAAATATAATCTGACGAATCCGCCTATGGATGCACCAGTGTTTAGCATTAACTATTATAGTTAGAGATTTGGATTATTTTTAAATTTAAATTTAAATAAAAAAAATAAAAAAAATAAAATTAAGTTGGTCCATGCTTTTTTGATGTGTTTTTTTAAAAGATATTTCAATTTTTTTTTTTTTATGAATACTTTAAGTGCATAAAGTTGTTTCAATTAGGTGCAAAGGCAACATTTAATACAATATTTTTTTATTCAGCTTTATTTAAATAATCAAAACCTTTTTAAATAGTTGGGATGATTTGCTGATTCTCGCTAAGAAAAATATATATTCTAAATGCTTTTTTAATCCACATTTGTAGGCATTTTAGTCCCTGACATAACAATCATAACAAGTCTTAACAATCATATAAAGTTTAAAATAAGAGAGAAAACAATGCAATTAGAAGCAGCTACATTTCACTAAATAAAGCACAATTCACTGGATCACCCAAAAATATGAACTAACAGATAGTTAGTAAAATATTAAGCATTTGTTGTTGAATTGTATAAAAAAAAAGAAAAAAAAGAATGAAAGCATTGCTCTGCCAGTAAACATGTCAAACTTTGACAGAACAGCAGATAAAGTGTCTCATTAACGGGCCAGACATCTGTGAGCATCACCATCATCACACAGCAGAACATACGCGTTAAATAATGCAGAACAAAAAGGCAGCAGCCAGCAAGGATGACGATGAGAAGATGTGCTGTTAAAACGGTTCCTTCCAAAAACAAGACTTCCTGCTCCCAGCATTCTTTTGAACTACATCAATGACTAGCTGCCTTCATTATTATTTCACGGTTTCCAGGAGCTTTGCTGAATCAGATGAAGTGAGAAAAATGAAGAGAATCATTCAAATTAGGAGATTTTAATAAATGCCATGCAGTGAGAAAAAGAACAGAGTTAGCACACAAACCTGATACAGAAAGTGGAAATATTTTTTTATTTTTTATTTGAACTATACATCAAATGTCAGAACTTCAGCCTTATTCTTTGTTTGTGCAATCGCTGACTGACAAGTCATCTCATGACAACAAAAATGTCATGTGGTCACATTTCTGTCCACTAAAGCAGTTGTTTATTTTTCTGCTGCAATACAAGGATTGAACTGATGCTAGAAAACTTGTGACTAGATCACGATATACAGACATTATCTGTGCCCTTTCATCAATTAAAAGGCACTGTAACACAAAGCGAGATCTTTCCCAATGGCCCGAAACAAGTTGTTTATTTTTCTGCTGCAAAACAAGGATTGAACTGATGCTGGAAAACTTGTGACTAGATCACACAAGACAGACATTATCTGTGCCCTTTCATCAATGATAAGGCACTGTAACACAAAGCGAGATCTTTCCCAATGGCCCGAAACCACAAATAACCTTGAAACCACACTGATAGATGGTCCCAAATAACAGCTTAAATAATGATGCCTCTAAAAACCAACACTCAACCGCATCACAGCACTCCTTGACTGGGATCGACGCCAAACATCCAGGCAGAAATGCACAAGATCTGTCAGCGTCAAACAACTCAAAAAATTGTATTGCTATGCTATCCCTGTTGTATTATATAACTGTGCTTGTTCAAAGATTCGTCTTGGCAAGATCTGCTTGAAAGAAGAAAGGACAGATAAAAGACAAAACAAAGAACTTCTTAAAGGGACAGTTCACTCCAAAAAAAGAATCTACCCTTTTGTTACCACCCTTTGTTCTTACACCATATTATTTTCTCTATTAATAGTACATTTCATTTATCCTAAGCTCAATAAAGTACCATAAAAGCAGCATATATGACTCGACATGCACTATATTCCAAACCTTCTGATAGCTTCGTTTGAAGAAAAGACCAAATGGTATTTAGTGATAATGTTCCTCACACAAAGCTATTGTATGAATTCATCATACAAAAGCTATGCATACAGAAGATCTGGAATACAATGAATGAGATACAGACTCATTGCAGTACTGTTGTGACGTTCTGGCATTCTTGTTAATGAAGAAAGAAGATACATTTTTTTGTTTAATATTTTATTAGCTTTAAATTTATTTTTATTTCAGTTTTAGTACTTCAACTTAAATTATTTCATGTATAGAACATAAATTATTTTTCATTTTGAATCTAATATTTATATTTAATTAAATTAATGAAAACAATTTTGTAAACAATTTTAGTTTAACAATTTTTACTATTTAAAAAGTATAATTAATAGTATTATTTTTTTATTTTTAGCTAAACTATTCCTTTAATAGTCCACTAGCTCCAAGACATCAGCAAACCAAAATCAACACGATCCCAAAGAACAAGATTCTGCACAAAATAATGCACAACCTAAGGTGGAAGGGCTCTGTAAGGTTCTTTGTTTCAGACGCCATCATCGCTGTGCTCTTCTGACACATAACTTCATCAACAAATAGCAGATGAGCTAATTGGATAAAACGGGCTTGAGATACGGAAGGGCACGCTGTTCTTTCTCTCCCCCGACAATTAAATGAACAATCACCGATGCTGACACAGGCGGAACAACATTACTCGGCCAAGTTCTGATGATGTAGCACATCCCGGGCAGCGGAGGGGGAGCTAATCTTAGTTAAAAAGCCAAGGGCTATGTACAGTGTTGCGTCTGCAGCCAATTTCCGAACCAATCTTTTCATCCGAGCCCCTTTTCCCCCACCCTACTCCTTCAACTCTCAAAGAGAAAAACATCTCTACCACTACTGGCTGGTGTTTAGGCGAGTGACAATAGCAGATCAATTGAATTCTCTCCCTCTGTAGGGCGATTCTCTTCTAGCCATTCTAGTACACTCAGTTGCTAGGGAACTCCAAGACAAAGAGCTACTTTTCTGAGCATTCAGAGTATTTGGCTGCATATTTTAGGCCTGTGGGGTCCATAGTGTTCCTCTTTTGAAGACAATGTGAGGCTCAGAATATAAATTGGAGGAGAAATACTTGTGAAAGAAAACCATGGACTAACTAAAATGTTCTGCTGCAACGCACAACCTAAAAAGAGCACAGACGTAGACAGGAAACACCGCATTCAAATAGATCATTGTCCATACAGATGATACATATATATCCTTGTGAAGTCTGTGAGATCAATTTGCTTGTGAGATATTAAGGCTGTTTTGGTTCTGAAAACCAGTCTGTGGTTGTTGTTTTCAACAGGATATTGTTCAGGAAGGAGAAATTAATATTTGCATGTTGTCAACTCTACACAAGTACAGATCCGACTGGTCCCGCAAGAACGTGACAATATCCTAGCAAAATATTTAGCAATGTTTACATTAGAGCTGCACAATTAATCGTTAAAAATTGTGCTTGCGATCTTGATTCAAACACATCGCGAGTGTCAGTGGAGCTTGAGAAGCACGTTGCCCATGTTGATGAATCAGAGGGTCGGCCATCATCATCACGCGTCCGATGTGAATGCTGTCATTCACTGATATGGGCGGCGCTGCTCAAGCTCCACTGACACTCGCGATGTGAGACATTCATACTGCTGCTGATCCAGAAAGAGAAACACAAACAGTCTTTTCAACCACACATCATTATTTCTGTCTTACAGACATTTAAATAACAGAAGTACTGGGATAAAAGTTTATAGTTTTGGTATAAACACTTATTGTCTACAGTAGCGATCAAAAGGAAAGTATCCTAACACTTGTCTTCCGCCAGGAGGTGGCAACAACCAGTTAAAAAATGTATTTAACATTGAATATTTAATTCAGGAGATTCTAATAGAGGAAAAAGTCTTTATGAAGTGAGACACTAACTTCATTGAATTTTTTATTTTGATCAAATATATATATATATACACACATACATATAAGACTTAAGCAATGAACATTTTATCAGAACCACTAGTAAATTACGTTATTTTGTGAAAGAATCCTGATCTCCAATTTGTAAAAAAAAAAAAAAGGCTTCTCAATTTATCCAGAATCGTGCAGCTCTAGTTTACATGTTGTTTATTAGCCTACTACAAATAATTCATTAAAAAGAGAAGTTTAATTTCATAAAATATAAAGTTGATTTCAACTTCAAAATGCACCTACATTTTTAGCATTTTGTATTTTTCAGTTGAATAAAATACTATTTTTCCCTATATATTTCATCATTGAGAATCTTTAAAAAAAAAGGTCTACCAATCTCGTGTCTCGTCTCGTGAGATAAGTGTCTCGTCACACCTCTAGTGTTTAGCTAAATATTTGTCATGACATAAAAAAGTAACGTACAATAATCTAATTGGTAAAATGTAATGGAGAAGTTGGAGAACATATGGATATCTATGTTATGTTTAATTTTTTCACAACAAAAATAATACAAAATGGTGAAAGAATCAAGACTCAAATAAATAGGTGAACAACTCAGTATGACAAATATTTTCAGACAGTCTGACAAATAATTTTGAATGTACACTGACTGCTAATATTAATTTATTTGTTTCAACTCCTTGTCATGAACTGGATTAGGAAATGTTGTAACCGTGTCCTAGAAATTTGTGCACGATTTAAAACCCTTTTCGAAGAACTGAGCAAAACAAAGGCATTATACTACAGTTGGCTATAAATATATTTTGTTGTTGTAGTTGAGAGAGTGGTTTCCCTCATTTCCAATTGTTCACCTAATTGGTCAACACAGTGCTCGCTTTCCTGTTTATATAGTAATCGTGGGATACCACCCCGGAAGCTTGCGGTGAAGGCGTCTGAAGAACACATTATGCTATTTCAGACTGCATCCTCAGGACGTCGGCCCACAATTGAATTAAAAAAGGGAAACTGATGTCACAGTTTCCCTGGAGCTTTTTTAAGGACCTATCTAGCTTATGGAAGCAACTTGAAATATAAAAACTAAATCAAAATTTCAGTGTGCTAGTGAATAACTAACATTTAAAGAAATAGTTTGGACATAAATTCACTCTCTCGTATTCGTCCAAACAGTATATGACTTTCTCTTTAGTGAAAGTCAAAAGGAGACATTTTGAAGGACATTCACACTGAAAACACATCACGACCAATGACCGTCAAGTTAAAACAAAGAGGTTTATAAAAGCAAATTTCTGTGTATCTTTCAGTATAGCTCTAAAATATCAATAGCACGTTTTAGATTTTTAGTAGACAAAACTTTTCATCGGTTTCTTACACAGAGGCTTCCAGTGGCTTCAGAAGACATGGTATATTTAATTAACGTTTTAGTATTATGGTGCTTTAACTGCTTTTTATCATTTTTACAATGCATTTTGGATTTTGACAGCTTCTGGTCACTGTAAGCTATCACTGTATTGGAAAAAGGAGTATCAACATGCTGCTAATATTCTCCTTTTGTAACTCACACACATAAAAACCTGCCTTGCCTTCATTAATAATGTCTGTCTTGGTAATATAAATGTCATTTTCACTAAAACAGCCTTTAAACTATAATGTTTCCTACTGAACAAGTCCAAAAGGAGTAAATAGCTCCTCAACATGACAGAATAATTACAATGACACAGATTACTAGTGACAAGCGCTGGTTGATTTTCACAGGGGTCCACTGTAATGAAACTGCACTGGTGAAATAAAGCTGAAGGGGCTCATCTGAGGAGGGGTGCGTCCCGATGAAAGGCTCCTACTACAATCACAAGTCGCTCTCATTAGCATAATGCAAAACTAACACTGACGCAGACTATAAAAGCTATCCATTAGACAACACTGGTGAGTATGCTAATGAACAATATGTTCTTGACACAAAAACGCAGTGGGAGATGGACAGTGTACAATTGCACAGGGACACCCGGACATCAGAAAGCAGTGACGGCGTCATGTGCAGAAGCCGATAATCACAGATGTGTAATACGATAGCGTAAAGTGATATAACTGAGTGCATGAATTAAACAAACAGCTGAAGCTAGTGCTTTAAACAATCAGTGAGCCTTTATTACTTAATCACATGCCATAAACACTCATATCAGGGATTTATCAGCTGCTACTGAAGGGCTTTGCAGTATAATAAAAGTGTTTCCGAAGCTGCGGTGGACCTTGTGACTGCACGGATAATTATGAGCTGCTATTGTAAAGAAAATCTGGGTTATGTACACAGCAGAGGTCTGTGATGAGGCCAACAGGAGGGCTTTCCTGTTCGCCCGTTCCTAACCTAGTTCAAAGCCTTCTACTGATCAAATACAAACAGGCCAGTGAAAATGGGCTTAAGCTAATTGGTTTTATTAGACATAGGGGATTAGGACAAAAATAGTCCCATAATAGTGCTTAGTGTGACAGGGCAAAGCTTACCAAACAAGATCTGAGACCACAAATTTAGGGTCACAATATCTTTATTCTAGAAAGAAAGGTGCACAGAAGGAACCATGCATTTAGGATGCTGCTAATATTTGGCACAAAAAGATCCATCCACTATCTGTGCAGGCCACCTTTCTGTCCTTGAATATGGAGTGATTTGTCAGAGCGGTGGGAAAAGGATGCACAAATGTCACCGTACATGGAGTCTGATGCCTTTAGAAATTCTTGTTTGAAGCTAAATCAAATGCCCAAATAAACCATAGTGCTAGTGGCTTCAAACATACAGTATGGAAGTCATACATTTAAAACTAATGAGCTGTTTTTAGCTTTTGTTTTACAAACACTAATGTTCAAAAGTCTGGAGTCAGTAAGATTTTTGTAATTTTTTGTACAAAATGTGTCTAATGTGTACCAAGGCTGCATTTATTTGATAAAAATACAGTAAAAACAGTAATATTGTAAATATTGTTACAATTTAAAATAACCGTTCTCCATTTTTAATAGATTTTAAAATATAATTTAGTCCTGTGATCCAAAGCCGAAGGTTCATCAACCATTACTCCAGTCTCCAGTGTCACATGATCATTCAGAAATGCATTCTAAAATGCCTATTTATTATCGTTTGAAAACAGTTGTGCCGCTTAATAACTTTGTGTAAACCATCATGATCCATTTTTTAGGATTCTTTGATGAATAGAAAGTTAAAAAGTAAAACATTCATTTGAAATGGAAATCTTTTGTAACATTATAAATGTTTACTGCCACTTTTGATCAATTTAATGCATCCTTCCTGCAAAAAGGATCTATTTTTTATATAATACATATTGAATCGGAGTGTAAATGTGAAACATCTGTTCTTGCACTGATGTAGGGCTGGGCGATATATCTCATGCGATATGCATGCGCATCCCGTCAGTAAAGCCGGTTCCATGATTAACGGTAAATCTCGATGACCTGTTTTCAAATGGAGCGGCATTTAACACAGAGAGCTGTAGTTCATTGAAAAGCTAGGCAATATTGAATTCATTATCGAAGGTGATTCATCTGCGATAATGAAAGCGATAATGTGTAGCTTGTCGATATAAAGACATTACTACACAGTTATGTAATTTCCAGGTATGTATTTTAAACACACTGCTGAGTGTAAACCAAAATTTAAAATTATGATTAAAACCCCACTGAAAAAAATGACAATTTTTAAGGTTGAACACCTAAATTCAGTACAAACTCAATTCTTTGTAATAATATCTTGCTAACGTGATGGAAACTCGTGACCTCATTGGGGAAGGTCAGAGGTGAATACTGTACACACTTTTACTGAGATTCACATCACGAGTTTCACCTCAACTCATCCGTAATGGTTTCTGCCATCAGTGTCCATGAGGCGGACAAAAGTACACATTACCTCAGCTAACAGAAACGGAGAGCAGAGCTGAGGGGAATCTGCTCTAAACCTGGTGAACTGAGGCGAGGCGTCAATTCACCGATCTAAGAGATGCATCTGGGAAAAGCCGTCTGCCTGGATGCTATAGCAGATATGTCATGAGGAATCCACCCATTGGTTCATCCCAGGTTAACACTCACCCGAGGGACAACAAAGCTCTCCCATCCCCGTGCAGGAGTAGGAGGGCAAAACAAAAGTCAAACTGTCAGACATTTCAGTAAGAATTAGATTACTATGGATTAGTAAGCACCACTGGTGTGTTATTGTTAGTTCTTGGCACATGGAATGGAACAGAGAATATGACTACCCACATTTCTGTCAAACTAACTTGATATGGTTACCCAACACCTCCAATACAGATATCAGTTCAGAAATGGAGGAAGAAAAGCTCATTATACGATTTATAATGGAGAAGTAAGGAATATACTGAAGAGGACAAAAACTGAATAGGAAACTATATGGCAGCATTTTAGAATGAAACATTTTCACCCAAGGTGTATAATAAGGATTATAAATATGCATTTAATAAAGCAAGCAGACATTATTTGTCAAAGTCAAAAGAGTAATAAAAATATAGACCCTATAGGTAAACAGCACAATTCCGTCATGAACATTTCCATGTCATATTTCACCCCAAATTAACAGAAAGAAAGTACAATTATATTTTTTTGTGCAAAGGAAATTATGTCTATTTGGGACTTTTAAAATTTGTTGCATTGTGACATATACCACAATTAAACATTTTACTGCACAATTTGTTATTTTAATAGTCAATAAACTGAATAAAATTCTACACAGGCAGCATATTAGTAGAACAAAAATAATCCAAGGTGGTGTATGATGCAAAGAAAAAAAATATCATTATACATATAATTCCTACTGAGAAATAACTAATTGAAACAGTCTATATTATGCAACATTTGAATATGCTGTGTATTTTCATCCTCATTATAGAATCATATCACTTCACAACATGCGAACTGAAAATTCTACTGGAATGAAATGAGATCAAATTTACAGCTCACTTTGCATTCGCTATTTGTATGATGCATGGAGACAACAAGGTTTTTCAATAGACAATATTGGTTTATTCATGTATATTTGGCTTTGCACTACTAACTTACTTTTTTCATAATAATAAGGGCAAGAGAACGAGGCATCAGTCTGGGCTACGAGAGACGCTTTTTAGACCAGGGCATCACCTAGCCTAAATCCTTGTCATCATAAAACCTGTGCTGAACCCTTATAAACATGGTAATGTACAGGTCCATGGAGCCATAAAGAGCAGAGGGGAATATGACCTCATGACAAGAGCTTTCTATCTGGAGACGTACCATTGTTCATGATTGAGGGGAATACAATCCCCGGCTCATGTGCCTGAGCTACATGCCACAAACACAGATTATACCTAGGAGGCAATAAAAGAGTACTTCGGCATAGTAATAAAATGTGTGCCACTACTGACTTTGACAAATAGTATATATGCTTGCTTTATTAAAATGAATAATAAGGCTAAACATCACAAAACTTTCAAGACCAAGAACAAAATGAACAAATACATCAGACTGGATATCACGTTTGTGGAAACTGAATACATACTGAATGAAGGGAGCTTTTGTAAACAATCTGCAGATAATCAGGTGAGTAATCAGCTAATGTGTTGGTCTACATTCACAGTAACTGAAATGGTAAGAGACAGGCAGGATTACTACCTTTAAACACTGATCTCAGACCAGTTTTGTAGTTTCTCCCCAATACGCATGGCCAGGATTTCATTGAGAGGAGATAGTTCCAGATTAGTTGCCATCAGGACACTTCTACCCAGAGCAGAGCTATTTCCACAAATGGTGGCATTGAACCATCAGAACACTTGATGAATCTGTCTGCGTGTTTTTCTTCTTTCTTTCCATCAGAAAGAATGTCTTTGGTTCCTCTGCTGCTGTGTGTCAGAGAGATGAATTCAGATGGGCTTACATTTCTGCAGCCTTGACATTTCTGTAATGCAACTGAAGGTTTGTCTGGGCTCTTTGTTCATCAGAGCGCTATGGGCGATACAAGCAATGGAAAAACAACGCACAACCGCCATACATCAATGAAGGATGCCACATAAAGCAACAAGGCACAAAATGAATTTCAAAAACGGTGCAGTTAGCTTACAATTAACTCAAACTGTAGGAGTTTCTTTGTTTTGTTGAACACAAAGTCAATGGCTACTGTCAACTGGTTGATTTACAACATTCTACAAAATATCCTTTTCTTCAACGAAATCTGGTTTGAGATGACAATTTTCATTTGTGTGTCAACTGCTCCTTTAAAAGTTTTGAAAAAACCCTTAGCTCTAAGTTTGAGCAACAGCTATAGCTATAGTATAAGCATGATGTGCATATCATAATTTGTGAAAAGCTATATCATGCTTCAGACTCAGAGAACTCTGTGCATTTCATCTGTAGCTTCGGAGTGAGAGGTTTCGTCCACTGAGAAAGATCACAGACACAGATTCTAACAAATGGATCAGAGCAGAGAAACAGAGCGGCAGATCAAAGCGATCTGCTGTAAGCGTGGATGAGGATGAGTATCCTCTGACACAAGCAGCCCAATGCGAGGATCAAAAGAACCACCGGAAGGGACATGGGCCGCCAACCACTACTGGTGCCCAAGTAGTGTATTTAAATCACAATCTTTACCCCAAGACACCCATTCATATTCCTTGATGATGACCCCATTTCACTCTTGTTTTGACTTGGACTTGTGTTAAGGGTGTTGGAAATAGGATTGAGAATGAAAAAACGGTTCTTCTACATATATTTGGAACATAATCTTCATAGCAATTAGTTTCTTTAATGGTTTTAAATATCTGCATTCAATTGTAAAGTATGCATTTGTGATGAAATGTGATAAAAGAGAAAAAACGTCCTCACTGATTGCATGCAACAACAAACATACAACACGATGTCAGATCAACATAATTATGACTTTTAATGAATCATCAACAATGACTCAATTATTTTTTTGTGGCAAAGCTGGTTGAATCGGTCAGTGACTAACTAACATCGGGTCAGAAGAACTGTTCTTCAGTTATTCACTGACCACAAAGTGAACAGTCATCAAGTCCAGCTGGAAATAAAGCAATAGTTGCAATGGACTTGATAAGCAATCAGAATCATTAAGTAGAACTGAATACATTTCTCCATTTCCCCTCCCTAGTTGGAAAGCAAAATGAAACAAACAGAACAAAAGTAACTAAACAAGTAGGTGCAGTTTATCACAAATCTTATTAATATTTTACAAGCAGACTGTTTCTCTGCAAAATCTCAATAGCGTAAGCAAATGGTCATCTTACCTTTGAAAAGCAGAAGAATTTTAGAAAGTTATAAATGTATTTTTCCATAAACAGAAAACAAGTGCACAGGAGGTAAAACACAAAGCAATGTGACCAACTGTAGCTTGTGATGAGCATTTTTTAAGTTTGTTATTAAATTAAGCATGTGCTGACCACTGGTGCATTCAAATATTGCATTCCACTTCATTGGATGCACTTCTTAGACTCTCCTACCAAAACTAAACGGATGCACATAGTCAAATGCTGTTAGTCCAGCAATAACTGGATTGGAATGCTCTAGTAAAAACATTTCATTCGCCTTCCAAATCCTAGTGAAATTCCCACTTCAGCCATTAGGCATTCCTCATATTTTGCTTTTAAATAAACAAAGGAACAGTGGCTGGCCAATTTTAACACAAGCCAAGCATCATTTGGCATGAAATCTAAAGGTCAACTGACCTCATCATTCTGGAAACAGGCCAATAAGACTAAAAGGTACCAATGCAATTCCATAATCATTTCGACAACCAAAGAATAATATCTCAAAAGCCAACAACAAAGGAGAAGAATGACGTGCCACATGCTCTGGTTTTAACGTGACAGTTGTCATCATTTGTTTATGTTCTCCAGCTGGCCCGTCTATTCTTCCTGTGTAAACTGAGATGGGAGACGTCATTGAAACCACTCTTTGTTCATGCACGCTTGTGTACGTACAGTATGTGTCCAACTACTTCTGTCAAGGCAATGACTTCTATTCATAAGATGTGACTTTACTTGGCAAGATGACTAAGAACAAAACAGCAACGTAAAAATTCAGAAACAGAGAAAAACAAGACCTGAGGCTACAAGAATAGCAGTTCTTACAGCCAGTTTTTTAAAAGGAACTATTAACTACTAAAACATGTTGAGACCGTGAGGATGGCCAAACAACAGTCTACAGATTTTGAATACGTAGAATCATCTTTACTTAATTTTTTATTTATAACATTTTATAAGATTTATGCTTTTGGTAAAACATGTCCAAGGTACATTTCACTCCAAAATAATATATGAATAACTAGGGGTGCGTCAATCCGATATTCAGGATCGGTATCGCTTCGATACTGGCCTTTTCTGCTGGATCGGTGTATTGGTCTGACTAGACAGATCCAAATTCGATATTCTGCATAGCTAATATTGTGTTATTGTTAAGCCCCACAAAAGCCACAAACACATTATAAAACACAATAAAGTTTCCGTGCACTATATTTCAAGTGTTCTTAAGCCGTTACATAATTTAATGTTTGGTACAGATGAATATTTAAGTCCAGTTCACATAAACACTTCTCTCCGCTGCAGCTGTCCTTCATCCTCCATTCAGCTTTCAAACTGCGTGCCGCGTTCGGTTACTAGAGTCAAGACGATAAAACTCTCTCCACTGTTCCTATTATACTTGATCTGTAAATAAAGTGCAATGTTTTGCATAAAAGGATTTTATCTAGATAGAGTCTCGTGCTGTTTCTAAATCGTGTTAGATCACAATACTGTTGTAGAGAGCACTATGAAGGGTTCTTCACAAGCACAGTAACTGACATTCAAAACGGTTAAAAGAAAAGGCTCAATAAACTATCGCACAGATTTAATACACTAAATATTAATATCTCTTTCCTTTGTGCTTTGAACTTCTCTATGCGGACTCCGGAGCACTGTGCCTGCACACTGTGACTCAGTGTTGCTTCAAGCACATCATTCTCCGCACGGGATGCTCATAAGTGCTTTATTCCGCTCTGTATTGGAGCCTTCCGTATTATAATATTTTTGCACAATGAAAGATTATTAATAGCCTTTCTTGTTCGTCTCATCTGCCTCATTACTATACAGTATGTATATAACACACGTACGCTTTGTGTTTGTTTGTCCTGAAGCTTGATTGCGGCTGCAGTTAAATGCACTTGCATTTTTGAATACTTTTATAAGAAATTGATGTACAGTGTGTCAGTTATGTTTTCAGAGACTAAACATCTGATATATCCTAAAAAAAAAATCTAGACAATTATTTGTCAGAGATTGGCCCATATACCTCCGCTCTTACAATAATTCATAAGACACCTTCAACTTACTGACTGGCATATGCGTGTAAACAAAGCTTCATTATTGAAAAACAAAAAATAAACTGGATCGGGAAGATTTTTTTAGTTAGCGAAAAAGAAAAAGGATTTCTTAAGCTCTGTCAAGCTCAGACAACCCTCTGATGCACTTCCTCTCACTGTTAAATAAAAGGAAGGAAGCTGCTTGGAAGGAAACCACCAGTCCAGGATGACCAGTTCTCATATGTTTATGGGCATCAAAAAAAGGAAACAGAAAGAGACAGCCAAATGTTGTCTTCTGACACCAAATGTTATATTTAGCTTGTTCATCTACCGAATACTCAATATGCAGCTCTGTGGAACTATAAGATATGAGCCCTCCTGCACTTTGATCTACTGACTCATAGAGGTCAAATCAAAACTCCCATCAGCCTGTTTACAGTCTCCTTGACCCCTGCATACCCTTCTGCCTTCGAAAATAGCTTCCTAAAGCTGTATAAGCTACACCCTTCACTCTATTTGCCCATATTGCCTACTCCAACTGGGGCACATTTTGCCCCATTAAGATCTACACCATCCATCAGCATGTTAATGCACAGCGCTGAGGTTGTTGCCGTTAAGCCATAATGAGGTTCAAGCTCCATTAGAACAGCCTGCGTCATTCCCTAAAAATAAGCCTTTACACTAGAAAGGTGTATTAAAGCCCACTTCGGAACAGCTCCTTTTAGTCCACATGAACTGACTGAGATTGCATCATGCTATACTCTACGAACTCGCAAGTGACTGTTTCAATTGTGAACTTAAGGTTTGGTGCGCTCTGATTTCAGGGGTCAGTATTCCCAAACTCACGCACACATGCTGATCACTCAGGCCGAAGTACTGGGATACCTGAATAAAGGCCAACTCTGAAGTGACCCGGGATGATTTAAAGGCTCCATCACTCAATGGGAGCAGACATGGAATATCACGTAATCTCTAGGAAATGCAGCTGTACAGAGTTGCATTCGCTAATGAATACCATACTGACCCTCAAGTGCCTCTGTTGTCTGCAATCCTTAAATCCAGGTACAAACAACTCAATGTATGAACAGATGTTATTGTTCCCCAGTGCACCAAAATAGTTATTTCACAATCAGTTTGTTACGTTTTAGGGCTCAATCTGATGTAAAAGGCTTAATGAGCGAACATGTTTATTTCCACACAACAGGAACTTTGTGTGATTATAGGATTACTGCGTGATTAATAGCATGCACATGTGAACCAGACCAGCTGGTTTACTATTATTCATGTCCATTGTATGATAATGTACTCAAGATTCATACACTGAGCTGGTTATTTTCAGCAAAACACACGATCTGTAGAATCTTTGTAACCCATTAAAAGTGGAAAAAGGGGGCTAAAATCAAATTAGCCAGAGAACAGAAGATTTGTATCGCTTATTTTCTGTCTGACAGCCTCTCACCTCAAGTGCCCAACACATTATTTAATTAGTATTGACTAGTGGTGTTCAATTTGTGAACGAATCTTTAAAGTGAACAAATCATTCTTGTTCACTTCCATGAATCTTTAAAGTGAACAAACCATTCTTGTTCCCGTCCATGCACTGACTCATTTTTCGTTCTCTGCACATGTTCAGAACATGTGACTGCTTTCTGCTTTTAAAAACTGACAATAGCAAGAGCCTATTATATCATTGATGTGTGGGCTGTGCCTGTGAAGCGTTTCATTGTTTTGTCGTTCAATGGTTTTGTTTGTGAACTACAAATGAACGTCACCTGAAACGTGATGAACGAATCAGAAATATTGTTTGTGAACGAGAATGCATACAAATGGCTGATGACCATACACAATTAAAATGGACGTTTTCTGAATTAAGCAATGTAACGTTACACAATGTAGGCCTACAATGTGCAAATATGGACACAACACTGCTTTACATACAAGTGAACGATTTTTTTTTGTAAGCGAACTCACAATTTTTACATTAATGTAAATCCAGCAATATCCATTTCTTATAAGCACCCACAAAATATTATTTGTGCTGTTCGTTTGTTTTGAAAAAGAAATGCTTTGTTCATTCGGTGCAGCCCCGAGAATCGGAGAGTCGTTTACTCTAATGATTCATTCAAACACTGATTCGTTCACAAACAAAACATGTCCACTTTATGATAACAATGACCTCAAATGCCCTTAAAATATTGATCTTCTTCGGTGATTTTCAGCAAAAAACACTTAGTTTTGTGAATTATTGTAACCTAAGATAAAATAGAGGGTAACATCTAATTAACCAGATGTGCAGTAGAAGAATCAATGGCTTATTTTATGTCTGACAAAGCAGCCTGTCACTTTAAGTGCCTGACTCGTTAGTATCGATTATTTTTCATAGTTTCTCCAAATCATCACAGACAATACAAACACTTAAAGGAAAAAATAACAAACTGAACTGCAAATGCTTTTCGGCTTTTACATATACCGACAGCCCTGCAAAAAACCATACAAATACAGCGTTTCGGTCGCCGTTGTACCAACGAAACGTGCTAACTTACCTATCAGATTGTGCTAACAATAATATATTTGCATTGTCTTAAGGGTAAGTTTAGGGTAAGGGTAACGTTAGGTGTGGACGGGTAGGTTTAGGGCAGGAGTAACGATAGGTATGGACATTTTATTAAAAGCCTCAAACGACATGAATAAGATGCTGGTAGCAAAATCTGATAGGTAGAATTTTTCGCTATCGATCTATGCTAACGGTTACCTATATTGTTTAATGGCAAGCAGCACAATCTGAGCGGGTAGCACACATTTTCATAACACCGGCTGAGCCACGTAACGTTAAAAGGGTGGAGACTATCAAGCATGCAAAATGTCATCGCAACGCCTTTCAAAGCATAATAGAACAATACTTTGCACTAAATCCTATAACTAAAAGTCAGTTCTGTCAGACATCACAACAGCGCTGCTGTTTCCGACGCAAAGCCGAGCTGAAAAGGCTTGCAGCGGTGTAAAACAAAGTTCTTGTTTATGTAACAGACTGCAAACACAGTGAAGAGAAAATACATGTGCCTGCATTATAAGCTAATTGGGGACAAGTCTATACATATATGCATATTAATCCATTGCACTGCTTATCCTAAAGCTATACAAACTTAAAAACTGTCAACACTGTGAAAGAAAAGCATGCCATGCACGTGATACTAGTAACAGCAGTAACGCAGCATACTGGTACATTTAACAGCCACCAGTGCACATGAATGATTTAAAAGACTGTCTCCTGACCTGTTGCGTCCTGTCTGAAGGATTCACCATCACCGCCTGCCGAAAACTGTTATCCACATAGGACGCCATGGTTTTCAAAACAATCGCGCACAACAGTTAAGTCAAATAATCCAAAAGCGAATCTCTCAAGAGTCTTTTTAGTGGTACAAAAACGTTTTTATATAGCAGTAACTGCAGAAGAGAGCCTGTCCCAGGCCACAGCCTAAGCCAGGAGATCTCTTACTGTCCCTCGTCCCAATCCTACAAAACCAGACAGTCTGCTTTTCCTATTCCAGCCGCTGAAGCTTCAACTGCGACTTGACAGGCGATTTAGAGTTAATGAAAGGTTTTTGCAGGCAAGCGGTACGTCTGTGTTTTACGCAGACGAGTGCATTTTTCAGCATTCCGTTTGTCTCCTGTTCGCTATTCCATCTGCTTCAGTTTTCCATTTTAAAACAATATGCGTTCGGTGATTGTCCATTTTAAGCCATTTGCAAAGCAGCGTGGGGTCAAAGGCATCATTTATAAATAGTGCTTTAGCGTCTAAACGCGACGGATGGTCTGCCGTCTGGACTCGCTGTTGTAAGCCACCACCATGGTGACCGACCGCCTCAAGAGGTTTCATGGGCGAGTCCATTCAGCACAATAACGCGCCCACAGAACAACCTACCCACAACACATAGTGCTTTGTCTCCATCCACTGACTGAAAACGGTAGTGCAAGCTTTGAGTCATACTGTTAAGGTAAGGCAAGTTTATTTATATAGCACTTCATATCCAGTGGTAATTCAAAGTGCTTTACATAAAAGGACCTAAAATAGTCATAAAAAATAGCAAGCACAACAATAAAAACAAGTAATAAAAAAACAATAATAAATGTAGCTAATATTTTAGCACATCTGATCTTTTCTGCAAGCTGGTTCCAACTGCGGGCGGCAAAATAGCTAAAAGCAGATTCCCCTTGTTTCGTGTGAACCTTGGTATTTCTAACTGACTCGATCCTACTGGTCTGAGTGGTCTGTTAGGTTTATATTCAGTTAGCATATCTGCAATGTATTTAGATCCTAGGCTATTGAGTGATTTATAAACAAGTAAAAGTACTTTAAAATCAATCTTAAATGTAACTGGAAGCCAGTGTAAGGACCTGAGGACTGGTGTGATATACTCATATTTTCTGGTTGTAGTCAGGATCCTGGAAGCAGCGTTCTGGATGAGCTGCAGCTGTCTAATGGTCTTCTTTGGAAGGCCGGTGAGGAGACCATTACAATAATCCACCCTACAAAGGCATGAACAAGTTTCTCCAAATCTTGACTGGAAACAAAACTATTTTCTAATTATTGCAATGTTTTTGAGATGATAGTATGCTGATTTAGTTACTGCTTTGACATGACTACTAAAGTAACTGGTCTGACTCCAGAATCACTCCAAGATATTGACTTTATTTTTAGTTGTTTGACCCCTGTTATAATAATACACACATTTTCTGTCTGGTAGCCAGAATAACATGGGGAAAGACAATGATAATAATGATAAAAATGTCATGCATATTTATTTTTTCTTTCATTTTGTTATATTACATCATGTAAATCCATCTGTTACTCAAAACGAAGCTTTGTGTTTTATAGCCACTGTCATTTTGATTAATATAATATAAGGAAATCTTCATAATATATTAATAATAAAGCCTTTTCATATTAAATGTGGCAAACATTTATTTCTCTTTAATGTAGCAGGTTTTACACAGAGGGGGAAATGAATTAAAGAGCTCTGGTCATGTGATTCATGAATGTTCATGAAAGACCATCTGCACTGTCTAAAAAACTAAATAATGCCTTGAAAAAATCAGTTTATCAAGTAAAGAATCAAGTAAACCTTATAATATGGCACTTCCATGATGATGGAAATCAGTTATCTGAGACTTGAGCAAAGCCTTATATGTATATCAACAAAAGTAAACCGGTATAAAGACATTGCATGAATATCAAATATTCTGCTTGCGCTTTGAAAAGTAGTTTCCTTACAAACACTGTCTTCGCATTTATAAACAATTAACGTCAAATCTTACATTACATTTCTGCATTAGATGCTGCTATCCAAAGCAGCTTTTATTGGATTGAAAGTAAACATTTTAGCAGCTCATGTATTCAACCACATTTATTTATTTTTATTGTTTGCTCATAGATTTAGACACTGTAATTTAAATCTACTGTGAAGTCCTTAATTTATTCATTTTTCAATCAATCAGTATTTTATCTGCTTGTTTATTTGTTTGTAGGCTATTTATTTAGGCTATCATTGCCAATTGTATTTTAATTTATTTATGTATCATTGATGTCTATAAGAAAACTACAGGCTACATCAGATGTATTGTTTCGAATGTATAGACCATGTACTAAATAAAATCCGTGTTGGGTGACTTTAGTTTAATAAATAATCCATATAAATATCGAAATAAAACCCGACTAAACACTGGTTCCGTGGAGACCAACCGCTCCATGGCAACGGCGCGTGAGTGAGTGAGCGACCTCCTGCCCAGGGCTTGTTTTACAGTCATTGAGATGCGTTTACTGATATTTCACAGATCTGGCAACAGTTTTCAGACCAAGGTAGCTTAAACGACATGAAGGTGATGAAGAGAGTACAGGACACTACAGCTTCTCAAGCAGACCGGGAAACTCAGAGCTCGCCTGGACAGAGAATGCTGTTCACAGGTAAGTATTTATGAACGTTTTTGAAACTATTTTAGTAGGACACTTTATTTAATCATTAGTAAGTTTACGAATGTGAATCAGGTGATCTTTTTTGGTGCTATCTAACGTTAGGTCCAGACGGCATTGGAGATTTCTGTCCGAGATTGGACTTTTTCCCGCGCAGCATTGGAATCGGCCCGTTATCTCCATTTGCCACGAGTGATCTCAACTACCTCTTCCGGTCTGCACCAGACGGGACCCCGCCGTTACCGAAACACTGCTATGTCGGAGAAGTGGGCTGGGGTCTGCAGTACTCCACTGCACTCAACAGGCCAACTGTCAACAAACTATATGAGGTTATATAGGCGATCTGTTTACTTACAATTTCTGTTGGTCAAAAGATACCACAAGTGACACACATCATCGCTGTGTTCAATAAACTATATAGAAAGTGAATATGTTCATTTGTGTAGCCAAGTCAATATGTGTAAGTTATATGGAGACTGACTTTAAAAAAATGTAACGTTACCCATGAGAAATATTTGAGTAAAAAGTGAAACAACTACCACATTTGTCCTAATTATAGGCCTGTTTGTAGACATAAATATAATACCTTTCAAAGTTTTGGGATCAGTAAATTGTATCAGATTTTCCAAATGCTTCTTTAGCAGCAAATCAGCATATTAGAATAATTTCTAAATTATCACGTGACCAGAGCTGGGTAGATTACTTACAAACTGTAATCCATAACTGATTACAAATTACATGACACAAAATTGACTTTTTAAATACTTTTAGATTACTTTTGACCTAACTCGTTTATCACATTGATTTAAATATTGCACTATATTGATAGGAAAATACAAAGAGAAAGAAAATGTATTCATTGTAATTCAGTTTTATTAACAACATGAAGTGCATTAAACATGACATTACATCAAGGTTTCCCAAACTGGGGTTCATAAAGGAACTGTATGGGGTTAAGTTTAATTAAAATCTCATAATTAAATCCCCTCCAAAAAAACGTCTAATTCAAATAAATATTTTTAAAACAACATCAATCAGTTAACTAGACAACTTACTAAAAAATGAAATATTTTATTTATCTACCCTCATGTCATGTGTTGGTTATTTAAGTAAGGAACATTTAAAAGATGAAAGAGGAATTAGGGAGCATCAATAAACTATGAAAAATGTATTGCTCTTTTGTGGATAATATGTAATCTTGTAACTAATGAAAAAGTAACTGTAGTCGGATTACGAGTATACAAGTACTTCGTTTTTGGATCTGATTATGTAATATATATGCATGTGACAAAATTCAGCTTTGCCATCACAAGAATAAACAGCACTTTAAAATACATGAAAATCGAAAACAGTTGTTTTAAACTGTAATAATATTTCACATTATTACAATATTTCACTGTATTTTGTAATCAAATAAATCTGTCCTAAACAATATGGTTGCTGTTAATTAACCTGCCACAAAATGAGACCTTGCCTTATATGACCCATGAATATCATATCTCAGTGTCTTTTCTAGGATCAGATTATAACTTTATATATTTGTGCAAAGACTGCTTTGATTGTATTGCCATGTTGCATGTGTCTGAACTATGAAATACTTTTTCTTTTGTATCAGCTTGATAGATTTCAATCAGCCGTGCAAGACGAAGTGACTCACAGCCCATGGTGAGCTACCAGTAACCAGGGAGGGAAGGGTTAGGTTACTCTAGATGGTGATGGGTTTCACTGACAGGAAATGGGTAGAGTGTGTGGAGAGGAAGCTTTTCTCCTCTAGTAATCAATAATGCAACACTCTGCATGCAGGCAGAATCAGTCCCAGTTTCAGGACAAACAACCGACCTGCGGGAAGCTTGCTTGGAACCACAGTGCATATGATACCTACAACGAGGATGACAACAAACAGTTCCTGCTTAACCAGGTGCGATATAAACAAATGATGCACACTCTGAACCCTGTTATATTAAGAATAAACTGGAATTCAGTGTCTGCTCAGTGTGTAATCTTGTATATGTCACTCAACATTCTCTCATTGTTCTTCTGCAGTAAAAACAGGCGATGCATATTGAGAAAGCACAACCAGACGCCATTACTTTTTCACGGATACGGATCAGCTCTGAAATATGACATGAGGCCTATAAGCTGACTGATTTTTGAATGTTGGTTTGTGATCATTAAACAATTTATTATCCATATAACATTTTGTCAACTCTTATAAAACCACATTAAATGCATATTTTTGCAGTACTGTTCATTTCTTGGTTCATTTGCCTCTGTGTTATCAACTGGATAAAAATAGGATTTTAATACATTCTGTTATTTGTGGGTAGTATTCAGAATATTTAATATCCCAATATGAATGCAAACTTTAGGGAGAAAAGTATAGAAACAGCAGTTTTCTTCATCCACTTTGCTGTTTACCTCGTATCTCTGTGGTTTAAATGGTCAGGAGCTCGTAAAGCCTCAAAAACATACAGATCAAATCCTCTTAACAAGGGTCACTGTAGATTCAGACAGTCGATAGCAATAATCCTGCAGCTAAAAGAGGTTTATATGTGATGCTGTCTCTATCAGTGGTCAATCCCAGTTAATAATACACAACCCACTCCAGCCGTTTCCAGTATCTCGAGATGAACAGGCGCATCTTGTTCAGCTGCAATTCTCACTTTTTCATTACTTTTTGAGAGTATGGGTTGACCTCTAAAGTATTGCCTTCTTCAGGAAACTTAGACTGCATTTTTTCAGTAATTAGGTAAAATGTTGTATTATTGTCTTTGAGCAAGATTGGTCTTTTCAATTAAAAATAAATAAAATGGCAGACCATTAATTGTTTAGTAATTGTATTAAATTAAAATTATGCCTATTAAAGCACAGCAGGTTGCAACAGTAGGTTCAAACTATTTGTTTTGTTGTGCTAGGTTATTTAATAAAAATAGGATCTCAGTGATACTAAAATGAAGTTAACATGATTGTGAAAGGAAATATGATCACAATTATTCTGCACTTTTGATCTCGAGGAGGTGAAATATGGAAAGTATTTAGCCTGATTTTGAAATGTTTTCATAAATATTTGACTATAAATAGCTGTAAAACCTTATATGTCACCCTTGACCACGAAACCAGTCATAAGTAGTTCAGGTATATTAGTAGAAATTGTCAACAATACATTGTATGGGTCAAAATTATCGATTTTTCTTGTAATGCCAAATATCATAGGATATTAAGTAAAAATCATGTTCTGTGAAGATATGTTGTATAATTCCTACTATAAATATATTAAAACCTCATTTGGACAACTTTAAAGGTGATTTTCTTAATATTTCGATTTTTTTTTGCACCCTCAGATTCCAGATTTTCAAATAGTCTTATCTCAGCCAGATATTGTCCTATCCTAACATTAGTCAGCTTTCATATTATGTATACGTCTCAATTAAAAAAAAATGCCCCTTGTGACTGGTTTTGTGGTCCAGGGACACATATAGGAGACATTTTTCAAACAAAGCAGTGTAGTAAAAGAAGAAGAAGAACAAAGCATTGCAGCCAATCCGTGTGCTCGACTCCAGAGCAGTAGAGGGCGCTACACGCTCACTTATGCTTCAGTTACAACTTTACTGGTGATTTCCTTTCACAGAATATTCCAGTGACCCGTCCATTCAGACTAGAACCCTTTTCCCAATCAAAATCAAAGAAAATGTCAAACCCAACTCCTGCAGCCAAGCCTGGAAACGCAGACAACCCTCGGGTATTCTTTGATGTAGATATCGGGGGTGAAAGAGGTCAGGATCTTTTATTCTTCTTTAGAAGGGATTTTTTTCCGAATGACTGCATGCTACTGTGTTCAGCCACATGCCTGTATCTGAGCGGAAGCAAGACAGACAGACGAAAATAGATGCACTGAACTCAACCACTGATACAACTAACGTTATTTAGATAAGCTGTGTTCATTTGGCACTGAGTGTTTGCGAGTCACTGTTGTGCAGTAACGTTATATTTTATGTCCCCTTCAAATGGGTTAAACATTTTATTAATGTCACATTCTTCGAGATTGAAATCATACAGTTTACTTTATTATAACTGTGTGTGTTCATAGGGGTGATATTTAACATGAGAAATATTACAGGTGTACTTAATTTCACTCATTTCAGCAATATTTCCTACAAAAATATGTATTTACCAGTAGTAGTAGTATTAAATTATAAAAATACAAACTACATAAAGGCTATAAATAAGAGAAAAGATGACATCACTGCATGCTCTATGCTTCTGTCACAGTAACTCCTTTGGAAATTAAACAGTAGACTTTTTATTATTATGCAAAGCTGACTCAATATGGTCAGATTGGCATATCAAATAATGTAAAAAAAGGTCATAAGGTTTTAAATAAAATATAAAAAAAAAATGTAATATCTTGTGCATAAATAAAGATCAGTGAAACAATCTGATGATTCATTCCTGGTGTTTTTTTTTCTTTGCAGCTGGCCGTATAGTGTTTGAGCTCTTTGCTGATGTCGTCCCTAAAACGGCAGAGAATTTCCGTGCTCTTTGTACCGGCGAGAAAGGGATCGGTAAAAGCACCGGAAAACCGCTGCACTTCAAGGGCTGTCCATTCCACCGCAGTGAGTGTCCTGACCTCCCGTCTCCATAGAGACGCATGTAACGTCTAATGCGCAGGGTTCACACAACCATGGAAAAACCTGGAGAAATCAGGCAATTGTCATTTCTAGGCCTGGAAAATTTATGGAAATTATTATATAATATACACTTTCTTTCTCTGTAATGCCAAACTCTACGCTTTTTTAATTTCATGTTTGTTAGAGTATAATTAAAAGTATATATTTTTTATTTATCAAGTATAATCATTTAAAACTATAACAATTGGCACCTGGCATACATACGTATAAAACATTTAATCAAAATCTTATTCAGTAATCATCTGTATTTCTTTTTGTACCCCTCAAGTCATCAAGCAGTTTATGCTCCAGGGGGGAGATTTTTCGAACCAGAATGGAACCGGAGGAGAGAGCATCTATGGGGACAAGTTTGAGGATGAAAACTTTTACTACAAGGTACCACAGAGCTACTTTGCTATAAAGGGTATTTCAAAAGATAAGATCACTGTTCCACAAAAAAATAACGCTTCTCTTGAAAATTGTAGAAATCATGATAAGATTCTGGTCACACCACCCCTCCCTAACGGATGTCAAACCTTGTTTAATGCACATAGTCACTGACAAAATGTTCAATTTTTTTGTGAATTTTTCCTTTAATTAATCAAAGCCATCAGTCTGTGTAATTGCTATGAGATTAAATAAACCAAATACAGCACTTGATCAATCTCCCTGAGGCATCCACTAATTTCCTGGTGTCTGCTCTGAGGAAAAAATGAGATGCAGATAAAGCTTGTTTTTCTTGTCAAATGAAGTGGTGCTTTATTAATCCGGTGGTCTATCGCTCTGTTTTCCCCCAGCACGACCGAGAGGGGCTGCTCAGCATGGCGAATGCCGGCCCCAACACGAATGGCTCACAGTTCTTTATAACCACGGTTCCCACACCACACCTGGACGACAAACATGTTGTCTTTGGCCAGGTGCTGAAGGGAATGGGGGTGGTGAAAATGCTGGAGGGGATAGAAACAAAGGACGAAAATCCCATGAAGGTGACCACATTAAAAACACGCAAACATCTTTTACTTCTTAAATGCATCATGGCATTGCAACATCTGCTTTCATGCTTGGAACTAGAAAGTGACAGAGATCTTAACTGGTCCTGAAGGACAGCTATTTCTGAGATCCTTCTTTTACAGGCATTTAGTCACCCTAATCAAGATTTAACAGTCATGAAATTTATTCTGTCACGTGTTCTGCACAGGTGAACTAGCTAAGTGTGATTAATTCATATTTTGAAAAAAAGACATTGTGTGTGACAATTTTTCACTCCAGTAAGTAAATTAAGTATTTTCCTTATTCCAGTGAGTAACTGAATATTTAGATTGATTATTACCGTCCTCTCTCTTTCTCTCTCTCAGCCCTGCATCGTTGCTGAATGTGGAGAACATAAAGCAGGCGATGAATGGGGCATCGCACCCAATGACGGCTCAGGAGACACATACCCAGACTTCCCTGAGGACTCTGACATGGACTTTAAAGATGTCATTATATTTCAGCATCTTCACTTGCACATACATACACACTTGCATATATATAAAAATCACGTGCTCTATAAAATCCAGAATCACTTTAACTTAGAAACTCGTTTTGAGTAAATGCACTAGGAAGGAAAAAGGAAAGCCTAAGCTTTCCACAAATATTTATATTGTGGCAGGGATTTTGAGTATAAATATAATAAATAACAGGTCAAGTAAAAAAAAAAGTAAAAATACATTTTTAAATATTTGACAAAATAATGTTTGTATGTATATTGATAGATCAATGAATAATCAATATTTAAAGTTATCAGCCATTAAAAAAAGCATTACAGTATGCCACAATATATAACATATTACACTATAATATGAAAGCTGGAATTTTACATGGCTAAAATGTAAAAAAATACTTTATTCTATGTTCTCTTTCTAGACAAACAAAGTCTTGTCTGTGACAGAGGATGTGAAAAACATCGGGAATAACTTCTTCAAGGCTCAGAACTGGCAGTTGGCCATCGAAAAATATTCAAAAGCTCTCAGGTGAACACTTGTCTAGTCTGCCATTAAGCCCCATTATTGCATTACACTTGCACCGTGACATTAAGGAGACAGCTTTTCACACTTGATTTCAATTTGTCAAAAAAATTGAACGGCTGTTATAGCTTTTTCTTTCCTCACAATGCCTTATGTCATGGTCATATTTCCGTAAGTACCTGTTTGATATGCAAGATTTCTAACTGTGTAATCTAAAGTGTGTGTTGTTGGACAACACTGACTGCAACGTGTCTGTATCCATCACTGTAACCCAGCAAAGGTTGTTTTGGTCCACAGGTATCTAGAGACTTGCAGCAGCACCTTAAACGATGATAGTGCCAAAAAAAAGCTGGAGCCCACGGCCCTGAGCTGCATTCTCAACACGGCCGCCTGCAAACTCAAGCTGAAACTCTGGCAGGAAGCCATCGAGTGCTGTGATGAGGTAACATAGGACCTTCTGACATTGAGCCGACTGAATGGTGTCCAGCTGCATCTGGGTTATAGGATATAAGAAGCAGAGCCTTGATGTTTTATAATGACCTTCTGTTTTATAATTCACCGCTCTTGAAATAACCTTGTCACGGCCGCTACCATTTATAGATCACCAGACGCACTGTCTCTTTATTTAGGGAATAGTTTAAATGGATTCTGATTTCTTTAAATGTTCTGTAAAAGTGTATTTTATCCTTGTTTGTGGGGTGATTGTGATGTTTTATGTATTATAACATAGTTGTGTTTTTTTTTTCCTCAGGCCCTGGATCTTAACCAGACAAACACTAAGGCGTTGTTCAGGAGAGCTCAGGCCTGGCAGGGACTTAAAGAATTCAACAAGGCCATGGTACCAACATTACATGGACATAATTACACGTTCATCTCACTCTTAAATCAGTGGTTCCCAAACTTTTTCAGTCAAACAAACAGTGCAGCCCACCCGAGACCTCAAATATCTGAAATGTATCTAAACAGTTGCTCACGGTTTTTGCGCATACAGCCTAAAGATAACTGTTAATTCAACATTTTTAATTCAGCCACAAATAGTTCGAGAACCATTGCATTAAACGCCTCAAAGAAAACAAAGAAATTCTGGCATAATTGACTCACCTTCATGTCGTTCCAAACCTGTATGACTTTATTTCTTCCTTGGAGCACAAAAGGATACATTATGAAGGATGTACTGGTATTTTTCCTTTCCATGCAGGATGCATTATGAATAATCTTTAACAGTTTAATTTAGAAATAGGTAACATGACTTGTTATTCAGGAAAACTGCTTAATTCATTTGTAAACTGCATATTCTCTAGACTTGAGGGCTTTGTTTTTGAGAGAGAATCGCTCCAATTACTGAATGCAGAACAAAGACAATGTTAAAGTTTAAATGAATCAGTCTTACAAAAAAAGAAAATTGCTCCAATTTAGATGACAGTTTATTTCTTAACAGCACTCATCTTTTCTGTTTTTAAACTGCAGATTGATCTGAAGAAAGCCCATGAGATTGCACCAGATGACAAAGGTTAAACATCTCTTTACAAATCCTGAATTTGGTTTAAACAAATATTTTATGATTTGTGAATAATTTGTTTAACATTTTCCTTTCTCTGGTTTCAGCGATTGGAAATGAAATGCTGAAATTAAAGCAGCAAGTGAAGGAAGAGAAAGAGAAAGAAAAGAAGATTTATGCCAAAATGTTTGCGTAACGGAAACTGCAGTGACCTCACTTCACACTGACCTACCTGCATATGTTCATTTACATTGCAATCGTCTTAGAGTTTAGTCTAACGCTGGGGAAAAAGGCCTTGGAGTCTTTCATTTAGGATAAATATGAAATGTCCAGTTTGGAAAGAGATTTCATTTTGTCTACCGTGTTATAATACGATTTGTCTGTGAGTGAATGAAAAAAGTTTGTGCATTTTTAGTAAGCTGATCTAAAGAGGTCTTGATGTAATGATTACTGTCCAAGAAAGAATAAGCAAATAATAGTTCGTTTCTGGGTTCATTTAGTAAATGGTGGCTAATAAAGGCTACCTTTTTTTTCATTTGATGAAATGAGATTCAGTCCTGTCAGTTGTGTGAAATAAAACAATTGATATTTTCAGGGATTTTTGTGTTTGTAGTTCTATAAAACATACCAACAGAATGGAATAATTAATTTATTTCTACCAGTTACAGTTACCAACTTTGACAATATATACAAAACTGTCAGTTTAGAGTTAACCGCATCATGGTGAGCTAAAACGTCCACTGGTTGTTAATCCAATATCATCTTTCGTCTTTTGACACATTCCTTTGAAGGACGTTACATTAAAAACATTACATTATTTTAAATGTTACAATTTGATCAAACCAGAAATATGCAAAGCCACTTTATGTAATTACACTTCAAGCTCATATCAGCTACAGTATGACATGAGGACTTTCCGTTCCTTAGGCACATCAGAAGGACTCGAGTCTTTAAAAGCTTTAGCCCTGAAAGTTAAGTAAAACGATTCTGAACTTGTGCCCAATAATAAAAATGATATGTAATACTGAAATCACATGCCATTGTAGGCTGGTCCACCACTGCCCTCAGGCACAACCCAGTTGATGTTCTGGCTGGGGTCTTTGATATCACAGGTCTTACAGTGGACGCAGTTCTGTGCGTTGATCTGTAATCTCATGCCATCGCCCGTCTCCAAAGGAACATACTCGTATACACCTGTGGGACAGCAGGGACAACATTTCTAAAAACAGAAGCTTGATCATCCGGGTGTTTTCATCAGCCTCAGCATGTTAAGCTTGTTGATCAGATGCAACTAAAAAGGTTGAGTCTCTATTCTTAAATGCAGCAGAAAGACCGAGAGCATTAGTTACATACCAGCAGGACAGAACCTCTGCTCTGGGCCATCATAAATCCCAAGGTTTTGGGCCACGGGAACACTGTCATCTTTCAGCGTCAGATGGGGCGGCTGGTCATGCTCATGATTGGTCCCGCTCAAGGCTACAGATGATAATAGATCAAAGCTGATCTTTCCATCGGGCTTCGGATACTCGATGGGTGTACATTCCTTAGCCGGCTTCAGCTGAGCGGAGTCTAGACCTACAGTAAATTCATTTGTTTACCATTAGAAATAAAATACAAATGAATTGTAACAGATTTCAGATGCCCACTGCTGTAATGAACCGAGTAGTAGCCTTGCATAGCAACATGTCTGACTATTAGCATGCAGTCTGGCCCACACCGAAGCTAATTCAGTCTAAAAACTGCCTACTCGGCTAGGAAGGAGCCCTCTGGCTAACCACAGTTAGTTCGTTACATTTAGCCGGTGAATCTGAAATGAGACAACTCGGAAATGAATTCTGAAATGAACACAAAGAAAAATATACAATTGTGCTCAAGTTATATGTTGTTCACTTGCTACCAAGTTGTGTTAAATAGGAATTAGAACCCTCCAAAAGTTTAACATGCCTTGGACAAAGTAAGGTTTCCTACAATATCGTAACATTTATTTTTCAACAAAAGTGATTTTGAATTGATAAGGAACAACACAAAGTATGAATAATATAGTTTAAACCCATGTTGCCTTGGGTATTTCAAATCGTTTGGAAGGAAAATACTATTTACATTCATTCACTTAGCATTTGGCAGTATTTATTATATTTCAAATCTCTGATTGCACGCACTTCTAGTTATTTCTCAGCATTATTATATGTAATTGTACATAGTACTTTTCAAGCAACACCTTTTTTCCAGCAGATAAAAACTTAAACTTCCAAAAAACCCAATTTGAAACTGATTTCACCCAGCATTTTCCATCTATAGACGTATCAGAAAGGTCTAAAATTCACTCATTAATGTACATTAATACGACATTAATTCAACTCTTCAATGCATGTGCTCAATACATACATACCATCTATTAAATTAAATAAATACACTGCACTGACTTTATAGCTCAGAATTTGCATCTATTTGCGATGTTTGATTTAAATGAAAAGCATTTGTTATAATCAAGCAAACATTTCATAACTTGTTTCTTTGTTCTTACCATTATGCTTTAGAGTCCACGGTTCTTTTCCTCTCAAAATCCAGTAGAATATTCCGGTGTACACCATCCCTCCGTAGAGACCAAAATAGTTATGGAAAGATGGTCTGATGTTCCTCACAGAATACAACTCCTTCCAGATCCAGGACTTTTTATAAGCCTCTTCATATTCATGAATATAAAGACCTAACAGAGTGGAAAAAGAACACAAAAACATTCCCTGTCTAGGATACCTGGACACCTTTAATATATTACCCTGTGAGTTACACCTCAGCTCATTTGCAAAGATGTCTGGGTTGGCTACCTGCTGTTTCTGACTGCAGATTCTCATCTGTGATTTTGCTGAAGGCACTCTCCGCCGCCAGTATGCCACTCTTCATGGCTGTGTGTGTGCCTTTGATCTTGGGCACGTTCATGAAGCCTGGACTGCACCCTATCATCATGCCACCTGGAAACGTCAGTTTAGGAATCGACTGGAGGGGAGATCACAAATGAGAGAAGTTCATCAAGAGAAAACAGAAGAATATATATTGAGAATTCAAGTCGCTGACATGCCTGTAGACCTCCTTCGTTGAGGGCTCTGGCTCCATATGCTATCCTGTTGCCACCCTCCAGAGTTGACATTATAGAGGGGTGATGTTTCCAACGCTGGAATTCCCTGAACGGGCTAAGATAGGGATTAGTGTAGTCCAAACCTATCTGAGGAGACATATACAAACATATATGCAGATGACCATAATAGAATAACTGCATTGACTGTTTGCAAAGCTCCACCCTCCTTGCTTACTGTTGCCTGCTAAGATGAGCCGTGAAGACTATAATATTTGGCCTAAATACACGAATAATCTAATGGCTGAGGTTGGGAACATGTTTTAATGTTTGTCAGTCTCTTATGCTGACCAAAAATGCAGTAATAATTGTGAAATATTATTACAATTTAAAAATGTAATTTATTCCTATGATGGCCAAGCTGAATTTTTAGCAGCCATTACTCCAGACTCAGTGTCACATGATCCTTCAGAAATCATTCTAATACTGCCCTTTTGGTGCCGGTGTGGAGGTACATAACATTTTTGAGGAAACCTTGAGACCTTTGTTTAGGATTCTTTGATGAATATAAAATTATTTAAAATAGAAGCCTTTTGTAACACTATAATTGTCTTACTGTCAATTTTGCTGAATAAATGTATTACTTCTTTATATAAAACATTCAATCTAACTCACCCCAGACTTCTGAACCGTAATGTATTTTCACACAGTGTATCTCAAAAATGCAATTCCTCTGCTAACTGCTCAGCAAGCAAATTAAATGTATTTAAGGGACAAACAATTCAGAGCAATCATGAGATTTGGTTTAGTTATGTCAATCAAACACTGCACTGTATCTCCAGACAACTGTGACCAATCAGACTGAGTACCATCCTGGGCCATGACGACATTGGATAATAGCCCGTCATCACTGCCGAACTCCTCAAGACATCTGGAATTGAGACTATTTTCTATGAATCACAAGCATTCCGTGAAATGCCTCTTTAAAAAGTGATTGGGGGAAAAAATTGAATTTGATATGCTACATTATCAGCAGGATGAGCGAATGTCCTCATGACAGACCCTGACCAGGAACAACTTCAAAAGTTGAAAGCCTTTTCACACTCGTTTTAGCTCATGAAAGAACATGATTAACGAGGTCACTAATATCTATATAGATCAAAGCATCCTGACAAAGACATCAATCCCAAAAATTCTGCATTAAGATTAAGGCTTCAAAGAGGACTTTTGCAAATCCAATGAAACACTTCATTCAGAGTTCCACCCAAAATGTTCAGAAATAAGATGACTTACAACAAATCCCAGGGCCACCAATGGTTCTCCCTCATTGAGGTGGTACAAGAAGGAGCCTCCGTACGTGTTCCTGTTTAGAGGCCAGCCAACCGAGTGCTCTGCCCGTCCTGGGTGCCACTTCTTCTCATCAATAATCCAAAGCTAGAAGAAAGCACTGTTTTGTTTTCATCGGTTCATAACAATTGCATCAAGCTTGTAAATGAAAGAAATGACTCCAAACATTAAAATAAGCTAGCTGATTTCACTACAACAGTGTCACTTAAAGGGAAACAGCTACATCAAACTGAACATAGAAATGTTTAAAGCATCAAAGCAAGAGGGGTTTGTACCTCTTTCAGACCGATAGCGTATGTCTGCGGTTCACAGTTCTCCCTGAGATTGAACTGCTTGTAGAGTTGCTTGGCCAAGTGTCCGTGACAGCCTTCACCAAACAAAGTGACCTTAGCGTGGAGCTCCATGCCTCTCTCAAACACATCCTGGAGGTGTTCAACAGAGTGTGAAATGTGGTGGTAATAGCACACGAATATGCCATCTGCATAACAGAATCACTTTACCCACAGTTACCCTTTAATTTTTCTCACCGCAATCATTCCCTGTATTTCTCAAAGTCATTTGCCATTGGTGTGAACATTCAGCAGACTGTTTTAGATTATAATTATTCTTACATAAAAATAAAATCACACAAAATGTGTTTTAAATGTTGTATGTGTATTAAGGGCATTTGCATATTCTGCACTGGAAAGTATATTGACATATAAGACCTTTGGAGAGCCATCTTTAGCAATGCCAACATCATTAGTTGCAATTCCCTTCACACTTCCATCCTCATGAAACAGCACCTGTGTAAAAAATAAGAGAGAGAGAAAGAAAAGAGATTGACAAGAGTCAATTGATTTGTGACAAGAAATGTCACTAACTTTCTATCTTGTAAGTTAACTGTGACTCACAATAGGAATTTGTGTGATGTCATGCCTGAAAATGTTTGAGTCTCAAAATTACAACTTTGTGTTGTTAGGGACTTTTTCATCATGTGACTTTTTTTACTTTTATCTACAGCAACTTACAGAATGCATTTCCCTGCCTTTTAACCAATAAACATTATTTCATGGTTTTTCAGTTGTTTTTTATTACTATATATATTTAATAATTTAATAGAGAATGCACTCACTGAGTGTAATTTCAAGGCAATCTAAGAGGAACAACACAAATATTTACATTACATACATTTATTTTTTTAAATTGTATACATTTCCATGACATTTGTGATTAAATATTTTACAATTCCAATTGTAATATATTTAAAATGTTTTTCCAAATTGTTCATGACCATGAGAACCCTGCTTACTACAGAAATAGCAGTGCTGAAGTTAAATAAATTCCAGGTTATAGTGCGCTGATCGTCTCGTGGGGATTTGAACCTACAACCTTTTGGTTACCAATCCAGAACTTTAATAAGTACAGCACATCGCTCACAATACAAATTACAAGTACAGAAGGAAAGTCTAATTAAAATAATGGTGAATTGTAGGGATGCATCGATCCGATACTGAGGATCGGTATCGGCTCCGATCCAGTCATTTTCTGCGGATTGGTATCGGTCAGACGAGACCGATCAAAATCCGAATCCTGTGCTTTTAAGCTTATAATATTCTGTGTTGTTGTTAAGCCCCGCGGAAGCCACAAAGTCATCATAAAGCACCATAAAGTGTTCGCACACTATATTTGTACATGTTCAGGTAAAAAGAAACATCATCCTTGTCATTCTTAATAACAGAAAATGTGTCAAAACATCTCTGGAGAGAACCTTAGATTATTAAAATTGAAAATGCTATCCATATTTGGATCAATATAGGCTACATTTGTGAACTTTTCTGCAATGTCGCGTGTTGAGTCACGCTTCCGCGCGTCTTACAGACTGTAACTTACAATCACAACTTTATTGTGCTGTTACTCATTTCCAGCAGAATTTCTCAAGATTCAAGAATTTTTGTTCGTCACATACATAATTATACAGAATATAACCAGCTGTTAAATGTAATTGTCAGCTCCCGACAGCATCAGGTGTTTTATTAATGGTGAGTAGAATTATTTATTTATTTAAATAAATGCAATCGTTTAGATATCATAATATTTAGGCTATAAATAATATTATAAATCTGGTTGGTTTGTATTGGTGACTAATATGTAAATGACATGCGTGCGGCCCGTGAGACTTGCACTTGGACCATAGTGCGGCCCGGTCGAAAAATAGGTAGAGAACCACTGATTTAAACATATAGCCTAAAAATTACACGAAGTGAAAATATCATGGTATTTTTGGGTTATAAAAACAAACTAGGGAACTGTTAATGAAATGTGGAAACTGCTCCTGAATAGATTGAATATCACACCGTCATGCAAATCCTTCCCAGCTAACACACGCTGTACAGTTATGTGATTTGTTGGTGCTGTAGGCTACTTTTATTGTACTGTACTGCTGCATGCTTGTAGTTTCTGCGCTTTAGTGAAGTTATATAACGCTACAGTGCGGCGCCGCTTTCGCACAAGTGCTATGGAAGAGCGTGTGCCACCAGCACAGTATAACATCTGACAGGAAAGTTCGTTTTTTCTGAGGTGAGATATTTTTATTTCATATCAAGTTACGAAAATAACGATAGAATAACGCCACTGACATTAAACCTGTCAACATCTCATCTGGCCTCAGATACTGAATTGGGACAGCGCGTTTTTCTCAGGCACTCTTTCTTTCCTTAGACTGCATCTGAGTCAGATGATCTGACAGAAGTGTCAACAGCTTTGCACGTCTTTTAAAATAAGTCTCGCATCAGAAAAGCATTTAGAATTAAGTTTTTTGTTGATGTCGTTTCTTTGGCTGTAAACAATCCACGACGCTCTCAGAATGGTCTCGCAACCCACTTTTGGGCTGTATACCCAACATTTTGACCGAGCAGTTGAGAAACACTGTAATAGATTGTGTTTAACACACAGAAGAGTGACGATCGGGTCAACACAGAGAAGTATAGAAATTCTAAGTTACATAAAAAAAAAAAAAACTGCGCTGGTATCGGATTGGATCGGTGTCGACCGATCCTCAGAATGTGCGGTATCTTGCGGTATCGGATCGGTTCTGAAAAAATGGTATCGTTGCATCCCTAGTTAATTGCATCATTAATGAATGCATTCAGATAAGGAAGGCATTCTGACCTCAGCTGCTGCGTAGCCTGGATACAGCTCCACTCCCAGCTCCTCTGCCTGCTCCCCAAGCCAGCGTACAAAATTCCCCAAACGAACTAGGTAGTTTCCATGGTTATTCATTGGAAGTCCTGTGTTCACAAATTGCATTTAAATGCATCCTTATAACTGAACCAGTCTTAAAAAGCTTTAAATGTTTGTATAGGTTACAAAACCATTCAGAACATTGTGACACAAGTAGACCATTTGTACTTTGTTATTTAACTCTCATTGTGTGAAGTTCTATAACTCTCCAAAATGGGCCTTATGTAATAGCAATAACCTACCAGGTAATATTGGAACAGGAATACGGTATTTTTCTGTCAAAATGGAAAACTTGTCCTCTGTAACTGGAGTGTTCAGTGGAGCCTGTTAGACATGAATCAAAATCAGTGCCATGGCCGTCATTGATTTGTGTGTCAACACAATCAGACAATTATTATCAATAACATGACAGTAAATAAGAATGCCAACATATTTCCCATATTTATTACAGCTATTTTGAATTATTTATGATCTAAAATAGGAATATAGTATTTACAATAGTCTGTGTTGTGTGTTAACAGATCCTAAGTTGGGTAAAGAATTCATGTGTGCGTTTGTTTGTACCCCTCTCTCCTTCCAGTCTGGAATAAGCTCACTGAGTGCAGTGGGCTCTATACAGGCTCCAGATAACGTGTGAGCTCCGATCTGAGACGCCTTCTCCACCACACAAACCCGCAGCTCCTTCTCATGCTGATTGGCCAGCTGCTTCAGCCGGATGGCTGCTGACAGGCCGGCTGGACCTGCACCAACAATGACAACGTCTGCCTCATCAGCGAAGCGCTCCATTTCCACCCCTGAACATATGGAAACAGACAATAACAGTGTCAGTGACAATTATCAGAGCCTGTTTTGTGATACAAAAATCAACCAAAGCCGTTATATACAAAATCTAATTCTGGGTTTTGACTAAAAATATAATGACAATTAGAAGGCAAGGTTCATGAAGTGTCAACTCAGCTACCGATGGCTAATATAATGGCTATTAATGTAGAGATATATAGCAGCTAATTATACATGTAAATCAGAGTCAAATCACTTTCAGCAAGCTAATGATTTTCAGTTACAGGCTATATTTATTCAGACAGGCTATCCTTCAGTTGTAACGTATTAGTTGAAGATCAGTAAAGTCTTGATAAGCAAATATTTTACAGTACAAGTTCATAATATTTTTTTTATTCAGTAAATTAAAAATATCTACAATACAATATTTATATATAAAGCACCTTTCAAAACAATCAAGGTTGACCTAAGTGAAATTCAGAAATTAAACTACAAGAAGTGCAAAACAGACACACACACACACACACACATTACAACAACAACAACAACAACAACAGTAAAAAAAAAAAATCTTAAAGTAGAATTGAAAACAGAAATAGAGTGTGTCACTTATAATATTTACTATATAAATACAGATATTATAAATATCCCTGTGGCTCAGTGGTAGAGCATTGCGTTAGCAGCGCAAAAGGTCATGGGTTCAATTCTCAGGGAACACACATACTGATAAAAAATGTATAGCCTGAATGCACTGTAAGTCGCTTTGGATAAAATAGTCTACTAAAGGCATAAATGTAAATGTAAATAAATATAATATATATATAGTTATAATATCATGCTACATATCACATGCACATGGATGATTATTAATAGTTTATATACTACACACAAAAACACAGACCCATTCTCTCGTAAATTACCAGGTTTTGCTGTAAATAAAATCCAGAATCTGAATTTCTCTCTGTCCTATCCAATCAAAATGTGTTAGCTCTCACCTCTAAAGAGGATAAAGTGATGAAATAACAATGTAGCACAGAACTGACCTTCCCATCGTGGGTCCTTATCTCTGGGGTACACTGTGTAATGTGTGGTAACTCGTGGCACAGTGGAGGAGGAACTCCGTGTGGAGTACACCTGAGGAGCGACATGCTCCACTTGAACCGCCTTCAGTGCACCTACACACCTTCGTGCTGCAAAAACACAAATAAAAGACAAAACAATTCGGTCACATACAGAACACAGAAAGATCATTCTCAAACATATTAACTTCATATCGGATTAACAAACAGTTTAGTATTACAAACACACTGTGTATATAGTATATTGTGCATGTAAGTATATCACTAAAGGTGCTCCAAACTAAATGGATCAACTTTATATAACAGGATAAGCTGTTACAAAATCATCCCTTAAGTAACAGGCCAACTAGCGAGCTCTTCTAAAAGAAGCAAGCAGACTTGTTGTAAGCACTATTTGTTTTCTTACAAAAACAGTTTCATGTATATATTTAATGCAGGAACGCGTTGTTACGTAAGTGTTCATCTCTCAGACACAAGGACACATACACTGACAGATTTCGAGTGACCTTTACCCTACTTTCCCTGTGACTAAACAGCTGCAGGTTTCTGTTTGCTAACTAGGCAGATAAACCTAGAGTTAAACGCATACTTTGTGTCATGTCCCGTGTAAACATGGTTAATAACTTAGTAGGACAATATATATACTCTCAGGTGTGTAGAATCAAAGGTTAACAACGTTTGGTTAGTGGTGAACGTGTGACAGTAACGTTACCTTGGAGGCAATATCTACAGGCTGTAAACATTGAGCTTAATGTGCGGCTGTGACTCTGGTCAAGTGCTTTCCGTGGTTTTCCAGGTTGAGTGTGGACAAATACATCCAACTCCCGTTTACCCTGTTACAAAATATGTGTCATAACAAACTCAGCGCGTCTTTTGCGCAGCTCAGAATGACGTCACAGAAACGCGCCGGAAAAAATCCTGCGAATGACTGCTGATCATAAACTCATATGGATAAGAGTTATCCGGTATCCGTGATAGCGAAGGGTAGCTGTTATTCAGTTTAGCTGTTCGGCTGTAGGGGACGCTCTGCAATCTGGGATCAGAGATAGAGTACACATAAACAGGCAATTACGTTTACATGTAATCATTTAGCAGAGCTTTTATCCAAAGCGACTTACAAGTGATGACAATAGAGGCAATCAAAACCAATAAAAGAGCAACAACATTCAAGTGTTATGACAAGTCTCGGTTAGCCTAACGCAGTACACGTAGCATTTCTTTAAAGAAAACGAGTAACAGTTAGACAGAATACATCTATCTATCTATCATGTTTAATCTATCATGTCAGTCAGACATGTTTAATTAGATAGATAGATAGATAGATAGATAGATAGATAGATAGATAGATAGATAGATAGATAGATAGATAGATAGATAGATAGATAGATAGATAGATAGATAGATAGATAGATAGAATAGAAAAAAGAAAACTAGAGTTAGTTTTTCAAGAAAAGCTAGCAGTTAGATAATAAATATGCAATTAATAGAGGGTCAAGTGTAAAAGGTTATAATTATAAAAAGGTATATATATATATATATATATATATAATTATTATTTATTTTCATAACAACTAAGCCTTTAATGGTATATACTGGCTGGAATAATTAAGATTAAGTTTGAGATAATTAAGATGTAGACTTAGATCTACCCATAATTATGGAAAGTTGTTAGTCAATAAAGCTTTGTTTCCACTTTATTTAATTTTCAATAAGGTCACCTAATTTGTCTGCCTGTTGCCATGCCTGACACAGACATACATGGTCAAGACATTTCCAGTCCAGGTCAGTCACAGTGTGTGACTGACCTATTTATAGATGTATTCTCTGTTTAGGGTCCAATTTACTTTTTTCTGTTTCCGTATGTGCATCTGGTTTGATCTGGTTTGGATTTTCAGTCAGACATGTTTGGGTCTGCCATACCAGGCCTGTCTGAGATGACTTTCTGGACTTAACTTGTTTTTTTTTTAATGGACCATTGCTATTTTAAGTGTTTGTGAAATTGACTGTTATATTTTTGGCAAAAGTCTGTGTTTAGTGTAATTGCTCACTTTACTCTTTTCCACCCCATAGAAGAAAATACAATTATACATGGGGATAAAACATGATAACCCATATCATCACAGCATCAGTCTCACAAGATACAAATAATTAGGGAAATGTTATTAAGAAAATTGATTTATAGGGGCATTGGTTATGTGTGGCTGCTTATGGGGCATTTATAAGTTTTAATTACTAGAAACGAAAAACACTGATGATCAGTGAATAGCACAGAATGCATGTAGGATAAATATATTAACAGATTGAAAATAGAGATATCGCATCCTTATAACGTCATATGTCTTCACACCCATAGCACAGAACATTCTCCCACATGTGAATTATTTGTGAACTTCACTTAAATTTAGTGACACAGGTGTGCATGGCGTGAAGCAATATATCAACACCTTTACTGACAAACATTTTCTGAAATAGTGAGCTGTGAAAGCATTGCATTCAAACTACCAATAGTATATTTGAAAAATGTGTTGTTTTATTTTTCATCTTTACATTCATAAAATTAAAAGTAATCTCTGAGAATGACATGTCACAAAATCAGCATTTTCTTGAGGAAAACATGAAAATATACTTTTCTTTTGATGACATGACAGTGTCAGAAACATTTATTATTATTTTTAAATGATCACTGTTGTAAATTATAACCTTCCACATGTAAGAGAGGGCGCTGTGAGAGTGTCACTAATGCTGTTTTATTAATAATTAGTTGACAGCTCTTTGTAAATGGGTCCAACTGACATAAAAGCCTTGTGCCTGCTCAGAGGGCATTATATCAATTAAGTAGTCTTTGTAGCTGGGCGAATCTCACAAAAACATACCAGGTCATATTTCACCCCAAAATAAAAAGTAATATATTCAAAAATAATATTGCATAAAGATAAGCATATTTTTAAACCATAAACAGACCATTAAGACCTGTTTAACATTGCGACATTGTTTGTTTGGAAATAAAGCAAAGTTTTACTAAATTATAGATAATATAACAAACTTCGGTCCCACTTTATATTAAGTGACCTTAACTACTATGTACTTACAGTTAAATTAATCAATGCACTTATTGTGTACATACATACATGTTTTTACATTGTACTTATATTTAAAAAATACCTGCATGTAATTATATCTGTAATTAATTTCTGTAATTACATTTATAATTACACTGTTGACCCATCCCTTACACCTACCATAACCACCAACCCTGTCCCAACCTTACCTGTATCCAACCTCAGTAGCAGCATACATGTTTTGCAATATAATATGAACACAATAAGTACAATGCACTTATTTTTTTATGTATAATGTAAGTGCATAGTAGTTAAAGCCACTTAATATAAAGTGGGACCCAAACTTAAAACTTTATCATTTTTAATAATTTATTAAATACATTTATTCTACATATATCTACATAAATAGATTAATTACTATCATGATGTACTATTTCAATTACATTTTCAAATTACAGTGCTGTGAATGACATTACAGTGATAAGAACTGGGGTAGAAAATGTCATAAGAATAACAGTCATGAAATGCAAAACATAAGACATTTTAAGGGTCCAAAATATGGCAAATGGCTTAATTTTCATGAAATTATATATATGTGTGTGTGTACATGCACGCACGCATGTATGCATATATAATTTCATGAAAATATATGCCTATATAATATATATATATATATATATATATATACTGTATATAGTTTGATGAAAATAAATCCATATTCAGGACCTTTAATTTCAGATATATCATTATTTTATTGAGGGTTAAAAATAGACTGACTATGCTCATGCTCACTGACATGTGTGAGATTCATCCCACTTCATCTTTATATATTACTCCCTGAATGAAGATATCATTGTGCGTGCAGGCAGACAATTTCAGATAAAAGAATATTCAAATAAGGATGAAAAATTATGTATGGGTTTCTATTTGTACACTGAATTATTTCCAAAAAAACTGTATGTTAAACATAGTTTTTCTGATGATACAATAATAAAAACAAGGCAACACTGAGTGGACATTTTCACTTTGTTTCTCCTGTGGTTTTGAAAGCGCAAGACAATAAAAAATGACTGACAGATATATCTAATTAAAACAACGGCCTCCCTTCTGCCTTCACATCTTACAGTATAAGCAATGATATTTCTCATGTAAACCGAAGAGCTACAACATCTATTAAAACCCTGAATGATGCTTGAACCAGTTTGGCTAGAGAAAAATAATTCTATACAATATATATGTACATTTTGTACAAAAAGCAGCAGGTATTAACATGCCACACACATTTTAATTTGGACAAGAAACACATGCTAAACACTGAATAGCTGCACACCAGTACGGACACTGAAAAGACAAGATGTCAATCAATACAACAAACAGGGGCAAAAAGTATTGTGTAACACTGACTGATGTTAAAGCACGAAGTAAACACTTTTATTATTCAACCATATCTATATTTTCTCTGTCATTTCAGACCCTGTGGATGAGTCAGTTGTAAACAAACTTATTAAGCTTTATCAATACAATACAAGTGAACAAATTGTGCTGTTATGTCCCTGTTGAAAAGATCAGCTTTGCTGGCCACTAGCATATTGTATGTTGTCTTTTGGATGCTGGTGTGCTGATGCCTCTACCAGGCTTCTTAAAAATGAAGATTCTGTCATAATTTACTCACTCTCATATACAAACGATCCAGAGGTTCTATCCATGACACTATCTGTATCCTATTTTGAGCTTAAAGCCATTTTTTCTTTCCAGGTCTATTTTAGTATCACTGAGATGATACTAGTATATTATAGTTTATTAGTTGAAATTGTAGTAATTTAATTACTAAAATAATAGTATTAAATGTATGTGTAACCCCCCGGGTCCACATACTGCCACAACTCGTCGGAGCGGGTCTCGAACCCGGGATTCCAGTGCGGGAGGCGGGCGCTCTAACAAGTAACGCCAAAGGCTACAGCCTCTAGTGTCAGTCGCTAGAGCGCCTCTTTTGAGGTCAGGAGAGTGAGGTTTACACACAGCCCTTACTGGCATACATCCGTTACACTCACCCCCCTAAACCTCACTCCCGTCCTGGTCACGGCACCAATGTAACCCACCAGGTCCACACTGCCACAACTCGTCGGAGCGGGTCTCGAACCTCTTTGAGTCAGTCAGGAGAGTGAGGTTTACACACAGCCCTTACTGGCATACATCCGTTACATATGCAAAAATTATAGTAATATATATACACACATTTTTGGTATTAATATTTTGAATTAGCTTTTAATGTTGGCTACAATTATAGTAATGTATGTATATTTTTTCAATATAATATATATATTAATATATGGTATTAATATTTTTTATTAGCTTTTAATGTTTAATGTTAACAATTTTAGTAATTGTATTGAGTTTCTCATGTTGTCATTTTTTGTTTTATACATTTATTGTATTTATTTATGTTTTGGTATGTGAAATTATAATTTATGTATCATATATATATATATTAATATTTGTAATTAGCATTTAATTTGTTACAATTTAAGTTTTAGTTGTTTTATTAGTTTCCGTTTTTGAACATATCTATATAATTTTCAGACATTTTGTTACATTTTAGATATTTTGGTATTTCAAGATTATCAAAGTAAATGAAAATATGAAAATGGATACTAAATAAGTTTTTGCTATGTAATTCAGTTAACATTTATTTTATTTCAAGTAACAAAATGGCTTTCATTTTAAGTTAAGTATAATAACTGTGTTTTGCCCTCCATTGAATGGACAAAAACAGCAGAACATTTCTTAAAATAAAATATATTTGTATTCGGCTCATGAGTTTGAAATGACATAAGGGTGGAACGAAATGACAAAATGTTTTGATAGACCTCTTAACCAACAGCTTTCCCTTGTAAACCACATAGACCAGCACTAATCAACATGAAGCAGGTCTTTTTTAGCAGGGCTTGCAAACATCTGGCTCTGTGTCTTTGTTTTTTTGTGCCTTTCTCCTAATATCCTCCCAAACACACACACACACACACGCCGCATGATGGCAAACAGTCCATATCATTATTATCGCTGCTCTCAGTGAGGACATGCATGTAAACATCCACAAACATACAAAAAATGTATGTCCCTTCAGAATGAGTCCATGGCTGTGAGGCATGAGGTGACGCTGATGGCAGGACTCCATCAGACCCACTCATGTCCCGTTCGACCCCTCCACGGGTAGCAACTGGGTGGTGTTAGACAATTCGGATGGATGCACCAGGTAGTCCGGTGTGCAGAGGGTTTGGCTGTTTTCTTGCAGAGGCCACATTTCCTGCCACGTAAAGGAAGGCAGATGAGCTGGGTGGCTGCTCAGGAGGGGTCTCCGCTGTCTGTAGTTGGACCACACTTGCAGCAGTGTCTCTTTGAAGGGCCGCGTGGTCAGCGTGTACAAGATGGGGTTGAGAGCACTGTTGATGGGCAGAATGAAGATGACGACCCATGAGCTGATGGTTCCTGCAGAGAAAAGTATTGGGGAGAAAATTATGCATTGAGAGTTGATATCCAGTGTCATTTTTAGCTGATTGCTTTTCTTTGAAAAATCATTTTGGACAAGGCAGCTAGTTCACTTCCCAACTGCTATTAATTATCTCCAGAACAATCATCATTCAAATAGAGGATGGGAACAAAAACTACAATATTTCAGTGAAGGGTTTAGAAAAATATAGCTTGGGTTCAGTAATCATAATGGAGCACAGTGTCATTTGCCCAGCCATTATTGAATATTATGTGGATGGAAAGAGCATTCAATGGGTCTCATTCACTAAGCATGAGTAGACATGGAATTGTGTGTGAAATCTGTGTCTGAATGTTTTCACAAACAAATCATGATTCAGATCCCAAAAACATATTCTAAATGTACAAAAATATGAAACAATTCACACCATTTTTTTGTGAAAAGGTGCCAGTGTTTTTGAAAATACTTTGGAAGCCCAGCTCATCCCAAAATACAATTTTGTCTTTGTTTACACTCTCAAAACCTACATGACTTTCTTTAGTGACACACAAAAGGAGATTTCTTTTAATGAAAATCACCATATAAAGTAGCCCACATGACTTGTGCACTATATTCTAGGCCTGGTCTTCTAAAGCCAAGTCAAATGTGTTCAATGAATCTGTTTGCAAAATCTGACTCCGATCCAGTTTCAGCAGGTAGCTGCTCACTGGAGGGAAAGATCATTAATAAATGACAACTTTTGAGTTTTTTGTGCAAAGCAGTAAGTCATAACTTTGTATGACTTCGAATATAGCCATATAGGAACTGCAATTTTATGGTTCTTTTGTGCCATTTTTGAAGCTTAAAAGCTCCAGCCCTCATTAATTTCAATTATATGCAAATATATGATCGGTTCTTTCTCAACATGTATCTTTTTGTGTTCCGCTGAAGAAAGAAATGCATACAGGTCTGTAACAACACAGGGGGAGTACTGACTGTACAGTTGATAATGAGAGAATATTCCTTTTTCTAGCTATAATTCATAAGGAAAAGTAAAACTTTATATCATTCTTCATATTGTATTCACATTCAGATGCCTTTAACCATTTCACTACTTATAGACACTGAAGAAAAAGAGTATGATGAATTACTGTAGCTGATAAAAATACTGCTGTAGCTCAATATCAGACTCATCCTTGAAAAAACCGATGGCCCTGAAAACTTTAAATGGGCCCGTGATGCACTTACCAGGGATTTCGACCTCCATCAGAGAAAGGATCTTGAGTATGAAAATGGGAATCCAGCAGAGCGAATCGGTGATGACAATGGAGAAGAAGCGTTTGGCAATGGTCAGCTCTTTCTTAATGTGGTTGCTGTATTTGGTCGTCTGCGTTCCTGTTCTCTGGATATTGTAAAACATGCTTCCATAAGACAGTACGATGATGAGAAAAGCCACCAGATTGAGACCTATTTGGAAACAGGATATGTTTTTGACATGATTTATAACAGCGAAAAGCATTCATCAATGTAAAAGATGACCTCAATACAAAACATAAGCACCACTACCATTTAAACACCTTTCCAGTCAAGAAAGATCAATTGTTGAGATGATTGGTCTCGCTGGAAACAACCACATTGTTTCAGTGCTCTTAATAATTTCAGTGCCCTTAGTCCTTTTTTCCAATCTAAACTTAGACCTCTGGATGTGACCTCTATCACACAAACAAATTGAGCACTCAAAGAGAGAGCAATTTCTTAACCAGGAACAAAAGAGTCCAAAATAACTCCTACTGCTGTAAGAACAGGAAAGCTAGCAAACAAAAAGTAAACTTTTGAAGGGGTAATTATTATGTCTCAAATGTCTTAAAAAGCTTTAACTGCATGCTACATTGACCAACCACTTTTTCAGCGGTCTCTGTGTGTTTTTTCAATTGATTTTCTCCATAGGGAATCAAAACATACATAAACCAAACCAATCAGCTCTGAGATGAATGGCAATATTACTGAAATAAATTAATATAAGATAAAGGGTACATAAAATACTGTTTTTTTTCCTTTTCTGTTCTATTCAACTTTCTATTAATCAAACAATCCCAAAAATATACAAAATACACAAAATAAGCAGCATAACTGTTTTCATCATTGATAATGATACAAATGTTTCTTGAGCACTAAGTCAGAATATTAAAATTATTGTAACACTGGAGACTGGAGTTATGGTTGCCAAAAATTCAGCTTTGCCATCCTTAAATCACATTTTAATTTATATGTAATAGATTTAACATGTATATATACACATTCAAAAACGAATATATAAATATATACACACACACACACACTCACCAGCCACTTTATTAGGTACACCTTGCTAGTACCGGGCTAAGCCCCTTTTGCCTTCAGAACTGCCTTAATTCTTCATGGCATAGATTCAACAAAGTGTTGGAAACATTCCTCAGAGATTTTGGTCCATATTGACATGATAGCATCACACAGTTGCTGCAGATTTCTCAGCTGCACATCCATGATGCAAATCTCCCATTACGCCACATCTCAAAAGTGCTCTATTGAATTGAGATCTGGTGACTGTGGAGGCCATTTAAGTAAAGTTAACTCATTTTCATGTTCAAGAAACCAGTCTGAGATGATTTGAGCTTTGTGACATGGTGCATTATCCTGCTGGAAGTAGCCATCAGAAGATGGGTACACTGAAGAGATGGACATGGTACCTGCAACAATACTCAGGTAGGCTGTGGTGTTTAAACGATGCTCAGTTGGTACTAAGGGGCCCAAAGTGTGCCAAGAAATTATCCCCCACACCATTACACCACCACCAGCAGCCTGAACCGTTGAGACAAGGCAGGATGGATCCATGCTCTCATGTTCTTTACACCAAATTCTGACCCTACCATCTGAATGTCACAACAGAAATCGAGACTCATCAGACCAGGCAATGTTTTTCTATTCTTCTTTTGTCCAATTTTGGTGAGCCTGTGTGAATTGTAGCCTCCGTTTCCTGTTCTTAGCTGACAGGAGTGGCACCCGGTGTGGTCTTCTGCTGCTGTAGACCATCTGCTTCAGGGTTCAACCTGTTGTGCGTTCAGAGATGTATTCTGCATACCTTGGTTGTAATGATTGGTTATTTGAGTTACTGTTGCCTTTCTATCATCTCTAACCAGTCTGTCCATTCTTCTCTGACCTCTGACATCAACAAGGCATTTTTGTTCCTCACAACCGCCGCTCACTGGATATTTAATTTTTTTCTCTGTAAACCCTAGAGATGGTTGTGCGTGAAAAGCCCAGTAGATCAGCAGTTTTTGAAATACTCAGACCAGCCCGTCTGGCACCAACAACCATTCCACTTTCAAAGTCACTTAAAATCCCTTTCTTCCCCATTCTGATGCTCGGTTTGAACTTCAAGTCTTCTTCACCACATCTAGATGCCTAAATGCATTGAGTTGCTGCCATGTGATTGGCTGATTGGCAATTTGACTTACCAAACAATTGAACAGGTGTACCTAATAAAGTGGCCGGTGAGTGTATATATATATATATATATATGTATAGTTGTAGTAAAATGTAATATTTCACAATATTGAAATATTTCCAGCAAATGCAGTATTTATTTCAAAATATTCATATATCAGACTATAACATAAAAGACAATTGAGGGTTTATGAGAATGGTTTTGAAATATTAAAATGATTCTGACTGGTGGCTTCAATAAAAGCATATACCATTACCTCAGAGTTTATGGTAGGTCTGGCATAAGTGATTTACACAGAATTATTAAAAATATATTTCTCCATAGAGAAAATGACTGGGATTTTTAAGGCCAGTACCCAACTTGTGTGCGTTATCATCTAATAGAACATCTTTTGAACACAATTAAAGGATTCTCACATACCCAGAAAGATCACAATGGAGTAGGTTTGAGCTCCAAGAGTCTCTGGCTGCTCAGAATGCAAAGGGAAACACACGCCATTGGTCCCATAGAAGTTTCTGAAAACCCCTTTAAAGATGAGAGGCAAGAAAGCAATAAAAAAGCCCAAGATCCAGATGACCACCAAAATGGTAACAGTGCGTCTGCGGCCGGGGGTCAGGTATCGGAATGGGTAGACGATGCTGATGTATTTCTCCAGGGTGAGGTAGGTGAGGAGCAGAACTGACACCTCGGTTGAGAGCATGGCTAAAGATCCAATCACCTGACAGGGTACACTATCCATCCAGGCCTGAGCGTGACGATTATACTCTCCCCGAAACTTCAGGTCATACGTGCCTATCATGAAGAGGTAGACACCCATCAGACCGTCTGCACCTGTTTAGCAGAGAAAGAGCTCGTAAGCTGGACAAATGTAGATGAGTTTAGCACATCATATTTATAAGTTACATGTGATAAATATGTGATATTTTTTTTCAATATAGCTATAAATAGATAGCATTGTTTTATGTAGTCAATACACTGTAAAAACAGAACTAAGTTTAGTTGAATTATTATAGAAGATCTCTTACACTGTATAATTTCTTAAAATTAACCATATTTTCAGCACTAACTTAAGGTCCTTCCTCTGATATTTTCGTATGCGTATTTTAGTTGTTTTCATATTCGTCATCCTTTCCTATCAAAATGCTTGCTATAGATGCAAAAACGCAGAAAATTGAACATGGTCTGAATGTTTTAATTACAGATGAAAGTTTTGGAGGCAGTGTGTAAACGTGATTGACACAGCATGATGTCGTAATTATTTTTTCACGTGTGAAAATTTCGGACGATAATGTCGGACTCAGTGTGCAAAGACCTTTACTCTAACTGCTGTGCTTGAAGGTTCAGTGTGATAAATGAGAGTATACTGATTGTACATACATTTTTTTAGATATATAACTTGTGTTCCTGAAGTTGTTAGAGCTTCCAAAAAGTAGAAAACTATATAAAAAATTCAGTCTTATTCAAGTATTTTTGCAGCACAATTTGCTTCAACTTAGGCACTATGTATAATAAAAACTATTTATGAAAACTGACAGCATTCTAAAAATCAAAAAGCCTTATTACCAGTCTTGCCACTTTCCAGGTCTGACCCATTTTCCCCTTCAGGTGTCCTAAAATTGAGAGCATTTCTCCCCCATAGACTTTGAATCCAGAAATTTTACCCATGACTGTCACAGCCACAGACAACAATATTGAGCAATTTAGGCACGATCAGCCGCTGGGTAATTGTGGAGCTTTTAACAAACACATGGCATAAGACTCAGCATGAGCTGACCATGCTTGAGGCAGATGGTGGGTCATAATGATGTCCAAAATGTTACAAATATACAATTTACAGGAACAGCTCAGTGGGGTGAGTTGTGTTGAAGTTTCCTAAGAACATGTTTTAATAGACCCATTTAATGTAATAAAAAATTATAGACATGAATAAAGAACATATATAGAAGACTGGAATAACAGCTGCTGATAATTCAGGTTTGCCATCATATGAATAAATAGAAAACAGTTGTTTTAAATTGCAGTAATATAGTTCACTATATTATAATATTTCAACATTATAAACATTTAATCCCACAGTTTCCTCAGACATGACAATATCAAAATGTTGTGTCATTAGTAACACCTTGAATTGAAATAATCAATAATTATTTTTGAATTTTTCTATTGAAAAGTGTGTGTTTTATGGTTGGTCACAATTGTGACCGGTGGGATAATGTGTATACTGAAATGTAATTATTTCTGCAGTCATCAAAATTCTTATATATCTCAGCCCAGTTATTAACCCATTTTATACTGTGTCATCACATTCTATGGTTAGTATTATACGTAAAAGCCCTTATACAACACTGAATAAGTATACTAAGGTCAAAACAAAAATAGTTAGTGACCATCAACATGTTTACTCATTCTATGTCCACACTCAAGTAAATTGAATACTCATGAATTCATATATTAATACTAAACACCTTAAATATAATGTGTACCAAAAATCTGTGCTATATTTTTATGTTACCATACTTTACTATCCTTTGATGCAGCCATCCTCATCTCATGGTGCAAACAGGAAATAAACTGCTATGGTCATGTGACAGTTTGCTCATATTTAATTGAGCCCCTTTATTTATTGTGACCGGTGGGATTAACTGGATATAAGTGTAGGCTATATATGCATGTGTGTATGTGTACCTTTACACTAATAAAATACATGGTATAATTATAATATTTTTTAAATATTATTTAACAATTAAATAAGATAACCCACTTTACCTCACCTGTTTTTCATTCTTATTCATAAACGTGTTATTAGTTACCTTATACTTCATGTTAGTAAGTTAAATAATTTAAATGTAAAAACAAACTGTAAATGCTGCTACATCTAAGTGTGACATCTACACTTCAAAGTGGACACTCTGAGCGATCGATTTCCATGTATACTGAATGAGCTTCCACTCATCTGAATCGCCCCCAGCAGCGCTCTCTGGAGCATACAGATGCCCAGTGCACAGCTTTGATTTCCCTTTTATTCAGCCCATATCAAAGAGCAGAAATCAAAGGACTGCTTTTCATTTCATAGGTTGCTATTTCCTTTGGGAGCAGGCTAAAGTGTATACCATATGAATTAGGAAAAGTGTTAAAGAAATGTCATTTTCTTTGTGCAGCGGTGGTCAGTTTACAGGAAGCAGACTGTATGGTGGATTTCATGCGATACAATGTGAAACATGTGGCAGCACTTCAGTCAAGAGGGAACACTGTCAAGGAAACGCAGGCTCTGAATGCTGTTGGCCGGCTATGAGCTGCCTTTAGGCTATCAATCTGTTTCTCTAGAAGGCAGAAGACTTGCTGAACTAGGACAGCCTCCATAACTACAATTTAAAATGTATATTTTTCCCTCATCTCAACGAAAAAGCTTAAATTTCCGGTTAAATGCACACAAAGCATTCTTAAATATATTCATGACAGGCTGAATAACATTTTGAACAATGCTAGAGGTAAAGAAAAAAAACAATACAGAATGCATAGAAAGTTGCATGAGACTAATTATGTGTGAAATTGCTTTTGCCACAAGGAGATGATAACATTGCGATCTTCAACACAGCATATAGCGCTGTATAGCATACTGTATTCAGACACACTTAGTCACACTTTAAAATGCCTCTGCTTTAGATGCAAAGTATCATCTTACAGCATAAAGAGATGATGCACATGGCATGGAGCTTGTTTTCAGAGCGAATGTAGGATCGCATGCAGATCACAAAGATGTTGCCGAAGCATGTCGTTGCCGAGACAACCCAAACGAAGACACGCAGCACGATGTTGGCCAAAAGGTCCTCGAAAGATGAGATGCCATCAGTATTGGGCTTGCAGCTGCGGACGTGAGGCGCATAGCCACAATACTGAAACTTTCTGAAGTAGCTGAAAATAAGAAAGAAACACAAAAGAAAAAAAATCTGATTATCATTTTGACATGTCTAAGAACACAAATACTGATTAATTTATGCTTAAATATTTGAAAAACATCTCGTCTGATCTATCTATCTATCTATCTATCTATCTATCTATCTATCTATCTATCTATCTATCTATCTATCTATCTATCTATCTATCTATCTATCTATCTATCTATCTATCTATCTATCTATCTATCTATCTATCTGATACAAATATAATAATGAATATTTCCATAATTCAATACATAAAATAAATAATAATTTCAAAAGTAAGAAATAAATTGTGGCACTTTACAATAAGGTCTCATTTGTTAAGATTAGCAAATGCATTAACTAACTTTTATAATTAACATTAAAATTAATAAATGTTCTGGAAGCATTAATTGTTAGTTCATGTTAACTAATGTAGTTCGCTAATGTTTACTAATTAAAGCTTACGTTACCACATGAACTACGCATAACGTTTTGTGTAAATGACTTCTCTTATTCAAAATGTTCATCTGACAGCACATCTCTTTATTTGCAATGCAAATACAATAATCATATGTTCAAGAATATTGTGTTATCTATAAGCTGATCAATATTTATTATTATATATATATATATATATGAAAATAAAATGTCACATATCTGGGCAAAAAAATATTTTAAATAGGTGAACATTTTAGATACGTTTTCAATAAATGATTTTGGTTTTAGCACAACGACAAATAAATATTAATCACTGAATTACAACATTTATCTATAAACTCATTCTTATTTTCTAAAAGTAAATGGGTCTATCTAGCTATTATTTAATTAGCCATCTAAATAATTAGTATCTTTCAATCTTTACTAAAGTAACAAAACTGTAACAATCTTGAAACTCTTTTATTGTCCCACTACTTTAACTCCCTGCTAGTTGAACACACGAGAGCTGCTGTTTAGCTGCTGTGACGGTGTTTTGCTGTCACTCATCCTGTCTTTACTGAGAAAGGCATTTATAAAGGGGAAGACATAAGGAGGGAGGAGAGATTCACACTGAACAGAACTGATATAGTTCCAGAAACAACAAGGAAGTCTTGAGTTGAATTTCATAGTCAACAAAAAAAGCACTCCCAGTCTCTATCCGAGAGGAAACATTGCAAATTGCTTGCAAGATTCATCGAGTGTTCTCATTTTCATAGTGTGAATTATATACCGCAAGATATGCAAAGTGGAAAGACACAATATTGGGTCTTCAAGTATCTGAAAAGATTGAAAAGGGAATTGTAAACACTTCAATATATATTCCAGACACTTTATTGTCTCCATAGTTTCAGGCAAATCATTCCCAATTACTATACTAGGTCATGGAGGAAAATGATTGCCATAAATAATTAATAGAATACAAAATATTATTGTTGGGATAAGAACTAAAGAGTTTGTCTTTATATTTTTTTAATAAGAATTCTCCAGAGAGAAAACATTACAAAATGTCCACATTTGATCTGCTGTCATTTATTTAATGTTTTAAAGTACAAATAATTATAGAGATGTTCAGCTGTCAGGCAATTCAAGCAGAATATCTCAATCAATCTCAACACTTCATTATTCAACATTTAAAAAAGACCATTCTCAATGGTGATGACTTCATAAAATATAGATTTGAATTCAGTTTCAGAAATTGAGCAAGCAGAAGCGTTTTATCATCAAAACTTTCAAAAAGCAGCACTCACATGTGAGTCAGGTTCTTGAGAGGTTCAAACATCTTTCTGTGAATGTTCCCAATTTCGATTCCCTCAATGCTCCTGTGACACAAAAAGCTTTCTCTCAGGGTTGCTCTTTAGAAAACCACCATCATTAGCATTTCAGTATTCACTTTACAATGCTTTAGCCCTCTTTTCCCTTTTCCTTTTCTTACAAATATGCAGTTTTGTGCTCAAGATGCTCTCTGGAAGTCTTTGAAGTATGACCTAAAAGCAGATTTTTTCCCTCTGTTGAGTAGTGGGGAAGACAAAGTTTGGGTAGGACCATTGTGCTGCACTGAAAGGGGCCCCGCAAACAACACATTACTAAAATTGCAAGCTATTTCTGTGGTGTCTCATGTGAATGTGTTCTTTTTTGTTTAAACCAGAGAGATATAAAAAGAGGCTTGTGTGCATCTTGGTTTATTCATAATATTCGCTGTGGAAAGTTTACAAAATGGATAACAACATCTTTAAAGCATACTTCTTACTTATTCCACTATTTCAGCTTCAGAAAATGATAAAAAGACTTACAGTGACTTTAACTTAAGCAGCTTGTCAAAGTGGTGCACACGCAGGTCCGTGATAGGGTTATATGAAATATTCCTGCAGACAAATAGGAGGCAAGAGTGAACTGATTGGAAATATATCTCTATTGTCAAAGTTATTATGTATGATCTGTGCCGAGCTGATGCAGTTTGTCTGCAAAGGTAGGAAAAGGCATTTAAAATGTTTAGATAAGACCATAACTGACAGTATAGAAATTAATAAACACATTTTGCAAAATATAATATGAAATGTTGTGTAAAACACTCATTGAGTCAACCACTCAGGTTAAACTAAAGGTGTATCTTCGTGTTTGATGACAAACTGTCTGATTTGTTGTTTATTAGTAATAACCGACAACACAAAACTATACAAAATATACTTTACTGTATTAGTGCATTTATTATTTCTGAACGGATGAAAAAATATAACAAATAATTTTAAAGGCTGCATTTTCAGCATTATTATTCCAGTGTTCACTGTCACATTACCTTTAGAAATAATTATAATATGCTGCTTTGATACTCAAGACAAGTCTGATTAATATCAATTTTGTAAAACAGATGAATAGTAATGTAAACTGCATGAGATTTTCATCTGACTTTGGTTTCATAAATAGTATATTAACAATCATACAAACAACAAAAACTACAGAAACACTTTATAATACGGGTGCACTAATATGCATTGATTAATTCTTAACTAATGCACCGATAATCATGAGTTAATGCATGACTCATGAATAACTAAATCCTTCATTAATGATTACTACATCAGCGACTATTAAAAATCTGTCTGATTGATAGATTAAGTAATGTATGAATCTGCATTAATTAAATGTATCATCATGTAGTAACAATAATCATGTACCTCAACAAGCAAAGTCATAACAATGATATCTTTGCAAATTATTAGCGTTGACCGATTTTGGTAATTAACACATTCATTGACATTATTAGTTAATACTATATGTTATTAAGGAATCAATACACGATGACACATTTAATTAAGAGCAATGCAAATATTACTTAATCTATGGGTCATATAGATTGTTTATTAGTTGCTGATGTAGTAATCATTAATGACTGGTTTAGTTGTTCGTGAGTCATCCGTTAACTCATAATTATCTGTGCATCAGTTAAGAATGGTTTAATGCTTATTAGTGCACCTGTATTGTAAAGTGCTACCAAAAATAGAGTTTGATTATTAATAATGTAAGGTAAATGTTATTCCATTAGCCTTTAACCTGGAATGGAACTGTAACACAAATTCATAATGGACAATGGTCTAAAAAAAAAATCAAAATTTTACAGAAGCCCACCACACGCCCCTGGAATACAGCCATTAGGAGCAGTTTGAGGTTGTTTGTAATGTGCTTCTACATGGAAGACTCACAGCTGAAGCAGGTCTCCGAGATTGATGAAAAGATTAGGAGGGATTGCTTCGATTCTGTTACTGGACAAATCCCTGCAAAGAGAAAATATTTATGCCATTTGCCTTTCAAATAGGCATCTGTTGACAGAAGTGATAAGCAAGGCAGTCTGATGCCAAACTCTTTGATGACTGACGTCCCGTAACTGGTCGAGCTGAGTGGGAGTAAGCCCAAACCAGACTTTGAATTTGATAAGGAAATTTTATTTTTATTTACTTATTTATTTTTTGTTTAGCCTCTCAAAAATAGAACAGAAATGGGTCACGACTAAACTCCAGAGAACACTTTGTGGTGATTATTTTGCCAAACATTTATAATGGAATGAAATGCCTGAGAACTTACAGCTCGCCCAGTTTACGAAGCAGAGAGAAAGCCTTCTCGTGGATGTAACTTAATGCGGTTACGCTGGAGGACCCTGCAAAAATATAAAACATTCACATTTATCAGAACATTAACATTTAGAAGTGAAAATAAATTATATTTAAATGAGTACAAGTAGAAAACCACAACTTTAAATTGTACTTTAGAATAAAAAAGTAGAAATAACCTAGAGAAAATAAAAACAAGAGAGAATTTTGTACATGCAGACACAAACATTGGTTCTCGCACTTTTTATGTGTGCAAGGTGGAAGAATATAAAATGTAAAAATGTAATTATAACTTTTCATGAAGTAACGAGTATGTTTTTTTCAGAAATGTAATCAAGTAAAAACAGTAAGTTTAAATTGCACTTCAGTAAAGTACCTCAAAATAATACTTAAGCACAGTATTGAGGTAAAATTACTCCTGTATTTGACACTTCTGGAATTACGTAGTTGTACACAACAGTGTCAGTGGTGATAAGTACAAAAACAAACAACAATTTAGAAAGTAAATGGAATCTGACCTTTAATCACTCTAGCATATACTCAGTGAAATTATAATAATTAGAGTAATATAGCATTATATTCATAATTGAAGTCCAAACACATTCCTATTCTGCTTAATATGTAAATGTTTCCATGTTCCTTGAATTAAGCTTCAAAATGAACAAAAGCAGATAAGTATTTTACTCAGATATCTTCAGAACATTGATTAAAAATGAAAAGCGAGAGCTGGGGAGAGGAAAATGCTTTCCTTAAAAATATGTTTGACCTAATTGCTGGTGCTTTTGGCAAGAAGGGCCTCAACTATGCATATTAAGAGTGGTCACAATGTATTATAATACATTATATGCAAATAAATAATTATGTTCATCTGGCATATGTCTAAGTATCAGTGTGGGAATTAAAGAACATAGAAATCAAGAAGTATGCCTATGCTTTTTTTTTAGTATAGGATTCAATCCATCCTAGGTCTCAGAAAACATTTTTACAGTTAGCATTTAACATTTACACATATTCAATCCATAATTCATCTCCAAATAATGTATAGCCCTAATATATGCAGATGGATTGTGGATTAAAATATATGTAAATGTCTGTGAAAATAGATTTGGCTGGGTCTACACCATTACTTTCCCCCACTGATGGTCATAAATATGGCAGATTAGTAAAAACAAGTTATGTGACTTAAAGAGATGAATACTGATTATTAAATAAGCAAAATAAATGGTTTGTTCGTTTAAAAAAACATATATAATATAAAGGCAGCTAGAGGAGTAAAGGGCTCCCTTTGTACTTATTTCAGAACATATTCAAAATAAGCATTTTGTGTACCACTTTTTAGTTTAGTTTTGTTTTTAAATATTGGACATTTTAAATCAGGGGTCCCCAAACTATGGCCCGCAGGCCGAAAGCGGCCCGCCCCCACATTTGGACTGGCCCTCTGAACAACGCCAGAGACATATATTGTCATTTTAAAATGTTATTTAAATATATGTTTTAGTTGTATCATGTCTGTATTTTATAATAAAGGTTGGCTTTCAAACTAAAATTTACTTTAACTTAGTTATTAACGTAGTTTAATACATTTTTTTAATTCACATACCAACAGAATGGTAGCCTACGTTCAACGTAACGTGTCATCGCGATTGAACAGGTGACACGCGCGAGCCAGCGAGAAAATTCAAAGAGACGACAACACAAAACGTTTGGGAAAGAGAAAGTTTGATTCAAAATGTAGGGTATTTAACCAAAAGTGGACAAGTGATTATTTTTTTGTTCAGTGCAAAGAAGTGGCTGTTTGTCTCATCTGTCAAGAAACAGTGTCTGTGTTCAAAGAATACAACCTGCGCCGACACTATGAAATCCACCACAGAGAAAAGTATGCAAGCTTGCAAGGCCAAATGAGAGCAGACAAAGTGTCGAAGCTAAAAAGTGTACTATCAACTCAGCAGAATATGTTTGTACGCCAAACCCAATTGAACCAGTCATCCGTCGAGCTAGCTTTCAGGTAGCTAAACTGATTGCAACCAGTGGTAGGCCATTCAGTGACGGTGAGTTCGTCAAGAAATGTATGAATGCTGTTGCGGAGGAGGTGTGCCCCGATAAAAAAGACGTCTTAAATGCGGTGAGTCTGTCCGCAAGTACAATCACCAGACGAATTGAAAAAATGGGGTTTAATGTATATGCCCAGCTGCAAGAGAAAGTCAAGTCAAGTCAAGTCACCTTTATTTATATAGCGCCTTTAACAATACAAATTGTAACAAAGCACAGAAAGTGAAAGAATTCGATTTTTTTGCATTAGCACTGGATGAGAGCAATGACGTGCAGGACACGGCACAGCTGCTAATTTTTCTTTGCGGAGTTAGCTCAAACTTTGAAGTGTACGAGGAGCTGGCAGCCCTACAAAGTTTAAAAGGCACTAGGACAGGGGATGACATTTTTGGTAAAGTGTGCCAAACGATGGGAGAGCTGGGTCTAGACTGGTCTAAGCTGGCCAGCATCACTACCGACGGGGCTCCTAGTATGGTTGGCGCGTCGAGGGGGCTTATAGGATGCATGAATAGAGACATGGAGGAAAGATGTCTCAGCCCTCCGTTACAAGTCCACTCCCTGATTCACCAGCAAGCAGTCTGCTGCAAAGTTTTGAAGTGGGAATCTGTCATGAAGGTGGTGGTGTCATGTATTAACTTCATCAGAGCAAACGGACTTAAACACTGGCAGTTCCAAGCCTTTCTCGCTGAGCTAGAGTCTGCTCACGGAGATGTGCTTTACCATACTGAAGTCCGATGGTTAAGCCGAGGCAGAGTTTAGAGGCGTTTTTAAGAGCTACTACCCGAAATCAACGCCTTTCTTCTGACAAAGGGCAAAACTGTCCAAGAACTGATCAACGGAGGATGGAAATGGGACCTCGCCTTTTTAACAGATGTGACAGAAATGTTGAACGGCCTTAACTTGCAGCTCCAAGGCAAGGAAAAACTAATATGTGACATGTATTCCCACATAAAAACATTTAGGGTGAAACTAGCACTGCTTGTGGGACAAGTGCAAAAGCAACACTTCACTCATCTGCCGTTACCCAAAGTCTCTCAGCTGAGAAACCAGTGGCCCCATTCCCAGCTGAAAAGTCAGTGGAAGCGCTGGAAATGCTGAAGGCGGAGTTTGACGTGCGGTTCCGTATTTTCCAGAACCCCTTCGCTGCCGACATTGACGAAGCCTTGCCTTGTTATCAGTTTGAGTTGCCTGAGTTACAGAACTGTGATGTTCTGAAAGACGCTTTTAAGCCCAAAGGTCTCATTGAATTATATGCTGCCCTCCCTAACGAGACATACCCAAACATCAAAAGGCATGCAATTAAGATGTCCACACTTTTTGGCAGCACATATATCTGTGAGCAAACCTTTTCATTCATGAAACTGATGAAAACTCAGATGAGATCAAGACTCACTGATGAACATTTGCATCAGTCTTTGAGACTGGCTGTGACAGGAATGGAGCCTGACATTTGAGATCTGACCACCCAGAAGCAAGCCCACAGTTCACACTAATTAATATGGATAAGTAAAGGTTTGGATTTTGAATAGCACTGAAAAGTAATGATAATTTGTTCGTACGGTACACAAAATAATAAACTATTCTAGAAATAGGAGGCATATATGAAATACAATTAAAATCATAATAAAATCTTAACAATAATATTAGTAGTCACTCCTGCCCGTGTAATTTTTTGCCATAAACCAACCCGGCCCCCCATTAAAGCAAGGAAAAATTATGTGGCCCTCGCAAAAAAAAGTTTGGGGACCCCTGTTTTAAATGCTACTGATTCTATTTAATTTAGTTTTTTGGAAGAAAGTAAAACGGAAAAGGCCTTTTACCCCATGGAAATTGATGACCTGTTGAAACCAATTTTTACATTTGCAATGCCCATTGGGGTCATCTGAATATGGATTGCACAACGGGAAGAAGAGGAGGAGAGTTTTGAGCAGCTGTTACGAAAGGGTGGGAATACTCACAGGACTGTTAACATATTACAGGACCTGAAGGTCAAATTTCCCACAGTTTCCATCTTATTTCCCTCAACGTCTCTGCAAACAGAAATAGAAAAAATCGGGTGCTTTGAAAATGTTGTTGGAAAAAAGACAAATCATTTCTACTTACTGATAAGCTTACTAGAAGACCAATCATTTTACATCAAAGCAAAATGCAATTATAGATTTATTTAGATTTTTAGGTTAAAGTGCTTTTTTTTATCCCCATCTATTGAAATAAAGTAATAACTACGTAAATAAATAAGTGTTTTTATCATGACAATGTTGTATTCAAACTTACAGCCAATTTAATCGTGGCATTTCCAGGCAAATGTCATCAAGCTTTGTGAGAGAATTGTTCAACAACACTCTGAAACACACACAGGCAAAAGCTTTATAAGACAACGTAAAAGTGCAGCAAATATTTGAAAAACAAAATAAATAAAAGTACAAAAATGTTTAGAGAACAGCTCCTACGCATTTGTTAAATTGTACATTTGAAAGATGGAAGATAAAGATTTACATGAAAATAAAGATTTACATTTGAAAGATGGAAGATAAGTCACCAAAAAGCAACAGGCTGAAACTCACAGAAGCACAAGGGAGTGCAAACCAGAGAAGGTCAAAGACGAGATGTGATGAATATTGTTGTTCTCCAGAATCCTTCAGGACAAAACAAGGAGAAGCTCATTAAAAACACTGAAGCTTCACAAAATGAAGTGCTTTGTCACTAATAAATGCATAAGGGTTTTGAACCATAATTCAATGGCATTCAATTAGATGTGTGATGGAAGTTCAATCACTTGTGTTTCTTTAGAGCAGATCTTCAGTGACTGCTAATGACTGCTGCTAAAGAAATCACTCCTGATATCGCAAAGAAATATCAGTTTTGAACTGTCTGTATGGTCAGTACTCAGCATTAGAGAAGTTTTATTGACACGTGTCACTGCAGCTATTTACAAGAAAGCACTGAATAAGAAAATCCATCTTCATTTAGCAGACATTTATACAAAAATTGGGAGGGTGACAAACACTTACAACCATTCTAGTTTGTGCAAATCCTGGAACACACCAGGAAGTAGTGTGGTGATTCGATTATAACTGAGATACCTGAGAAAATAAGACATTATAGCTGTCTGAGAGCAGCCAAAAGCATTTTAAAAGCATTTTGCCCATAGAAAAAAGCGAATAAGCAAACTAAAACATCTATCATCCACTGCGAGCCCATTCGTCACTGTCAGAAGGGACAATAGAAATGTCTGCTGACTCACAGTCTGGTCAGATTGTAAAGACCTCTGAAAGCATGCGGGTGCACTGCTTTAATTCGGTTGTGCTGGAGATACCTGAAATAAGTTAAAGGAAGCATTAAAACTGGTTAAAGAGAGAGAAATAAGACAAAATGTTACTGTCTAATTATGTTCCCAAGGACCGGAAGTGCCTTAACCACGGCGCTGCTCTTGCTTTTTATACAAGCCTATATTCAGAAATTGGCCTTTAGAAATGAAAATGTAGGTTATTTATTTATAAAAAATAACATTGTGAATTATTATTTTAATCATAATAAATTACATTTCAATTTTAATAATTACATTAAAATACAATAAATGTATTTTATACCTGTGATAGCAAAGTTGAATTTTTAACAACCATTACAGTCTTCGATGTCTCATGGTCTTTCAGCAATTATTCTAATATGATTATTTGACAAATAGATCAAATAATTGCATAGATTAGTAGTTTATAATCCCATAGACTAATATTAAAAAATGGAATAGTGTCATATTTTGTGGCTATTGGGATCAGACTATCATATAAACATGATGTGCTCAAGTTTTTGACTAAGCAAATACCTTAGCAACTGTATACAAATGCACTAAAATTACTTAGAACACTTAGAGCAACAATATAGCAACAACCCAGCATCATAGCACTGAAATCTGCATCAAAAATGAAAAAGAAAGAAAGAAAGAGAAAGAGACAAAAGAAACAGATATAGGGCACCACTCGCATTATATGTGTACAAATTTAGTCAGATTTATTCTTCTATTGACTAGTCATTTTCTCTTCATCTGAACCTCACTTCACTTGATATCCAACAGCTCTGTCATTAAACCTAAAAAATCTAAAGCTTGAAAATTTGAGATCCACAAAAGATGCACTGTGGTCTGACTCTCTATTCCTATGTATTTATTTTGTCATTGCTCAGATTAAGTTTGTTTGAACAACGAAGCCTCCATTTGTCACTAGATCAAGAATGGGGTTTGGGCGAGGACAAAAATACAGGGCTGATTCTGTTTGAGTCAGCTGGCACTCCTGAATGAGAAACCAGATACTCACAACAAACGAGCATGTCAGATTAAGACATGCAAACACACTCGAAAAATTCTACAGCTGGAGAAACAAAAACACTGAGACATTTTGTCAGGTTCAAAATAGAACGCTCTCAAGTTCTTGAGTGTGTTTGGCTCAGCTCCTGTGGAAAGCACTGAATGTTTTATTCCACAGGGATTGTTTAATCTCACTCTACTTCTCTATTTCACTCACTTCTCACTACGATGGCACAGTGAAAACAAGCAAACAATGTTTTGTGAACATCTGCGAAAATTCCAAGATGGCATTCATAGCATTACGGCATCCATACAGTCCAATGACAAGGAGGAGATATACTTAGTAAAGCAGAGAGGTTCTTACAGCTTTTGAAGGCTCTGATACTTCAAGAACATGTCAGCATTTAGCTTTCTAAGCCGATTCCTCTGTAGGGACCTGCAACATGAACAAAATAGACTTTACGAAAGTATTTTTTAAAAGTACACATCAAAACAGAATGCAAAAGTGACAGCACACTTCACAGTGACCATATGTTTCCTATTTATTTTCTCCATAAACCCGTCAAAACAGTCTTCAATGTGCTTTTTTAAAGTAGATTTATAATTAGACAGACAGACAGACAGACAGACAGAACAGACAGACAGACAGACAGACAGACAGACAGACAGACAGACAGACAGACAGACAGACAGATAGACAGATAGATAGATAGACAGACAGACAGACAGACAGATAGATAGATAGATAGATAGATAGATAGATATATGAACAAGGAGACAATGATACAATTATTTTGGTCAGATTAATTTAGACTGATGTCCATCTGCTATAGGCCTAATCTAGTTACATGTATTCATAAACCTATGACATGCTAGCATATTCATATATTTGTATTTAAGCTATATGTATACGTTTTGTGTTTGTGCCAAATATGTTGAGCATCAAAAAATAAGATGTGTTGTGACTCTGCTTCATTTTTTATATACTTTATATTCAGGAGGAAACACAGGAATGCATGGGAATATTTGACTGTATAAAAAAACCTACATTTATGTTTCACCTTATAAAGAGAGGCTGTTTAAAAGCAATGATTGTCATGAGGCCTTAGAGAGAAGACACACAGAGCGTGTCTACTTGAAATCAGAGAGTGACATTGCATTTAATACACCTTGCCACATTGTCCGCATTACTGAACGGTAGATGTGAATTTCACTGTGGCATACTAATGAACAGCAGAAAATCAAACAGAGCCGCAATACAGGAAATTGGGACTTAAATGAGAAGCAGCTTTAGCTGACACATAAATATGCATTTCAAATTTATATCAGCCAGTTATTTTGTGAACAATAGAGATTTTCATGAGGCATTGAATACAAATGAAAACAAAAGGCCCTCCGGATCTTCAGTGTCGCCCTGGCTCATTGGCTCTCCGTCTCCGCTTCGGGCTCCACCACCACCTGCTCCGCCGCCGTCGGTCGGCCCCCTGGAGTCATCAGCCCTTCCTCCACCATGGCTCCTCTCTCCGTCGGCTCCACCGTGGGTCACCATCATGGCTGATGCCTGGGTCCCTTCTATCTCCTTCTTCTATCTGGTTCATGGATCCTCCTGTATTCACCCTGGATCCTTCCTCCGTCATCACCACCTTGGACTCTGTTGGTCATCCTCCTCCCTGTCATTTGACCACCTCCTGAACCTCCTCCTGTCTCTTTGTGCCAACCTTTCACCATCCCTCCGCTGTCTCCTTCCTTCTCTATGGCGCGGGGTCGCACCTTCTGGGAAGGTGGCGAACTGTATCACTTCATGGACTTTTGTGTTTGTTTTCATTTCATCCCTCATGTTCTCTGACTTAGTTTCTTTATCCCCTTGATTTTATCATTGTGTTCAGGTGTGTCTTGTCAATTATCCTCATTTGCGTTCCCCGTATAAGTTGTATTCAGTTCAGTGCTTCTTTGTCCGGTCTCGTCTACGTTAGCTGTGTGTGTTAGCCCTGTCTACCTGGTATTGATTACCCATATCTGGATTATTAAAGACTGTTTATCGTTATTCTCTTTGTATTTGTGCTTTCTCCTGCACTAAACCGTGACAATAGATGCACATAAAATTACATTTATTAACAAGTGTCATGAGTTATATAATTTAAAAAATTTTTTGTACTATGTTATAGACAATTTAGATACTTGACCATCAATAAATATTCATAAACATGTTGTATTATTATTTTTCTGATTAACTTTAATAGACTGTATTGGAAATAGAAATGTTTATTTCGGTTATTTTATTTCTCCCAACTGACAACTGATGGTCATTAAGCCATTAATAACAGTTAACCGAAAATATTATGTAAAATTACAATTTAATTAAATTTAAATGTATACGTGGCTGTGACCCATTAAAAATACCTAAATTAATTTTCCAAGGATTAATTTTATCCAAACAAAAAAAATAATTTCATAAACAACAGAACGTGAGGATTCACATGGTCAAGTCATGCACCTGTAGTGCTTTTGCGAATAGAGAAAAAAATTATAAAGCCATATAAACAGATATAAATAGGCCTATATGCAAAATATATTTAAATATATATAATTAATAAACTAACAAATTAAATTCAGAATAAAACAGAATTCCAGTTCATATTTGTGATGCACTCTTGAGAAAGCAGCAACCCTACAGGCTATTTAAACTGAGCAGTGCACTGTAAAAAATATTGTTGCAATTAGCACAACAACAGAAAATATTTGTGTTAGAATAACTTTCCCGGATTTAACTTAGATTTAACTGGATTTATAGCCTGCCCTATGCTAATTAAGTTGACACTAAGCCTTCCTCACATTTTATGTTTATTAAGTGTAACGTTTAAAGGCAGCATGAGCAATTTAAGTTGAAACCACCCTTGTTTACAGTGTGTAGAATGTATTTTGACTTTTCATCTTCAGAAAAAAAAAGAATACATTTTAACTAGCAACGTACAAAAGCAACGTCAAATTAAGATGTTTAATTTGTTTAAGAGATAACAGATATCAGAAAACAGATAGATAACAGAATATCAAATTAAGATGTTTAATTTGTTTTGCATGTTTAACAGGTAACTTGTCTTTTTCTTACCATAAATTAAATAATGTTGATTTGATGCGCTTTTTAACTACAGTGATTTAAAATATTAAAACCGTGATTTATCATGAGCAACACCATGAACACGAACGCTGCCTATAGGCTAATTCTGTCATGTGACATCACATTTATTTTCTTGTGTTTCCAAACTAATTTTGTGACATTTGAAGTACCAATATAGAATTTATGCGCTAAAGTTAAATGGAAAAAAGATTGTGTCACACATGAGAAGTTTTATTGATGAATGGCATTTCCATAAGCTATATCATTTTTTTAAGTGCTAAATATTTTTTCGCAAATGACCTGCAAATGCAAATATTCAAAATCCTTGGATGGAAACCTGGCTAATGACAGTTTGCTGCAAGGCCTTGGCATCTTATGCAAATCCGAGGAGTCACACACACTCAACAAACTGCAGACACACTCCACACACAAGCCCTGAAACTCACATCATGGTGACATTAATGGATACTGTGGGGACTTCTTTAAAGTGAGCACCTTCACAGTCAAGCTCCAGGTCTCTGCACTGGCATTCAGCTGGGACAGTCCCAAGCACTGCGTGACAGAAAGGGTAAGATAAAATGTGAGACAAACCAGACAACATTTTAGATATACAACTTGGTGTTCAAAAAGTATGTTGACATTACAGTTTGATCTGTGGTATCAGTCATGCTGAACTAATACGCACTAAATTATTTCTGCAAACTAGTCTAAGTCAGCTTGGGTTTAGGATAAGTTCCACTATGATTTCCTAATTATAATAATTTGAGCTCTCAAGAGAAATTAAATATTTACAGGGCAAGTGTATAATTCAATCTTAAATGCTTTCTCTAAGCTTAAAGGGTTTAAGCTTTAAGAGGAGATGAATTATTGAATAAAGTCGTTATTTTTGTTTTCTTTGCGTACAAAAAAGTATTCTCGTAGCTTCATAACGTTATGGTTGAACCACTGATGGCATATGAACTATTTTGATGACGTCTTTCATACTTTTCTAGGCCTTGACAGTGTTAATTGCTTGGCAGTCAATGGGACAGTCTCAAGCCTCCCGGTTTTTATCCAAAATATCTTAAATTGTGTTCCGAAGATGAACGAAGCTTTTACAGGTTTGGAACAATATGGGGTAAGTGATAAATGACAACATTTTCATTTTAGGGTGGAGTAACCCTTTAAGTAAGCCACTGGTAGGCTCATTACTCCAAAAAGTACAACCAATAGCATGAATTTGAGGTAGGACGATCTGTGTTAGTTTGACCAATGGCAGACAGGAGGAGTGTTTAAAAAAAACGTTTGAAGCAGTCATTTTTCTTTTGCAGGAAATATTACATTTATGAATATTACATTTGACCTATATAAAAAAACAGGATTGTTTATATACGGTAATTTTTTGTCATTCGTATATGCTGTCAGGAGATTATTCAAAATAGAAACAGCAGATTTTGAATTAAATTAGTTTTTAAATAAAAACTGAAAAAGGAATGTAATCTGATGGTGTCAGCAGTTGGATAATTCAATGCAGTCTCCCAGACAGAATTAAGCCACACGAGATACACCAACTCTTTATCGCAGTTAAACAGAGCGAAAGGTTGTCCTCAAATCCAGAGAAAGTAAATGTCTCTGACAGACCATCTGTGGGCCAACACATTGTTCCAACAGAGTCTTATCTGTATTAAACTTTGGGGAAGGAAGTGAAAGCACAAAGACAGAACAAAAGATGCAGGGAGGTGACCGCAAGAAAAATAAATCGTACTCCGACATTCACCAGGATGGACCGTGGTGACTAATTTGGGGTGAAGAGGAGAGAAGAGATGCAGGCAAAGCAGAGATGGTGCTATAATAGCTCACGCTGTCTTCAGACCAATCAACTTGTGCTTTCAGAGCTAAATTTGTGGGTAATGAGGGGATGAATACAGCAAATTCATCACTGCCAACACGGGCTGGATTTTAATTGCTTATTGGGGCCATTTTAGTGCGGCTTGCATATTTCTGCTTGTAGTTCATTAATTAACAATGGTCCATGCGCTGGGGTGCATGTAGGGTATGTTTCCAGTACATCAACTTTAACTGAAACCTTAAGCTGTTTAGCTATAAATGACCTAAGCTCATTGGAGGACAATATTAATGAATGAAAATGACACAGTGAAGTGTAAATTAATAGAAGCTCATTTCCACCACACTTGGACAAATAGTAATGACATAAAAAGTCATAATTATGACACGAAAAGTCAAAATTACAATGTACTAACTCACAATCATGGAATAAAAAGATGACCACATAGTAAGTCATACTATGAGATAAAAAGAATAAAAAAAAATCTAAATTTGACAAAAAAAATCTAAATTACTAGATAAAGTCATAATCATAATTATATTCGATTTAGTGTCTTTTTGTCATAATTATGACAAAGTTATAATTTATACATATCTCACGTTTTGTATTTATCTCATAATTGTTGGCTTCGATATAAGTTCAGGCTATAACCAAGAATGCTTAAACTTTAGAATAATTTAAAATGATTAAAAAAACCTTTGTAACATTACATATCACATTATTAGTTATTGTTCATTCATATGGTTAGAAAACATTACATTATGATGCTCATATTTTCGTTTATACAGTGGTCCACAAAAATGATATAGATATTTGTGTATAAATGTCATTGTATTATTGTCACATTTTTATTCCTGTTTGCCCTTATTTGGTTAATCACCTTCATTGTGTTCACCTGTCTGGCCCTCGTTATCTGCCCTATTTCAGTTCCTGTCCTTGGTGTTCCAGTTTGTCAGTTCTAGTTTCCCTGTGTGCGTGCGTGCGTGCGTGCGTGCGTGTGTGCGTGCGAGCGTGGCGAGTGAGAGAGACTCCGTCATCTCTGGATTATTCTCTTCAACTTTCTTTGTCGTGAACTTTTTGTGTGTGCACAGCAGTGTTGCCAATTTAAATATATATATTTTTTTAAAGTTTAGGGACAAATATTACGTCCTATTGAACAAACCTTATCTAAGTTCTCATCTTGCTTACTGATCTACATTCATCTTTATATAGATCAGCGAATTTGCCGTGATGATGTCATCTACTGATTTTTAGCTACTTTTAATTGAAAGCAGTTGGCAGCACAGAGACTGTTACAATTATATAGTCAAATTACATTTAAAAAGAACTATAGCTTAAGAGCACTTTCAAGTAAGACATTCTACAAATAGAAGTTTGATTTATTTTTAATTATACAATCATATTTGTAATGAAATCCAGCTGTGGGTCCTTTGCTAGGACACCTGTGTGAATTTGAGAGGAAAGAATCACCTTGAGATCAGCTGGTTATCGGTCACAGCAGAAAAGGTTAGAGGCATCCTGTTCAGTGTCATGTTTGTTTACTGGAGCTTTGCAGTGGAACTGCAATATTACACTGATTTTTCACACACCCAAGCTCCATCTGAACTTTTATCTGTGATCAAAACTGCCTATCACCTCCAACCGTTAACCATATAAGCCTTGAGATATAAGCTGTATAAGACTTATGAGTAGTTGCTCTAATCTTCTTTAATTTCCTGCCCAAGACTCACAGTAAAAATACTTTGAAACTATCAAACAGCCTTTCCTAAATTATATTAAAAAAAATAAGGAACAGAAAACTTTTTTTGCATGTAAGAGAAAGTGAACAATATACAGACAGCTGCTGCCCGTGCTGAGCCATTAATCTGTCTGTCCAATCACATTTTGGGATAAACAGTGCATTACACATGACTCCAATCATCAGATGCACATGCCTTAAAATATCCAAACATGAGTAAATATTGCTGGCTGGAAAAGTTGTAATCACATAAAAACTCTAGTATGGATTTATAATGTGATGTCTGGGAACGATCAGGTGGTTTTGTTTGTTATGAAATGGTCAGCTGGTAAATACAGCTGCACTGACAGCATCTGACAGCAAAATGTTGCTTGTCAGAGTGTGTCAGTCAGAAAACAGAATATCAAAGTGGGACATGAAAAGACTCCTCAATAAAGTGTTCAATATCATGAATTCATGACAATCAGCTGTCAGTTGCTTGTTTGAAATAATACAATTGTACCAATTCAGTGAGCATACAAATATTACAGCTATGTTATTATGTGCTCTCCACAATTAGAGGTGTTTGACAGTATTTTTTTTTGATTATTCAGCACACCACATGTATATGGCTGTTTATTAAAAGTGCTGCAAGTGATTTCCGAGATATGCTGATGATATTTAAAATCACCAAATCAAACACGCTCCTACCAAAAAGGATCACACTTTTATCTTGATAGCAACACCCCCAAATTATGAACAGCAGTCATTTTTTAGCATAACAACAGAAATTTTACTGCAGTCATTACTCCAGTCTTCGGTGTCACATAATCATTCAGAAATCATTCTAATATGCTGATTTACTGTTTAAAAACTCTTCATATTATCATCAATGTTTAAAACCAGCTTTTGTTCAGTTTAATGTGTCCTTGCTAAATAGAATTCTTAATTTATTAAAAAAATATATATATATTTCAGATTTACTGACTTTGAACATGAAAAGATCATTACTTATACAAAGGTCAGACTGAAAAAGTCTTGTGCATGTATTATTCTAACTATCCATCTCTCACTGTTGTTTAGCTGTGGAATTACAAAAAATAGCTGCCAAGTGTATGCACACTACAAAATATGTAACAAAAAACAATACTGTAAAATATGCCCTTAAGATATTCCCTACAAGGTTCAAATTCTTTGAATTTTTGTAGAAATGTAAAAATGAGAGCATACTCACAGCAGGCGTTTGACTTTGTTCCAAGGTTATTTCTGGGGATGCCGAAATAGTTATCGAAGAGATGAGGCCAACCATTATTGTCTCCTAGAAAAAAACAACAACATGAAGTAAAGGGTTACTGAATCAAACACATGCTGCTTGTCATTGCTAACAAAGCCGTTTGCTGAGACACAGATGTTCACAGATGTGACAGAGAACACAGCAAAGCCCAAAATGGGAAATTCAAATGGCTAAGAACCATTTTGCAGGGTTTTGGTTTAACAAATGTCCCTCCACTCATTCTCTCAGGGAAAGTTGCATAATACAAGGTTCAAGGTTTCTTTATTTGTCACATGATAAATTATACAGGGTATAATCAAAAGTGAAACGTAGATACATAATGCGTTTGGGTTTGTTCTTTTTTAAGAATCACGTTAACCTATACTCAGCAACCCCTGTCAATCATCTTGACACTGCTTGCCAACTACAAAAGTCGTGGAGAAAATGAAGCAGGTGTCATGCAAATTTGTGTGGCGTTTCCTGTCTCCTGTCTCCTCACACTTAACATCTCAAACAAATTAAACTCAACCTTCCGGCTCACTCAATGCACCTTCATCAATCACTGTCAGGGTGATCACATTCAAATTTGTATGTATTCAAACGCAAAGTGTTCAAGTACAATATCTCTTAAAAGTTTTTTTTAATAGTTTTTCATGAAATGAATACTTGGAAATTTGTTTTCAGCAGGGATAGATTAAACTGCTAAAAACGTCACTAAAGACTTCTACATTGTTACACAAATTATTCGTTTAAACTTTCTACTATTCAAAGAATCCTGAAAAATATATCATGATTTTCACAAGAACATTAAGCAGCACAGCTGTTTTTAACATTGATAATAATAAAAATGATGATGCACCAAATCAACGTAGTAGAATTTTTTCTGAAGGATCGTGTGACACTGAAGACTGGAGTAATGCATACAGAAAATTCAGCTTTGCCATCACAGGTATAAATGAAATTTAAAACACATTCAAATAGAAAACCATTATTTTAAATTGTAATACAATTTCACAATATTGATGTTTACAATCTTAACTTAAGTGAAGGAATGAGGGCTAGAACAAGACTTTATGTGAATATCTAATGTAATACTAATGACATGATGAAACCATTACAAATCCAGCACACATGTTGTTAACCACTGCAGACAGAAGCTGTAATTCGCTCTATATCATAAACACAGAATGTAATGATGTTAAAGGTAGATTCAAGCTGTGTTCTTAATCCCAAACATATCCAATGGTTCAACGAAAAGCACATTTTAGCTTGACCATCTTATTAATATCCAGCTGTTGACTTAGCATCAACCTCACAGCCCAGATGGTCAACACGGGGAAAACCTGGCCTGCAAACAAGACCTGCCAAAGGCCAGGGGAGCCACACTGTCCTTCCGCATTGAATTAAACATATTCAGTGCTGGACATTAAAAGTTTAGCAAATAATAATTCACCATTCAGTCATGTGCCCTGGTGCAAACCCTGGAAAATTCAGGCAGCACTTTTTGACTTGTATGACTTGTATGTGTGCATCTGCCCCATTCAACCTGACAGAGCTTGAGAGGTGAAGAGGTGAGGTGAAGATAATTGCCAAATGCTGATGTGCAAAGCTTGTCACATCATGTCCAAAGAATACTTGAGGCTGTAAAGGTACTTCAGCTAAGTACTGATTTAAGGCTTTAAATACTTAGGCAATGTACTTATTTTTTATTTACAAAGTTGTGACAGTTCTGTTTTTGCTTTGGCATTATGGTATATGGAGTATACGTTGATGTGGAAGATAAGTAATTTAAAGCAGTTTAACATAAGGCTGCAAGATAACAAAACATGAACAAAAAAAATATAGTATCATGTATTCTTGATAGTACAACTACAGATGTTTTTATTTATTTACATCATACCACAATTTAAATCTAGGGATGTTCATAGTAAATCAATTTCTCATTTAAACTGAAATGCCAAAATGGCAGGGCTGATGTCATTCATAAAACATAATGGGAAAAAATGAATACCATTCAAACATTCATAAACAACGAAGGAACCTGGCACACTAAATAATTAATGACATCAATTTACAGATTTTTTTTTTTAATTCCAGATATATTCAAATATTGTTACCAAGACAAAAAAAGTAGGCCATATTCCAATGGAATAATCTCTTGACTGGCATCTCACTTAATATTCTCAATTAATTATTGTTTTCATTCATTATCTTGATTCCAAACAGGCTCCAAAAGTATATTGCGTCTGTAAACAATTCAGTCTTATCAAGACCCCCTAGCAAAATAATCTGCCTTTAATTAAGGTTTAGTCATGCATTCTGCAAAACAAACATGTATTCCCCTTTGGATTGTTATGTTTTACTGTCAATTACATTTAAGGAACTTAAAATGCACTTCCTATTAGAATAATAAAGGGACAGTTCACTCAAAAAGGAAAATTCTGCTTTTTTTGCTCACCTTCATGTCATTCCAAACATGCATGCTGCTATTTTTCTCTGAAAAGCTCAGAAGGGAAAGTATTTGAAAGTATATGGAATGATTTTGAACATTATGACAGAGAATAAATATAGAAAAGTTCTAAATTTTTGGTAAACGAGGTAAAAGAGAACACTTCGGGTCTATTTATTTGGGGGCAAAGTACTATGAAAAACCCTTAGTAAACCGTTATAACTCACAATATTTTCCTCACTACCACTGGATGAATTCAGGTTCTCCTTGAACACTCTACTACACACAGCACGAGTGAACAGCATTGCAATGAGTTTAAATCCATCATTGACATGTAATGTTGCAATTTGTGTCCCAGCAAGGCTCTGACAGGTCATTTTTCCCCCATCGAGCCTTATGTCACAATTACAGCTCACACTCTTGGTTATATTGAGCAGCACTGAGGCAGCCATTAGTTAAGACACCATATACTATTTGCTTACATGGAACGAGAGGAAACCCATCTGATCCTTTAACCTCTGCATTGATTTTACATGCACAGGGACTGTACAGCTTTATTACTCTATTGTGTTTTGACCGAAATCTTTTCCCATCAAACATAATGATCCCCAATTTATACTGAGGGTATTTACAAAGAAATGCTTTAAACTAATAATACAGTTCACTGTATTAGTGACTTGAATGTGTGTGATATTGTCATCCTTAATTAGTCAACAATCATGTTTCACTGCTTTTTTATATAAGTGGATAGTAGCAATTGTGTGGCTTTGTGGTGATGACATTCTTACATTATTAACATAGACATTATTATTCTGACAAATTATCACTGACAGCAGGTAAACAAACTGTAATGAAGACTCTTAAGATTTTGCAAAACATAAAACTATGTAGGTGCTTCTTTTTTAACTCAATGCATCACTGTACTGCATATTCTATGCGTCATTGCTGGTCTTTTCAAGCTCTGCAACAGAAATGTAAAATGACAAGGAAGATTCAGTGCTGAGATAAGATCTTCTCTCTGTGTAACAGTAAGAATAATGGCCTTGTTTATGTGGCTGGTCCATGACAAATTGAACAGAATTAATAATAATACCCAAAAAATACAGGTAATGACGATGACCACTGCATTCTAGGAATTGCAGAACATAGTTTGAATCACTAAATGCTAACAAATGAATAGTCAGCAATCTATGGAAGTGCAGTTAGGGGCTTAGAAATATTGTTAAAAGGGTGTAGTCTAAATAAAAGAAATAGAACATGAGAAATGGTGTAATATTTTTATTTTTAATGCTTTAACCATTCATTTTTCAAAGGTATGTTTGTAAATCAAATTTTAATTTTGGGGTGAACTATGCCTTCAAGTCTAAAAAATTAGCACCAACTACAAGAACATAATAATAATACAAATAATAATAAATAAATAAAAAATAAAAGTAATTACTATAGATAGAAAACGACTATTCTTAAACTTAGTGAGCTGTCCACTGTCTACATGTACAAGTAAACAACTATATAAATACACAAATATATAGTGCATATGGTGTTTTGCTGTTACAAAAATGACCATAGATAGTTCTCAGTCTTTATATAAAACATGTAGCATCTATATCTTTTAGAAATTGATTGGGCTTATTGAAAGAATAATCTGTCTGGCTAGCCATTACCTTGAAGATTAAATCAATGTAACTCAAGATGAGTTTCTTTATTCAGGTTATTACGTCAGTGGTGTGATATACTGTTATTGTCAAACTGTGTCACTATGATATGACTAATTCATTTAGCTGGGCATACTGTAAATATCAGAGTTCACAAGCCATCCATTTCATAACACAAGGATATTTTGGAAGATAAACACATTTAACTCCGGGGGTTCAAATTCTAAGAAAAACATGAGCACGTCACTGCATAACAGTCAAGCACTGCTTTCACAAGACCTGTCACAGCACGCACTACTACATAAACACGGTTCTCACTCAAACATGACATTTCTAAGAGACTTAACTAAGATTGATGTGACATGGCCACTGTGTTCCCATGACTGCAGCTGTCATGGAGCATTTTATAATAGAGGATAAAAGACACAAGATACATATCATAAGCACCTGACTGTAGCTTTCAACTCGATAAATGCACTATGTAGATTATACATTTCACCTAATTACTTAAATCTGCTTCGAGTCAAAAAAATTATCACATGTACTGACTAATCATACTGATGTTTTACAGCAGAAAGACTGCAAAAGAGAAGAAGAACCATTTATCTGTTCAGATATGTCCAACGACTGGTGCATCAGTCAAGAATAAATAAATACATATAAATAAAATAGCATTTACATTTGTTTAAATTTGGATTTTTAAACCTTTAGTGGGCTTTGCTAAGTTTGTGAATTTTACAGTTCAAAATATGCTTTTCATAAAATTCTGAAGCTCAAGAGTAAAAATCTTTAAACTAAACTCAACATTCTTTACTTAATTTTTATTTGAATTGGGTCCATCAAATCAAAGCCCATCACTCGAACACAATGCGAACATTGAATGCTTTATTAATAATGAGGCAGAACGAGTCAGTGTGACTGAATAATTCAGTACACTGACAGTTGTCATGTTAGAAATCTTAAAATATGACCTTCAGGGCAACATACAGTTGGAAGACATCAAGACATGAATTCAAGTCTGAATTCAATGCAATCACAACATCCTGCCCACTAAATTACCAGTATCTGGTTATTTTAGGGCAGTGTGATAAATCCTTCACTGCCTATGATCTCCAACAATCCATAGCATTCAATAGTTGGCATATAAAATTGAAATGGAACCTGACAGAGCAGTTGAAAGCAGAAAATGAATTTATAAATGTATCCTTTTCTTCATTGTTTCTTTCCACCTGCGATTACATTTACACAGAGAAATAACCATTGCAGTCACAAAATATATTTATTTGTCTGAAGTTCTCTTGCTTCGCAGACCTACAACTTGATATACTGTCTGATCAATCACTGACTGACTGGGCAGCTGCCTTCAGTTTCACACACAGTCAGTTTGAAAATAGGGCTACACATACTAGAAAACAATTAAACAATTTAAGACAGTTTTTGAGTTGAGAAGAGAAATTATTACCTAAAATTGCCCTGAAAGCTTTAAATGTAAACTATAATTTTCAAAGCATAATTTTGAGAAAACCAGTCTAACCACATCTTATTATTTAGTTCATAATTTGTGAATTGCCCCCATTTTATTGGCCTGATTTAGTGTTTCCCCGAAGTCTTAATAGTACGACTTCTACTCAAAAAAGATGTCAATGATTCTAATACTTTGGGATTAAAATAGTACTGAAAAGATGAAAGTGCATCTTTTCCTAAACTATACACTTTGGAGGTTGCTCTGCTTTGATGGACTGACAATAATTCCTAATGTTTTTTATCATGTTTTAACTTGCTTTGAGTGCTAAGATTTCATAGCAAGGGACAAAATGTTTGTCCAGAATGTATAAAGAGTGCCAGAGGAACATTTTCAGCTCTCCAATCTAGCCAACCTTTTATTTCATACCCTCATTTAATACTAAATGATGAGAGAATGATGGGAACATTAGACAGCAGACAGAAAATTAGGAGCCCTCCCTCAATCTGAGCCAATTTCAGACCAAAGTGTCCCTCTACTTTCTCTCTCTTGATGGGTTTCTAAGTTTGACAGGGTTTTTTCAATAGGGCCAACAGAAAAAAGCTGAGAACCATGAAATGGCAGCTTTAAAAAATGCAAGATGAGAAAGATAACTGTAATTAATGTGCCCGAGAAAAGCCTTGACACGTAAACCGTTCCACATACTGAGTTTTAGACAAATTTTGACACAGTTGTGCTAGTCAGCAGATGTTCATGTACGTGACTAATGCCCCCGCTCCATTCCATCATTTCTTTATTAAGCTACAGATCATTGCTCTATGGTGCTGCAAGACTGTCTGCCAAAGACTGAGAGAGTGTTAGTATCAATGTTTATATACAACTGAATTGAAGAAAAAGTGCACCTAAAAATTTTCAGCAAATACTGAAACAAATTACTTATTTTTAATCTTTTTTTTTTCCTGAGACAAAATTACTGCATGACTTACAAATACTTTTGAAATGTAGTGCACAATTCATACAGACTACTGTTATGGTACTTTCTAGATCTTTTATGTTCATTATGTTCAAAACTCATTTGGCGGTTTTACAAACTTAAATCTATCCAAACGTTTGTTTTGACACTGTTCTAAAGTTTAAGGGTTGGTAGCAAACATTACCTCAGTCTTTAGTGTCACACATTCCTTCAGAAATAATTCTAATATGCAGTTTTGGTGTTCCAGATACTCTTCTTCTTATTGTTGATGTTATTACCAACAGTTGTTGCTTAATATTTTTGTGAAAACTGATTTATCATTTTTTGTATGATTCTTTGATGATTAGAAAGAACAGCATTCCGTTGAAATTTAAATCTTTTGTAACATTATAAATGCGGAATAAAAGTATTTTATAAAAAATAACTCATATTGACTAGAACTGTGACAACTTTTATTGTGCTAACTTTAACACATTAGCCTCATTCATTACAGCAGACATTCTTTCTCTCCTGAGACGAACATCAAAAGTCAAAGGCAACATCGCTCCTGGTTTCAGTTGCTGTTTTGCGACCTCAGATCCTAATGCCCCAAAGTGATGGTTATAAACAAGCTTAATCTTTTTGTTGTTGTTGTTGTTTTTTATGACAATAAAAATGGTAAAAAGTTGTGATAAGATGATTTTCATCTCTACCGGAATCTACATATTTTATGCATATTTTATAAAGTTTTTTCCATGACCATATTCTTCTTTTAGTCTTTTTTTTCTAAATCTCACCTTAGATTTAAACAGCTTTCTCTCACTCTCTTTTTTGGCCAGCTGTCCTTTTAAGAAACACTTCTAAAAAGAGCATGCAAAAAGAGCAATATGGCTAGTTTTGTTACCCCTTCCTCCAAAAATACCTGTCTTGCAGTGTTCTGTTTAAACTGTTAACATTTGGATTCTACAGAAGGAAAGGTATAGCGGCCGGTGCAATGTGGAACAGTGGGAGAGACCAACACATTCTCACTCCCAACTCGTCACATATTGTGCTTGGTCAGGACCCTTTGGCAGCACCTTTTGTCGCACAGGGTACCCCTTTAGCATAATTTTTCGATGTGCAGTGTCCTCTATTGCTTTAAACAAGAAACCCTTGACGTCAATCTGCTGACTTGAAATGTCAGATTTATGAGCACGTAACACCCCCCCCCCATCCCCTAAACCTACTATTTGTCAATAAAACACAAGATATAACAAGGCAGATACAACTACAGTCATAATTTATTCAAAAAGCATTAATATCCCAAGTCTTCAGAGGCAAAACTATTGATTTGTGAGAGGAATAGATGCCGTCTCCATAGCTCAGATCATGTGTGCTGCAGTCTGTGTGCAAATAAAAAAAATGCCACCGGAAGAAGCCTTATCTTAGCCTTGGTTGACGTGACTGATGTGTCATGCCACGGGAGTATCTTTTTGAATGAGATGTGAGCACGTTAACAGAGCGGAATCATTTTCAGCAGTTGAAACCTTATGTTTTACTCTCTTCTTCGCATTAAGATATTGTAGGTCTTCAGAAGACTTGGAATGCAAAAGGACTTGTTTGTAATGCTTTTATACTGCTTTTTATGGTCAGTTTTTGCCATAAATACCCATGACTGTACTTATATTTGCCTGCTTCGTGTTTTATATTGTTCAGAAGTGGGTAAGTTTAGGGTAGGGGATGTGGTTAGGTGCTCCAATTAAATTGCTTACAAAGTTTTTGACTGTTTTTTTACAAATGCAAGCAAACCATTAAATTAAGACAAACTAGGAGGACCCTGCTCGTCAAAAAGAGACTGTTATATTTACAAAATGTTAGAATCCTGAGATGATATGATAACAGATGTATGATTAAGACATCTCGCTCTAATCTTACGGTTCATCCTCGGCTTGTTCACTCTGTCCTGATAAATTCTGTTTGAGATTCCCCGCTGGACCTCTCAATCACCAGTGAACTCAACTGTTAAAAAATACAGCAGAAACACATATTCCCCCATTTGCCACTACTGGGGAACCGCAACTTGCACTGTTTATATTTAAGCTCATTCTCTGATGCACAGAAGTAAACAATGTCAACTCCAAAACCCCTGCAGATCAACAACACTGATCCTTACCCCAATTAGATAAACAGTGATAAAAAGGAGATGTTTTAAATGTCAAGTCGACTTTGAAACATACATTAATGTTTGCAATGCAAACATGAGTCACTCACTGTCATATTACAATTTCATAATTATAATGAGAGTGTGGAATTCAAGCCAATCAGAGTTATATTTCTCTCCCATGCATCTCAGATATCTAGTCTAAGATACACTGATGGAGAAAACACAAATTGAGAGAAAGAGATGAAAGTAGCACATTCTAAATTCAATTAATGCGCTGTAGGTAAATTTAACACTTTAACAGTTAGAAACTTTTTTTGAATGAAGCTCAAGTAGCTTAAAAAAATTAATCATATAATGTCTAGGCACAGAAAAAGCATTAACCTATTTATGTAATAATCATCTCTACGTCCCATTAAGCTTGCCAAGGATGGTTAGCATGTATTAAACGTATTCATCTTAATATAAACAAAATGGCATTAATTCTAAGATACAGACTTTCATACATATTTCATCAAAAATATCCAACATTTAGATACAAAGTTCTAGATGATACAGAAGAGTCCAATTGTAGAGTCAAATGCATTTGTAGGTCTTGCTATTTTAAGAGAAAAATATTTGAATGGCCACTGAGTTTATGGGGTCATCATTTATTAATTAAATGCTAAATTACCACATTCACCCATTTTAGATAACATATATCTGAACAACGAGAGAGCAGCAGCTGTGGATCTGACCTGAAACTAGCAGGGAAGCCTCATGGGAAAACAAGGCTGCCTCTGAAACAATTGATACTCGGAGCAGAGTTTGTCCTTACACCAAAGCAAAAAGAAATACAAATCTCAGTTTCTATTAAGAGTTCTAATGTATTTTTTCAATGTCAATGCTCCTTTGATCACTGTCTTCTAATAACTCCCAAATCAACAATCCACTCATTGTTCTGACTGCTGTTAGCTCACACATTTCTGTGTATTCACTTATCCATGTATTCTTTAATAAAAACAACTGCTAAAATACCTGAAAAATATATGATTATGTTGCTTAAAACTGCTATCACTTCAAAAGTACTAGATGAGTGAAACATCTTATTTAACTTCCAGATTTCATTTCCTGATTTCTGTTTAATTAAGAAGATCTATTTTGAAATATAATGCATTATTCATCCACCTCTCTCTATGAACTACTTACTGCACACTCAAGCATACCCGAATACTAATGTGTCAGGTTTTGTAAATGTTTAAGCACTGCATTTGCATATACATAATTATATAATTTCAATTATGTATTTGTTTATCCATGTTGGGCTATGAGTATGCAAAACATGCATACTGCATGAAGATATACATTCATATGTAGCAAGATACATACTTCAAAAGTCTCTAAATGAAACCTAATCAAGATACAAAATTAGATGTACGTCATTATATTTCCTTACTGCTTCTTCATTACATTTCAGCACAGAAAATGTACCACATACAGTAAATGCAATCCCTTTCCAATCACATGCCTGGAGGGAACTGGTGGGGTATGACCAAAGTTATGGGGTCCGCTGAGAGACAGCAAATCAATTATTAGGTTAGCACATATTCATCTTTGTTAGAGTTGCATGCATCAATCCCTTTCTTAGGCTTATCATTACAGCACCCTCACAGACCACCTGCAGTCATTTCACAGACTGGTGGCTGCATATTGCACACAAAGCTGGAATGCACTTGTAAATAATTCCAAGCTTCAATAAGACTGTAAACAAAAATGTGTTTAAAAGTAACTGGCTTAAAATTATGAGTGTTTGGGAAGAGAAACCTATCACTGGATTTGAAATGTTTTGCATAATCCAGGTTGCTAAAAAAAATGTCATGAGTTTATTTATTTTCATATTGTTACTCTAGAAGGATTGCACTTCAGTGTGGCACAAATTCTGTTCTATTTAATATGATAATCCAACAAAAATACAGCCACCTTTGTTTTAGTAGTTTAAATTAATGGTACCTTGGCTAAAAATATACAGTTCTATAATGAAATTGTAATTTAATTATAAATTATGTAATTGAGATGTAATAAATGGACACTAAATCAATGCACAGTGTGCCACCTTTTTAATGTTTCATTCTGTATTTTCAGAACCAAACAAAATGGATAGGATTTTAATCTTGTGCATTTATTTAAAAAAAAGTTACACATCGAGCATTTGAGAATTAATTACAAAATGCTCACTGAATCATTTAACCAATTTATCAGAGACTAAAGTATTTTCAGCAGCTGCCTAGAGTTGCATATCCAACTGTGCATCAATACCTTGTTGATGTACTGTTCTTTAAAACTAGAAGGCAATTAATGATATACTGAGATAAAAAAAGGAAATCTGATATAATAAATTGTTACTTGAGGAACGATTTTTAGAGACTTCCACACCTCAGAATTTTATTCCGTGGGAAAAAGAGTCAAGTCTCCTTAAAAGGTCCCAATAATATCTTGAATTGTGCTCAGATTTCCCAAAGTATCAATGAAACTTCAGGGATACTAAAATGAACTCAAATTTTTGAGCTGTACCATTCAAAGTATCTGAGATACTTAAATTAAGGATAATACAACTAAGAACTACATTATATCTCATATAAGGAAAAACCCTTGAGCATTAAAATGTTCCTTTGAGATAGTATTATATTAGTATTGCTAAACTCTAAAGCCAATGCGGCTGCATAAAACACACTATAACTGGATGAAAGTACTTATAATAAACAGGTGGGATGACAAAGCAGTTTGTTGGCTGGCAAGATTAATGTAATGCTTTATTAATGTGGTATTGCAAAACTCATAATCAGAAGAAAGCCTTGTGAGATATTTTGGATTCGCTGGATTACTGAGATAATCCAGCCTCTAAACAACAGTCGCAGTCTTATCTCCAGCTAACAAAACAATCACAATCTACACAGTTGAAACAATTCACAAAATATACACAAATTTGTTTTCTACAAGAAGAAAAGCCACACAGAAGTCAAGGTTTGCCCCAAAATGATTTAAAAAATCACTTTGAGAGAAGGAAAAAAGCTTATATGGAGACAAAATATAATTTTGAATAGAACAAACTGCCACCATAATGGATGACTGTCTGTGGTGCAGTGCTCTAACTTCAGTTTCCAAGATTAATATGACGCTAAATCAAAGCCACACACCATTATCGATGACAAAATGTATACGAGTCCACAGATGGACCTCTATTCCTGAGGACTCGGATTTTACAAACCGACAAAGCTCTTGAGGTTCAAAGCACTCATGGCAAAAATAACAAATGGCTTTCTTTGTGGTATCACCCAGAGTTAAATGTGCCCATGTCCCTATCTTTCATCCTCATGAGAGAGTGGATGAGAGAGAAACAGAATGAGATTGACTGCGGGTGGGCCCGCATCTCCACTTTCATTTTATATAGAGATTCAATTGTTTATCCAAAACTTCATTATCTATTAAATCTCAAAGGCACTTTTTCTTCTCTTTCTAGTTTGAAAAAATACTTTTATCATCTTTCGAGAGCTCAAGTACAGCATATCATTTAGGTCACTTGGTCTTTCATCTATGTCCAACTTTTCGGCAAACAGCAAGAGCAAGCATCTTCATGCCAGGTGCTAAGCCTGGATAATTCATGCCCATTGTTTACAGCAATATCCGACAGTGACCTTTCTGGCCCTGAAAAGGCTTTGATAACTCAGTTACGACAAGCGGAATGCGATAAGAGAGGTAGGAGTGGAATCTCAAGCGTTCAGAATACCAATCGTGGGGATTTGGAAAAGCATTATAGGATCTCACACTTCCTGTCTATCCTGTTCTGCTTGACTCAACACACAGGTCTAAGCAAATGTCTTAAGATATTATGTACACTGTGACATTTCCCTTCGTCCTGACCTTTTACAGTCTGGTGCTGGCACAACGGCTTTTAATCTCCCCCCTGTTCTCCATCGTACAAAGGCCGCGAAAGCGAGTAAGACAAGGTTAAACATGGTGCCTACCGCTGTAGGGGCCAAATGATGACACTTAAGATTGAGTTTGATACAGTCGCTGTGACAGATGCCGTGAGACAGTTGCCAAACGGCTGGGCACGCACCGTTTCTGACAAGTATGACATTATCAAAACTGTCTACATAACCACTATAGGGCTATTGTAACACACTAGTTAAGAAAATGATTACTGAGGAATCAATGGGAAATTACCACCTCTTTGCAAAGTAAACAGCACTGTGGGTTTTCTCTTGTAAAAAAAGTAATTAACAATTATTAACAAGTCAAGGAATGCTATTTGATTATGAGGTGGGAGGATAATTAGAACTTAATTGGTGCTTCATCAGTACTTTGTCAGCAGATACCTTTGAGACTATTAGAAGATAATCCTGTGGAAAAAAAATCAATTGGGGCTTGTGACTAGAGTCTGATGATAAACCAAGCTGTTTAACTATTACGCTTTCCCTTATTCAGAAAGATGGATGAGATGGTAAATTAAATATGACAATTTGTACAGATGAAAACTGCTGAAATCTTTATTTTAATTTGACTGATTATGTATCATAATCAGCTTCCAGAGGTGGAAGCAAAGTCAACTGACATGGTTGCACCTCACAGACATGGAATGAAGAAAAGAGAGAGAGGCGGAGAAAAGGAACAGAAATAGTCAGAATCCGAAAAGAAGAAACAAAGCACAAGAATCAAAAGATGAGATGCAAAAAAGAAGGATAAGAGGAGAAAATATTGCAAGAATAACAGATACCAGGAAAATGCAGAATGGGGACAATACACTCTTATGTAATAGGATACCTCAAATCTTGTTTCTTTATTGCTGAATAATATAAATATCTCAGGATGTTTTATTTCAAACAATATTCAAATGGTTGCCTGAAAACAGGGCTTTTTTAAACAAGTACAACTCTATATTAGCATGATTGTGAAAGTGATATTGCATATTTACAACATTTCAATAAATAAGAACTTCATGAGTAACCGGCATTTTAAATTAGCATTAAAAAATAATTCCCACCACTAATACACTGACTGACAATCAGTCTGTCTGCAACACACACAAGCTGAGTGAAAAACACATGAAAAGTCCCAAGTGCTGCTGAAGCTGGACATGTCTACATCGAGCATCCATTGCATATGCTGTATGCATCACAGCAAACATTACAAATCCTCAGAAATGGTACAAGGCATGTCTACCGATTAAGGGTTCTTTTACACGTTGCACCGCTCGCGTCCAATGTAGACAGGGTGTTATATCACCACTCTTGGAAGGTTGCTCCATCAATCAGATTAAATGACCAAAAATAAATACATTTATTATGTCTATGTGGGGTATTAAAAAAATCTGTCTCATGCAGTTTAAATATTGGTGTTGCCAGAGTAAAATCGGCTTTAGGTTAGCAAATCTATGCTCAACACCTCTGGCTTACAGTACAAAGTAAAACAAAAAACGTGAAGAATAGCACACAGGGGAAATGACAAGAGACCTATAGGAAGGAATCTGAACTAACCACAATTCTCCTCATCTGCCTGATTCCCACAGTCGTCCACGCCATTGCAGTGAAGTAGCTGAGGAAGACAGGTACTGAGGTTTCCACAGGGGAAGTAGCCCAGCGGGCAGTGAGCCCGCTCCTCTGATACATTAAACATGGTCAGCACCACTTCAGAAGAGACAAATACACAGAAAAGAGAGAAATTTAGCATTATAAATTCAGTCTCCGGTTACACCGTTGCATTTGTCTGTTTTTGGACTGTGAGGTGTATTACCTTTAAAAGTATTTTATTTTAACTATTAGTAATTCACAGTGATTTCATTATATATGAATTCAATTAAATATTAATTTAAATATGTTAAATCACGTCAACTTAAAATTGCATATTTTCTGGTAATACATTATACAGTAAATATATATACCCAGACATTGTGCTGCTTTTTAACATTTTCAATTATGCAAAATGACAATATAAAGGTTCTGTAGGTTATTTTGACAAGTGTACAACTGGTAGCCTGCATATAAAAAACAATTTCAGACCTGCATAATACAGAAAAACATCTAAAAATGTATATTGAAATATAATAATTTAAAGATTGAACATCACAAAGCTCTTGTGCAGCAGCTACTAATGACAGATAAAAATCTAAGGTTTTATAATTTCATCACTACCTTCTGTATGACTCAAATGACTGCAAGTCATTCTCAAGGCAACCTATAGATCTATGAATAAACAGCCCAAAAGAAAAAGTAGTTGTGTGTCAACATGAAGAATTGCCATGGTGTAGCTAAAGATTTGGGGGTAGACCGTGCAGGGCGATTTATCACACAGTAGCTTTTTCACTTTCTTTCTTTTCTGAATGGGAGTAAAGCACACTAAGATCTAGGTTTATTTTGTTATTTATTTATGTTACTTTAGAAAGAAATTTTATATTTTTGAAAGTCATCTTACTGAAAAGGTGGTGATTTTTTTTATATGCTCAGCAATTAATTTCAATTTCCTGTTCATTTAAACGCAAACACATGATGTCTAAAAGATATTTAAGAACTATTATACTACAGTCAATTTTTATGCTATTAGTCACGGCTAATGAATGAAGGTCAATATCCAAGACTGTAAACTGTTCGGTTAATGTTTAGAGCTGGTATAAAACTGTAAAGCAAAAGGAGGGAACATTTTCTTAATCAGATCCAGTAAAATATACTTCATCAAATAAACTCCTTTGTGAAGTGGCCTGATATCATAAGAAATGTTCTGCTGGGTTCTAGTTAAACCAATAAAATAAAACTGCCATGATGCACTCTATGGGCAAACCCCCCAAAAAATCTCATTGCAGCTGCATTGAGTAGTGCTTGGATCAAGACGTTTATCTCAGATAAAGTTTATCCACTTTTGAGTGCCATTTATGACAAATCTTAAATCATAAGGGCAAATTGGAGAACACAGACTACACTGACACAATCGATATTAGACATAAACTATGTTATTATTTAGAGCACTATACAGTCTATGGAACACATTCCATTATGATATTCATTATTTGTGAGTTAATAATACCAAAGCACTCAACAACATATTTAAAAACGCACATACACATTTGTTGTCTATCTGAGTGGAGACTTTATTGGATTCTATTGTTTTTATAGGCCTACTAAATCCAAGATATTTCCTATCCCCTGACCTCTACCCTATAACCTAACTTTGCATTTTATATTTTAATTAGAACATTGTTTTGTATGTTTACGCAGCTGTTTTCCTTTTGGTGACTGTTGCCTGGTCCTCTCAGTGTAGACAACTTCACATACTTACTCTCTCACACAAAACCAATGCAACGTGAACTGTGAACACAAGGTGTACAAGAAAATAAATATGGGATGTGTTTTTAAGTTGTGCAGTCAGTATTGTGCAGCATCAAATTTCTGCAGAATGTTGGCACTGCCTAAAATGTACAGCAAGGATGTAGGTAGCACTGTAGGATTTGAGATGCATCATTGATGTGGCCCTATTATTCTCATTACAGCTAGTAATGCTATATAGTGTTGCTATATTATAGACCATTCTCGCTAAACAGCCAACTTGATATACTTAAATTACTGAACACTGGAAAATAGAGTCCACATTGATCCAATTAAATCCTTATTATGATCAGTAAACTTTTAGGGGAGCAGGGTATGGAAATAGACTACCTGTTTTTTTTATATGTAGGCTTATACACATTTACCAACAGCGTTTAAACAATGTTTCACCGACCACAAAAAAAAGTTCGATTACACGCTGCGCTATAAGCTCGCGAACAGAAATCACACTTGCATGAAGAGTTAACCATAGCAACAGCGGCTTGATCATCGTCCATAATAGACGGTAGGCAACTCTATCAAAATATAATTAGTTAACCCAACCTCGTTATTGTATATTTACATATCAGCAAATCGTTGGTGTTTGTTCAAGGTGAAACATATAAACTATGGCCAAGACGACCCGATTGCGCCAAAAAAAGAATATAGGCCTATAAATACCGACAGAAAAAGTAGATCCGATTTTAAAGTCACTGAGTAAATTGCACATGGTAATAAAAGGTTTATAGTAAAATAAAATCAATAAATATCCGCCAATAATCGGCAATGTATCAAAAACAACGATAAATGCATTTCCACATGCGACAAAACTTGAGAAGATAAAAATTATAATAATAACAGCACTTCAAACGTGTGAACTGTTAATAGTGAAAGTTGATCTGAGTTAGTAAGGCTATAGTCTACATCATGAAATCAGACTGCTTTCTCTGACTGGATGAAGGAGGAAAACAGGTGAAGCACAACTCACCCGACACACCGCACACCAGGATACCGGCGATGTGAACTTGCATGGTAACGGCGACTGAGGATGCGATGTCTAACAACGGTTGAAACCCCTGTGCGCGCTCTCTATCTTCCCCTGACTGGTCAACAAAAGAAGACTTGTATATTCCCTCGTTAGCCTCCTCTAACAAAGAAAAAGTTGTGTACGAATCGTAGGACTCGGACAGTTCCGTCTGATCCGCGGAGATGCTCAGTGCGCTCCTGTGCGCACACGGACTGAGTATGGAGCGCAGAGAGCGCACTCACATGCACAGCGCACAGAAACCTGGGGGAGGGACTTTGCAATCAACTACATCGCTTTTCTTCAAATCGACGAACAAGTGTAGGGGTGAGGTATAATATATCCTTGTTAGCAACCAAAATGTTCTTTAAAGCTGACACACTAGCTTGCCTATTTATAACTATACTTCAAAAGTTTGACTCATCTTAGTGAGTAGAGTAGGCTACCACCCTTGTTATCAGCAGATCTTTATTTTATTGATTACCCCTTCCTTAGCTGCTCTCAAAATGCTTTCAATACGACCTTTCAACAGGACAAGCATGACTCATTACACTCTCTCTGCCCTGTGATTGCTGCCCAGTTCACTGACATGAACATGCCATTTCTCACATGAATGGAATTATGGCGTAAAACCCTGACTGAAGAGCATTGTAGCAGCTTGTCTCTGTGCAACAGACAGAACTTGACCTTCAGACAGTCAAGTCCAGTTCTGTGTCATCGGCTCAGAGGGGAAATTGTCCCAGTATCACGCCAGACAGTGGAGATCAAAGATGATTGTGTTGAAGCCACAGATGTAGGCACTGTCTGCAATAAATACATACATACATAAATAAATAAATAAAGTTACAATAATTATAATGTGATGCCGTATATGATAATGTTAATTTAAATTAATAGGTTACCAAAAACAATGAAAACCTACTCACCCTTATGCCATCCAAGATATAGAGTTTATTTCTTTATTAGAACATATTTCAATAAATCCATTACATCACTTACATCACAAATTCCCCTTAAATCATTTGTTTGCCAGTGAATGGGTGCCGTCAGAATAAGAATTCAAAAGGCAGATAAAAACATTACAATAATCCACTAGTAATCCACACTCTAGTCCATCAATTAATGTCTTGTGAAGCAGAAAACCTGATTGTTTGTATAAAACAACTCGATCATTAATTGGTTTTGACTTTAAACCTTAGAGCTTCGGGACAAAATACAAGTTCATAATGACACTTCGTCCAGTAAAAAGCTTCATCTTCTGTTGTCCTCTCACATAAAAAATCCACCAACGTATTTGTATACAACTGTTTGGGACTTTTTGTTAGTAATGCATGTCATGCATTTTCACAGCTGTTTGGATTTACATTCTGATGGCACACATTCACTGCAGAGGATCCATTGGTGAGCAAATGATGCAATGCTAAATTTATCCAAATATGTTCAGATAAAGAATCAAACTCATCTACATCTTGGATGACCTGAGGATGAATATATTTTCAGCATATGTTCAATCTTGAATGAGCTGTTACTTTAAAGTTTAAATATCCAAATGAGCTTTATTCATGTTTTGGTGATATTTGACACCAATTATTTCTCTTTGTATAACAACACCATCAATAATAATAATTCTATAATTACCAGGAACCTAGACGATCTTCTTAAGTCATAGCTAGTTTACAGCTAACAGCTTAATGAGTTTACAGTGAGCTTTCTATAACCCCCCTCTCCCTCATGACCCAGATACTCAGAGTGATTCCTATGACACAGCCTTCTCATTATTGCAGCTTATATCTTGGTGTGCTACACAGACATGAACCTAAAATATAATTGGGCTTAACAGGCAAACAACTCTGTGTTCTTTGGGGAGTAAGTGACAAGGGAAACTCCTGAGTGGCATCTGACAATCTAGAGAGGACATTCTGGCAATCTGACACTATTTAATTTATTCTCTCAATTTCTATTTGCCAGGTACATCATTCAATTTGTCGGTTTGACATCGACCCTATTCAAACTCTAACAAAAGTAAACCAGAGAGCTGATTTTGCAGAGCAGCTAATCTCAGAGAGGGATGCATATTTCCAAAAGAGCTTCATCACTGCTGTGGTTTCTGGGCATGCGGAAGAAATTAAAATATGTTCTAGGGAATTGCTTTTAGACGCATCAATGAAATCTCAATTATGAGGAAGCAAATAATTGAAATAATCGTTCTCACCCAAAATGTGCCAAAAACATCAGTTTCTTTTCCATTAGCTGTGGTTGCTTAGAGATAGAGGAAGCTGTGACATATACACATCTTCCTTGTAAAAACAAGTCCTGACATCTACACCAGTAGATGTCATTTCCCAGCATGCCTTGCACTTAACCATCTGCACTTTATCTCTGATTTGCCTTCTCACTAGTTTTCTGTCAGATCCATTAGTCTTTATTAGACCAAGAGGTGAATAAAAGATGTTCATTTAAATTAGATAACCCCTGTTTGTCTTTCATTAGTGTAATTGAAAGAGGCTTTATTACCATTTTTTGATGAATACACTGTCAGATACAGGTCTATGGTGTCAATGTAGATAAAAGCACCTGATAAATGAATAAGTGTAACTACAGATTCATGAAACCAAGCCTGAATACATTATGTACCCCCTTTCAACGCTGAACTGAATGTTTCTGCTCAAATGAATAATAATAAAATAAAAATTATTATAAACCATGTTGGAAAACCATTTGAACACAAAATGTTCTGTTTTACTCAATATATAATATAATCCATCCATATAAACCATCGGTTTTGATGTCATTTTTTAAATAATGTAAAAATGGTAAACGTATGGAAGCCCGTTTCCGCCACTGAATACAAAATAAAAATACATTTGCAAGTTTTTATCTCACAATTCTAACTTTTTTCTCAGTTGCAAGTTTGCAGTCCATTTCACAATTCTGACTTTTTTCTCAGAATTGTAAAATATAAACTTGCACTTGCAAGTTTTAAAGTCAGAATTGCGAGATTTAAACTTTATATTTTAAACTGTACATGCTAGTTTATATCGTTACATATACTTTATCTTTACATACACTTGTATGCATTTATATAAGTTTTTCCTTGCAAAATTGCAAGTTTGTATCAAGCAATTCTGAGAAAAATTATCAGAATTACCATATGTAAACTTGCAACTGGCGAGAAAAAAAAAACTAAATTGTGATATAAAAAGTTGCAATTACAATTTTTTTTTATTTAACACAATAAGCAGCACAATGGTTGTCAACTTTGATATTACTAAGGGATGTTTCTTGAGCACATAAGAATGATTTCTGAAAAATCATATGGAAGACAGGAGTAATGATGCTGAAAATTCAGCTTTGCCATCACAGAAATAAATCACATTTCAAAATATTTTACAATAGAAATATTACAATTTTACTGCATTTTTGATCAAACAAATGAAGCCTTGAGCATTAAGAGACTTCTTTCAATAGCATTAAAAACCTTACTGGCACCAAACTTTTTTAACAGTATTGTACACAAATACGCACAATATGTCATCTCATAAATCAAACAATATAATTTTCCGTAGTTTTTCCGAAGGATTGATAAAGATATGAACCACTCAGATCTCTACAATTACAGAGCTTTTGTAAGTGGAGTGCTATTACTCTCAGACCCTAAATCAAATAATTTTAACATTAGCTTTTAATATTTGAGTGTATATACCTACGGTATGCCTATTTAATGCAAACTAGCTGAAAAGGTGATTCTACAATTGACAATTTTATACTTTTCAGATAAGCAAGCCAATCTGTCTTATTTTTGGTATTCAAAAACATTCTTAACTCAGAAGTACAGCTGTTGAAACATTACAGTCCTGCAAGGACCTGCCGTCCTGTCTGTGTCACACTGTGAAAATAGCCTTTCGAGAAAGATGTATTATACAATCATCCCACTGCAGTGCACCCTGCAAGGGACATCTTCAATCAAAATCAACTTTTTTCCTTTATTTTTAAATTAATAATAGCTCGGCATTGCTGAGATAAGTCAAGAAAACAACTAGGACAGAAAAAAAATCCATAATCCTAAACTTTAAAGTACAATCACATGAAAAGTTCACCCAAAAGAAACCCTTTTTAAACATATCAGCATGAAGACCATGTCTGACCATTGTCTGTTTCATTCTTCTAGGATCAAACCTCATGTGCCCATCAAACAACTAACGTAAAATTGATGTAATTTTAGCACTGATACAGACAGGTGTTGAGGATTCTTTATGAGCGATTCAGGCAGAAATCTCACCAATTATCCAGATTAACACAGCTCAGGCTTGTACTTGTTAACCCCTTTAGTTGGCAGTTTAAAGAGAAATGTGACTGGTGACATGTGTCAGTACTGAGGATGAGTGAAAGCAGACCCGTATCTCCTCTATAGCTTCATGTTTCACACTCACTCTCAATAGACTGGACAGAAACCACAACTGTACTGGAATATCTGAGAGAAATAGGAGAAAAAATGAAGGAGAAAATGATTAGATGGCTATTCACATACACTCGCACACAGAAATTCAATAATAATAATGCATCCATCTCTCCGTTTCAGCTGCTTGTCTTTTCCGTTCCTCTCAGCAATATTACACAAATTAGAATTTATTCAAAGCAAATACATTACTCCTCATATATCACTGGTAATTTGCATGATTAACTTAATACAGCTACGTCATGTTCTTTCCAAAAGCAGAAAAACATCAAGATCTGATCTGCATTGATAATATGAGCATTATTCAAATTTGCCTTGATCTCATCAAACTAAGAAATTGATAACTAGGAATATTAGTACCCCGCAAACATGAGCAAACATTTACCAGGGACACACAAAACAAAGCACATCTGGAAAAAAAAATCTTTTGATATATTTTTCCATGTTTTGTATGTGTTTATTTGAGAAGGAAAGAGAGATCATTATTGACTGTGTGAAGGGTTTGATCAAAAGATTTTATTTTGTTACAATTATTATTTTTATTATTTAAATCAAATCAGTGTAATAACACAATTACCTAGCCTTGGACTTTTTCATATTTTATTGAGTTACAGCAAGCTGATATAAATGGTAATAATAATATGGATGACTGTAAAGTTCTCATCCGACAGAACAATATTAAGTTTTATGAAAGAAATGAAGACTTCATTCAAACATTAAGGACAAATGGTAGGAAAAACATAGCAACACAAATTTTCACAAACATGATCACACTATTTTAAGGTTCTTGCACTTGTCTATTTATGTAAGACTAATTTGAAGAAGCAATCTTTTACATTTTGTCATAGGCACAAAAGTTGCCATAGCATTTTGTCTCGCAAATTTTATGGCTGAAAATGATTTTGAATAGGAAATAATTCACCTGAATCTGTGGACATATGTCATTACATTAAAGGGAAGCTAAACATAATAGTAATGGCTAATAAATAATAATAAATAAAAAGGCAGGGGTGGTTGGCAGAAAAACTCTCTGTAAAACACACACACACACACACACACACACACACACACACACACACACACACACACACACACACACACACACAACATTAAAATAAAACAATAAACATTAAATAAGTATCATAAATTCTGCACATAACTGTTGATAAAAAGGAGAATAATCACATCTCTTTGAATGAAATGATATGGAAAAAATTTAGACCGTAAAAGTTGATAATTATCAACAAATGAATTATATTTGGGAAATATTTATTTACTGATTACACAAAGATTGGATAAATTGCATTTCAATTAATGGTTAGGCTCAACTGAAGAACACTGAAGAGCTGATGTCACAAAAATCTACTTTGCCACAAAGAACCAAAGAGGACACTGAAACTTACTTTCAACTTGTTCCCTAACATCAGTCATAGAAAGACAGTGCTTGAAATCCACAGTTGCTGGCACATGTTGACAGGTTGACAATTGAGAAGAAACCATACACACACCCTCCTCCTGTCTTTCACATTTGGCCTCACGAAGACTGAACTGTCGCCACAACCAATCTGAGTCAGAGACAAACCTCAAATAAACCTTACTGTTAATTTTATGTTGACATTACATTCAGAGAAAAGAACAGTCTCCTGAGATTAAATTTTTCTATTCATCTCTTAACCGCACAATTGAGTTTCTGGTTTCCTGCCAGTCTCCCCTGCTCCCTCGCCAGGCGATTAAATCATTATGAAGCGACTCTCTAGCAGCTCCCTGAATAAACTACTTTGCGCTAAAACTGATCAGTGTTCAGAATTAAGGCATTAAAGCAGCATTGAAAAACACAAATAAATAATTTGACCTGACAGCAGTCGATGTCCTGACAAAGATGGGTAGCACCAATGCTAGACTTACATTTCACCTTCGTCCATTATAAACAAATAAAATGCTCTGTTTTAAGAGCTACCAGATCATACACAATAATTGATATGCACAAAACAATCAATATCTTGCTAATGTGGCTCCAGAATGTAAATAACTCTGGGTAATTCCAAAGGCCTATTTAAGAGTCATGACATGTTTCAGTTTAAAACTGGTTGCAATCCTTGAGGACATTTGTATTTTTATACAGAGCATATGGGAGTATTGACAGAGCTGGCTTTGTTATAAGAAGGTGCAAAAGAATGGAGAAAGCCTGGGTTAGTTGCAAACTCCAGAAACTATGAAATATATATATTTTTTAAAGGTTCTTTACATGTGGTAACACTCTATTTAGAACCATATCATCTTTTGAAACTATTATAAGATTAAATGGTGCCTTGTGTTAATGTTAAAGGCTCTTTCCCCCATTTTTTTCGATACACGTCATAGTTCATGTGAATTTTAACTTTTAAATTGAAAATTGAATCAAGTCTGTTTTTTTCTTGTAAGTTTTTTAGTACTTTGGTTTATATTATTGAATAAATAATATATACACTTAAAAAAAGGTAAAAAAACGGCAGCTGTGGTTGACAGATTTTTACCATAAAAAATATGGTAGCAACATTTTAGGTTTTACGGATTTAACTTAAATGTACATTTAAATACTGTAATTTCATGAACTGATATAATGTTGATATACCATCCTACTGAAGTACTGAAATCTGTTTAGTACCTTTGTAATACCCTGATAAACTTACCGTTAACCATTTAACAGGTTTCTACTGTAGAATTTGTACAATCTTTTACCTTTAAATTTACTGTAATTTTGTAAAGATCATTTTAAAGCATATGAAGAAGAAACCAATAGAAACTTTTTTAGTATAATTTAATTTTAAATATTTTTTTTTATAAAAACATTTCCCGGTTTTGATCACTACATATTCTATAATGCATACTCACTATTGGTGTCCGGAACACTGTAGTGTCGCTTAGCTTAAATGTGCTCTAAAAATAAACAGTGCTTATAAACATCTGCTAGATGGTATTCTGAACAAGAAAGAGGCTTGGACCTGGAAACCATATTTGATATGTCACAACAGTGGGTGGATTATAAGTGACATGTTAGTATAGACATGTGACCTTGCAGGTCAACTGAAAATCTTTAAAAACCTTTTATACACAGACCACATAACTTTGGAGCTGTTCAGTCAAGCCAGTAATGATCTCTGAGACATGTTGATTACAGGTCAACTGTGCATCAGTGGTCTTCTGGGCAATCTAGTGACTGGTTCATGGGCCTGTTGAAAACAAAAAAAAACGTTTGCCACCACAATTAATCATAAACAACATTTTGTTTGTACATTTTTTACTAGGCTATAATAATCAATAGTGATATTTCAAATTATATGCAAACAATAGACTGCACAAGCAAGATCAGAGTTGTATCAAAGTCAACGACAGTATTCATTTTAAGATGTGCTAAATGAAGTACAACAAATTACTAAGGGGAATCCGCAAAGCAGTGATTTATATTTTTAATGAAGGTCTTATTTTAAAAAAAAATTAAGGCTGTTTTTTACTCAAATCATTCTGAACAGCAAAGCTAGTTCTTTTTGAACAACACAAGAAAAAAAAAAAAACTTTTATTGATTTACCAACTGGATTAAGCATCTTGATTTTGCATCCACAATCCAGGATAATGTCTTAGCTCTTACACAAAAAGTCCCTTGGGGTGAAAACAGATTAAATAGTCCTTTGAATCTCCATTCTGTCTAATAATCTTTGAACAAACTACAAAGAAATCAGTATACCAAGACATTATGTCCACAAACAATGAAGGGAAAATGAAACATCTGTTTTCAGAGAGGGTTATGTTGGATTTAAAACACTTAGAGGCATGTTTCTCACATTACAGCAGCTGTAGATCGATCGGGAACGTTTTAGGGTCAACAAATTCACATCAGCTGCTAGAGCAAATTTCCTCTGGCTTTCTTTACCTGCACCACTTATCACTTAAATAGGGCTCTAATACTATCATATGCCACCCAAGGACTTCAAAATGCTTTTTCAATTAAAAACAACACTAATGTGTTTCAATATACAGACAAGAAAATGTTTTTCTCAGGAGAAAATGTGAGATTACGTTTACTTTTACGCTTTTATCCAAGGAATATTTTACAAATATTTTGGGGGATGTAACACTTGTGGATATAGTGCCATATCAATTTCAAATGTTATTTAATTTTTATTTTTTATATATTTTTATTTTTAGATGGCAGTACTAAAGTAGTTTGAAATTAAAGAGACAAACACATTTCTTAAAATTATATATAAAAAAAAATCCAAAAATATATTTGAATAATAATAAACAAAAAACATGAAAACATGATATACTTTCAGAAAAAAAGTTAATATATTGCATATAGTGCATATATTTTCCCTAATCTCTTAATACCTGCATGGCTGAGGATGCAAGTTAAGCAGCAAACTCAAAGCAACGGGAGTTCCACCATTTTTTACTGGATTTTATTTTATTTGGGAAAATGACCATTGAAAGATGAACCCCTGCAAAGTCAAAATTACAATTTGATGAGCCATCACTGGACAGTAAAGGGAAAGGACTGTAATTGCAGTGCATTATGTATAAAGCATTTTATACATAATGCATTAGGTAGAAAAGCCTTTATCAAACAAAGCAAGTCTGCTATGACAGAAATAGTTAGCATAACAATTATCCAATCATGCTGCCATTAAACAGAGGAGGACAGCAGAATAAAGAAGGAAAGGGGAAGTAGAGCGAAATAAAGATAAAAATAACAAGAGTGGAAAAACTGCTTCAATAAAACATCTCTAAAACTCCCTTGTTATTAAAGCCTGCAAAATAATAGAGGCAAATGACAAACAACTGGGTTCGACAGCGAGCAGATTAGATGACAATCTGACTTTACTGCAAGAAATGAGCTGGAAAATATACAAAGCAGTTTGGTATGTCTAAGTTAATATTACATTATAATCTGGTTTGAGTCAAAAAGATATTAAAAGGAGAAAAACTCGACTGAAGTAAGAGTTTGAGGAAGTGGAGGAAGCATTTAGTTCAAGTTTCCTAAAGTTAGCATGAAACAGCATTCATAAAACATTTTTTTTCTGTAATCTGATGCATATTAGAGTGGATATTTCTTGGTTATGTTTTGCAATACACTTGTTAATGACCGTGCACTCCAGAATACTGTCATATAAGTTTGCCTCCTCTGGGAAATGAGTGCTTTCATGTGTTCGTTTTTTGAATGCTTTATCAACTGCAGTTCCCTTTGGGAATTAGAGCTTGTTTGGTTTTTAATCCCACGTTAACAACTCTGTCTCAAGTGAAATTTCCTTTTAGCTCAGATAAGCAGCGCAAACTGGCTTAAAAGACCCGGTGAATAGCTTGAGGACTATACTTTAGTTTCAATAGAATAAAAGCATTTTTTTTAAATCAATAGAATCAGAATCAGAAAGAGCTTTATTGCCAAGTGTGTTTGAACACACAAGGAATTTGTCTTGGTGTTAGGAGCTTCAAGTACAGAAAGCACACACATAGGGCAGACAACATATAATTAAGGTAAAAAAAAACGAATAATGAAGAGAATATACAATAATTATGAATAACAATAGTAATAAAATAAAAATATACAGAAAAGAAAAATGACCATAGACAGAACTGTGAATGCGCATGTGTCCCATGTACAGATGAAGGTTTGATCGGTTATTTACAGATGTACAGTACTGGGGTGTGTTATGTGTTGTTCAGGTGGGATATGGCCTGGGGGTAAAAACTGTTCTTGTGTCTGGCTGTTTTGGTGCTCAGTGCTCTGTAGCGCCGGCCAGAAGGCAACAGTTAAAAGAGAGAGTGATCTGGGTGTGAGGAGTCCAGAGTGACTTTCTTAGCTCTTTTCCTCACTCTGGACAGTGGCGGATGCAGAACGTGACAGATGGGTGGGCCTGGATTAAGTCGAGGTGGGCCTGAATATATGGGTGTTCTTTATAAAAGAAGCGCTTCAGAAATAGTTGAAATTGCATTTATTAGGACTCATGGGATATTATAAAAAATAATCCAAACTATAATAGCCTAAACTACATATTTTTAAATTGTATCATATATTGCTGCCATAATAACCATTTCAAATTTTTATGTGCTTTCGTCTCTTGCATGTTTGTTCACTGAGGTGGAGCTGCGATTAAATAGTGTTCTTGGAAAAAATTTCCAGCATTTCAGTAATAAAAGTGTACATCTTACATACGGTACTCTGCAGTGATCAAAAAGGATTTAAACAGTGTATTTTTTTTACGTGCTTTCTTCTCGTTCACATTTTTTGTTTGTTGTGGTGAAGCTGCGATGAAATATTGTTCTTGTAAATACTTTACAGCATTTCAGTAAAAAAAAAAAGTGTAGCCTAAATAATAAGGTTTCGGGAAACGCTGAAACCTTGAGTCCTCTGACGTTACTAGGTGCTGTAGCCATTAAAGAAAACGTATTTAGGTTCATATATATGTTCAATATTATAATATGTGTTTTTATTTATTTAATCTATTTTGGTTATGAAAAGTGAACACTGAACAGCATTATAAGAGGCGCAATATGACATGGTCAGATATGATTATGGCCACTTCATAGGTTTGTTTTGTAGAAAGACTTTCTTTAAAGTGAATTTCGTTTTGTATAAATTGTATCTAAATTTTAATCAATTTTTCATCAGCCAATTGCCTGGATTTAATGAATAAGAAGCAAATATACCAGACAATACCACTTGGCGTTGAAGCTTCGATATTTCCCATCAATTATGGTACTCGGGAATGCCTGTAGATGAGGTTGGGTAGCAGGTTCCCCCAGAGCTGACAGATCCGACGGTGCAATTAAGTGTAGCAGTGATCGTCGATTAGCCATAGGCAGATCTGCTTGCCGGTTAGCATCAGTGGAGGTCGTCGGTTCGGAGTTAATCTCCGCTCCATTCTCAGAGCCAGCGGTTGTTCCATTACGATCCACAGATTGGTCCTCCTAATAATTATTAATCTGAATACGAGGTTTTTTTGAGAGTAACTTGTTTGGCCATACTAAGAAAAATCAAGATACCGTACACTTCTAGCGAACGTTATAACCGTTGGTTGTTCGCGTCATAGATGGTTCGCGCCAGATTACAATAGAGCGTGCTACGATGTTGCATTGACCAATGAAAAATCCGTCACCAACACACTTACATTTTAAAGTTATCAGGCTTACTTATAATTTTACTGTTTTTAACACAACATTTTGTAGATGAAATACACCACATAAAATAGTATCCATGTTTAACAATACAGAGTAGTATTTTGTTTTATTTTTTTATTTCTGATTGGGCGGGCCAGCTGTCAATGTCAACGCCCACAGCTCCGCGCCTGACTCTGGAGAGGTAAAGTTTTTGAAAACTGGGCAGAGGGGCACTGATAATCCTCTCAGCAGTCCTGACTGTCCGTTGTAGTCTTCTGATGTCTATTTTGGTAGCTGAACCAAACCAAACAGTTATAGATGAACACAGGACAGTCTCAATGATGGCAGAGTAGAATTGTTTCAGCAGCTCCTGTGGCAGGTTGAACTTTCTCAGCTGGCGGAGGAAATACAGCCTCTGCTGGGCCTTTTGCAATAGAGTCAATGTTATTGTCCCACTTCAGGTCCTGAGAGATGGTGGTTTCCAGGAATCTGAATTACTCTACTGCAGCCACAGTGCTGTCCATGATGGTGAGTGGGGCGAGAGCAGGGGGGTTCCTCCTGAAGTCCACTATCATCTCCACAGTTTTAAGAGTGTTTAGCTCCAGGTTTTTAAGACTGCACCAAACAGCCAGCTGCTCCACCTCCTGTCTGTAAGCAGACTCATCTCCGTCCTTGATGAGGCCGATGACTGTAGTGTCGTCCGCAAACTTCAGGAGCTTGACACAGTGGTCCTTTGAAGTGCAGTCATTTGTGCAGAGGGAGAAGAGCAGTGAGGAGAGAACGCAACCCTGAGGGGCGCCAGTGCTGATGGTGAGAGTTCTGGATGTGAGTTTGCCCAGCCTCACTAGCTGTTGCCTGTCTTTCAGGAAGCTGGTGATCCACTGACAGATGGAGGTGAGCACAGAGAGCTGTGTCAGTTTGTCTGAGAGAAGGTCGGGCATGATGGTAATGAAGGCTGAGCTGAAGTCTGCGAATAAGATCCTTGCATAATTCCTAGGTTTGTCAAGGTGTTGAAGGATGTAATGCAGTCCGATATTGACAGCGTTATCCACAGACCTGTTTACTCTGTAGGCAAGCTGAAGGATCCAGCAAGGGTCTAGTGATGTCCTTCAGGTAAGCCAGGACCAGTCTCTCAAGTGACTTCATGACCACAGGCGTGAGACCGACAGGTCTGTAGTTATTAAGGTCAGTGATTTTGGGGATGGGAGTGATGGTGGAGCGTCTGAAGCAGCAGGGAACTTCGCACAGCTCCAGATATCTGTTGAAGATCTGTGTAAAGATGGGGGCCAGTTGGTCACAACAGACTTTTAGACAGGCAGGTGAAATACCGTCTGGTCCTGAAGCTTTCCTAGATTTCTTTTTTCTGAAGACCCGGTTCACATCCTCTACACAGACCTTAAGCACAGGTTGAGTGGTGAATGTGTGAAGTGCAGATCAGAGCAGGTGCTGGGAGTCAGTCTGGCCTTTTCAAATCGGTAGTTAAACACATTGAGATCATCAGCCAGTTGTTGATTCTCCACAGACTGTGGGGGAGGTGTCTTGTACTTGGTGATGTTCCTCAGACCAGTCCATACAGATGCCGGATCATTTGCTGAAAGTAATTTTTTCAACTTCTCAGAGTAGTTCTTTCTAGCCACTCTGATCTCCATTGTTAGTCTGTTCCTTGCCTGGTTATACAAGATTTTATCCCCACTTCTGTAAGCATCCTCTTTGGCCTGACGAAGCTGTTTGAGTTTCCAGTAAACCACGGTTTATCATTATTGAATGATAAGAATGTCCTGGTGGGGATGCACATATCCTCACAGAAAATGATATATGAAGTTACAGTCAATGTGAGCTCGTCCAGATTATGGTCTTATTAGACCCATCCATTGGATTAAAATGTCAATAAACACATCTATTGCATTAAAGTTGTGCCACTCGGCACAAGTAAAAAGATTCAGGAGCTTTTGTCAAATCCATTAGTTAAGGTAATTTATTCATCTGAGCTTCAAAACAAAATCTTTCACCTTGTTAACAGAGAAAATCGCATTACTGCGTGCTTGATATAACTTTCACATTCATAGTCATTTCAGTCTTCTGTGTAAATTGTGAAAATCTGATTACTTGCATAAAACAGCGGTGCCTCCCTGTCAATGCTCTTGCCGGTTCACGCAGTGAAAATCTGACAGTTTTGACCTTGTCCTGTTCACACTGATGGAATTTTAAACGGGTTCATCTGCTGCAATGACAAGAAGATGAAAATACCATCAATGTAAAATGTATACACATATACAAACACATAGAGGAGACACCATACATACCAAATATTATGGTCTTATTTGATATTATTCGTTTCTAAATTATAAAAACAATATATTGGTGTCAAAATACAAAAACGCTATATGTAATGCATTATTTTATAATTGATACTATTTATACATAACCTGTACATAAAATAAAATTTTGCAACTGATGTTAGATCTTTTTTAGCTAAACTCTGATTATCTAACAATTTATACATATGAATCACCACTAGAAGTTCTGCCAGCTTCAGTTCGGAAACATACCTTAAAGTGATGCTCCAGAGTTGACTCCTGTTGCCTAAATTTAAAGAAAGAAAGAAAGAAAGAAAGAAAGAAAGAAAGAAAGAAAGAAAGAAAGAAAGAAAGAAAGAAAGAAAGAAAGAAAGAAAGAAAGAAAGAAAGAAAGAAAGAAAGAAAAAGAAAGAAAGAAATAATACTTTTTTAATTTCATTATTTTTATCACAAATTCTGTTTTAATATAGACATGCTGTTGAATACTTTAAGTCCCAGTGTACCATAAAAATCTAAACCACATATTTGGTATAGATTCAAAGCAATGCTATATGTTCAATTATTCAACTTTGATTAACTTTTCATCAGATCAACTGTATGTTTGTAATATTCAGTAGCAGTTTTTCATAGCCTATTTCTATAATGCAGCATATGTCAAAACATTCACTGATGAATATGGTGCAGTGATAGCAAACCACCATAGACTGAAGTGCATAAACTTTGTCACCAGTTGAATTTATAATGATTAACAATGTTCATGAGCAGGTGATGTTCATTGCCAGTAATTGGATGCATGACACCTCAACAAGCAGTGAGGGGACATTTGAATATGTAAATGCAATCAGGGATGTAGATGGAAAGAGAATTTGTGTTTGTTTTGGGCGTTGAGTACAAACATGTCATTAGGTGGAAACAGGATACACCACAGTTGGGCTCAGTTAATATTCAGCCAGATGTGTCTTTGATTACACAGATGTAAGAGCTCTCTGAACTCCTCTAAGCTCACCAACACAGGAGGGAGATGATTTCATTACTCAAGTGTATTTTGCAATTCCATCGCGTTCGATTCCAAGTGAAGGACACTTGGCTGGGCTAAACTTCAACACTATCTTCTCAGATGATGAAATAACATAGTCTGGATTGCACAGAGATAAGATTTGGTAACTCTGGTATTTCGAGAGTAAACTTTAAAGCTAAAGGATTACTGCACAGTGTCAGTGAAAGTTAAGAAACGCTGAACTTGTGAGAAAAGAATTAAGCCGGGAACTTTACATGTTATCTAAACAGCTCAGTTTAGCTTGTATATTACTGTAAATCATGTTGCTGGAAAAGGATATAGTGAAGAACTTCTCCTCTTCCTGCCACATAAACCACCCTGCATATAAAGGTAAAATATCGTTTTTTATTTTCTAATTCAGGATACAATTTTGGTTCATCTACAACAGTTTATTGAGCCCCGCTTCCCCCCACCACATCTCAAACTGTTCCTGCACTTTAACAATGAAATAAAAAATAACATAAATTAAATAAAAATTAAATAAATAAATTAATCAAATTAAAAATGATACATTACTATCCAAGAACATTTGGGTCAGTATGCTTTTAATTTAATTAATTCATTAATCCATTCATTCATTCATTCCACAAGGATGCATTATATTGATCAAAAGGACAGTATAGACATATCTTTTTACAAAAACAATATATTTAAAATGAATATTGTTCTTTTTAACTTGCTATTCAAAGAATACTGAAAAAACAATTGTGTTAAAGTATTATTTTATTTTGAATAATATTTCCTAGTATTACTGTTTTTACAGTATTTTTGACCAAATAAATGTAGCCTTACAGTACAGTGAGCAATACAAATATTTTACAGACCCTCTAATAAATATATAATATTGTAATTTTCCTGACTACCTGACTATTATCACTTTTAATGAATTGCATTTCTGAGACAATAATAACAAGGTCAAAACGGGAACATCTAGAGATGAATAAAGATAAAACATGAACATAAATTTGCCTAATGTTAACCTGATAATTTAGGGAACATTTTTACTGAGTGTGATAAACTTATATCAGAGACTATATCTAATCAATCTTCACTGATGTAACTTTATTTTCCCATCTTATGAGCTTCTCTTCTGCCACAGCGTGTGGTTAAGTCAGCTGCTTTTATGATCTTTTAAAAGCTGTAGAGCTCACATTTTGGTTAAGTCTTTGAGAGGAATAAGACAACATAATCCTTTTTTTCATAGCCTCTCATCTCTCATCCCAAGGTACATCCTAAAAAGTCCCACTGTTTTATTTTGACGTAAAAAGAAGGTAGCGCCCCTTTTTCACAAGTTTACCTCCACAGATTTGATTTAATCCATACACTTTATTTGCATAACTCAACATGTTGCACTGTCCCTATAATACCACATTTGACTGTTGCCTCACAGGGAAGCTCATAGCAAGCAATTACGTCAATCTATCATTTGAGAAGTGTCTGCAGTGTAATTTCCCTCCTCCCTGTTCCGACTTTGAATGCACAAGCATTAGAGGTGTGCTCCCGTCAAATGTCTGATGGCAGGAAAATTGATGCCAGGCACCAGCCTGCCAGTCAGAAAGTCAAACACAGAACAATTTGAGTCTGTTCCACTCAGAATGAGACAGCAAGAGAGCCCAATGACAGGGTACTTCCAACAGTAGTTAGGACACAAAGCTGCCTGTCACAGCAGAGCAGAGTCGATAAAAGACTTTCTGCTCTTAAAGCACAACTGAGATCCAACTCATAATCTTCTTCCTGGACTCTTTGAATTTCTAAGCCAGTGCTATAGAGTCCTGCTACAACTAGTTTAAAAACGTTAAGCTCAGTATTATGAATGCCTTGTGCTTAAATTAATCTGATTGTTTTACTGAAATATCATTGTAATAAGAGATACTACAAAGGATGGAGATGCCAGCAGCTTATGAAGAGATGCCATATTGACTTAATTCTGATTCTTTTTGAGAGATTGAAGTGACATTGTGGGTATGTGAGTTTATAGTGACTGATGGGTCCATGGTGTCTCGTTAGCTCTTGCTGCACAGACAGAGAATAAGCCCTTGAGCTGCCTGACACCATCATCACATCATTCCCTTTCTGCAATGGACAGGCTGTAATGTGACCTCTGTATGATCAGAAGAGAAGAAATGTTGGGGTGGTTGGGGAACAGATCACATTGCTTGTCAAGGCAGATGGATGAGGAAAAAACTGTCAGCGGAAGTAAAAATTCAGGTCCATTCCCGGAGGGATAATGAATGAATGGCTAAGCAGTACTAGGAGGAAAGCGGCATGCAAATCCCACTCTTGAATAATTCTGATGAACAGCCTTCCACTGTCTGTAAATGCAAAGTTTTCTTCAAGTATGGATTAGAAATTTTGATATGTGCTCTCTTTGCTTTTAATCATGTTCGCAACTGGCTTTTGGTGGTGGCAATATTGCAGCATTTTGAACTTTTTGTTAACCAATTGATCTTAAATAGCTGTTCAGTGGAGCAACAGCCCCTTCAAACACAAGTAAAATGTTTCTATGTTAGTACTTATAACAAAATTATTATACATATAATTTATAATAACTTTCTGACATGGATGTAAAAGAAAATTATGCACTCAAAGTAAAGCTACTGTGCTAATTATCTATTCTAAAAGCACACAAGCTTTCCAGTTTGGGGTTCGTAAGATTTTATTACATTTTTTATATTTTTGAAAGAAGTCTTTTATGAACATCAAGGCAAACAAAAACTGTAAAAATCATAATATTTAGATATAACATTACAATATAAATCCTTAAATATTTAGTTTTTTGTCAGGATTCTTAAATTGTTCTTTACTCTACTTAATTTACTCTACTTCACACAACTGCTTCCAGTTCTTGAACTTATCCCACTCACATAAGAAAACCAAAGGTGTCATAAAAAGGTATATTTTAGTGTATGTTTGTTCCATCAACATCAACAAGAGATGAGTTGTTTGGCATAATCCAATCATTTGCTTGACTGCGGATGTATATTTATAGACACCTGTCACCAGTGAGATATGATTATTTCATATCACACACATTTTCCCTGCTTAACCCTTATGTGCTGTTGGGGACGTTTTCGTCCACTAAGGGTGCTGTTGAGTGTTAATTTGGCCACAACTTTTTGTGTTTCAGCAAATGGAATGATTTTGGTGACAAATCTTATTTTAACACATATTTTAGGAAAATGCTTTGAAATTTTTCAAAACTCAACGATGCACCGTGGACAAATTCACTACCCTTCGTTATGTTCGGGATGAAAACAGCCACTAAATTAGACTTCTATAAAAATGTATCGGATAAATATTTTTGCATTTTTTGCATAAATCTATTAATCAACCTCAGTACTGTTCAAAACTACTAAATTTTTTAAAAAAATCCTGGATTTTTACTCTTTAATTGCCAAGTTCATAAGTGATGTCACTGATTTTGGGAAAAAAACACACAAAATTACTTATTTTCAATATAAAAAGTGATTGTGGACTGGAATTTTTTTTACTTTTATCATAGTCTTGGGCATGTCCAAGATTAGGAAAAACATTGGCTTTGATGCATTTTTAGTTTTTGAGCAGGATCAGATTTACATTTTTTCTCCCTCATTTACTGTTCGTGGCTGTTTTTGCCCCATTGACTTCCATTATAACGACATTTTTTGATTGCAAAGCCATGACATCATATAATCATGCATTTTTGATTGTTGGTGGTTTTCCCTGTTGGGAAGAGATAAAACTTGTCATTTTTACTGTTGATCATGAAGTAGCACAATTAACCCTTTAGATAGGCCTGTGCAAAAAAAAGCTTAGTTTTTAGCTTTTATATGGAGTTATATGGAGTATAACAGCATATTATAGTGTGTTTGTGTGTGTGTGAGAGAGAGAGTGTGTGAGAAAGACCTTTGTGCACTTACCTTGATCGTCTGAGAAAATCTAAATATGCACCTCAGCTCTCAGAACTACATGGAGTAAACAAAAACAAAGTAAGTGTATTTATGCACCTGCTGCCTTTTGATGGTGAGAAGTGCAGACTAAATAAAAACAAGATAAGTGGATTTAAACCCTTGCATACCATCCTGCTGGTCATTTGATGGTGAGAAGAGCAGCAAGCAACATGAGAAAGGACTTGACTTGTACCAAAGTTTTAGAAATTATTATGTAGCCTGACCCCTCCAGCGAGCTGCAGTATGTATTGTCACAAACCACAGATTACAACCGCTGCAAGGGAAGTGTCGAAACTCTACACAAGGTATGTGCCATTACTGCACTGGTGAGAGAGATTCAGTCTCCTGCAGCTGTCCCTCCAGTTTCAAATCCACAGACACCAGCAGGCACCAGCAGCTCAGGAGTGAAAAGGGGAACATGCAAGTGGTGCAGAGGACAAAAAAAAAAGAACAGAACACTCAGCTCTTGCATCTGTTGTGGTGGACACACTTGCAAAGAGCACCAAGTGATATGCTGCAAGTCCTGCTGGAAAGACTGAACACACACACACACACACACACACACACACACACACACACACACACACACACACACACAATTCTCACACTAAATACTTAGAATAATTGTTTAGTTCTCCATCCATCCTCAACTCTTGCACCATTGTTCAGTTTATTTGAAGTTGTTGTTGCATTTTGGTTCATAATAAATTATGTTCATAAATCTAATGCAGAGTAGATTGTTTACAGAAAAATTGAAAAGTGTATCACTGAAGGATTTTAAGGTTTTAAACTGGCTTTATACATGGCTCTTTACATCAAGAAAAGACAAGCATTTCACACATAGGCCATCTATACTTCTCACCATCAAAAGGCAGCAGGTGCATAAATACACTTACTTTGTTTTGTTTACTCCATGTAGTTCTGAGAGCTGAGGTGCATATTTAGATTTTCTCAGACGCATCAAGGTAAGTGCACAAAGGTCACTCTCTCTCTCTCACACACACAAACACACACTCACACACACACATACTATAATATGCTGTTATACTCCATATAACTCCATATACAAGCCAGAAACTAAGCTTTTGTTTGCACAGGCCTATCTAAAGGGTTAATGGTGCTACCTGGTGATCAACTGTAAAAATTACAAATTTGACCTCTTCCCAACAGGAAAACCACCAACAATCAAAAATGCATGATTATATGGTGTCATGGCTTTGCAATCAAAAAATGTCGTTATAATGGAAGTCAATGGGGCAAAACAGCCACGAACAGTAAATGAGGGAGAAAAAATGTAAATCTGATGCTGCTCAAAACTAACAATGCATCAAAGCCAATGTTTTTCCTAATCTTGGACATGCCCAAGACTGTGATAAGAAAAAAAATTCCAGTCCACAACCACTTTTATATTGAAAATAAGTAATTTTGTGGTTTTTTTCCAAAATCAGTGACATCACTTATGAACTTGGCAATTAAAGAGTAAAATCCTGGATTTTTTTTTTTTTAGTTTTGATCAGGACTGAGGTTGATTAACAGATTTATGCAAAAAAATGGTAAAAAATATTTATCAGATCAATTTTACAGCAGTTAATTTAGTGGATGTTTTCATCCCGAACATAACGAAAGGGTAGTGAATTTGAACAATGCACAAGGGTTAAGCGCCAAAATCGTGATCTGACATATTAAACATTTAAAAAACACTTTTCTGGAACTTTCTTGACACTTGAAAAAAGTGAACTGCCATTCAAACATGTAACTTATGAGGTATCATATTTATGTATGGTATCATATTTATAAATAATGCCTGAGACTTGGTGTTATTGGCACTTCCTCTGTATGTTTGCCTCTTCAAGATTAATCGCTTTATGTATTCCCCAATTGTAAGTCGCTTTGGATAAAAGCGTCTGCTAAATGACTAAATGTAAAATGTGAATGTAAATGTATATTTCTGTCATCTGGAATACTGCACACTACATTCTAAATTCAGACTTTCAATGTGCAGCTTTTAACTCATCTTTTATTTAATTCAAACATAGTTATTTTAGCATTTAAAATTAATTGTTTTTTTTGTTTTATTTATTTATTTGTATTATTATTGAGGCTGCAGGGTCCCTAAAGGTACAGTTATGAGAACTGGATAATGCACGTGTACTTAGAATTCTGTTGGCACAAAGAACATTGAAATGCATGCTGTTCTGTCTAAACCTCTGATCAAGGTTCATTCAACGGTACAGTCTGTGGGGAGATGCCGGTGATGGAGATAATTATAATTATTAAGAAAAATAAATAAATAAAACAGGCTTATTAAAGCTACATGCATGCACAGACATTTTGTCACACCTTCCAGAGCAATATAGAAAATTTACCAGTGATAATTATTCGTTCTAACCATTAAACTGCATTTTAAATTGTTGGTAACACTTTAGAATAGGGAACAGAATTACTACAACTTTTCCATTAATAAATTCCTAATTTGCTGCTTTTTCATCCCGATCTCATGAAAGTGCGTATAAATAGTACACCAAATAAAAACAAAAGTAGTGGTATTGATATGCAAAAATTGACTTTGGCGTGTGTATGCTACGCGATGGGTAGGATAGGGTTGTGGATTAGATGCGTATCATATGCGCACGAAAACTGCGTATTATATGCACGTCAAACACGTTCGTATCATATATATGCCAAAGTCCTTTTTTTCGTATATCAATACCACAAGTTTTTGTTTTTATTTGGCGTTGAAAGCTTTAATAGTTACCTCTTATGATGATTATTGCATATGCAAGAGGTATATACCTTTATATTATAAGCATCTGAGTTCCGCACATTAGTTGGTTAATTGATAATTATCATTAAAAAAAAAATTATAATAATACAATAAGACAACCAACTTCCAGGCACTTACATGTTTACTCACTTAATCTCTTCCTTTCTTTTATAGATTACTCAAAGGCAAAAATGTTCACTTCATTGGATCATCTTTTATAATTAGATCGAACATCAACATGACTATGTCAACTATCCCCACCAGTATTACTGAGAGCTCAGAGCAATCCTCATCTCCTGAAGTCTCAGACAAGCTCATCATGGCCCTCACCACAGGGCAGTGTTGGGCAATAATGGAGGTTTCTTCTCCTATCTGAGGAACCTGAGAATGGGGACATCACCTCGGTGAAGTGGTGGGGAACAATGGTGGAGGCAGGAGAAACTTGCCATACCCCACATCCCTGGTCTTCGTGGATGAATCTGAGAAGACGATGCTCTCAGGCTTCCCAGATGCAACATGGAAGAAGCATGACACAGTAGAGGCAGAAGAAGACACATGGTGCACCTGTGCCTGCCTATACCGAGAAGAAGGACCATACTTCATCCCTGGTCCTCAACAATGCATCTGAGAAGGCTGAGTCCCCCTCCTCAGATGCTATTCTGAAGACTATGGCGCAGCAGAGGAAGTGGAGGCAACATCTGTTATGGGCCAATTATGATGGATAAACTATCTGTCTGTCTGTCTGTCCGTCCGTCCATCTAAAGACACCACACATCCATTAACACCGATATAGATCATATTTTGGGGTGCCTTCCCCAGGATATCTTCTAACTTACTTCCATCAGTGGTCATTTTTATGCAAAAAAAAGAAAATAATAATAAAACCTTCTTTTATTATCATGTGTTTCTCACTGGATTTGCTATTTGCTATGAATAATTAAAATACAATGTACCAACACATAAATTGTGCATTTCTAAATATCCATTTCTAAATATTCATTGTTGTGAATAATACATTACAATACAATACAATATAATTTGATCTGCAACTGACAGGGGTGTTTTCAGAAAGATGTTTTAAGACAAGGTTTTATTTTTATATATAATAAAGAATATCTTCAAAATAACAATGTTGGTAATAAAACAGCAATTGTGCTCATTAGGTTCAATTGTATGGACAAATAAAAATACCACTGTGACTTAGACATTTCTAAAATATCTTCTTTTGTGTTTTAGTGTTCAAATCTGCTGAATTGTAGCTGTTCTTACAGCTCTTCTCTCTTGAAAAGATGTTGAAGATGTTGAACATAAATACATTTAGTAGCTTAGTAGTTCACCTTTAAGATCAACTATGGCAACACTACAGTCGATGAAAGAGAGAGATTAATTACAGTAGTCTTGGAACGAGGCAATAGAATTTCACAGCATGTTGAGAAAGAGCATTTCATTGGTTGAACTACTGAACAGATATGCGCCTTCACTAACACGATTCAGAGCACTAACACTGTTGACTGTTTAAGATCTGCTTTATTGTCATTTGTAGGGAGAAACATTTATTTTTCTTTCACAAATGTTTCTCGAGTGCATTTGCAGATGTGCAAATCTTCAATGACACATTTTTTTATGAATTTATTGAGTGAATTACTCAGTGACTCACTAACATACAAGCAATGAAACCTGCAAGAAAATAACTGAACAGTTCTATTGGCTGAATGGATTTAAAAGCTTTAAGTCGCTGAGATGAATAAATCAAAATCTCTAGTTCACAACCCACACGGACTGTGCATGATACCTGGTAAGGGTCTGGATGTTTACTTATATTGTTTTCCAATAAGGGACTTAACTTGCCAAAATTTAGTAACTTATCCAATTCATAATAGCCTGCATAATGGTGTGTAGTAGATAAGTTATACAGACAAAATACGTTACTGTATTTCTTTATTTAATTTTGTAAAAAAAAAAAAAGTAGAAGGAGTTTACTTTCTGTAGTATCAGTCAGCAATAATGTCAAATATCTGGCACGGTTTTGCGTTTACTCTTATCAGTACCCCCACAGCTGTGTGAGATGTTCCACTCTATTACTGTACATCAGAACCAACCACTGCACCTGGTGTAATTGCTACTTCAATTATTACCTGGTGTGACCTAGCAGGCCTATATGTCCCTCATATGGGTTCAGACTAGGCAAGATTAAGATCTGTTTGAAATCATCTGAGTTGTTAATGCACTCCAGGGTGCCTGTCCTAAGAAAACAAGGCCACTGACAAGAAATCAGTGCTTAAGCTGTGGAAGATGAAGTCTTGCCTCAGCACTGCAGAGACATATGACAGATCCTTAATTCTTTATTCCTCTTGAGCAGACGACAAGGAGCATATGGATGGAATCATCTGAAGACCACACAGGGGCCTCTAAGGTCTGTGAGTGGGAGAAGTTTAAAAGAGAGAAAAATCCTATTTTCTCTTTCTCTCCCTCATCTACTTCCACCTCAGGAGCCTGTTTGGTTATGTAAGTGTTCATCAGACACCCAGTTCTCCTGTTTTTTTGCACTCTCAGTTTTCATCAGTGCAGACAGTCGTAGCAACCTTGAACACGGCGGGGGGATTTCACGGTAGCTCTTTAATGATTAATTAATTGGTCACACAGCCAAGGATGGGAGAAGCGGGTACGGTGTCTTGCTGGTGGGACAAGTGAAGTCAGCAAGTCGCACTGCTGCAGGCTGGTAAGGGGTACGGACAGGAGGTGATGACTGGTGGGATGACTTTGATAACATCCAGACTTAAGGTTGCTGGGTTTCAGCATAATACAAAGACGTTAGAACAGCGAATGGTCAAAAAGTTCATATGTACTGTATAATGAACAAACTGTAGCTAACCATGCAAAATACATTCCACTAAAAAAGAGTCTGATTTTTCATCAACAAGAAGTCTGAAAAATAGGGACCGATGTACTGGGATAATATGAATGAATTATACCCATAGATTTTTTTATAGGATTTTTAGCCGTATTTTGCATTACGAATTGCATCGTGTTTTAGGGTTGAAGGAGTGTCATCAGAATGATTGTCCAAACATCTGATAAAAACATCACAGTAAAAACATTCCCCATCCTCAGTTGTGCTCTCACATGAAAATTAATTTGTTTAGAACTGTTTGGACACTTATAAATTATGCTTGTTCTGTGCATGTTTCTCTCCTGACTCAGACAAGATGACTTCTTCACTGGAGAAAGCAACAACATTTATAAAGGACCTGTACTTTAGCTGTAAGCATTAGCTTGGAGTTAAAAGCATCATAATGATGGATTTCTTTATTAAAAAGACACAGCTTTTCCACCATCCCCATTCACAGACGATCCATTTGTGAACAAATTGTGTAATGATCAGTTTCTTCAAATGTGTTCAGATGAATAATCCAGCTCATCTTGGATGGCCTGAGGTTGCTTTAAATAATGATGTCCAGCCAGAAAATTACCAGTATCTTTTTAGTTTTTTATGTCATTGACATCCATAATGAATAAATATAACAAATAAAGTGAAATTGATACAAATATCCAACTTATGGTGCTTTATGTGTTTTATTTGTCCTTTTATTTGCAATGAACTGCTGGTTGGGGGTGGGTGAGGTGAAGATTGTAAAAAAATACATGTTATACTTCTTAGAGGAAAAGTAAAGAATCATGACATTAGGGTCTTGTGATTGCATCAAAGTAATTCTGATTGCAATTATTTTTTATAGATGCATAAAGTGATATTTTCTTACCAACAGTGGGCTTTGAATGCCCCATTTAGAAATAAGAAGGCAGCCTATACATTCCAGGCAGCTATTTACTACTCGACATCTATACGGCAGATGGGTACAGAAGGATCTCTTATGTATACAACACACTCCTGAGTCACTACAAAGTGTTTGGCATGAGAGAAGATGGTCTCTGTGGAAGGCGATAAAATATCGCTTTAACCCCCCTCTTCTCACTCGTCTTTTGATATGCTTCTGGAACTATTTCTATCAGCCTCCACCTTGCTTTCCACCAGTACATAAATAAATGAATAAAATAAATAAATTAAACCAACATAAAATATCTAAGATTCTATGAATCATTAGAGCATGCAGAGATGTCATCATATATCAGTGAGCTGTAAAATGTATTTACATTGAACTAAGTAGTGTCTTCATTGCCTAAACTGACAACACTGTAATACTAAAGGTGATTTTTTTTAAAGAGAACCAGGAGTATATCAGCAATAGTCAAATATGTTTATACTATAAGCTACTTACTGATCTTTAGCCAATGTGAAGCAAATAAAAAAATAAAAAATAAAACAACTTGAAGTAAATTTTGTCCAGTTAAAATCAGTTGCATCCTTTTAGCACCAGTGCTTTATACATATACTTAGAAAATATACAATATAGGTAAAAAATAAGGCCTATGCAAAAGCTAATTGTCTTAAAAATAAGAACAGCTACCAGCAATATATATATATATATATATATATATATATATTATTTTGTTAATCTTTGTGGAAAATAAAAGCTTGTTTTTGCCTCTAAGAATAAAAAAGACAATTTGTAACAATATTGTCACTTTACTACATTACATTTTGTAGCCATATAATCACCCAGTTCATAATATAAAACTGGGTATATAAGAATGCATTTTCAAGTGTATCAGCGCTATGGTACAGCTGTGAGATGTTTTAAAAAAGAAAGCCACATTGTGAGAAATGCAATTTTTAATTCAAATAATAGGGGCAGTTGTGGCCTAATGGTTAGAGAGTCGAACTTGTAACCCAAAGGTCGCAGGTTTGAGTCTCGGTACCTGCAGGGATTGTAGGTGGGGGAGTGAATGACCAGCGCTCTCTTCCTCCTTTCCTTTTCCTTTAATAACATAAATGTCGTATTGTGAGATTTAAAGAGATGGCCATGATTATTTAAATAAATAAAACTGCAATTATGTTAAATAATTTCAGAATTGCATTTTATTGTTTCCCAGTCTATAATGGAAACAATCCTTTTGAACTTTATCAGTTAAAAATAGCTTTAACCAGTCATTTTCTGAATCCCGTTAAAATGACCATAGCTTCAAACGGTTTCTTATAACCTTTTGACTGAATCATTTTCAGGAAACTGTTCATGAACATTTGATGCCACCTCCAAAGAAAAACACCATCAGCACACAAGTGTGCTCGCAAATGATTCACCTTGTCATGGGTGAGTAACCTGATTTCCAGAAAGACTGAGTTGTCCCTGGAAAGGTCAGCTTGATTTTATGGAAGCTGAAATTGAGTAATTTGCATAGTAACAACCAATTTAAAATGTCAGGGGAAACCCTCAAATATTATCTAAATGACAAACCCTTTGGCTATAATTCAGATCCGATGCTTATGCACAATTGCATGGTGTCGCTGGAGAAGCCTGGATGTTTTTGCATGTACTACTTTTGAAGATTCATTATGCATCAGACAGCTCAGCGATAAAACTAAATGGCCCACTTGAACTGAAAGTGTTAGTGGATTGACCAAAACATATCATATAGGTCTCACAACCTCTTGTAGACTCAACTGTCTTTTCAGAACGAATTGGACAGAAAAGATACAAAACTGTTCAAAAGGGACAGAGCTCGTATTTACAAATTGTAATCCATTACTGATTACAAATAACATGAATTGTAATTACAAAAATTGGAGACAGTAACATATTAATCCATTACATTACACATTTTAAGAAATTAAATCAGACTGCTTTTCAATTACTTTTAAAATAAATAACTCATTTATCACATTGATTTAAATAGGATAATTTTACATCAACCATATTGATATAAAAGTTCAAAGATTAAGAAAATATTTTCAATTTTTTTTAACAACAGTGCATCATTACATTACGTAAGGTTTTCCAAACTGGGCTTTGTGAAGGAACTACACAAATTAAACTGTGTGAGTTTAATGATAATGATAATAATAATTAATTCAATCATACAAATTGTTTTGTCTTAGTGTTTCTGATGTCATGCAAACACTATAAATAATGGTACTTAGATATAGATTAGAGACAAAATAAATGACCTGAGCTCAATTCACAGATATGTAACATAGTATGTGAAAGACTCTATTGTTTTAAGTTGGAAGTCACAATTAGCCACATACTGAAAAACAATAAGAAAAAAAGGTTTTCTGGATTTTAGTAAAAAAGCACCAGCGTTCAACTTTGTTAATTTTATCACTAAATTAAAAAAAAAAAAAAACACAATGAATGAACATCAGCGGGTGTGCAGAAATATACAGAAAAAATGTATGTATGTGTATTCGTATATTCTCTCAAGTAACCCCAAAATTTGTATTTCTATATATTTTTGTACTACAGGTTTTCTGATAAATTAAGCATTATCAAATTAAATATACAAATTGTATATTGATGTTTTTTTTCTCAGATGTTTGGACTCCCGTTCTGACGGCACCCATTCACTGCAGATGATCCACTGGTGAGCAAATGGTGAAATTCTAAATTTCACCAAATCTGTTCTCATGAAGAAAATAAAGTCATCTACATTTTGGATGGCCTGAGGGTGAGTATTTTCAGCAAATTTCCATGTTGTGGGTGAACAATGCTTTTAAAGATATGTATTATGACACATAAAGCGCAATAAAATAAACACTTGCATATTTTTATGTTTTATTTCTTCTAGTCTGAAACAACATGTGAAAAAGCCAAATAGCCCCAATAAATCACATACTGTCAAAAAAAAAAAATCCTTAGAGGCTATTTTCTCACACATGATAGCAGTTAGCAGAAAATACTAAAATAATATTTGTATAACTATATGTAACTGTGCATCTGTGCCAGGGATGACATGTTTCAATGACATAGACAATTTCCTGTAAGAAAAAAGCAGGGTCCTGAAATAGGCTGTGAGGAAGTAGCTGCCACCACTCTTAATCAAGCAGGTGCATGAGCAAGCAACCCTGATATCAAAGACCTCCGCACCATTATTACTGCTGCTTCAAAGAGACCCACACTCCTATCAGTGGAACATATCTGTAGTGGTTTGTTTATTTATTCATTATTTCTCTAACTGTAACGTCTCAAGTCATTACACTATGCAAAACAGCTCTATTGGCTTCTGAAAAACATGTCAGTGTCGAAGACATGCGTTTCATCAGAACGAAAAAGACAGCATTCCCATATTCGTTGTCTCTGGCATATAGGACTGGAGGTTTATGGAGCAATGCAGTGTCTGTGTTTGAGAAGAGGAGAGTGAAACTCTGTCAGTCCTTTCAGGAACAGATGATGGCCAGCCTTCAGTTCCAGTTCTTTCAACACTGTCTGTTTATAGTAGATAAGGTGTTCGCCTCAACATCAGAAACCTCAGCTGCAGCCTCCTCTTTCTTCAAAAATGTCAAAAGATTCCTCAAAAGGAGGAATCTTTTTATTGTTTATTTATTTATTTATATTTATTTATTTATTAAAATTGGACATGTGAATTGCTCATTACTGAATGCACTGCTACCAAAACCATAAATATATTTCAACAAGCAATGATGTTTCATCATTCACTTTGTTTTAATTCAGATTCAGTTACTTTATGAACACAAACTGAACATTTTAAACAAAGGTGTGAGTGAGAAAAAAGGCATAAATTAAAGGCAGAGGTGGAAAGAGTACAAAAATATTGTACTCAAGTAAAAGTACCATTACATTACTGAAATTTTACTTAAGTACAAGTAAAAGTACCAGTCTAAAAATCTACTCAAGTAAAAGTAAAAAGTAGCTCATTTAAAATTTACTCTGAGTAAAAAGTACTTAGTTACATTTTAACAATGGGAGGGAGGGAAAAATGGGATAGACCAAAGGTGTCAAACTCAGTTCCTGGAGGGCCACAGCCCTACACAGCGTAGATATTACCCTAATTAAACACATCTGATACAGCTAAACTAATCATTTAGGCTTATTTGAAAACTACATGGTGTGTGTGTTGGAGCAGGGTTGGAGCTAAACTCTTTAGTGCTGTGGCCCTCCAGTAACACCCTCCAGAGTTTGACACATCTGGGATATGGGCCTATAAATCTCAAACTAGGTGTTTTTAATTAAATTAATCGGTTAATTAGAATAATAAGACATTTGGGCTGTTACCAGGCAAATTAAATCAGTATCAACAAAATGCATCTTTGCAATGCAGAGGAAACGCAGAAGCTTCATCTGAAGTGGCATAGATGTATTTACACTGACATGAATGCATTTAGCCTGCAGTTACAAATGCAGAAATAATGTTTTGATAAATAAGACATAAAATGTGACCCTGAACCAGAAAACCAATTTCCTAAATTGCGATTTATACATCATCTGAAAGCTGAATAAATCATATTTCCATTGATGTATGGTTTGTTATGATCGGACAATATTTTAAAATCTGGAATCTGAGGGAGCAAACTATCCAAATATTGAGAAAATCTCCTTTAAAGTTGTTCAAATTAAGCTCTTAGTTTTGATATATTTACAGTAGGAAATTTACTAAATACATTAATGGAACATGATCTTTACTTAATATGCTAATGATTTTTGGCATAAAAGAAAAATGTATAATTTTAACCCATACAATATATTGTTGGCTATTGCTACAAATATACCCCAGTGACTTAAGACTGGTTTTGTGCTCCAGGCCAGGGTCACAAATGTTAAATAGTCATTTGAAATTAAAAATAAATAAATCAAAAGATACTTTAAATGTTAAATTAGAACCACCAGTAGGTGTCAGCAAGTCACTCATAAGAGAGTCATTGGATTGAACAGAATCATTTAAACGGTTAATTCATTCAGGAACAAAACACGTCATTGCTCAGAGTCAGAGACGCAAAACTGTGTATGGAATTATTTTTGTTGTCGAAATAGAGCAAAAACAGGCAATGTGTCTAAAACGTAAGTCTCTTAATTAACTTCTTGTTTTTTTAACTGTGTAAAAAGCAAAACTACAGGCCTATGTAATCATGGTGATTTTTTGAGAAAAACGGCATTCTTCATGTGATGTTGACTTACTATATTAAATTATATAAATATATACATTTTCTGCTTCTATATCTTCAATTTTGTGATCATTCTAAACGCATTTTAACAGACTGAATCACGCAGTGAAAGAAAGCACTCCAGATGCACGCGGATTAGTCTAATCTAACGTTACTAGATTTCACGGCACACTGTTTAGAGCAGCGGTTCTCAATTCCAGTCCTCGCACCCCCCCGCTCTGCATATTTCGTATGTTACTCTTATCACTTCAGACGTTTGTTCTATTCGAACGCAAGTGCCCTGCGAAGTGGACATCACACGATATTCCTCCATGATTCCAGTTCGAAGCGAACGTATTCCATTCATAGTGCATTGATGTGTGCGAGACGTGAATTTAAATTGTATATATTTACAGAGGTATATGATGTCACACTCGTCCGTGCGTAAAGATGTTGCGCAACGCAAATCCATGAATGAATGTTCTGAAGTGAAGTAAACTTCAGCGGCTTTCCCCTGCTCAGGGAGTAGGGAGCAATGGACACTGTGTAGGGAGCAATGGACCCTGTGTAGGGAGCAATGGACACTGTGTAGGGAGCATGTCAATCGGATTCGGAACACAGTTCATTCATGGAGCGCACTTCTAACGAGCTGATTATCTGAATCAGGTGTGTTAACTAAGAGAGACATGAAAAATATGTAGAGCGGTGGGGCGCGAGGACTGGAATTGAGAACCGCTGGTTTAGAGTGATTTGTTTGGTTTTTGGCAAAATACTGATAATGTCAAATCGCACATCGTTAAAACAACAATTACTATATTTTCGCAGACGATATTGCACACCCTGCACCACTGTCTTTTTGGCTCATTTGTGCAAAACCTTTTGCTAAACCGTAAAAGCTTCATTTTAACCACCAATGCAACGATGCAAGTATTTACCTTATCTCCACATGCTTGCGAAGGGTGATGTCGATATATTTATAAGCTGCTAGTTCGGTCTCCCGATCGAGGCAAACACAACTAACACTGCTTAATAGAGCATGAATATGGCCAGGGGTTCACTTCATTTCCTTTGAGTTCAACTTCAGCAGAATACGACGGGGTCTGGTTTTCAGCTGGGTCTGCACCATTAACGCCTGTCTTGTCCGTCTGCATCTTTCTTGTGATTTTAGCGCCAGTTTCTTCTTCTGCCCATTATTTGCTGCAGTTGTTTCCACGGAGCGATTTTTACTCAGTAACGAATGAGTTTTAAAATGTAGCGTACAATACTGCACAAAATATACTTAAGTAAAAGTAAAATTACAGATTAAAATATTACTTAAAAAGTACAAGTACACAAAAGCTACTCAATTACAGTAACGCGAGTAAATGTAATTCGTTACTTTCCACCTCTGATTAAAGGGTTACTTCACCAAAAAATGAAAATTAGACCACGTTTTAATCGCCCTCAAGGCATCCTAGGTGTTTATGACTCCAATCGGAGTTATATTAACACTTTTCCCTGCTCTTCCAAGCTTTATAATGGCATGGGCAGGTTTTTTTGTTTAACAGTCCAAACGTAGTAAAATAAAGTGCATCCATCCATATTAAAACGTGCCTCACATGGCTTTGGGGGTGAATAGAAAAGATCGTCAAGATGGCGCCGAGGATGGCAGCCGTGTTGCGAGCTCCGGGAAAACTTTGCAGTTTTTCGTATGTTTTATTTGTTTTTTTGTTGTTTTACGTGTTAGATGTTGTTAGTATAACTGTCTCACGATAGAGACACGCTTTTGAACATTGGTTCCTCCGTCCGCACAACGCAAACCGGACTTTGAGTTTTTGAATGCCGGTGGACTGTTCACAGACACGGTATCGGAGCCCTTTTGGTGGGTTGCGAAATCGACACGCCGCCGCCGACGCCGGAAAAGAGGAAGGAGAGCTGGCATTCTCGTCAGACTGAGACGCCGTGCTTTCCGAACTCCTCTTCCAACCATTTACTGGCCAACGTTCAGTCACTGGATAACAAACTTTGTGAACTGCGCGGATCTCATACCAACGAGAAACAAGGGACTGCTGTGTTATTTGCCTCACAGAAACCTGGATGTCTGCTATAGTTCCAGACTCAGCCATCGAGCTCACGGGCTTCTCCGTGCACCGCTCGGATAGAACAAAAGGAGCTCACAGGGAAAAGCAGAGGAGGGTGTTTGTTTCTATATCAACAACTCATGGTGTAATGAAAGGAACATACACTCTATTAAATCCTTCTGCTCCCTGATCTGGAATTTCATACGCTTCTGTGTCGACCGTTCTGGCTACCGAGGGATTTTACAGCCATCATAATCACGGCTGTTTATATCCCCCCAAGCCAACACAGACCAGGCACTCAAGGAACTGTACAGGAATATAAGTGAGCAGGAAACCGCGCACCCAGATGCAGCTTCTATTATCATGGGGACTTTAATAAAGCCAACTTCAAAACAATAGCTCCAAAATACTTTCAACACGTCACCATCGCGTGGAGATCGCACACTCGACCACTGTTACTCCCCTTCCGGACGCATACAAGTCCCTCCCCGCCCACCTTTCGCAAACCGTCGGATCACTCTTCCGTTCTGCTCCTGCCTGGACAGTTCATTGCTGGTCCGACCAATCGGACGCTATACTACAGGACTGTTTTGATCACGTGGACTGGGACATGTTCCGGCAGCGCCTGAAGACGACATAGAGGCGTATTCAGATACGGTCACGTGTTTCATCAGGAAGTGTATAGATGATGTAGTTCCGACCAAAACAATCCGTATCTACCCCAACCAAAAACAGTGGATTAACAGCGATGTTCGATCAGCCTTGTCAGCGGACATCTGCCTTTAAATCCGGAAACACTGACGATCGGAAACAAGCTTACGATCTCAGGAGATCCATCAAAGCAGCCAAACGAACATATAAAACAAAGTTGAAGAACACTTCAACAACAATAACCCAAGAAGCATGTGGCAGGGCATCAACAACATCACAGGCTTTAAAGGAAATAAACCAGCTACTGTGAACATTGCCTCCTCTCTACCGGACGAGCTCAACACCTTTTATGCTCGGTTCGAGGCTGATAACACCGCCCACACAGAGAGCGCTGCCGCGGCTGCCGCAGAAGAGGTCAGTCCACTCACGCTTTCTGTCGCGGACGTAACCCGATCCTTTAAACGGGTGAACATCCGTAAAGCCGTAGGCCCAGATGGTATACCAGGCCGTGTGCTCAAAGCATGCGCTTTCCAGCTAGCTGGGGTTTTTACAGACATTTTCAATCTGTCCCTCTCTGTCTGTGGTTCCTTCGTGCTTCAAAAATCCATCATTGTGCCCATACCAAGAAAAATAAAATCACATGCTTGAATGACTGGAGGCCCGTTGCTCTGACCCCCATCTTCAGCAAGTGTTTTGAGAAGCTTGTCAGAGACTACATCTGCTCTGTGCTGCCTGCTTCACTGGACCCACCACAATTTGCATACCGCAGTAACCGTTCCACAGACGATGCTATTGCCTTCACCCTGCACACTGCTCTCTCCCACCTGGAAAACAAGAACACCTATGTGAGGATGCTGTTCGTGGATTATAGTTCGGCATTTAACACCATAGTGCCTGCCACACTGGTTGCGAAGCTCCAGACTCTAGGACTGAACAGATCTCTGTGCAGCTGGATCCTGGACTTCCTGACAGGCAGAAGTCAGGTGGTCAGAATGGGCAACAACACCTCATCTCCCTGATCCTCAACACTGGTGCACCAGGGTTGCGTCCTCAGCCCACTCCTGTACTCCCTGTACACACACGACTGTACAGCAACACACAGCTCAAATGTCATCGTCAAATTTGCTGATGACACAACGGTGATAGGCCTGATCACCGACAACGATGAGACGGCCTACAGAGAGGAGGTGAGTACCCTGACTAAATGGTGTCAGGAGAACCACCTCTCACTCAACATCGACAAGACCAAGGAGCTGGTGGTGGATTACAGGAGACAGAGCAGAGAACACACACCCATCACCATCGACAAGACATCTGTGGAGCGGGTGACCAGCTTTAAGTTCCTCGGCGTTCACATCACTGAGGATCTCACATGGTCTGCTCACACAGATGCAGTGCTGAAGAAGGCACATCAGCGTCTCTTCTTCCTGAGACGGCTGAAGACGTTTGGAATGAGCCCCAGAATCCTCAGATCCTTCTACACCTGCACTGTGGAGAGCATCCTGACCGGCTGTATCACCGCCTGGTTTGGAAACAGCACCGCTGGCAACCGCAGGAGCTCTGCAAAGGGTCGTGCGAACTGCCCGCCACATTGTTGGAGGTGAGCTTCCCTCCAGGATATCTACACCAGGCGGTGTACAAGGAAAGCCCGGAGGATTATCAAAGACTCCAGCCACCCATCCCACAGACTGCTCTCTCTGTTGCCCTCAGGGCGACGTTTCCGCAGCATCCGATCCGCACTAGCCGACTGAGGGACAGCTTTTTCCTCAGGCTATCAGGCTAATGAACAGTCAGAAATGACCCACCCTACAACACACTCCCACTCACACAACATGCCATGCACTGCACTTTAACACAGTTCAACTGGACTACACACACTGCACTAACACAACCTATCTGCTATCACTGGACACCATACAATGCACATCCACGACACTGCATATGAATAATCTGTTGCACCTTTGCACATCTATCTGCTACTCAACCAATCTGCTGTTAATTTATAATCCGTTGCACCTCACATTATTACTATGTATAGACTACATTATGTATAGATAGTGTACATAATGTAGATGTATACGGTGTATAATGTGTCGCTGATAACTGAGTGTGTCTTTATAGTACACTATGTGTACTGAGTATATGTATGTGTATTTTGCACATTGTCTTCTGTACAGTCTGTAAATATGTACTGTCCATATGTAAATTGTTTGTTGTTTTTCGCACTGTCTGTCCATATGTAAATTGTTTGTTGTTTTTTGCACTGTCTGTCCATATGTAAATTGTTGTTGTTGTTGTTTTTGCACTGTCTGGAGCACGCTCATAAGAATTTCACTCACCAAGGCACTTGTGCTGTGGTGATGTGACAATAAAAGTGATTTGATTTGATTTGATTTGATTTGAATAAAGGCCTCCTGTAGCAAACTCATGTTTTTGTAAGAAAAACATCCATATTTAAAATGTTATAAACACCTTTCTTCCACTTCTGCTTACTGTCGTAGGTGTAAGCCGTTCTGGCTAATGAAGTAGGAGAGGCGTAGTGCATGTAACGGTGATAAGTGACGAACACGGATATATTATTTCGATATAAGCCAAGAGAAGACTGGTTTTCCTTTGTTAGTGTAAGGAAACGTTGCTTCCTCATTGCAAACAAGCCTGCACTGGCTGTTTACAGGCTGCCAGCGCAGGATGCCTGAGAATTTGCTAATTGGCTCATACACTTTGTTTTGCATAGTGTAATGACTAGAGACGTTACAGTTAGAGAAATAATGAATAAACAAACAAATACACAAACCACTACAGATATGTTCCACTGATAGGAGTGTGAGTCAGCAGTAATAATTGATATCAGGGTTGCTTGCTCATGCACCTGCTCGATTAAGAGTGGTGGCAGCTACTTCCTCACAGCCTATTTCAGGACCCTGTGTTTTTCTTACAGGAAATTGTCTGTCATTGAAACATGTCATCCCTGGCACAGATGCACAGTTACATATAGTTAAATAATATTTTTCTAAGTATTTTCTGTTAACTGCTATCATGCGTGAGAAAATGGCCTCTAAGGATTTTTTTCAACTAAACCCAACTAAAGCAAGCGCTTACCTCCGTAACGGTGACTTCAAACTTTATTATTTTCAATAAAATAACACTTAGCCCTCAGGAAGCCTAAGCGTTGTTTTATTGAAAATAATAAAGTTGAAATCACCGTCTGATAAGTGCTAACAAGATGAGTTCCTGACTCTAATTCTTTACTTAAGTTTGTTTTCTGGCTGCTGTAACTGTGTTTCTGAAGCACATTGGTTACTGCAAAAGTAGCAAGAAGAAAAACTGATTTGATTATTCAGTCATCACGTAGTGGCCTGATTCTCTGATCTCACCTAGAGCTAGATCACTGAAGACATTTAAATGTATTTATTTCAGATTATATTAGCTCTAGAATGCAACTGCATGAAAATTTATCCTGTTTTAATATTTTGAACATTTTAGAATTTATTTGGAGAATTTATTTGGAGGGGATCAAGATTCAGAGTATGAACCTCAGCAATGGTGAGGCTAAGTGAGGGATGCCCGTGCAGGGCCAGTGCTTAAGGGCCAACATTTTGCCAATGAGCAATATATATTTATACAACAGTTCTTTCTGGTCCTCAAATCTGATTGGCTGATAAGAATGCTATATTAGAGCGATAACAGAGCTCCACCAACCGCTTCACTGTTTGTTTCATTTATCACAATTCGCTTTCTGTATTTCTCACAGCTAGGGTCATGGCAGACATCTAAATCCACTATAATTAAAAAATAATACTATGTTTGTGTCACGGAATGTAGTTTTACGTGTTTTTAGGTGAAAATGTACATGTTTAGACTTCAAACAAGTAGTTTGTTATAACAGTGTGTGTTCATTATGGTGGTTTTAGTGATCTACTAAATCAGTAAATTAGGCTATGTTAATGATGCAATTCTGCGTGCTTCAGTACTTTATTTGCATTACATTATTTTAACACATTAAGGATGTTGACTTTATCGCATTAACGCCTTGATGTTGACAGCCCTAATATTTTTTGCCAGCTGTTGTACATATATTTTGAACATTTTCAGATGATCTTCATCTATTGTCTTTACCAAGAGAAAACAAGTGAGATGTTATTAATGGGATTATTTGTGATTCTACTTTAATATGGGTCCTATTCCTCTGTTATCAACCACTGAGTCTGTAAGGAATGGATGTGAGACTTATGGTGACTGGTCCATCCACACCTTCACCTGCAGTGAGGATGAAAGCTAACAAAGAGGATGAAGTGAGGTGAGGAGCTCCAGCAGAGGTACAGCTCTAATTCCTTCTGTTCTAATTGGCCCAGTTCTTTCTCTGTGAAACCTTCAGGCAAAGATGTACAATAATGACAAGAGCACGAGCACCCCCCCAAGTAATTTACTTAATTAATTAAACAGCTGTAAAAGTTTGTACTAAGAGCAGAATTATTCAGCAGGCGGGTCAACTTTTAAAAAGTGAACTATGCAAAGAAAAATAATTAATTGGTCTGTATAGTTTTACCATTTAAATATATAAACTTAATCTGAAATAATCAAAATCTAAAAAGGTCTGTAGAAGCACAAGCAAATGTATAAGAGGAATGTAAAACTCTGAAACTCTTTTGCAATACATAACATTTATTTCTGTTTTTGACATTTTCTTCTGCTTTTTACATAAGGATGGAGTCTTTGACATCGTTGGGTAGGGGTGTAAAGGATTCTTATAACAAGTCAAAATATCACAAATAAAAAATATATAGCATCTTGACCTGATCTGATAAAGTTTCAGCACAAGCTTGCATACTGGTGAAAGGAAATAGAATTCACGAGTACAAAATTAGCATCTGTATGTAATATGATACATCCCTGAATTGTTCTTATCAAATAACTCATTAGTGGGACTGTGATATAGGTACATGTAAGAATATCAATGTCTTAACTGCATGTTATTACTGGCTATGTTCAAACTTAACTGATTCGCTTCTCTTGGCTCATATTTGTATATATTCACATCACCACCACATGTTCCATTTTTAACTCTGTAAAATAATTAGAAATGTTTATGATAAAATGTGCAGCTGAAACACTGTAGCCAACATGTACATTTCAAACTGGTAGCAACTGATTTTATTTATTTTAGCAAATGTACAGTATGTGCCTATCCTCTGTATCTGTCATTGAGCATATTTGGGCAAAAATATGTTGAGAAGCATAGATTTGGGCAAATTATAATTTGCCTAACTCTCTTTCTATGATTTTTAAACCACTCAAACATGAAATTTGTATCATCCTTCTCTCACCCTCTTGTTGACTTCCTTTTCTTCTTTATGCTGCTTTTTTCCATGCAATGAAATGGGATGGGGACAAGAAGCAGTCAAGCTTTCAAAATAGACAAAACAGAACCATAAAAGTACCATAAAAATCTTAATGAACCGTGTTTGAATTTCTTGGAATGTGAATGATATTAAAGATTTATGATTTATTTATGATACTGTTTGTGAAAAAACTACTTGTTTGAATCACTGCAAGTAGACCACGTGGCTTTAGAAGCCTTTGGAAGACGATTTGTATGATGCTTTATTGTCATCTTTGGAACTTTATAGCTCCTCACTACCTTTCTCTTATGTAATATAAAAAAAAAAATCTGCTTTTGTTTTTCATGACAGGAAGAAACTCATACAGGTTTGGAAAGACATGAGGTTGCATAAATGATGACAGAATTGAAATTTTTGGCTGAACTAATCCTTTAAAATGATAAATCACTTTGAATTTGAAGATCCTTCAGTGAAACCTCAACACAGGACACTGTTGATGTTCAAAGCAACTGTGCAAACACTTGCTAGTGGTTTTGTTCCACAAAGATCACTTTGCCATGTCATTAAAAGAGGGGAAAGCATCAGTTCACTGCAATATTTTGGTCATTTTCCAGTTCTTGACCCAAGCACCAAAATAAAGTCTAGATTCAGAAGTTGCATTTGGCAGCTGTATCTCTATAAGAGAAACTGGACAGGGTTCAAATCCCCTGTGCTCTTTTCATCCGTCTCAAAAAGTTTCGCTTCTCCTCAAGCAGTTCCTGGATGCGCTTATTCCGTGTTTTCTCACGCAGAAACACGCGTCCTCTCCTGGGGATGATGTTATTCACAGGAAACTCATTGTCCAATGGGATTATTCGATGCGGTATATCAATAGCGTTGCTCTCACTCACTTCTTCCACTTTATTTGGCTGTCCGCTCGTCTTCTCTGTGTCCAGATGCTGGGTTACTGGACAGTGGTGTACTGGAAGTTGTAGATATAGAGGTTAATACCAGGGGAGCAGGTTCTTCAGTGGTTGTTAGTACCTCTAATATAGATGTCACTGGGATTTTGATGTCCATATTGACTGAGGTTGTCAATTCACATTCATTCACACCATTCACTGTTGTTGACTGCAATATCGCACTGCTGTCCACATCTGGTGCACCACTACTCCCATCAAACTCTTTAAACTCGACAGTGGTGCTTGGAATGAGAGTGCCATCACTGAAAATGACTGGGAAAACAGTGCTAACAGGTAATTCGGTCACGTTCGCCATGTCATTTCCAGGTGCAGATGTGATACTTGGTGTAGTAATGGCAAAGGATGTGCTCTGTTCTGGAGTAACATGCTTATAGATAGGAGTTGTAGTGTGTGGATAAAAGGGCATTGTTGTATATTCATGAGTATCAGTAAGTGTTGCTAAACTTGTATATAACCAAGGTTTGATCACAGATGTGGCAGTTTTCCCTTCTGTCGTCGACAAAAAGCTTGCTGTGGAGGTCCACTCGGTGGTGGACTTTGTAACTGTGGGACTTTGGGTTGTGGTGGATTGTCCATTGGTGGTGATTTTCGATCTGGATGGTGGCTTACTTTTGGTCACAGTGGTCTTTGTGGAATTGCCAACCTTGCAGGACTTGCAGCACATGCGCTGGAAGCCCGGCAGAGAGCAATACTGCTGCAGCACCTCCATGCGACAGAATGCAGAACGGTCTCCGTGACAATGCTCTGCAAAACAAGAGAGGGACATAAGACATATATGTACACTGAAATTAAAGTCAAATATATGTTTTAACATCACTGCAACAGGCTAAATACATGTATTTACATGATCAGAACTAAATTTAAAGGTCAGATCAAATAGAAAAAAGTGAACCAATTCTCACTATTAACCAGTTGCTTATTAGCATGCCTATTATTAACATGTTGGCTGTTTATTAGTACTTATAAAGAACATATTCTGCATGACCATATTCTACATCCTGTACTATTAAATACATAAACTTACAGCAACCTTATTTACTATTAATAAGCAGCAAATTAGGAGTTTATTGAGGCAAAAGTTGTAGTTAATGGTTTGTTAATAGCGAGAATTGGACCTTAATTAAAATAAAATGTGACTGAATTTTTTTTTATTATGGTAACAATCATAATACCATTTTTACAATATATTATAAATATGTATAAATAAGAGCTTAATGAGGACATATGCAGCTAACTAGATATGTGTCTTCTAAACGTTTCATGCTTTTAACAAGTTTGTTTGAGTAAGAAATAAGCACAAATTGAAACAAAATAATAAAGAGAAGCATTAGATGAAGCAAAGAAGGAAACAGAGTTATGAACTGACCACTAAGCAAGTCTGCAAAGACATGCATATAGATGCATACTAGAGAAATAAACATGTTAGAATGAATCGGTTAACACACAGCTTTCTGTTGTCTTCCTTCTGGATGTGGTTATTTGTCCTGAATATGGATTATATTTATTTATATAGTTGTTATCTAAAACATTTAGCAAGATCCTCCAAATATTGGTAATCCTCCAAAGGATTTTCAATGGCTGGCAGCTGAGAGCAGGTTTTATATCTGCATATATAAATATGATGCAGATATATACATAAGACAAATTAATGACAGCTAAGGAGACATTCACAAAGTTGCAAAAACACCTATTTTGCACAACATTAATAGAAAATTTGGTACAATTTAAAACAAACTGTTCACTGTACTATTAAAACCCATTATTCTGTAAATACATTACACATAGCAGTGTTTTTGCTTGACCCTGATTCACTATGACAAGCCTTATATTTGTAGCATAAGAATAACACATAAGAATAAAACAACTGCAAAATAACCTGCAATTCTACCACAGATTCTACCACAGAAGCCAACGTTCTGTAGAACACCTTTAGGGTAATTGGAAAAAAATCCAACTTTTCACAGAGAAACAGACATAAATCAGAGCGACAACACAGGCAGGAAAAAGCCATTAGAATGTTTTTATTTTTATAACACTTTTTTTTATTCCTACTTTTGCAGTTGATCATGACAGAAACTGAAACAATGAAATGCACTCCCACCCCCATTTAAACATACAGATAGAGTTGTCGTCTTCAGAAAAATAAATAATCAACTGTATTGAATGATACAAGTTCACAGTAACTTTGGTTAAACACTTCATTACTTTGAGAACAATTAATCCATTGGTAATTCAGATGAACAGGTAAATAAATAAATGGGTCGTTGGTTAAATAAAATACAGGATTTCCATGATGATGTAAAAACTGGCATGGCACATACAAGTGTCATATATTTAAACATTTACAAAACATTAATAAAGTTTCCCTGATAAATCAAAGTGCATATAGACGCAGTGCACGTAAGTCCATCTGAATGTTCCCCAGACATTTTTCCCCACAACAGCCAGCCAAGACGCAGTTAGGCCAGTGAAGTAACATGACAGTTACTCATAGTATATAATATTATATATTTTTTTCTTATAAGTAAGGAGATAACAGTCATAAATGTTATTAAATACAGTAAACACCAATGTTTATTTACAGTATCTCACTGCAAGGTCTGGCTTTTCCTAGTGTTTTCTCCACGGCTTTGAGCATGAAAATTCAAAGAGCTCGCTACATAGTCACAACAGAAATGTGTTTCACGATACAATGACACGTCTGAAATGATAAAGAGATGCTGAGTGTAGGTTTCCACTAAAACGCTCTCCATATCCAATGAGTTAGCCACTGTTTTCGGATGTGTGATGACTGGTGAATCGGTTGGTTCTATTTCAGGATTTGTTTGAAGCTGCCTCTGGTTTCTGTGCGCTAAGCCATCATCAATTTCACAGATAAATGCCCATACATTCAAACATAGTGTAAGGCATTGTTCTTACGCTCTATGTCCCCAATCCCGAAAAGAGTGCACTCGGATGTGGATGAAAGTTCATGAGGTATATTTATGTGTCATCTTTTGTATGGTCACTGGTAACTGTTGTTAAAAACGCATGCTGGCAGACATACACGCACGCACGCACATGTGTGTCGGAAACCTCGCACATACAAAGGCATGACGAAAACGCATGTCACTCATCACTACGTGGAGATATGTAATGTGCATGAATCTCTCTCGTTCAGCATGAATCCAATAAAATGAAACCACTCTTGAAAAAAAAAAAACAAAGAGGCAACTGGCTGAGCGAGTCCTGCATAATATAGGTCTTCCCCTTCCCCCAAAACACTTAACTTCTGTTATTAAATAGCAATATATCTGTATTTATGTAAAATCAATAAAAAAATACACGTAACAGTCAAGAATTAAAGCGATCAATAGCAGTCAAAATGTTAGGCTAATAAGCTACAGCTTATTCATGGTAAAACAAATTATTAATATTTCATATTATTGGTACCCATATAGATTTATATTCATATATAAATACAAATATATTTATATGTTTGTTTAAAGTCTGCAAGCACAAATAAGCTGCATTTATTGAATTTGTTAACAGTCAAAGAGAGGATGGAGGGTGAGGTGGTTATGGCATTCGAACGTGTGTAGTAAATCGACCCTGTTTAGCAAGTTCCACCTCATGTTCACCATCGGCCACCAACACGTACAATGGCGGTTCAACAGTACGTCCCATGTTAACACCTTAACTTGTTAGCTTGAGTGTTTGTTTTTGTCCCATCAGTTTTCCAGAATGAGCTAGGATGTGGAATGAGCAGTTAGCAAATATTTCCTCATTGTGACAAATTCACATTCACAATAAAGCTGTAGTATTTATATATATTTTTTTTTACTTTTAGCCACTTTTCATGTAAATTTTTTCCCCTTCACACCTGCACCTCAGGCGGCACCTCTGTAAAACGGCGTCTGCTTTGAGAGCGTGAGCCATATGGAAACAGCTTGCAGAGGGCAGTGATTCAAACAAACGCGTCGCTCCTGCAGAAACCTCAGCGCAATCATTAGCTCCACAAGCTGCCCGTCCAGTCACAAAGCCCCTCCTTTAACGAACACCCCCAAATTTTTTTACATGTTTTGTTTTTCAACAATTTCTTACTGGCCAGCGTTCACAACACAGAGCTCCACAAAGGAGAGAGAGAGAGATAGAGCGAGAGACAGAGAGAGAGATAAACAGAGAAACCTCCCCCTATCGGAAACGCCCCATGAAAGAGGACCACCACCCAGGAAAAAGAAGCGTGCAAGCCTCGGAAGAGGGAGGCAGTCAGGGGAGTTTGCCTTGCAAAGCCAGGCAGAGAGACAGAGGGAAGGTCCAGCTGAGAGAGGTGAGACAGCGCAGCGCCACAACGTGGCTGGAGAGAGATGCTTTACTTGACATCCTCTGCACGGGGTATTTGGGGTCGTGACGCGACAACCACTGTATCAGGAAGTTGCCGTGCTTGTTGAAGTCGGAGGTGCTCCCTGTCGCATGTGGGAGAGGGATTGGGAAGGAGAAAGCCCGGTAGACAAAGAGAAAGCGAGAGAAAGAAAGAAAGAAAGAAAAATTTCAGCAACTATATTAGTGTGTTCATTCGTGTTAAGAATTAGTCTGTTATTTCTGCAAAAACTAGTACAGATAATACAACTTTCATTAATAACATTAAAAAGCATGCTGGCAGATCATGTGTACAATCAAATAATCCCAATTCACCATACTTCATATATTGTAGGCTTCATATATTTTGGTCTTCATCAACATGAAATGAAAATCGATATCTACGAATTCTAACTATAGCACTTGGAAGATGACATTAAAATGATGAAAAAATGCAATCCCACATACTATCAGTCTAAACCGAAACGAACGAAACGGTGCTCTTACTTGTAATAATACATTTCTATATTTAGCATGGGCTGATAGTACTCGGGATTGCCTTTTATATATTTTGGATTCGACAGTGTTGTTGGACTATTTTTCCAACACAAACTCAGCACACCTGAGAAAACGATAGGTGCTATCGTTTTCTCAGGTGTGCTGAGTTTGTGTTGATTGACTAAAGATGACGTAGAAAGCTAGTATTGCACATTATTGTTAATTGTTTATTAATCTAGTTAATGTAAGGAAGTTCTAGTTCATTGTTGGTTTTAGTGTGGTTTGTTAAAAATAATTTAACCCTTTTTTAAAGCAAAAAGCATTACATTGATTAAAACTGGCAGTATGATGTTAAAAAAATTATTGCATAAATATTAAGCACAACTCTTTTCAACAACCCTCATCAAACAAGAAATGTTTCATGAGCACCAAAGCAACATATTAGAATGATTTCTGAAGAATCAGAAGACACCGATAACTGGAATAATGGCAGCTGAAACTTCTTTTATTTAAATAGTATAAAATAGTTAAATAATATATCTTACCAACAATTAATATATGGTGTAAAATACTGTTCAGTGCTATTTCATATTTGATAATGTACATATCCTTATTGTAATGTATAACCAGTTAGATACATCCTAGATGCATTATGGGAGCATTACTTTTAATCAAGTCCTCAAATCCTGCCCTATATATATATATATATATATATATATATATATATATACTTTACAATATTTTGCTACACTTAGAAATATGTCTATTTAAAATAGGCTGCAAACAGCAATTCATGTTGACCTACATTTTGAATGTACTGATCTGTTAGACATTTCAGGTTGTTATTAACTTTAAAGAAAGTTACTAAAAATGTGAGCACATAATCAAATACGCACCTGGGCAGGGATCCATTCTGCAGGGTCTCAGCGCAGTTGGTTTGGAGTCCAGACAGAGTCCAATGGTGTTGTCACGGGTATGACAAAGCACCTGCCTCTCCTGTGTACCATTACCACACGTCACTGAGCACTACAACAGCACACACACAAACATTCATTATTTTATATCAGACCTATACTGATGGAAACACAGCATGTCAGATGTATGTACCTGTGACCAGGGGCCCAGCCTCCACTCAGCAGGGCACAGGTTGCGATTGCAGTCTCTGCGAGACTCTGGGCGCTCGTCGCTGCAGAAACGGCTGCGGATGGATTTGAACTTGCCGTCGCCCAGAGGTTGGACACAGCTTACGGAGCGTGTCTGAGTTCCCGTCTTCCCACAAGACTTACTGCATTCACCCCACTCTCCAGCCACCCAGCTGAACACATAGAAACAAGCATAACAGTCAAAGATTATCCAGAAAACCTGGATCCGCCAAAGTGTTGTGTGTGATGCAAAGGTTGAACAGTGTCACACTGACATCTACTGGAGACAGACTACAGTTGCAAAAAAACAGGCCACTTAATGTAGTGCCAGGGAGTTTTTTGGCATCACAAGTTTTTTATGTATTACTGTATATTAAATCTATTAACTTCATATAATTTTTTTTATAAAATAATAAAATACATTAATACACGACATTGTAATTTTTTCGATAGTAATGTTTTAGATAATAGTTAATAAAAAAGTACAAATAAAGAATCACTTCTTGTGTCTTGCCGCCAAAACTGAATATGTGAATTAAAACTAATAATAATAAAATCCTTCTAACTCATTTGGCACACACACTCACATGGGCTGAGCACATTCTCTCAAGTAACAGTCTCTAAACAGCTGCGGAGGCTGCTTGATTTTCTCACAGAACCTGCGATGAACCATCCGCATCTCTGCATTCTTACGGCAGCCATAACGTGTCATCTGAATACCTATCCATAAGAAGGTAGTGGATGAAATACTTATGAGAATGAAAAGAGAAAATACACAAATCACAATACAATTCTGTAATAATCAAAATAATGTAATGTAATATTCTATGGGACTGAGTATCGTCAGAGCTCAATCAAGTTCAGCACTTCAAATTCTATCATCCTAAACTAACACCCACATGTCATCACCGCAGCGTCACTTCACTATTATCAGTATCGCCTACTTTTAGTCACTTTTGAGAGCTTGATAGTATAGTGGACAGCAAAAATTGCTGAGATAAGATTGGCCAGCAATGTTTAGTAAAGGCAGGACTTAGCAAAGATCTGTTATAGTAGAAACTTAACTGTCTCTATCTATAATAAACTACTCTCAAACAAATTATGTTGGTTATAGTGAACTACCTCCTCCACAGGTCTGGGAACAAGGTGTCCATCTCTTCAACATCCAGGAATATGGCACTGCATTATCAGGGACCATGTTGTTCTCATTGGCACCATCGCTCAGTCTGTCATTGTCAGTGATGTATTTGATCGACACCTTCAACTTGGCTGATCCATGCATTCGGATCTAGTAAAAAATGACACCATTAATGACAATCATTTAAGACAAGTTGTGTGTCCTCTTGTGTGTGTGTGTGAACCCTACCATGATACCCTTACCATGATAACTACGTCATTTTTCAAGGGTCCGCTGGTTTGAATGGTGTCCTTGTTGTTTTTATTTTCATACTCCCATTCCAGACCTTTATCAATAACTGAGCGTGTCTCTGGGTAGTCTCCAAGTGCGTTGAGAAAGAAATCACCTGATGCTTTATTCCTGACAGCTATTTAGCGGCAAAAAAAGGGAGAGAGAGAGAGCTGCAATCAAACAGGCATTGTGCTTAATGTATGTAAACTGCAGGAAATGATAAGGCTTTACCTAAAATGTGAGTAGTCCCATTAAGTTCCTGAATGAAGAGATGTCTCGCCCCTCTGGGAACTTCAAGCACTTTAATGACACCTAAACCAAAATATTTCCAAATCACTATTACTTTACTCCAATAATTTAATAATAGTGCTGTCAAACGATTAATCGCATCCAAAATAAAAGTTTTTGTTTACATAATATATGTTTGTGTAATATGTATATTTATTATGTACATATAAATACACACAGATATACAGTATATATTTTGAAAATATTTTCATGTATTTACATGTATATATTTATATTAATATAATTTATATTATATATGAATCTATTTTATAAAGAAACACAAAATTTTTATTAAATATATACATGCATGTTGGTGTATTTATTAGAGGTGGGCATAGATTAATTTTTTTAATCTAGATTAATCTAGATTAATTTTGGAATTAATCTAGATTAATCTAGATTAAAATGGCTCATTTGAATTCTGCCGAAGGCATTCAGAATATGTGTGCTACCCAAATAATGACTAAAAGTAAGTCTTTGAGAACGGGTTTCTCAAGCCAGGTGGCGCATTAGACCAGGGGCTCATCTCCTGTTTCCAAAATGCATCACAAACTTTAATCTCTTCCGTCCCAATCCCACGAAAAACTGGAGGAAAATCCGTTGCTCCACTCCCGGAAGAATGACTCCCATTCCCTCCCAATCCCGTGTTGTTTTTTTTTTTTTTTTGCCGATAACTGTCAATTACAGTAAAAATATAGTACAGATCACAGCGTGCCCACCTTATTAGTTGAATAAAACCCAAAATGTCGTTTTTGTTATTATATTGAACTGAAAGCCATTTTATGCACAGTGTTGCACAGATTAAATTTCATGTAAATCATCCATGCTAACACACATGTCTTCTATTTTTTTTTTGACATTTCACTCTCTATAGATATATTTTTTCATGTACTGTATTTTAGATATATTCGAGTTTTCAAGTTTCTCGCTCAAGTTCACATGAGACCTAAAGCGCATCCTGTTTGCTTAAAAGCGCAACGCTTTCATTGTTATTCTGAGTGCACACAAATAAACGAGTCTTTACAGATTCGAAAGATGTATTAGGCTACTTTTATCTGTATGACCAAAAATGACGGAGATTTTAAGAGCAAGTGAGCGCACGGAGCCTGTCTTGCAGCAGCAAACGCTTCCACACAAACACTTCAATAGCGCACATTTCTCTAGGTTAACATCATATTGAGCGGCCATGTAAAGTTGCTACTACATACATCTTTCAGATGAAAAGCCATATTTGAGGTTGATGAATGATAGGTGAGCGTTTGGATGTCCTGCCCGATTGTATTACCACATAGACCCGCCGTTAACAGTCTGTCCATCACGGACTGCGAGCCTCTAGTTCGAAGACTCGTTCTCGCCCCTACAGTGCAATTCGGCTAGGTATACATCCGCGCTAAAATATCAGGGTGAAAGTCATCATAGCTTGCGTAGTATAGACCCAGCTCCCAACCCAACTTTGAGATAGATTAACGGCGATATTTTTTTTATCGCCGATAAGAGTCTCACGTTAACGCAGCACGTTAACGCAGCACGTTAACGCCGATAACGGCCCACCACTAGTATTTATATATACATAAATATACACAGCACACACATTGTGGATGCAATTAATCACAATTAATCTTTGACAGCACTATTCAATAAACATAAAAAAGTGATAATAGAGACAGCTTTTCGAAACTTTCTAATACCATTAAATATGAACTGTCTTTAGGTGTTATTTTATTAAATCGTAGTTTTGTTTGTTAAATAGAGTTTGTACAAACTTTGAAACAGTTATGATGTAATAAAGCTTTGTTTACTGAAATCAAATGACTTGGCAGTTTAATACAAGCTTCAAAAAGCAGTGTTTCAAAAGCATCCAACACTACTTTTCAGAATTAAATGAAGGATACTTGAAACCCATTTTTGTTGCTTGTATTTTTTCACTGATCTTGTGAGTTGCACTGTGTTACAGGATTAACCTAACCCTTTGCAAAGAATTTGGCCAAAACAATGTATCTTATGAGGCATTATAATCTGCATATGTTTGGAAAAAAACATTGTGTCTGGACTAGACCTGTAATGCCTTAAAATGCTGCATAGGTTTTGGAACAGAGCCTACATGTGTGCTGTGGAGACGTACAGTACCTTTCTTCTCTACAAAGGTGAAGTTAAACTTGTGAGTCTTGCACTTGGTTCCATCTCCCCCGCAGATGCCACACTTATCTTCCTGCAGACCTGATCCAACCACATTATCACAGCCCACTTTCTGAAGGGAGAGATAGATCATGAGCAACAGGCCACTAAACACAAACATTTACAAGTGGTACACGCAGCTATTCACCTCACAGTCTCCGGCTACACACAAACTGTAGGGATCTTTGTAGGAGCAGCGTGTTCCAGATTCCACCTGAGTCTGCATGTTGACTATAGCTCGCATGTCTTTGGATTGACAGTACAATTTGCAGCGTTGCTTAGCTATGGAAAACAAGACAAGAGAGATCCTTGAGGGATGAATCTAGATGAAATGCATATTTATTATTTATTTAGATCAGGGGTCACCAAGTTCGGTCCTGGAGGGCCGGTGTCCCTGCAGAGTTTCGCTCCAACACTAATCAAACACACCTGAAGCAGCTAATCTAGGTATACTTGAAACTTCCAGGCAGGTGTGTTGAGGCAAGTTGGAGCTAAACTCTGCAGGACACCGGCACTCCAGGATCAAGTTTGATGACCCCTGATTTAGATGATCTAGCGATTATCATTGAATTCAATAAAAAAAATAAAAATCGAATTGTAAGACAAAAAAAGTACATCAAAATAAATGTTGATAATATACAATTTAAATTGACAAAATGCTTAAAAAATATTCCACATCTATTAGGCTATACCTTTGTCCACCAGAGGATATGGTTTACACACAAAATGTCACTTGATAGTCTTGAAATGATCTATAAAAGCATTGTACATTATATGACCCCAAACAGTTTCCCATATAATCCAAAAACTGGACGCTTCTGTTCCAGAAGAACATTCTAATAAGTCCAGCTAATTTTTTCATAAAGACCAAAACATTTCCAAGAACAACATGATGCCTGTTGAATGTCCCAGAAATTCAAAAACATTTAATTTCACTCTGTGTGGGAAAAGTACAAGTAAAACAAGTACTTTATTCCCCACCAAAAAGCAAACCCACACAAATCAAATCAAGACCAAGAACAGTTCTCCAGAGGGTAAATAGTAAAAAACATAATGTAAAAATAATTATCTCATCTGATCAAAGGTATCCAAGCCCATTTTATGAACCACAAACATTCCCATCTGAATTATTCTGCAGTTCAATTTTAATTGACATGACAGTAAAAAAAAGGCCTCAAAAAAGCTCTTTATATGAGAATGACTTTGGATGTGCCTGTGTTGATCGTAAGACTAAGATTGATGTCAACAGCGCTAATGCCTCAGAAGGGATTTCATGTTCTAAGAGATGTCGTGAATAGTGTAGAAGTACATGTGGAAAAAAGAGGGGGGGTTGAATGAAATCATGTTTTCATGTGTACCCACTGACTAAGTGAGAACAGCTGTGCAGAGAAATGAATTACATCAGTCTGGTTACAGGCCTGTTTGACAAACTGAGCTTGATTGTGTAGGACAGGAGTGGGAGACAACCTAAAGTAAGCTTTTAATAAAATGTAAATCATTTAAAATAATTGAATAAAATAAATAATTAAAAATTAAACTACATTGTATTCGTTTAAATAAACTTTACAAATAAAAAGGTAAGTGAAAAGTATGTTGTTCAGTACTGTGAAATATTGCAAGCCAAACTTGAACAAATTATAGCACGGCCATGGCTCAACAAATTTCCATGTCATCACTCTGATAAATGAATTTGAGGACTTTTTAATCAGCAGTGCTGGGAAGGTTACTTTGGAAATGTGATGGGTTACAGATTACAAGTTACCCTATTTAAAAATGTAATAAGTAATGTAACTACTTCAATTGCTTTATTTAAGTAATGTGATTACTTTTTGATTACTTTTCTTAATTTCTAACAAATGTTTTCAACTATGAATTTTTTCAAACATTTAATGCAGGCTGGGAAAACCTTACAGTAGTACTCAACAATTATTACTGTCAGACTTTCAAAATCCTTCTTTACTTGAATCAATGCTATAATAATTTATTTTTAAAGCACAGCCACCACAAAATCAGACTTTAACACTTTAAAGTTGTTAGCTGTTGTTTTTAACACACTTTTACTTTGAGATCATTTTGAGGTTAAATAAAACTTTAAAATCATAACAAGAAACTGTTTAATAGCTATGATAACTGTTTTTGAAATCAAATCTTTGCACAGCTGTGACAAGAAACACTGGAATCTACCAATGCCTTGAAAAAAGGTTAATCTTAAAAAATATAGCACATGCATAATACAGTTATTGAATATCTAATACATGTCTTATTCTGTGTCCTAAGCTCCTGAAACATTCGTGTCTCATATTTTAAAGTCAATGCAATATAGTAAACAAAAAAATCAGTCATATCTGTATGTATGAGAAAAAATTTGTAATCATCAACGTTTTCACAAATAACTGTAATTTAATTACACATTTTCCTCAGTAACTGCAACAGATTACAGTTACATTCATTTTGTAATTAAATTACTTAATTCTGCTACATATAACTAGTTACAATTTGCAGATGCAAATTGTTTACACTATGTAAAATTACTTACATTATTTATAAAAAAAAAAACATTGGTGTGTTTTCACTGTTTTCAACTCAGTGTGGTCCATGGAATCTGCTGTATTACTTACGGTCGGGGTGTTCGTAAGGCAGCCAGTGGTGCCTGGTATTCAGGACATCATATGGGGTAAATATAGTAAATTGTTCATGAAAAAGTTTATTAAACAGACACTTTTTAATAAATTGAAAATAAATTGTTACTATAATAATAATTTGGATTATTATAATAAATGTATCCATTACAAGTTAAAAAGCTCTCTTTCTTTCTCTCTCTCTCTCTCTCTCTCTCTCTATATATATATATATATATAGAGAGAGAGAGAGAGAGAGAGAGAGAGAGAGAGAGAGAGAGAGAGAGAGAGAGAGAGAGAGAGATAATGTTAATATAATATACAATATAACATTATAACAGTTGTACAGGCATGATGAAACAGTATGATACAGTTTAACTCATGGGCAGGTTATATTTATCTAACAAAGCAATCTCATGCAGGAAAATCAAAACAATGACGAAAACTCTTTAAGTTATGATACAGCCTGGGACCAATAGCACAGTTAGACAACAGAATGCTGGGCAGTGATGGGATATGGCCTCAATTAAGGTCAAACGTTAAGAAAATCCCTCTTTGTTTTCCTTCTTCTGAGAGGCGTAGTAGACAAGACCAGAATCTCTGGCTGTGGTACTAATGATGACACTACATTTAGCAGGATCCTAAACCTAACAAGTGTTTTAAACACATCAAGACACCAAGTGCAAAATAATGGCTCACAGTTTTCAACAGTAGCCAGCTGGCTGCTACTGTTGTCTCAGTTTGAATATTATTTAGATTTTGCCAAGCTAAATAGCAAAAAGATTGCTACGCCAAAAGCTAGATGATTATTTAGCACCTGTAGAGATTTTTAGATGCTTCTGAGAACTGTATGGTTGAACTTGATTCAGTCAGCAATCTATTCATGGATATTTTATAGAAAATAGAAAGCTCTCTGAAAAGTCACCAGGCTACAATGACCTGGTTAACTTGACATTAAAGGAATGTTCAAATGAGGTTTGAGATCTACATAATTAAGAGAATCTGCGGCATCTTTTTCAATTACTACAAATAATAATTTTATCCTTCAGTTCGAAATCAGAACCAAAAGATAGTGGCAAGGCATTCCAGAAGGTTTAGAAGCAGAGTGCCACTCATGTTCTTGCTAAAGCACTTATATAAATTATTCCATACAAAAATGTGTTACTAAAGCTGCAACGTTGTCTAAATGAACCGTTAAGCAGTGTGACTACTGTTCTAGGGTACGTTTCCCAAAAGCAACTATAGTCAGAATTCCGTCGTTATAATAGAGTTCAATGGAAATAACGACCATAGCTAACAATGCTTATGGGAAACACACCCCTGGGTGGACAAACCTCCAGTTATGCATTATCCTAATGCAATTCATATGTATGTGTAGAGTTTGCTCTTTGCTTGAGTATTCATGTGTATGTATCTGTGCATTTCTGTACACTATTTTTTTTACATTTATTTTAATAACTTAAATATGAGCCAAAACTATAAAAAATTTGTATTGAACTCCAGCACTCCTTTTAATGCTTGTGAATGCCAATTAATTCAGAAACAATTGTGGGTTTAGTATCCTGCGGCGCATGTGTCTGAAAAATGACAATGAGCTGAACACCAAACCAATAACATGTAATGATTAACAATAAGATGGTTCCATCTGAATTGAACCAAGTTCAAACGAAAGAGGCCATGTCGCAACTGAGAATACCTTACCTGGGCTCCTGATGGCCCCATCTTTTGCAGCTAAGGGAATGGTTTAACAAGACAGTGAAGTACAGTCCGAGCAGTAATGTTCAGATGGAATCCCATTTTGAGAGCAGAAATGATTCTTGAAATCATTTTTATCCAGTTTATCAAGTGATATCAAACTCATGACATCTGGTTTTGATTATCTGATCAATTTTATTCCCAACAGTCAATTGGAAACAGCATAATTATAGCCACGCATTTTCTCTTCAATAGAGGAATGACATCATTTTGAAATTTGGTGTTCATCAAATGTGTTTTATTGTCAGTCTGGAATTTATTTTATACCAACATCTATATAAAATAAAACCAGCTGATGTGCTATGAGTAGTTTTAAAATCTGGGGCTTGATTCACGAATGAAGTTTTCAAAAATTGTACTTAAATGTTTTATTAATAAAACAAAAAGATAAATTCCAATAAATTCGTAAGAATATTCCTAAGTTAAATTATTAAGAAATTATTAAGAAGCTCTCAAATATATTCTCAAAACATCTTATTTTTTCATAATAAGACAATGACAATCTTTATATGTCTGAATACATGGCTGATGACTTCAAGGACTGTCTTTTTGTGGTTCCTTGAGATTACCCTAATAATCATAATAAGCGTGCACACTATTTTCATCGTGACCAGCTCGACTGGTGCTTGCATTTTTAATGCGCCACGTTTTTGAATAGTTAGTATTAAAGAGCCTGTCTCAAGCTGCAGTGATCTGTTTCATTAATTGCTGTGCTGTTTATGTGCTCTCTCCAGAGTGAACACTTACGGTATGTGTGTCTGAAGATTCTCTTGAGTTCTTGAATGTTTTGTCTTAAGAACAATCTTACGAAATAAGATACTATTCTTAGAAAGAATGTTTGAGAATAATTATTTTTCAACTTTTTACTTAAGTAAAAAAATAAGAAATGGCAGTTAAGAAGGCATTTTGTCCTTAGAATGTTTTATGAATCCGGCCCCTGGTACTTCTCTTGTACACTAAAAGATTTGTTCACCCAAAAATTATTTTTTTCTTATTCTGTGGAACACAATTTTTTTTAAATGCTTTCAAACTTGCAAAATTATGAAAAAATTATTTTAAAAGATCTGATTCAAAATAATAATTTGTTAAAGGCTTAGTTCACCAAAAAAAAATGTATTAGCCTGTGTTTTACTCACTCTCAAAGCATCCTAGGTGTGTGACTTTCCTCTTTCAGACGAATCCAATCTGAGTTATATTAGAAATTATTGCCCCCCCCCAAGCCTTTCAATGGGGTAAGCGGGTGTTTTTTGTTCAGAAGATGTTTCCTTAAAAAGTTTCCTTACTTTAGCAAAGGAAAACCAGTATATATCGAAATCTTCTGACATTTTTCTTTACAAATCCTCGTTTTGTGCTTTTAATTTGTGATTTGTGATTTGTTTTGTTCTCTCTCTGCGTTCATCACTAATCATGCAACGCCAACATCCTACGTCATCCGCCTGGATGGCTTCCATGTACGACAGTAAGCGGAAGTGAGAAAAAAGTGTGTATTATGTTTGAAATATGGATATTTATCTTAAAAAAACACATGGATTCGCTACAGGAGGCCTTTACTCACCCCCTGGAGCCGAGTGAGGGACATTTTATTACGGATATGTGCACATACGGATAAGTCACAGACACCTAGGATGCTTTGAGGGTGAACACATGCTAATTTTCATTCTTGGGTGAACTAACCCTTTAATGAATCTATGCCGTTTCTATGATGAACATGCCAAAAAGTCTGTTTAAATAGTGAATGGTAAATACAATTTTAGTCTGTTTAACTGTATAACTTACATGACTTAAGAAAACTTGGAATAAAGTGCATGAGTCATATTGACCACTTATATGATACTTTAATGGTGCTTTTGTGTCTTTCATAAAGCTTGAAAGCTGCTTCTTTTGTGCTCTACAGAAGAAAGAATGTCATACAGGTTTGAACCAACATGAGCATGAGTAAAATAGTGGCAGACTGAACATTTTGGTGCACTATTCTGTTCCATTAACCCTTTTCCCTTTGGCATGTGCAGATATCAAAACTCAGTCACTTAACACAACATACTATTCATAATGCATTATTGGCATGTATAACACTAATCATACTGGGTCACGGCAATCTACGGTGAACCCAATGACCACAAATGGTGATTGTTATGGAAAGCTGATGATTGTCAAGGAAGAATGCTTGTAGAATTAATTATACATGCTCATAGTGATTTTACAATCTCATAATAATAATGCATTACTTGAATGAAAAAGCCTGTGCAGCAGGTGAATTCAAGACTCACCGCTGTGCACATCATGTATCCAGCCCCGAAGTCAAAGCGACACTGTTCGTGCATGGAATAATGCAGCCCGGGCAGGTGTGGAAGCTCCTCCCATGTGTGCTCGAATGGGTCGTCACGGAGACAATCATATGAACTTCAGAGGCAGAATGAGATGGTATATAATCAGTTGTACTAGCAAGACTGTGTGTGTATGCCTGTCTAGCACTCACTGCAGGTAGCGGCCCAGTTCCTGTTGACTGCAGCGGGACCAGTGGAAGCGGTGGAAAGCCGCCTGCACCAGTGGGGCCATGATGCTCCCCATCTGCACCTCATCTCCACAACGATTCCCCTGCCCATCATGCTCCATTCCCAACCTATAACACATGCATATATACAACTTACATTTTTAAGACATTTTTGCCTCTTATTTTGGCATTTTTAGATTTTAATCAAGTTACCAACTGACTTTAGTCAGGATAGATGCCATATTTGTGTGAAATTATTTGAATGAATTGGTTGTGTGAATGAATCAATGATTTGCTTGTTTTGTTCCTGATTTTTTTTTTTTTTTACAAATTAGTGACACAAACAGTGGAAAGTCAGCTGTTCAGAATCAGCTTTATTCAGGATCAAGTCAGCTGTTTGAATGATGCTCAACCAATCAGATACAAGGAACATAACTGCTCAACCAATCAGATTCAAGGGCCGGAACAAACTGCTGCATAAATGTAAAAAATACATTAGGTATCTTTAGACATACTGTAGTAGATACTCACACGTGGCCAGTTTCATGTGCCACGACAAAAGCAGATGAGAAACCATCTTCATGATTGAGAGTGCAGCTCCGTACAGGATGACACATGCCTGTGACAGGAGCGTAACCTAGCAACACATAAGAACCCCTGATTGAGTTTGTCCTCCTCACATCTTCATCACACTTAATTTTTAACACTTATTTTCTACTGGAAAAGGCCTGAAGGCCTGAAGTCAAGGTCATTTCAAGATCATTGTGGCATGTCCCTACATATGCCCATTTTTCAAACTAGACACACTCGTTCATGTTTAAAAGATCATCTGCTCTTGTTAGCAACATGTTTCAATCTATGCAGACTGATGATGCCGTGTTTGTGTGCATGTGTGTGGATTTTACCCTGCATCCCTGTGGGTCCAAACTCTTGACGAGTGAGAAAGATGGCATGATCATGGTATTCTTTATCGTTCGTGTCCTTCCTCTGCTGTTCGAATGCCCAGCGACACACATTCTCCAGACTCTGAGAAGGATTTCCCAGCTCAATGAGGCTTGTGGACTGAAAGCATACATGAGAAGGACGTTATACTCAAAGCTACATTTTGATTCGATTGACATCTGGTCAAGGTGTGAATCAATAACTGAAATCTAAATTAAGTTATGGGTTCAGTACAACTAATAAAGAAATAGTTCACAATTTAACCATTTGTTGTTCTGTTGCTCCCATAAACCTATTATATGTCCTATTATAAGACCTGGAATACAGCACATGGATCAGATCGAACGAATTACTTTAACAATGCTTTGGAAAATTTTCTGGAGCTTGAAATAAGAAACTAGAATTGCAAAGCATTTTATTTGTTTTAAGAATGTCAGGTGGGTTATAAAGGGTTTGAACTGACATGAGGGTGAGTAACATTTGAAAGTACTAATGATTGTTACTGCCAGACCAATATTGTGTTTTTGATTTGTTTGTACATTGCCTATTTGTATATTGTTCTTTTATTGTCTGTGTCTTGTCCTGTTGCTGTTATTCTATACTGTAGGACTTCTGTCACTATAACAAATTCCTCGTATGTGTAAACATACCTGGCCAATAAAGCTCATTCTCTCATTCTCATCACTGTAATCAATGGAAAGTTTACTTAAATGTATTTGAAATTTCAAGGCAACTTGCTGCAGATATTTTGGGGTTTATTCAACTTTGGACCAAGTTGTTCACTCGATCCAAGTCAGAGTCAAATCCCACTCTTTTCTCTTTTCTGTTCAGCTAACAGTTCTGTGGATTTTTTTAAAGTGAGTTTTATGGACAAAGATGTTTTGTTCTATACAAGTATGCACACAAATTTTCAAAAGTAATTTTTGAGATTTTTTAAAAGGTTGCAACTATAGTAAAATACAGTAAAACCAATAATATTGTTAAACACTATTACAATTTAATATAATATAATTTTAAATAGTATTAATATAAAATGTATATGTGTGATGTCAAATCAATTTTTTCAGCAACCTTATTATCAATATTATTTCTTGCCTTTATTAATGTTGTTTAACCCCCACCCCCACCCCAAGGATTCGTTGATTAATAGAAAGGTTTAAAGAAAAGCATTTATTTTAAGTTGAAATCTTTTGTAACTTTATTAGTTGTAACAGTCACTTCTGATCAATTTAATTTGAATAATAGCATTAATTTATTTACAATACTGATTTCAAACTTTTGAATGGAAACGTATAACCACAAGACTTTATCTCTCATTTGAGTTAAAATGAGAGGTAAACGAGAGGTAATGTAGTACTCTATTCTAACATTTTCTTTTCAGTTATATCAAACATCTTAACAATTTAGTGCTAGTAAAGCTGATAAATTGTGTTTGTTTTAATACTGCAGGATGACTCAAAAATTTTCTCTGGTCAAAACACAGATGTTAAACCTAGACTGTTCCTTTAATCAGAGGACAGACTCTTAAACAATTACATCAACACAAACTTCAAAAGCTCAGCACTATTGTTGATCAATCAGCTAGAATCATCTAGTATAATTAATGTCCTTTGATGCTGAAAGTAGAAACAATCAAAATCAAATTAATTTGTATACCGAAACTGAACACATTGACACATTGAAATGTTTACAATAACAATAAGAAAAAAAAAGTTTACATTGTAAACCATGGCATCTGTGACACTGTTATTATTGCTACATTTCACACTCTTGTGATCACAGACGTAAACATTGCACTGGTTTTCTTCCGTAATCTGTGCAGAGATATAAATGTGTGCAAAGAGACATCCAGACAGGAATGCATGGCTGTGTTTTGATGATGTGGCCACTAGAGCCATGGAAGTCGGAGATCTTTTCCAGATGCGTGTCCTGAAACTGCCTCACTCTTTCCTTGTGCCTCACTCTCATGAATTTTACTTTGCATCAAGGTCATGAACTCTGAGAACTACTCTGCAATGTCTTCACCAACCAGTAGAGGGAGGCTTCACCATTCCAATGCATAGCTGTGCACCATGGGAAGAAAGAGGGTGGTGGGAAATAACTCAACTCAGCACCACTCTCAGCACAAGTGCATCCAGCGCTTTATTCTCTCATTATACTTCATTTATTTGTGACTAATGATTTTTACGCTGTAGGTTTGTGCGTAGACAGCAGACTAATGCAAACTAGTTACTAAACACATGATTTATCTTCACTTATCTTCATTCCATCACTGAGATTTTTGTTGATAATGTCATGTAGGGTGTTTCTCAGAATTCTGTACACAAGAGACTTCCTCTGGTTCTTGTTAACGGAATACATGACAGACATGCAAGCGTGCTCATTAAAAGAACATCTTGGCATCTTTATCTTCTTTGTGATCCACCGAAGATGCACACACATGCTCTGTGGATTGATGCTGGGTGTGTCATGTCAGGGTCTCTTTATCTTTTCAGCGCTAGGTGAGGAGAAGAGCGGAACAGATGTGCGGAAGAGACTGTGATGTTAGAACCTTGTTGGAGGTGCATGGGGTCACTCGGTTGATCGGTGCGTGCTGCGCCGGCAGCAACGGTTGCCACAGTAATTGGGAATGATGGACAACCTGCTGGCAAGACGGGCGAGGCTGCATGCTGATTGGGGCTGAGGCAGGGGAGAGGAGTGGGTGTGGAACAACCAGGCATTTGTTTAAGAGCGAGAAAAATAGGGAGGGAGAGGTGGAGAGAAAAAGATATAGATGGAGAAAGCTATATATCTGTGGCTGTGCTTCTGAAATAGGTGGGTGATCCAAAGCGAATCGAGGATGTGAATGAGTGTAAATAGGAACGTAAGAAAGGTTTTTACACTGAAAGAGGAGTGAGGTTGAGATAAAGGTTAACAAAACTGTAATGAAATTACTAAAGTGTTACAACTGCATCAATGTGCCTCTATTTGATATGAAGACTAAGTACTACATGTGTAAAAAAAAAAAAAAAGACATGCGGATGATGGTTTTAACATTCCAAGACATTTCCCACCTGAACCATGCAACATTTGAGTTATGGAAGCCATGAATCAAGTTCTGTGTTTGTTTTGTGTTTTACCTAAATAATGTGTTTGTACAAACTTGCTTTATAAGCTATTGGTCCATTTATGTTTAAAGCACTTTGGGTATTGAGTAATTGCTGTCATGATAATCCTGTAAGAATGTGTTTATTAAAAAAAAAAAAACTGCATATTCAGCCTGTCAGACACATTCTTGAATTGCACTTGTATGAACGGTGTCAAGAATAAATTGGAGAACAAACAGCCTAGGACTACTTGCATGCACATTATTTTGTTTTAAAATAAAAAATATCTCTAAATTATAAAAAAAAAATATATAGTATGGTATATTGCCTAAAAAGCCAAATGGAAGGATGTCATTGTGAACAGGTAGATCATTTGTTTTTCTGTAAGAAGACACAAACTACAATGGAAAATCAAAAGGACACGTGACTTTGCCTCGAGTCATGTGACTGAATAACTCACTCACAGAAGAAAATGTTTGTGTCAACCCCCTGGCAGTGAAAGTTTTGTTTTCTTGAACACATAGAATGGAAACAAGTGTATTTGTGAATGTTTTTGAAATATTTATATTTTTTATATAAATTTAACATATAACTTGGCTGGAAACCAGGGTTATAGTAGCTAACTAAAAATATATTTGTTTGTTAATTTAAATAAAGCTGAAATATTTTTGAAATATATATATTAGATGAAAAACTTAAATTAAATTAAATATATATTTTTAATGTCTTAATGTTCAAATCCTGCACAGATAAACATATATTTTCAATCAACTAAATAACAGGAACACATTCGATTGGTTTTAATTTGTATCTACAGTATGTCATCTATGCCAAACTCTACCACTGGAACGTGGCCAGCCTGTCTGAGGATTTCAGCGTAGTTTTTCCCTTTAAAATCATTGTATATTTACTTTTTATCTAAATATGGTTTCGACCACATAGGTCAACCAAGTCATTGGGAATGTCCCTGTGCTCCCTATGGCCACTGCATTGAATGAGGTTAAACAACATTTTAAGCTACAGTGAGAGGCAGGTGAAGCATGACCAGCAACAGATGGAAGGAAAAAGACAGAATGGAAATGAAACCAGAGGTTGTATGAGCACAGCGACAGAGATGGAGAGAGAACTGACAGATAAACAGAGAGAGAGAGAGGCCTGTGTACCAACCGCCTGATGAGATCATGTGGAACAGTTTGCATTTTAAGAACTTAATCCTGGAAAGACAAGGCCAGAGGGACAATCACCACAAATCAGCGCAGGAAACGCCATCTGCCTGACCCACCGTGGACCTCTGTCTCTCCATCTCACCTGAAACTGCACGTAATCACCATGTAACCCCACACACTATCAGTCACGGAGGAAAAATCACCATTTATCATAATGGCTGGGGGTGGTATAGTGTCTCAGTAAGAAGAGCAAAATTTGAGGGCACCATAGCGTTGGGAGCTATTTCTCCCGCTGGGTGAAGTGACATTTGTGGTAATAGTAAGCTCCGTCGCAGAGATAGAGAGGTGATGGATTGTCATATTTAAGTGGCTTAAAAATATCTTCTTCATGGGTTATGCCTCCAGATAGCACTCCTGGAGAATAGATTCTTTCTTCCTGAACCCGATGCTGATTGAATAAAGGAGTAGGTGTTAATTTCACTATTGATTAAGAGGTATTTTTTCAGACATCATATTATTCAGACGATTCCAGAGAAAAATTGCTCTTTCAAAGCTCAGTTCAGTTTGTCTCTAGATTGTGTAATTTAAAGGTGAAGTGTGTAATTTATGAGCTGTGTTGGGAAAACATTTTTTGATGTGTTGGGAAGCTCAGACAAACAATTTAGAAATATTTAATTAGATGAAATGCTAAACTCAATTAGTTTAATCTCTGATCAATGCAGTGGGAGTGTTTTTGAACCAATCAGCTGAAAAAAAATCACTCAATGGCTCACTTTAAAATTGATTGATTTAATTGCTTACGTGATTCATGTGAATGATTAAATACTTTAGTCATAAAGAGTGACATTTTTCATTCTTGAATTTATCCGTAATTGCTGAAAATTCTGTTAAGTAAATAATTCAGTGACAACAGTGACTTCTTGAATGAATCTGTGTTGTGAACTAATTGCTTGAATGAATCTTTCAATGACTCACTCATTGTTTCAGTGATTAACATGAAGGACTAAATTAGTAATAGGAATTAATCAATGCTTAATTCATAAAAATAAATCAATTGTTTTGTTTCTGAATTAATGAAGCAGTATTATTTTAGGAAAATCAGTTAAAGGTGCCATAGAATGAAAAACTGTCTTTACCTTGGCATAGTTAACAGTTCTGTACATGGAAATGACATACAGTGAGCCTCAGACACAATAGTTTCCTCCTTCTTACGTAAATCTCGTGATTAAAACAGACCACTGAAAAACAGGCGAATCAGAAAATAACACCGACTCTGATGCAACAGTCGGGATCACTACGCCCCATCATTCCATAAACCCGCCCTTGTTCTAGGCAAGCGCCAACTGAACCATCAGAAGTTCTGCAGGTGTTGTAAATAAACAAGCGCGACAACAGCGAAAATGGAAGATCATGAAAATAAATGTAATGTTCCAGGCTGTGCAGGGGATGTGATGTGCAGGGATGGGTTAGTGTCTTTATTCAGAAAGGCACGGAAAGCAAATAACGCGTTCTAATAAAATAACGGGAGCCACTAAAGGGACATGCTTAGCTCCTTTGCTAGCTGTAGCCTGTTACAGTACATAAGATTTTACTTACCACATAAACAGAGTAAGGAGAGATGAGGATGATGGTGAATGATTTACAGATCCTGAGCACCACTGACAAGCGTCTGATCTTGTGAAATGTGTGGAAAGTACTGTTGCTTCATAATATGAGTTCCCATTCAGATGAATAGGAATCTCGCTAGAGAGGCCAATCTACTTCGAGTGTAACTAAACGAGCCAAAGCACATTGGCATGCAATCATATGCAGCAGCTGCTCACCTCGCAGCACGGGTATATAATGAGCAGCAGGTGCGTTGCATCTTCAGCTTTTCGCTTCGGAGCCGAACAAATTGTTCTCTACTAGAAGTGTTCAAAAAGTGTCTGCAGGACAATCTCTTTGTGAAGAAGTGCGGGCGTGCACAGCAGCAGGGTCGAATCTCTCTGTTCCTTCTTCTCTCAGAAAAGCAGTTTTTACAGCTGGTAAGAGTGCGGCGAGAGAGAGAGAGAGCACACTTCAGGCTGCACAAATCCCTGTTTGTGTTGCTGCGGCCGTTCCCCTGCGTGCTTCAGCACTGATTAAGAGAGCAAGTCCCTAAAAGAGCTTACACAAGTAGAGCTTGCGTCTTTTTAAAGATGACATTCTACTTGTGCGTTTCTGGATGCGGTCGTTACCTGGCGCCGAGAGATGGTCACGAGTGCTGCATCGGGTGTCTGGGCTTAGCGCACGCTGAGGCAGCGTTTGTGGATGAGTCATGTACCCAATGTGGGAAGATGACCATCTCGGAGTTGCGATCGAGACTCCAGCTCCTGCAAAGGGGCGGAGTCCCAGTGCCACTGCCTCGTTCCACCCCCCCTCAGAGGGTTGCTGCGAGCGGTGACACTGGTGATCTGAGGATCACAGTGAGTGCGTTTCCTTCGGGGTACCAACCCCCTAGGAACCCTCACTCCTCCTGCACTCCGCAGCCAGCAGAGCTGCCGGAGGAGCGCGGTGGGCCATCTCAAAGGTGTGCACCATCTGTGTCCTTCGGCGCTCCTCTCGATAACCGGATGTCGATAGCTGCATCGGAGGGTGAGTCAGATTTTTCCAAAGATGACGCATCGGCGCAGTTACCTCCTTCGGGTGCGGTGGCTGTGCCCGATACGGATCCGGAAATGATGGCTATGCTTTCCCGGGCCGCCAACAGGGTCAGCTCGTGTGGAATCCTCCACTGCACGAGCTGGTTCTCAGCCACCCACCCTGGTTCAAGGTTCAAGGTTCAAGGTTCTTTATTATTTGTCACATACACAATCATACAAGTATAATCAGTAGTGAAATGCAAGTAGAATTGAAGAAAAATACAGCATTTACATGAGGAAAGTGAGGAGAAAAAATAACTCCCAGACTATGCTCCTTGGGAGTACAGTGTGAGAACAGGAAAAACACCTCAGCAACACAAAAGCACATACACGACAAAGCCACAGGGAAGTGAATCCGGCCCAGCAAGCAGCCATCTGATCCGCAGCCACTGATCCGGCGCTGGTCAGACCCGCTTGACCAGGCCAGCGGATCGGCGAACAGAGGCGAATGGTCGGGGGCAATGTCTGTAATGTCTGTAATGTCTGTAGGGTGGGGAGGAACGCAAGAGCGTCTAACTGCATTGCACACCCGGGTAGATTCCAGCAACAGCCTTGCCAAGGCCACTGTAAAAGATAAGATTGTTTTGTCTTTGGGGCGAGTAAATATTCCAATTTTTGCAGGCTACTCTCTGTCCGTTTTTGTCCATTTTGGTCTCATTTTAATCAATTTCCCTTTGTAAAGCTGTGAACTTCTCCTTGGTAGAATCCATATTGCGATTATAGTCTCAGTGCTCAATGCTGACTGCTCTTCCCACAGCTTCAATCATACGGGCAGCCTTGTGGGGCTTTGGACAGCTGTTCCCGTTTTCTGAATTCTTCGATAACCCAGGGCAAAGCCTAATCCAATCAGCAAAATACCTGTTATCATGGTTCCGAATAGGTAGATATCAATGTCCTCCACGGAAAGAGCCGCCAGACACACGATTCGCCACCTCTCCCACGCGCCATCGTATAGCCGGCTGCGAACGTTCCGTCAGGGCAGTCAGGTTCCCCGAAACCCAAGTTTCGATAGTGTCAATTGCATTAAGAGACCAGTTAATCCATAATATTTTAGTTTGGAGAGCAGTGCAGAGAGAGTCTCTCACGAGACAAGGGAGCAAAGCAGGGAAGATAAGGGTGAGGACGGGGAGAGAAAGCGACCACCTCCGTTGAGAGACAAAGAGAAAGGAGGTGCAGGAAGAGCTCACTGGTACGTGGAAGGCACCTTTTACTGCCCGAAACCGCACCAGTGGGCTCTCCTCCCTCACCACCCTTGATGGCGGTGAGGCTAAGGGTTACACGCGCATCCCCCCTGTGGAGCGGGCCGTGGCTATGCAGCTGTGCCCTAACTCCACCTGGCGCGGGGAGCCGTCTCTCCCTTCCCGGGCCTGTAAGCACTCATCGGACCTTACCGGCAGGGCTTACCAGGCCTGTGGGGAAGCCACTTCCGCCTTACACGCTATGGCGTTGTTGCAGGTCCATCAGGCAAAGGCACTGAGAGACCTGCACGAGGGTGGTCATGACCCACAAGTTCATCACGAACATCGTGCTGCGACGGACCTCGCGCTTCAGGCGACGAAGGTTACAGCGCGGGCAGTGGGCCGTGCGATGTCCACTCTGGTGGTCCAGGAACGCCATCTCTGGCTGTGTCTGGCCGACATGAGGGATACCGACAAAGTCAGGTTCCTTAATTCCCCCGTGTCCCAGACCGGCCTCTTTGGCGACGCGGTCGAGAACTTCGCCCAGCAGTTCTCGGCTGTACAGAAGCAGTCTGAAGCGATTAGCCACATCCTGCCCCGGCGGTCCGCTGTTGCATCCACTCTGCCGCCGGCAGCACCTCAGCCTGCTTGTCGCCGAGGGCGACCCCTGCGACTGCCCCCGCTCCCACGCCGCAGCAACAGCCTCCACCCAAGCAGCGCCGTGGAGCCAGTCATAAGCGGGGTACCCAGCCCGTCCAGGCCCCCGCCAAGAGGGGTGGCAAAGCCAAGAGCAAGAGACCCTAGGACGAGCGACCCGGAGATGATTGGGACTGCTCTTCAGGAGATGGTGACTGCACCGTTCCTTCCCCCGGAGGAGTGCTGGGTGGTAAATCCTTTGTTTTTTCCTTCTGTTCCGCCGCTGGCTGGGTACCCAAATTTTCAATAAAAGAGCAGTTTCTGTCATCTCCGGGTCCGAAGAGGGCTCGGAGAGTAGTGGGAGGAGCAAAACCTCTCCACTCTCATCCACCTCTCTGTCAGCGGACAGCAGCGTGCAGTTCGAGATGGGCACCCAAGCCTCTCCTGCACCCCCTGTCCGACCGTGGAACCGGGTAAGTGTTGCACAGCACACTCAGACCCCGCTACGGGCCGCCTCCCAAAGAGAGCCCCCCGAGCTGCATCCCTGCGTTCCACCTCGCTGCCCCACTGCGGGTACGCCGGTGGTCCCCTTGGTCCCACTTGTGCAGTCTCTGCGAGCCTGCTTAGCGCTCCCCAGTCCGTCTTGCTGGCTCATTCGGACCATCAGGCTCGGCTATGCGATTCAGTTCGCCCGGCGTCCCCCCAAGTTCAGGGGTGTCCACTTCACTTCAGTGAAAGCTGTCGATACCCATGTCTTGCGTGCGGAGATCGCAGTCCTACTGGCGAAGGACGCGATAGAGCTGGTCCCTCTGGCCGATATGGGGTCAGGGTTTTACAGCCCTTACTTCATTGTACCCAAGAAAAGCGGTGGGTTACGACCGATCTTGGATCTGCGAGTTTTGAATCGGAGCCTTCACAAGCTACCGTTCAAGATGCTCACGCAGAAACGCATTTTCGAGTGCATCCGTCCCCGAGATTGGTTTGCAGCGATCGACCTGAAGGACGCTTACTTTCATGTCTCGATTCTTCCTCGAAACAGGCCGTTTCTGCGCTTTGCGTTCGAGGGTCGAGCATATCAGTACAAGGTCCTACCCTTCGGGCTGGCCCTGTCTCCCCGCGTCTTCACGAAAGTTGTGGAGGGAGCCCTTGTTCCCATGAGAGAACAGGGCGTCCGCACCCTCAACTATCTCGACGACTGGCTCATTCTCGCTCAGTCTCAGGAGCAGTTATGCGAACACAGGGATTTGGTGCTCAGTCACCTCAGCCAGTTGCGCCTTCAGGTCAACTGGGAAAAGAGCAAACTCGCCCCAGTGCAGAGGATCTCTTTTCTCGGTATGGAGTTGGATTCGGTCGAACAATCAGCACGCCTCACAGAGGGATGTGCTCAGTCGGTGTTGAACTGCCTGAATACATTCAGGGGCAGGACAGCGGTCCCACTGAAACTTTTTCAGAGGCTCCTGGGGCATATGGCGGCCACAGCGACAGTAACCCCGCTCGGCTTGCTTCATATGAGACCGCTTCAGCACTGGCTTCATGGCCGAGTCCCGAGATGGGCGTGGCAACGCGGCACGTACCGAGTGGCAATCACTCCGGAATGCCGCCAAACCTTCAGCCCGTGGTCAGACCCCTTGTTTCTTCGGGCAGGAGTAGCCCTAGAGCAGGTGTCCCGGCATGCTGTAGTCTTCACGGATGCCTCTGCCACCGTGGGGGGCACTGGGGCAACGTACAACGGGCAGGCAGTGTCAGGGGTGTGGACGGGCCCCCAACGGCATTGGCACATCAACTGCCTCGAGTTGCTAGCAGTATACCTCGCTGCCCCTGGAGGAGGCAGACCCAGCCCTGGCTTTGCTCTGTCCAGTTTGCGCCTTGCGACTATACACAGACTGAACTCAAAGCCTCAGGACCTCAGACCAGCTCTTTGTCTGTTACGGAGGCCAGCAGAAGGGAAAGGCTGTCTCCAAGCAAAGGATGGCCCACTGGATAGTGGATGCCATTGCCTTGGCTTACCAAGCTCATGGCGTGTCCTGCCCGCTCAGGTTGCGTGCCCACTCTACGAGAGGCGTGGCATCCTCCTGGGCGTTGGCTCGTGGCGCCTCGCTGACAGATATTTGTAGAGCTGCGGGCTGGGCGACACCTAACACGTTCGCTAGATTCTATAGCCTTCGTGTCGAGCCGGTCTCCTCCCGTGTTCTCACCTCAGGTCAGGGGCACGGAGAGGTACCGGCTTAGTGTCGGCTTGCTGCGTTACATGCGCTTATTGCTCCAGAGAGTCCCTATAGGCAGCCCCTGTTGAGTCCTCCAATCACCCTTCGGCAGCCAGACGTGGCGGAGCGCCCGGCGCCAGGTCTTTACTCCGTTGTATCCTTGAGAACCGGATTTAGGCTGGGTCCCATATGTGTGACCCTACGGGGATCCCATATGTGTTATTCCACGGGTTGCTCCTAAACAAACCCGTGTCTTTCCCTCTGGGAGAACCCACCTCTCGTCAGGTTGGAGTCACCCCAGTGCTTCCATATGTAGTACAGCCCTACAGGGCTAGTCCATATGTACTTCTCCACATAACTCCTGCGCGGAAGGATGTGGCTTCCGCAGATTTCCTTTCCAGTGAAAGGGTACACTTTCCTAGTGTTATCCAATACTCTCAGTGTTGGGGAACAGCAGTGATCGACACTTTCTGTGTTGGCCCTGTCCCACCGTCTTTAAGCAAGGGGGTCAGGAGGCTTGCTACAGAGCGCTGGAAGGGGACAGCTCCTGTGGTGCTTTGGTAGGGATTCCTATTCGTCGGTCAGTCCGACGTACGTCGAACGTGACCGACTGAATGGGAACGTCTCGGTTACATAGGTAACCCTCGTTCCCTGAAGGAGGGAACGGAGACGTACGTCCCATCGCCACAGTCGCTGGACCCCGCTGTTGCTGCCATCTTACTTGTTCGGCTCCTCAGCGAAAACCTGAAGATGCAACGCACCTGCTGCTCATTATATACCCGCGCTGCGAGGTGAGCAGCTGCTGCATATGATTGCATGCCAATGTGCATTGGCTCATTTAGTTACACTTGAAGTAGATTGGCCTCTCTAGCGAGATTCCTATTCGTCGGTCAGTCCGACGTACGTCTCCATTCCCTCCTTCAGGGAACGAGGTTTACCTATGTAACCGAGACGTTTGAGTTTGTGCATCGCGTCTCTTGAAAGTGAAACTATAACGCGACCGACTGATCGTTCAAAATCAGTTTCAATGCCTCACGTATTAATAACGGCTCCCTGATGCCCACGGTTTATATACAGTATAATTACCCGACGATATAACTGAAAGAGAAACTATTTAAATATATATTTTCCTCCGTGTTTCCTTCTTGCTGGTGAGTGGCACTTGTCACCACCTACTGCCATAAATATAACCTGCGAATACTGAAATATTGTGAATACACTTATGCGCATGTAATACACACTATTACTATTAATTTATCCTCATTTCTCTCTATGTGAGATTTTGAAGAGATACAGGATTTTCTTAGTGAGTAACTGTGTCAAATGAAAGATGAACCTACAACTGTGGTCACTATCAGGTCAACCACATCTGAGACTGGTTACCTGATCTGAGATCAGCCTCTCCCTGATCTCCAGTTACAGGAAGAACAGAGTTTTGTGGAGCTGTGTTTATGAATGAGGCAGGGTCATCATTGATTGTTTATCTTGCATTCTTGTTTCTTCTTCCCAGAATCCTTTGCTTGGTCCCATAGGGGAGGTGCTGGTGTGCATGTTTATGTGTTGGGGTGGGGGGTATTGGGAAGGCAATTGCATAACATCAGCACTTTCTGTGCTTCGGTGTTGAACTGTGAAGGCGTGCGACTTTGAAAAGACTCCCATGGGAACTCAATGCTTTTAGATCCCGTTTGCTCAGTCCAGTGGAATAACAGGCTCTAGGCCATGGTGAGCACCTAGCAGAAGGGGGTGGGAAAAAGATGCGCATGTAAGCTAAGCTAGTGGTGTGTTTATGTGTTTATGTAGGTGTGAGTGTGAGACAGAAGGTGGAAGAGAGAGAGGAGTGTGTGTCTTATACATGTTTGCCCCTGATACAATATGTAAACTGCCATGGTACAGAACTGCAAAGTGCTAAACGGCTACAGACAGCGAACTGGATAAATTTGTGGATTTGCGTAAAGAAAAAAATATTTTTTTAGGTTACATCAGTGCTTGCTCAAAGTGAAAATTAAAGTCTGAACATGAAGTCTGAACTATGAAGAAGTGTATAATTTCTGCACTACCAGCAGCACCAAACAAGATTTCCAATCACACCTTCCATCTTCCATTGAACAAAAAATGAATACAAATAAAAAACAGATAGCCCTAAACTCAAACCATAAGTTAAGCCCTAAAGTAATGTGTGGGACTCTTCAAAAAATGCTGAAAGTGTCACAAAACCACAGTGTTTACACCTTTTTAATAGTTAGCCTTAAAATGTTTACCAATATTTGTATATGAAGTATTTAGCAAAATAAATGACACAGTTCACATTTGAGATGACTCAAAATGTGACCAAAAACCATTATAAACTAAACTAAATGAAACACCCAAGCTCACCAACATAACTAGATATAGTATGACTAGAATAAAGTCAAAATTAAAGTCTGTTTGCAACAAATATGCTTGCTTTAACTTATTTCTTAGCAATATAATAGATTTAAGAAAAAATGAAGGACAGGATTTCATAAACTTAAGAGAGATTTGTGAGTAAAAGAAAAAAAGTAAAGTTGTTTCACAGGCAGGACACATTTTTTAAATATGCACTCATGAATCATAACATAATGATCATACAGAATAAGATCACAAATGTGTAATAACAAATATGGCTAATTTTAAATTCATGCTGACTTTAACTTGTCATCTGATATCTGATGCATGACTTCAATAAATTAATGATTCTTACTTTTCTGGCATCGACCAAAACAATCCGAACTAGCACCACGTTTATTCGTGCCCCGAGAGAATGGTCGTGATAGATCTCGTTCACCTGTGGAGACAGAAAAAAGCAGTGTTAGATCCAACATTAAGATCTTAATGTTCAGACTGACTGATATTGTAAGAGGAAAAAGCCTCATTTTAGAAAAAAATTAATTCAAGGAAATTATGTTTGCTTTTCTGAAACTCATGTAACAGAGGTCAAACTGAAGTGCTCTGAGTGAGAATTATGACTAAGTGATATTCAAGACTTCACACTGGTGACATCTTCTACAGATTCAATGTTTCAGTCTGCCAAAAAATGCACTTAATCCGTTAACAGATGAAAGGATTGTACAACAAAGATAGCCTATGGCTTTCATCAGCGTACATTCAAACTATTTTATGTTTTATTGTGAATATGAGATTGAGCTAAAAATGAATGCTGTATCAGATGCAGGTAATCACACTCACCCAGTCCATCTCTCTCTCTCTCATAATACTCTACTACTGATTTTAATAAAGTAATACAATAAAGCCCTTGGTATACTTTACTTTCCACATCCGAATCCGCAGCTTCAAATAAATTATCCACCCGCCAACCGCCTGCACCTATATTTTTGTCTGATTTAGATAACCGCAACGGACCCGCACCCGATTGTCACAATCAGGGTTCATACGGTCATGAATTACGATTGGTTATTTGAGTTACTGTTGCCTTTCTATCATCTCTAACCAGTCTGCTCATTCTCCTCTGACCTCTGACATCAACACGGCATTTTCATCCACACAACTGCCGTTCACTGGATATTTTCTATTTTTCGGACCATTCTCTGTAAACCCTACTCAGATCAGCCCGTCTGGCACCAACAACCATTCCACGTTTAAAGTCACTTAAATCCCCTTTCTTCCCCATTCTGATGCTCGGTTTGAACTTCAGCAAGTCGTCTTCACCCCATCTAGATGGCTAAATGCATTGAGTTGCTGCCACGTGATTGGCTGACTAGGAATTTGTGTTACCAAGCAATTGAACAGGTGTACCTAATAAAGTGGCCAGTGAGTGTATATAGCTGATGTACCTATGCTGTTATTTGCTAAAGCTGCAATATAATAATGTTTCAGCTATTCATTTAAACTCCAGCTAGACCATCTTAAGCCAGCTAAGACCAGCAAATCATCTAAGACTATGCTAGCTTAAGTAAGATTATTTAAGTCAGGTTTTTAGGACCATTTTGTCCCCGCAGAGACAACAAAGCATAACACACATATGTAGCAATACACAGACAACCTCACAAGCTGTACCTAATAAAGTTTAAAAGAGCCTTTTTCATTTCACATGATTCTGCAGTTTGACTTCTCACCTCTCACCTCAGCCATCTTTACTTATTCAGGTTGCAGAAGGATGGGCCTAATGCACTGTGGGAAATGCTGTTCCCAGACAGAGAGGGAGACAGAGGCAGACAAATTGGTACAGAAGTTCAGACATGGTGTCCTCTGCCGCTCTGGAAGCCTACTAATGAGACACCGAGATGTATACACAGCCAACAATAATGAGATTTCTGATCGACAGACTGCGGGAGGGGAAGCGAGAATAAGAGACGAAGACATACTAGAAGAAAGGGGCTTAAAATGGGGTGGCAAGGAAGATGGAAAACCATGGATTATATAACGCGCTATCCGAAACCAATGTGTCGCTGCACCGACCCACCTGCTTTATTATATGTACGATTCACTGGTTGCCGAGCAACCGGCAAACTTCAGAGTGGGGTGGGGCCCCGTCTCTCTCTCTTTCTGTGTGTCTGTATTCCTGGCATTCCTTCTCTACTTGCTGTCATTCCTTTCGACTGTCTGAATATTTTTGGTTGCAATGTCTGTTTGTCAATGTTTCGTTATGTTTCTGCAGACTTTGTTTTTACAATTCACAACTTTACTGAATTCATCATCCCCTCCCTTTCGGTATATGTGTCTGCAGCTGCCAAAAGCTTATCTTTAAAACTAGTGTATAGGCCTTTTCTGTAGCATTCGCCAAGATTTCTTAAGAAAGTCTAAAGAGTGCAGCTCATAGGCTGGGTTGCCTTAGTAACCGCGTTAATACAGATGACTGGTAAAGGCACAGATGACTTCCAGGTGACCATGACTCCAGTGTTCCGAACGTTAATGATCGTTAAACTGAGGCACGACTTTCATACGGAACACACACTGTGCAACACCTCAGGACTCTGCATTAGGAGAAGCAGTGCATTATGGGATATGACTACTGCCTTGTTTCCAGGCGTCACTTCAAAGGAAAAAAAGACATGGCTGGCAGTAAAAGTTTATTTCTCTCATATTATTACAGTATATGCTGGGGCTGGACAGTATAAGAAGGGTAGAAATTCTGCTATTTACATTTACGGATTTTGGTAGATGTTTTGGTAACACTTTATTTTAAGGTCTAATTCTCACTATTAGCTAGTTGCTTATTAGCAGGAATATTACATATTGGATATTTATTAGCACATATGAATGCCTTATTCTGCATGATTTTACATCCTGTAATCCTACCCCATACCTAATCTTAACAACTACCTTACTAACTATTAATAAGCAGCACATTAGTTTATTGAAGCAAAAAGTCATAGTTAATAGTGAAAATTTGTCCTTAAACTAAATGTGACAAATTTTTTAAAAATGTGATTCGTTTTTTTTATCCAAAAAGCAGTACAAACATTTCTAGTGCGGTGTAGTTATTTATTTATTTTGAATAATTTGCAATCATTTTTGTTAAAAGAATGAAGAAAATTACAATTTGATTTACTGAATAAACATTACAACATGGATGTGAAATAAAAAAATTCAGAGAAGTGTTTCTAGCAAAAACAACTATAATGTATGACAGCATTTTAGTTACACATTAAAATATTTGTTTATACATTTTGTGAAAATCTCATTATAGCTTTTTTACAAGAAAGTCAGTTTTGCAAATTAAGATGTTTACGAGATTAAAATATAGATATTTTGAAAAATGTATAATATATTGATAATTATGAGAATAAATGACTTCTTGTAAATGGTGTATTGAGAATTCTCTCAATTTTAGAAAATGTTAAAATGATGTTGTATACCGCCCACCCCTACTATACACATGCACACATTATTGAAAAGCTTATCACAAGCAAAACCGGATGGATATTCTAAAAGTAATTGGAGTCACAAATCTTCAGAAACACCAATAGGATTCTTCCTCAACCTCCTACAGAACAAAAACCATATAGCCCCCTCCCACCCCTCGCTCTCTATGTTAATGACCGTGAGAGTGTAGGTCTCATTAGTACTGCCCTGGTTGCTGGCCTTGTTCAGGAGCACTGGGTTTCATCAGCCTACAGGTAACTAATGGAGACCTAGAGGTCGGCAAGTCAGAAAATCATTAATATCCCATTAATAATGCAGCAGGGGCTAGCATTGTGGCTTCGCTGCTTTAGAAGAAGGAGGGGAGAGTGAAGAAAATAGCAGAGGGTGCAGATAGGAAGATAGGGAGGAGAGAAAGGGGGAAGTGAAAAGGCCTATGTGTGCATGTGTGGCCATTGACTGAGTGAGGAGAAAAAAATGGGTTGACATTGAGAAATATTAGCATAATTATCACAAAAGTGCGCATGAAATGAAAACATTCCCAAATCAAATGTGTGAAAGAACCATGAAAAGAAACTATTTGAAAGTGGCCAACTTTTATCTTATCAGCCCTGTTTATCATCTGGTCCTGCCAAACTTTTAGGTTGCGAAGTGTTTCCTTAATCAGGCATTTTGGGGTTTTAACATTAACCTGTTAAAGACCCACCTGTGGTGAAAATCAAGTTTTTAATGCTTTCTGTCTGGTGTTTAATGGTGTTCTGTCTGCTGTTTAATATGCTTAAAGACAAACCATGTGCATCAGTCGATACCATTGCCAAGCTTTTCTCCTTAAAACTGCAGTGTACCAAAATTGCTGTTTGAAACCACTCGTTTCCTAACATCACATACATGTAACCAATCCCATTAACTTGTGGGGAGGGGCTTTTCATATTATCATCTCCACTAGTCATAGGTTTCTATTTACAACTAGTTTTTCAGCGCTGAGCAATGTAAACTATCACAGATATATCTGTTGAATTCATCAGCCAGTCAGAGGTGTTTAAGTTAGACAGAATCCACTCACTGCTCAAAACACTAGTGCTGAGTTCTACGCGAATCCTCTAAATATAACACACAAAGTGTAGACGAGATGTAAATAGAGATTCATTGTGCAGTGTGTAGAGATTCATAGATTTTAATGTTACTTTACGAGATTGCAATGAACTACAACAAGTGACAGCTTTAATTATAGTGTCACGAATCCGGTCTTTGGCCTTCTGCCTGATAGCCACCAGAGGTCACTCGCTCACCACATTGACTCTTGCACTTCACTACTGGTGCACTCCACCTCAGACTACAATTCCCATCATCCATTGCACTGACGACACACACAGCTGATTGCACTGATCACACACTCTATATAAGCCTTGGAATTCCTCTCTGTCATCTCCGAGTATTGTTTAGCATTTAGCACTCTCCAAGTTTTAGTTACTTTACAACGCCATTCCGTGTATGTTTTCTGTTTGGTCTTTGGTATTGTTTAGCATTTAGCACTTTCCAAGTGTTAGTTACTTTACCAAGCCATTCCGTGTGTTTTTTCTGTTTGGTCTTCTGTATTGTTTAGCATTTAGCACTCTCCAAGTGTTAGCTGCTTTACAGAGCCTTTCCTAGTTTCCGTTTCTAGTTTTAGTTAAAGTCTAGTCTTTTTATGTTGCCTTGTTCCTGATCTTCTGCCTTGTATCTTGGATTAACCCTTTGCCTGCTGTTTCGGACTCTGGTTGCACATCGCCTGACTTATTGCTCATGTTATTACTCTCCTTGTCAAGCCCTCTGGATATTGTTCGCCGATCGAAGACCACGCCTGTTGACTTGAGTACTCCTCTGTCTCGTCCTCTATATACCTGTTTGCCACTGTTTGAACCATGCCTGTTATGACCATGCCTCTTTCTCATAAAGCTTTGCAAATGGATCCGCATGTCTCACGTCTCGTTCGCCCTGTTAAAAATAGCAATATTAAATAAGCTCTTTTTATGTGCTTTCTAAGCTATAATGCATTCAGAATTTGAATACATTCACTCACAGATTCACTCTTAGGTAACGATTTATCCAACATTGTCGCTTGCCCATGTGTAGTGTTTGTTATTTAAGTTAGCTAAGTGAAAGCAGAGCTGGTGTGATTGAGTGGAGGTAAGGACTAGTTAGATCTGCACACACTAAATGAGGTAAGGGTAAGCTGCAATAATTAAATTCCTAAAACTGAACTACACAAAAGACCTCCAGACAGTCTATACAAATTGACATACCACTCCTGCACAAGCATTTCATTAGAACGCTGATTTACTACTTTATGCAAACTCTTTCTTTCAACTACTTATTTAAAAAGTGGATGTATAAAGAGATATTAAAGTAACAAAAATAGTATAACAATGGTAATGCTTTGATCTACAGTCAAAAATGTGTTTTCCAGTCCAAACAAATTTGGACAAAACACCCCCCAGCAAGCATATCGTTTCCTATACAATGCTGCATTTTTACCTTGGATCCCACATACATATTATGCTGAATCAACACCATCCTGTTTCAATCTGGGAGAAGAAAGTGAACGAGTACAGAAATCCCATCAGGCTCTTGGCTGGCCATCCTCCCAATCTCCCTTTCATACTTCTGTAATGTACAGGAATACTCAGAGATATGAAGGTACGCACTCGCACTGGTGGACAGTATTTGCTCAGACTCATTACTGAATATCTGCCATTTTCACTTGACATTTTGGACCATTATTACCTGTCTGACATTTGAGGGCCAGAACAACGTGTCTATGAAGAGATGATTACATAATGGTCCGCCCGCACACACATCTTGTTTACTCCTGAGGAGCGACTAATATAGAGGGAAGCAATTAATATTGTCGACATTCAATTCACACAATCAATGCTACACACAAAGGTCTCAGCTCTATTACACAGGCTTGCTGCGTTGGTCGCTGATTGTAAATACGTGAAATGAATCTGAGTACAAGCATTATGAGCCTGAGGGAATCATCGAGGGGCTGTGGTGGTGTGTTCCTGGATCCGATGTGGTACTTACAGTCTTGAGGTAAAGGCAATCTTATATCAGCATGTTGCAAGACTTTCCAAGACTGAAAACTAGAAAGGAGAATCAACAACAACAAACTCTCCCACAAAGAGCTTCCTCATTAAATACCGATCCATTACCTTGACTGCAATACTAAATCTGAAAGAGCCAGTCTTAAAGGGGCGGAATAAAGGTGAAGGATGGCTGATTGGTGGATTGAAAGGGTGGGCGTAAGTCAAGATGCCTCCAGATCTTTTGATCCCTGTCTGACGCATCGATTCCTTATCATTTCCCATGGACCTATGAAGTAAAGCCAATCAATTTTAGTGCATTTTAAAGAATTCTTTCACTCGCTTCTATAAATTAAGGGCAGAGTGAGTCACTGGACCAGTTCTCCAGAACAAACAAAAATCCCATTCACAAAATACAACAACTCCCACACGGAGATTAACATATAGAACAGAGACCAGAATCAGAAGTGAACCATGACAAAAATGCCACATAATGTGAAAACAAATGAATAGCTATATTTAAAATTCCTCAATATACAAGTGGGCCTATCACTGAATGTGTAGCATTTTTAGGATGACTTTTTTTATGGAAAAACTTAAATCATCTATAGATCAACACCATAGACGTGTTGTAAGGTTGTATGTGTAAGGTTGTAAGACTGGCCATGGGGACTTGGGGCAAAATGCCACTAAATTGGACAAAACTGCCAAACTCTTGTGAATTTTCTCATCATAAACAACAAAGCGCAGATGTATGTACAATGTAAGCAAGAGATTCATTTCAAATTGTATGCTTCTGTGATTTCTGTCAGGACCACTATCATCAATGAGAGACACTTAGCATACAGTTTGGTTTGGCGGTATGGTTCTGTTCTGGACAAAAACTCCCTCCCCATCCATGCAGCCTGTCACGAATTAGCAGGGAGAGCAGCAATAATAATAACCCCTCAAGGGTTAAAAGAACATAACTAAGCAGATATCATTAACGTACTTAATTACATTTAGTGTAACACATTACTCAAGATTAGGGAGTCTGATTCGCAGGAATGTCAGAAGCCAAGTCCTGACTGAGAAAGGAGGAATTGGGGATGGAGGAGGGTAATTGGCTCCTGAGAAAGCAATGCTACGGAATAATACTGAATAGCACTTATGTAGGGATGCCGTGATAGGTGTCGTATTCATATAGGTAGATGTGATCAGCTGAGAGTCAGCTGATACAAGCTTGACTCACGCGACCTGCCAGAACAAACGCTGACACTATATTATAACTATATATATATTTTTTTTCTTGAGTGCTTAAACTCGCGAAAGATAAAAGTTAGTGATAATTTAACTTTCTATGTGTAATTTATTCGCTGTTTGAATAACTGTGGAAAGGAAACATTACATAATTATCAATTTCTAATGTTTTTTGTTTATTGTAATCACATTAAATACAAATTCAGTCCCATTAAACATTTGATTAGCCTGACATGTCACTCATATCTGGTTCTTGCCTAAAAATATGGGTTTATGATGTTTAATACGTTTGGCTGCTTTTAGCCTTACCCTGGAGTTGGTTCATCCAACAATTGATGGTTCATCCAACAATTGATTCCCAGTGCCTTTAGCGTTGGCATATTAACACCAATGGTTTCTTATTTAAAGCAATGGAGGACACACCACGTCCAAAAATTACGCTAATACCCTGTAAGTCAAAAAGTGACAATAAAGGGTCCTGACCAAGCGAAAATATGTGTCGAGTTGGTAGTGAGAATGTGTTGTAGAGATAGAATAATATCAGTATATGCTGCAATTATATTCTGAATTTTTTATGTTTATAGAAAAATATGCCTTCATAAAAGGTAAAAAATGCCCCTAAAAATCGATTTCAGCGGGCAAATACTAAATACTAAATATAATAATATTTAAATTTTGACACTGCTTTAAAAACTTTTATTCAGATGAGGTTAGAAAATTCAGACTGCATTTCTGAAGGGGGCTGTACAGTAGCAATGTGAATTGAGAATTTTAAAATTGTTTCCGATTCCATTCATGAGCTGGATTTTGAACTGATAGGATCTTATTTCTTAAATATAATTAAACTATGTAAATATAATCTACATTAACAATGCATATAGGCGGCATTTTAAACATCAATTACTAATATAATTTAACATTTCTGGAACTATCATATATTTAATGTTGACATGCTTAAGGGTAATTCATACTGAAACCTCATTCCATTTAAATCCTTATATTTACATTTGAATTCAGTATTTGTTTTGTTACTTCAATTCCAATCCGATTCACATTCAGGAATTTAAAAGGCATTCTAAATTCAGTTATGAATGGCGCTCAACCCTGCCACCCACATACAGTCCCGTAGATGGATCCCTTTTCAGGCAGACAGACAGACGGCTCCCACTCTCTTCTCCTGCTGAATCATTGAGAGAGACCAGTCACTGACCAGGAGAACATGAATGAAAGACTGCAGAGGATTTTTTCACTCTGAGCAAACACAGCAACAGAGCAGTGACATTTACGCACGCGCACACACACACACACACACACACACACACACTCAACACACACAAAACCAACGCAGCATAACAAAAAACCCAGGCGCTACGCATAACACATCATCACACGCAGCCCTTATGTGCAACAAACACTAAAAGAGGAGAATTCATGGGGAAATAGTTGGAGGAAAAAAGGGCAAAAACCTGCTTTGTGTCTCTCTTTTTTCTCTCCTTGACTCCCGGAGAGCGAGGGAAACATGCCTTCCAAAAGTGAGCAAAGTAAACTTTCAAGAAGAAAGCAGCAAGAACTCAACGCGTGGGAGAGAAAGGAGACGCAATGTTATTTATATATTTCTGTTTATCTATTTTCCTGTCATTTATTCAGAATGCAGCGTTTGAAACACCCCCTAGGTTGAGAACGAGAGGAGAGGAAAAGGAGATGGCAATGGCACAGCTGCAGAAATTGTTCGGGGACTCGTGATAACTGGAGAAAATATGCAATATATAGACAAATGGTGAGGTTATAATACATTTTGCTCTGGCCTTTTTCATCCCATCACATTTCATCTTGTGATACATGATGTAGAAAAATGACTGCAGAACTGATCTAATATGTGTCTGATTTTACCTCACATTATTGACTATTACAGATTATATAATATCTGGTCGGCTTGTGATTTTTTTCTCTGTCTATTGGCTAGCTGATCTCTCTCTCTCTTGCTCTTTGTCACTCCGTAGGTTTAATTTGTGGAGATTAAAGGACACATAGCAAGGTGCAGATGGGAGCTGTTTTGTCCTGAAGCATATTTTTCCCCCGGCTTAACATCACCCTGGACCACATGACGCAAAGCCACTGATTTGCTACATCCAGCTTTACCTAAACTTAACATCCTTTTCTCTCATAAAAATAAAATAATAAATAAATAAAAAATACAGACAAATTGCATAAACTAAGCCAGACATCTCCTCTAGAGACGAACATCACTAGTGAGAGCTAACAGTACACAAAATCTATGTGACTAAGATTGTATTATTTTAGTGGTGGGCGTTTATCGGCGTTAACGTGCTGCGTTAACGTGAGACTCTTATCGCGATAAAAATATCGCCGCGTTAATCTATTCTCAAAGTTGGGTTGGGAGCTGGGTCTATACTACGCAAGCTATGATGACTTTCACCCTGATATTTTAGCGCGGATGTATACCAGCCGAATTGCACTGTAGGGCGGAACGAGGTCTTGAACTAGAGGCTCGCAGTCCGTGATGGACAGATTGTTAACGGCTGGTCTGTGTGGTAATACAATCGGGCAGGACATCCAAACGCTCACCTATCATTCATCAACCTCAAATATGGCTTTTCATCTGAAAGATGTATGTAGTAACAACTTTACATGGCGCTCAATATGATGTTAACCTAGAGAAATGTGCGCTATTGAAGTGTTTGTGTGGAAGCGTTTGCTGCAGGACAGGCTCCGTGCGCTCACTTGCTCTTAAAATCTCCGTCATTTTGGTCATACAGATAAAAGTAGCCTAATACATCTTTCGAATCTGTAAAGACTCTACGTTTATTTGTGTGCACTCAGAATAACAACGGCGTTGCGCTTTTAAGCAAACAGGATGTGCTTTAGGTCTCTTGTGAACTTGAGCGAGAAACTTGAAACTCGAATATATCTAAAAATACAGTACACAGAAAATATATCTATAGAGAGTGAAATGTCTAAAAATAAAAATAGAAGGCATGTGTGTTAGCATGGATGATTTACATGAAATTTAATCTGTGCAACACTGTGCATAAGATGACTTTCAGTTCAATATAATAACAAAAACGACATTTTGGGTTTTATTCAACTAATAAGGTTGTACGCTGTGATCTGTACTATATTTTACTGTAATTGACCGTTATCGGCAAAAAAACAACAACACGGGAGTGGGAGGGAATGGGAGTCATTCTTCCGGGAGTGGAGCAGGATTTTCCTCCAGTTTTCGTGGGATTGGGACGGGAAGAGATTAAAGTTTGTGATGCATTTGGAAACAGGAGATGAGCCCTGGTCTAATCGCCACCTGGCTTGAGAAACCCGTTCTCAAAGACTTACTTTTAGTCATTATTTGGGTAGCACACATATTCTGAATGCCTTGACCGGCAGAATTCAAATGAGCCATTTTAATCTAGATTAATCTAGATTAATTCCAAAATTAATCTAGATTAATCTAGATTAAAAAAATTTATCTATGCCCACCTCTAATTATTTTCTATATTTTCAAATACTTCAGTTTCAAAAAACATTCTCACAAGTGGAGCTTAACAACACTTAAAGCTAGGGTTATTACTTAGATGAATTGTGATTAACAGCAGTGGTGGTCAGTAACGAAGTACAACTACTTCGTTACTGTACTTAAGTACATTTTTCAAGTATCTGTACTTTACTGGAGTAGTTTTATTTTGAGTAACTTTTACTTTTACTTCACTACATTCCAACGCATAAGATCGTACTTTTTACTTCACTACATTTCATAAAACATATCGTTACTCACGTGATACATCACATGCTCCGAGACGCAGAAGCGGTGTCTGATTCATGAACAAACTGATTCTTTTCAATGAACCTGTTCAATCGGTTTGCAAATCGCAACAAACGATTCATTCACAAATTGGAATGATCCGATTGCAGCTGTTCTCGAGTCGAAAACTCACTGATTCAAATGATCCGTTTAGAGCGAGTCTTCTTCAGTGAACTGAACTCACAAGTAAAGAACCGGAGATCTTGTGGCGCTACTGATGCTGTGAAACGTAAGTTACTAATGTCGAATTTTAGGATTAATTATTGTAACTGAAAATAATATTTAGGTCAAAACTGTCAGTTGTTTGTGAACTAAATCTGCTGTAAAGGGTGATCTATTTAAGCCCACTGAAATGCTTGAATGCAGACAGATCAACATCAGTGTCTCTAACGTTATGTTTTAGGTCAAAAACAAAACATTAAAATAACACCGATTAAATAAAATAACTCATGCACGTTCATATTCCCCGCTGCTCATGCACGTTCATATTCCCCGTAACGTTCGCAGTTTTATTAAAATGCTATGCATTTAGACCTATGTGACGTCTGTTTTTATATTGTTTATCAACAGTATACATTTTTATATTGTTTAGATCAACTAGCCGAGTAGACAGATATGAATGTTTATTCATAACCATACTGAAAATAAGTAAATATTGTTAGCTGATGCTAACTGTCTAGCTAACAAGCTTGCTGGTGCTAAGTTGAGGAAATGTTTTGATATAAAGTCCAAATATCTTTATTCAGCCACCTAGATAGATTCTATCTGAGGGAAAAAGAAAGGATGTGATGTTCAGAACATAGTAACTACAGTAATTATCAGAGTGGGAAGTGATGCCCTCCGGCAGCATTTGGCCAGGGGTGTTTTTACACCACAGACAAAGTTTGAGAAGAAAAAAAAATCATTATGAAAATATAATTAGATTTTCCTTAAAATGTTCTTCCTAATTTCAGGCCTAATTCTAATGTCATATATAACTGACGTTCTGCAAAACAACAAGTTCTAAAACACTTTTTTCATCCTGGTGAAGATTAGATGGTGAATCTGTTTTCTCTCAGGTACATGGCAGTGTAAGCTTCACAGCGAACATTACTACATCACTCTCATCAACGTAGTCCATATCAACAAAATATATATCTTGACTCTATAGTGGTTATTTTGGGAAAAACCCAGGTATTTTGGGCAGTATGATTATAAAAATATGTGCTAATATAAAATTAAATAAAGTAGTCTATATAAAATTGCAAAATAAATCTATCAGTACTTTTTTACTTAAGTACATAAAAAATTTAGTACTTTTGTACTTTCACTCGAGTAAAATTGAAAAAGCAGTACTTTTACTTTTACTGGAGTAATATTTTATTATACGTATCTGTACTTTTACTCAAGTACTTGATCTGTGTACTTTGTCCACCACTGATTAACAGTAAGTTTTGATCCTTTTTTAATATTTTGGACAGCAGTATATTTATACAATGGTGCTCTGTTGTAATTAATTAACAACATTTTATGTGATTTGGAATTTAATTAAGAATGCATTTTAAATTACAATTCTGTTCTTGAATCTGAATTCATGAAAGTACCAAAAATGAACAAGCAAAATATAACGTTGGTCAAAATATTAAAACAAACCTTTAATGTTGGACTGACAAAGCCAAGTTTTAAAAGACTTGATGTTTGATGGTTTATAGGCAAGCTAAACAAAACAACAAAAGACAGACAGACAGATAGACAGACAGGTAGATAGGTAGATCGATAGGCAGAGACAGACAGGTAAATAGATAGGTAGACAGACACACAGATAGAATATTCCACAGACAGACAGACAGATCTTTGACAGCCCTACTTAAAAAAAATCAAAACACTGCAGGATTGAATGTAAATGCTATAAACACTAGTACTTCTGGTGTCAACACCGTGTCTCTAATGCTTCACCACCAGCCAGCTTCATCTCTGTTGTGTATTACAAAGCTGTGCTGTTGACAGAGTAGTTTCTATCGTTCTCTGATTTTTCTCAAGGGTAACCCAAACACAACAGGCAGCGTGGGTGGCTCAAGCACACTTACGATGTTCATAAGAGTGAGAAGGTACTTCTTCACTTTCTGCTGCCCGTGAAACTGCACCACGGAGTCGTCCACCCCCAGCAAAACCTCAATGTTGTAGGCTCGTTCCAGCAGCTGTCTGCGGGCTCGTCGGCTCTGGTTAATACTGCGTTCAACTCCCTGATACAGAGTCTCAATGTCTAACAGTCCGCCCAAATCAGCACCTATAAAGAAACAAAGAAACACAGTGAAAACTAATTATTCATAACAGCAATGTGAAGAAACTGGTACTTCCTTTTTTCTTTTGAGTGACAGAAACCTATCAAACCACTAGCCACTATATGTGGTGTCATGAGGTCATTTCCTCTCCAGGCGGATAGATGGAACACGAAGGAGAGAACGCACTGAGGAAGATCTATCACCTTGTCTCCATCACCCAATCAGCTGGGGGCATCTTCTATGTTCCAATTATGTAATGTTTCCTAGGCAACCTGCTCATGGGTAAACCAACGCTCGGTGCAGACTAATTTTAGCTCACTAGTCACATTCTTATTGGATGATAATCAGAGAGTAAAAACAATATTCATCATCTTAATGCTGAGAGTAAGTAACATATTACAGGGCTACAGAGGCAAGACAAAAAATTCCCACAAAACCAAAAAAGTGTGTGTGTGTGTGTGTGTGTGTGTGTGTTTTCATTTGCGTTGGTGTTTATTATTATAAAGGATTTTGTAGGGTTGTAAACTTCCTCTCACTAGCAGGTGTTCATAATATCACAGCCTGTGTCAGCAGATTTCCTCACAAAATTGGAAGAAAGTTTATACAGTACAACAAAAGCAATTAGCATGCTCTTGGCTCATATTTTTAATTATGGACAGTATTCTTTGTAACATAAGATTCATAAGCTACATAAGCTGGAAATGTTGGGACATTTTTTAAATTTGAATAAAATGAAAACCGAAAGACTTTCAAATAACATGAGTCAGTATTTTATTCACAGTAGAACATAGAGAACATAACAAATGTTTAAACTGAGACATTTTATCCACTAAATAAGCTCATTTCAAATTTGATGCATGCTACAGGTCTCAAAAAAGTTGGCACAGGGGCAACAAAGGGCTGAAAAAGCAAGACATTTTGAAAAGATTTAGCTGGGAGAACATCTAGCAACTAATTAAGTTAATTGACATCAGGCCTGTAACATGATTAGCTATAAAAGGCATGTCTTAGAGAGGCAGAGTCTCTCAGAAATAAAGATGGGCAGAGGCTCTCCAATCTGTGAAAGAGTGCATAAAAATAAGAGGCTGAAGACCTTTGTTGGATGCCTGTGGTCTTTGCGCCCTCGGAAGACACTGCATCACTCATCGGAATGATTCTGTCATTGACATTACTAAATAAAAGTTTTTGATTACATAATATGTGTGTGTGTTGTGTTTATTTATTATGTATATATAAATACACACATAAAGTATATATTTAGAAAATATTTACATGTATATACATTTATATATTTCTATTATTATATTTGATACTTATATATAATTATATAAACAAAACATATTTTTCTTAAATATATATGTGCATGTGTTTGTATTTATATGTACATAATAAATATACACAGTACACACTCATTTATTATGTAAACACAAACTTTTATTTTTGATGCGATTAATCATTTGACAGCACTAATTAAACATTTTAATAAAATTTTACACAATTTTACTGTATTTTGATTAAATAAATGTAGTAACATAATGCACATAAATGCAACATAAATCAATATTTAATGAAAAACATGTTTTCTTATATCATCATCATGGAAAAATAGTTTATTTGAGAAAAGAAAGAACAGTTTTCCTTAAGGGAGATCTCCCCCTGTTCTACCCTACTGTGAAGACTAACCTCCTTCTATGATATCTGTCTTTTTCTGCTATTCAGTTCTGCTTTTCTGTGATCCTCCAAAACTTGACCCATCCCCCTGCCTGTCAAATACACCCGGCCCCGTTCTGATCTCATGAGAGAACATTCAAATTCAGGCTGAGGAGTCCTCGCCCTTATCAGGACAAAAAGCCACTTTGTCTTTCAACCTTTGCAAATGTCAAGAGAACCTATGGGGGAGAGACAGATGGAAGAGATGCAAGAAAGAAAGAGGGGAAGGGTGCTCAGAACATTTGAAAATATTGATATCATGTACAACAGTACTGAACTCACAGTAGGTAATTTCTCTTCGGCTTCAAACAACTCAAACTATCACATGCTCATCTCTATGAGTGGCATACATATGGGTCGCTGGGTCACTAAACTGCAAAAGCATTAAGACAGAACAAGAGTTTGGTGTATCTAGACATGTCCGCTGACACATGCACATGAATATGCACACACTTTTTTATTGAAGTAAAAGTGTTGCAAAACATACAAATTTGTAGATCTTAATCTGAGAACATGTACAAAAGTGAAAGGACAAATGTGTAAACGTGAGGAGTGAAAATGTGAATGTTAATACTTTCATTTACAGACAATAATCCCAAACCTGCACAATACAAAAAAAAAGAGATGCTGAAAATGTACTGGTAATTTTTATATATTTCCATTAACCCTGAAACAATGTAAGGTTGTGGTTCAACAAATTCAACATACATGAATAAAAATATAGAAATTCCTTCATATTAAAGCATTATGTTGTGCCCTGTTTTAATTTTTTTTTTTTTTTTGTGTGTTCTGAAGTTGTAGACTAATGATCACAATATAGCTAAATATAGTATAAATTAGTCCACATTGGATAATACATTTAGTCAAAATATTATTTAAAAAGTTAAAATACTAAATAATAAAAGTTTGATTTTTTAAATACAAAAGTAAAAATTACTTTTTATAATAAATGACAAATACAAAAGTCACACTAGTATAGTATAATATAAATCTAGTCAAAAACAATAAATGCACAATCAAACAGAATCATAGAACAGTCAAATAGAATCAAATCATGGTCAGTAAATTATACTATTTAAAAGTATAATACAAATAGTGAAATAATCCATTTCAAATAAAGTACTCAATTTATTATGATATAGTTTTTAAAAAGTCAGACAAACTTGAATACATATTTCGTTTTGTACTTCAATTAATTTGCAACCACAAGTCTGTACTTACAACCTATTAAATCTGTCACAGCAATTTTGAATCTTTACGTCTTGACTTTTAAAGCAACTTTAGCAATTAGGCCTGTGGCAAAACTCACTTGTTCACTCAAAAGTCCAAATGCAAATAAGAAGCATTGGGCTGGAATGGGTTGTAAGGAGGCAATGAAGCCTTGCACATCACAAAAGCTGGAACAATTGAGCCCTGTCCAATCAAAACAGACATTAGAATATGACAATGTCACAAAATAGCATCAGCAAAGATTAATTAAATATCAACTGTAGCTTAACTCTCCATATGTTGATTCCACATAATAAAATTATTCTCCATAAACATCAACAGAAACAGGAATGTGGCTCCTCTACGATCTCCAGGTCATTACACATGTGACCACTAAAGATGCAAGTTTTTACAGCAGAGAATATTGTCCCATGTAGCAAAAGTACAATAATGTTCTGTAGACGTTCTGTGTGCAAATAACTTGCTGTGACGGTGATGTCAGACAATGTTTTTAATTAGAGTGTGAGAAAGTGTGTACATGCAGCAGATGTACAAGCGAGCCTTTCTGTGTTCTTGAGGAAGGGTATTGCAACCTTAGGGAAATCTGATCCAGCTACAACATTTTCTAATAGCTAGTGCTCAACTAATGCTCTTTCTACCTTTTAATCTTTAATGGTGTGTTGTAAAAGCCAAGATCAAATTAAGCCTTTAGGACCAGGCCATTGAGAGCTGGTAATGATATCAGTAACTAAATCATCTCCTGCAGTAATAAACTATGCCATTTGATTAAGCTCTATATTAATGCCAGCAATGCACTAATGTTTACTATGTGGTAAGTAAACTGGCAATGTTACTGTAGAATAGAGTTCAGCACCTTTTTTAAATCTATAGTGGTAATCATAGCATCATATCACCCTCCCCATGTAATATAATACAATATATTTATAATAATCTACAGTATATTAAAGTAACATCTAAACATGCACATTTTTTTTTTTTTTTTTTTTTAATTCAAGAAGATTTTTATTCAAATGTGTTATAGACAAAAAAAGTATTCAAATGTGAATGTATTTTCTTGATTTGAAATATATGGTACAAAATGTAAAATATATTTATATTTTAATATATTTTAAATGGAAAAAATGGACACATATATACTGGAAGAAATATATTTATGTAAATACATATTTAAGGAAAACATATTGAAAAAAATATTTGATGTGTATATATATATATATATACATACATACACCGTACACACACACACACACATATATAGGAGTGGAAATTTGCTGGAAATGTATTTAATTACATTTTATTTACTACTGGTAAAAATAACTAAGGTAATTAAGCAAGGTTTTATCAGACAGGAGACTTTGATTTATCAAATGTGGAATATCTGGTTTTAGTGCTCCATAATCTTAATAGCTGACTGTCTTCAAAGTCAGACATGTACAAGCAACAGCAAAGCACCATGGGAGAAATGCTCCAATGGGCTATATCAAGCCATCCAGCAATTCACACATTAAACTCTGGATATCTACACAAGGGAATGATTTCATAATGTCATAAGAGAGCCTCTTATGAAATACAAGAAAGAGGAAAAAAGACAGTTTTCGGCCTTTTTTGTCACTGCCAGATCTTAAAGATAAACAGAGAAATCCACCCACTCATGCTGAGATGGGAGGGGTCCTCCTCCACCTCCTCCTCAGTGTCTCTGCAACAGACGCCTGCTCTCTCACAGGTCAGCTTTACATTCTTCATTTCCCCCACCCCCTCTCTGCACCTAAAGGTGGCTAGATATGTTGCTGGGAGATTTAGTTTGTGGATAGTTGTTTACACACTCAGGACCCAAAATGTGTACAAGATTGTGATTGGATGTCTCATGGAAATGAGGAAATCACATGAACATTGTAGCGATGAATGATTTATTTATTCATTTTAAATTTCATTATTATTATTATTATTTAGGTGGTTTTTACTTTTTTATTATGATAGGCCAGTGTAGAGGAGACTGGAAGCAAAGTGGGAGAGACAGAAATCTCTGGATCCGAAAACACTTAAATAATATGTGGTACAAAAAGACATTCGATTACTTGAAAAAAAATAACTTAATACAACATCTCACCTTCAACAGTACCTTTTGCCTCAGTAAAGTGGTATTTTAGCAACACATTTACTCAAATCTTCAAGATTTCACAGGCAGTGTTAAAAATGTGAATTCTAACTGATTTTAATTCAGATCTGTGTATGTCTTTTTTTCTGACCTTTATCTCTAAGGAAATAAGAACATTTATAAAAAAGCTCTCTGCTTTAGAGCAAATATGTGCCGTTAGAGGAAGCAGGATCAATGTCAGTGAGCAGCAGGTGAGAAATGGCATCAGATAAGGGATGTACTACAGAAACCCTGCCGTCTCCTGTACAGAGAAATAAAAAGTCTAACAAATATATACTGTATATGCTACCTACATTTTGGAGACTACCTACATTTTGGTGAGTTTTCTAGAAGACAAAACATACATTTTAGACGCTAAAATGTTCTCTAGAAAAGTCAATTTAGGCACATTAGTTGTTTTAACTGCAGAGCAAGTTCAAGCTCATCCTTACATGCTCTTTCAATAACATCAGATACTGATTGATGCAATACGATTTGTTGATATACTTCAGAGATTTGATTCCGAGATTAAATTATTTCAGCTAGCTGTCATAGCAATCTCGACTGCAAAAAGATTGTAGAAAAGGTCTTGAGTAGAGGAGGTAGAGAAAAACAAAAGGTGTGAGACAATATGTATGCAAATGATCCTGGTCAGAAGTTCCCACAGGGAATGTGGATATATATAAATTATGATTTATGGAAATTCATCAACCAGTTATATACTTTAATTGAGCAAACCTATAGAAAAATGACAGATGCTTTTTAAATAAATATATACATTTGTTTGCATAAAATACGCCTCTCCAATAGAAACAGATTACTGTGGCATAAATTAGAGACACTAAAGAAAAAATGATAAACACATCTAAAGCCAGGATTATGAAGTATAATCCTTCATAATAAATCATTCCACTGGTACACAGGTTTATGAATCAAAATATACTCCACACAGTGTAAAACAATTACTGTATGGATTACCAGTTGACTGCATAATATTTATTTTTTAACAATTTTACAATAAATGTGCTCCTTTTTATGCACACCATTCAGCATGCAATGCAACCGTGCAATATTGTCCCTTCATGGGATCATGTTCTCTCTTGGAACCCATTGGCAAGCTCCATCATTAATCAATACACTCTTCCCTCTGTAACTCTATATTCCTCCAGCAGCAAAGAAAAGTATCCCTTCTTGTGTTTATCCATTTTAATAAACTGCCATTTTAATGGGATTATCTGTGGCGGATTGCCGCACCAGAGCAGATGTCCGGTGCGTGTCATTCCCATGGCACTGACTGAATAAATCTGGACTGCCGTTTCTCTGAATCCTTGGAGAGAATCGGATTTTCAGGCACAGTGTTTACTTTCATCTCTGATAACTGTGCCTATTTTACTAAACAGCTTTCATTAACAGCTATCATGACTGATGATTATTAAATAGATTATTCAGAGAAAATGCCTTATATAGACCAATTTCTCAGCTATAAAATTCATAAAGAAATATGTTAGCGTGCATAGAGTACAACAAGGAACTGAATATTCTATACAGAGTAATGATTTCACTCAACTAAATGTGGGTGTGCATTAGTAAAAGCAGCAGCACAAGTGGATATGCTGGACAGTAATATTGTTTGGACAGAGTCAGCACTGAATGTGTAGCAAGGGGAAACAGACAGGGGAAATATTGGGGCTTATCTTTCTCTGATTAAATTTAATAACAGCCTTCAAAGAGGGTTATTTTTTCCCATTTTCAATCTGAACACGACACTGAGTATTATTTAATTCTCCTTGTTTCGCTGCACAGGTAATGTCCTCTAATCCCGCGGTGCACAGATCAGCAAGAGCCAGAGAGTTTCCCTTAAAACCTGTGATAAATTAATGATCAAGCCATAACAGCATTAGACAATAAACAAATCAAATTACTTTGTCAAAAAAACTACAGGGCCAGTTCCTGACTGTCCCGTGTCACTATAATACTGAAGCAGCGGTCACCTTTCTCTCGTCTCTGTAAAGAGTAGTGTATTGAAAGTGAATCATCACTCATCATGAAGGTTCATTCTACAAAACTTGTGCATGAGAGCGGCTACTACATGCACTTTGTAAACATTATGTTGCTTCAGTAAGTTATACAGCAAAGGTATGATTTTGGATTTTGCAATTGATTTTGGATCATGTCAAAATCTCAAAAGTTGGTTTTACTTCATTTATATACTTTATATATATATATACATATATATATATATATATATACATATATATATATATATGTACAACGGGGCTAAAGGCCCCCCTTAAGAAAAAAAATGTGCTATTCACTGCGCCTAGAATGTATGATAACAGAGTTTGTGTAAAAAAAATAATTCAAGTTGTATATTTTGTTTAAAATCTTATAAATGTATGAGGTGGCAAGGGAGGCCTTTTACCCCACAGGAAAGGCCCACCAGCAATGGGTAAAAGGCACATGGTATTGATACAAATACTTCAGATAAAATAATGTTTTTTTTAAATAATGTCTAAGTTAATACTTGTTCAAAACAACCACTTTAGCAAAGTTTGTACTATTTTCTGCTTATTTTGAAAAATAAAAGAATACATTTTTGTTCAATAAATATACTGTCCTTAAAATATGTTAATGTAAAAAATATATTTTAAAATACAGAAACAAAATAATTGTAATAAGTAAAGATTCTGAAAGTATTGAAGGAGATCCAATAATAATTGAATATATGTTTACAGTAGTAATAACAAATTATATTTTATTATATGATATGATTAATATCATGTCTTTAAATATGATGGTTTCATTCTAAACACGGTGATTATCTCTAATATGGACACCCAACATAATATATGATTTACAATCTGAATCTAACCATGTCATGTCAACAATTGATAAAGTCAGCAATCTATTAATTATCATGTTAATTACTGTGTGCCTTTAGCCCCAACAGCAGGGCCGCTTTTTTTACCCCAAATACCATACTTTTACATATTCTTTTGTTATTTAAAAACTGTTGCTTTAATTATCTTAAACAAAACTGAAAATCATAAAGACCTTTGTCTCAATATATATGCATTCATTTTAGCGATTCTCATTTGCTACTTAACTCTACAACATTTAAAAAACATAAAATATTAGATCAAACACAGGATCAACATTGTGCTGCTGCGCACGATCGCGTCAAATATCAGATAAATATGCAGGTGCATCTTGAAAAGTGAATGTTTTGGAAAATGCTATGCCATGTTTTTGTGCCTTCTAGTGGTTTAGATGAAAATAACATCAAAGGTCAAACTTTGAAGATAAAAATATAACATAATATCACATAAAACGCTCAACTGTTTAACATTGATAATAATATGGAATATTTCTTGAGAGCCAAATCAGCATATTTAAATGTTTTCTGAAGGATCTTGTGGCACTGAAGACTGAAGAAGTGGTTGCTCAAAAAGTCAGCTTTGCCATCACAAGAATTTATTATAATTTCAAATGTATTAAAATCGAAAACTGATCTGTAATAAAATTTCTAAACATTACTGTTTTCTATTATCATTTTTGATTAAATAAATGCAGCCTTGGCGGGCATATTCATCTTTTTTTATCAAATGTTAAAATAAATATAAAACACCATATGGCTTTGAAACAACATTAGTGTGGGTAAATAATGCATTTCCATTTTTGGGTGAACTATTTCTAAAAAAAAAAAAACTATTACATAACCATTCTATTTACATTTCTACTTCAGGTATTGAAAGCTCATTATATTTAATTCAAACATAGCTCTCTGTTGTGAGAGAATAATCTCACAGTCCCACTGGCAACAGAATTAGAAACCCTTAAATGGCTGGTCCCCTCATCTCACAAAGCACAGTCAGGTCAAGCACTACAGCAGTTTGTGAAGGTCTACATGAAGTGCATGCCCCAAATGAGTTCATTAGACAAAGCACAACAAAAACAGCAATGCAGCAAAGTGCAGCAGACGGTGACAGGAAACACACGGCCCACGCGTTTGTTCTGACAATACGACATGTTTCCTCTGTTGCCACTCAAGCTACACAATTAAACCAGCCACGCAGCGAGCATGTGCTAATTCAAGCTCTAAAGCTCTAACCCAGAAACCAAAGCGCATAGCCCTAGGAACATCAAGTAATGAGATAGCTTCCTTTCCCCCTGCTATTCTTGACAGGACGGTACGGATGGCAGGAGAAGGGTGTAAAGAATGAGGAGGCTGGGAAATCAGATTCCGCTCTCTCTTCTCCTTTTCCCTCACTTTCTCGCTCATCTTGTTCTGAAGGCGCTGGCCCGCCATTTTCTATCCAATTTTAATTAAGTGGGTCTCACTACGATGCTGGTGAAAATTGCCTTTTGGTCTCTGCATGTGAACGTGTGTGTGCGAAAGTGTGCCCGGAGCCCTTGAGGCCTTTTAATCTCTAAATGTGTGTGTGTGTGAGATGCTGTGATTTATGGAGCACATGCTCGTGGCATCATCAAGAAACACAAACGCTCACATCACAAGACACCTGACAGCACACTCTGAACTAATTCAATACACACAATGTGCATCAGCGAGGCTTGTCACTCTAGATTTGGGAAACAATAATTGGTTCTTATGCAGAACCAGGTCTACTTTAAGAAAAAAAAGATAGAAATAAAAAATTAAAATACAACAATCGACTACTTATTCAGCAGAGCAGTGCAGCAACTTTGCAACTGAATCTGAGACTGTGTGGCCTGTATAGTCCAATTTTACAAAGAAATGACTCAGTGAATGGATTCTGATTTGTGAATCAAACACAGTTTTGTCAGTGGTTTTTAATAAAAATAAATAAATATAATAATTGCATATTATAATTTTTCCATTGCATTTACAGTATGCCACCTTTAAAAAGATTGAACAGCCTTTAAAAAGACTTTGGAAAAACTCATTAATTTTATATTATTCATTCATTCATTAATTCTATAGAGCTGTTTAATTGCTGAATAGTTTATAATGGGTACATTTTGCAACACAAGCTGAATTAAATCAGCATTTAACTGACTTTTGTTAAAGTTGGATTTGTACTTAAATAATTGATTTAAAAAATGGATTTGCCTTATATTTGATGTTTGCATCAATGATTCTATTACTTCCCTGTTTAATACTGTGAAGCTGGTTTGAAACTTTTTTGTAGAAAGCACTATAAAAAAAGTTAACTGACTTGAATAAAAGAATCATTAATCTAACGGCAATAATTATTTGCAATGCTTATACCTACTTTTCATAGCACTCAAAATTTCAGCAATCCAGACCAATGAAAGTAAATTACAAGTATAATATTATATAAATAACTATTCCCAATACCACAGCAAAATCCAATATGCTACTGAACAGAACACATTGCTTATTTATAAGTTGTACATTTCATTTGAAACATTTTCTATTAATTTAATTAGGGATGCACCTTTAAAAAAAACACAGAGACGCAGACGTACAGTCGTACAGAAGATGTGGCCATCTTGCTAGTGATACTGTTTAAAAATTGATGCCATCATTTTCTCTCATTAATCATGACAGGGTTACTGATTGGTCTGCAAACAGCTGCCGTGTGTGGGTGTGTGAAGAGGGAGGATCTATAGGCCAAATGTACATCATTCAACAGGAATAATGTGTCAGACATCAATGCTGTGGGTCACTGTGAAGAAAGGGTGACACTAACTGAGAGAGCAAGAGACATGGCAAAGTAGAGGATAAGAAAAACCTGTTGCATAGATACAAATATGGGAAACTCCTGTTTACTCTGATACTGAAGCCTGATTTGTTCACGTTCGTGTACCTGCACAAACAAATGGCACTTCAACCCACAAAAAGGGGAGGACACAACCACTATATGGTTGGCTCAGAGCGCCATTCATCAGATTTTTTCTCCTACAGTAATGAAAACATCTCCTCGCTGGACTCTGAAGCAAGAGGTCAAAGCGAGAAACAGATACAGAAGCTGACGCTCGCTCTGGAATTCAGCAGCTTGCCGTAGATCAGTTGCCGGCAGCGCAAGTTTACCTGACGCCTTCCCCTACGGGCATCGGGCAATCTAAAAGAGCAAATACTAAAAGAGCACATTTCCAGGCAAATTTCTGAGTGATGTCACGCCTTCACTCTCCCAGCAGCCCCTCAATTCACCGGTGTGTTTCACTTCTTCATCGACGTTAGTGGCATAGTTTCCTTCGGCGGATCTGAAGAGGATGTCACTGCTGATGACTCCATTTCAATAACGGCTTCTGACGCTGAAGACAGAGGCTGCCAGGTCTGCTCAGGTCTGCTCAGGGCCACTTAAAGTCGAATACACCTAATGCTGTCTGCTGGACAAAGTGTGCTCCTTTTGCATGTATATGATTTTATTTTTACATGTATATGATTTTATAGTTTCTGGAAGCATTCCTGGAACCATTTAGTAATGTCAATGACAGAATCATGCCGATGAGTGACACAGTGTTGTCTGAGTGCCCGAAGACCACGGGCATACAACAAAGGTCTTCAGCCTTGTCCCTTACGCAGGCACGCAGATGGCACTAGGGATGGGGGGGACATGGACCCCCAGATTCATAGTGACCCGATCCGTCCCCCTCACTGTCTCTACAAAAGGCGACATTGGTAAACAGATAATTAATCAAGGGTTTCCGTTATGCACAATAGCCTAAGTAGTGGCAGCCCGGCCCGCTGCTCCTTAAACGTTCGAGTTTTGAAAAACGCTTTTGACCGCAGTTTCTGACCGAGTCCCAAAACACACTTGTAGCCAATCAGCAGTAAGGAGGCGTGTCTTGTACTGATATAGAGAAGAGAGCGCTCAATTTGAGTGCAAAGAACGGATATTAGCAGTTCAAATATATAAAGAGAGATATCGCAGATAAAAAGAGGAAAATATCAGAGAAACAAAATATTAAAAAGAAGGGTTACGATCAGGCAAGAGGTAGGACCCGCGTTAATATCGGAGCAGCTTTCCAGCAGTGGAGAGAACTCAAGGAGCAGGAAGGGCTTGATTCGGATGCCGTGGTTGCATTGTTTCTACTTGATAGGTGAGTAACGTTGATTTTTCTTTGTTTCACACAACTTATCTGTGTTGGTTTTTGCTTGAATATGCTTGTGTCATCTTCGCTTGTTTCCGCAATCGGTGTTACCATGGTTGTGTACGTACATGTGGTTTCGTAGATTTCAAAATCGTGATACTGTATATGAATTGCGAGCATCAGGGAGCCGCTATTATGCCTGGCATTGAAATTGCTTTTGAATGCACGATTGCTTTTTAGTTTCACTTTCGAGATTCGTGATCGCAGGTACTCTGTTTATACTATGAAGCTGTACTTACCACACATTTTACAAGATTAGATTGTCAGTGGTGCTCAGGATCTGAAAATCATTCGCCATCGTCCTCAGTCATCTCTCTGAACTCTGTTCATGTGGCAAGTAAAATTTTATGTACTGTAATGTAACAAGCAACCATTAGCAATCTTTATTTGTTTTCCTTGCCATTCTGAAGATGGATTCACGCTTCGGGCATAAGGGAACAATCATTGCATATGCTGCCATGCTATAGGCCTGCACGTGAGTCAATGCCTGTCACTGACAGTCAAAAGATTCTGACGAATGGCGATCTGAGCCGACTTGTATAGTGGTCCGTCCCTCCCCTTTTGGTGGGTTGAATCGCCATTTGTTCATGCAGGTACATAAACGTGAACAAATCAGGCTTCAGTATCATAGGAATCCATAAGCATATCTACTCAGCGCTCCTTCCCTTCTCTCAGAGAACCGAGGTTACGTTAGTAAATGGAGAATTCTGTGTCGACCCCCAGCTAGTTTTTTCACAGCGGCTATAACTCTACCTTTGTGTGAAGGTTTGCTCACCACTGCCACCAGTGTGAAAGTCAACACAAGACATACAAACACCATTCAACACTATTAACGTCCACACCTAGCAGTTGTAACCGACGCTAATAGATTCGACACCATGCCTTGGGTGAAACTGTGCTGTGATTGCAGACATGAAAACTAGACCCCTTAAAATAACACTGTGACTCGCACTAAAGTGTTGATGGCTCTCTGATTTGCACAGTGGGTAATCTTGTTCATCAAAAATAACCTGCGCTGTGCCCCCCCAAAAAACATGATCAACTCTGCTGCTACATGTAATGACCGATTTGATGTACAAAGGGGCAAAAAAGCATAACAAACAAAACGTGTATCTTGTGCTGTCTATATGAATACATCACTTATTTTTCAAGCACCTCAGTTTGTATGTATACATTATGATAATATAAAATCATAAAAACGCTGTCCATACGCTCAATTTGAATAAACTCAGAATTCCAGGTGTGAATTATACTTTTACCTGAGCTCATATACTACAGAAAACACAAAGCCATTTGTTCATCCAGTTAAAAAGCAGATCTAGGCAACTATGGTGGCAAAGAAGGTCCAGTCAGATGCCTCATGGTTGACAATCCTCACTGTTAATACAAAGATTTCAGGTTTGATTCTTGGTATCCTTGATTTAATTTCAGAAATGGGAGGATTTTCTACAGATTATAAATTATGCACAAAAATATCATAAGCAGCCTAATCAATACCACAATATGAAAGCAGTCATTGTACTTCCTTTAGGAACTTTTAGAGGCCACCAGTATTGGACATTGGACTTTTTTTTTTTTGGAGGGCTCTTTAATGCATGAAGTGGACTTTTCCCTGTCCGCCGCCTTTCACATCTAAGCCAAAGTCATTTTTAAGTAATTAGAAAAGCTGCAAACATGTTTGCTTGGCTAACTAGAAATCATCGTCTTGCTAATAGTGCTAACAAGCCAATGGCTTCACTCGATAAGCTGCTGCCAAACAGTTGGAAGGCCCCAAAAAACACAACGTTTAATGTAGTGAATTCAGTAGAATTACCATTGGGCTAATATTGCTGTAGAGACAGAGCCCGGGTGGCTCTGAGCTAGCTTGGCTGCTGAGGGGGGTGATTTATTGTTGCTTGCGTGTTTGAGACAGCGAGGAAGGGAAGTAATCAGCATGGAGCTGCAGTTTAATGCTGTTTCAGGGTCACGGTGCACTTTGCACTCGACTCTTGCATAAAATATGCTCTTGTTCCTCCCTCACATACTGTCTGTTAACACTAAAATGTGTTGCAAGTTGCAAAGTAAAGACCCTTGGCAAAGATCAAGATAGTCATGGGGTGGTAACCATGGCACTGGAGTGCAGGTGCCTGAATGAAATTGCACCAAAAGGTTATGATGGGTGGCATAATCCCTTTTCAAGAAAATTAGTTTGTTTAGAAAGTTTGTAGGTCCCTGGATCAATGTCAAGGCTGGATGAAAAACTCCAATACCATCACCAAAATTGTACACAACTGTCTTATACAGTTAATAATATACCGTATTTGGTAACTACCATTATTATCCCCGTCTAAAATCCAATCACAAGAGACCAAGGACTGCCCTTTTCCTTTTGAGTGACGGCATTAAATGGAAATTATCTTATTAGCAACACTCTAATGTGTTCCCAAGATCCCCGATGGTGAATTTGAATTGACTGATGGCATCAATATTTAATTTATTTAAATGTGACACCACGTCACCTTTCACATGCACGTCTCTTATATGTCGGTTTGCAGATGCTGGATATGAGCAGGTGATTCTTGCACAAAAGTAATTGCACTAATTGCACCAAACTAGACTGTACAGCTTGATCAGTCTAGCTTAATTATATGTTGACCTGCATCTCTCAGTTTTAAGATGTGTTCAGCATTAATACCAGACCCAATATGACTGATACGTTAAACATGTTATGCCTATAGTACTTCAAATTGAAATTGCTTCCTAAGTGGAATGATCAATACTTTATTTTATATAGTTTATTCACTTCACTTCATTGGTCTGTTTTCACAGTGTTCCAGACCAAACTATTGTGAGCATTCCCAGGTTTTCTTTATCCATGCCCTTTCATATACAGCATCAAAACCTCACATGATTTGCCTAAAGGAAATGTCTTTTGACATCCCCCACATTATCCTCACAAGCACAGACACAAACACATAGTTGAGTTCATTTCAACTCCTCTCTGGGCATCAGGTAAACTGCACTTGGCAGTGTTAAGACAACACGTGGTTGAGAGAGAGACACTGTGAGTGAGGTTTTATTTATTTGCCAAATAGTTGTTCCCTATCGATACTACACTTCGTACTGCGTCTTATTTAAGACTCTAGGGGAAACTCCTTTTTCTCCGATACTGAAGCCTTTTTTTTATAACGCAGTGTAACTGCACGGCCATTGGTTTATGCAGTACGCTGAAAATTAACCAATGGCTCAGCAGCGGAGCTGCTCAGCCTATGGCTGGAAAGCCTGCCCGAATGGGCGGGGCATCTGGCTATATAATGTGGGCATTCGCCAAGACTCATCAGATTTATTTTCTTTCAGCGACGACTAGAAGATCTTCACTCTATGAGACTCGAAGCCTTCACCATTGAACAAGCCATCACAGCGGATCCAGACCTCACTCTGCTCGGCTGACTCGCCACTTCTCAGCAGCCCGCAGCGCCTACAGCAGCTGGTCCATGGATTCCCTGCCATTATCCGGCGTCTCTCTCTTCAGAGAACTCCTCTATAAGAGCAAATTTCTTCGGCGTTGTTGCAAATGCTGCACAGTTTTTGTCACTCCTGCAGGGCTCCCCTGCACGCCGCTGACAAACACGGCGAGTGTATTTCATACTTGGGCACCACTGTGGTGACGTGAGTCTCTCCTCTCTGCGCTCACGGCTAGCTTTCTTTTCAGAGAGCAACACTGCACCTCGCGCCCTCCCATTTTTTTCCTCCCAGGGACCTGTGAGGAAAAAGCAACAGGGCAGAGGATCTCAGCGCGGATGAAAAAGGATATGACAGCCCGCTTCACCTGGATGAGTCAGTGGCCGTGCATCTCTGCCCACCCACGGCCATTGGCTGGAAGGCAAAAGCCGCCCACAGCAGATCCATGGCCAGTTTAGTGGTGCTCAAGCGCCATCTGTGGTTAAACCTGACGGAGATGAAGGATGCAGATAAGTCCATTTCCTGCAGTAGAGGGCTTCACTGAACGCTTCTCAGCCGCACAGAAGTCGTCCCAGGCAATGCAACACTTCCTGCCTAAGCGATCCAGCCCCAGTCACCCCAAGATGGTGCTGACTAAGCAGCCAGTTAAAGCTGCGCCACCAGCTGTTCAGCCAGCCAACAGGAAGAGGAAAGGGCTAAGTCCTGCTGCAGCCGGACCACCCCTCAAAACGCCTCTGCTATGCCTCCTAGCACCCCATTCAGTTCCGGGTGCAGACGGCAGAGTGTTTGTGAAAAATACTGTTGTGAACATTGGGTCCTTTCACATAGCGCCTACACAGCCAATCACTGTTATAGTGAGAAAAATAAAACACAAAAATTTTCAAAAAGAGAGCACTTTTTTTCTTCCCCTTATCACAAGCCTCAGGCCCCCGCTAGGCGGCCTGCCGCTCGAAACAATTCAACCCTTCGCCACACAGGCCGAGGCCTGGCAGGCCATCCCAAGACTGTCAAACTGGTTTCTGGGGATAATAAAATGAGGTTATACACTTAAATTTGCTCAAAGACCCCCGTGATTTGGCGGCGTGGTCTCCATATTCAGCGCAGCAACGCTCACGTCCTGTGCGCAGAAGTGATGAGTTTGCTGGTGAAAGGAGCCGTGGAAACGGTTTTCCCAGCTCAGAGCAAGTCAGGCTTCTACAGTCGTTACTTTCTCGTCCCCATGAAGGATGATGGTCTAAGATCCATTCTCGATCTCAGACATCTTATTCGCGCCCTTATGATGCGGCCGTTCAGGATGATTACATCGAAGCAGATCCTCTTGCAAATATGCCCAGGGGACTGGTTAATTTCACTGAATCTGAAAGACGCTTAATTTCACATCCAGATAGCCCCCCACCACAGGCGGTTCTTGAGATTCGCCTTCGAGGGAGTGGCTTATCAATACACGGTCTTCCCCTTTGGGCTGTCCCTGGCTCCCCGCACTTTTACGAAGTGCATGGATGCGGCTCTTTCCCCGCTGAGACAGATGGGAATCCGTATCCTGCATTACCTCGATGACTGGCTCATTTTGGCCCAGTCGGAGGACGAGCTTCTACATCAGAGATCCGTTCTCTTCAGCCACTTAAAGTGCCTAAGACTCAGGGTCCATTTTTCCAAGGGCGCGCTGTCCCCCAGCCAACGAATTTCGTTCCTGGGAAGAGTTATCGACTCTGATCGTAGTCAAAGTATGGCTTTGATCGTAGTCAAGCCAGAATGTGCACTGGCCATTCAGCAGCTCACGGCTTCATTCAAACTCGGAGTCCCTCGCCCCCTCAAAGCGTTTCAAAGGATGCTGGGCCTCATGGCCTCAACGTCTTCGGTACTTCAGTTGGGCCTGCTTCACATGCGGCCCCTTCAGTACCGGCTGAAACCTCGAGATCCTCCACACGCTTGGTGTCACGGACACCTCCGTATCAGGGTGAGCCAGGCCTGTGTTGCAGCTCTGGCCCTTTGGAAAAAACTTCAGTGGATGGGCATGGTCTACAGAAGGAAGGTGGTCTCGACAGGCGCCTCTAACTTAGGTTGGGGGCGCTGTGTGACGGAAAACCGGCTTTCGGCCTCTGATCGAAAAAGGAAGGTCACCTTCACATCAACTGCCTGGAAATGCTGGCTGTATGTTTTGGCCTTCACACTTTTCTGTCAGATCTGAGGGGGTATCACATCTTAGTCCGTTCGGACAGTATAACAGTGGTGTCTTATATACATCGCCAGGGTGGTCTTCTTTATTATAGCAGAGCGCCTCTTGATGTGTCTTCTCCACCTGGTGTAATACCCGTGGCACAGACCCAGTTTTATGTGTTCCTGTGTGGCTCAGTGGTAGAGCATTGCGTCAGTTGCGCAAAAGGTTGTGGGTTTGATTCCCAGGGAACACATGTACTAATGAAAATGTATAACCTGAATGCAATTGTAAGTCGCTTTGGACAAAAGTGTCTGGTAAATGTAATGTGACATATCGTGAATTTTGTCCTTCCTGCAAGTCCTGTTGGAAAAGGTTCACTCCCCTTCTATGCTCAAGGTCTATGTAGCAGCTATAGCAGCCTAACATGTTCCTATAGACGGCCAATCAGTGGGCACGAAAAACCTGGTTGTTCGTTTCTTGAAGGGGCCTAGGAGGCTCAATCTTCCCCGCCTTATCACCGTCCCGACATGGGATCTGCCCACAGTGTTGAGGGCTCTGAAGCTACAGTCTGTTGACCTTCATCCCCTGACGCTAAAGGCCGCTCTGCTACTAGCACTAGCATCGTTAAAATATATGGGAGATCTGCGGGCGCTATCAGTCAGCCCCTCTTGCCTAAAATTGGCCCCGGACAATTCTAAGATCGTCCTGAAATCAAGGCATGGCTACATACCTAAAGTGCTCTTGACTCCATTCAGAGCGTAGGTGCTAACTTTCTTGGATCAAGACCAGGGGTTGAATCTGCTCTGCCCTCTCAGGGCATTGATAATTTATTTTGAGCGTTCCGCCCCTTTTAGGCAGTCGGAGCAGCCATGTGAATGCTTTGGCGGCCGCACCAAAGGGCCTCCGGTCACAAAGCAGAGACTATCCAGATGGATAATTGACGCTATTAATCTAGCATACTCTTCTTTGGGCAAATAATGCCCCATGGGAGTAAGAGCCCACTCGACTAGAGGCATCTCCTCGTCCTGGGCATGGTCTAGCGGTGTGTCCATTGCAAATATATGTGTGGCGGCCGGCTGGGTCTCGCCGTCCACATTTGCCAGGTTTTATAATCTGGAAGTTCCGGTCCTTTCTGCATAAAGGACTCACTCTTGTCATATGACAAACTAGTAGGGGCGTTTGCCTTCTTCTTGTATGCTCTTGGCCCTCGATAGAGCTCTGAGGCTGTACAGACTTATTTGGGACGATTACTCAAATCCCTATCACCTTCTGCAGGGCTTCCCTGTACAATACTTGGCCCCTCTAGGCCCCTCCTGGTGCCTAAGGCAAGTTCAAGTGTTGGTCATTCCCCTAGCATAGACACGGCGGGATTATACTGGTTCCCCTAGCGCAGCGTTTCTCAAACTGTGGGGCGCGCCCCATTGGTGGGGAATAGAGACGTGACAGGAGGGGCGCGCCAAACGGGAGGAAATTTTCCTTTTTATGCCTTATATGGTAACGTGAGATCAAATCTTCTGGAATCTGGAGCAAGACCACGCACTAGACTAGAGAGTGACTGCGCGGTGTGTGTGTGTGTGTGTGTGTGTGTGTGTTCAACACGTCATCTCAGTTTCATTTTTGTATTCATGGTTACAAATGAAATGTTTAACCTTTTGAGCAGTATCCGGTTTGGTCCCATTTATGGGATTTTTATTTCTGTGCTCCTGAGAGTACGGTCCCAGATATGGGATTTAGAATGTTCAGTGACGTGACATAACTGCCAGATTCAAATTGTGCTTTCGCGCGTTGGTTGGCGCTGAGCCAGAGAGGGACGCGCTCAGCGCTGTCATATATCACAACTATGCATTGTTTTCAACCTAATAATGTTTATTTTAGGTTTCAGCTATTTAAATACACATAAGCACTAGTAAAACAATACATTTGGAGTTTGTAAAATACACACTGATGTCTGTGGAAGCAGCACTAACAATCTATTCAAATATAATTTGACGACGTGTGTTATTCACATCAGACAAACATAGTGGAAGTAACTATAAAGTTTACTCTATTCTTCTCGGAGTTCACCGGCCACTTTCTTGCATGTATTTCGGGAGAAACTGATGACAGACAGGTCTCTCGCAAAGAAACATGGTGGCGCCCATCTCACGTTATAGATCAAGATTATTTATAAAGGTTTTTAAATGACCAAACACACTCACTTACACATTTTTGAGAATCGGAATATCAGATAGTTGATGACATGGTAAGCAAGTTTGTGAATATTTTGAAATAAAAAAGGAAAAAGGAAATTAAGCCGATCTGTCATACAGTGTTATTGTGGCTGCGGTTTGTCACGTGACAAATATGACGCATCGCCATGGAAACGTTAAGCGGGAATGTTATAAAATAACAGTCGCCTTGAAAAAAACTATTTTGATATAATTTTTGAATTTCAAGCAAGTTATTATGACACAGCTGCACTTTTTATTTCTTTATTTTATTTTTTATTTTATGTATATAGTTTGTATTTTAGATACAACTTGTTACTCTGATACTACTTGTTAGTTCAATAAATTGGAACATGTTAAGCTTGTTGCGCATTTCATTAGCATTGTGTTGGGTTGATATGTAGATTGCCTACAGCACAATCACTACCATTTTTTAAAGAATGTAGGTGGAAAGTATATGATCATAGACCACAAGATCAAATGTCTCTGTTGGATGCCATGAATGCTGCATCCATCATTGCAGGGGATGGTGCGGCATTCAAGGAGATGTTTTCCCCGGTGCAAAAAATAACTGTACTGTATAAATACAAATGTTCATATACTTTTTCCGATGTACTATTGACTCTTCTCAACAAATATCAGATTTTTAAAATAAAACCCTCATTTCCATGGTTGACTGTCAAACCATTTTGACCAGTGTGGCTCACACGATGACAAAAATACTTAATTTTTTGTTGGCCTTGGCCAAATTACTGACATGCAATAAAGTTCTGAAGTTCCAGCAAACAGTTGTGACATTTGCACTCACAGTTTAGAGAATGTTAAGACTGTTTCGAAAAATGTGCCAAAGCAAGTGAGAAAAACTGTGCAAGACAGACAAAATGACAGATAGACAGAACATCATATAGATAGAATGAGAGAAGGGCAAACAGATAAAATGACAGATAGACAAACAGAACAACAGATTGATATAATGACAGACAGATAGAATAACCAACAAGATGATAGATAGATAGATAGATAGATAGATAGATAGATAGATAGATAGATAGATAGATAGATAGATAGATAGATAGATAGATAGATAGATAGATAGATAGATAGATAGAAAAGAAAAGATGGACAAATATAATGACAGATTGATAGAATGACAGATAGATAAATCGACAGAATAACAGATAGATAGACAGATATCTCTAATTTACAATGTACAGAATGTGGAGTGAGCAGAAATTGTTGCAGATTCCTGGAAGTCACATCTCAGCCATATTTGATGCCAGGCACAGCGGTATATTGCCTGGCAGGCTCAAAGTCACTGGGCAGAGGTTTGGAGCATAAGCAGCACTACAAGGGCAGGGCTCCTCAGGAGCACAGACACATGCCAAGAAAGATGCCAAATCTGCAATTTTTGAAGGAGTCACTGTGACACCCCATCTGCACAAGCTGTATGTTTACATCAGATTATTACCAAGTCATCACTGTTGTTCAAAACAAAACATGTAATCATCCAAACTTAAAATGCTGCAGTCACTCGCTATTCCTAAAAAGCTGTATTTACCAAAGCAGCATTTATTCAGCATTCAAAGTAACATTTACTTGCTGACTTATTTACCTCACACAACTTCAACCAAAACACTCAATGCTTTCCAATACCTCTTCTGCACAAGCAACAACAGCAGGATGGTGTGGAAAGCAGTGTTGTTGCTGAAAGCCATATCTGGGATTGGGGATTTCCTCAGCTCAACAGAGAGACATCAGTGATGAACACTCCATCTTTAGCAGCCGCTTGTCAGTATTCAAGGGTTCAGAATCAGTCCAGAAGACATGACACCTATAGAATGTAAGCTACGCGCGTGAGATGATTAGGAATACAGTGAACATCTGAATGAACCTGTTCTCCGTGGGGTTATCATTTTTCTATCTAATAATCCTGCTGAAAAGACCATCATGAATTTCTATGCTTGCCAAGCCTGCCAAGATGTCCACAAGCAGAATGCAACTGCTTACGCTAGTTAAAAAACAGAGGAACAACATAAAAAAAAAACATTAAAAAAAAACAATACAAATCGATGACCAGCCACGCTAGTCTTTTCAGAAGGGAAAAGATTACATGCTTATTTCTAATATATTTACAACAATAAATATATATTTAATGAACACTTCTACATCACACGTCTACGAGTGTGGTATTGTGTTCATACAACAGTTCGATGGCACGACTGTGTATACACATAAGAAACAACAACGGAGTATCTTTAAAAGCCCTCTTTTAAAACAACTTTTTTTAACTACTTCCTTCCTCCACGGATTAAAATCTAAAGTTGACAGCTGAACAGCTGAGCCCAAATCTCCGTTACTAATTCTAAAACGTCACTTTAGAACTAGTAACGAAGGAACATTGATACGTTAAAAGCTTATTATAAAATGGATAGTTCTGATTCTGATTGGTTGAGACAATTTTGAGGGCTTATCGCTTTATTCTATAATTAAATTAAATGCTGTCTATCATGTGGAGTAGAGTATTATGAGAGATGCTGATGTACAGTATTGAATTTACATAAACATGATGAGATTTTGCTAAAGCTTGCTCTAGAACAAATAATAGATAAATAAATAATAGTTATATTAAATTATATATATATTTAATTATGTATATAAACTGTAACAACTATTTACAATTACAATTAATTTAAATGTTACAATGCTTAATTATTTATGTTATTATTTTATTTATTTTATATTTCCACATTCCCCAAATGAAAGAACAGTCAGGGGCTGGTTGTACTACTGCATTACCTAAAATTGTGTGTTTAAGATAACTGACTGTATATAAGCTATAAGAGTTTTCTAGCATTCCCTTAAAAAGCATTAGCTTACAGACATAGTACAACAAGCTTGCATTACTAAGCTATTATCATGTCAAAGTTTGACTTATTTATCTTGCACAGAAAACCTTAGACAGGAATTATGTCATCTGTGCAAGTATAGAGTAAAGCACAGACTGGAATTTGTTGTCTGAGCCTGTGTTTCTTAGTTGTTGTTTTTTATTCCCTTCAGAGGCCCACTAAGTAATAGTGACAGTTATTGTGGCAGGCTGTTATGTTTCATTACTATAAGTTAAGCTGCCAAAAACACTTAAAGGAGACAGCAGTCTCTTTTTTCTCTTTATAACACTGATATCGCAAGGTGAGGTGTCTATTATGCCCCATTACTCTCTTCTAGCAACTGACAACTTCAGGGCATCTTTGTGTTTTTGCAAAGCTGTGACAGAGAATAAAAACTTCCAAAGAGAATATAACACTTTGTTTGGTCAAGGTGGTCTGAGAGAACTGTAATGACTGACTAACATTATAAAGTGTTTATTTAACACATTTCAAGCGCTGTACATTCAAAATGAAAACACATTTTTCCTAATGAATATGATCAAAAATGACAATCTCAAATTGTAATATATTCCTCAAAAAAGCTTGTAATACTCTATGGCTTCAGAGGAATTGAAATATAATCCACAGATGTGTGTGCATACAAATATACACACACAAACAGGATGACATACAGAATTCCACAGAATCACGACGTGAGCGGAGCATAATATTGAGCTAGTGTTGGTTTCGTGACAATCAGTAAATCACACTACAATAAACTGACACATACTGAAGTTTGTGTCCTTGTTCTGCCTGTATGAAACTTAACAAGCAAACATACTCAGCTGCAAAAAAAGCCATGTCTGACTAACAGTATTAAGAAAAGGAGCACAAGGTTTAGTGTAAAAATAAATTCTGAACTCAGTGACCAATGGAGTAAAGAAAGAAGAAATATATTTTTTGAAGGTTTCTGAAGTGTTGCTAGCTACATAAAAGAGCCATAAGCATGTTTTCATTTTATATGTATTATTTTAAAAAAAAATTATAATGTTACGAAATATGTTTTATTTCTTATAAATACTTTTGAACTTTCCATTCATTATAGAATTCTGACATTTTTTATTACAGTTTCCTGATAATTATTAAGCAGCACTATGGTTTTCAATTTTGATAAAAAAGAAGAAAATGTTTCTTGAGCACCACATTAGAATGATTTCTGAAGGATCATGTGATAGGAAAACTGAAGTCTGCTGCTGAAAATTCAGCTTGGTTATCACAGGAATAAATCACATTTTGAAATATACTAAAACAGAAAACTGTTGTTTTAAATTGTAAAAACATTTCATTTTATTACTGTTTCTAATTGATTCCTTGATCAAATAAATGCAGCCTTTGTAAGTAAAAGAGACCCAAACTTTTAAGCAGTACTGTATATATAGAATGTAGAATTAATTAACCAAAAGAATATTACATAAAATCAAGAATGACAATGGTGAAAGATTAAATTTAATTTGATTATTTCTTCCTCGAAAACCCCTTCAATGTGCACAATAATGAAACCTAAAGACGGTCAATACAGCAAGGAGCTCAGACTAGTGGAAATAAATCATGTCCATCGCATGGGGTAAAATTGATTCGGGTACTGCAGGCGTAAGATTCGCTTGAGTAAATGTGTGCAGCTGTATTAGGTAGTCCTACGGTTTCCCAGCACACAATTACTCCATAAGCCAGTGCAGGTGTTGGTTCATTGCCTTAACCATTTGCTGTTTGGCCACTGCTTTAACTTTGCTTCACTCCCTCTGGATACACCTAATGGTACAAAGACATATATTCTATTGAAGAGAAAGAATGAAGGCTACGCACATGTGCAAATGGGAGATCACTATATGCATATTTTCTTGGAAATTAGCTTTCCAATAAATGTAGTGCAAATACAAAATAGAATTGAAATGTTTGCACATCTTTTTGGTCTTCACAATATTATTCACACTATATCTAACGCTACTTGATTAGCATAGTTTATCACGGGTCAGCAGGCCCACGGGCTTTGAATGTGGTAAAACCAGGAAAAAAAGAAAAATACAGATAAGTGTTCATTCAATTAGCCATGCCTCAAGAACATTATAATCAGCTCCCTCATGATTACTGGAGATCATCTTTTTAATCAGGCTTACGCACATTTGCTCACTCTTTTAAATGAAAGCTACATATACAGTGATTCAAAGCAGTAGTATATATACGTACATCACATTTGACCATTTTCCTCTTATACTCACTACACTGCAGAATCGCTAACTAGTTTGACCACTTGTCTGATATAAGGGTGGATATTGACCAACATACTGTATAAAGTAATCAACAGCCCAGAGAAAAAGCAGGTATCTGAAGCTCCAAGACAATACATCAAGCAGACACTTGCTATACATTGCATTTTCAGCAAGACTACAGGAGCCACTGTGTAACTAGAAAAAAAATATTAACATATTGTTTACTATAGAGTAAACAAATCTGTCATCATTTACTCACCTTGTTTTAAAACTATAGGACTTTTGAAACAAAAGGAGAAATTTTGAAATGATGCACTTGGTCACTTTTTTTTCCGTGCTTGTAATGAAAGTAAATGAAAATAATGAAAAAAGAAAGGATTTAGAATGGCACGGGGTGAGTAAATAATGATGGAAATGTACTTTTTTTTTAGTTCCTGAGATCCAAAATAGCCTACAAATATTTAATGCGCATGAATGCTGGCAAGATCACACTTGACTTCTGGTAGTCTTATTTTATGTCAAAAGCCGCAATCATTTTTAGATTATATTGCTGTCCCTAATGAGCACAAATGTTTGTGTCAAAACTCTAATTAGATCATCATCAATACTCTATGCAGAAATCAATCAGTTTTGTTCTTGAAAGAGCCTCTTTGTCTTTATCCAGACACTTAAAAGAATGCAGGAAAATTCAAAAGGACAAAACTATCAAAAGGGTGATATATTATTGCCTGGGAAAACACAGTTTACAGCAAATATTAAATGGATAGTTTGCGTCAATACTTGTTTGGTTGGCAAAATTTTGCAAAATATATTATTTTATGTTCTGCAGTAGAAAGACATAGACATTTTTTTTTCTTTATTTTTAAATATCAAGCTGAGTGGAATAATGCCTGAATGTGATTGGTCAATCGATGCATTCTGATATACAGTATAATCTTAAATATACTGTATATATTATTTTGTAAAATGACCAGTGAATAGCATAATTGACAATTACGCAGTAGCACTGTCCCAGGCAACATTTTTCCTACATGCCAGTTTCATGTGTCATATCATTCAACATTCTTTCTTCACACTATACAATAAATCAAAATCTAAATATAATCTATTTATTAATGTATTTGGTAATGTAATGAGCAGTATATTGTACAGCCAGTTGGTCATTATTGCGAAATAAACTTTGAAGTGCCTGTCGGTATTTCATTAAACCTGATAAGTGAATAAGAACGCCTTCATCGGTGATAGTAAATTTTGCTCTGCTAAGTGTTTGCTCTTGTACCCTCATCAACCAAACCTGCTGAACATGATAGTTTTCATATTGCTATTTTGATTATAAATTATACTCCATTGCACTGTACATGAATGAAAAATGCTTGCATATGAGTATAACTTGCAGGGCATTTTTATAGTAGATTAATGGGTGCACATGAATGTGCTAAATCCATCCAAATTGAGGAGTGACACGCCAGACGCCACCATGAATCAAAGCCACTACAACATTATTGGGTGTTTCAGCTGCCAGCAACACATTCAAGACCATTTAGCTGCTTTTCATGAGCTACTACCAACATCAATCCCTTCCCCTCTGCCAAATAACAAATCACTCATGCTCAAAACTAACATGCTTCATTATCACACCGAGTAAACCATGTGGAACTGAGGAAACTACTCTGAACCACCTTAGTGGTCTTGATCTCGAATATAATTATACAGTGTCAGGAGATTATAAACATTATACCCGCTTAAAAAAGATTGGGACTTCAAAGAGGTTTTATGTAAGTGGTTCCGTTTTGACACTTATAATCAAGACTTTGCAGTAGTATCTTTGAAATGTGTGATCCAGACATCCTTCTTCAAAATGATCTCTCCTCAAATGCCTCCAGGGAGCGCTGTGAATGCTAATCACAACACATTAATGAATTCTAATAGGCCAGAGGTGTCATTTGGGCATTCAATTACCCCCAGAGTATCTCTAATTAAGGCCATGTGAACATCTATTAAAATAGCCATGTTCCCAGCAACACTGGAGTGGAACTTTAATGAAAAACATGACATATGTAACACATAAAGAAAAGCAGAAGTGTGGACAGCTAAAAAAGGGCTCAAAACAAAAAATCTAAACATGTTGAGGATCATATTACCGCTGGTTTTAAACCAAGTTGGTGAAAGAAATATCACCCACAAAACATGACGCCGTGTGGCTATTTCTGAACTGCTGCTAATCATTACCCAATTTGCCTGCGATGACTGTGATAACTTAGTTCACAATTTCCGAACAATAACAGAAAGTCTCTTGTTTTGTTATGCTCAATTATCTCCTATTAATTTGTTTAAAAAGAACGAAAAGTGTAGTAATATTAAGCAGATGGTTTTATAAATGATCATCGAAAGGTAATTGTTACAAATATTGTATTACTGTGATTCTGTTCTACAGCTCTGGTAAAAAAAATTAACCAGTTAATTTACATAAACTAAAAACAATAATAAAATAATTCACAATTAATCATGTATAATCAATAGTTGCAAAGAAAATCTACAAATGAAGAATTTCTGAAGTGTTTTTTTTAACACTAGATTAGGGAACACGTATTCACTATTAAGTAAGACTTTTCCCTCAACAAATGCCTAATTTGTTGCTTATTAATAGTTAGGAATGTAGTTATTAAATTTAGATATGGAAATAGATTAAGAGATAAAAAATATGGTCATGCAGAATATGCGCTTTATATGTAATAATGATAATAATTATAATTTATTACATTTATATAGCGCTTTTCTGGGTACTCAAAGTGCTTTACATAGAAAGGGCGAATCTCCTCAACCACCACCAGTGTGCAGCATCCACCCGGATGATGCGACGGCAGCCATATTGTGCCAGAACGCCCACCACACACCAGCTTATTGGTGGAGAGGAGACAGTGATGAAGCCAATCAGTGTATGGGGATTATTAGGAGGCCATGATGGTCAGAGGCCAATGGGGAAATTTGGCCAGGATGCCGGGGTTACACCCCTACTCTTTTTCGAAGGACATCCTGGGATTTTTAATGACCACAGAGAGTCAGGACCTCGGTTTAACATCTCATCGGAAGGACGGTGCTTTTTACAGTATAGTGTCCCCTCACTATACTGGGGCATTAGGACCCACACAGACTGCAGGGTGAGCACCCCCTGCTGGCCTCACTAACACCTCTTTCTAATAAACTAATAAGTACTAATAAACAGCCAATATAAATATCAATTTGGTTACAATATTATTATTAAATATGCTTGCCATTAAGTTTCTTTTCCAAATGTTTTGTATATGTCTCCTTTTTAAAGCAACAACATGGGGAGTTAATTCGGTAACACGTTAGAATAGGGAACACATATTAACTAGTAAGGGTTTTTCCTCAATAAAGTACTAATTTGTCACTTAATAATTAGTAAGTTAACCAAATGAATAGCTAGTAAGTTAGTTGTTAAGGTTTAGGTATTGGGTCAGATTAAGAGATCTAGAACGTGGTCATGCTGAATAAGGCATTTTGTGCTTTATAAGTACTAATAAACAGCCAGTATGCTACTAATATGCATGCTAATAAGCAACTAGTCAATATTGAGAATTGAACCGTACAATAAAGTGTTACCATTAATTCCTTATAACACTTAAATTAACTACATTTAGACTAGAAATGAACGCAATGTAAAATGTTTACACATTTATTATACTTATTATGTAACTTACATACAAATCAGTAAATTGCTTTATCATATTATGTTTTATATAATTAATTAACTAAATTATATTTGAATTAAATTGGCAGTCCTGGTGTCATGTGCATTCATGTATACTGCTTACGGACATCGTGGATGGAATCACCAGTTTCGTAATGTGTATCCCAGAAGCTCAGGCGGATACACACCCTACAATTTCCCATACTGCTCCACTCCCCCCTCCCTGTAATGATAGTGGTGTAGCACTGAGAGTGATGGCTCAATAACAGACCTACAGAGAACGGTACTCTGAGGTGAATCACTCTCACATGAAACAGTCTTAAGTATTATCTCAAGCATCTGACAGCACATGGCTCCCGAGCAGCAGTTATTTTGAGTGCAGTGGAGGTTATTCTGGTGAATACAGTGATAAACTGGCCAAGAATATGCTTTGCTGTAGCTTAAACTGTGAGGACGTGAAAACTAAATGGTAATAGTGTTTAGAGCAATAAAGAGAGAGAAAGCAAAAGCGTATTATGCCAATACGTCTTAAAAAATCAGGCATATCAAACTACGACAGAGAACTTTAAAAAATGTCATGGCTGCTGGCTGCTTGTATTAAAAAATATTAAACTTGACTAACTTAGCTGAGCTTTGGTATTCAAATAGCATCCAATGTGATCAGATTGATATTTCCTATACTGTATATTTCTTAAACATGCGCTCTTTCATAAAGGATTTTAGCAGCATGACTTAAACAAGTACACATGCTGCAACAGCTCATAGCACAAGCTGCAAAAGGAATAAAACACTTTGTTCTGATAATCAATATGTCCCCTTTCCAGGTGTTACAAATGAATGGAAACATGAAAGCGAGCAAGAGGCAGAGAAACAGAAAAGGAGACACAGAGAGAGAGAGTGTGTGAGGAAATTATAGAGTTTCAGTGAAGGAAGTTTTCCAACAACCAGCTGCTTCCCTTCCTCTAGTGTTAAAGTCCATTGGGTCTATCTCTGGGAATACTGGGTGTGTTATTATTTTGTAATATTAGGCCTTTCAGAACAGATGTTCTGGAGTCAAGATCTCATAAAAAGACCACTAAAACCGGCTTTGGTGCTGCCCTGTAATCTGTCCAGTTCAAACAAATCGAGTGAACTTTTTACAGATGGAAATGGCAGGACTGAAATAATTGTATACTTTAGGTGTAGCTATGAATACCAGCTGACCACTTGTGGAGAAAGGGAGAAAACAACCAGATGGTTCATTAAAGGAATAGGAAAAACCCCGGAAAATTTGTGGAACACAAAAGGAAATATGTAAGAACATATATATATATATAATAATAAAAAAAAATATATATATATATATATATGTCTGTGTGTGTATGAGACACATAATGTTATATACAGTTTCAGTATCTTTTATGCATAATAATTCTTCACATTCTGTTTTAAACTTTCTGGGTGAAGGCTGATCAAGTTCTTTTCTGGGAGTAGCTACAAAAACACTCAAGTTAAATAGCCTCTTCTCGAAAGGTCCAACCCAAACATTTTTGTTTTACATAAACGCAGTTTAAAGGCCATATAATAATTTGTTACACATTTATGTAGCGCTTTTCTGGGTACTCAAAGTGCTTTACATAGAAGGGGGGAATCTCCTCAACCACCACCAATGTGCAGCATCCACCTGGATTATGCGACGGCAGCCATATTGTGCCAGAACGCCCACCACACACCAGCTTATTGGTGGAGAGGTGACAGAGTGATGAATCCAATCGGCAGATATGGGGATGATTAGGAGGCCATGATGGTCAAAGGCCAATGGGGAAATTTGGCCAGGATGCCATATGTGTGTCCTCACAGTTCATGTTCTTGACCAATGAAATCCACCAGCTCTACTGAGCTGAAAATGTAAACGGTTGTGAATCCCTACAGATAAGCATACCAGAGCGTAGGCTGCTAAGAGAGACAGGGACAAGAATGAAGACCAGATCGACAGTTGGGTGAGGTTTAACTCAGGCATTCAACAGGTGCAGGATAGCTGATGTTGAAAACAAGAAACAACCTTTTGCACATCTGTGCTACAGCTTGGTTATGAATGTGAAACTCAAAATTCCACCATGTCGTTCCAAACCTGTATGACTCAATTTTACACGTAGAACACAAAAGCAGGAATTCTGAAGAATGTTACAGAAACCAAAGTTTGTCAGGACAGGAAAAAAAGTGTTTTTGAAACCATGTGATAGGTTTGCAAAAAGGAAAATGTTTTGTGAAAGAACAGTCCTGGTCAAAAAGAGTCTTACACACAAGTATAGTACCATCCTTCTTATTGTGGAGCTGCTTTCTCGCTAACTTCCAGTAAGTTTTGCAGGATGCCATCTGTGCATGTGTGACAGTCTACAACTATTAATTGAGTGAGATAGATAACATTTCAACTGGTTGTGTGATTGTGCGTATGTGTGGCCATTCCTCACTAAGCATTTCCACAACACTTAATACAGCAAATTCTGCCACAACACATTTAAAACAACATGCATATAGAGTAAAAGTGATGGACAGTACTGACCTCTTATTGACCTACTGGGTAACACACTCAAACCAGAACAAGAAATAAAAAGAAACTGAATTATTTTCCGTTTTCTTTCCTCACTTCTGTCCATTACGTGTGCAATTCTCTCAAGACATGATGTAATGGGCCTGGACAGTCACTGTGTAGGAGGCAGCACTGTCAAACCAGGATTAAATGGCTGCTTATTTGGCCTGCAGGTTTGCTTGAAAAACAGTCAAAATGGGCAAAGGCCAGTTAAATTGATTCAGAAGGATATTTTGTGTAGTGGTTAAGACTCTGGACTGGTAACCGGATGGTTGTTTGTTCAATTCCTGCAAGACACTTAAATTATTCTGGAGGGATCAGTCAAGTAATGATCCAATGGGGCCTTTTGTAAAGTGACATCACCTGAAGGTTGTGGAACAAAATTCGACCGTGCCTATTTTCTGGCGATAAATAAAAAGTTAATTACTGCATGTTTAAAAAATTAGATCTTGATATTTTGCAATACATAAAGCCAAATAAATGTAGGACTACCATCTTATTAAAATCCTGTGTGACAGATTCAAAACATTCTTTATTCTTCCATTTTTTGGCAATGGAAACAGTAAAAAGGAAATACATTTTTCATAATAAAAAAGCATATGAAACAATGATCACAACTCTCCAAATATGACACATGAGATTCAGTGAGTCACTCATTTATCCTGTTCATGTGGGCGGTGCACATCAACTCAGAGGATTTGCCAATATGGACAGAATAACAATGTGAAAATTAAGTGCTACTACTCTAATTTGTTGGATGCTTCACTTGCAACCTACTTTTTCCAGACAAAATCGACAAAACAGGCACGGTTTAAAATTAAACCCTCTCGACAGCTGTCTACTTCTGGTCTACCAAATAAACCATCAAACAGTGACCCAAACAGAGTTCAGCTTCACTGTGAGACAAGAAAAAAGCAGCATGACCATTAAAAATAAAGTAGAGTTATTAAGACAAACTGTATTTGGTTGGAGAACATCCTGAGGGTGAGGCAGCAGTCGGAGCAGGTGATGCATTGTGGGATAGGCCTCATGGGGTTCCATCTGTCTGTGCATGTCTCAGTCCACTGTCCAAAATAATATTCTCTTGATAAAGAGGAGAATGGAAGGGACATGAAATCTACATAGACTACAATTTTTTAAAACAAAGTGCTATTATAGCTGGAAGATATATCTAAAAACATTGTAATGTTTTCACCTTTAGGGCAATATTAAAATTATATGTATGTATGTATATATTAATGCTGTCAAACGATTAATTACATCCAAAATAACAGTTTTAGTTTTCCTAATATATGTGTGTATAATGTGTACATTAATTATGTATATATAAATACAAACACATGCATGTATATATTTAAGAAAAATATGTTATGCTTATATATTAAATGTATTAATATATAATATAAAATATAAGAATATAAATATATAAATGTGTAAGCCTATACATGTAAATATTTTCAAAATATATAATGTATGTGTGTCTATGCATATATGCATAATTAATATACACAGTACACATACACATATTAAGTAAACAAAAACTTTTATTTTGAAAGAGATTAATCGCGATTTATATTTATATATATATTTATATTTATTTATATGTGACCCTCTCTGTGAAATCCAGGCTAAAGTCTCAATATCTAGTTATGAGATAACAGGCATCAAAGTTTGATTTTGACCATTAATTTTACAATCTTTGATATGGCCTTACTCAGTCGATATTAAAGATATCAAGGTTACATATTCACATAATTTTCTGTGAAAGGATGACTTTATGTAGAAAACAGTAAATCACAAAAAAAGACTTTAGCTGGGTGTTCACAGCCAGGGTCAAGTTTATACATATATATTGAATATTTTCTTAAGATTTACAAAATAATGATGATTAATATTTTGTTTATTTATATACACAACAATAAACTATTTAAAATCAGGAATATTTTATTATCTGAAATAAGTCTAAACATGCACATTTAATATTTTATATTTAAAAACGGTTTAAAAAGATTTAATGCTTAAAAACATTTAAAATACATATTTTTTTAAATATAGTTATAAGCATAATTTATTATTAGATAAATAAACCTAAATATGCGTTCTGAGGTAACCTCAAATTATTGTTTTATTCTTTAAAATAATAATGAATAAAAAAAAATATTTAACACTATATAAATCTGTTGCACTGGATTTTAATAACATCTATGAAAATATGGCTACTAAGCCTCTCATTCACTACTCAGACAATTATAATAATTAAAATAATATGCAGTACCATACAAACTAGTTACAATGTTTTTTGAAAATGTAACTGAAATCATCACAATATTCACAATGCTGCTTAATTTTATAGAACCAGCTAAATCCTTATGAACATATAGTGACTTTTCAACAAGTCACCCAGTCCTAGGAAATAGGAACTTTAAATAATTTAAATAACCTTCATGTTCAACTAATTATTCTATGCTACACATTGAATTGTAAAAAACAGTTAGACCTCCTAGTTCACCTCAAGATCATTTACATTTTTATCCAAAGCAACTTACAGTACATTCAGGCTATAAATTTTTTCATCAGTATGTGTGTGTTCTCTGGGAATTGAACCCACAACCTTTGCGCTGCTAACGCAATGCTCTACCACTAAGCCACAGGAAGACTTTTAGAACAACCATTATACCGATGGTGTTAATGGATGGTGCTATAGCACTTGGTATGAAATCTGGGAAGGTGAAATGCAGCATAGCAGGAACACAACTCAGATGTTGTGACTTTGCGTCACATGACCGTCTGGCCATGAAAAACTCAGCTTTTTCACAGCAGAGTGCAGCACGACCACCTCCCAAGTGTAGCTTCCCACGCCATCCAGACTCACCCCAGCGCTTCATAGGCGCACACTGCAGCTCACCAAACAACAGTGAGTCTACTTTGTGCATATGTACAGAGATGCATGTAAAAAAGAAAAGCATGTAAACACGCACACACACACACACGCTTAACACTCCAGAAGTGGCATCAGCTGAGAAGCATGTATCAATGACAAATCATTAACACCAGTCTACACTTTGATAAGATCTGTCTCCTTCCAGATCCTTTTGCGACACACTCTTATGGAAACTAATTTTTCCTCTCCACAGCTGCTTTTATTCCTTTATTATTGGCGGCTCTGGTGTCAAGCACAAGCACTCAGAACAGATGCTCATAATTCCCCATATTCACCATTCACTCCAGGTCCCGTTCAATGCACAGCTGCACAATGCAGCACCGAATTAACGTTATGATGCCTCTCATACCTGAGCACTGTTGCGTCAATCCATCTAGTGCTAAAGGTCAATATTGATTGACCTTTAGGTGATCAATTGAACATTAATTATGAAATGACAAGTTTTGGTCCCAAGAATATCATAAAATCTGGTGTTCTTTGAGTCATCTAATTTGTTTAGTTTTTTTTTTGCAACTGGCTGCATCACTGCTGCTCTCATTCTCCAGTTGAGAATATTGAAACTTTTAGTTGCATTACAGAGCATATTTTTATCTTACGGCACACCATTCCCTTAGAAATCAATGAGTCTGTTGTGTTTCCCTTTTACTCTGGCATGTAGACAATTAAAAAAAATGCTTTAATCTTATAGTGTGAAACTGGCTTAAGATCACATTATCACCTTTTGATTACCGAGCACAAAAAAATTACCATAACTACTGTCAATTGCTGAAAGAGTTGATCACTGATATGTTTTTCAAATGGAGAAATATGCAGCACAATACACTGAATTATGCTGTCATGGGCATGCCACAAAACCTTTCTAAGTAACAGACAAACAAAGCAAGCTAACACAAAGGTGAACTATTCATTGAGTGAGTCTGTTCACATATTCAAGGCCATTAGGAAATTATGAAACTATGAGACTATGATTGTTGCACATTACTGAGCTCCACGAAACTGCTGATGGGTGAATATTGGATCAGTATGTGTTTGTTTTGATGACATTCACACATTGATATATTAGTTTGAATAGCAATGGTAAGGATTCACAGTATACACATGACTCATTATTTCATTTTTGGTAATACTTTACAATAAGGTTCTGTTTGATAAATATATTGAATGCATGGACTAACATTAACAACGAGTAATACATTTTTTACAGTATTTAATTAATTAACAATAGTTAATACAATTATAACTGTTCATTGTCAGTCCATGAAATAACATTAATAGAAACAACTTTTGATTTGAAATAATGTTTTAGTAAATGTTGCAGTGCAACATATAATGCAGTTATTTATTTGAAGCTCTAATGAATTCATACTATAAATTAGAAAAATAAAGGTACAAATATTTTTCCCAAAATCAACCAGGAGATAAGAACCAGGCAATTATTAGTGTTTCTACCTCCTGAGTAGGTACATGACCAAATGGTGCTAACAACATCTCAACAGCTGCTTGGCAGAACTCCAAAATGTCACTTGTAATCATTCAATTGACAGCATGTTTAAATGCTCGAAAGCTACCTAAACCTCAAATTTACCATTAAAACATGAGAGGGAGTTCATTTTGAGCTCCGAATGTTTATATTCATACAGTAGTATATTAAGCCTTTATCTAATATCATCATTGGGGATTATCACATATCACATAAATGGGTCAAAAATGCAATACCTACTTGTGTTCCATGTACAGTATCTCACAGAAGTGAGTACACCCCTCACATTTTTGTAAATATTTTATTATATATTTTCATGTGACAACACTGAAGAAATTACACTTTGCCACAATGTAAAGTAGTGAGTGTACAGCTTGTATAACAGTGTACATTTGCTGTCCCCTTAAAATAACTCAACACACAGCCATTAATGTCTAAACCTCTGGCAACAAAAGTGAGTACACCCCAAGTGAAAATGTCCAAATTGGGCCTAAAGTGTCAATATTTTGTGTGGCCACCATTATTTTCCAGCACTGCCTTAACCCTCTTGGGCATGGAGTTCACCAGAGCTTCACAGGTTGCCACTGAAGTCCTCTTCCACTCCTCCATGATGACATAACGGACCTGGTGGATGTAAGAGATCTTTCGCTCCTCCAACTTCCGTTTGAGGATGCCAAACAGATTACCTTTACCCTGAGCTTCTTTAGCAAGGCAGTGGTTGTCTTGGAGGTGTGTTTGGGGTCGTTATCATGTTGGAATACTGCCCTGCGGCTCAGTCTCCGAAGGGAGGGGATCATGCTCTGCTTCAGTATGTCACAGTACATGTTGGCATGCATGGTTCGCTAAAATGAACTGTAGCTTCCCAGTGCCGGCAGCAATCATGCAGCCCCAGACCATGACACTCCCACCACCATGCATGACTGTAGGCAAGACACACTTGTCTTTGTACTCCTCACCTGGTTGCCGCAAAACACGCTTGACACCATCTGAACCAAATAAGTTTATCTTGGTCTCATCAGACCACAGGACATGATTCCAGTAATCCATGTCCTAGTCTGTTTGTCTTCAGCAAACTGTTTGCGGGCTTTATTGTGCATCATCATACTTCTGGGACAACAGCCATGCAGACCAATTTGATGCAGTGTGCGGCTTATGGTCTGAGCACTGACAGGCTGACCCCCCACCCCTTCAACCTCTGCAGCAATGCTGGCAGCACTCATACGTCTATTTCCCAAACACAAACTCTGGATATGACGCTGAGCATGTGCACTCAACTTCTTTGGTCGACCATGGCGAGGTCTGTTCTGAGTGTAACCTGTCCTGTAAAACCGATGTATGGTCTTGGCCACTGTACTGCAGCTCAGTTTCAGGGTCTTGGCAATCTTCTTATAGCCTATGCCATCTTTATGTAGAGCAACAATTATTTTTTTCAGATACTCAGAGAGTTCTTTACCATGAGGTGTCATGTTGAACTTCCAGTGTCCAGTATGAGAGAGTGAGAGCGATAACACCAAATCTAACACACCTGCTCCCCATTCACACCTGAGACCTTGTAACACTAACGAGTCACATGACACCAGGGAGAGAAAATGGCCCAATTTGGAAATTTTCACTTAGGGGTGTACTCACTTTTGTGGCCAGCGGTTTAGACATTAATGGCTGTGTGTTGAGTTATTTTGAGGGGACAGCAAATGTACACTGTTATACAAGCTGTACACTCACTACTTTACATTGTAGCAAAGTGTCATTTCTTCAGTATTGTCAAATGAAAAGATATAATAAAATATTTACAAAAATGTGAGGGGTGTACTCACTTCTGTGAGATACTGTAAATTGGAAGTGATTTTTGGTCACATAAACACCTTTTACACATTGAAAACATCTGAAAAAATATGTTCAATTACATGACAATTACTGGGGACAACACTCTTTCTTCAACGTGGCACTTCATTGCAAGCAATATGACACATGATGTTGGACTCAGCTGGGCAGTCAGTGGACGATGATCCAAACAGTGAAACCCAAGCTGACCAGAGGCCTCCTTTTACTCTTTGGGTTAACAATGCATGTCCACATCATGAACCATTAGTTATAACAACACTGAGAGTAAATGTCAGTGCAATTATTTTGTAAACGCTCTTTAAAACTGCTAAATTTGAAATGAAATACTTTAGAAATCTGCAGCAAGTGTACAACTACAACACACAAAGGATTTCATGTTTTCTTTACAAGCAGGGGAGCTTGTTTACAAGCTTGTTTAGCATGTACAGGCAAAATATGAAGGTTAACATAAACGCTGAAAAACTGCTGAACAGGACTAACCTTTGGAGTGAAAGTCTGCAGCTAGTGAGCTAACAGGAGGCTTCTTAACAGCAGCAGAACGATACACAATGTGCGAACGGCCACCGTCCTCTTCCTCCTGCTCAATCACATGATGTCCCGTTTCCACTGGCTCAATGAAAAACTCCTCTTGCTCCGTTCTTATCATCCCTGCCTGTGAGAAGAAAAAATTATAAAAACAGTGTGCCAAACTTACACAAACATTCCACAGGACAAACAAAAACATTCTTAGAGCTAATATATGAAACACTCCAAATATCTTGTGATAAACTAGCCGTGTTTCCACTGCCGGGCCAAAAGCAGGCGTGCCAGTGCGTGCCAGGGCCAGTCGCGTTTCCACTGTCACTTCCGGGGCTTGATCGTGCCTCTTCGGGGCCAACGGTCAGGGTTTTTTGGCCCGACAAAAACCTTGGGCCAAAGCGGGCCAACTGGGGCTAGAGGAGTGGTTATGAACACAGGCAGAGTTTCTCCGCGTCGGGAAAGCATCAGCGCCGCAGATCATTTCATAAAGTTAACAGCTATAACAACAGCATTAAAGACTTTTAAAAATTATTTTAGCTTAAAACTCACTTTCAAACAGCAGCGAGTATTGAAATAACTGTTTGAGATCTGATGTGGATTATGATCACATTTTACAAGGCAATGCAAAATAAATAAATAAATCAGCGATGCAAAAGACTATGCACGCTATCCATTACCATAGAAAACTTGGTAAAAACGACCTCTTGAAGAAATAAGAGCTTCTCAGTCAGCTTCTCAGTCAGGCTATCACAATCGTATATTTATTTAGTAACATATTCTATCTGTCATAAGTGTCGTCTCGAGACTTTAGCTCCGTATGTCATAAAAAATATAATAGCCTAATGGTTTTTGTTTGGGAACTCCCTCTTCTACTCGGGTCGTATTTTTGATGGAAAAAAAATTACGAAATAATTCTAAATGTGATGTATTCTGTGACTAAAAATAAACAGAAACAGACTCGACTGAAAGTAGGCTAGGGTATATGTCATACCACTTTATTTCTGTGTGACTAATTTTTAATCCTGATTAGCCTAATTCGTTATGATCAATGTATCATTTATTATTGTAAAACATAGATGCTTTTGGATTAAAATCTTTTACACAATATGCAAACAAACGGCCGCTTTTATCATGTTTTGTGATCATGCTAATTGCAATGATTTCTAATTAGTTTTCTGTTGGTGAAATGATGGGTTTGTGTAGCGTCGTTCCAGAGAGCCGTGTAAAGGGCGGGTTTTAGTGAAGCGCTGCGGAGCTTCTGGCCTGACGGTGGAAGCGCATCGTAATTTTGGGCTTGGTGCTACAGGTACGAGGCTATTAGCCCCGCCCGACCCGTTTAAAGCACTGGCTCGCACTGGCCCGACAGTGGAAAAGTGGCTATTGAGTGACACGGTGAATTAAGGCCCCATGTCAGGTGTATGTTGGGTTGAATCCCTTGCTGATGACAAGAGAGAAATGTTTCCAGTCCTTCTTTCTGTAAGCATCTTTAATCATCTACTACTGTTTTAATCCTTCCTCAAAAAAATAGGTCATTGAAAAGTGCAGAGACTGCAGATACAACCCGAGCACGGGCAAAAGAAGAAGCAATAAAATAATCATAATGTACAAAATATATTAATTTAGTGTTAAATAGGCATTTATACAATCAGAAACATATATCTGTACAGTTTTGTTCATATATGTTAGACCTACTGGATGAGTAGAGCTAAACCAAATAGTATATCTAAATATAACCTCATTTTTAATTTACATTAAATTTACATAATGAGCTGAAAAGAATGTGCTTCACACCTCTGTTTATTAATTTGCACTGACTACCAATAGCTGCTCACATAAAATTCAATGCATTAATGTTTGCCTATAAAATAACCACTGGCTTTGCACCCCTTTACCTAAATTCATAACTTCAGATATATGTGCCCTCTAGAAGCTTGAGTTTTAAAGTGGACGTAGCTTTATTGTGCCATCCCAAATAGGCACAAAATCATTTTCACAGACTTTTACATTAAATGTCCCCTGCTGGTGGAATGACCTACCCAACTCAATCCAAGTATCTTATCTTTATTTTATCCTCTAACTCTAGCACTCTCTATTCTAATTCTATTCTTTAAAAAAACTTTTAGAATAGAGTATTCATTTACTTTTCAATTTTTTTTGTATTCTATCTATCTGTTTACTTTTTATTTATTATATAATAAAAAACGTACTACGTATCGCATTAAGCTAACTGATACTTTTTATAGCATTTGCATATCATTGCTCTTTTGTTGATTTTGATCGCTTCCATTGTCCTCATTTGTAAGAATTTGGATAAAAGCGTCTGCTAAAGACTAAATATAAATAAAAAAATTGGTATGAGGCTTTTGGCAAAGGGGTGCATTTATTTAAAAATACAGTAAAACAGTAATATTGTGAAATAATATTACTATTTAAAATAACTGTTTTCTATTTTAACATTTTTTTAAATGTAATGTATTTCTGTGATGGCAAATCTGAATTTTCAGTCATTACTCCAGTCTTCAGTGTCACATGATCCTTCAGAAATCATTCTGACATGCTGATTTTATGCTAAAGAAACATTTATTTATTGTCAATGTAGAAAACATTTGTGCTGCAAAATAATTTTGTGGAAAACATGATATTTTACAAGATTATTTGATTAATAGAACGTTTTTTGAGTCTTTGCTGAAAAGTATTATTTTCTTTAAAAAAAACATCCTGACCCCAGACTTTTGAACAGTAGTGTATACTGTATATAAACAACGAGACAACTGACATTTAAAAGAATAAAAAAAGAAAAAAGAAAGAAAATTAATCATGGTTAAAAGGAAATGAGCTGCACCAATGAAATCATTAGGCCACTCTGTTCTTCTGTGTTCAATCTTGATTCTAAATAATTTCACACCACAATTTCCATTTAAGCACCTTTCTATTCCTAATACGGGCCCTTGCACAATGCAAAACCCTCCTCTGGGCACACTTTAACACATAGCACTGAGATCCTCTTTCCAGCTTTCAGACTCTAAAAGGTTTAGTGTACCCTTAGGCCCCGTTTCACCTGCGCTGAGACACATTACTCCCACAGATATCCACCCTAAGTCAGTCAAATCTCAATTTTATTTCCACACCTGATTTAGGATCAGTTCTTCTAACACCAGCTGCATCTTAAACACAAGGACACTTATAACAGGAGTGGCTCTGAATCAGCTGTGGCACATATGAGACAGAAACTGGATTTCAGAAGCACCCCAGAGAGTGATACACCACAATGATTCCCAGAGGAGACAGATCATCTGTCTCTGCTTATGGCTGGAGTACCATTGCAGATGTGCATGGTGTGGATCACTGTGTGATTCTACAGGTAAGTAGTCGAGGGTTCGTGCCACCTTGTACGCTTGCAGCCACCTGACATTAAAATATTAGCCCAAACTGAGATTTTTCCCACAAATGTCTTAATTAGACATTTTCCCTCTTTAATATGAACATACTGTGTAACACCGCAATTCTGATTTTTTTTTTTAAGTGGGCCAGTTGTGGCCTAATGGATAGAGAGTTACTTGTAACCCGAAGGTCGTGGGTTTGAGTCTCAGGTCAGGCAAGAATTGTCAGTGGGGAGAGTGAAAAACAGTGCTCTCAATATCATGACTGAGGTGAGACCCTTGAGCAAGGCACCGAACCCCAAACTGCTTCCCGGGCGCCGCAGCATTGTCTGCCCACTGGTGTGTGTTCACGATGTGTGTGTGTGTGTGTGTGTGTGTGTGTTCACTGCTGTGTGTGTGTGCACTTGGATGGGTTAAATGCAGATCACAAATTCCGAGTATGGGTCGCCACACGTCACTTCCACTTTACATAAATATGACAACTTTAGTTACCAGTAGGCACATATCTCTAAAAACTTGCCCAGTGCTCATTTAGTGTGTCGTTGGCTTTAAAACATAAGAACTATTCAAAAATGATGTTTAGTATTTGCATAAATAATTAGCCTGCAGTAACTGATAAAATCGATAATCGATCATGAAAGATAACGTATTTACACTTTACAGTTTTAAAAACACATTTCTATAGACAAAATGCATATTAATAATAGAGGAGGTTACAGAGTGAGGTGTTGAGGAAAATCACAAGACCCAAGTAGTCCAAAACATGAGAATGCTTCACATAAGATGCTTCAAACAAACAAACAAACAAACGTATATAGTTCCTCACTTGGCCTGTCAAGTATGTGTGCTGTTACAGCATTTGAAATGCGTCTTCCCCAGTGAAAAATGTATATTTTACAGCCTAATTCTTATTCTTAGCAAGCTATTTTTTTTCATGCAATCTGAATGCGTGTGAAGCAGACATAACGAAAAAAAGGAAGTACAGGCATTTTGGACATTACATTTAGGTTTATAAGGTTTACAAAGTTTTAGATTTAAATCTATATGCACTACTAGTAACTGCAAAAGCAAGGAATAACTGTTTCTAAAGCCCTGTTCACTTCAAGAACGATAACTATAAAGATGAAGATAGCGTTATATCTGTGGTGTGACCTCTGCTATTCTTTAAAATTGAAAATGATTTTTAGAACTATATCTTTATCTGTATAGTTATCGTGCTTGGTGTGCACCGCCTTTACTCTTACAGGCAGTGTTAGGGGTAACTCATGAGCTACGTAATCAGATTACCTTTTCAAGTAACTAGTAATGAATTACTTTTAAATTTACAACAAAATATCAGCGTTACAGCGTAAATCAGGAGTAAAGTGCAGAGACAGAGGCACTTCCTTCAGCCTGAGGCCTATTAATTTAACTTTTGACGTGAAAGGGCCTATACAGTTGCCAAAAAATATAATCTTTGGATTTTTTGTTATTAAAAACAAATAAGCTAACTCAGCCCGGGTAAAAAAAAACACAAATGTATTACTTGCCATAAAAAGCAACCAAGTAAAACAATATTGTAACGCATTACTTTTAACAGTAACTTTCCAGAAAAAGTATACTTTTCTGGAAAGTTACTTTTAAAAGTAATCAATTACAGTATTTTGTTACTTAGTTAAGTAACACAATACTGTTATGCATTACTTTTAAAAATATATATTTTCCCAGCACTGCTTACAGGATACAGAAATGGAATGACTGTATTCTTACAGAACATTCACCACTTTCCAGAAAACAGTCATTTTGTTTATTTGGTTATCTGCTTTAAAACTACGGACAAGCAGCAATTTACTATATTGTTATAGCCTTCAATCTGAAAATTTTAGAGGACAAGAATAGACACGACGTATAATAACATGTTTTTATAGAATCAAATTAAATATATTTTATTTAATACCTATTGAATTTATCTATTAAATATTATATTTTATGTTCAGTATATTAAATATTTAATTTATCTTTTAAATGTTCGGTATATTAAATCTTGTATGTAAATACACAAAATTATTTATTTATTTATTTATTTATGAGTTGTTAAAATAGCATTGAGTTTAATAACCTTTATGTGACGATTTGATGGTAATTAATTTAGATAATTATTCATTCAGTTCCCATTTATTGGTCTAGGCTGGCGTTACCTTACTGCGCGATCAGATGCTTCTGTGCAACCTTTCTCCCTACCGCCACACAACACAAGTTATAATCCCTTGATAACTAATTGGCCAGTGTGTGCAAACCACCCAAGCATCATTGGCTTAGGATAAGCGCGTGTCATCTGTAGATTTTACACAGGTCACTGCAAATGGCGCTATCTTGACATGATTCACACCGAAAGGAGACTGAGGAGGGAGCCGTCACTGCCCAAGCAGAGCACAGTTGGAGTTTGCTGAGCATAAACGTGCTAAAAGATCCATATGTCAGCCTGAGTTATGTAAGCCATCTCAGAAGGGCATCTACTCTGGATGACCTTCTCTTAGATGAGAGGTACAGGAGGAGACAGAAACAGTTAGAGAGAGGAAAAGGAAAGAAGAGGAAGGAGAGGTAGAAGTTAGAAGAAGGAAGGCCAGAGGGCAAGATGTATCCTGCAAGGAGGGTGAAAGAGTAGCACCTAATGCTAGTGACAGGAGAGTGAAAGATAAAAACGTCAAGCGGCAGTGCTAACTCGCAGTGTCAGGTAATCTTTCTCTCTCTCTCTCGCATGCTCTTGTGCTCTGCTCTCTAGCTCCTTGCTCCAAAACAAGTGTTCCGAAAATTGCTTTCACTCTCCTTAATTCCATCTGTCTGTTTAGACAACTGGTAATCACCAGTCTTGCTGACTGCATTTATGCAGCATCCATAAGGGAAATCTCACATCACACACACAGGCATAAATTCATGCCCCAGGCATGCTCCACATGCACGCTGTCATTTTCTGTCCTCTCACGTTGACATCTTAGACAGGAATGGCTGAATGATCTGGTGGCGAGCATGCAGTGAGAATAACATGATCATTTTAGTGCTTCGTGATAAGCATCATGAAGTGAGACTTTTTATATTTAAAATGAAATTTAACATTTATTAGAAAATATCAAATATTATGTTAAATTACAAAGATACACTACTTGAAAGAAGTTTGGAATTAATACAAATTTGAAGTTAAGTAAAAACTGTAATATTGTGAAACATTATTACAATCTAAAATAACTGTTTTCTATTTTAATATATTTTACAATTGTATTCCTTTGAAGAACATAATAGTTTATTGACTTGATTTGGTTTTATTACAATTGCAGTATAAAATTTAATTGATAATACAATTAATACAATTAATTTAGTTGTCTTTATAATAACATGCTTAATAATCTCACATTGTTTAAATGGTATTTATGCATCAAAATATATAGCTATTGCCTTTATATTTAAGATGTAAGTGACTTTTGTCTTTAAACCTATGTGTTTAATCTGTATAAAAAATGTTATAAATGTAGATTGTTATTAAATAAATTCTATTGTGTTTTGTATGTATTGAAAGATACTAGTTAATATTTTTTTATAATTTTGTTAAAATAAAAATATATAAAATGTAATATCAAGTTCCACAGCAATTTATTATAATGCCCAAATAATAAATCTTAATTGAGGTAACATAAAACACATGGAGTAAATAGTTACATTTTAATTGACATAACTTACTGTAGTTTTCTGAATGTTTGACCAATTAAAACATTATATATAAAACTAGATCGGTAAAGGTTAAGCCAACTAAAAAAATAACAATTAAGATTACACTTTGAAGAGATGAATTGACTGAACATAACATTTCTGTGGAACTAAATAATAATTAGTTAAAATAATAATCTACCCACACACACACACACACACACAAAGTTTGGTTACACATCATTGATCATATCCAAAGATGGTCAGTTTTAACATTCTCTGGCAACATTTAATACATATCAGATTTGAAATAATGTGCCTGAAAAAATAGGAATTAAATATGGATAGGGCAACATATGCAAACAATTATGGTCCAACACTGTCAGCGCTGTGAGTTATGACTGAGGCTTCTGTGCCGACCGGGTATAATGAAGGTCTACGGATGTGATTTAGCACACTTATGATATAAATCAAGTTTTCATCTGCCTATTTAGAAACACAGGTGATGCAGCTTACAAAACCTGTCAAAGGTCAGAGAGACAAACTGGCTATCAAAAATAGTTGAAAAGAGATGTCAGTTTTGTGAAATGGAGTCTGTAATTCAGCTGCATTCTGAGAAACTCTTGAGAGAAGGCGTACTGTCTCAGTTTGTGTCTCTCTCGGTTCTTCCCTTCATCTCTAGGCCTTGCTGATGGATCTACACTATGGCTCCTGCTCTGGAATACCAAATAGAGGAAGTGCGAAACGTACTGTGAGAGAGGAAAGATGACACGAGGGACTCTGAGACACGGACGTATCGATCGTTGAAGGGAGAGGGGACCGGACAAGTCTGTGCTGTCCCTTCAGCTCTCCGAGGAGATGCTGAATAAAACATCAGAGGCCTGCTGGAGCCGAAAGAACAGTGTGTTCACTTCCAAGATGGGATTTAGGAGACGAAGACAGAGCGGGCAGGTAGAAACAGAGCATGGGCTAAAATGGCTGCTCATCTTGGGTCTTCTCTGTTTGCTCACTTCCTCAAGTTCAGTGGATGAGGGCAAAGCAATTTAAAAGAGAGCCAAAAAGGTATGTCAGGAGGGATAGAGAGACAAACCCTAGAAGCCAAAGACAGTCAAACCTAAAATCAAGCCTTTTAGATTGGTTCATGACTTGTGATACGAAAAAACATCATGCTCACCCTACAAGGCCAGTGTTCAGCTGTGTTGTTTAATGGTCACTGGCCCCTTCTTGCTGCATTTGTGATAGCCAAATAAATGTAAAAATATGATAGTATATTGATATTATATGTTTTTATTTATTTGAGTTTTAATTTTTCTATTTAGTGTTGTATTGTTTATATTTATTTATTCTGTATAAAATAATTGATAATACAATTAATACAATTAATTTAGTTGTCTTTATAATAACATGCTTAATAATCTCACATTGTTTAAATGGTATTTATGCATCAAAATATATAGCTATTGCCTTTATATTTAAGATGTAGGTGACTTTTGTCTTTAAGCCTATGTGTTTAATCTGTATAATTTTTTTTTTATAAATGTAGATTGTTATTAAATAAATCCTATTGTGTTTTGTATGTATTGAAAGATACTAGTTAATAATTTTTTATAATTTTGTTAAAATTAAAATATATAAAATGTAATATCTAGTTCCACAGCAATTTATTATAATGCCCAAATAATAAATCTTAATTGAGGTAACATAAAACACATGGAGTAAATAGTTACATTTTAATTGACATAACTTACTGTAGTTTTCTGAATGTTTGACCAATTAAAACATTAACTATAAAACTAGATCGGTAAAGGTTAAGCCAACTAAAAAATAACAATTAAGATAACGCTTTGAAGAGATAAATTGACTGAACATAAAATTTTCTGTGGAACTAAATAATAATTAGTTAAAATAATAATTTACCCCCCACACACACACACACACACACACACACACAAAGTTTGGTTACACATCATTGATAATATCCAAAGATAGTCAGTTTTAACATTCTCTGGCAACATTTAATACATATCAGATTATAAATAATGTGCCTGGAAAAATAGGAATTAAATATGGATAGGGCAACATATGCAAACAATTATGGTCCAACACTGTCAGCGCTGTGAGTTATGACTGAGACTTCTGTGCTGACCGGGTATAATGAAGGTCTACGGATGTGATTTAGCACACTTACGTTATAAATCAAGTTTTCATCTGCCTATTTAGAAACACAGGTGATGCAGCTTACAAAACCTGTCAAAGGTCAGAGAGACAAACTGGCTATCAAAAATAGTTGAAAAGAGATCAGAATGCATGTCTGTAATTCAGCTGCATTCTGAGAAACTCTTGAGAGAAGGCGTACTGTCTCAGTTTGTGTCTCTCTCAGTTCTTCCCTTCATCTCTAGGCCTTGCTGATGGATCTACACTATGGCTCCTGCTCTGGAATACCAAATAGAGGAAGTAGAGAGGATTAGATAAGACAACTTTCTGTATCACGATGAAAAACACTGAAGAAATGAGAGGGGATAGATATTTCACCCTTTACCATGTGATCTCAAAAATAATAAAAACTGCTAAAAAACAAACAAAAAACTCATAAAGCAATAAACCACAAGAGGCCTTGCATTGAAGGGATTTTACCATGGTTAAGATACAAAAATCACTGCAAAAACATTATACATATAAGGTGAAGCGACAAACATTGACCTCTTAATGGACCACTTTGAACATGGCCTATCCGATCAGATTTTCAAGTTTAAATTTAAAATGTGTATCTTATTTTTACAATATACCTGTGGTCTAATATGCCACAAATCATTCCAGGCCTGAAATCCCATCTCATGCCTTTTAAAAGAGCTTACAGAGGATTTAAACTAAACGTTTTAAAGAAACCATGACCTGGGATTCAATAGCAATCAATTGGAAAATGTTGTGTTCAGCTTTAAGGTCTAATCCTGTTCTATCATATCTCTCTCAGCCTGTCAGAGACAATCTGATTTAAGACTGTCCCTGACCTTATGGCGAAAGTGTAAGGAGAGAGAAGGAAGCACTATAGAAGACTAATAATTAATTTGGCAGATTGAATACTGTTAGTTGTATGACTGTAATTATCTACTGTGAGAATGATGCTTTGTGTATTCAGAAAACAAGGGAGGAGAGAGTGTCTCTCTGACTAAGGCAGGGCATAAATATATATTTGTCTATGTCTGTCTTTCTCTCTCACACACACACATGCACAGTCGCATACACACACACACACATGCAGGGGAATAAAGTAATTCAGTAGGTGCAGACTGATGCACCTTGATTTGCAGACACAATAAAAAACAATGAGGTTAAATAACAGTTGAGCTGCAATTTGAAAAACGGCTTTAAATTCTTCAGGGAATTTTCAGACCAAATTCCTTCATATATTTAAGCTAAAAATAAAATAGTAATCAAACACACACACACACACACACACATATATATATATATATATATATATATATACAGTATCTCACAGAATTGAGTGCACCCCTCACATTTTTGTAAATATTTTATTTCATCTTTTCATGTGACAACACTGAAGAAATGGCACTTTACTACAATGTAAAGTAGTGAGTGTACAGCTTGTATAACAGTGTACATTTGCTTTCCCCCTCAAAATAACTCAACACACAGCCATTAATGTCTAAACCGCTGGCCACAAAAGCAAGTACACCCCTAAGTGAAAATGTCCAAATTGGGCCTAAAGTGTCAATATTTTGTGTGGCCACCATTATTTTCCAGCACTGCCTTAATCCTCTTGGGCATGGAGATCACCAGAGCTTCACAGGTTGCCACTGGAGTCCTCTCAGACCATGACACTCCCACCAACATTCATGACTGTAAGCAAGACACACCGGACTTTGTACTCCTTCTGAACCAAATAAGTTAATCTTGGTCTCATCAGACCACAGGACATGGTTCCAGTAATCCATGTCCTTAGTCTGCTTGCCTTCAGCAAACTGTTTGTGAGCTTTCTTGTGCATCATCTTTAGAAGAGGCTTCCTTCTGGGACGACAGCCATGCAGACCAATTTGATGCAGTGCGCAGCGTATGGTCTGAGCACTGGCAGGCTGACCCCCCCACCCCTTCAACCTCTGCAGCAATGCTTGCAGCACTCATACGTCTATTTCCCAAACACAACCTCTGGATATGACACTGAGCGCGTGCACTCAACTTCTTTGGTCGGCCATGGCGAGGTCTGTTCTGAGTGTAACCTGTCCTGTAAAACCGCTGTATGGTCTTCGTCACCATGCTGTAGCTCAGTTTCAGGGTCTTGGTAATCTTTTATAGCCTATGCCATCTTTATGTAGAGCACCAATTATTTTTTACAGATACTCAGAGAGTTCTTTACCACGAGGTGCCATGTTGAACTTCCAGTGACCAGTATGAGAGAGTAAAAGTGATAACACCAAATCTAACACACCTTCTCGCCATTCACACCTGAAACCTTGTAAGACTAACGAGTCACATGACACCGGGAAGAGAAAATGGCTAATTGGGCCCAATTTGGACATTTTCACTTAGGGGTGTACTCACTTTTGTAGCCAGCGGTTTAGACATTAATGGCTGTTTGTTGAGATATTTTGAGGGGACCGCAAATTTACACTGTTATACAAGCTGTGCACTCACTACTAAAATATATAATAAAATATTTACAAAAACAGTGAAAAGGTCAGTTTAGCATGTTGTGTTTTGGGTGCCAAACCTCAGCATATGATGCTGGTGTCCTCAAAAGGCTTCTTAAGTAGCTTGACCAGCAAGTCAACTAGCCTTACCAAAAGATCATGATGCTGGTGTCCTTACCAGAAAGACCATGATGGTATAAGCTGGTCTTTTCAGCTGCTGTCATTAAGTAACTCCATTTGCAATGTAATTAAGTGAATTCAGTAAGCTGTAACGATGAGAAAGTGTGTCTGCTCCATATCTGTCTTAAGGTTAGTAAGTGAATGTGTCTGTGTGTGTCTGTGTGTGTGTGTGTGTGTGTGTGTGTGTGTGTGTGTGTGTGTGTGTGTGTGTGTGTGTGTGTGTGTGTGTGTGTGTGTGTGTGTGTGTGTGTGTGTGTGTGTGTGTGTCTTTACACGTCTGCCCTAGTTTTGCCAATGCTAAAACACACTCAGGCAGTCTTTTTTAGTCACAAAAACTCTCACTCTCAATAAATTCTCACAAGGGATGGCAGATGTCAGGCCGATTTACACTGTAAGAGACTTAGTGATGCAACCTTGTGCGTATCCCAGCATCCCTCTCATTACACTGAGTGTTCACTGAGAGATACACTTTCCTCAGATCAGAGCCCTCACACCAAATTTCATATGAAAATGAATACACATTCCACTGTGTATGCCAAACAGTTGCAGAGTAGATGCATGGACGTTACTCTAATAGTGCTGTTTCTGATTATGTTGCCTTTAAAAGTCAGCCAGGCATGTGCTTTATGTCTGGCTGTGTGTACATAAATGAAATCCCCCCTGAAAGCTTCTATTGCACATAGCTGACTGATCTGTTTAGATTAATAATTCAAGTGGCTAAACACATACAAACACACACAACAGTTCTGCCCCTTGGCAGAATTCACTGGCATTGAGCAGGAGCCTTAGCTACAAGAGGCCATTCTTCTTACGGCAATAGACTGTGTCCCTCGAAGGAGTTCTGTGGGCTTTGAGGTGAGAGTATAAAAGAAAGCAAAAGAGAGACTGTGCATAACCAACTGACAGTTTCATGAAGGCTGGAGAACTTTTCGACAGGCTCAGAAAGTGCTGACAGAGATGCATATGCGTGAGAAACTGAGATTATGAGAAAAGAGAACAAAGGTAAGAGAAGGACAGTCAGAATAAGAAGTGGGTAAAAAACACTCACGAAAGTGTCATCAAGAATTCAGAAGGGGAATGGGGGCCATGTCAGAAGGGGCCATGTCACTAAGGGATGTGTGTGCCAATTTAAGGAAATACAATACTGTTCAAAAGTTTGGGGTTGGTAAGATTTTTTAATGGTTCTGAAAGTCTCTTATGCTCACCAAAGCTGCATTTATTTTTTTTAAATACAGTAAAATAGTAATATTGTGAAATATTATTACAATTCAAAATTACTGTTTTCAATTTTAATATATTTTAAAATACAATTTATTCATGGGATGGAAAATCTAAATTTTCAGCCATTTACTTCAATTGATTACTTAATTATTTAATTAATAAAAGAATTATTTTATTCAGCAAGAAAGCATTAAATTGATCAAAAGTTACTGTAAAAACAATAATACTGTTACAAAAGATTTGTATTTAAAATAAATCCTGTTCTTTTTAACGTTTTATCAAAGAACCTTTAAAAATATAATATCAAATGATCCTTCAGATATCTTTTTAATAGGAAGAAAAATATCGTATTATTATCACTGTTAAAAGCAGTTGTGCTTCTCAATATTTTTAATAAACTGTGATAATGTTTTTTTGAGATACTTTGATGAACAGAAAGATCAAAATAACAGATTTATTTGAAATAGAATGTTTTTAACAATGAATGGTGTGTATTGACATATTTCTGCGGTTGAAATAAAACACCTTCTAAAGTTCATTCATGTTTATTTTGTACATTAACTAGTAAATATGAAAAGATGATCGGTTCATGTGCCACTTGAGCTGAGGCTCTAAAGTGATCTGTCACAACATATTAAAGAGTCACAAAACTATATTTATAGTTTTAATTTCTCACAAATTAGAAAATTAGAAAATTTAGTCTGTTTAATACCAGAAGTAACCTGCTATGTCTTGTCTGTCAGCATGTTGTCAGTGTTCTCTTTAATCCGCGTTGTATTTTTCACTGCGTGAAAACATGATGTGTGGTGTGAGAGTGTCATGGCTTGTCGGACATGGCAACAGTAACTAAGAGGGCAGGTCTTTGTGAAGGGTCAACTGCTTAAAAAATTGTCCATATAACTCATGCACTAAATCAGAGGTATACAACCTTTTATTACGATAGGGTAGGATACGGTAAAAGAAAAAAAAGTGTGGACCGGTGGGGGTGGGGGGGTGTTTCGCTGGGGGGGGGGTGGATGGGGTCTTTAAAACAGGTCTATTCATTTATACTGTTATCAGCACATGTTGAAGTAGATTAATCTATTTTCGTCTCTGAGAGAATATGCACTGATATAGAGATAAAAAGAAATGTTTACTTTCAATTTCAGAAATATTTACAAATATTTACAGTATTGCGACGTAACCGCGAACCCCTATGCATATGTATCTTAAATGCAGGGATACATGAAAGAAGAATGAAATCGGTATGCCGCGCTGTCTGAAACACGTCTCTATGCTTGTGTGCGCTTCAGGTGTGTGCAAGTACAGCACGCAAGTAACGAATTGAGTTCTGTTTAATTTCTTCTTCTTGTGGTTTTAAATAGCTTGAACGTGTAAATTGGCAAATTAATCTGCGAATCACATGCCGAACGGTGGAGTCTGGACCTGGTCCATACATCATGGATCAACTGGGATCCTTTTAAGCCCTAACAGCCTATATGACAGATCAGAGCAATCTTTTATTGACTAATTTAACATTTGATTTTTCAAATTGCTACTCCATATCAATCGCATACAACAAAAATAAAATTCTAATAATTAGAACAATCATTTACGCACAATAAATAACAGAGCGTCATATCTATACACATTTTCCACAGAACGTTCTCACGGACCTCTGCACTATATCATATATGTACTATAATTTCTAAGTCATACACTACATAAGTCAGCAACTGGCTTATAACGTATGACTGGGTTTGGACAGGATAGCACTGATACATACATTGACAAGTCAAATTTCAACTCATATTACTTTTTTTGCAACATGGCGCAACATTGTCAAAGAACTGCATTACACACTAGACTACAGTGCCAACAAGTTAAGAATAATTTCCAAAAAATAAACTACCACCCAAAGCTAATCAGAAATTGTTTCACTCCAGCAGTTTGAATAGTGTTGAGTCAAATGCCAGCTACCTTATTGTTCCGGCAGCCCTGCAAGCGTGTTTTCATCAAGGTTTGTGTGTGTATGTGTGTGTGGGCATGTTTATGTGGTTTATGAGGACACAAATTTGTATAATGACATGGGTATGACATAGGTATTACAAGGAGAAGGTGATTTATGAGGACATTTTCAGTGTCCCCATAATTTAAAATGCTTATAAATCATACAGAGTGAGTTTTTTGGAGGGAAAATAGAAATGCACCGTCTCCTGTGAGGGCTAAGTTTAGGTGTAGGGTAGGTGTAGGGCAATAGCACATACAGCTTGTACAGTATAAAAACCATTACGCCTATGGAAAGTCCCCGTAAACCATAAAAACCAACATGAAAAGAAGAAAGATTCAACAGAAAAACAGGAATGTGTGTGTATGTGTGTGTGTGTGTGTGTGTGTGTGTTTCTCTGTCTGTCTGTCTGTCTGTGTCTGTGTGCAGACTTATGAGCATCGGTAGCCAAAAAATTTTTGTTTAAACAGTTCAGCTGAATCTTTAGCCTAGCCGTTACATCCCTATCCGCCCTTTAGCCCATTAAGACTCCACACACACTGAACTTGTGTTTCGTCCTCTGGGACTGATTTTCGCTGAGTTGAAGCTCAGCTGTAGCTCAGCTACCCTTCAGTTAGTCTCGCGTAGTCAGACCTTCAGACTGACGGCTGAAGGGCTGGAATCTATGGCAGCTTTCATTGGCCAAGGCCAATGGAAATGTCGGCCTTGAGGCCGTTTGACCGACATGTCAAACAACCAATCACAGTTCGTTTCGTTCACCATCACGTTTTGGGACGTGGAAATATCGCCACAATAACAGACTGGTGTGTGAAAATGTTGGACGTATTTTGAAGATTCTATGCCGCAAACTTTAAATATTTCACATACTTTTGAAAATCCAGCGATTATTTTGTTTATTATTTAAATGCAAAGACCCCGCCCTCAATATGAGTAATTTATCTTGCACAAAGTTCAAAACCATTTAAATCAAGTTAAATATTTGGCCAGTGCAGTAAAACTAAATACACTTATATTCATATTAAAAACAAATCATAATATATAATTTATTGTTGCTTAGCAGTAAAGCTGTGACGTAACTGAAGTAGCAACAGATCTTTTCTTCCGTATTGTAAACACCTCCCAATTAAATGTATTATTAAAACAAATTTAGGGAGGGGACTTGATTCTAACCACTGTTTGTTGATTGGTTGGAATGTTTGCAAAAAAGGAAGTCAACTGCACAAAAAGTGCAGAGTTTATGCAGACATTGTGATTGGAGAAGTACAGCAAACATCACCAGATTGTAGTTGTTTCACTGGAAATTTTAAATATTTGTCTTGTAATCTAAAAAAAGACCAATTCAAAATATTTCTATAGCACCACAATGAAAAGAAATGGTAGGAGAGTTTATAATGTGGGTATTCATAATGGCAGGGTGAAAGTAAAACAAACGGACATACTGTGGCTAAAAGCTTATTGTTGCTACTGTGATTTTACTGAAACTATGAAATCTATGGATAAAAATTTAAGGTAATTGTTTTGCATCTCGTAATTCTGACATTTTTTCTCAGAATTGTGGGAGAAAAAGTCTTAAAATTGCACAAGAATAAGACAAATATTATAGGAACAGGCACATAAAGTGTACGTGTGAGTGTCAGTGTATAAAGAAAATGAGTTGGTTGAGCTGTGTGCTCCAGTATGAAGTAATTGGTGTCATATAAGGGCCTAGCTGCACGAGGGGGTGACGAGAAGTGAATGACTAGGGAGTGTGAGAGAAAGTGAGAGAGAGAGAGAGCAAGAGCAGATGACAGCGAGAGAGAAGAAGAGAATGGGGTGGATGTTTTGAGAATTTGAGAGGGTGCTAGAGGGGGATGGTTTGATCCAGCCAAACAGTATTGCTATGAATGTCACATTTCCACTGAGAGAATCGAGGGCAAAAGTATTGAAAAGTAAGAAGTGATTCTTCAGAAAGAAAGTAACGATTCTTCATGCTTCTCTTCAGCTCATTCAGACTCTACAGAGCAAGAATTATGAGTCATTTTGCACTTATGAGTCCAACTGAGTACTTGAAGTCAACATGAAATCGAAACTGACCACTTTTGTTCTTAAATCATGTTCCTCATTGCACTGCAAATGATTCATCGGTGCATGCTATTCTAGTTTCTGGAATAAAAAAATTATAACTTTCATTTAATGCTGACATCACTTGGACCACACAGACTATTAAATAATTTTAACCAAACAGTCAAAACACCACTGAACATCCACTCGTCAAGATCCAATTATTAGCAGATGTCCTGTTCTACATTTTATCTTACTGAACATCCTGCTTCCTCCTGAAACATATCAAATTTCGGAAGTAGTTTCTGCATTGACTTTAAATTATTCATTCACATGATGTATGTTGTATAATACTGCTAACATCTTAGTCAGTCACAGATCATAAATGAAACTAGCTAATTAGCAGGCAACATTCTGATCAGATTTTCTGCACTTGGTTGCCTGGGATCCGGCCTCTCTGGCTTCTAAATCATTCTAATTCAATTATGTTTAATTGAACCCAATTCAGTTGAGTCACGCCACTAGAAAATGATGCTTTAAAGACAGCTGGACTCAATGGGTCTTTCCATATAAAAAACAAGCTGATTAATTGCCAAGTCCTGTGCAAAAACATAAATCTCTTTCCTAAAGGTCAACTTAGCTATTCAACTATAAAATATTTAGAATTATATGACTATGGAACTGCTTATATAAGCACCTGGTGACAGCTAGATGTACATAAAACCGAAAGAGGGAAAACAGTGAAGGGAAGAGCGAATAGCCAACATTTGTAAAGACTGGTCTACAACTTTTGTTTCGTTAAACCTGTAAAACCTGTGTTTTTCTAAATTTAAGATTCATAAGCAACTCAATTTAAAACCAACTCGAACCATATTTACACAAAAATCACATACAAAAATATATGATTATTTAAATTATATTATTATTACTACTGTATAGTTAATTGAATAATCTTATTGTTAATATTATTAATTATTAATATGAAAATACATACAAACCTACATACATACAATTAAATTCTATAATTTTAAATACTTTTTTTTTACTTTTGTGTGTGTGTTAAACAATTCTGGTGGTTGGGTTACCACTATACATTCAAATCTGTGCTGCAAAGCAAGTTGATAACCACTGTCACAGATTATTGTATTAAACCTTTCTCCTCTACATAAGACTCTCATTTTCCTTCTCTTCCACTTTCTCATGTCATAATTGTGTAGCATTTCTTGTGCAGTGCTAACACCATGTTCCTGCAGAGCCCTTGCCAAAGCTGACAGGAGCGTATTGATTGGTGTGTGTTGGGAGCTCAACTTGTTGGCAGTCCTGGCAGTTCTAAATGGACTCTTGTTAGCGATTCAGATTACTGATACGGCACTGTCCCGCACTTTCGACGTTGCCTCCTGACTTGTCGGCCGCGTTATTTTCAACAGCGAAACATGAGCACGGTACACCAGCTATTTATCATTTCCTCTTCACTTCAGAGTGGGGGATGGTGATATATTACCTCAATTAAGGCCAGACGGACTGGTTCGGAGCAGTAATTTATGAAAAGAGAGGAACGAAAGCTTGGCAGTGGCTATATTTATACAGTGCCGTGATAAATGTTTAAGCACTCGCTAATTCCTGTACAAGCAGATTGTGTTCAGGTCACAGAACAACCTCCAGCCAATATTCAATTAATAAGAGACACATTGGGGATTTGTAAAGCGCCTGTGTTCAAAAATGACAAATAATACTGTCAGCACTCAGACCTTGTTAAAATGATAGCTAATGACATTAATCATCAGATAATTGCACACAGGAGTTTTGAATGATGGCAAAAGTTTACACAAGCCAACCGTTTTGGCCCTGAGAATGTGCAAAACCGCCGCTAACTGGCTGAAAGTTTCATAAATGCCAATGGCTCCGTTTCGCACTTCTCTTTCCTGTTATCTTTCTATCTGTATCTCTATTTCTATCTCGACTATTAGGTATACCTGTAACCTAGCAACAGTGGAAGACATTGTCCCACCCTCCACCTTCCCTTCTCGCGCAGTGACAGCTTCAGCTTGTCAGCCAATATGGCACAAAGGACTGCATCTCCCAGGGCACCCAACGGACCAATCAGAGAGTTTTATAGGACCTGTTGAGATGCATACCTACCTCACACACAGAAACTGCGCCCCACCCTAGGAACAGGAGGAAAAATCAAAGGATGAACGCAAGATCAGCCACTATGTGGCATACAAATATACACAAACACACCTGTCAGTCAAATTAGAACATTTGCACTGCTGAATGCATCAAATCACACCACCACACCCTTTTCACAGAGGCGCCATAAGAATCCCCCAGAACCAAACATTGACCTGACATGAAAACATTATTTCTCCATCAATTTAACAGGTATTTAATTAAAAAGGCACAAGCAGTTAGCTCATTGTACAACACGACATTGTGCATATCTCGCCCCGTTGAGGTCTCATAATCACCCCAATATTATGGTCAGTCATGCCTCCTCCTGCTGGTTCATTATCGCGCAATCCCTCTGTCTCTCCTCCTCCTTTCCAGGCTCAGTTAAAGCCAAATTAACCCCCTCAGTGCCAGATTTAAGACAACCTATTTCCCTTTAGAAAGTTGACTGATAGCACACGAAAGCCAGTCATACATAAACATGACTAGCACGGTGCACTATAAAGCAAGCATTTGACCTCCTCCTTTGACCTACCCTGAGAAAAAACATTGCAAGGGCTTGTCATACGAAGGGGTCATTCAAAAAAAATGAAAATCATCCCACATGTCATTCCAAACCTCTATGCATTTCTTTATTCTGTGAAAAAAATTGTATCAGTGTTATGACATGGCAAAAACAGTCTTCAAAATATCTTCAGTTTTTGTTGTTTGAAATTGAAGGAAAAAAAAGATATGCTGATTGGGATATTTACAGCAGAGTTGTTCATTAATGCAATAATGTGCACAAATATTAACACTTATTTGTGTAATATTTGCTCAAAATTAACAGTATGTACTGACAAGACTGGTTGATTTTGGAATTGACAACTAGGCAGAATTACTGATTTCTGTTAACCAGCCAAGTGTGCACAGTTTTTGGCAAAAGCTGTCAGCGGATTAATTAGTAATCATTACATAATACATGATTTAAAAACAACACCATAGTATGCTTTCCAGTTGCATTGCACATACTTCTCCTGCATTCAAATAGAAATACACTCTAAAAGAATGAAGCCGTTTTGCAGCAATTCCATAGAAGAAGAATTTGGGTTACCCAAATAATATTTCAATAAACCATTTTTTCTTAGTGTGAAGATGTATAATATCTGCTTTTTCCACAATAAAGAACCCTTTGTCCAATGGAAAGGTTCAATGGATGTTAAAGGATCTTCATGGATCCACAGATGCCAATAAATAACCTTTATTTTGAAGAAAATACTTCTCTGTTACACAGTAGCCTATAAGTAAAATGTATTCATGACACTGTACAGTAAGTGACAATACCCAGATGACATATTTATGATATACTGAAGTGTGCAACCAAGGGAGCTGAGGAGCCGTCAGTCTCCCCCCAAAAAAGGAGAACTGTGAGCTAAACAGTTCTTGTCAAATGCTGTATAGCTATCAAGAAAATGTTTCCTCTTCAGTGCCTAATTAGCAATGACAGAAACACTTATTTACAGTGTATTTATTATTAATCATTTAAAATCATAATTAATGTTTTATGAACATCATATATCACATTGTATTACCAAAGCTAAAATAGTGAAATACAATGTCTCTTTCTTTGTTTTTTGCTTAGCATTCAGGATAGGTTATTCAGGTTAGTCTGCTAGCTTAGTAATTTCTTAACATAACTGGTCTCTCAATCTCTTTTGGTTAGCTATAGCTAGCTTAAAGTTCTTCAATTAATTCAGTACATACTATGACAGCATATATACAGTATATACACACACGACCAATATATTTACTTGTTAAATATTTGCCCCACTGAATATCCTTGTTTATTTTTCCTCCTTCCCCTCCTTTTTCTTTTAAGTCTGTCAAAATACTATAGAATTGAAGTGAACAGATCAAAAAGAGAAGCACTCATATACCTTTGAATGCTAGGAGGCTTCTTTTCTTTCTTTCCTCTCAGTTTTCACAGTTTCTAAGCGGACAGATCAAGGCGATAATATTAAACGAATAAATTAGCTGGTTGTCAGAGAGAAAAAAGGTGCCACAACTTTTAAAAGGAAAACTGGGTACGGGGTAACGTCTACTCTGTCCCGGCTGATTTAGGTGCTTGCTATTACACCAAAGAGAGCTTGATCTTCTGGTGTCAAATGCTGTCTAGGTTTTAAAGTTTCTCTTCACTCTGTTCAGTTTTTTTTCTAATTCTACTTGACTCCTGCAACCTGCAGCACGGTGCATCAGATCAGTACTATTGTTTCTCTCTAGAGCTATAATCTAGTGTTGATGTTACTTCTGGAATTCAAAGCATGTATACAAAAAAATAAAACAAATATTCTGAATATGCTATTACGACAGAAGCAAAAGACAAAAAAAATAGTTAATTTAGTCAATCAAGAAATCAGGCTGGATGGATGGATGGATGGATGGATGGATGGATGGATGGATGGATGGATGGATGGAGAGAGAATCAAAGTTCTGACTAATTTGGACTGAATGCTAGTAATATATGGAAGTTACAATTAAAAGTCTCATTTGTCTCAATAATCTGAGGGGCATGATGAATGGATAAATAGATTGATGGATGGATGGATGGATGGATGTGTGCATGGATGGATGGATGGATGGATGGATGGATGGAAGAATATGTGCATGGATGGATGGATGGATGGATGGATGTGTGCGTGGGTGGATGGATGGATGAAATGTATAGACAGACATACTGACCTGTGCTTTCAGCAAACTAACACAATATGTATGTAGCTAATCAGTCACAACAGTTTGGTCAGAGGCTGAATAAGGGGTCTGTAATGGAGATTTAATCTGTAGATGTGGGCCACAGGACAGGGAAGCTTCCTCATTACCCAGCAGAACAAGATACCTGCTGCTTCCCACAGCTCTAATGAGCCAACTCACCATAACACAGGTAATAAAGGTCAACTTATACAGCATATAGCCAACTACACACACATTCAGCACTATTAAGAAACACACTGTGAAAGAAGAGCGACAGCGAATTTTTTTAACCTGTGCAGACTGGGTGTTTTAATATTTCATCCTAAATAGACTTGACAATGTATGATGAGCTCAATGGAGGTAAGTATTGATTTCCATAGATTATTTTCTTCTTTAAAAGATATCACTTCAGTCAGATGTATTAAAGCAGTTTAATGCACTGCATGTTGATAAACAACCTTAAAAAAAATTCCCTTAAGATGACCTTAAATTCAGGTCAGAGTTGCCTAGTCTCAGGCGGCACGCCCACAGACCGCCCACAGTCCGTTCGCTGACCGTCTGATGCATATTTCTTAAAAAGCTGGAAAACACTTTCTCAATCTGCTGAACTGTAATCTGATTGCTGACTTTACACAACTTTTGGGAGTTTGTTTTTCACATATTTTGCTATGTTGGAAAGAACATGTCACACACAGTTTATGCTATATTTTGTTTTCTGTACAGTTTGCAGAGACTGCAGCACATTTTTTTCCCAATTGTAGTCTATAACTGTAACACAATCTATTTCAGATAGAAAATGATTTGTGGTTGTCTGTAGAACTTGTGGTCTCTTTAAATGTCCACCACAAGTAGGTAGTTCTTGTCCAAAATAAGCTGCAATGTGGGTTTTGCTTTTATGCATTACGCAGACTAAAAGTACCACAACACCAAATCAATTCACAATTATTACATACCATCTGTCTCGCTATGTGTCAGCAGTATTACAGTTATGGTAGAGATTTGGTAAAAAGCATTTGGTGTTAGAGGGAAAGCAAGACAGACAATTGGAGAAAATATGGTGAACAACACAGCAAGGCTTTTTCCATTATAAGGGCACTAAACTTTTAACAACATGGTTATTTTTGGGCTATATTTTATTATTAGTACTGAATAATTCAATGATCTATCAATAATGAAGCTTTAATTAGCTGTAGTTACACAGACTGTATTTAGGCATCTGCAGCAGAATCTGGCCTGTGGCAACACAAAATAAACCGGCTATTGCAGATCACATTGGCACAGCTAAAACACACTATACTATAAACAGCAAGTCTTTATAGGGCATCTATTATGCCCCTTTTTACAAGATTTAATAAAAGTCTCAGTTATCCCCAGAATGTGTCTGTGAAGTTTCAGCTCAAAATACCCCACAGATCATTTATTATATCATTTTGAAAATTCCTATTTTGAGTGGAAGAAACACTCTGTTTTAGTGCATGTATCTTTAAATGCAGTGGAGCTGCTTCTCCCCACCCCCTCTTCCAGAATAGGACAGAGCCTTTACAGCTCATATATCAGATCCCTGCCAAAAAACATCTGTTCGGTTTTGATTATTATGTATATTGCGCTGAAATCATGCATTTTAAAGCCATATCAGTTTAAACTGATATAAAGTTTCCTGAGCATACACACAGAAAGTGGCTGCCACACGGCATAAGTACTAAATATACTCGGTTACTAACGTAACCTCGGTTCCCTGAGATATGGAACGAGTACTGTGTCGTAAGACGCTAGGGAAAAATTCATTTTTCTCTGATACTGAAGCCTTTTTTTTTAATAACGCGGGTACTGCACGACCATTGGTTTGTGCGGTTACCACAATTAAACCAATGCCGGCAGCGGAGCTGCACATCCTATGGCTGGAAAGCCTGCCAGAATGGGGGGGGGCATCGGAGTATATAATGTGGGCATTCGCCAAGGCTTCTCAGGTTACTTTGACTGAAGCGACGACTGAGTCGTGCAGCCGTATAGCACAGCAAAGTATGCAGTACTCGCTCCGTATCTCAGGGAACCGAGGTTACGTTAGTAACCAAGTACGTTCCTTATCGATACTACACTTCGTACTGCATTGTAAGACGCTAGGGTAACCAGTATAATCCTGTCGTATCTATGCTAGGGGAATGACCAACACTTGAACTTGCCTTAGACAACAAGAGGGGCCCAGATGGACTAAGAATTGTACAGGGCAGCCCTACAGAAGGTCAAAGGGTCAAAATCATCGAGGTCGACCCAGCCTTGAGTAATCGTCCCAAATAAGTCTGTACAATTTCGGAGCTCGATTGAGGGCCAAGAGCATACAGAAGAAGGCAAACGCCCACACTGGTTGCCATGTGACAAAGTGACCCCGTTAAGCAGAAAGGACCCGTGCCTGTAAGGCAGGGACTTCCAGATTATAAAATCGGGCAAATGTGGACGGTGAGGCCCAGACGGTTGCTGCACATATCTCTGCAATGGACACACCACTAGGCCATGCCCAGGACGAGGCGATACCTCTGGTCGAGTGGGCTCTTACTCCCATGGGGCATAGTTGGCCCAAAGAAGAGTATGCTAGCTTAATAGCGTCAATTATCCATCTGGACAGTCTTTGCTTTGTGATCGGAGACCCCTTGGTGCAGCCGCCAAAGCATACAAAGAGCTGTTTCGACTGCCTAAAGGGGACGGTACGCTCAATATAAATTCTCAACCCCCTGACAGGGCAGAGTAGATTCAACCCCTGGTCTTGCTCCGAAGGAGTAAGCACCAAGAGAGTAATCACCTGCGCTCTGAACGGAGTCGAGAGCACTTTGGGTATGTAACCATGCCTTGGTTTCAGGACAATCTTAGAATCATTAGGCCCTAATTCGAGGCAAGAAGGGCTGACTGATAGCGCCTGCAGATCTACCTTACGTCTTACCAATGCTAGTGCCAGTAGAAGAGTGGTCTTTAACGTCAGGGGACGAAGGTCAACAAACTATAGCGGCTCAAAAGGGGAGCTCTTCAGAGCCCTCAACACAATAACTCATAACTGAGACTTGATGTTATTGGCACTTCCTCTGTATGTTTGCCTCTTCAAGATTAATCGCTTTATGTACTCCCCAATTGTAAGTCGCTTTGGATAAAAGCGTCTGCTAAATGACTAAAGGTAAATGTAAATGTAAATAACTCTGTGCTTCTGCTCCCTAATTTGCCTGATTACCTGCAGGATCAGAGTGATCGAGGGAAAAGCATAAAGGAGGAGGTTGGGCCTATCGTGGGAAAACGCATCCCTGTCCTTTGAAAAATAAGTTTGGCAGTGATTGTTGTCTTCTGAGGCAAAGAGGTCAACCTCTGGCCTGCTGACGATTCCCCATATTACCTGAACCCATTTGTGGGTGGAGCGTCTACTCGTCTGAGGGGAAATTGCTCCGAGATAGCATGTCTGCTACCAGGTTCAGTTTGCTCAGCACATGCGCTGCTCTCAGTGAGCGCAAGTTGAGCTGAGCCCACCTTAAGAGGCGCTCTGCTAGGGTAAAGAGGCGCCTCGAGGAAAGACCTCCCTGGCAATTTATGTAAGACACCACCGTCTTTATGTAAGACACTGTCCGTATGGATTAAGAGGTGATGTCCCCTCAGGTCTGGCAGAAAGGTGCCTAGGCCCAACCATACTGCCAGCCTTTCCAGGCAATTGATGTGAAGGTTACCTTCCTTCTATAACCAGGGACTGAAGGCCAGTTTGCCATCGCACAGCTTCCCCAAACCATATGTTGGAGGCGTCTGTCGAGACCACCTTCCTACTGCAGACCATGCCCAGGGGCACGCCCCGTTCCATCCACTGCCGGTCCTTTCAAGGGGCCAGAGCTGCAACACAGGCCTAGCTCAACCTGATAAGGAGGCATCCGTGACGCCAAGCGTGTGGAAGAACTCGAGGTTTCAGCCAGTACTGAAGGGGCCGCATGTGAAGCCGGTTTCAACTGAAGTACTGGAGACGCTAAGGCCATGAGGCCCAGCATCCTCTGAAATGCTTTGAGGGAGCGAGGGACTCCGAGTTTGAATGAAGCCGCGAGCTGCTGAATGGCCAGGACACGTTCTTGCGTGACCACATCCCTCATTCAGGCTGAGTCGATAACTGTTCCCAGGAACTAAATTCGTTGGCTGGGGGACAACGCGCTCTTAGCAAGATTGACCCTGAGTCCTAGGCACTCTAAGTGGCTGAGGAACACGAATCTGTGATAAAGAAGCTCATCCTCCGACTGGGCCAGGATGTGCCAGTCATCGAGGTAATTCAAGATGCGGATTCCCAGCTGTCTCAGCGGAGAAAGAGCCGCATCCATGCACTTCCTAAAAGTGTGGGGAGCTAGGGACAGCCCAAAGGGAAGGACTGTGTATTGATAACCCACTCCCTCGAAGGCGAATCGCAAGAACCGCCTGTGATGGGGGGCTATCTGGATGTGAAAGTAGGCATCTTTCAGATCCAGCAAAAAGAACCAGTTCCTTGGGCATTCTTGTGAGAGGATCTGTTTCTATGTGATCATTCTGAACGGCCGTTTCATAAGGGTGCGATTCAGATGTCGGAGATCTAGAATGGGTCTTAGACCACCATCCTTCTTGGGGACGAGGAAGTAATGGCTATAGAAGCCTGACTCGCTCTGAGCTGGGGGAACAGTTTCCACGGCTCCTTTCACCAGCAAACTCATCACTTCGGCATGCAGGACTTGAGCCGTGCTGCGCTGAACCAATGTGGAGACCACGCCGCGAAACCACAGGGGTCTGCGAGCGAATTGAAGTGTGCGACCTCGTTTTATTATCCCCAGAACACAGTCTGACACTCAGGGGATGTCCTGCCAGGCCTCGGCCCATGTGGCGAGGAGTTGAATTGTTTTGATCGGCTGGCTGCCTAGCGGGGGCCTGAGGCTCGTGATAAGGGAAAGAGGAAAAATGCTCTCTTTTTGAATATGTATGTGTTTTATTTTTCTCGCTATAACAGCGATTGGCTGTGTGGGCACTATGTGAAAGGACCCAATGTTCACAGCAGTATTTTTCACAAACACTCTGCCGTCCGCACCTGGAACTGAATGGGGAGCTAGGTGACATAACAGAGGCTTTTTTAGTCTGCAGCGGGACGAAAATCTGAGCATATCACACCAGTCCTCCGATCCTTACACTGGTGTCCAGTTACATTTAGGATTGATTTTAAAGTACTTTTACTCATTTATAAATCACTCAATGGCCTAGGACCTAAATACATTGCAGATATGCTCACTGAATATAAACCTAACAGACCACTCAGATCAGTAGGATCGAGTCAGTTAGAAATACCAAGGTTCACACAAAACAAGGGGAGTCCGCTTTTAGCTATTTTGCCGCCCGCAGTTGGAATCAGCTTCCAGAAGAGATCAGATGTGCTAAAATATTAGCCGCATTTAAATCCAGACTCAAAACTCATCTGTTTAGTTGTGCATTTGTTGAATGAGCACTGTGCTACATCCGAACTGATTGCTCTATGTATAAGCATTTTCTATTCGTAATTGTTTTAAATTAATTTAAAATCCATTTTATATCATTTTGTTTTTATTGTTGTGATTGTATTTTATTTCTTGTTTTTTTAATTCCTTGTTTTATTATTATTTGTAATGTCTATTTCACTTCCTTTTATGTAAAGCACTTTGAATTACCCCTGTGTATGAAATGTGCTTTATACATAAACTTGCCTTGCCTTGCCTTGCCTAAGCACTATGAAGACATGACATTCACAAAGGAGTCTGGAGTGATACACGTATTTAGGTAGATTTTGAGGTGCATTGAAAAATGAAAGTAATCCACAGCGTCGATTTTAGGAGAAAATGAAGACTCTTGTGTTCAGTCTTACATCTAAACACAGAGCACAGGGATTGTTGTGAGACATTGTTGATGTTACAGCTGCTCGAGTGCTTACAATCGCTGAGGGTTGCAACTAGCAATGCAGGTCTGTCTAGTATCAATACCTGTGGCCTGGCCTCCGAAATGTGATGTCACACTGCGGTGAGAGTCAAAATGGCAGGCCTAGTGAGAATGACTTGGTTTAAAGAGGATTAAAAAATAAGGAGTGGGTGGATTTTTATTTAAAAAAAAACTTCGCTCTCTTTACTTAACTTTGCTCTCTTTCCCTTAACCTCTCACTGTCTGGCTAGAATTTTCTCTGAACAATGCCTAGAAATTTGTAGTACAAGCACTTCCTTTGTCTGTTTGCCTCTTTATAATGTATCGCTTATTGTATTCCTCAATTGTAAGTCGCTTTGTATAAAAGCGTCTGCTAAATGAATAAATGTAAATGTAAATTAACAGATAAGAATAGAAATACAGTTACCCGAGGAAAAACGTTTTAAATATTCATTTAACATTGCACTGCACTTGAAAGCCATTCATTGAAATTAAACTGCAAATTACAGAACAAGATTAATCTTTTAATTTAAAAAAATCACTCATAGTCATTAAAATAAATGTCACATTATACTTATAGTTATATTTACACATTATAGTCTTTGTTTAGTGTCAAATAACTTCAGATGATTTTGAGCGGGAGCTGACTGTGACTGCTTGTGTCTTTTCACATTTCTTCATGTGTTCAGATGAGCGTAAGGAGATAATAGGTTAATAATAGTTCTTATCCTTCACAAATATTTGTGATGAAATTAATTTTTACACTTATAAGCTTATGATATGCATTATGAGCATTACCTGTCTGTGGTGAAATATACCAAAGATATAAACTGAAAAAGCACACAGGACTGGATTGAATCTTATGAAGTGTGTAACTATATATTTGAGCATTGAGGCCACCTGTCTCTACAAACTCCAGCACCCAACACCTTCAGTAACTGTGATTCTCTCTTTCTCTCTCTGTCTCAGCAGTGAGAGATTAGATAAGGGGATCAGTTGTACAGAGTTTGACCCTGTCCCTTAAGGCTAGTGTGAAGATGTAGTGTGCAAGCTGTAAATCTGAGCGAGCTCAGATAAGATCAGTTGTGAATGTAGCTCTTTCAGACTAAGAGAGGGAGACGAGGCATTAGAGGGAATGATAGAACCGGTTTTGAACATCACTCACCATCTTTTGTAATGTTCGCAAAGATTCCGAACTCCGTCCAGTTTTACCGTGGTTACAAAATACCGTGGTTTGCCTCGAGTAAGATGTTGAAATCTGAAGTGAGCACTTTAAGGGTGCTTGAAATGGCAATCGGTGAGATAGCAAAGACATGAACAGGAAAAGGATGGAGGAGTGTGACAAGGCAGCTGATGTTAATGGTCAGTGGAACTGTGCGGGCACTCGGTTCGGGATGCACTTGAAAAATTAAGCAACCCTCCCTCCACTAAATAATTCCAAGCCTTAATGCTAGAGAGGCTGAGGGAAAATGAGCCTGCACTTAACCTATTTTTCCATACTTAAAGGGGCAAAAATACACTCAAATTATATAGGCTACATCAACTAGAAATGTAAACACAGAAGCTAGTCCAAGTTTTTAAAGAGGGTGCATCCTTTCCAAATCTTACATAGTATTCAATACATCACCGCATCCCCATTTTTTGAACGTTTTCAAAAAAAGGCTGGCCTGCTTATTCTGGCCAAGAGCTACCAACTTAAACATGAAGAACGTCTGAAAAAAAAGACTGCCGTGGAAAAAGACTCCTTAAAAGTAATTGCACTATACAGGAACCTTTTCCATTCACTAGTTTTAAGAGGAATACTGCACTCTGACTCCTGGAAGCTGGAAATCAGGAAGCTCTCTCCCTATTAGTGTGCAGCATCAGATGGTCAGTGAGCGCACTGCGGTCCATTGATATGCCGTCGTCCTTTTGATGTCCTTCAAGAATATTTATTTTAATTTAAAGAACTTCTACAGTAAATATAACTTACATTTTAGGGAGTCTTAAGTCAGTTTTAAACAACCTTATTTGATTACAACAGATTATTAGCCTTTAGCTCTTGTCTAATATCTTATTGAGTAACATGTATAACCTCTAGCTTCATTGATGGACGATCTACGCCAAACCATCAACTGAGCTTCACGCTTAATGCCGCCCCTCAGCTAAGCACAGACCTCTCTGATCCTCGCTTGAAGCAAGACAGGCCAAGGTTAGTTCATCACTCAGCCTCCATAATGCTTTTAAATTCAAGCTTAACTGCAGAACTCTTCTCCAGCATGTGAGAAATTTGACATTATGCCCTGACAGCATGTTAAGGGACTCAAGGAGCTGCATGGAGATTCTTCAAAATCTTCTTCTAAAGTTCTGATTGATAACACTGTACAATAAGGTTCGATAGGTTAAATTAGTTAACTACATGAAGCTATAATGAAACAATTATTTCGAATAATTTATTAATGTTAATTGCAACATTTAATTAAAATTTAAAATTAAAATTTGTAAAGTGTTTTTTTTAATATTATTTAATAGTCAACAAACACCAACAATAAACAGTTGTATTTTTGTAAACTAATGATTGTGATGATTCTTTTAAAAGACCATCAAACAAGATTTTTGAGTATTTTAAAACCTAAAGACTTACGGACAGAATGTACCTCATCAGCAAGACACTGTGCAACTAGACTGCTAAACACAACAACAGCACAATCGTGTAAATATAACATAAGAGTCTGCCTTTTTTTCCGGTCAATGAAAACAATGTCTACGTGATTTTTGTTACTGGTCAGAGTAGGTGTAGCTTCAAGCTCATACAAATCTGCTGTTGTTTACAACAAAGTTTTAACTTCCTACAACTTCCTTGTCAAATATTATTTTCAGAACAAATGAGATTTCCAGTTGAGAGCATCACCAAGTGAGAGGGTCATAACCCACAGTTTTCATAATAGTGGAAGGCTGAACTTCTGAACTGAAAGTGTCACTTTAACATTCCCGATATATAAAACCAAGCTGCTCAGACAAATTCAAAGCCAAACCAGATAATCATAGGCCCTTTGGCTTGACGTTGGGTTTCAGTTCCCTTTTCCATAGCAACCACAAACAAAAACATAAGGAACTTACATCATCCCAAAATTTGATTTGTTTTTCAGTCACAGTAGAACTGTGGGAAGATCTTTGTTCCTGAGAGGAGAGATGGAATGTAACAGATGGACATTGGACATTCGTCTTACTCTTCTTGTTTCAGTTATATTTGTATTTGTTTAGTTTTTGTCCTCCTTAAGTTAAACTGGGAGAGCATGATGGTGTGATATGTGTGTACAGTATAAAAATACATATGATAAATACATACACACACATACAGTGTATACAATATATATATATAATTAAATATATGTTAAATATATAATTAAATATATATATAGATATACAGTATGTGTATATATATATATATATTTTAACAGATAAAATAACAACACAGAGATTGATACCCATTTTGTATTAATTTCATTTTTTATTGTTATTTTTTTATTAAAATAATATTATTTATTATAATATATAATATATATTATTCAAGTCCAGGTATTAATCTTGTCTTCGTTTACCTTTGTCTCATTTCCCACAATTCTTATCCATTTATTCATATTCCCTTTCTGTCTCTCTCCCACTATTCTCTTTTTTTGCTGAAGCAAACGTGCTCTGAAGCAAAGTCCTTCCTGAGCCAGGCTAGCTGACAGATAGACCTAAATATTTAAATGCTGGATAGACACTTCGCTGCAGCATATCAACACACATATGCCCTCAATCTCTCCCTTACAGACACAGACACATTCACACAGTAAACATACTACAAATACTTCACAAAAAAAGCTGCTTTCACACTAAAGCTTTTGCTGTGGAACCGAATTAATTTGATATCAGAATTCAGTTTGTTTCGTTGGTTTGAAAGATTTCTGAACTTGAGCTCAGACCAAAAATCAAACATGCACACATCGATTAAAGGAATAGTTTGACTATAATTTACTTGCATCCATGATTGTACGTACGTGCTACGAATAATGAAAGTGGATCATGAGTAATACTGCAAATGACAAAAAAGGAGCATTTTTAAGAAAAACTCAACAGCATAGAGATTTGAACAACACGAGGGTGAGTAAATAATGACAGAATCAATATTACTTGTTGAGCAGTTTTTAAAGGGATGTTTAGAAGAATCTCCATACAATGAAAGTCAATGGGATCCAAAACAACATTAAGCCCTATTGACTTTCACTAAATTAATAAAAAAAGTCCTTTACCACAGATGTTTACTAACTGAACTCAACACACATTGTTTTCACCAACCTATTGCAAAGTATAGGAAAGAATGCATAAATTGTATTCCTTCCTGCTCACTTTGTTCTTCTTTTCTCTGTTAACTTAATTCCCTTCTTTTCCAGACTCATTCTTTTAAGTATATTTGATAACTGGCCATTTAATGTGATCTTTGGCTGACAGGAACTCAATGATAGCATCAGAAATGCCACTACAGAGAATTCTCCAGACGCAGAGGAGAAAACATAGCCACCCAAAGGGCACACAGAGAGAACAAAACAAGCTGAGCGTTAGTGGTGGAATATAAAACATCATTTTCTGTGATGAGCCTCAATATTGATTAGCTCTCAAATCACCCTCCCTCCCTAAGTCTTCTCTTCTCGACCTCTGCTTTTTCCTGAATAGATCAGTCTGCCGTGGACATATTCCTATCATAAACAAGTTTCCACTAAGGCTGCTGCACAGCTTGGTGGTTTTTCACCATAAATCTTTCTTTCTCTCCACTTGGGTTAGGATTATAGGGTTATCATGACAGAAATTAGCCACATGGCATTTAGGTTCAGGTTTTAACAAGCTGATTTCAAATAACGAACATTCAGGGTTTGATTAACAGCCAGTGAGAGGAATGAGAATGGTAATGGAGATGTTTCTCCGGGCTTTATAGGACCTATACAGTACTGTGAATGCAAGTCATTTTAGATAAAATGTGAAAATGTAAACGTAAACCTTCTTGCCCATAACATACAGCTTGACCAGTGTACACTAATGCCCAAATAAATTACTTCTTGTTAGTGAATCAAAAAACTTTACCAAAAATCCTTACTTTCATCATTAACCACATGAACAAAAAAAATGAAATAAATGTTTCCTTGTGTTTGTTTTGTATTTTTAAATTGGTCATTGGATGCCCATTTTCCAAAAGTTGATATGATTCTTTAGGATCTTAATGAAAAGTCTATAACATACTTTGTTAAAAATGTATCAATAGTAGTGTAAAACAACACCCTTTTGCCTTGTCAAAATCAGCTATGTTTTCAGCAAGCCCTTTAGTGCATGTTCCTTAAAAATTCTAATGAGCTCTGCTCACCCCACCCCTCTCTGGGGTGGAGTCTGAAGCCATTCTCATTAAACTGTTTACTTTAGCCACGGAACTTGCTAACTAGCACGTTATGAGGATGTCACAGTGCGCAAGGGGATCCAGGAACGAGGAGACGAGGATTATAACAAAAAGGGTATTTAATGTAGAACAGACGGAGATCTATACAGGCTTCGACGTAGACATTAACAATAACCGACAGGAAACATGAGGCAGAACAGACTATATATAGGGAGACATAACTGGAAACACCTGGAACGTAATGATGACACAGATGGAGACTAATCAACTAATGATGGGGAACAGGAAGGACCATACAAGGGTAGGGAAACACAAGGCAGAGGAAGACAAACTGTGACAGAGGAAAGGCGATTTGAAAAGATTCATAAAATAAACTTATACTCACTTCTTCTGTAGGTGAGGTTGGATCAAGAATGATTTGCGCGAACATAAACGCATTTAGGTAGATTGGGAGGGGGGCTGCATTCCCTTCAAACACAAAGGTAATCCACTGCATCTTCAGTGGCTCAGATGTCGGAAGTAAATGACGACTGCTATGTTCATTAAACACACCTTATTATATTGTATCATTCATTATTTTGTTTATAGACAAATTATTTGTTCTAAAATCTCATCATTTGGCAATAGACTTATGAGGGCAGTAAATGCAAAAATATTTTTCTCCCAAATATTTCTTCATTAAAAGTACTCAAATAAATCCCTTATGGGTCACATGGCTATTGTCCACATGTCCATTAATAGCTTACCAATACCCAAGCCCCTATCCCACAACCCCCCATCTGTCTGTGGTCTGTTCCTTATCTATTCCATCTTTCTGTTTGCATATTTTGTGGATGAACATCTGTGAGTATCTGCTGCGTGTCTCTGTATGCTCTGAAATACTTTTTCAGACTTTCAACTCAGTGTTACTAAATCACCATCAATGTCTGGCTGGGAGAGGTCTAAAAACCTAATTTTGTCAATTTGTATGGAAATAAACACGATTTTAACTTCTTAAGAGTTTTTGTAATATATTTTCCTATATAAAATGCATCTGCCACAATAACCTAATTTAATGTGTTGAATCTGATTTAGAGACCTGTTTTGTTCAAACATAATTTAATTAATTAATAAACACATCATGCAGTTAAAATACAATTCAATTCTTTTGTCGACTAAAAACCAACCATAAAAACAAAATGATGGAGGCATGGTTGAAAAAGAGTTGAAGATGATCTGATAAACCATTGGACTCATCCTTTCCAATTGTTTCTCTTCCATGCGGTCTTCTAACACACCATTCAACCCCCTCCACCCTGGTTAAAAGCCCAGAACCTCCATCTGCGGCCGGCTGCGAGATTAGCTCACCACCAAAAACATCAAACGCTCAAGCCTAGCCAAGAGCTCCACCAACACTGTGTGTCTGAGCAAAAGCGAACGAGAGGAGCCACAGTAAGCCAAGTGTGCTTCTGCTTGGGTCCTTGTTTGGCTTTTGATGCCTCATGTTGACATGAATGGCATCAAAGGCCTTGCTGAATGGAAGAGGGCCACTTTCTAGTGAGCTGGGTGTTTTTCATATGAAAGAACTCCATTGGAAAACTGGCGGCGGGCACACAGGAGCATCATAATACATACTGTTGCTCTTTTGCCCGGTTCTAAAACATTAAACTTGAACGAATGATGTACTGACAGAGCAGGAATCGTTTTCTTAATCAATATTTTTGTATTTTGATACTACAAAATGTGTAAGAGAAAATATTTACACACAAGGCACAGATTAATACAGTGATATTGTGTATTGTTTAAAAAGCTTTCTTTGAGAGTGTGTGTGATGACTGTCACTGCGAGGACAGTTCGTATCAAGTCTGCTGTGTGCATCTCCTCAGATTCCAACAAAACAATGTTTCCCTGGTAACTCAGCATCAACAGGTCATAAGGGCTCTCACTCACATTACTCATGAACACATCCCTTCTCTTGCACTCAAGAGAGGCACTTTTGCTGCTTTTTCAATTTACGTCGATTAAAACAAGCTAATGCAATATGTATTAACTTTTTTGTCAAATTTTAAACTTGTAAAATAGAAGTTGAATTAATCAATTTCCCTTATGACAAAATAAATTAACTTAAACGGCCTTGGTTAGATGGAGATTTGATTGTTTAACATCATCCATCCATATAATTATGTAGTTTATTGAAAATATATTTATTTAATAATTTGTTTTGTTCCCAGCATACTTTGAGAGAATGTGTTGAAATTTAGATTGTTGTATTATTTGAAAAAGAGCTAATCAAGTAACACTAATGTACACTATTGTTACATTCAGAAAAAAAGGTTTAAAAAACCTGTAACTGTACCGTTTCAAAAACACTGATATGTACCATTTAAATACTAAAATGTACATTTTAGGTACTAATATTCAGGAATTAAAAAAGCGTACCTTTTGGAAAAAGTAACCGCCCCAGTGACATTTTGTATCTTTTTTTTCTGAGAGTGTATCTAGTTGACAGCTAAAGAGTCAGTATTACTTCGACATGCCTTATTTTATGTCCTGCTGCTCAGTTCAGTTATTCGGCTCAGTTTCCTATTTACAATCTATTTAAGTTTACAGTCAATGTTACAGAAAACCCATTTCCATTTCCAGTAGAACTACTGAACACAACTGAATTACGTTCAAGCATGAATAATTTTTACTCCTATATAATTGATTGTATATTTAGTACATCTAACCTAAACCCTCAAACTACAATGTCTAAAAGTAATATGAGTAAATTAATCTCATTCAAGAATAAATACACTGCTGAAAAGACTATCAAGAATTCCCATGCTGGTCAGTCAGCATGGTTTTCTGTTTGTTTGTTGTTGTTTTTGCTGATTAAGGAACACCAGCACACCTGCCAGCATCCCCTGATGGTATTGTCCTTCTCGTCCTGTCATAATGCCTTTTTTCCATTTCTTTTGTTTCTTTATCTCTCCCAATTGCTCACCATCTCCCTCAGACAGATCTAGCATTATGAAAGCACTCATTACCTCCTATTACTGTGATTGTACCAGATATCTCCAATGATATCTCCATTCTGCCATTTAAATCATGCAGAGATCATTGACATTTGGTGGGCTTCCTAATACCCCGGGTTCTGCCACTCTCTCCCCAAGCTGTGACGGACAATTAAGGCAAAGCCAAAACCTCTAGTTAGCCATTTCATTTTATCTATCATTCTGTCATCACTCCACAATTTTAATGAGCATAAATGACACTCATTTCCTGTCCTACTCTATCCAGGCTGATGCCATGCCTTTTTGCTTCCTACTTTCATCTAAGACAAGAGACCTGTGAGGATGCCATGGCTTGTCTCAGAGTATGTGTGTTTAGGGAACACAGAAAGAGCAGGGCTGAAGGTATCCTTCCAAGCTCCTAAATTTAAGAAGGACTCTGTAAATCTTATAAAAACTAATATCATTAATATTCAATCAACTTTTTTTCAGGCCTGTAAATACATAAAGAATGATTATTCAATAGAATGCACAAATTTATGCAAGTGTTAAGATAAAAAAATGATATTTTTATATCAAATTAGCCCAAAAGAAATTAAACAGAATATGTGTGAAAATTATAAAAGCAAAAACTAGCTGAAAATGCAAGAAATTAGCTGTTGATTTACAACACCTCATAATAATTTATATGCAAATAAGAGTATAAACTTCAACTAAAATGCATGTTTATCACTTACAAGTGTGTTTGCAAGAACATGTTAATGAAAGCAACTAGTGTTAGATGCATATTGTCTTTGACTACGCTGCACAAGCCCGTCTTATTTGCATTCAGTTTCCACCAAGGTCATGTCTGTAAAGTTAAGCCTCAGCTGCTGCAAAGGACTTCACGGACATCTTTAACAAACCCACAAAAATGTAGGTACCTTGGGAAACTGCAGCAAGCAGACTGTTTGTATAATGATATGTTTGAGCACAGACTTTTCACATTTCACACTGAAACATGGATGACGGCCCTTATTAGGTCTGACTGGTGTTCCATGCTAATTTATTCAGGCACTGAACAGTAAAATCTCACGCTGAGTCCAATGCGACCAGTGTTGCAAAACGAGAAACCAAAACAAAAGCAATGGATGCCATTCGACAGACAGAAAGACAGATAGATAGATCATTTACATATTTACAATTATTTATTTGACACAAAGTGTATAGACAGAATAGGTATGTCAGATAAGCTTGAACTGATAACTGCATAACTGCAAAAGCATGAAAACATCAGGTGTTTCATCATTTAAATTTGTATGTTGCCAAATCCTTCATGCCTTGATGTTCAAAGTATATACCAATATCCCTGTCCATAAACAGTAATTCCATTCTGCCCAACAGTACCACAGCCAGCTTCACGCAGCCCCAAAATGCACCATAGGAAGTATCCATAACCGCCTGTCAACTGTATGACAAATGGCTCTGGAAATGAATGAGAGGATCAGCATGCCGATACTGCAGGCAGGGAAGAGTAATTAAAAAGCCTCATTACGTCAAATATTTGATTATGTGCAACTCAGCCTCAAGTTTTGTAATGATGCAGGGACCTCAAGGGAGTCTGTCCAGGAACGAATGAAAGAGAGAGAGAGGACAAAGAGAGAAAATTGAAATAATATTCTCCTGAACATTCAGCATTAGATAATATCATTATTCATGAACTCGTTAACAGGTTTAAATTCAATTTAGAGTCCTGTTGATTCTCAAACACACATATCTGACGAAAATAAGACCTAGCGTTTGATAAGTGTGCAGTTTCAGTATGGTTTGGAGAAGTGAGATCTCTTGACTGGGATGTCTGTGCTCTGCTCCGCTATCCTCGACCCAACCAGCCTGCCACGCTGTACATATAAATCCTGACAAGGGTGTCAATATGTCAATGCAAATGGCCTGCGTAGCACCTCGCCTGCTGTACTGGGCCCTGCTCCAGCAATAACACGGAGACAAGAAAGACAACCAGTATGTGTATTCTTGTACAACTATAACATTTTACAATTTAAATATGCTGCTACAGCTTCTGTTAGGTATGTTACCTATAAAGGCAGTGGGTCATATAGCCCTGCATTAATCTAGATACATCAAATAAAATTGGTTAATGATATTAAATGTGGTGTGGTGGTAAAGACGTCAAGAGTAAGAACTCTCCTTCCAGTTGGCAAGGCAACGCCTTTAGTCCTCCTTAATATATTCCTTGCTCTGTCTCAGGCTTCATCGGAGATGAAGGGGCAGGGTGGACGTGTCACATGACTGCGGTGTCTGTAATACTTCAGGCTGAAAACACAAGCCTTTTGCCCACAGGCTTCACAATTTACAGAACCGGTAATGAGATAATGACGCATCTCTAGGTAATGACAGATTGATAAACCAGTCTCAGACTGTTTAGCATTCACACTGTTTACAAATTTTGCTATAAAATGTTTTGCTTATAATATATACCACATATATATATAAATCAAACTTTGATGCTTGTTTTCTCATAATTAGATTTTGAGACTTTAGCCTGGATTTGACAGAAAGGGTCACATATATATATATACATATATACACATATATATCTAGGGGTGTAACGATCCGAGTATTCGTATTGAACCGTTCGGTACGAGGCTTTCGGTTTGCTCCATCATTACTCCGTCATTCCGTTTTTTCTTTCACTTTCTGTTTATAGTGGAATGACTGAGATTAAGATTAAGATGTTCTTGCACAAAGTTTTCATGTGTGCAAACGCGTGTATGTGTGATATCCATTGGCTTGCCTTCATGGTTTAAAACTAAAATATTTCCAACATTGCGACTTAACTAATCGCCCTGTATTGAAACATACCGAACTGTACGAACCGAACCGTGAGAACAGTTACATATACATATATATACATATATACACATATACATATACATATACATATACATATATATATATATATATATATATATTAGTGGTGGGCCGTTATCCGTGTTAACGTGCTGCGTTAACGTGAGACTCTTATCGGGCGATAAAAAAAATAACGCCGTTAATCTATTCTCAAAGTTGGGTTGGGAGCTGGGTCTATACTACGCAAGCTATGATGACTTTCACCCTGATATTTTAGCGCGGATGTATACCTAGCCGAATTGCACTTTAGGGGGCGAGATGATAATACATCTTTCGAATCTGTAAAGACTCTACGTTTATTTGTGTGCACTCAGAACGAACAACGAACAACGAAACGTTGCGCTTTTAAGCAAACATGATGCGCTTTAGGTCTCATGTGAACTTGAGCGAGAAACTTCGAAAATATATCTATAGAGAGTGAAATGTCTAAAAAATAAAAATAGAAGACGTGTGTGTTAGCATGGATGATTTACATGAAATGTAATCTGTGCAACACTGTGCATAAGATGGCTTTCAGTTCAATATAATAACAAAAAACGACATTTATTCAACTAATAAGGTGGGCACGCTGTGATCTGTACTATATTTTTACTGTAATTGACAAAAAAACAAAAACACGGGAGTGGGAGGGAATGGGAGTCATTCTTCCGGGAGTGGAACGGGATTTTCCTCCAGTTTTTTCGTGGGATTGGGACGGGAAAAGATTCAAGTTTGTGATGCATTTTGGAAACAGGAGATGAGCCCCTGGTCTAATGCGCCACCTGGCTTGAGAAACCCGTTCTCAAAGACTTACTTTTAGTCATTATTTGGGTAGCACACATATTCTGAATGCCTTCGGCAGAATTCAAATGAGCCATTTTAATCTAGATTAATCTAGATTAATTCCAAGATTAATCTAGATTAAAAAAAATTAATCTATGCCCACCACTAATATATATATATATATATATATATATACATACATACATATATATTTATTAAGGGTGGCACAGTACACAGATGTCACGGTTCGGTAAGTACCTCGGTTCAGGGGTCACGGTTCGATACCATTTCGGTGCAACAGGTAAAAAAAATTAATCTAAGCTCGGTTTCTTTTCATTTATTTTGAACAGACAGTAGTGCAAATAAAAAAATTTCCCACCTAGATGTGAAACTACTATTTATTAATACTAATACTATTATTATATTGTTATATTATGTATCAAATCTGTTTTACTTTGATTGAGAGTGTATACAAATAAAAGCAGACCTTTATCCAGTGATTATTAATAAGACAATAAGTGTTTAAAGTTGATTCTGCTGGTATAAGGAAACAGTTGAAGTGATCACGCGATGGAGCACACACACACACACACACACACACTTTTTATTAATTGTATATATTGAACATTTAACAATCAAAATGATTACAAAATGTTACAAAAATTATCACGTTTCTTAAAACACACAAACACACACACAAAACACATAAATTCCAGCATTGCTAAAGTTGGTAGTCTACTTTATCAAAATAAAATACAAACATCAGCGCACCCACCTCTGTGTCCCCGTTGGAATTATCGTAAATTACAAAGCCCATAATTTACATAATAAACAATAGTTTAGCATTCAAATAAGTTACATCGTCAGAAGGCCTCATGCACCGAACCGAGAGGTCCGTACCCTGACGGTTCAGTACGAATACATGTACCGTGCCACCCCTAATATATATATATATATATATATATACACAAAACGGAGGCCAGCGAGTAGATGCTGTGCAGGTAAACCTCACTCCCCTGATCTCAAAGAGACGTGCTAGCGACTGACGTTAGTGGCCGCAGCCATTTAGCCTCCTCGTTAGAACGTCCGCCTCCCATGCAGGAGATCAGGGTTCGAGGCCTGCTCAGAGCAAGGTGAGTGGGGCCCCGTTACATATTTTATATATATATATACACTCACTGGCCACTTTATTAGGTACACCTGTTCAATTGCCTGGTAACACAAATTGCTAATCAGCCAATCACATGGCAGCAACTGTGCATTTAGGCATCTAGATGTGGTGAAGACGACTTGAAGTTCAAACTGAGCATCAGAATGGGTAAGAAAGGGAATTTAAGTGACTTTAAACGTGGAATGGTTGTTGGTGCCAGACGGGCTGGTCTGAGTATTTCAAAGAATGCTGATCTACTGGGATTTTCAGGCACAATCATCTCTAGGGTTTACAGAGAATGGTATGAAAAGAGAAAATATTCAGTGAGCAGCAGTTGTGTGGACGAAAATACCTTGTTGATGTCAGAGGAGAATGGGCAGACTGGTAAGAGATGATAGAAAGGCAACAGTAACTCAAGTAACCACTCGTTACAACCAAGGTATGCAGAATACCATCTCTGAATGCACAACACATCGAACCCTGAAGCAGATGGGCTCTGGCAGAAAAAGACCACACCGGGAGCCGCTCCTGTCAGCTAAGAACAGGAAATGGAGGCTACAATTCACACAGTCTCACTAAAAGTTGAGTATCGTTTAAACGCCACAGCCTACCTGAGTATTGTTGCTGACCATATCCATCACTTTATGACAACCAGGCGGAAGGTGTTTTATGTAGGTGCTGTGTGTGTGTGTGGGGGTAGTAAATTTCGCGATAAATATTACGCCAAATAGAAACAGAAAATCGTGCTATAGCCTACGCACTTTCATGAGATCGTGTTAGACAACAATTAGCTATTTTACAAATGGGAATAGGCTACAATGAATTCATTACATTCATGTTTTTAAAGCATTTGCTGCATGGATTAAAAAGATAGGTCAATAAATAATTCACTAGGCCTATCAGTCAGACAAAATTGCATTGCAGCAAATCCTTTAAATTTCAAGGACAAAGATTTACATACATTTTTTTTTATTATTGAATACAATTATAAAATAAAACGCAAATTATAATCGGTAACAGTATGACAAATTATAAGCCTGTTTTAGGCTTTTCCTTATTTTTAGATTTTAGATGGTGAGGTGACGGGGAAAATTGACTCGCCAAGCAGAGAGAAATATATGCATCTTAACGGATTACATAGGCTAATTAAGAGTTTTTGCTTTGCTTTGAATTATTTTGTTTTAAAGTAGTATTTTAAAGCTTTCTATAGATATATTTATCATATCTCTGAGCCAGTTTCGAGTTGCCGAGTTTCGGTTCATCATTGAAGCGCTCTTGTTCAAAACCGGCAGAAAGTGCATTCTCTGTTTTCCTATTTTATAAAAGCACAATGTTGATATTGTGAATGCACACAAATAAAAGTAGACCCTTTACAGTTCCAAATGATTTATTACTCTTACGTTTATGAACAAAAAAAATAACACGGCGTATTTTAAGTTGTTTTTACTGTAAGAAAAAAATCCAAGTGATCACGCTGGAGCCTCCATGTCCTGTAAAGCTCGCTTCAGCTTCCACTCTCCACACAAACTGTTGGATATTGCACATTTATCCCACAGATCCCACAACACAAACATAACATTCACAAACATAAAAGCAAGCATTGGCGGGGGTGTGCGCGTGATTTGGCAGGATGTGCGCAACGCCACATCAAATAGCCCTGCATCAGTTTAATAATTTGATAACTTTAATTCTTACAACTTTTAAATTAATGGGCAAATGGTAAATATGTCGAAGATCACATAGAAATAGATAGCAAAATAGCCAATGTATACTAAATGTTATAAACATCGGAGCAACCATAGAAATGTTTAAATGAATCTTTATTATAACAAATTTAGCCTATATTTTTTTTTGTATTCACAACAGTTTACAGTTGCCCACAGAAAAATACAGGGGGTGCTGCAGCACCCTCAGCACCCCCTGTTCCCGCGCCCCTGATGACAACAGTGTAATAATAATAATAATTTGTTACATTTATATAGCGCTTTTCTAGGCACTCAAAGCGCTTTACATAATAAGGGAGATATCTCCTCATCCACCAGCAGTGCGCAGCATCCGCCTGGATGATGCGACGGCAGCCATATTGCGCCAGAACGGCCACCACACACCAGCTTACTGGTGGAGAGGAGACAGTGATGAAGCCAATCAGAGTATGGGGATGATTAGGAGGCCATGATGGTCAGAGGCCAATGGCTACTTCCAGCAGGATAATGCACCATGTCACAAAGCTAAAATCATCTCAGACTGGTTTCTTGAACAAGACAATGAGTTCACTTTACTCAAATGACCTCCACAGTCACCAGATCTCAATCCAATAGAGCACCTTTGGGATGTGGTGGAAAGGGAGATTCACATCATGGATATGCAGCCGATAAATCTGCAGCAACTGCATGATGCAATCATGTCAATATGGACCAAAATCTCAGAGGAATGTTTGCAAAACCTTGTTGAATCTATTCCATGAAGAATTAAGGCAGTTCTGAATGCAAAATGGGGTCCAACCCGGTACTAGGAAGGTGTACCTAATAAAGTGGCCAGTGAGTGTTTATAAGTAGTTATAAACATGCAATACAGAATATTTTCAATTACGAACTGTGCCACTGTGTATGGTGTATATGTGCATGCCTGGGTTACGTTTTTGTATGCCTCCCTCCAGCATACAGCAGAAAAAGCTGAGTGCAGCACTTTAATATATTGCTGTTAAGAGTAATTTTGATAGCACATCAAACAATTAAATGGTAAAGGATAACTGTCATCCTTCCATTCAAGTCATAATTAGGCATAAATGTAACAGACTGTTATAAACATTAAGCTCTGATTGAAATTAAATGGCTCATTTTCAGAGAAAGAGAGGCTGAGATACTTTCCAGTATTCACTATCGACTGTTCATTGATTAGTCGCATGCTGGCAGTTTATAAGGGAAATGCTGATGCTTGTTGCACTGATTCTGCTCTATATTAATGTCGATGAAGCAAAATCACTGTAATAAATCAACCAGTCAGCTTACCACTGACTCCAACCTGATAGGATCCCATGGGGCTGATTTCTGCCCCACACTCACACAAACACACACCACACACACACTCTTCATGCACCTGGTCTACCTACTTTTTACACTGCTTCCAAAACAGATCTGTTGAAACACACGATCAAAGCAATTTTCTATATTAATCTGAGGTTTTTCTGTCCAACCTACCCACAACTACTGTCCAAACTCTTCACTAGTGATTATGCTGTGAGGTGAAAGGCAGCAGACATTAATAATAAGGACAATAATATAACTAAATGCTTGCAATGTATTTGTAACACCATTTTTGGAATATAACATCAATAGAGAAAGATGTTGTTTGCATCCAGATGGTGTAATTGCCACATCTACCAAAAGGGGATAACAGGGCCACATTAAACCAGCTGAACCATGACCCTTGGGTTAGGACACAGCACCTCAGGGCATTGCCCTGCCAGAGCCAACTATTCAAACCAACAGAGCCACCTCATCCCAAATCCCACAGGTTTGGCCTGGATGCCGAGAGAAAGAAAATTGCATGTTTACATCCTGAATATCCACACTGTCCTGCACTCAAAGTTTACAGATTTAAAAACCATCAAGAGGGTTTGTTTGCAGCGAACAAGCTTGAGATGTTAGCATCAAAAATATATTTCTGTTGTTTAAAACGCTCAACATTCATCACAATATTTTCTTTTGTGTTCCACAGAAGAAAGACGGTCATTCAGATTTGGAATGACATGAGGGTGGGTAAACCAGTATTTAGATTTTAGGTGGAACTGAACCTTTAAGAGAAAACTGATCCTATATAGAATGGCTTCTTGCTTCTATATTCTTCCTATATAGAATCTTGTGGGAGACACATGCACAGTTTACTTGCTCTACCTGGAAATTGAAAAAGTAAACGGATAAGATGTGTTTAAAAGGTATAGAAAAGCAATAATACTTCTGATGGATCTGACCAGAGTGATTGTAGCCAGTGGCTATATTGCTAATATCATGCAGTGTGATAGAAAACTAATTAAATCCTGTGGGTGTAAAATAGCACTTGAACTTTTTTTAGTAGTCTTACAATCTCTAGACACAACACAAGACTATTATTGGTACTCAGACATTGTGCAAATACATGCTAGCCTACATGAGCAAAAAAGGAGAACAGTCAATGTTAACTATATTAAACAATTTTAACCTAGCTAGAGGATTTCAGTCGTAACCTGTGCAAATGATTGCAAATGACATGCCACACTAAGCTAAAATACATGAGTGCGATAATACTGGTAATTTCACCAGTAAACCAGTGCATTGCTTGGGTAATTCAATAGGATTTTCAGATCTTTCAATATTATTTATGTGGCTCCAGCAAAAGGCAGAAACAATTTGTGCCCATCAGTGGTTTGCCGCTCACTGAAGAGGCCATACTTATGTGATTTATCTTACAAAATAACACAGTAGTGAGGTATTACCTCAGATGGAGAAAAAAGGTAATGCCGTTTTATCTAGAAGGAGAATAACAGAGTTCTCCACCATACCGAATTAACGTGACAAAAGACTCCAGCAGGCGGCCCCAGTTTTCCACAATATGTGAGTCTCGAAATTGAATTATCTCTGTTAGTGTCAAAAAAACAGAAAAGTGCTTTGATAAAAGGCATGTTATCTATCATTTTGCTAAGGGTGATGGTACTCCAAGTGCCATTTCTCTAAGATAAACAATTTTAAGGTCTGATTTCTTCGTTTAGATTGTTGGGTGGGGGCGTTGTTGTTGCATTGAGAAGAATTGTCACTTTGCCTATTATTCCCATAGATATGGATGCCCAGCCTCTAAGAGAGGCCCGCTGATGGTAATGTGCTGCCTCTGAAACACTGAATTACCGCGATACATCAAAGCTGCAGCTGCGAAGAGGAAAAAGTGTCAAAACAGTGCACACAAGCCTGGTCATTTCTCATAGTTAACCTCCTTAACTAGATTACCCGTCACTACCTCTACCGCAAGCCCTCGCACGCCATCTTCAGATTCAGCCTCTAAAACAGGGTCAAATACAACAACGACCTTGATGTTGAGGTTCTGCAGCAGCAGATACTATAGCCCAAATATCCCGGAGCGCACGGAACATGCTATTGGATACAATACGGTGAATTTTTGTCTCGGGAAATGTGACCACATCATTGAAAGTTCAAAAGCAAAGACGGTTGGCAGCTTGCAATTAATGTATATTGACTTTCTTCTCAACCTTGAGTTTACTGTTTGCACTTACGTCAAACACTCCAATCAGCTGTTCTAAGTATTGGCCATCAAGAGGTTGACATGGCCAGACCAATAGGTCTTTCTTTAGGGCATCAATTAAGGCAAGGTGCCGCAATGCTCATGTCATTTTAGACGGCCAGGTTTGATTGGAAACTGATGCGAAACCCTGCAGGACGAACTCAACACCTGATGACAGAGCGCTCTGTTATTTTGGACTCGAGCCTGAGAGCAGATTGTCAGCCAAATAACTGACATCTTAATGTGAGCATCAGTGCTTTTGGCAAATGAAGACTTCAATGTTTCGAGCTCATCTTGGCTTTCGATGCTGAGACCTGCATTGTGTTCTAAACATATCTTTTTTGGTGACTCAGTGCTCTGGTGAACTTGTCTGATGCTTTTCCTATAATAGAGTGTCTATTCACCACCGCTTCAAAGTTTGGGCTCAGATAGATTTTTTTGAAATAATTAATACTTTTATTCAACAAACATACATTAAATTGATCAAATCTATCTATCCATCCTTCTATTCATTTATTTATTTACTTTTTGGTAGTGTTGATGCTTGTTCAACTTTAGGCAGCCTTGTTCCTTATGATTTTTATTTAAATCATAAAAATCAATATGAATATTATCAACTGAAATATGAGACGAGAATAATAAGAAAAGAAAATGTAAGGGTTAAAATCACTTAATAATTACAGAATAAGTCAAATCTTTTGTTGTTGTGAATTATTTTCAGTCAAGCTGAAATATTGTCAAATGATGCGAAATATATGAAAATATAAACAAAATAGTTACTATGAAAGTAGTCTTAGCATGAAAACAAATTTCCCATTCTATTCACAAAATGCTTAAAATTTCATTTCGTAGCAGAACACATAATTTGAGATGTGGTAGAAATGATGGAAAAGTTCACAACTTTCAGGGGGACAAAAAAGATAAAAATGACTCAATTCTGTAGTAATAGATTTATACTGTTAGTAGACAAATTAAATAAACTAGTACGAGTGAAGAAAGTGTTTAAGATGCTGTTCTCGGGGTCAAAAGTGATCACGGTTGAAGAAACACTAATAATAAATGGTCTACTGTCATTTTCCCACACAATAAGGTAATATTCCAGCAGCAACAGCTTGAGACTCAGCTGGATTTTTTACCTCTTTACAGATGAACTGTCTTCCAAGTTTCTCTGATCGCTCCCATTCCAGCATGGTGAGTCGAAATACAGCCTGAAATCCACAAAAATTCTAGAGTCTAAAAAGCATTCCCACAACAAGACATCTGAGCATGTTTAAAAACAGCTCATATGAACAGTGGCCAAGCAAAACAGAAGACCCACAATTTACAGGGTGCTATGGCTCAAAGGTTAAGTACTTTCTTTGGAGAATAACAGCTAATTCTTGCCATCTTCCTTATAGAATACAGCTTTATGTGGAGGAGCTTTGATCTTATTATGCTTATTAGGACAGTAGTGCTGTAAATCTATCTGTTAAATGCCGCTTACAAGCTGTGCATATGCCATCCGCCTCACCCCAGGCACAAATTACACAGCGTCTGTATGAATCCAACACCTCCTCACCCTATCATATTCATTTAAAACAGACTGTGCTGTAACAATTTAAGAAACTTATTTCTGGTAAATACGCGGTTCTTCCTATCAGCGGCACATTAGAGCCTGATGGCGATAGGAACTCAGCGAGTCTTAGAGCGGGGATGGATAGACGCGCTCACAGAATGACTTGAGACAGCATCAGTCATCTGATGTTACAGCCTACAGCTCGAGCCCCCGAGCAGGGGGGAGGTGGGGTTACCAGAGGGGAGAGTGAGCGAGGAAGAGGCAGAAAATATAATATTGAGGAAAGAAAGAGCTTTTCCTTGGGAATCGAGGTGAAAGCAGGCAACGTGCTGTCACACATGAGGAAAAAGACAATCAGAGGGGCCATGTCACATTCCATTTCTATCAAAGACACAAGTCACCACGAAACATTTGTAAAGGAATTTTCCTTTATGGACAGTAATCAAACAGTGAGACATAGATTCAGATGTATGTATTATATGTTTTCTTCTCGTAGTTAGATAAGCATTCTTTGTGTGATGATTTACTATGATTGAGAAGTGATAGAGGTAAGGAAACGCAGATGGTCAAGGGGGCATTTGCCTCCCTTTTCTGTATAACCATCAATCGGTAAACAAACTGGTATCTTTCCCTCTAGAGGAGGGAAGGAGGAGGCCTTGGAAGGAAAGGACTATAAAACAGACCAAAACTGCTTTCCCTTAGCTCGCTCTCTTGCTCTCTTGCTCTCTTGCTTCTTCTTATCTCTGGCTCTCTTCTTATCTCTCTCTCTCTCTATCTCTCTCTCTCGCTCCTGACTGACTTAGCTCATGTGTATTAGTTGTGACGAGGAGATCTTCTCTTGCAAGGAATAAACACTTTTATTATTATAATATGGACTCAGAGTTGTCTCTTACTCAGTGATGATGTTTGTTAGAAAATTGCCACAACAGTTTGGTGTCAGATAGTGGGATTCCTTGGACGTGACTTCTGGACCTGACAGCGGACGGAGGCTGATCACCTTGGAGCTGAAAAGTTCCAACCCTACCTCGCAAAAGATTGAGACGAGGGACCGTTCGCTGTTGGGACCGGAGGGATCGACCACTGGAATCAAAAAGAACCCAGGTGGCACAAAACGACATCTCTGGTAAGAAACAATTAAATTCAATTTAATTAGGGTGAAATTCAGGTTAAAGAGTGAAATTGAACCATATTGGCTGAGATTTGTTTCTGTGGTAGAGTAATCTGGGCACGAACGTTCAGATTAGGTAACCTGAGATTAACTTGAGATCTGTACGGATCAAGATAGGTTTCAAACAGGTACCGAGGACTCTGGGCACGAACGTTCAGATAGGTAACCTGAGATTAATTTGAGATCTGTACAGATCAAGATAGGTTTCAAACAGGTACCGAGGTTAATTGGGGTTAGGAAAAAATCGAAAGATTTTGATAAATCACAATTAAGAGGGCACTACTAGTGCAACCCGATCCGATTGCGGGATAAGAGAAAATCGGATCTGCTGGAGACGTCTAGCAGATTAAAGAAGCGTGCGCGAGCAAATCCACGGGACAGAAGACAGCCAGTATGGGGATATCTCAGAGCAAGTTTGTGAAATATGATACACCGGTGTACTACCAAATGAAAAAACATTATGGTCAGAAATGTATGCAAGATATTGAAAAATTAATCAAGCATCATGATTTTCCCGAAGAGGGAACATTGAGTCTCACAAAACTGAAAGTGGTTTCAACAACCAGGTTGTTGTTGCAAATGTGTTAAACATGTATGTTAAAAATGTGAACAAACAGTAGATTGTTGGCTCAAGGAAGTAGATGGTTGGCTCAAGGAAGTAGCAGGAAGGGAAAAAAAAGCAAGTGCAGAAAGTTAGCAGGAAGGAAAAAAAAAAAAGCAAGTGCAGAAAGTTAGCAGGAAGGAAAAAATGAAAAGTGCAGAAAGTTAGCAGGAAGGAAAAATGAAAAGTGTGAAAGTCTATTTGTATGTGTCTGCACGACCAGAACCGAATGACCCACAGTATGTTTGTGTTTCCCACATGAAAATACGGTGAGGCCGGCACCGCCAAAACACCCATCTACCCAATAGCCCAGCTGGATGCATTGAAATTCGCCCCGACCTCGACTGTTTCTCCGTCCAAGACAACCGCAGCGCGAGACGCTGAATGAACAAGCACGAGCAGCGCGAGTGACAGAGGGGGAGACAGATGCAGCTGGCTGTTGTACAGATTAAAGCAGCACGAGCAGCGCACAAATGTGAACATGACTTTTCTGGCTGCACGGAGTGCAGGTTGTCCAAGAACCATGGACACTGGGCACAGGATTGTCCAGAGGCGCGTAAGGCGGATTGAAAGGAGAGGAACGGAGAACAGGAGAGGAGAGGGCGGGTGACAGGCATTCAGCAAGCTACGAAAAAGGGAAGTAAAAATTTATTGACACACACACACAACACGCTCACATACACTGATTCAAATACCGCTCTGTGCAATGAAGACATGCTTGCAAACCTTTTATGAGTGTGTGTAAGTTTTGAATAAGGCTATCTGCAATGAAGACATGCTTGCAAACCGTTAAATGTGTGACTGTTGAAGTTTTGAATAATGTTAGTTGACTGATGAATGTCTGAGAATGTACAAAAGTTTAGGGTTTTAAGGCTACAGAGATATCCCATGTTAGTTGACGGGACAATGATAGACTTTATGGTTGATTGTGAACCAAGAATGACGGATTTAGTGTTTGAAAGCACTTGAAGTCAGGGCATAGAATATCAGAAAACTGGGCTGTGCCGTTGAAATGTGAGACGGAGGGGGGGCAGGGCATTGAAACATGCGTTGTTGTGCTCTGAAACCTGTCCGGTTCCGTTAATGGCCAGGGATCTAATGTGTAAATTAAATCTGAAACTCACTGCTGGCCCGTTTGGGATTTACAGAGAGGAACAGCAGATGAGAGATTCTGATTGGGCACAAAAGATTTAGAAATTGGCAAAGATCGAACAGTATCAGTATCAGTATCAATGAATTACATTCATTGATATATGCATATATCAATATGAGGAAGAGTGGATTAACGGGCAGAAAATGTTTTGACAAGGTTTGATAAGTGTGTGTGTGTGCTTTCAGCTTGCCTGTCAGAAAAACAAATTCAGCTGTATTTGATAACAGGCCAGTCTGCGCCTCACTTATCAGTAATCAAGGCCACCGAACAGAAATGGGAAGAAATAGGCCTGTTTGTGAGAAAATGTCTTTCTGCCACAGATTGGATTGAAAAAAACGGGCAGAAACACAGTAGAAATGCAGGTGTTTTTAATGGAGAAACATGAGCACGGATCTATTTCTGCCACAGACATTCATCCTGTCCTGGCAGAAATACCTCCAAAATTGTGGGCAAAACCCAAATATGATGTTGGGTTGATTAAAGGTTGTGAACCAGTTGTAATCACTCCAAAGTCTGATTACAGGCTGTGTCCATCGCAATGTCCCTGAAGAAAGGGGCATTGAGAGGGATACAAGCCGGTTTTGAGTCTCTCCTGAAGGAGAGAGTAATAATTCCCTGTCATGATTCTCCAGTGCGAACTCCTATTTTCCCCGTAAAGAAAATAACATCTAACACAAGTGAACCAGTCACGTGGCGATTTGTGCAGGATCTGCAGGCTGTAAACTCAGCCGTTATTGCAAGAGCTGCCCGTACCTAATCCATACACAATTTTGTCACAAATTCCGCAAAATGCAATGTATTTCACTGTGGTTGATTTGGCCAACGCTTTTAGCGTCCCAGTGGAAGAAAAAGTCAGTTTTGGTTCGCGTTTGATTTTGACAACAAAGGGTACATTTACCAGGTTGTGTCAGGGCTATTGTGAGTCTCCGACGATTTACAATGAAGCGCTCAGACGGAGCCTTGAACCATTAACTCTATCGAGCGGAACGGCGCTATTGCAGTATATAGATTATTTATTGATTTGTGCACGAGATGAGGTTACGTGCGTGGCTGACAATGTAACTCTCTTGAACCATCTGGCGAGAGAGGGTCACAAGGTCAGTCTGACAAAGCTACAGTTTGTGAAGCAGGAAATAATTTGTTTTGGGTCACACTAACACCAAACAATAAAGCAATCTCTGAAAAGCGGATAAAAGCTATCAAAGATGTACCAAGACCTTTAACAAAGACAATTGTTATCATTCTTGGGAATGTGTGCATATTGTCGAACGTTTATTCCAAATTATGCACTTCTTGAAAAGCCCTTGAGAGCCCTGACAACAGGGAAAGGGCTGAGGTCATGTGACAAGATTGAAAGGCCTTTTGTTACACAGATGGTAGACGCAGTCTCCATGATTTTGCAAGAACAGAGAACGTCACATTTATCAACAGCCCGATGGCTGAGGTATCACACGATTTTGCTTGACATGCCAAATGTAACGGTGAAAAGATACACCACTGTTGTCTATCAGCAGGAACAGGTGTGTACACCACGTCCAGACCTGTTGGACACACCTTTAGAAAACTGTGACAATGTCCTCTTTGTGGATGGGTCGGCGTCCAAAGATCCACAAACAGGCTTGAATAAGGTTGGTTTCGCGGTGACCACTGAATTTGAAGTCGTAAAGTCTGGCAAATTGCCATCAAATTATTCGGCTCAGGCAGCTGAATTGGTTGCTCTGACAGAAGCGTGTAATCTTATGGCAGACAAGTGTGTGACAATTTACACAGACTCGCGTTATGCTTTTCGGGTCACGCATAGATTTTGGGGCACTTTGGAAGCATGGTAATTTTTTTTGAAGTCGGATGGACATCCGATATTAAACGCAGCTCTGGTGGCTAAGCTTTTGGAGGCCATTCTTTTACCAGACAAGGTCGCGATCTGTAAATGCGCAGCACACTAACGATAAAGTTTTATCTCCACAGGAACGCGAGAGCAGACGCTGCAGCGAGGCAGCGGCAGCACAGAAGACAAAAGAAACAACTTGTGCTTTGGTATCTGTGACTAACCCTGATATTTCCCTTGTTTACAGAGTATGCAGTCTTTTTCCACAGGAGCGGAAAACAACGATGGAGGTCGTCTGGCTGCAGTCTCCAGAGGGGGATGAGTGTTGATGACATTCCTTGTTTGCCCAAACACTTCTTTCAGCATTATGCTAAGTTGACACATGGGTTGGATCATGTGTCAAAAGCGGGTATGATAATGCAGATGAGGGAATTATGGTTTACAAAGGGGTTTACAGTGGTTGCTGAAAATTTTTGCAAAAGATGTGTCACTTGTAAACACACACAATGAGGCTAGGGGAATAAAAACACCCTTGGCATCTCAACCAGCACCGGCAGGCCACCATTCATGGTCAAGGGGGTAAACAAAGGCTGCCATCAAAGGATGTGTGTGAGAATGACATGTTGAATTACTGCAGGGAGGTGTCTTGTCTGTTGTCAAATATTTCTGTGCAGGTAAAAGCTGCCCAGGGGAAGGTTGCTGAGAGATTCCTGCACGAGGTCAGACCTGGTGATTTCGTGGTGATTCGTGATCACAGGAGAAAGAGCTGGAAATCGAAAAGGTGGCTAGAGCCTTTCCAGGTGCTTCTGGTGACGCACACGGCAGTGAAGGTCGCAGAGAGGGCTACGTGGGTTCACGTTAACCATGAAGGAGGGTGCCGCCCATTGCGGAGGCGGAGCAATTGCTGGAGGAGGTTCAACGCGAATGTCAATAAATGCTAAGATCCAGTTTGAAAACCCTTGCATTGCAGCTGTGTGTTTAGGCGCAACCGGCATACGGGTGGACACTGTAATCAACAGAACAGATAAGACTCTTAGTGTTTCAAAAACAGTACTTTCTCACATTCTTTGGTCATAACAGCATCTTTTGATAAAGAGTAACTGAGAGAACGGAGCGTCCAAGACCGTGGCACCCATTCAGAGTAACAGGAATGTGTGGCCTGTATAAAACCACATGTATAATGACTTTGTTGTCAGTGACAATTTGCTTGGTAATACTACACTTCACAACAGGTCTGAAGGTGTTACCAACAGGAGATCAGACCAACAATATGATGACACAAGTAGCGGAAGTTACAGTGAAATGTGTTAATTGAGTTATGATGTTTCTATTTTTTTCTTAAGAATGATTGGTATGTAAAGAAGGTTAAAGCAGCAGTTATCCGTGTACGAGAGGACGTACAAGGAGAGGGGTTGAAACTGAGGGATTTTTACATACTTTTAATATTTACATTTTATATTACAGGAGTAACTCAACAGTGATAAATTGATATGTTTATTTCCTACTTTGAACTATACTTTTCCTTATTTATACTATTGTGACTGAGGGTTCGGTTTAAGCCGAGAGTGCGACAGCAATGCCTGTCCATTCAGCCCGGCGATAGAATGAAATCTTTACTGTGCTTGCTAAACATTTACAGCCTAAGCATTTTTCAAATATTCAAAAAACTTACTTCACAGGTTCAAGAAGAGTGATCATTTATGTGAAAATCAGAGATGAAGAGTATAAGTGTGATTAATGACTTGAACTTGTATTTATTATTATTTTACTATTATTATTACAATGTTTGATTAATCAGTTATCAGAGAATGATAAACAGAGAGGAATTGTAAAGGAATTTTCCTTTATGGACAGTAATCAAACAGTGAGACATAGATTCAGATGTATGTATTATATGTTTTCTTCTCGTAGTTAGATAAGCATTCTTTGTGTGATGATTTACTATGATTGAGAAGTGATAGAGGTAAGGAAACGCAGATGGTCAAGGGGGCATTTGCCTCCCTTTTCAGTATAACCATCAATCGGTAAACAAACTGGTATCTTTCCCTCTAGAGGAGGGAAGGAGGAGGCCTTGGAAGGAAAGGACTATAAAACAGACCAAAACTGCTTTCCCTTAGCTCGCGCTCTTGCTCTCTTGCTCTCTTGCTTCTTCTTATCTCTGGCTCTCTTCTTATCTCTCTCTCTCTCTATCTCTCTCTCTCGCTCCTGACTGACTTAGCTCATGTGTATTAGTTGTGACGAGGAGATCTTCTCTTGCAAGGGAATAAACACTTTTATTATTATAATATGGACTCAGAGTTGTCTCTTACTCAGTGATGATGTTTGTTAGAAAATTGCCACAACACATTCAATCCAGCACCACACATGCGGATCAAAGTAGCATGTCTTTATAGCACCCGTATGATATTAGCATGGAGTAGTCAAAATCATGCCTTTAGTCCTTTAAGGGACAGTTCACACTGAAATTTACATTGTGTCATCATTTATTTACACTCAAGCTGTTACAAACCTGTATGACTTTTTTATTTTCTTCTGTGGTTTCAAATGTTTTTGTCCATATCACATGATGGCAAGAAGATAATGACATCATTTTCATTTGTATCTTATTAAACTATCCCTTGAGTAAGAATTAAAGAAACAGTCACAATGATTACTGCTTTAACAGCATCTCCAAATAAAATAAATGCTCATCAATTCAATACTCTTTCTCACATGCAAAATCAGTTATTTTTGTTTTGTTTTGCACAGTTCACACAGTTCTTTACAGTTATTAGAACATGTTTTACATGAATAAGGTACTATTATTTACTAGATTTTAGTAATAGTTTGAATTAGTGTTTATTTTCTTCTTTTCTTTATTTGTCATTTTTTTGTCATTTTTTAGTTTTTGATTATGCCTAGAATTTTATTTTAATACATCACTAGGATAAACTAACTGAAAATGAGAAATGCTCCCTTGGCAACTAAAATAAAATAAGTTTATTTTTATATTTTATTTCAAGTAAAGGAATTTCTTAGTTTTAGTTAACTAGATAAACACAAAGCAGTTATTTGTGCTTGCAATGTTAAGATTCCCATCTTTTGCCAGTCTCTGGGAAGAATGTATGATACAGAATGGTGCTCATGAGCGCTCCCCTATGCAACTGCTACAGCAGACAGCTATCTGACAGTCGATGTGGCATTACCTCACCAAAGTGTAGAGATGAGATGTGAACTGGAAAGATATTTGGGAGGCCCTATCATGACTGTGCCCTTGAACAAGGCACTTAACCTGGAATTGCTCCTGGGTGGCTGGGCCTGTGTTGAAGCTTTTTTGTGTGCAACCCTCTTCTATCTTAAGAAGAAAACAAAACACAGTGGTAAAGGAGAATGCATGCAAGAGTGATATACAAGGAATAAATAACTGGATTACAGACAAGTCGAAAAAATAGCACAGGAACATGAGAGGCAACAGATCTCACCACAGCAGGAACCCATGGAGTGAGATTCTTCACTTGCCATGGAAGAGGAACACAAAGCAGCAAGCATGATGATTAGCACGTTACCAGCGCAAAAGAGCATGGAGGATACACATATTCTTAAATAGTCATGTTTTAATGTGGGAAGGTTTTGTTTTTATTGAAGAAAATCCAATAACCCTGCTGAAACAGCCAGCATATGCTGTGTTTTGCATGCTGGTCCCTAGCAGACTTTTAACTAGCTTATTCAACAATACTTCTTACAGCGTTTAGCTTCACTATAAAGAACCAGGCCACTACATTATGTTATTTAACAGCATGTGAATACTGGTACATTAGCTAGACCAAGCTTTAGCTACTGTAGTTAACAACTGTCATTTCAATGAATGGGGATGCTAATTGATAGATTTATCTGGGTTTCACAGACCTCTTTGAGCTAAACTAGCCCCAAACCAGTACTAACTATAATAAATTAGCACATTTGTGCTAATCTCAGGTGATCTTTGCAGAAGTGAAGTGCTTTCATTATACTAGAATTTATTGCCTTGAAAAACTCTTGGAGCTTGGAGACTCATGGGAGGATCTGAACTGGAAATGAACTAAGGCATCAGAAATTGCGCGAGTAAGATTAAACCAATCTCTAATGCTTCTGTAAACAATTGTTTGATGCACAGCATGTTACAGCAATTGTGACTAGAAAAATATTTTGGTGGGGTACTTGCCTTTGGCAGATGGGAAAGCTTTGTCTTTCATCCCAAGCGTGGGAATGTTCTGAAGCTCAACTTCTGGTCAAATTAATTTCATTACAGAAAAAAATAAAAATACATATTTGAATTGTGTGTACATATTTAGGATATATAATATGTTTAGCAAGATTCAGTACTTCAATATTCAGCAATTTGCCAGTTAAAAGTGAAAATAAAAATGCAATGATTACAAATTTTATACAGACAGACAGACAGATAGATAACAACATTTAAATTGGCTGATTTTACTGTGCATTAATACGAGAGTCAAGTGTAAATCAGTCACAGCCAAAAAAAAATAAAACACTTCAATCATGATCATCAATCAACAATCATCAATCAACCAAAACAACACTGTTTTTACTGCATCAATAACAAAACCAAATGAAACACATCAGCATCTGGAAGCCTGGATGTGTGAATGCGTACAAAACAGTGTGATATCATCTTGTTTTGCTGCTTATGAAACTGCACCAACTCCACCTCCCAACAGATAAATGAAGGGAGTGAGAAGGAGACTCTCAGGAGCTCCAGGTGAACGAGCTGCTAAATGTTCTGCGCTAAGCACCAAGGCCCATGGATATTGGGTGAGACACACTGGTCATTCTCTGGACCAGAAAGGGATAAATCAGGTCAAACACCTCAAAACATGTGATTTGATACCTTTGTTTTTTTATTGTCAGTAACACCGTGTTTCTGACACTGTTGTGATCTTCGTGACTCTCCAACTTGTTAATCTTCAGTTTATGATGAAAAAGCAGCTTTAATTTGGTAAACTAACACAGGCTCAATAACAACAACCATTTACAAATTCATGACAGTTATACTGTTAGAGCAACAGCACACTTGCCTCTGTGATGTTGCTTTATAATATAATGAAAGAATACAAAACTCCCATTATAGACTCTAAAGCAGAAGCTGAGCACTTGGGCAATTGTTACCTATGTCATCCAATCACTTTCTGTCATTTCTTTTCTTGTCATTGCAGTGATTTCAATTTTATGTCTGTATGTTATGATAAAGAATATATAGTGAATACATTTTACATACAGTATTACCATGAGTACATTTGTGCATTTGGCAGATGCTTTCTTACATTATAAAACAAATGACATTAATTTGTTAATCAGTTAACGTGTTCCTGGGGAATCTAACCTTGCCATTGCTAATGTCAAAGAAATACAGATAAATCTTCTGCTATTAAAATTTCACCTACATAATGCCTTGGCTCATGTGGAATTTCCTCATGTGGTACCAAAGGGAAATCCCTTGTCTTTTTTATGCGTTCAGTGCACAAACTGTGAAATGGCTGCTGAATTGCAGTCGGTAGGAATTGGTAATTGCAGGTTATGAGAAACATTCCTGCTCTCTCGCTGAGCGGCTGACTGGCTGATAAAAGCCTCTTGATTGAGTAATTGTGTGTTTGAGAGCCACATTGCAGGGCGGAGTCTGTAATCATAGTGTAATCTCTTGTTCGTTCATGCCAAGCACCAGCCAATTCACACAAATTCGAACAAAAGGGGTCAATAACAGCTGCTCAGCAGAAAATTGATATAATGATTATACTCAGAAGTAAATGGCACTTGAGCTCCGCTAAGTCAGCTCACCATCACTGTTATATCCATGGAGCCACTAGTGCTTTCTGCTCGAGAAATGAAGTCTTTCTGCCTACAGTGTCTTCAGACTTAACCACCTGTGTCATTACCGGATCATCAACTCCTAAAATGACCAACTGACTCTGCTGAGTAGTTAAAACTGTTATTTAATGACTCAGTGGCACTTATGGGACTTAAAAAGGTTTAAGCCTGGAGCAGACCCCCCTTAAACTACAGGAATGAGATTAGCTGGCTGAGATCAAGTAATGCTTTCAGAACTTCAAGTAAAAGTGAAGCAAGTGAAACAGATGTTCCACAACATGTAAGGCGAATGGAGTGGTAATGTTCCTCGTGGGACTCTACGCTCTATTCATCACCTCATCAAAATTAGACACGCTGCCGTACTTGTGTTGGAAGTGTTAAGAAAAAAATGTGCTCTTCCAACAGGTCCTAAAGTATCTAAGGGATCTATTGTGGTACTGCATGTGACAAATGCCAATAACCATATCTAAAGGGGAGTTCACACTGCCAACAAATGAACTGAAAGTTTATTTTGAATAAATGTGTTGTCATTAGAGAGATAGACATACAGACTGGCAGACAGACAGATAGATAGATAAACATTCAGGTCATATAATTTAAGTAGTTTCCCTTATTAGCGGGGATACTGTCACTGTATCACTGATCCTGCTGTCAACTAATGCCAGCAATGCACACTATGATGATGGGCAGAGGGTCTGATTGATGGTATGAGAGTGTTGCTGGATGCACATTCGCCCCAAGAGATGAGAAGAGGCAAGAGTATAATTGCGTCGGCCAGTGAAGTGTGTGAAAAGATTAGGCCTTGGCCACTCTTCAGCACACCCATATAAAAGACTGTCCCCCCTGGGAAGAAGCGCGCTGGCCTGCTTGTGTACTGAAACCAGCGTGCCGACAGCAGCATTCGTCTTCGATACGCCTCTCCTCCCCTGCCTGATTGCTGACTTAGCCCTTGGCCTTGTCTTTCACCAACCATGGCGTGTCCTGGTTAACACTGTAGCTGCTCAACACTGTCTCTGTCTTCATTAGTCTGGCCATATTACGAGCCCAAGCTTCCCTCGGGATGTGCGGTGGTGTCTTTCACCTGTCTGTTTCCACTTTCCTATCTGTTTGGTTTTCTTAACACTATCCTGTGAAAGTTTAGCTGTTCATTTAGTTGCGGTTAAAAGATGCCAGCTGGCTCACCATCAAGACAATGGACAAAAAAGAGAGTAGTGAATACTAAACAAACAGTTCTGCCAAAAATTTAAATTCTGTCATCATTTACTCACCCTCATGTCTTTCCAAACCCATATGACTCTCTTTCTTCTTTGAAATAAATGACTAAATAGTTTGAGGAATCTACACATTTCATACTGACCACAGCTGCTAAGCTCCAAAAACACCAAAAAGAATCACAAAAGTAAGCATTCAAATAATATTTTGTGTAGCTTGTGTGTGTGTGTGTGTGTGTGTGTGTGTGTGTGTGTGTGTGTGTGTGTGTGTGTGTGTGTGTGTGTGTGTGTGTGTGTGTGTGTGTGTGTGTGTGTGTGTGTGTGTGTGTGTGTGTGTGTGTGTGTGTGTGTGTGAATAAGAAAGTCACTGCCTTTTGTTGCTTTCATATTGGAAAATAGCGCCCCATCATCTAGTAAGTGGACAGGCTTATTTTTTCTAGCTAGTAAAAACAATAAAGATTTTCCCTTGAGTCTCTGTAAGTGCTAGCGTAACCTGCAACATCGGGCCATGCCCCACAATAAAACAGATGTATGCACAGTCAACATTTTGCTATTATTAAAGGATATATTGGCCTCGGTCATTTTATTAAAGAGACAGAACATGTACAAATAGGCCTCTCAGCTCGTAAGAATCTTGTCATGTCTAAAACTAAGCCCTTAAAAACAAACTGTAGTACACTATACATGTAGGTTACACTCTCAGAACTACTCAACTGAAAACCTTAAAAAAACTTTAGCAATTAAAACTATAACATCCCAAAAGACAGATGTCTGCACACACATTGTACTGTATATTGTGTCGATAAACACCTGTTGATAATCCACACAAAGCATTCTGAGTTCTGCCTTACTAAACCAGACCCTCTGATTATCACAGATACATCCCACCTCTGACACTTGTAAACCATGCACCTCTGATTTGTGGAAAAAAGATGGGTTCGGAGAAAACATCCTACGTGACCTCTTTCTCGATGAGCAGATGTTTTGGATGTTTTGATTTTCTCTCGCAGTATTCTGAAGGAATGGAACAATGAGTTTCCACATGTTCCTTGAACAACAACTGGTTTCTGCCACAATGTCTATCTACCTACTTCCATCTTGCTGCTTCCCATCTCATTAAAGACCATTATACAGAGCCTATAACCAGAACCCCTTAAAAATAGTATGTTGTATGCATGTGTGTGTGTGTGTGTGTGTGTGTGTGTGTGTGTGTGTGTGTGTGTGTGTGTGTGTGTGTGTGTGTGTGTGTGTGTGTGTGTGTGTGTGTGTGTGTGCATGCGTGCGTGTATGTGTGTGAGTATATATGATATATATATATATATATGTGTGTGTGTGTGTGTAATGTTTTTATGTAAATCAGGGTGAAACTTCAGATTTTTAACAATCCGGTTCCCTTGGATTTGTCTCGCTGAATGTCCTGGGCTATCCAAAATACACTCAAAATACACTGCAATTAGCACGGCCACTCTTCATTTTGCAACATTATCACGTTTACAAATGCTCTTCTCTACAAACAAATCTCTGTAATATCAAGAGCCGTGAAGCTAAGGTTGCATTTATTCTCTCTGTTGAGGAGTATCACCCTCAGAGGAAATTGAGTTACTGAGGCTGTTCTATATGCAAGATGCCCACGGCTGTAGCCCTGGATGACCCTGAATGTTTGAAGCTGAAGGACAGCATGGAGACAGGGTTTAATCCTGTGGGCACTATGCCCACTGGAGCGTGCATACACAAACACACACAAACTGACACAAGTGTGGACATATCTGTGCACAAGCACACAAACACAAATATATAGAGAAAAAATGCCTGTACACTCTTCATATGGGGCATACATACAGGTTATGATATAAAGAGCAATGAAATGCTACAAGCTACTTGTATATTAGTTTTTTTATCCAATATATATATATATATATATATATACATACATATAGTACACAATGTACAGTATATATGTATAGCTCATATTTTAATTATATTACCTGAAAATACATTACTTTTGGATTTCAAATATACACTCAATTGAATGTAGTGAATTTTTTTTCCAGCAAGGGCTATTATGCATCTACAAGACCAACAGAGCAGACAGTACAGCCCTCACTGGAACTGTACTTAATGTCTACATCATTTATTTGACCTCTTAGTTTAACCTGTTTATGAAGTTTCCTCGCTCTATTTATTTTCTTACTCTCTTTCTTGTTGTATAAAGATGTCAGCCACAGGGGGCGTATGGATCTCATGATCTCTGACAGACTTTCCGAGCTTCTCTTCTGGGCCCTTTAGAATTATAGTTTTATTTGAGTACAAAAAAAATTCCAGTGATTAACAAGAGAGCACTTCTCCAATCATCACATCTGTCGCTGCCATAAACACAGATCTTAGTACACACAAGAAGTCACAAAGCACACTCTACCTCTCAGCTATTTATTTGTCTTTCAGCTTGTATTTAGGAATATCCCTGGATACTCACAAACTATATGACTACTGCATGAACTAAGATAACATTTCAATATTTGAAATGAAGAGACAGATAGTTTTAGGTAGCTCCATAGCTTACTGTAAATAATTAAGGCACTGGACAAAAAAATTTGGCTACTCTGTAAAAGACCTTAGCAGGACCCTCATTATAGGGTCATGTGCCTTAAAGGAATAGTTCACCCAAAAAATACAAATAAAATTGCTGAACATTTACTCACCCTAAGGCCATTCAAGATGTAGATTCATTTGTATTTTCATTGGAACAGATTTGGAGATATTTTGCATTACATGACTTGCTCCTCAATGAATCCCCTGCAGTAAATGGATGCCAGAATGAGAGTCCAAAAAGCTGATTAAAACATCACAGTATTTGTTTAGATCTGATCTGTTCTGGTCTGTTTTGATCTGTGTATATTTCTTTCCTGATTCGGATAAGATGACTTTTGTACTGGAGGAAGCAATATTATGTGAAGTTGGTTTGAAGTTAAAAATTAAGCTCTTAAAGATGGATTTATTTGTTACAAATATGCAGCTTTTCACTACACAAAACATAAATGTATAGACTGAAGTCGTGCGGATTACTTGTGGATCATTGTGATGTTTTAAGCAACTGTTTGGACTCTCATTCTCACGGCACCCATTCACTGCAGAGGATCCATTGATTGTGATGAACTCATCTACATCTTGGATTGAATAAGGGTGAGCAAATATTCAGCAGATTTGTATTATTTTGTGAACTATTCCTTTAATGTCAGATCTTGTATTCCTATATATCCTAAACAACTTTAGAGCACCTTAAAATACCTATGCACAAGAAAACCATATGTATGTGACAACCCCAGTAAAACACCCCAATTTGCATGCTGATTGATTTGTCATTAAAGTTTGTTTTCAGTGATAGCAATGTTTAATCATATTGTTTAGATTTATGAAGGGTTTGTGTGAATTTAGCAGACATACTGAACACCACAAAACATGAAGGCCAATGTGGCCACTTACCAGACCGTCGCAGTTACTAATAGCTACGGAGGCTCCCTGTGTGTCCGTAATGTCACCAACATACAAGCAGTCGCTTTTCAAAGGCTCAGAGTGAGTGCCGTCGGATTCCTGCCACTCCATCTTGGCTCCGGGAGCCACCAGACGAGTGTTGCGATGCAGACGCAGGTGAAACTCCCGGCCGAAGACGGTGATGTTGTAGTAGAGTTGCTCTGGCATGCCTCCTCCGGACTCATGGTGGGCGTGGTCGGCCGATGCCGCCTCTCTTCTCCAGCGCCTACGGAACTGCCCATCTGCTGGACCAACCGATACCGCATGGGACAGGAAGCGGCCTTCTGCATCAGTAAGAACGGGCTTCACCAGTCCATAGTCCCCCAGAACGTGCTGCAGGGAATCTGCATTGAGTTACACACAAAGATAATCAGTCAGACAGCACACATTCGTTGTAGTGCATCAGCATCTATAATAAATGTCACTAGGCTGCATGGCGACTTTCATGTGATGTTTGCAAAAACAATGGTTCTTCTGATAAAAATTGATTTAGATGTGTTTATGTTGACACTTAAAATGCACATTCCTTTCCACGCAGCAAGTAAATAAATGCACATGAGAAGCAATGGGTCAGAAGGGTCTGGGTGCAGAAACACATTAACACTTGTTTGACACCATCATTTTCTGATTTAACGATGCCTGTTTGTGCACAGATTGTGTGAGACTGTATGAAAAGCATGTTGTTCTGTGTCTGTAATAGTACATCTGCCTACCTACATCATGAAACACCAAGACAAATAAAATGTATCATTATGCCTTATTGTTTTCAATGCCAGATGCATGATAGACGCATTTACAATATTTAAATCAAGGAGAATCACAGCAGCAGACTCACGTAGGAGAAAAACAAAAGTAATTGACTTAAATGGTCTCAGAAGAAGATCACTCCTCCTAAATGAGTGTAACAAAACCTAGTGATCACCCTACCAAGGTAAAATTGTAGGGATCACGGCCAGATTCAGAGTCAGAATGCACTCATCCAAACATGCCTGTGATGCCCGAAAATGTCCCATGCATTCTTATAAATGTTGCATGCAAATGTTGATTCCACTCTTACCTATGTCTCATCAAAAACTCTGCACACACCTATGATTCCCAAAAGAGTCACATGCACCTGTAATACTGAAAAATATTTTATGCACCTGATGCACAAAAAGTCTCATCTATGATGCACCTGATGCACAAAAAGTCTCATCTATGATTCCCAAAAAATTAAGCTCAAAAAAGCTTCTTTTTCATATGATGCTCATGTAATGTTGCACACAGCCATGTGCCCAATAATGATGCTTGACAATGCTTCACTTACTTATAACGATAAAAAAATTGCACAGCACACCTATCATTCCTAATAATAATTCATGCACCTGGAACAAAAATTCTTCACACACCTATGAGGCCTAAAATGATAATTGAAAATGCTTCAGTTACTTAAAATGCTCAAAAATGTTGCATACATTAGCTATGATGGCCTATAATAATATATGCAACATGATGCACAAAAATGCTGCACACACCTATGATGCTCAAAAATCATCCACTAATCTAGGATGCTCACACTTATGATGCCTAACAATTATTCTCAAAATGCTTCAGTTATCTATGTCCATCACAAATGCTGCAAACACCTATGATGCCCAATAATATTGTATATCTAGACAACTCGCTATATTTTGAGACACTGCCGTTGTCAGTTTAAAGTGATGCTGAAGAGCTTGAAGAGAGCACTTACTCCTGCATATTTATTTATTTCAAGCTCTAATTTGCAAATAACCATTGCAAGTCACCAACAAACATAAAGTTGTAGCACAAACATGTAACCTTCAAATCTTTCTCTTCTCAAATCAAAAGTTCAGTTTCAGAGCTTTAGTTTTTTTTTAGCTTCTTTATACAAAACGCCTATGTTTAAACGCCCTCAATGGAGGAGAACAGAACAGGGACATTTCTTTATTAGAAATCAATATCCTGCAATTCTTCCGCTCTCAGACAGATCAATATCGCCAGAGAGTCCGTCAAAGATCGCAAACGCGAGAGGAAAAAACACCCAAATCATTTCCACTACACCAGAGCTGCGCTGAAAATGATTCTCAGCAGCATGTGAAACAAACACTCTTCACAACAAACAGTAATGACAGCGCACGAGAATGCCACGGCAGTTTATGTTTCTTAAAGCTCCAAAGAATAATAGAAAAATCTGAAATAGCCCATGCCACAAGTTTCTCTCACACAGGAAGGGGACAGTGCGCAAACAGCCAGCTCTGATGCGCACTAGGGTGGTACCGGGCAGGACATATTGCGATGGGATGGAAGTGTAAATAGGTAAAGGCAAGCGCACGTACCTATGCTACTGGAGATATAAAGGCCATTCGTCTGCAGAAAGATCGGCAGTGTGATTAGGATAGTAAATCCGGCCGCGAAATCCATGGCAGCTCCGAACTGCGCAGGTGAGAGGGACGGACTTTGGGATCCAGCGTGTTAAAGTTCCCTGCGCGACCACCAACCGCCACGCCAGCAACAGCCGCCCGCAACTTACTGCAAAGTGCACTAGGAGAGAGCGCGTCTCTCTCTCTCACACACACTCTCTCTTACACACACACACACACACCCTTCTCCCTCCTCACCGGCTCTTATAGGTTTCTGCCAACACCTGAATGCGCGCACAGACGCGTGCGCACGAGCGCTCCACAGTGCTGAGCGACAGAGGGATGCGGAATCATTTCACACAGCGCGGAAATATAAATATTGATATTTCGCATTCTTCCACATGTTAATCAAAATGTAAGGACTTCAAACTACACGTGTGAGTGAATGCTGAATTTTTAAATGTCGCTGCTTGACGTTTAAAACTTTTACAAATTAAGTGCTGCTTGTGTGAGGTTATTCTTCAAGACCTGCTCAAACTTTTTGCAAGGCTTCATCACATTCAGTCACAGCATCATCAGCTGAGCAATAGCGCCCCCTTGAACACACGCACACACACACACACACACAGAGAGACTGGCACTTATTCAATATTCACAGGTAGGCTCAAGAACCACTTCATCAACACTAAACCAGAAATCACAATACAATTAGTATTATAATTAATTTTAACTATTTTTATTTACAGTGGAAGAACAACAGTGTCATCCACACAAATATATTAAATATTATACACAGCATTGTAAATATCATATTTCATTATGAGCCTCTATCAAACGTTGAGATGCCTGCTATAAGTCAAATCTCCTACCAGGTAAAGATATATAAAATCATTAAATAAATTATTAGTATCCAAAAAGTAAATTAACTAAAAGCCATATAGCATTAAATAATTAACTGACATTAAAATAATATGTACCGTATGAATGATATGTAAAACATTAGCCTACATTTTCGAAAGAAAAAATCAGTGTATCAAAATGCTTGAGAGCATGTACCTTTTGAAAAGGCACTGCCCCAGTGACAGCTTTTGTACCTTTATTTCTGAGAGTGACAGTGTATTTATACATTTAAGCACTGAGTAATAGTATACAGTTTGGTTAGGGTTTGGATTGGGGTTACTTGCATGTAATTATGCATAATCTATTATTATTATTATAGTAAGTAGCCTACATGTACTGTGTAACAAGGATACCTTAAACTAAAGTGTTACCAGTTGTAGTACAGTTTACAGAAAAATGCTATTTCAGTGCATTTTGGAAATATTAACATTTCATTTAATGCTTTACTTGGTGTTTCTTCATAATTATATTTCTGAGTGAAAATTGTTACCACACCAGTCAGTGTAGTTGAGTTTGTAAGCTATATCTGATATAATGTAATGTCAGAGCATGTCACTGAGAATAAGATATCCTCGTTATTCTCAGGTATTAAAATGTTTCCATATAATAATATTCTTCTATGAACGGCAGGATGATACTGAACAAATAATTGTCAGTTAGCTCATATAGATTTGCATATAGTTTCCAGAATTGAATTTAGTGTAATTTCAGTAAGAATTCTAACTTATATTGCATTTATATCAAGAATAGAATTGTTCTGAAAGGGCAGATGAGCAGATAGCCTTTCTGAGATGCGGATAGAGAATGTCCTTGGTAGGGTCAAACACATGGCATCCATTCGTTTGCATGTATTAACATACCTAATGAGCGATGGGACGGATTTTAATTTTGCTCTTGAAAGGTTAGATTTCAGAGTATCAGGTTTAGAGAGTGTCAGAATTAATATGACATACTCATTAAAAAGCTACCAGACCCTATGAAAGTATGCTACAGTATTGATAAAAGTACATGGAAACATAAGCTGCAAAAATAAATCAGAATATGTTTTCCTTCAACCTCACCTGCGCATCCAAAAAGCAATGCAATCAGGTTTTTCATTATATTGGTGCAACTACACTGCACTAGTTTGGTTTGTCATAACAAGATTATTTGTTCCTATAATGTAAACCACTTGACATATCAATGGACTGATTAAAGGAATAGTTTACCTCCAAAAACGCTTACGGCCATACCACCCTGGGCGCCGATCTCGTCTGATCTTGAAGCTAAGCAGGGTCGGGCCTGGTCAGTACTTGGATGGGAGACTGCCTGGGAATACCAAGTGCTGTAAGCATGACCCGGAGAGGGGATGGGCGCCATTGAGTCAATAAATAAGCCCACTGAAAAGACATGTGTACCTCATGTCTCCCTGATGACTGAATCGGTTGAGGGATTAAATCAAAATAATAATACTTACCCCCAAAAATGCTGAATTATTCCTTTAAGGGCAAATTGCCTCCATGTTACAGCCCTTGTCATTTGAAATAATATAATAACATAAGTGTTACATTCATGAGAAACAATGGCGTTTTTTACCCTGAGCAAATCCACCAGGTCAAAACAATCTTGTGCACACTGCTAACACAAATAGCTGTGGAATATGCTATGTGTACTCCTCAAACAAGGCAATTCCAAAATAATTTATTGTCATTAATATGTTTATTGTCTCATTACAGTCAAGAAAATAACAGCAGAGGCAACTTATTCTAAATGGCCATGTTGATGTGAAACCCTGGTCATTCCACAGATATACAGAGAGGTCAGCGCCAGTGTGCAACAGTGTAATTATCAAGCACATAACTGTGGCGGTGAAATTCCCATAATGCTGCACATATTTATCAAGCCCAGTTGGGAGGAGTACAAATGGAGCTTTTCTTGTGTGTGTTCACTCTGAGGCAGGAGATGTGTGTATCGTGTTTACCCATAAAGAAGCCTGATGCTTTGATGGTCAATACATTTGATATTTTCCTTCTCACATTTCACCATTATCCCTCACAGTCATCTAAATGTCACAAAATATTTTTTCCCTTACATGAACACCTCTTTGTAAACATGCTAGTAAAAAGCAGGGATTATTGGTAATCAATGTGTAAGTTATAGTGTAAATGATCTTACTCTTTCATTGCCTTATTGGTACAAGAGTAAGCGTCAGAACTTTTTGTGAATCGTTGCACATACTATACATTGTCAAATGATTAGATTAAATTTTCAATTCAATAAAATAGGAAATAGAATAAAAATGGAGCTTCGTTTCAACTTTTTTTTCAAGAACTATGACAATAACTTGAATTGTTTAGATCAGAGAAATCAGAGAAAAGGAACAATCTTATAAAAGCCCATTTCTCCCATGGAATTGCAGAATTATCACAGTTTTTGTTGTTTTGCTTTGTTTTGTTTTGTTTCGTTTTTTGTTTTGTTTTGTTTGTGCCACAGATTATAAAACAAAAATTGTATTTTGTATCCCATAATTTTTATGTTTGTTATCAAATCTAGTTATTAAAAAATATTTTATTAATCCCATGGCAGAAACAAGCTTTTATGAAATCTAGACCATTCTTAGCAGCAGATAAAAATGCATATTTAATTTTCTTATTAATAAAAGTAATAAATCTAATATGATGCATGCAAATATCCATGACACTAAGTGATAGCACATACAAGTAAATCAGTAATATGTGACCCTGGACCACAAAACCACTCTTAAGTGTCAAGTTTTCTTTATCTGAATTGACATCATCTGAAAGATGAATAAATAAGCTTTCCATTAATGTATGGTTTGTTAGGATAGGACAATATTTGGCCGAGATACAACTATTTGAAAATTTGAGGGTGCAACAAAAAACTAAATATTGTGAAAATAGCCTTTAAAGTTGTCCAAATGAAGTTCTTAGCAATAGATATTACTAATAAAAGTTTTGAAATATTTACGGTAAGAAATGTACAAAATATCTTCATGGAACATGATCTTTACTTAATGTCCTAATGATATTTGGCAAAAAATTTAAATGTATCCTTTTGACCCATACAATGTATTTTTGGCTATTGCTACAAATAAACCCCAGTGACTTAAGACTGGTTTTGTGCTCCAGGGTTGCATTTCTCTAAAACAGAACTTTGAAGAATGCCATAATTAAGCCTTGAACATTCAGAAAGTTTCTAAACTTCTGTTAAGCTTATTTTAGATAAGGAATCAATTTCCAGACAGTGTTAGGACACGTTTTGAACATTGCACTGAGATCTAGAGGAAAAGAGATCCGTCAGGACAATAATGAGTCATTGACTATAACTAGTGCTGTGTCAGTACATGATTAGGTATAAATCCTGTCTGGAGGAAGCCACCTTTGTCGTTCCTGTGGAATAGGTGCAGTTGCTGAGCAACAAACCCTCTCCAATACCTTGGAGATAAAAAAGAAGTTCCATATATGGGGCGATAATGTGTCAGATCACATGCAATATTTTGTTTCTAAATGAAGGTTCAGTCTTTAAGGAAACCTTTGCCAGATTCCAATCAGTTTTTAATAATAGCTTGTTGTTGGAAAAAAAGACTGAGTAGACAAGTAAATAAACATGTAATTAGTCCATTGTAATACATCTGGATAATTTGGCTAAATGGGAAAAAATATATCAATCGTTAATGGTTTCATTAATTCATGTTTTTAAAAATACTGGAAATGACCTTAGCAACATGCATCCACTGTAAAATTGAGGAAAAAGTACTTTAAAATACACCTGGGGTATGTTCACTAACTGTCAAGCCACAATTCCATCTAATCTTTATCCTGCATGGAAGAAGAAGAGCACGGAGGACCTTGACCCAAGCATGAAACATATAGCACTGACAGGTAGCAGATCAAGACAAATAAGATCTATAGAAGACACTGTGTGTGTGTGTGTGTGTGTGTGTGTGTGTGTGTGTGTGTGTGTGTGTGTGTGTGTGTGTGTGTGTGTGTGTGTGTGTGTGTGTGTGTGTGTGTGTGTGTGTGTGTGTGTGTGTGTGTGTGTGTGTGTGTGTGTGTGTGTGTGTGTGTAGCATATATATATGGTTAATCCAAGAACACTCCTGGAGTAATTGCATACCTCATGCAATTAGTATTTTTAGATCTGAACATTTCAATAATGGTTACATTTCTGCCACATGGGAACGATCCTGGCTGCTGCATCCTTGTAAAGGAGCGGCATTAGACTTTAATTAGTGAGCTCACCATTCCTTAGAATAGCACAAAGTCAAGCCGAGCCGAAGACCCTGACTGCATCTCCTGACTTTGAACACCACCGAAGATGATCTGATCTCGCTTACTTAAAATGATAGGCTGTCAGCACAGACCATCTCTTACATATGTTAGGTGACTATACATAAGTTAAATACAAGTCAGTTATTAATGTATTCAAGCTCAGGTTCTTGGAAAATAGGTTAAAAAAGATTACTTTTATTATAAAAACTTATGTAATGTATTAATACTATGTTTGGAACAGACATTAGTGGTGGTGATAATAATCAGCAACATACGTGAGGATAAAGAAATGTCATCTAATAGAAAATGTCACTGAGCTGCCCTCAGTCGTGAAAGACAATGAGTGTGCACTAATTAGATTTTTGACAGGGATTTTGTTGATTTTGTTATGGGGATAGTAATCATTTACTCACAGTCATTCAAAACTTGTTTGACATTAATACTAGAACACACACAAAACTAAATAACTATATATATTAGGGCTGTCAGTCGATTACCATTTTTTATCTTATTAATAACATGTTTTAAATTAATTAATATAATTCATCTCAAAATAAAATTGACAGTGAAAATTCCCAAACAAGATTTAAAGCTACTTTTGTGTTAAAAGTGAAAGAAGTAGACATTACAAATTTTAGCTTTAGAAAGAAATACTCGATTTGATTCAATATAAAATGTATAACATAAACATTTAGGCTACAACCTAACGTAAACTATGGAACATAAAAGAAGATAATTTGAGAAACATCACAAGTTTTTGTTCATACAGTGAAAGTCATTGGTAATCAAAACAGTTTTGTTACCAACACTTTTATGTTTTTATGTTTTTGAAACAACATGAGGGTGAATAAATGATGACAGAATTAAATTATTTGTTTTTTTTTTATTACTATTATTTTATACTATTATTATTTTTAATTAAATTATACGCTAAACAAGAAACCACATCTGCCAGCAGGTGGCGGTAATGTCTATGAATCATTTATTCATTTCATTCGTTCAAATGGCTGCCAAAGTGTAGTGCCCTTAACGCACACTAAGGCCCTGTCCCAAATGGAACACTTCATGTGCACTTGAGGTCTATACTGACTTACAGTGGCCTCCGCATGCGTGTGTCCGTTAAGTTCACTAGACCGTAGGATGTCCCATTCCTCATTTTAGCATTTAGAAGTGTGCTCGCAGGAGCCACCTTTACGGCCGTTATGTGCCCTCGATCCGCACTTCTGCCCGACAGTCAAACCGGCATCACGTCACAAAAGTGCTGATTCAGAGGAAGACCGCGAAGGTTTAGGATGCCATTTGGGAGAGGGCCTAAAACCACACATCTCAAATACCACTCAGGAGCGCTATCTGAGGTTTAGTCCCATCATGCACTATGTTAAATCGTGAGACTTTTTGCAGAGATCTCACAAGAGGTCACGGAAACCTTTCCAATGTAAGCTAAATGTCAATGTAATAATTATATATGACATATAACTTGGTAGAAAAACAAAGTGTTGCACGTTTTATTGGTGCAAAGATGAGTAGTGGTGATATTTATTTTGTACAACATTTGCGACTGCTTTTTATCACTTAATTAGAAGCACCACAAATCAAATTGTGTCATGTTATAGGAACTACTGAACAGACATTTAGAAGTTGATTTTAAAATGCAAAGTATTTAAAATAAAGCTATGTTAACAGAATTTTTACAACACTAAGTGTGTCCCATCAGGTAATGAAAACTTCTACGCACATTTGTGGTCTTCATCCTCACTTGAACTCTTGGGCCAAACACAGGAAACGGGACGGGGCCAGTGCATTAACGTTAACTGTTAAAATATTTAAATATTATGTTAAAATATAATATTATATATATATATATATATATATAGTGTGTGTGTGTGTGTGTGTGTGTGTGTGTGTGTGTGTGTGTGTGTTCGTAAGTATTGAAGTCAAAGAAGTTTGGAATGACTTATGTTATTTTACTAAAACTGAAATAAAAAATATTTAGACACATTACACATACACACACAGGCTATATATGTAGCATAGCCTATAACATATACAGCTCTGCTCAAATCATAAGCCCACTGTCTATGCAACCGTTTTACATGCAGGTACAAGCTCCAATGTCAACGAAAGCCTTCAAAAACCTTACAGGCCTATTACGCAATATGACACAAAAGGCATTTATGAATAGTTTAAGACTGACAAAAAATAATCACCTAAAGTCTTTTACTAAATGGGGAGCCACCCACTGAATTATCCCTATGCACTAGGGATATATGGACGATTCAGGGTCTCTGATGACCATTGCTCTGATCCATAGCACTGGAGCACTTCTGTGCCACCACATTTTAATTATAATCTCCTTTGTTCCGCAGGGAGCATAACATGTAATTAAACTTTATGGAATTGCCCTGCAGCTCATGCAAAATCTCATACAAAAGTCCCCTCGAAGACCGACACAATCAAAAACACCCACTAACAAAGTCCTATATGCATCACATACTGTAACTCTGCCACACAAAAGTGTATTGTACTTTAATAACACAAAATCTCTATGAAAAATAAAAGAACATAAACAATAAAAATAATGAATTTCATAATTTGCCTATAATAAAATGATTAGATTTGACATCACCTAAGTTTGGCTAGGAGCATTATTGTAGGTACAATCACAGTTGCCACGGAAACTGGTTCTTAGAGCATTAACAAAGTTCCCATTCAGTCGGTCACGTTCGACATACGTCGGACTGACCGACGAATAGGAATCTCGCTAGAGAGGCCAATCTACTTCGAGTGTAACTAAACGAGCCAATGCACATTGGCATGCAATCATATGCAGCAGCTGCTCACCTCGCAGCGCGGGTATATAATGAGCAGCAGGTGCGTTGCATCTTCAGCTTTTCGCTTCGGAGCCGAACAAACTGTTTTACTAAGAAGTGTTCTAAAAAGAGTCTCTGCAGGACGATCTCTTTTGTGAAAAAGTGCGGGCGTACAGCACGGCAGCGGGGTCGAATCTCTACGCCTTTTCCTCTCAGAAAAGCTGTTTTCACAGCTGGTAAAGAGTGCGGCGAGAGAGAGAGAGCACACTACAGGCTGCACAAATCCCTGTTTGTGTTGCTGCGGCCGTTCCCCTGCGTGCTTCAGCACTAATTAAGAGAGCAAGTCCCTAAAAGAGCTTACACAAGTAGAGCTTGCGTCTTTTTAAAGATGACATTCTACTTGTGTGTTTCTGGATGCGGTCGTTACCTGGCGCCGAGAGATGGTCACGAGCGCTGCTTCGCGTGCCTGGGCTTAGCGCACGCTGAGGCAGCGTTTGTGGATGAGTCATGTACCCATTGTGGGATGATGACCATCTCGGAGTTGCGATCGAGACTCCAGCTCCTGCAAAGGGGCGGAGTCCCAGTGCCGCTGCCTCGTTCCAACCCCCCTCAGAGGGTTGCTGCGAGTGGTGACACTGGTGATCTGAGGATCACAGTGAGTGCGTTTCCTTCGGGGAACCAACCCCCTAGGAAACCTCACTCCTCCTGCACTCCGCAGCCAGCAGAGCTGCCGGAGGAGCGCGGTGGGCCATCTCAAAGGTGTGCACCATCCGTGTCCTTCGGCGCTCCTCTCGATGACCGGATGTCGATAGCTGCATCCGAGGGTGAGTCAGATTTTGCCGGAGATGACGCGTCGGCGCAGTTATCTCCTTCGGGTACGGTGGCTGTGCCTGATACAGATCCGGAAATGATGGCTATGCTTTCCCGGGCCGCCAACAGGGTCGGGCTCGTGTGGAATCCTCCACCGTGTCCTGAACCCTCAAGGCTGGACGATTGGTTTCTCGGGGTGGCACGAGCTGGTTCTCAGCCACCCACCCCGGTTCCTTTCTTCCCGGAGGTGCATGAAGAGCTCACTGATACGTGGAAGGCACCTTTTACTGCCCGAAACCGCGCCAGTGGGCCCTCCTCCCTCACCACCCTTGATGGCGGTGCGGCTAAGGGTTACATCGCCTGTGGCGGGCCGTGGCTATGCAGCTGTGCCCTAACTCCACCTGGCGCGGGGAGCCGTCTCTCCCTTCCCGGGCCTGTGAGCACTCGTCGGACCTTACCGGCAGGGCTTACCAGGCCTGTGGGGAAGCCGCCTCCGCCTTACACGCTATGGCGTTGTTGCAGGTCCATCAGGCCAAGGCACTGAGAGACCTGCACGAGGGTGGTCATGACCCACAAGTTCATCACGAACTTCGTGCTGAGACGGACCTCACGCTCCGGGCGACGAAGGTTACGCGGGCAGTGGGCCGTGCGATGTCCACTCTGGTGGTCCAGGAACGCCATCTCTGGCTGTGTCTGGCCGACATGAGGGATACCGACAAAGTCAGGTTCCTTAATTCCCCCGTGTCCCAGACCGGCCTCTTTGGCGCGTCGAGAACCGCCCAGCAGTTCTCGGCTGTACAGAAGCAGTCTGAGGCGATTAGCCACATCCTGCCCTGGCGGTCCGCTGTTGCATCCACTCTGCCGCCGGCAGCACCTCAGCCTCACGCGCCGCAGCAAGAGCCTCCACCCAAGCGGCGCCGTGGAGCCAGTCGTAAGCGGGGTCCCCAGCCCGTCCAGGCCCCCGCCAAGAGGGCGGCAAAGCCAAGAGCAAGAGGCCCTAGGACGGGCGACCCGGAGATGATTGGGACTGCTCTTCAGGAGATGGTGACTGCACCGCTCCTTCCCCCGGAGGAGGGCGGGGTGGTAAATCCTTTATTTTTTCCTTCTGTTCCGCCGCTGGCCCAGCAGCCAGTGGTACCCAAATTTTCAAGAAAAGAGCAGTTTCTGTCATCTCCGGGTCCGAAGAGGGCTCGGAGAGTAGTGGGAGGAGCAAAACCTCTCCACTCTCATCCACCTCTTCTGTCGCCAGCGGACAGCAGTGCGCTCAGACCCCGCTACGGGCTGCCTCCCAAAGAGAGCCCCCCGAGCCGCGTCCCTGCGTTCCACCTCGCTGCCCCACTGCGGGTACGCCGGTGGTCCCCTTGGTCCCACTTGTGCGGTCTCTGCGAGCCTGGTTAGCGCTCCCCAGTCCGTCTCGTTGGCTCATTCGGACCATCAGGCTCGGCTATGCAATTCAGTTCGCCCGGCGTCCCCCCAAGTTCAGGGGTGTCCACTTCACTTCAGTGAAAGCTGTCGATACCCATGTCTTGCGTGCGGAGATCGCAGTCCTACTGGCGAAGGACGCGATAGAGCTGGTCCCTCCTGCCGATATGAGGTCATATGAGAAACTTTTTCAGAGGCTCCTGGGGCATATGGCCGAGCTGGCAGTAACCCGCTCGGCTTGCTTCATATGAGACCGCTTCAGCACTGGCTTCATGGCGAGTCCCGAGATGGGCGTGGCAACGCACGCATCGAGTGGCAATCACTCCGAATGCCGCCAAACCTTCAGCCCGTGGTCAGACCCTTGTTTCTTCGGGCAGGAGTAGCCCTAGAGCAGGTGTCCCGGCATGCTGTAGTCTTCACGGATGCCTCTGCCACGGCTGGGGGCCACGTACAATGGGCAGGCAGTGTCAGGGGTGTGGGCGGGCCCCAGCGGCATTGGCACATCAACTGCCTCGAGTTGCTAGCAGTATACCTTGCCCTGGGCGCCTGAAGGGGCGCGCCTTCATGTCCCTGGTGTGCTCAACCGTGTGGCCGACGAGCTCTCACGAGCTGCGCTGCCAGGAGAGTGGCGACTCCACCCCAGGTGGTCCAGCTGATTTGGGAGTTCGGCGAGGCTCAGGTAGACCTGTTTGCCTCGCTAGGAACCTCCCACTGCCAGTTGTTCTACTCCCTGTCCGAGGGACACTCGGCACAGATGCACTGGCGCACAGCTGGCCCCAGGGCCTTCGCAATCGTTTCAGTGAGCCTACTTGCACAGACCTTGTGCAAAGTCAGGGAGGACGAGGAGGCGGTCTTGCTAGTTGCGCCCTATTGGCCCAACCGGACCTGGTTCCCGGAACTCATGCTCTCGCGACAGCCTCCCTGGCTAGTTCCTCTGAGAAAGGACCTTCTTTCTCATTGACGGGCACCCTTGGCACCCGTGTCCAGACCTCTGGAAACTCCATGTCTGGTCCCTGGACGGGACGCCGGAGGTACTAGGTGACTTACCCCTGAGGTACCAACACCATTGCTTGGCACGTGCACCGTCTACGAGACGCGTAGTGGAACCTATTTGTCAAGTGGTGTTCTTCTACGAGAAGACCCCGAAGATGTTCGATCGGTGTCGTGCTTCCTTTTGCAGCAGGGGTTGGGCGTGGCTGTCTCCCTCCACCCTCAAGGTTCATGCTGCCGCTATATCCGCATACCACGACCACATCGATGGTAAGTCGATTGGTAAGCACGACCTGGTCGTCAGGTTCCTTAGGGGGGCAAGTTAAATCCTCCTCGACCCCCCTCCATACCCTCTTGGGACCTTGCTCTGGTGCTTCGAGCACTCCAGATTGCTCCCTTTGAGCCTTTGCAGTCAGCAGACTTAAGGATTCTGTCTATGAAGACCTTGTTGCTGGTTGCATTGGCCTCCATCAAGAGGGTAGGGGACCTGCAGGCGTTTTCGGTTGACGAATCGTGCCTAGAGTTCGGGCCGGGTGACGGCCACGTGCTACTGAGTCCCCGGCCTGGCTATGTGCCCAAGGTTCCTACCACTCCCTTCAGGGACCAGGTAGTGAGCCTGCAAGCGCTGCCCCTGGAGGAGGCAGACCCAGCCCTGGCTTTGCTCTGTCCAGTTCGCGCCTTGCGACTATACAAGCAGACAGAACTCAAAGCCTCAGGACCTCAGACCAGCTCTTGTCTGTTACGGAGGCCAGCAGAAGGGAAAGGCTGTCTCCAAGCAGAGGATGGCCCACTGGATAGTGGATGCCATTACCTTGGCTTACCAAGCTCAAGGCGAGCCCTGCCCGCTCAGGTTGCGTGCCCACTCTACGAGAGGCGTGGCATCCTCCTGGGCGTTGGCTCGTGGCGCCTCGCTGACAGATATTTGTAGAGCTGCGGGCTGGGCGACACCTAACACGTTGGCTAGATTCTATAGCCTTTCCGTGTTCTCACCTCAGGTCAGAGGCACGGAGAGGTACCCGGCTCAATGTCGGCTTGCTGCGTTACATACGCTTATTGCTCCAGAGAGTCCCTATAGGCAGACCCTGTTGAGTCCTCCAATCACCCTTCGGCAGCCAGATGTGGCGGGCGCCCGGCGCCAGGCCTTTACTCCGTTGTATCCTTGAGAACCGGATTTAGGCTGGGTCCCATATGTGTGACCCTACAGGATCCCATATGTGTTATTCCACGGGTTGCTCCTAAACAAACCCGTGTCTTTCCCTCTGGGAGAACCCACCTCTCGTCAGGTTGGAGTCACCCCAGTGCTTCCATATAGTACAGCCCTACAGGGCTAGTCCATATGTCTTCTCCACATAACTCCTGCGGGGAAGGATGTGGCTTCCAGCGTTCCTTTCCAGTGAAAGTGCACGCTTTCCCAGTGTTATCCAATAGTCTCACTGATTGGGTTGGGGAACAGCAGTGATCGACACTCTCTGTGTTGGCCCTGTCCCACTCTTTAAGCAAGGGGTCAGGAGGCTTGCTACAGAGCTGGAAGGGGCAGCTCCTGTGGCGCTTTGGTAGGGATTCTATTCGTCGGTCAGTCCGACGTCGTCGAACGTGACCGACTGAATGGGAACGTCTCGGTTACGTGGTAACCCTCGTTCCCTGAAGGAGGGAACGGAGACGTGACGTCCCCGCCGCCACAGTCGCTGGACCCCGCTGTTGCTGCCGTCTTACTTGTTCAGCTCCTCAGCGAAAACCTGAAGATGCAACGCACCTGCTGCTCATTATATACCCGCGCTGCGAGGTGAGCAGCTGCTGCATATGATTGCATGCCAATGTGCATTGGCTCGTTTAGTTACACTCGAAGTAGATTGGCCTCTCTAGCGAGATTCCTATTCGTCGGTCAGTCCGACGTACGTCTCCATTCCCTCCTTCAGGGAACGAGGGTTACCTACGTAACCGAGACGTTTTACAACATGACAAATCCGCAAAAGTGGAGAAGAATATTACTGCCACCAAAGGCTTTTACCAATGTACTTCAAAGCAAAATCATTTTCTTATTTTACTTTACTACAATGCAGTTTAATCTGTACACTGTGCCAAAAAAAGGCATTTGATTTCTGGAAATCTATGTTTTGACTTTGAATTTCATTGTTCATTAACTCAAAAATCTAACATAGTCTTATATCTTTATATATACAAATCTTATAACAGTAACAGCATGATTCGTTTATACAGCAATATAAACCCTTGACAAATCAAGGTTTCCATATGAGGTTTCCATATGAAATAGTATCATTCAAATTTCTTACAAATATATATTTTCTTATTTTTCCCACAGTGCATGAGAAAAAGTGTACTCAAGTACTCAATGAACTGCTCTCATGAAAAGCAGTAGTCACAATGACACAGCACCACAAGAGCACAGTGACTTTTGCAAGAACATGCAAGCCATTCAACATCACCAATACAGGTGGCAAAGAATAAACCCTGAATCTCTCTTTCAGGTTGACCATTTCAAACCCTCTCCACATGTTGCCTCTTCACAGCGGGATCAAGCCAACAGACATCCGTCAATACTCTCCTGTGCATTCTGGAGCAGAGGCGGTCCTTTGAGACCATTCACTCTGTCTATCTTTCCTCCTGACCTATTTTTCCTTGATTGATTTTCTTTATTCCTTCCATCCTGTTGTTTTTCTTTTGGGTGAGTCTCCATCACTTCTCAATCGTATTTTATGATTTTGGAGGGGACGGCAGCTATTTGACAGAATATTTGGTTTGGGTTGATTTGTCAACTTGGATATTTGTAAGCAGGATGAGAGATAAATTACACAGGATTGTGAAATAATTAAATCTTGACCAGTGTTGTTGGTAAATGTTATGAAAGAAAGGCTGCAACCACAAAAGCCTATTTATGATTTAGGGGAACATTTTTTTGTAATTCAATTTTTTTTTTAAGTAAATTATGCAATTGATCTTACATTCAAATAAAATATGTTGGTTCATGTCGATGTTATTAATCAACTAACAAAACTTTTACAATTTTAGGGAATTATTTAGGACATTTTTTTGAAGGATCATTTGACACTGAAAACGTGAGTAATTGCTTCTAAAAATTCAGCTTTGATATCACAAGAATACATTTAAATTTTAAATATATTAAAATGCAAAACAGTTGTTTAAATTGCAATAATTTTGTACTGTATAAGGTAGAGTATAACTTTCTTGTGTAATAGTTATAATAATTCCAAATGTATATGAACGTATATAAGCATATATATTTAGATGCCATGGTCACCTTTTTTTAGTCACCTGTTCCCTTTGGTCCAGTGGCATAACAACAACGCATGCATAATAATAAAAAAAATAATTTGTAATTCAAAGTCGGAGTACAATAAAAAAGAAAAGACATGTAAACTTGCCAAAATGATATAAAAGTATCTAAAAAATATTGCTGCGGTTTAATCTCCATGAATTTCTACAGCATGGCTACGCAGTTGTGCTGTGAGACTGAAGACGTGTTAATCCATATTTTTTTTTATATAACTTTTTCCCACATTTTGCAAACGCAGTCCATCTGTGTCCCTCACTCTCCCTTTACCACCCATGCTTGTTTTGCCAGAGCTCCTCATACTCTCATATCCCTGTACACACACACACACATACATCCGCCCACACTCTCTTGGACAGACTCACTCTCACAACAATTCCTATTTGTGCCGGTTTCAAAGGTAAACACGGCAAAGTTTTCAAATATCTTCTAGTGATGACCTTGTGTGACCTCATTGACAAAATCATCTGCTCAAAAAAATATAGAAATCATAAAAACTACATGACAGATGATTAGCATGCAGACAATATAGAGATCTATATGAGTGATCTACATGTGCGGAGCACACATGAAAAGCACAAAGAGACAAAACACAATATCCTGAACATTTACAAAAAAACAATAAAACACTGAATCTTGGAGTAACCTCTTAAAGCTCTTGCTGTGCTTTAGTCAGTGATCCGTTGCTGTTCAATAATAAATAAATAAATAGGAACCAATAAGTTAGATTTATTCAGAAATAATCACAATAAAATAATAAAAATAAACTAAGAAAAAGGATTTGCAGGTTTTTATGTCAAATTTCCGTTGTCAAATGACTATAAGTAACAAAATATTTTTTCACAAATGTTAATGTGTTATACTTCACCAGCATCTTTTGTTTACACCTGTTTCTAACCTAATTTCTATTGGCACAAAAATCAGATGTTTATTTTTGCATTATAAAGTAATCCTTTTTTTGTTTTCTTAACAGCAATTGCTTTTATTTAATTTAATTGATTTGCACTTAAAGCATTGCATTCCTGTGCCAAGATTCTCTAACTGCTGGCAAACAATGTTGCCAATAAATGAAAACATGAGACATTATCAACAACAAAGCTTACATTATATGCACAGAAATGCACTGTTTTTCTTCCCTTTAAATGCAAGTTTGAATAGATGTTTTTAAATAAAGTACCCTGTTGTTGCTGTGGACACAGTGTATCCTCTCAATGGACAGCTGATCCATTAAAAAGGATTTCGCTATTATAGAAACTGGCATGACTGTTGACAGTGAATGTCAGGGTGACATTGCCAAGCTGCACTTCTTGAATCAGAGGCCAAGACAAACAGAGCACAAACTTGCTCTGAAGGAATAGTTCACTAATGAGTGTGCCTGCCCTGCATGTACGCACCTGAACGCTTGCTTCCTCATATGTGAAAGAAAGATGAAGTATTTGTGTCTTAGGTGACCAACATCAATATTTTGAATGTTGTGCAGTTGTTTGTGTAGCAATAGTTATACATTCAGAAAAATCTGTTTTTAAGTCTTAAGTAAAATTTTAGTGGTGCTTCAGAAGAAAGGATTACTATTTCTGTTCGTCATGCTTTTTCTTAATAATTTAGTACATTTTACAAATAATTACAAAGAAACAACAAGTGACACATCTTAAAATAGAAAGACAGAACAAACATTTTCTTGTAAAACAACTTAGAAAAAATATTTTTTTAATTTTTACAGTGTACAGTACTTACAAAATGTGCACTATTTCTGTTATGAACATAATTGTTCAAAGTATGTTTTGTTTTAGTTTTTTGCCTTGGACTAGAAAAAACTCTAGCAACCTCCTTAGAAACTACATAGCTAAGTATATACAAATATGGTTATGGGTTCTTTGCAAACTGTGTCAAACTACAACATTCCTTCACTTTTTGTAGTTTGAGAAAAACTGACAAATCTATAATCTTATTTTTCCCTTTAGAATGTAAGGGTAAGTAGGGAAGCGGGAAGCATGCAGTCTAAAGTTATCTCCACCCAATCAAACGGCAATTCGTACATATTTTACGAGGTGGCTAATTCGTACAAATTCGTACGACCTCACTCGTACAAATTCATACGATCTTTGCTAAATCGTACGTATTTTAAAAGCTACCAATTCGTATGAATTTGTACGAATGACCTACACCTAACCTGGCCCCTAAATCTACCTGTTTCTGGGGTTTAGACAAATCGTACTAAATCGTACGAGTGAGGCTGTACAAATTCGCACGAATTAGCCACCTCATAAAAGTATGTACGAATTGGTCGTGAGATAGCATTGGTTATCTAAGTATTCTGCAAATGAGGCTCTATGATATTATGTTTCTGGAACAAAAAAAAGTGTAAAATACCTGGATTCACCTCTTGACTAGTGATCCATCTCATTCCTGGAAACCTGTGAGGAATTTCAATTTGCTGTCATCTCTCACAAAGCTGTGAACGCAATGCTAATTTTGAAGATTACATACTATTTACTTATTCTTTTATCTGTTTTCCAAAAGACAACAAACCACGAGGTGCAAGTGTCTTACCCTCCCACTCATCCTGGAGAAGCTCTCTGTGTTTCTCTCCAAATCTGAATATCAGAGCCCACACAATGTCTAGCACATGCAAACTGACAATATGAATAAAAGTCAAAGGCTAAAGGGACCCAAAATAATGTAAAAAGACAAAGAAGACCATCTAAATTCTAAAGCTTATAGAATAATTAGGAATCGTTTGAGAAATGGAGAGATAACAGGATGCAGAAATTGCAGCGGTGCTAGTAGCAGTAGAAGTACTGCTGTTGTTTTTATCATTATTCTAAATCCAACACCCACCTTGCACACACAAACAGACTAAATCTCAATCTGACATCCATATACTGCAACATGTGAGACTTCTTTTCTCCCTAAGGCTGTTGAATTGTGGTCTCATAACGCCTGAACCAAAATATGATCTGAAATCTGGCTGGTAAAATGTGTGATTGAATAAAATGTCCTGACATTAGTCTCTCGGACTGTCAGACTGGATTCTCCCTTCCTATGAAGTGCAGTTTATAGCCTCAAGCAAAAAATAGGTGATTATTCTAGCCAGAGAGGAGCAAAACCCAAAGGCTTCCAATGTCATAGAAAGTTCAGACATTTGGCAACGAAGTCTGTGAATTTTAATTGCTAAACAGGAAGAGTTCTGCCCTTGTCGACAGGAAAATGGGAAAGAGTGTGCAACATTCAAGACAGGTGTAAACGAATAGAAATATTTAAAATACCAAATAATACAAATATTGTAATAATAGTGGTAGAAATACCTTTTACGTGATATATTATACAGTAAATGTTAGCGGTTTAATATAGTATATATTTTCAGATATTTACCCAAAATACTGGACGATAAAATTAATATATCTTCAAATTCCATTGATTTAAGGAAGGTCTAAGCCATTTCTAGAGACCACAATAGAAAAAAGACTTATTCGAGTGTTTTTACTGTTGATTACAACTACAACTAAAACTATTTATCAATTTTACATAACTGAAATTAAGCTAAAATAAAATAAGAATATAAAAACTTGATATATTTCCTTGTCAACATCCTGAAAGTACTAAAATTACTGATACTGAAATAGATTAAATTAAAGATATTACATTTTAAAAAAATACATGGAAATATATTTTTTAATTATATAAAAAAATGACAAAAGCACACAAAATTACTAAAAAATTAAATAAACAGAAAATATAAATATAAAGCTAATTCAAAATATTAATGCAAACTACAATAGTATGTAAATAATGGTAAAATGGCTCTTTAACCCATCAGAACATCTAGCAAACCACCTGTCAACATTTTTGCAACTGCATTGCAAATAACTGTGGAGCAACAAAATGCTTTTAAAAACCATGAAGCATTTTTCTTATTATTATTGATCCACCTCTGGTCTCAGTTCTTTTGTCTGTCTGATGATGTGCTTAAAAGCTCTATCCATCACATATTGCCATCACAGTCCACAGCTGCCCAGACATCTACCTGTTAGATAACAGCCCAGGTAGAGTGAGACAAGCAACACGGATGAAGGACCAAGATGCTCCATTTGTGGCCTTATCAAAGATCAGCAAAGTTTAAAAGGTCGTTTATGCTATATTCTCATCCTCTCTGGTTCTGACACTTGGCATTTCACTGATCTTCCAATCTAATTAAAAGAAGAGGAGAGGGAGAAAGAAAGAAAAAATGTGAAAGGGTGAAAAAAAAACATGAGAAACAGTTGCCAAGGAATCCTTCAGTCTATGAAAGCCTGCAGTCATAGGAATGAACATCCCCTCCCAGACCCTAGAAACATAATTAGGAAGTCTAGATACACCGCATCACCAAGTAATTAAATGTTTTTCAGTTCTGTCTTTGGGGAATCAACAAATGAGGGGGAAAAAAGAAGTAAACATTGCGCCATGTGCTTCTGCATTTGCCTTTACCACTGGCATGTGTGAATGAAACAAACTAGACCTGGGTACTTCTACAATTACCCATCAAGCTCAGTCAGAAATCTTGGTGTAATCTTTGATGAACAGCTGACCTTCAAAGAGCACATTGCAAAGACTGCTCGATCATGAAGGTTTGCATTATATAACATCAGAAAGATCAGGTCTTTCTGACAGAGCATGCTGCACAACTTCTTGTCCAGGCCCTTGTCATTTCTAGACTGGACTACTGCAATGCTCTTCTAGCTGGACTTCCATCAAACACAATCAAACCTCTACAAATGATTCAGAATGCAGCGGCACGACTGGTCTTCAACGAGCCCAAAAGAGCCCATGTTACACCTCTCTTTGTCTCCTTGCACTGGCTACCAGTTGCAGCTTGCATCCAGTTCAAGACACTGATGCTTGCATATAGAACAACCACAGGCTCAGCACCCACCTACTTCCACTCACTATTACGAATCTACATCCCCTCCAGAAGTCTGAGATCTGCTAGTGAGCGACGCCTCGTGGTACCATCACAGAGAGGCTCAAAATCACACGAACACCGGCTTACTAATGTCTTTTCATGGGTAAAGTTGTTCATCAATTATGATCTTTTGTATTCTGCTGCACACATGAGGTGCGAGCGGGGGCGGATGTGGAAATAGCATGTGACGTGTGCTTAGCCTGCGTTCACCGTAAAATGCTGTGTTTTTATTTCTGAATATGCACGTTAATATTAATACAGAACAAACACATTTTTTTTTGTAAGCAACTGGGATGTTGCCCCACTGGGAGTTGGTGCCCTAAGCAAACTGCTTAGGCTGCTCTATTTATAGGGAGCAGCCGTACTGGTAACAGGGGGCAATTGTAACACACTCAATTCCTCCAATCAGAATCAAGCTAGAGTGATTAAACTTTATCTGCAAATGCTCAGTACGAGTATCTCTCTGCCTGCGCAAAAGAGCACAATCGTTTCACCTCAGCAAAATGTTTTTACAAAATACTGATTTTGTGGTATTTTTGGATGTACAGTATTTTCTACTGCTGTCTAAAGTTTAGATGATGGTGAATTTAAACTACATACATTTTATCTCTAGGTTATTGATGGAAAATTAACATGAACAACCTATGCTAATATAGGTGTGGCTAGCTAGCATATGAGATTTTATCATGGATGCAACAATGGGGACAATTGTAACACTTTTACAACCGCCCCCTAGCCACAGTGCCCAGTGTAAGCACCTTGTTTTTCTGCGTTGACATAGCTACTTTTCTGTTAGAAGATAAACATATTTTAAATGTAAAACTGCATTTAAAATGATTAGTGTTGCTTTTAAACATTAAAAGAAATAAAATGACTATTATCTCCATGTGATCTCATTGAGTTCTTCTTTTAATATTTTTATTTTGTACCATTTCATTAAAGACTGTTCTTGACTCATCAGCTAAATAACGTATTTGAGTAAAACATATTTAAATAATTAAAATCTAGTTACCTCTAAATTAGCTTTTTGAATGATGTCTGACATTTAAGCGAATTTGAACCACTATTAGATACTACAGCAGTAAAGTTCATTTTTATTTTAGATACAGTGGTTTAACATTACTTATTTTGCAGTGTTACAACTGCCCCAAAACACCTTTACAATTGTAACACTCTGAATTCTTGCATTTTATTTCATATTATAGTCTTGCCCTTATTAGTGAAAATATATCTGTTGCATTATTAGCGCACCTATATCGGTTTCTTGTATCAAAAGATGACTAGTGTATTTCAAATAGTCGGTGAGTTATGACGGAAATGTAAAAAAAAATTACAATAGCCCCCAGTCTCCACTAAATGATGACAGAATTTTCATTTTTAGAGTGGACTATACTGTATGACCTGACTTTTTTTTGTCTGGGGAATATAAAAGAAGATAATTAAAAAAAAAAAAGGTGATGTTAGAAACATTCTCAGTGTGTGGGCTTTGAATTCAGACAGAAATGTGCAAGTGAAATTTGTCTGTATAGGAGAACTACCTCTCACCCACATAAACTTCTTTTGCATGTTCAGATATTCCCGGAGGTCCCGTTCTTCCATATTACTGAGTGGTATGTGCACCAGATTGGGCAGCTGCTGATCTTAGAATGCCAGATGCCAGCTGGTGCTCCTTCTCCCATTTAAACGTATACATCCTTTCTCTGTGGACCCTTCGCCTGGCCCGTTCACCCTCCCGGTTCACTATGCTCTGGGTGTACACAACACTGACCATCTGTGGACGGCTCCATCTCAAGCTGCTCTTGGAATGACATGATCTGAATTGAGTACTGGAAGTCCAATACTGGGAATTAAAAGGAGTTAAATGGATAGTTCATACAAAAAATATTTTTGACATCATATACTCACTCTCATGTTGTTCCAAACGTGTATTATTTGTTAATGAACATTTTTAAACATATATTGCGATGCTATAAAGAGCAGTTTTACACAAAGGCATCCAAAACATTGTCAAAAAGCGCTACATGCTGATCTAAATCAATGCTTTTACTTGCTATTCAACAGGCCTTTTGTTGCAAGACATTTTCAGAGGTATGCATTTCAAAAGACAGCATTAATGTAACTGTTCAAGCACATATAAATAGAAATGACCTTTTGAATTAAAGTAAATACCTGCAGTGCCGCCGGAAATAAATTAAAACAGGTACTAAAGAATCCAGTACTAAAGAAGCTTGCCAAGCTGTAAGGTTTAAAGCTTGCCAAGCTGTGATTTTAAGATTATGGGCATAAAGAAAATAGTCTAAAATGGCCATAAAAGATTTTGGACACTTAATCCACTTAAAAAATGTCTTAAATTCCTCTGGTAAAAACACATCCCGCAAGGCTTTTAAAAATTTTGCTAGCTAACAAAATGGCAGTCCTAGTTCACCAGGTAGACCAGCACCAAAGTTCAAACCAGCACAGACCAAGATTCTGAAAAGTGACAGTAGCTCTGAGATCTCTCTTGCATTATTAGATAGTATGTAGCCTATCTAATGCAATGACATTCAGATGTTTTTTTAAGTGATTTAAGTGTTCAAAAGTGTGCAGATACGGCAAATACATTCCACATAAATTCATGGAACTACAGTTATATATGTGGCTTATATATATATGGCCGTGACTGGTCAATGGAATATTTATTTTTTGTGTCCTGAATCTATCTAAATTTAAACACGGACATCTTATGCCATTTTATGTCTGAAAATGCCTTTATATGCTGTTTTATCTCAAGACTCTTGAAACTGGAGCAAATGTTCCAGATGTAACAACATGAATCTCTTCCGACACTCAATGATTCTCAGCTGAAAACACACAGATCACTGAGTGAATTTCCAAGAATCTTGCCTCAAGGTCAGTGATTTCTTTGTTTTGTCTGTCTGTTGGCTAAGAATGAGATATTCCAGTCACACTTCTCCTTGCAGTCGTGTGAGTAGAAGCTGAAGAATCTCAAGAATGTTGTGTGCAATGACAAATTTCCACTGATTTATAATTTGGACAAAAAAGAAAAAGAGGATGTGTGAGACTCTCATGCAAATCCACTCGTGTATCTGGTTCTGACGTTTTTAGCAGTTCTTTAAACCCGATCCAACAAGAGAAAATAAATAAAACAGAGGGATATTCATAAAAACAGAGGCTGTAGGGCAGATGGGCCTAGTATATAGAGCATGAGTATGTTTAGGCAATATAAATTGGCTCAGTACATTGTTGTCAGCCAATCATGGCACATAATGGCATGAAAACATTTATGTTTACAGTCATACAGCTTATCACTGATCATCGACAGTCTTTCTCTATAGTCGGGTAACTCTTCGTCTCTCCATGTCTGGGATGTACAGAATAGATGTAAGAAGTAAAAGTACATAAAGGGATTGTGAACATTAGACACGGTAAAGGCGTCGCTTTCCCCTATTTAAAAGACCTGCGATAATAGACTGATTCTATATTTGCAAACCTTTCCCGGTATCATTATCCGCAAAAGGAGCGAAGATCAACTTTGAGACGGAGACTTTGGCATTGTGTTGGTTTAATGATTGTGTTACTTACATCATCTTTGTTTGGGTGCTCATTAAATGTATTGCTAAAGCTTTGACTGGATCTGCGGCGTGATGTACCCACAGATGTCCATGTCTCACAGGGTAGCTGCTTGAAGTGGGTTCAATAGTTAATGTTTATGGTTGATAAAAGTATTGAATCATTCCAGTTATAACATGGAGTGAACGTTAAATCTTTAGCACATGGATCAATCGACTGCTGTCCCCATATGTTGGTCAAAACGGTGTCCTTCTCATGGCTGGAACCTGTCAAAGACATGAAGCATAAGACAGATGCTCCCAGTTAGTGGGACACACGGCCAGACGACTCAATAAAACTTGACCTAACTTGCATGCACACCCAAGCACAAACTGACGCTTGTACTTTCATGTGAGACGTTCATGGCTGGGCCTACAAAAGTTAACACAAAAATGCTGATGTGCCTCATTAAAACTAAAGAGGCCTGCATGCAAAAGTTATTTTAGGTGATCATCCAGATGTACAGGTTAGATGAAATAAAACAACTGAAAGGGAAAATGCCTCAGGATTCAAGGTAGGATAGTATGACCTGGTTACTAAAGAGAAATCAGGCTTGTTTTTATGAATTAGACATACAGTTCTCAAGTGGTTTTGCTTCAGGACAAAGACTTTAAATTGGACATTTAGTGGCAACCTAACACATCTATTTTCCCTAAAATCAAACATTAAAAAGTATTACTATTAGTGTAAATTGCATAAGCCCAACAATATGCCAAATTTTTAACATGGCATAGGCTGAAATAGTTATTCAAACAACATATATACAACATATAAGCAACATACTCATACTTTTTTCTTTGCTGTTTGCTGGTGTGACTCTCTCAAAACATCTATAATAGATTACATTCAAAATAACACTGTGCATCTTAAATACAAAGACAAACTTAAACTTACATTGCTTGAATTAGCGCCTCAACTATGTCATGACAAACAGCAGTCCAGCCAATCCAACCCCAGGCTTTAAACATTCCCTCCAAGCCGTGTAAGTTTGAATCACACCATCATTACTGCACTATCCAAGACTTTCAACAGAACTCCATATCTATCGCTCAAAAATATATGTATGCAAAGCCAACAATCCCTATAGAGCCCACCTATTATTTGAACACATTGCTTTGAAATCCTTGCCAACAGTCTAGGTTTTATTATGCATTTAAAAGGCATTCCAGCTGGGTGACAAGTCTCTTCTGCACACGTATGAGTTAAGCACACATATGGCTTGACTTTAAGAAGCGTCATTCAAATAGAAGCCCTAAGAGACTGTAGGTGTTGTAAAAATGTGCACTTTTATATTTCCTGCTGTATGGAGAGGCTATGATCTTGTGGCTGGAAGGGTTGAGGAACTGGGAGCTTCGAGGCCCTTGGGAATGCTGTTTTAGCTTGTTTGGTGCATGCGATCACATTCTTATGTCTGGCAAAGAACTCTCATATCAGCCTTAAAAGTAAAGCCACACAAAAACAGGCACCAAAAAAGAAAAAGAAAACAAAAGAAAGCAGCACGGTATTGTTGAGCGGTTTGATGGCGTGCATATGTATTGAATCTGTGATCCGGTGAGGTTTGTGCAAATTAAAACATGGACGTAAATGCAGTTTCCTTTAATAGGTCAAGAGCTTTATGTCCAGAAAACACAATCTACCATCACACATGGCATTAAATTTGTCTGAAAACTATGTAAAACAAATGCACATCTTAATTTATTTTAAAAAAATGATAAAAAATGCAATCAAAAATATTAAATATTATATTTGCAATTTTATTTTAATTTTGTGATATTTAGCCTGTACTGAAAAGGTACTGAATGTAAAAGTGACTCATCATATCTGGCTTTATCTCTATGAGGTATTTTTAATTGAAAATATACAAGAATATGAAATGAAACTGCATGTAGAGGAAAAAAGCAATCTCCTCATCGCTCTCTCCTTCCTAATCCAATAATCCTTCTATTTTATTCGTCCAGGGACTGAGGTAAACCTACACAGACAGCCCTCAGCATATGTTTGTCATATCCAGTAAGCCATGCAGGGAATGGATAGGAACGGCTGGAGTATTTAGGGCTGTATTATTCTGAATGAGGATAAAAGCACACGTTCGTTATTGAGAGTCTGTTATTTACATATTGTTCTGGTTGAAAAGCCACATGTTTACATAATATCTTGCTAAATAATAACCAAGCACATAGAATATAATTATAATAACTCGGGGGGCGGGGGGATCAAACTGTTCAAACTATAATATATAACAAAAATGCCAACATTTTCAAACTGGAGATTGTCACAAAAGCATATCCAACTATGTGTTCTTAATGTCTGAAGTTTACTAGATACTTGATTTACCTGATAATTATATTCTGTGTTTCCGTTTCTCTTTCAGCTCTTTCAGAAATCCATTAATTTACACGTACACACACAAATTAAAATAAGAATTGAATCAGAAATTTGGAAGGATCACTGTTAGCAATTTATACCTGGCACTGAACATCGTCTGAACACACAGATCGTATTTACTGTGATTAAAAGTCAATTTAATATTCTGAAAACATCTGAGTGACTTGAAGACTGGAATCTATTAAAACTATAAAATCTTGGATGCTGTTCTTGGATAAATCATGCCTTATGCAGCTCTAATAAATTATGTGATTATGTCAAATCACATTAAATAGACTATTCAGCAGGAAATAACTATAATTAAATAATTCCACTTATTTTACTAAATCAACATATATGCTCATTTGCTTAAATAGCCTCTTCTCAATGGCATACTGATACACATACTGGGATTTAGTAGTTCAACTCTGAGCCTCACGCTACCAAATTGGAAGTCTGAGGAGCAAACAGACTTTTCAGACATGCTGTCTTTCGCAAAATGCTAATTAAATGTTTTTAGTGGCTTCAGCTGTGTTGTGGCCTGGTTTGAACTTCAACAAAAGCAATGTTCTTAGATATTTTGAGCATATTGACAAAAAAAAGGTTTCTTAAGAAAACAATACTACAAAATGAGACAGACAAACATAAAACAAAGAACCTTCTTCAATAATGAATAGCATATTGTCAAATTGTTCTCTTTCAAACTAAACCTAAAGACCATTTTCTCACCAAATCATATTCATATGAAACAAATTTCTAGAACAAGTGCATTTGACAGAAAAGGGCTGGACCCCTAATAATGTCATGTCTTTATGCTCATATTTAGACTCTTGCCCAGTTGTGTGCATAGTAATCATCTACATTTGCCTTAGAAATGTGGTAATTGGCATTGAACAAACAAAAACTAACATGCAGCCTTACACTCATTAGTTAATAATTAGTGGAAAGAAAGAAATGTATGAAGGTAGAACAAACCTGAACCACTTGAGTATCACTAGAAACTTTCAGACAGGCGTTTTAGACATGATATAATCTTTTTATGACTGATATTTCACATTTTGAACTTTAACGAGAGTACATTTGTGACCCTGGACCAGTCTTAAATCGCTGGGGTATGTTTGTAGCAATAGCCAAAAATACATTGCATGGGTCAAAATTATAGATTTTTATTTTATGCCAAAAATCATTAGGACATTTAAAGATCATGTTCCATGAAGATATTTTGTAAATTTCCTACTGTAAATATACCAAAATGTAATTTTTGATTGGTAATATGCATTATTAAGAACTTAATTTGGACAACTTTAAAGGCGATTTTCTCAATATTTTTTGCATCTTCAGATTCCAGATTTTCAAATAGTTGCATCTTGGCCAAATACTGTCCAATCCTAACATTCTGCTTTCAGATCATGTATAAATCTCAATTTCGAAAAATTTACTCTTATGACTCGTTTTGTGGTCCAGGGTCACATTTCAGCATTTAACGTGATACACAAATGATTTTGTTAAACTTCACATCTGGGTTTGATTTATAAATAAATAAATGACCTTTTCACCAGGCGTTCCAGAAGGTTCTTTTGTTTGTGCAAAAGATGCTTGACCAGATTCTTTGGAATTTGGAAGATTAATAGGTAACACTTTATTTGAATGTGTCCACAAGTTACACGTACTTACTATTATAATAACAATAAATGATGTATGATTATATGCAAGTAACCCTACGCCAAACCCTAATCCTAACCCTAACAGTATGTAGTTCATTATTATTACTCTACTTAAATGTATAATTACACTGTACCTTAAAATAAAGAGTAACCAATTTATAATTTCAAAACAAATTAATAGCAACGTTGCCAACCCTAATAAGTACTATAACCAATGTACATCCCTACATTTAGGCCATTAGAAGAGCTTTGTAACATGTTCATTGCTGTTATGAGGGTCATGAAGTGTGCAGAGGTCCGGGTCAGGGATCTGTACTCAGGGCTAATAAAGGCCTTGATTCCCTGTTCACGAATCTCTATCCTGTCACGCCACCCCCTCCCCACCCTCCTTCCGACCAGTGTGCTGTTGCTGAGCAACGTGTGGTCTAGTGTTGGCGAGCATGGCTGTTTGTTCCCGCCGAGCTGTGCTGAGAAAAAGGGAAGACACAAATTGGTAAACGGCAGCCGCAGACCCAGGAGGCTGTGGATCAATGTCTGTACAAACAAACTCTGGCGCTCTCGCTCTCACTCTCTCTCTCGCGTTCTCTTTCACCCTTTCTCTCACCTCTATTTCATCAACTCTATGTTAATGATTTGGTTAGTCTGTTTTAATAATTCAGTTCAGGCAAATGAAGCTCTCATCTCAATCAGAATGATTTCTTCCTGACATAATCTAAAACAAACAAATATTAAATGAAAGGAAGCACAAGCCTTAGCTTTAGCTTGTCTTTAGCTTTACATTGGGATTGTATTCCAATGCACTGATCAAACAGATGTGATAAACTGAAGTGCTTCACGATACGGCTAGCATTCTAGACTGAGAACATGATTGATTAATTCAACTGAAATGTATTTTGACCTTTGACCTTGATGCCACATCACAATGTAGTCCATGAGAAGACAAAATGTATAATAGTGTTGTTCAAAATACCAAATTTGCTTCTTTCAATTAATAAACTGCAATGATCACATCACACAGGCAATTGAATTAGAAATTGAATTGTAATTACAGGAAGTGGAATTTACTGAACTGCAAGTCAGTCAAGAATGGCAAGTTCAGTTTTCAGTTTTATTAATAATACTTTTTAAAAATCTAAATACAACAATAGTTATACAATAATTAAAGTAAAATATTTTCATCAGTTCAATTCCATTTTTAATGATACAGCGGTTGTCCACTGTCCCTATAAAACTCTTCTATTTTTTTGTCATTGTGATTGTCCTTATTCCTTTATTGTGGACTTTTGTCCATTGCTCAATGGTTTAAAATGATTTTACAGACATACCAGAGCGTAATGAAAGTAGCTGTCTGAAAAAAAATTATATATATATAAATATAAAACTTGCCACAACCTCAACCCTAAAACTTCCAGCAGGGCCATGGGCGAACAGAAATAGAGCAAGAATAAATGACTTAAGAATAAAAACTTGAAGCGGTCAGAAATGTTTGTCCTCTTTATATATGAAAGCCTAGTTCTTCTGCATCGGTTAAAAATCCTTGTTTTTGTTTTTTTCTCACTGTTCACCTAAAAAGATCCTCAAAACAAAAAGCATCATTAGTATACATTCCAGACCAAATTCCAAATATCATTTTTCTCCACTGAAGGGCAACGTGGGAAACAAACACTACTTCAAAACAAATTCGAAATGAAAATGAGCTATGTATCCCTTCAAGAACACTAATAAAAAATGCAGTATAGCAGTTTCCTTTGCCACAACAATATAAACAAGAATGTTTCTGCCACGTCATTCAGGTAACAGTCTATGCAGTTTTCAGGTAGGATGTTAGTCTAGTCAACTAGACATGTTTTTCTGTTTCACTGCTGATCCAAATGGCTTCATCTCCACGATTAGTTCCCAACTGATGAATTCACTTGGATGTGTGCTGAAACATCTTGAGCAACAGAAAAACAGGCCCAGATGACTAACTTCTTTAATAAGGCAACAGCCTTTGGCCACTAGATCTGTATTGGCTTTACGAAACGGCAACATATGGAACGGTAACACCCAACAGCCTTCAAAACACTCACTTCAAGTACACACATGCTTAATGACTGTCTCATATATCATGATATCCAAGTTTACCTATCAAAGACTTTCTTTAAGATAATACAATTTTATTCTATTTTTTTTCCTGATTTGATTTACTGTTGCTGCCATTTTGAACCTGAATATCACAGAAGTAGACTGATGCTGTCTGAAATCACAACTGTCTGTGACAGAAAAATAGAGATAAGATTTAGGGAAAGGGGCCGCACTTTTTTAGAAATAAAAATACTCCCTGTTTGTGAATCATTTTGCACATCATTTGACCTGTCTTTGGAGGGGAAAAATATGTAAAAAGAGGGAAAAGGAAAGAATAAATAAATACAAATAAAATAATGTATATTCTTTTGAAACTTCTACTAATGCACATCCATGACATGTTTTACCCAGCTTATGTATAATCTTCGCATATTACTGTGTATATATGTGTACATAATGTAGAATGTGTACAATGTGTATAATGTGTATTGATAACTGTAAGTATGTCTAATAGTACACTGTGTGTACTGAGTATATGTATGTGTATTCTGCACATTGTCTTCTGTATAAGTCTGTAAATGTGTACTGTCTATATGTAAATTGTTTCTGCACTGTCTGGAGCACGCTCTCAAGAATTTCACTCACAGAGGGAACATGTGCTGTGATGATGTGACAACAAAAGTGATTTGATTTAATTTGATATGAATAAATTAAATGTTATATATATATATATATGTATTTAAATAGAAAACTGTTTTTTTTTAAACATTCTACAATATTTCTGTTTTTACTATATATTTTTGATCAAATAAATGCAGCACTAGACGCTGGAAAAACTGGAATGTTGCATTAACCAATACAATCAATAAATAAAAAAGTACAATGTGTAATGAATGTTTTGTACCATGTTTTTCGAAAACATGTTTCAATAACAGATGGATTTGCAAAAAAAATTTTATTTATATCTAACTCCCCCACCCTCACCATTATCAATCTGCCTTCTTGAGTTGAAAACCTCATAATTATTTTATTTTCTGTCCCTATTAGTCAACTTTCCGTGTCTGACTTCTCCCATCTTCAATAACATGTTGTGATCATGTGTTAGGCCAAACTGCCTGGATCCCATATGTGCTGTATCAGCGCCTGAGTACTTCCATGTGCGCAGGACTGCGCCACATCCAGGGTTCCAGAAAACTCGCTGGCTGGTTCTGTTGATAAGAGGCAGACTCACAGCAGCAACAGCAGCTGTAAACATCTGCGGAACGCTGAAGGCCAGAGGCTCTAGATGTTCCTCAAAGCAACACAGCATGCCATAAATTACAGCGTCAACACTTCATAGCAGTTGAGACATTCTAGCTGGAGAAGAAAAATGTGATAAAATAGGAGGTTTTAGGCAGTGTGATTGTACAATTTAAAATTACACTATAATGCCACCAACTCCAAAGAGAAACCCTAAAGAAATACATATGATGTTTTGTGCATACATTAGTAAGAGAGCAGACAGTTATTATGTACTGACATGGAAATTAATTTTACAAAGAAGTTCGTGTAGGGGTACAATCCGAATTCCAGAAATGTTGGGACGTTTTTTAAATTTAAATAAAATGAAAACTAAAAGAATTTCAAATCACATGAGCCAATATTTTATTCACAATAGACCATGATAACATAACAAATATTTAAACTGAGAAATGTAACAATTGTATGCACAAAATGAGCTCATTTCAAATTTGATGCCTTGATACAGGTCTCAAAATAGTTGAGACGGGGGCATGTTTACCACGCTGTGAGAGCCCTGAACTCAACTCACCCCGCCCCTCTCTAAAACCCCACACAACCTCCTGAAACATGGACTTTCACCCCCCAAACACCCCCCAACCTTACCACATCACAGAAAAAACTCTGAAACTTTTTTGTGCAATTCGAAGTGTGCTACACACAGGTGAGTGGGCCTCTACAAACCACCTGTAGTAACACACTCTATTCGCACTAGACACTTTTCAAACATTAGTATATGTACATAATCCTACGAAAAGACTCAATAGTATATGTATGTTTACATGCTCATGCACTACAAATCACCTTACACTGTTCCCCAGCCAGCTGCTTGACTTACGATGTTTCTCTCTGCACATGTACAGCATTCATTTGAAGCATTTGTATAGTTTGTATTTTTTAGTCTATGCATAGGTTAACATTTATATACAGTATATTTATAGTCAAATGTCAAATTTGTCAGTAGGTTAGTTGTGTATAGGTTTACATAGTGTTCTTTTTTACTTCATTGTTGCATGTCTGTATTTATGTAGCACCGTGGTCCTGTGAGGCACGAAGTTTCGTTCCACTGTATGTACCCACATGTAAAGAATGACAATAAAGCTCAACTTGACTTGATGATCCAGTCTGTTGGAATTGGTCTACAATTGCGAGCAAACAGATATTGCTGTTAGCCGGATAGACGGAGACCTACAAGCTGCGTGGAGCCAACACAACACACACAACTAAATAAGTGTATTGCATGCTACAGTACAGAGTACATGACAGCAACAGTTTTAAAAGAATTACTCCACTTTCATAATAACAATTTCCTGATAATTTACTCACCCCATGTCATCCAAGATGTCTCCCTTTCTTCAGTCGCAAGGAATTTATCAGTTTCAACTTATCTAGAGAAACCATAGGTAATTTTCTTTTTTATATATATATATACGTGTACACTTTTTAACCACAAATGCTCATCTTGTCTAGCACTGCGAGGCGCATGCATACTTTTTCTGTGTACAACGTTTCAAGACTGGGTATGATATACCAGTTACCAATAACTGATTTCCCCTCACGGTGCAGAGCACAGCGTCTTCTCCACATGAATCAGCTGTGTTTGAGGGAGGGGAGGTTCAAGTTTTCCCGGGTCTGCGTGCCAACAAGTGGGCGGCCATAATTGTATGCTAATGTTTCACTTTGACGTCACCTTGAAACAGCTAAAGATTTGTTTTAAAAACGACTAATTTTCATGACTAGGAGTCGACTCTTTCTTTTGAAAGACAATTACTTAAAGCTTTATACATGGTCCACTTTTAGATTTCAAACTTTACAGGATGTTTTCATTAAATTAGAGTTGTGTTACACACAGCATGAAAGGTAATTTAAACAAATTCATAATAGGGACACTTTAAAAACATCCCAACATTTCATGAATTCGGGATTTAAATTTCAAAAGCACATGTGGTGATTTTTTTTAAGTATTCAATACTTTTATATTTAGCAAGATTGCATTAAAGTTAGCAAAAGTAACAATAAATACTTTTATAATGTCATAAAATATTAATATTTCAAATAAATGCTTTTTATATTATAAAATTCAAATAAATGCTTTTTATAATATTTCTATGCAATGAATATTGAAAAAAGTAATGGTTTCCACAAAAATATTAACCAGCACAACTGTTTTCAAATGTAGCAACAAATTACATTTTAAAATTAAAATATAAAATAGTTATTTTAAACTGTAATATTACTTCACAATATTATTATAAGAGACATCTTTAAAAAACAAAAAATCTTACTGACCACAAATTTTTGAATTGTAGTGTGGATGTTATGAATATAGTAGAGGAAACATTCCACTATACATACGACATTCACTAAAGATTATACGTTTCTTTCTAAATATTGTCTATGTAAGTGATAACATATATAGTTCTAGTCCTGACTTGTGATTGACAAGACAATGTTCAAGTCATGTTAAAAATATATGGTAAAGTAACAGTTATGACATAAATATCAGTTCATAATAACAGATCATAATTGTTGTGGTATACAACACAATTTGATCTAATATAGGGGCTATATCATTTACTGAATTAGCTTAACAAAAACTTAACAAAACAAATGTCTAAAAGCACTGCAACTCTCTTTCACAATAATAATATACAACAAAGCATGATATCTGGTTAATAATAAAACATAGTGGATTCGGTCACTCCTTGTTAACCCTGTGGCAAAGCAGAACATTTCACATTAGTAAGTGTGAAATTTCATTAAAATCAATTCATATACAATCCATAAAAAAATCACACGACACAATCAAATCTGCTTGTTTATGTAATATCAATGTGCTAATCAATTTAACATGCAATTTGATCAAAATAAAAGTGTATTTAAACATAATCAAATTGTCTTGGCTGTTCTTATATAGAAGTTTCATAATATTCTCCCATAAAAACAAATACAGAGGTGTGAGCATAATCATCTCCTGGTCTTAGCCCTGATGTTGACACATTAGCTGACTAGGTTACCCTGCATAACCCCACTTCATCTTTCCCTGCTGTCATTTCAAGCTCAATAAATTCTCAAGATGTGAATGTGTGTGGCTGAATATAGTTTATGAGCATAAGAAACACAGAATCAGAGAGCTGGAAGGTGGGGAGGCAGACTGGACTCAGAATCCAGCCAGAATCCAGCTGACATTTTGATAATGAACTCGTCTCATCAGTCACACAGACACCAAATATTGGAGATGAGGCCCAGCGTGTGCACACACACACACACACACACACACACACACACACACACACACACACACACACACATGTTGGTTTTTATGGTTTACGGGGACTCTCCATTGGCGTAATGGTTTGTATACTGTACAAGCTGTATGTGCTGTCACCCTACACCTAAACTTAGCCCTCACAGGAGACGGTGCATTTATATTTTCCCCCCAAAAAATGCACACTGTATGATTTATAAGCATTTTAAATTATGGGGACACTGAAAATGTCCTCATAAATCACCTTCTCCTTGTAATACCTATATCATACCCATGTTATTATACAAATTTGTATCCTCATAAACCACATAAACATGCACACACACACACACACACACACACACACACACACACACACATACACACACAAACACACACACACACTGTAAAATCCAATAGTTTACATTACTTCGATATAATTAGTTATATTTACTCAGTTGTTATACTTACTATGTTTAATTAAGTTACAGCTACTTTCAAGGCAAATAAAATAATTTACTTACTGTTTTGAGGGACACTTACTTAAAATATTAAAGTAGCCACAAAGGAACTAATGACATTAATAAACTAGTGAGAGGCATTCATATGTTGCTTGTGTTTACAACATAACAACAGAAGAAAAAGAAAATAAAAATATTTTTTATTACTTTTGTAATATACTTTTCACTCATTTCCTCCAAGTCTGCAGTTATCTTTAGCTGCAGTCACTCGTTTCCCAAAGTTATCTTGAATGTTGAATTTTCAATACAACTGAAATATTTGAGAGAACATCAAATAAGCTGATTTCATAAATTGAAGTTCATTTTCCTAAAATGTTTTTTTAACCATTACAGTGATTAGCGTTACCTTTGGTTGGGCACTTGGAACTTTGTGCATGTTTTAATCATTTTCTTCCTATTAATGCAGCATGTTCAGAGTTGTTTGATTTCAACGGAGCAAAGTAATAAATAGGTTGCTATTAGAAGATTACCTATTTTATAAATAGATCATTAGTGAATTTGTTTGTGTGTGTTTATTAATGATTTTTTTTGTTTGTTTGTTTTCATAATCACCTTGAAAAGTTTTTAATTGGGTTGATATAATCCTTAAAAATCTGTGATAATATGCTTAAATCACACACAGATTTCAACATACAGCATGCGAATCAAAACAATGCTAACAATTCAATTTCATGTATTTTTGTTAATTGTAACAAAAACATTTTATTTTGCTATTTTTGTTGTGCTACTTCTGACACAAGACATCAAATAAAATTGGCAAATAAAAACAACAGTAGAACAAATCAATTGCATAATTTATCCATGCCGCAATGCACTCTGGGAGTCAGCGAGTAGCTTTACCGTTTCATCTTTGTACAATTCTAGAGAAGTATCAACTCCTAAGTTTTGAAAATCTCAAAGTATTTAAAACTAGCTGTCTTATATATAGCTCAATGAATGGAATGGCACCACCGCCCCTGGGGTTTTATCAAAAAGAGAAACAGCGAGACGAGTACTAGGTCAACAATTCGGGGAATTGTGAAGTACAATTTAGAAAGTCTACTTTTGCACAAACGTCCTTTCTATTAAAGGCTGTACAAGTTGGAACACTCTACCAATGTAATTAGAGGTAGCCCCACTTTTGTTTCATTTAGAAACAACTTAAAATATGGCTGAATAGCAATCAAAACTGTGAACACTATCTAAGAACTATGCATAGGCACTTTAAAATATGCCCTTCAAAATAGGCACAATTATAACAAGTGCTTTGGAATGTCTATGCGTGGGAATTTTAAATATGCATCTTAAACTATTATGATAACAAGTACTTCATCTAAACATAGGTTTTTATATATATCTCTACGTATATTGCATTATGTTTGTTTTGTGTCTTTTTAATTTTTGTCTTTGTTTTCCATGTCTGGGACTACGGATGAAAATTAGCAATGTGCTAAATCCGGCGTATTTACGTCAATTTATATTGTGCGTTCAATAATATGCATTGTCCCATCCAAATAAATTAATAAAGAAAGAAAGAAAGAAAATATTAAACCTAAATTAAAGGATCAAGTACCTCCTACAGTTCTTTTTAAGTTACTAGAACTCATGAGTAAGTAAACTATACTAACTAAGCATTTGTCAGTACAACATACTATTCCTGTTTCACTTTACTTTTTACGTTTTTTTTTAAGGCAAACGGTTTACATGCTATTTTTAAGTAAGCCCAACTAATTCGATTTTACAGTGTTTGCTTTTAATAAGTGATGTCTCCTAAAGATCACGGTCAAGAGAGAGGTGGCATCTGTACAAAATATATTTTCTGCACCCTATAGCAAGAGCTAACTGGCTCATGCTAGCAGCCATACCCTGACCTCTTGACCTATGCTTGCATTGCTAATCTACACTCAGTCTACACATGCAGAACAATGTACAAGAAATCCAAAAGGCCTTAAAAAAGCTAAACTTAGTTTATGAACACATGCACAAAAAAGGAAATATGTTAAGGTAATATGGTTCAGCATGTATATTTTTCTTCATCATCACTCACATTATAAAAATAATCCCATTAACAACATGGTATAACAGTGTATGGTATAACAGCATGGTATAACAGTGTATGGTATAACAGCATGGTATAACAGTGTATGGTATAACAGTGTATGGTATAACAGTGTATGGTATAACAGTGTATGGTATAACAGTGTATGGTATAACAGTGTATGGTATAACAGCATGGTATAACAGTGTATGGTATAACAGCATGGTATAACAGTGTATGGTATAACAGCATGGTATAACAGTGTATGGTATAACAGCATGGTATAACAGTGTATGGTATAACAGCATGGTATAACAATATAGCAATTATGAAGCAGGAAAACAGTAAACAGAAATCAAAAATACAAAATTACATTTGTTGACATTAAAATAAATTACTATTTTATAATAAAAAATATGTAATATTACTAATAAGTTCAATGTTGTGAAATTAATTGCATACAACTTTATTATATACTAAAAATGACAACTTTCCCCAACAAAAAAATTAAACTCCTCTTGCAACAGTTTTATGGAAAAGTTATAAGTACGCCCATCTTCAGGGTCACATGATCCTTCAGAAATCATTCTAATATGATGATTTGTTGCTGAAGAAACATTTCTTATTATAATCAATGCTGAAAACAGTTGTACTGCTGAATATTTTTGTGGAATGAGTGACTTTTTCCTTACAGGATTCAAAGATTAAACTTTTAGAAAGTTTTAATTAATTCAATACATTCCTACTGAATAAAATTATCTAATTATTGAGGGGGTTATGAAAATAATTATCTAACTGACCACAAACTTTTGAATGGCAGCATTTGAATGCCATAATAATTTACTAGCTCATTTTTGTCCAATAGCTATTACAAAACATGATAATACTGTCATTATAGAAGCAGAAAATTAACTAAAATAATTTAAGAGGCTTTTAATTATGCGTTTGAAACCAACAAAGCCCTGCTATAGAAAACATACATTTAGTAAACTGGATTTTTGACACAAACAGAGCTCTCTCTCTCCACTTTTTATTTTTTTGTCTGCAGTAGAACTCTACAGCAGAACACTACAGCGGGGGTCCTGAGTGAAAATTGAATGCATTAATTATTTACAACAACAAAAGAAAAAAATATAGATGGAAATACTTTGGAGATTAAATGAAGATCATATTTGATAAATTCTTTGATTGACTATTGCTGTACCAACAAACTGACCTTGGCTATATGAATGCTTTGCTTTTGTGAGTGTGTGTGTGTGTGCGCTTGTGTACACAAAGGTGGCCTAATGTTCCAGTTTACAAACACACCGGTCCTTGAATCTTCTTGTCTTTCCTCAGGCGTTTCCATAGAAACAGGTGAGGTAAGCCTAGGTGTGTGATAACAGCAGGTAAGAAAGCTTTGGCACCTTACTGAATATTTCAATCCTGTTCAGCCACTCATCTCACATCTGATTTTCTGAAGTTTCAATGACAGGCATGGTTTCATGAAATAATCATTATGCACTGCTTTATCACACACGAGTACAGTTAATATTTAATGTATGATTGCATATATGCTATGTATATTGCGTTACTGGGATTTTTTTAGGACAAGGTCCTGACATTTAAGTGCTGTAGAATAAATAGTGGTTAAAAAAGTGTAGAGATTTTTCTTTTGTATTTCACACTTTCTTTTCTCCAAAATATAAAACTCTAACTATACTGTCATAAATTACATTGAACTTTAGGGGTCAAAATTTTGCTCATGTGCCCAAAAATGACAATGCTATTATCACTTTAGTGTGAAATATCACGTTACTTTGAAATGGTTATAAAATATTAGTCTTTTTAAAAGTGTATCAAAGGATACGGCAAAAGCAAGATCATTTTCTCTACACAGGATTAAAAGAGATACTATAGCCTCTGGGGCAGTAGTGTTTATATGTCATGCTTTCTAACAGTGTTTGCCTTAATTGGACCACTACTACATAGCTTTCAAGTTTTATATCTGCACCTGTCTTCACTCTGAGATACAGAGATAAAACACAAATTTGTACTTTACTGGATCAAGTATTAAAAGAGTTGCTCTTTAAAAACTTCATGAACAAAACTGTTAAGATATGTTAGTCAAAAACCGACAAAAATGAAACATCTATCATCATACCCTAATAGCATTACAAACATATTTCCTTACCAAACATATACAAGTACAGTTACCAAATGCTATCAAGCATAAAAAAGTACATGGATGGTCAGCTATAGTCAGTTTTTATTATTGCTGTTGTTATTATTATTTGCATGATACGTAATCTACATTGTCTACTGCTTAATGGACTACTGCGGTCTACTTATATTGGATGGAAAACAAATAGCTAGTTGTTTTTTCCAAACAGGAATTTCTTAAATAAGCTGTTCCTTTACTACAAAAACAATTTTAACTAAAATAACATTTAAAATGCATAAAAAGGGCTCACAGACTTCAGACAAAAAACAAGGAATCTTCTGCTTATATTACATTAATTCAAGTGATGAATTCAGTCCATGTTAAGGCTCCGTATTTTTCAGGGATATAAGGACAGACATGGACATGTGAAGATGTGATTACAATGTTCACTGACATTTTCCGCACTAGTGCCAATCTCTTCAGCTCTCAGAAAACTGCAACATGAGTTCAAACTGCACAGAACCATCATAGTCACTCAGCTTAATTGAACATAGCCCCGTAAGCGACCTCAAGTTGGGGTTTGTTGTTGTTGTTGTTTGGAGAAATTTGCTCAGGAATCAGTTCAAAGAGTTTAGCATTACGCAACAGACATTTTCAGCTGTCTCTTTCATCATGTAAAGCAGTGCATGACCTTTTGTTCGGTGCTGTACCTTTGTTCTACAGGTGGGGTAGTTGGCTGTACTCTCTATCACACACACAAATACACTTTAGGTTAAAAAATGACTAAAATATCTACATAGATAAAGTCCAATAATTATGTGTAACTTCTGTCCACATTTTGCAATTTTATTAAAGTCATTAAAAGTAAATGAATTACACAGTAAAAAATGTTAAGCCACCTTACCTTTATATACACTACCTAAATTAACAGATTATACAGAAAAATATTTCATTTAAAAATGTTAATATAAAATATAGCTTCATTACATGATAGAATTCATTTTAATGTATTATTCCTATTCTTACTATTATTTTTAATAACAATAACATATCCATATATATTCAATCATTTTAATTATATTACACATTATACTGTTAATGCATAATATACTATTTTATTATTATTTAGCATCTGTATTAGTATTAATAATAATAAATTAAATTATATCAACATTTACATAACACAATATAATTAATTTTCTATTTTTGTTATTTAGTACTAGTAATAATACAAATAATATTATTTTATTAAATTAAAAATGTAATTATAACTGTGTAACTGTTTGTTTTAATAATAATAATAATACAATGATAACAATAAAATTAATAATATATAATAATAATGGAATTTATTTTAACATGTTAAGAAGAATAAGATGATGATGATGATGATGATGATGATGATCAAAAAGACTATTTCAGTCAAGTGTGTCAATGCCAGTGTAAGATCTATTTGAGTTTTAAATGATAATAGCTACAAATTCATGTTTCAACGATGAGCAAGGACCCAAAACCTTGACATCTGCCCCACATTAAAGCTTCAAAACAACAGTGACAGGCTCAAAGAAAAGCCAGCTCCATGCCGAACACAGCCAACAGACTGGAGACACGCAGCCAGGGCTGTAACTGAAACATGCTGGGCCAATGTTTGGAAAACACAGCTGACCCTGAAACTTGGAAATCAGTGGAAAGTGTCAGAGGTCTGTGGCTGTTTGCTTCAGAGTGAATGCTCAACTGTCATCTATAGCAGCTCATACAGAATGAGAAAACCTCAGATATTTTCATCTCAGTGGTGCATTCTGCCTTTACATTGACTTAAATACTACATGCAATCTGTGAATGAAAACCACATTCATTATCTATACAGTAGGTGGTGTTGAAATCTGTTTCCAATTTTCATATAACTACTACTTCTATGAAAAACCCACTTTCCATGTTTAGTCTTATCCAAATAGTCCAATAACTCCAAAAAATCCTCTAGACTGTCATGACTCATTAATTCCGGCAGACTCGTTCAAATTTGGCAAACAACTCTATCACCTCATTCCTTATAATACCATGAATTGTCACAGAGAACCTTCATCTGTAAAGCTTTATTCAAGACCTTAGTGTTTTTTTTCAATCTAAATAATACTTAAATTTGAATATTTTGTCATGTCATATTCAATGCTTTGACATTAAAAATAAAATTTTAGATGACAAATGACAATAAATGTGCTAAATGGCCAAAATGTGTAATCCAAAAATAAATAAATAAATAAACATTTTACCAACATTCGTTCATAGTAGATTTACTGTATATCACAGATTTACTGTATTTCACAGCTTTCTGTCACTTTAAATGGTTTACACTGTACACACTGATCAATACTGAATTAACATCTTAAAATAACTTGTGAAAGACAGGGGTAGAGATTGAGGCACATTGGCTAAACATCACAGACAAGCGCTTCCTCTGGTTTGGCTGGGAAGAACTTAACCAATCAAATTCCAGCGCAATGTCCTAAAAGGACCCTCATTAGGTAACCATAGAAACAACATAAAATCTTCCAACAAACTCCATTTGGGTGCTATTTGCTGCCAAATCATGGTGATCAATATCATAGGCATAGTTTTGGGTGGGTGGGTGGCTTGCCACCTTGATGTTAATGTATTGAGCTATAAGCGTTTGAGAGGTCTTGTGGTAAGCCTGAAGAACAGTGTGTTCCTTTCAAAGATCAAATGAAACCTACTCCACTGATCAATACATATGTGAACAACATGTACTGCATGAAATTCACCCAAAAATTAACATTCTGTCATAATTTATTCACCCTCACATCGGTCTACACATGACCTGAAACTAAAAGCAGCAACAGGCAAGACAGAGCAGGTTACTTCTGGTTTGAAAAAGTATTTGCTTTCAAATTTTGTCCTTTTTTTATGAAATTAAAATAATAAATAAAGTTGTGTGGCTCTTTAATGTGCCGTGACAAATCACTGTAACACCTCAGTTCAAGCAACACATGAAGCGGTCTTTTTCTTCTTCTGATTTGTTTTTTCAGACAAAATGGCAGATTCTGCATTATGATTGGTCAGATCGCATGTCAATCAAGCTATTTGCGAAGGGTCAATTGAGTGTTTTAGTCAAAGTTTTCTAATGAGACCTGATTGCATTAACAAATTTAAGGACCGTTCAAACCTCGAACGATAACTATAAAGATAAATATATTAGCATCCACACCAGCGGATGATGTCATCTGTTTATTCTAAGCCCATATGTGTCTACCACTTTAAATTCTTGAGCTTGTTATAGCAGGATTGATTCTGATTTGGTGTAGGAAAAATCATTCTGAAAGTGATTCGAATGATATTGTTTCTCTGTGTCTTCATCGTTAGAGCGTGGACTATTCTTCAATATTAAGAAAGATTTTTAGAACTATATCTTTATCGTTATCTTTATAGCTATCGTCCTTGATGTGAACAGGCCTTTAATTTAGGCTTTTATTCACATATAAACATTAAGCCCAATGATGCTTGATGTTTGAGAACCCATGAGGTTAATTCTCGAGTTACGCAGCACGTTTGAGCTTCTAAGAACCAGTGAGGTTTGTTATTGCGTGTTAAGCTAGTACAGTTGAGCTTCTGTTTATGTTTGCTGATCAATGTAAATAGGTGAATAAAAGGAATAGTTTACAATTTTATTAACAGTAATAAACAGTTCACAATAGAACGCTGTTCCGGGCAGATGACGTAGGATGGCAGCATAGCGTAAGCTCCGGTGAGAAGTGAGAAGTGACAAGGGAGAGGAGAGAGCAAAACAAAACCCAGGTCATGAATTAGAAGTACAAAACGAGGATCTGTAAAGAAAAATGTCTGAGGATTTCGATATAGGCCAAGATGACACTGGTTTTCCTTTGCTTCCTTTGCCACTGTGAACAAATGTTGGTTCTCTCGAGACTAGCATATTCTCACCGGAGCTTATGCAACGCCAATGCTCTATGTCATCCGCCAGAACAGCATTCTATTGTGAACAACAGTTAGCAGAAGCTAGAGATTACCATTTATACAATTTTAAACATGGATATTTTTCTTACAGAAACGCGTCGATTCGCTACAGAAGGCCTTTATTCACCCCTCAGATCCATGTGAGGCTTTTTCTTTATTATGGATCGATGCGCTTTATTGGACTTCTTTTGGACAACTGAAAAAACAGCCATTCACTGCCATTATGAAAGAGCCAGGACATTTTTAAATATAACTCTGATTGGATTCACCTGAAAGAAGAAAGTCATGTACACCTAGGATGGCTTGAGAGTGAGTAAACTGAGGTAATTTTCATTTTTGGGTGAACTATCCCATTAAATCTGTTTACCACAAAGCAAGCCGGTCTCTCCAGAAAATTTTGACTCAATTTATATGAATTACTTTTACCAGCTTTTTAAAGCTTATAGCTCATAGACTGTCAATGAAGGGACAGAAATCTAATTTTCATTAAAAGTACCTACATGTGTGTTTTGAAAATAAACAAAGTCTTATGGGTTTAGAATGACATGAGGGTGGATAAATGACAGAATTCTCATTTTTGGATGAACTCTCCCTTTAAGGAGGATGGGCAGAAAAAAATGACATGGTGATGAGTCAAAAAAGATGAATTAATAGTTGGTGAGTTGAAGACCAGTGCTGGGCCTCTTATCTGTCATAACGAAGAAATGGAAGGGGCTCATGGTAAAGATGAGACATTTAAACACTTGGAGGAAAGGTGGCGCGCCACTGGAAGCCCCTCAAAGCCTCAGCTGTTGTTTGTGGTCGTCAAGGCTACCTAAACCCTTGTATTTCACATCTAATTTGATGGTTGCTGTGGAGAGCAAGTCTGCCTGGCTCACCCTTGACAACGGCTAATCCCTGAAAGTTCAGGTGGCCCTCCTTACCAAGACAACGGCATACCAGAGCCATCATGAGAGAGGCAGCGTCCTCAACACTGATCATTAAAAATAAGATCTTTTCATCTGCCTAACATTTATTAGCATCACTGATAAATGCCATTTGTTACCCTAGAGATGCTTATTACAATAGTGCAGCTATAGTTCATTTCAGGTAGTTGTTCAGTAGTATTTTCTGACACTGTGTATAAAGGTACTGTGAATATATAACTACAATTTCTACAATTAGTTTGAAGGAAAAAACTTAAACATTTGTATAAGTAATTATAAATCTGCAAAGATTATAACATCTGATTCCCTGGATACATGCAAATAATTTGTGTAAAAGTAAAATAAAATAATATAATTCAAAAGATATGAAATGGCAATTAAGATTAAGATTAAGACAATTAAGACAATTTTATTATAATCTTTTTTTATATTATGAACGTCTTTAAATAATTTCTTTAAAAAAAACACTCAATACAACTTTTGACCAGTAATGTGAATTAAATAGTTTCTAAGATAAATCAAAGCTAAGTTAGTTTTGGCTTCTCATTCCTGCTGGAATTGTTTGCTGCTTGCTTTATGTCTGAAGCAGCTCTTTGAGACCAGTAAATCATATATAAAGTGACTCAGTCATGTTTTCCACAAGCCTTTGCATGAACTGTGGTCAGGTGCAATAGCGTTGTCGTAATCCGAGGAAAGAGAAAGGATGCTAACGAGCGTGACACATCTGCTAACACTTAGCGAGATTTTGAACTCTGCCACGTCAGTGCAATAACCAGCAGAGCCCAAACACTGGACTCGCCATCCATCTACTGCTGTGAGATGAAAAACCTGGGAGAGCACAGCCAAAACAGAAGACGTACAAGTCTGCAAGAACAAATGAAAGCATCAACTATCACATGCATTTACTTGACCATTTATAAAGAGAGTGGATTTAGGTTGGCTCCAACAATCATGAAAATTACAACAGAACTGAGCTTCATTTACAGAGTTTAATTGCAGTCAATTTTGAGTTAAACAAGTGATTTCCCATGAGAACTTGTGTTCATCATATACTTTGCTAGATATGACGTCTGATTTTCTGTTTAACCTTCATGATTATTAAACTGCTGTCAGGGCAATTTAATTGTGTGTAATTCAGGGTTATTATATAGGCACAAGCGTCCCAATTCACATGGTGCTGTGGGTCAGAGCAGACATGAGCTAAGCATTTGATTTAGTTATTTAACTAACTTGACCTCTACTGGTTTCAAACAGGCAAAGGGTCACCTTTTCATTGGCAGACTTCTCCATTTCTATTGTGCAGACATATCGCTGCTGAAGCAAGAGAAGAATCGCTAGAGTAAATTTTTAATGCTGTGAAACTGCCACGGATGGATGTGTAAAAAAAAAAAATCTTAGCAACTCAATTTTTGACAAAAACATCCATATATATAATGTGTGTATGTGTGTGTGTGTATATATCTGAAATAATACATATACATACACACTCTGAAATACACATACATACACACACACACACATATATATATATATATATATATATATATATATACACATACATACACACATATACATATATATATATATATATATATACACACACACGATAAAATATACACTCACTGGCCACTTTATTAGGTACACCTGTTCAATTGCTTGGTAACACAAATTGCTAATCAGCCAATCACGTGGCAGCAACGCAATGCATTAGGCATCTAGATGTGGTGAAGACGACTTGCTGAAGTTCAAACCGAGCATCAGAATGGGGAAGAAAGGGGATTTAAGTGACTTTGAGCGTGGAATGGTTGTTGGTGTCAGACTGGCTGGTCTGAATATTTCAAAAATTGCTGATCTACTGGGATTTTCACTCACAACTATCTCTAGGGTTTACAGAGAATGGTCAGAAAAAGAGAAAATATCCAGTGAGCGGCAGTTATGTGGACGAAAATGCCTTGTTGATGTCAGAGGAGAATGGGCAGACTGGTTAGAGATGATAGAAAGGCAACAGTAACTCAAATAACTAATCATTAGAACCAAGGTATACAGAATACATCTCTGAACGCACAACACATCGAACTCTGAAGCAGATGGTCTACAGCAGCGGAAGACCACACCGGGTGCCGCTCCTGTCAGCTAAGAACAGGAAACGGAGGCTACAATTCACACAGGCTCACCAAAATTAGACAATAGAAGATTGGAAAAACTTTGCCTGGTCTGAGGAGTCTCGATTTCTGCTGCAACATTCAGATGGTAGGGTCAGAATTTGGCATAAAGAACATGAAAGCATGGATCCATCTTGCCTTGTCTCAACGGTTCAGGCTGCTGGTGGTGGTGTAATGGTGTGGGGGATATTTTCTTGGCACACTTTGGCCCCTTAGTACCAATTGAGTATCGTTTAAACGCCACAGCCTACCTGAGTATTGTTGCTGACCATGTCCATCCCTTTATGACTACAGTGTACCCATCTTCTGATGCTACTTCCAGCAGGATAATGCATCATGCCAAGCTCAAATCATCTCAGACTGGTTTTTTGAACATGACGATGAGTTCACTTTACTCAAATGGCCTCCACGGTCACCAGATCTCAATCCAATTAGTTTTCAATTATATTTTAAAATTATCAAAAGGGAATGTATTCTGAGGGTGTGTGTGGGGGGGGTTAGTGTTAGTGAATGTTATCTGCATAAGTTCACCTAGTTAAATTGTAAGGCAATTTGAGTATTTTTTTAGATATGTTTAACATGTCTTCTGTTATGTGTTTGTAAAATGTTATATATGTATTTGTGCAGCACTCCCTTTGTCCAACCCAAATTTCTCACATGGGAGACGAATACAGTTAACCTAACTTAACACTGTACTTTTATAAAGACAGGTACTCCTTTAATATTCTCATATGCTATTATTTCAGAGGCCTAGATTTTCAGAAGAATTCCATGTTGTGTCTATGCTAATAAAATGTTCAGTTAATGTTTAAATAATAAAAAGACAATTTGGTTTAGCCTGCTACAGTCTGACATTATCATTTTACACAAATTAACTAAAATAGACATCAAATATTTCTCTAAAAACAGTAAAATTAAATGTAAAATCACATGAAGTGACATTGATTAAGTTCAAGTGTTGCTTAGAACCATTTTAGTTGTTTAAAGCCTAAGGTCTATTTTGTGTTCTCCGCTGTGTTGTTCATCTGTTCTCAGATGTGTGGTTGTGGCCTGCTGTGGTCTTTCTGTTCACATGGCACCACCTTGTGGATAATATCTCATTAAGCATCATCAGGAGAAGAAAACAATAAGCCATTTGTGAAAGAGCCGCAAAAAACTATTATAGTTTTAAGTGAATTAAAAGTGGCCTGACAGATTAAAAGAAATGACAACCGGTCATGAAGCAGAAAGAATTTATTATCAACCATAGATAGGAAAATACATTAGTGTAAAGGAACCTCTATATACAGATCTCTAGAACTAAAAATACAGAGAACAGACAGAAAACAGTTGTTTACCATTCTTTTCCAGAGATTTTTAAGAGCTGCCTTTTTGGATTGTATTTAAACATTCATTGAATATCGCAAATTTTTTTTATTATTATTATTATTATTATGGATGGGTATCTCTGCTGGCTTTATCTTGCATGGTAAACAAGAGTTGATCCGATGTACTACATGACGGTATCTACGGTGTTAGTCACAGAGAAACTACTACAAAAGGTCATTGACTTCTACGAAACAAGTGTTTGAGGTAAAAAATAAAAAAAGTACAGCTAATCTAAATTTCATTGGTGCAGATTTTAAGTATTAAAAAAACCAAGGCTGGAAAAGTTTGTTAAAGTAATAAAGGGTAAAGCAAAAAGCAAGCAAGAGATAATAAAAAATTAAGTAAAAAAAGACTTGATCTATTAATTCCACAGTTTCTTATTAGGTTTATGAATGGATGTTGGATGCGTATTACTAAAATTAAGATTTTTTTATTTATTTTTTCTGGGAAGGAAACTATTTCGTTTCCATTACCAAGATTACTTTCTAGCACTTTAAGCAGCAATCCTATCTCTGATTGCAATGCACAGATAGAGTCATTTACTTTAAACCATACGGTTTAATTTAAGCAAGAAACCATCTCCGACAACACCTGCTGTCAAACAGCACTCCATCACGACAATAAACTTCACAAAAACTAGTCTACTAACAAGCAGGTTGCTCGACAGATTTAATAGGATCGATCTGTGGGCACCAATTTCGCATCCTTCTACCATTCAGTCAGAGAAGCAAATATGTTCTAGGACCAATAATCAATGTTAAGAATTGTGAAACAGATCATTAAACAAAAATAGACACCAATGATGCAGGAGAATTCATTATATACACATACACAATTTGTTTTGTAGAAAGGAAATATGCAATACACATTTTATTCACACTTTACAAAAAACGAATCTCATTTCTACTGTAATACCTTAAACAATTCATGGTCACTTAAGACAAAACAAAACGCTGAAGAATATTGTGAAGAGGTTCCAAATAACAAGACTGCTCTGGTTCATACTGCTAAAACATAGCACGTAAAAGTGATACTGCTGCATAGTTGAAAGAAATCAATTTGTGACATGTTGAACGTATGGTGTCATACATTTAGTGAATCAAAATACATTCAGTGCTAAACACCCAACTAAAAATAGACCACTGCCAGACATCATTTACGAGTCTTAGAGATGATAATTTGGTCCAAACACTCTGAACTAAGGGTTATGGAGACATTTCAAAAATTAAAACCCCACACGGAAATACCAGGTAAGGAAAATCTAACTCTTACAATTGGCTTTAGAAGAACACATCGAACTGGCACTACACAGGAAAGAGTATAATATGACAATTAAAGTATACCGGATTATACACAGACTTTAAAATGTTTGGTGTTGTTGCAAAAATGAACAGTAATTTTGAAAAAAATATACTAGATAACTAAAAGATCAAAACATTCTTAATACCTGATTTCTTAAGACTCTTCGATCTAAGAAACAAAGATACACTGATAACATAATGAAAACTAAAAAGAAACTACTGATTATCCACCATTTTTTTTCAAAGACCAGTGGTTGGGGAGTTGCTCACCGATGGAAAACAGAAACACATTTGCACGATATATAGGAATGGCAGGAGTGTTACTGACTTGACTTCACATTGACAGATGGCATGTTACGGAGCTTCGTGATTCCCCTCCCTTTATGCTTACGACAGCGAGCTTGAGGTGAATGATTGGATGGATAAGAAAAGCATGTACTCTGAGATTAACAAAAGAAAATTACTAGAGTAAAAAAAAAAAAAAGTGCAAAATGAGCGACGAGAGTGCAAAAAGTATGGCAGCGAGAACCAGAAACAACCTGTCTTTTTTACAAGCTGGTAAGTTTTGATTAATTCTGATAAAATTTTTGCTTACAATACAATCTTTTTATTTTTCTGAATTTGGATCATAATTTATTCTTAGTACAAAATGAAATCAAGAAAAAAAAGTAAAAGTATTCTTGCATGTGGCTCATATACAATCAGGTCAAGCCTAAATCTGTCCGTTATATATATATATATATATATTCGATTCAATTTTGTACAAAGACCACCGAGAATCCCTCTGATACAAAATAGGTGGTTGCGGCTAGGTCAGAACATTACTAGCCTTAAGAACAGTGCTACAGATCTTTCCAGGATGCGTGTATGTGTGTAATGAGAGGATGAAAAGGTATGGGAAATCCTTTTCGACCGAATAAGTGAGAAATCGCTGGTTAAAAGACTCCCTGGTTAATCTTATATAAAACCTCCCTTTCTAATAAAAACCTCCTGTTTATAACCACAGTGAGATAAAGCGCAGTTTAAATTATTCCCATAGCCTGTCGTACAAGGAAACAAAGAGAGCCTACCTCCATTGAATGGGTTAAAACAATAGTGTGCAAAAAGCAGTGCTGCTGAATCGAGACATCTAAAATAATTTGGTTTACATTTAGAACGATTAAGCTCACACCTTTCCAACTCCACCAAAAGGGAAGAGAAAGACAAATAAATGCTTTTTATGTTGTCTAAGCTTGTTAAAAACATTGTGTAACAGTGCCCTCGCTTAGAACGTCTAAAACATTCCAAATATTGCACCATTGATGGGAGAATAAAAACATCAGGAGATGAAGCACCGATGTAAAGCGAGTTTCAGCACCGCACAAGTAGTTGAGCAGTTAATTCTCAGGGTTCCACTCTCCTTTCTGGTTGGGGACTGATTTTACTGCATGAATTTGGTCTGTAAAACACATTGGTCACTCATCCAAAGGTGAGTTATGTAAGTGTATATGAAATTATTCAACTGCAAGTCCAGGTGGAAAAAATACCTTCAAATAGCATGTTTAAATTGAGGCTGAATTCATTAAGGAACAAAGGTTAATGCTTATTTGTAAGATCAGAATTGCAACAACGGCTGGTTTTTAAGTATTAAGGTCTGACCATAAAAGGAATTAAAACAGTCTGCAATTCCTTTGAATGTGTGACCAAGTGAGCTACTCTCCTCTTACAGTTTGGACACATTTCATGCACAAGCTATGCCCAACAATAAAAATAAAAAAAACGTATGGGAGTGATTCAGCAAAAATAAAAAATCTACAGCTTAACAAATAGAAAAAAACTCCCTGACAAACAGGGACATGTTGGACCCTAAAAAATTAAGATGGTAGAAAGAAAAAAAATATTTATAGTTATATATATAAATTGCTTGGAGGTTTTATCGTTTTTCTGAAAACTTATAAAAACTGACTCTGCAGCGCTATCAGTGGCCAGAAGGACTCACTACCTGTGTCCAGCTAAGTGGACTCCATTGAGAAGGGGAGGATAAGGCAGGACCAACTCTAGTTGTGCAAACAGGGAGAAGTGATCTGAGGGGATGTGAGGGTGTGGGCAACCACAGATATTGTTCTCAAGGAGCCAGCTTGTGTCCAAAGGCCCGAGGACGCCCAGCACGCTCAGTTGTGGTCTGGAGCAGAAGATGTAGTCAATGACACCCTAAATTGGGTAAAAAAAAAGGCGTTATGACTTGAGCATACATCATCGAATCACACAACAAGAGCCGTTTTCATTCTTTCTGCCATTCATCTGTTATGTCATGGTGCATGGCAGAACAAGAAAAAACACAATGTGCCATGTTTGCAGTGTCAAGCTATTTTTCTGCCATAGCTATAAGTGCAATACTGGACCTAGTAATGGAGGAATACAATTAGGTACCATCGATAATGTAGAAATAATATTTTTAAAAATGAATTTCATTCGGATCTTAGCGCTGCGTTCGACACTATCGATCACAAAACTTTGGCATTAGTGGAAGTGAACTAGCATGGTTCAAATTGTACTTATAAGACCGCCATTAATTCGTAGCAGTGAATTAAGAGGTATCATATCGATCAGAAGTGCAGTATGGTGTACCTCAAGGCTCAGTACTAGGGTCATTACTTTTCACGCTTTACATGTTACCCTTGGGAAATATCATCAGGAAACATGGGGTTAGCTTTCACTGTTATGCTGATGATACTCCGCTCTATATTTCTTCGCGGCCAGATGAAACACACCAAATTGAGAAAAAGTGGATAACAAGTAATTTCTTACTGCTAGATTCTGAAAAAACAGGTGTTAATTATTACCTAAAACCCCCACAAGTAATAACCTAGAACACTGTCTAACACTTGATGGTTGCTCTGTCGTTTATTCGTCATCAGTCAGGAACCTAGGCATGCTATTTGATAGCAATCTCTCCTTTGACAGCCACGCTTCTAGCATTTGTAAAACTGCATTTTTGTCATCTTAAAAATATATCTAAACCGAGACCTATGTTCTCAATGTTAATTAATGCGTTTATGACCTCAAGGTTATATTATTGTAATGCTTTATTGGGTGGATGTTCTGCACGCTTAATAAACAAACTGCAGATGGTCCAAAATGCAGCAGCTAGAGTTTTACTAGAACCAGGAAGTATGACCACATTAGTCCGGTTATGTCAACACTGCACTGGCTCCCTATTAACCCTTTACGATTCCTGTAAAATTTGCCTAAAACGCCTAAAAAAGGCATACCCAAAGTAAATCAGTCAATAATTGCTGCCACATAGTAACTGAAGCATAAAAACATTAGTGACATTTATTTATAGACTTCAAAATGTGAACACTTTTAAAATTACATATATATTTATAATTTATAATCTAAATAATTTTTTTTCCTATATTTCTATACATAGTACATTAATTTGTAGGTTTTTTCTTATATTGGTGTTATATTGCATCACTACTGTGTTATTCCTATGTATGTCTGTACTATCATGCATGTCTGCATTATGTCAACAAAAAGTGGTCTGATAAAGACACTGATTCTACATGCTGTGTTTATTGTATCTTTAAATGGTTTACATAGTTGAAATCACAAGAATCTCAGCTTTCCATGGATATATGACATGTTCAACTTTTGTGTCTGACGACTTTACCCTGTCACCACTAGGCGTCCGGATTCTTTTAAACATCATATAGATTTTAAAATCTTGTTAATTACTTATAAAGCCCTGAATGGTTTAGCTACTCAGTACTTGAGCGAGCTCTTATCCCATTATAGTCCTCCACGTCCACTGCGTTCTCAAAACTCTGGCCATTTGATAACTAGAATATCAAAATAATCTGCGGGAGGCAGATCCTTTTTCTATTTAGTGCCCAAACTCTGGAACAATCTACCTAACAATGTTCGGGAGGCAGACACACTCTGTCAGTTTAAATCTAGATTAAAGACCAATCCCTTTAACTTGGCGTACACATAGCACACTAATACACTTCAAATATTCAAATCCGTTAAATGATTGTTAGGCTGCATTAATTGGGTCACCCGGAACCGGGAACACTTCCCATAAAACACAATGTACTTGTAACATCGTAAGAAGATTGATATCTACGCTAATATTAGTCTGTTTCTTTCTTATTCCGAAGTCACCTTAGCCACCCCAACTGGCTACGGTGACCTCGGAATAAGAAAGAAACAGACAGACTGTAGAGGTTGTCTCTAGATGCTGATCCACCATCTGATCTGGATAAGCACCTAGAGACAACCTCTACAGCCCTGAACATCAGCGGAGTCTAGGACATGTAGATGAGCCCCAGAGACAGATCCCCAGTGAGGACCCCATCACCTAGGCAGCCATCGGGAAAAGACCACTGGAATCAGCAGTTTGTTCCAGTGGAGCCCTTACAATCTGAATTAGCTCCAGTTGGAACAAACTGCTGATTCGTCTGGCCAGAGGGGAACTGCCCATTTTGATATTGTGCAGTTGCTTTGTTACAATTTGTATTGTTAAAAGCTCTATATAAATAAAGGTGACTTGACTTGCAAAAATTGTCTTGGTACCAAAGTATTTGGCATGGCTAGCTGTAAACTCTAAACAATGGCTGTCACTTTGAGCTCAATGTACTTACTCTGAAGTCAAAAGTGTAATTGGTGTAAGGCATGAGCACGTTCTCGTAGGCACTCTTCAGCTTGAAACCATGCGTGATCCTCCCGTTTGATGTGCCGTTTTTGCCATTGCAGTTGAAGTTGGTCAGGCTGTCACTGTAGATCAGGTCCTTGAAGTCTTTGTGTGTGCAGTCCACCCCACCTGTGCTCAGGTACTCCACTACACCTAAGATCAGATTTGAAACTCATTAAACATGTCTGGCCCACATATCTGCATCTACTGCAGTTGAGACAATACTATTAAAAACTAGTGCTGTCAAACGATTGATCACATCTAATTGAATCCAAAATAAAAGTTTTTGTCAACATCTGTGTGTGTGTGATATTTATAATGTATATATAAAATAAACATACATTTAATAAAAATATGTTGTTTATATATTATTTAAAAACGAGTATATACACATGTAATTAAACTATTAACGCAACATAAAAAGCAAAAATCAACCTGATTTATTTACTTGAATATCATTGGCCTTGTTTTGTTTTGTGCTTGATCTTCTATAGATCTCTAAAACTAATTGTCTGCTGAATAGGGCCCCATGAAACCTGTTTAGTATTTTTCCATTATAGATTCTGTTTTAATGATTAAATTAAAGTTTAGTAATCAAAATGTGTCTAATTTTAAACATAAAACTTAAACAATTGAACAACAATTTATTAATTTTAACAAAAATCTGTTTTAGGTCTGTATGCCTACTCAATTGAATTCATAAATCAACAATTTATTATTTTAAATTTGATTAACTCTACAGCTCCACTTAGAATTTATTAATTCAAAATTTGCACAATTCTGTAACATTCAGTATTATACTGTAAACTAAATTTGTATGATTGGATTCCATAATTTCATCCATGCTTTCCACATTGCTGAAGTAACCAAAAGAATCACAATGAGCAAGAAAGTAGTTCTTCCTGTTAAACTCACAACAGTAAATCATCTGCTTCAAGGGTCAAAAACTCTATCAACACAAAATAGAAAACAAGACATGTCATTTATCTGTGCCTTTAATAAGGCTTACCAGAGTCAGGAAGTGAGTTGAGGTCAGCACAAAGCACCAAAGGGATGCTGTTGGTTTCTCCAGACACAGAGGAGAGCTTCAGACTGCGGGAGGCTTTGTCGATGATATTCTTCACCTCTGACAGGAACATCACGGTCTGTACCAGCTTCACGTCAGAATATTCTGGGTCCCAGTGCATGTGAGCATTAGCCACCAGTAGGAGCTGTTTTTCCATAGCATGGACTGACTTACCTGCTGTAGAAAGATAGAAAAAAATATTAAGACATTTAAACAAAGACATTAAAGACATAAAATTTGACTGGATGAGCGCAACTGAAATATACTATAAACTTTTATTACATTAAAATGACATGTGAAATACTTTGTCATTTTTGTCTTGTAGCATTATATTTGACACACACACACACACACACTACTGTAATGCAGAAATACTTAAATTGTATATATTTTGCACTTCACATTATCGTGAAGACTTCATTAGATTTATATTGAAATATGGTAAACTTCACTGAATAAATACTGTACTGTTTTTGAAATGCATTCCAAGACGCAAATGCATTTATTGTACCAAAATAGTAATATTTTGAAATATTACAATTCTTATGTGAATTCAAAATTTGGAAAGCAGATTCTTTATTATTATTTGAAACAAAATACAATTATTTAATGTCACTTTTTATCAATTTATGTGTCCTTTTATTATGAATAAAAGTATTAATTTATTCAAGTAATTATTTTATTAATTATAAACAGCATCATACTGGCCCAAAACACTAGTGTAAATTATTGTATAACCTTTTTTTACAATATTACAGTACAAATTAATAGCAATGTTTTACGTTAAAGACACTCAGGGCTGGAAGGTGCTTAATTGTCATAAAAATAATGTCACAATAGGAAAACAAATTTGAATTGTGCAGATACTCACATGACAACTCCATTAACTCCTCCTTAAGCTCCAGCAACACAGCCAACCCAATGTTGTCCTTGGTCATGACCCGATTCAACATAACCGCCGAGCCCTCTGAATTAGCCATAGCCAATTGGTTAAACTCTACTGTGTGTTTCTGCACCATGCTGAACCTAAGAGCAAAAAACAAATTATCCTGTTCATTCAAAACAACACTGACATAAACCTCCCAGACAGAGTCTGACATCACATTTCTCAACCCTTGAGTGTTACTTCACTCACTTTTCAGTCCTGTAGAATATTGCACATCCATCTACGTGTTTCCTGTCCGATTCAGACATGGTTCTGGCCCGGGATTTTGGGCTGAAGAATCCATCATATCCCTGTTTACTCAGCTCCACAAGGAAGTATTGGTAATACTGCTCTGTCTCCACTTCCTGTGCATGACACAGCAGTCTAAGTGACTCAAACAGTGCTGTAGGGGATTACATGCCTTGCCTATTCAGAGCTACCTGGTGTGAATCACTGAACTAAAAAAAGTGACCTTTAAAAGGAACACAACACAAGGAGAGCACTTCATCTGTTAAGACAGGCATACTCTAATACACCAAAAGGTTACCTGTGGTTTATTATGTGAAAAAAACAAGTATTTTTAAATAAATACATACATACATTTTATTAAACGTATTAGTTATGATATGTTTTAAAGCCCTTTAAAGACTGACAAGCATTTTTGGCCGGTTTGAGATGTTGCTTTAATTGGTTACTGCACATTTTGCTGTAAAATAAAAAGCAAATGTACCAAAACATTTATGCTTGCATAAGTTCTTTTACCTGTAAGCTGATAATATCTGCATTGCAGCTGAGGATCTCCTGCATAATGGACTTTTTCCTGTAGCTCCAGTTAAGGGCCCAGGATGGGCAGTAGCCGTAGAGCTGACGTGTGGCGTACTTATCACACAGCACGTTGTAGCACATTACAGTTAACAGGGCTTGTGAGGCAAAGAGGAGAAAGCAGGATCAGGCAAAGTGTCCCTAGATTTTGGATCATGTTCCACTATTCAGGGCTCTACGCAATATATATATAAGCTTTTTAACATTTCTAATTAAAACAACAGAAGTACAAGTAGAATAAGAAACTTATCAAATTAAATCAGTATTTAAGAAATACATTTTTACTACAGAGGTGGCACAGAAGAACACACAAGTGGCTTGTAGGTGTCTTTTCAGACGCTTAATGAGGCTCAGAGGTCGCATGAGTGCAATTAAATTCATAAATTCACGTTGAAGTTAATGTTGGAAATATAACATTTTGAATATAGACAATTTATTTAAATAACAGAAAAGATACTTTAAAAATTTAACTAAAACTGCCAGCAGGTGGAGGCAAGTCACTTATTTTATCACTGAATGTTCGAATGGCTGATTCATTCAGGAACAAAGTATGTTCATTCATAAATGAAACACCACTGTGTTTGAATGGAGATGCACAGCGGCTCAGCTGTTACTTTGCTTGAAACTATTTTAATTTAGCAAAATATGGCAATAGTGTTGTAGTCAGACTATATAAGTCAATTAATATTAACTTCTTGTTTAATGAACTGTTGTATAAAATCAATATCACATTTTCAAACTCCCTTAATAATCATTAAAAGCTGTCACTCATCTTAGTTCATTCACATCTCACAAAACTCCATTATAATCCACGAAGCTCCTTACACTGCACAATGAATCTCTTATTTACACGGTTTACACTTTGTTTGTTATAATGAGAGGAAAAACACGTTGTAAGTAGAACGTTAGAAACCTTTGAAGCTCCCTCAGCGCAAACACAAATATGCCGATCGGGTCAGTCGCACAGGTGCTCCTAAATATTTTTTCATAGTCGCACGAAGTAGTTTTCAGTCCCAAAAGCGACTGAAATTATCGCACTGTAGAGCCCTTCTATTGTCAAAGAACAAATACCTGTTGGTCTTATACTTTCAGGCTCCTGCAGCACAATCCAGGACCTGGACGGAGGTGGCTCTGTTGAGACTGAGAAGGCAAAGCATGTGTATTTCAGGTTAATCATTTGAATAGTCAAATGACACGGTCCTTGGGACATTTTGCATTAAGTCACCAAAAAATCTTTAACAACATACTATGAATATTTAATAAATCGCTCAGCACTAACAGTGAATATTATTAACCTTGGACAACAGTCCGTAACATTATAGAAAAAACATGGACAGATCCTAAACAGTTAATTTGCCTTTGAAACCTACTGCGCTTGATAGCACTGTTAAGATTGTCCAAAAGGTAGCTTAGCAGTCTCCGGGTACCATCTGGCTCCTGGTAGAGGCTCATAATTTCTTGAGTAAGTGGATTGCCTGTATAGACACCCAAGTCAGTAGGAAACATTCTCTACACATTGAGGATCTCAATCACCAGAACATTGACCACTCACCTTTTAACCCCAGTGTTTGTAACTGAAACAATTTCCCCAATTCGAATGGCAGAACCCGCAACTGGTTGTTATTTAAAAGCAGTTCCCTGTTGGAAACCATGAAACAAATGTTAAGTAACAATACACCAATCAGCTGTGTGCTTGATGCTAAGAAAAAAATCCTTCTCAATAAAATCTTTTGATCGATGTACGATCACAATTTTCATCTGATTTGTGATGACTAAATAGAGACTTTTTGGAACAATTAACACTATTTTTACAGCATTAATCTTTGCTAATGTTAGTCAGTACAAATACAATTATTTATATTTGGTACATTTTACATCCAACACAACACTTTTGACTTTAAAAATGCATTAGATGCGTTAGAAAATTGTTGAAATTAACTACAATTAATACATGCTGTGAAAACACTGTTCATATTAACTAATTTAGTTCAAATACAATCAAAATATATAAAACAAAAACACTTCAAAAAACAGTGTATCAATATGCTGTACAATTTCAAAACTATAATAAAAATAGAATACAGCAAGATATAGAATACAGCAAGATACAATAATAGAAGGAAAAAACTGTTAGAAATGTTAGAAAAGGAGCAACAAAAAAAAAAAAAAATCACAAACACATCTGCTCAAAACTAATGGTCATTAAAACAGTGACTAGTTATCAAGATAAAATATTTAAAAAGTGTGAACAAATCATTATATGAAGATTGAACTTACATAAAGCAATTTCAGGGCAATAATGGTTATTGACATTTGTAACATTGAGATAAGGCCTGGAAATCCCAGCTTCAAAATTCCCTTTTTTCATTCCCGTATCACACACACATAAAATGGAACAAATGATATATGGAAAGAATAATGCAGCTTTTGCTCCAAGTCACCTGAGAGACACCATGTTGCCAAGCTCTGCAGGCAGGCTCCTGATCTTATTGGACGACAGGTCCAAGAACACAAGGTTGTGCAGCTTGGCAATTTCAGGTGGGATGCGTGACAGGGAGTTGTCACTGAGGTGCAGAGCAGTGAGGTGTGTGAGCGACCAAAGGCCTGAGCTGAGACTCCGAACATTACCTGAGACATAAACAAATATCTCTCTTTCTTTCTTTATTATGTTTCACTTTCATTGCAGCAGTGAGGTCAAGGTGAAATATCTAGCAGAAGGTTTACTTCGAGACATACCAGTTATTTCAAGTCCATCCCAGATGGATTTTTTCCCACTGTTTGCCTCCTCAATGGACATGATAGTGTTAGTGTACATCCGCCTGGAATCAAGCGGGTCATATTTCTCTTTGGGCATCCCTAGACCACTGTGGATGACAAATAGATAATCCGATTTATAGAACAAGACACATTTTTTGGCATGGCATGATTTAACTCGCTTACAATCCAAACAAGAACACCATTTACACCTGTTTATTTTCTGAGATATAATATGTATAATGTGCATATGCGAATACTAGGCATATATAGCATCTGTTGGATATTGTGTATAATGATTGTTGCTTCAAATGTCCCCTAAAAGTTGTATTTATTTATTTAGTGACTTTTTAACGCCATGTCAGCATCAATGCCATTTTCATGGCGATGTCTGAATAAATTATGCCTTAAAGTTTAAAAAAGTGCAATACATCTAACGTTATAGTACTATAGAATCACTCTAATACGCTGACATTTACGATCAATACATTTGCAGATAAATATTTTAGTGAGAACTTTGATACATTACCATGCAAAAGTTGAAAATGTAAAAATGGTTTCACAAATGTGTTAACTTATACACAATAATGAATTAACATAAAAGTAAAACATAAACAAGCAGCTAAAAGACCTCGCTAACTGAGACTGTCAAAACAAACGTAACGTTAACTTGATAACTGCTAACGTTAGCTCCTTACAAGACCAAAACACACCTGTTACACTCATACACACCGACGCTAATTAGAATAGAAACAAGTCTAATAATGTTTAATCTTCATATTTATTCGACATTGCGCAAGTCAAATGAAGCAGAAACTATTAATGCAACAGCGCGCAAGCTAATAAACAACGTAAGTTAGCTCTGTGCTATGCTAATGACCCAATTCAACTCAATATTCTAAAACGCGGCCTCCACAGTGACATAACATGAAATATCGTGCTAGTTATACACTTTTAAAAGTGTATTAAGTATCCAATGAATCTGTTTACTAAAGAGGTAACGGTAGTTTCTCACAGCCAACCTTACTTGCCATCAGCATTAGCCGCAAGCTGCTGAAGGTGCAGCCTTCTAAAATATTTATATCTTAATTAATACGTGTTACGGGTTAAATACATAGATATTTGGGAAACACTGTGCACATTGTTTAAAAAAAAAAACATTGTATATAATATTATCTTCATATGAACAAAGAGAGGCTAACTAGTGTAGCTATAGCTAACTTGGAAACAAACCCAAACGGGGACTCCAATCTGCAACAAATCTTTAGAAATAATATTTCAGAATTACCTTCAATAGCATAACAATTCCTGAAGTCAGCTCTGTCTCACTTCGGCGTTAATTAATTCGTTCGTGTCGGCTGTGCAGCTACGGGAAGCAGCACAGCATCATGGCGGAGGGTTTTTGTGCAGATGTTGTGCTGCTCTCCAAAACAAGGATCCATGTGCCCATATCATGCTGGTCGTGTCTCAACCTGTTTTTTACAGTCTATGGTCTTAACCCCTTGTGAGCCGACTACACAAAACGCACCTGTGGTGCTCAAAAATATTGTCTAGGTATGCAGCTCTTTAGGATGTGAGGCAGTCATTCTTATCCTACCAATTCATCCCTAATGTAGTCTAATAAGTTTTTTAAACAACATGTTCTTAGCCAAACTGATGTAACATGGTTTTCCTTTTTATAAAATTTGATATTTGTTTTTATGAGAGATAATTTGTACTGAATGTGCAGGGAATTACTGTTCTGTATTACTAGGTTGTGATGCAGCTTTGAGCTATTATTTTGCTATTAACTTAATAACAATAAATAAGTAAACAAATAAAATCCTTACTGTTAAGGGATTAAATCAATTATGATTTGGTTACCCAGAATTTGGGCAAACTATCATTTTCTGTACACAAAACCATATGAAACTTTCATTATTTTATTCTTAAATATAAATAAAATGCCACACAACTTCTTGAAAATTTTAGAAGCAGACGCACAGGAATAAATACAAGAAAATTGTGAATCCCACACACTGATATCGTTTGCATCTCATGTTTTAATGCAATGTTTAAAAGCAATTCCCAGTGAAGGTTGCATGACAAACGTATTAAAATTTCATATGCATGCTATAGCAATGTCTGGGATTGTGTTTTTTAGACTATTATCTTACATATATATATATATGTGTGTGTGTGTGTGTGTGTGTTTAATGACTTAAAGTAACACTGGATGTTATGTAACAGTTATGTACTCCTGTAGATGAGACAGTAAATCCTGGATTTTCATGAAAGCATACTACTACTATTAATACTAAGAACTGCTCTAGATTGATTTGCATAGTAAACAAAACACACAAATTGTATAAAAAATAATTTTATTTAAAAAAACTGGCAAAAGAAATCTATTATAAAAGGTTTAATAACTTTAAGTAACACTGGGCATGTCAATTATGTGTTCTTGTAGTTGGGATAGTAAATCCTGCATTTCCACGGGAAGAGCATGGCCGATGTCGTCCACTGCACGTGACAGGAAGGCGCCTGTCGCTTCTTGCACTGCTGAGCATTTCACCTGATTTTCCCATGTCCAGATCAGAGCATCTGTTTTCTGAAAACGCTTTGTGATGGGGCGGTGTAGATGACCTGGGGAACAAAGATTGTAAGTAAGGTCAATTAAAAACTACAATTTTAACCTTATTTGATTACTTGTCTTTTTTGTTATGTCTTATGTTAAGTCTGAAAAAGCTGTGTTAGCAATAGTTTCCTACCTGTCACAACTTCCTCATAACTGAGCATCAGCATCCACAGAAGCTGAAGGAGTTCATCCCATTTTCTCCACTTCTCTGCTCCATCCTGGCACACCATGCAGGAAAAGCATAGGAGTTCAGCTGTTGTGTAGCATAAGAATGCAAAATGTTAATTTGTAATAAAAAGTGCAATGATATTTTACAGAGGGGTCTGGGTCCAGTGTGGAGCTCTTGAGGTAGTGTAGCAGCAAGTTTAGAGACATGGGCTGAGAACAAATCTTATCCAGCAACAGCTTCAACAGCTCGCATCTCAGCAGCTTGCTATCCAGAGTCCTCAGCAATAAAAGTCTAGCACACACAATGAGGAAAAGAAAGCAGAATTATAAATGCAGTTACAACACAAACAGCAGCAAATCCTCTTCAATTAGAGAACATTCAGTAAAGATCTAATGATTGCAATATGTAAAACAATGCAGGCACTGATTCTCTCTTTTTTTACCTTATCTGCCTGCAAGAATGCATTGATTTAAGACAATTGAAGAGTTCCTTTGAAATCTTTTCTGAATTGTAAGTGGGGATCTTGTCCACCTCCAGGGCCAATGTTAACATCCTCTGAAGAGATAATACAATCCTGTAACAAAGTAAATGTCTCTATTTTAGCAAAGAAATCAATCCAAACTGGGTTTTTTTTCACAGGCTGTTCACCGTTATATCACTATATAAATACATCACTGTTAGAAATGCTATGGTATGCTACCCTTCAGTGTTTGACGTCTGTAAGATTTGTTCATGCTCTTCAAGGCTGCATTCATTTGATCACAAATGTTTTAGTACAAATGTTAAATGTAATCCTGAGATGGCAACACTGAATGTTCAGCAGATATTACTCAAGGCTTCAGTGTCACATGATACTTCAGAAATGATTCTATGATGTTGATTTGCTTCTCAAGAAACAGTTCTTAAATATTATAAGTCATAAAAGTATTTTTGCCCCTTAATATTTATGTGCTAATTTGATCGTCTTTTTCAGGATTCTTATAAAGAACAATTTGCAATATAAATATTTTAACATTGAAAATGTTAATGCATTCTTGCTAAATAACAGTATTTATTTATTTAAAGAAAGTCTTACTGACTCCAAACATTTGAAAGGTAGTGTATAATGATAAAATCATCACTTAATGATCACTTAATTTACTTAAGATAGTTGTCCTCTTTCTTTGGATATTCCACATCTTTTGAGTGGTTCACTGACTCCTTTGCAGCATTCATCAACCAACTTATTATATCCCTAAGAACAAGAATCACAATAATAATTACATGTATTAAATAAAATAATTATTACATAAATACTATTGTGCCAAATTAAAAACTAATTGCAAACTTTGCGCTTAAATAAAAAAAGCTCCAGCAATAGTGATTGTAACTCACTTGACTTGCCCAATTGTTTCATTGCCACACGAAAGCATCTTCTTTGCAACAGAGCGATGAAGACACTGACTCCTGAGTTTAAAATGAAAATCATCTTCTAAAACCTGCAACACGTATTGCAGGAGCAGGTACTGGACCTCCGTCCGCAACCTCATAGTGTCATCCTTAAGACAGGAATAACGACGCGTGCAATGTTGAAAAAATAAAAGCATTACTTCATAATATTTTTAATATTACTTAAAGTTCCAAATGTATCTACCTGTTCCTTCATAACTGACTTCATTAGTTCCCAATCCCATGGCACTGTCGAAGCATCCACAGGGTGGTATCTTAACATACAAAACAAACTAATAAATATTTATCAAGAATAACATTGATTTTTTATGAAGCGGGTGGATATTTCATGTTTCTGAGCACATGCACAACTTACCAGGCTACATTTCTGATATACACTTGACTTTTTCATGAAAACTTAAATTGTTCATACTCAACTGTTTTGAACCAAGTAGCTACAGCTGTGATTACACTCACCTCTGAGTCTTCATCAATAGGTTATAGGCCTCTATGACAAACACATCAGGGCTTTGTGGGTTTAAGAGAATCCCCCTCAGCAGATGTGTCGTAATATCCACCGGTGGGTAGTACCGAGGCTGAATGAAGTCAAAGAGAAGCTGAAGAGTGCCTTCTGGGTAATTCTCCTCAATGGTGCTGTAGACCAAGCTAAGGCTCTGACGGCATAGAGGCTCAGCGGGACCATAGTGTTCATCTTCCTCATCGTCATCCTGTTCAAAACAGAAAATGACTGCCTGAAATCTGTTTCACTATGGATGTTGTAGGATATTCACAAATGTTATGACATGTTCAGGGGGAGACTCAAGGGCTGCAATTTTGGTCCTAAGGGCTTAAGTATACACAAAAGACTGTATCATTCATGTTAAAATTATGAACCACATTATCAATATTCTATCTATTAAACAGATACGCCACCCAAAAATGAAATTCATTTACTCACCCTCATGCCGTTCCAGATGTATATGACTTTTCCCCTTCAGATGAACATGAGGATTTTTAGAAAAATTATTAAATATCTGTGAGTCCATATTGGACCCCTAAAGTTAACACTGTAAAAAACCATACAAAGTGAACACAATGATAATTTATACTACCCCAGATGACGAATCAATGCCTTCTGAAGTGAAACAATAGGTTTGTGTAAGAACCGATGTATGCACGTTGTGAAAGTCCTCTGTGCTTTCGTGTGAGTTTCACATGGAGTTTTTTTCTAAAAGACTTGTTTCTGTTCATCTGAAGAACAAAACGTCATATACATCTGGAACTGCATGAGTCAATGATGAGAACATTATGGGGTATCCCTTTAAAGCAGTGTTTCTCAACCCTGGTCCTGGGCGCCCCCCAACACTGCACATTATGTATGTCTCCCTTATTTGACACACCCATTTCAGATCATGGAGTTTCTTCTAATGAGTTCAATCAGGTGTGTTTGATTAGGAAGACATGCAAAATGTGCAGTGTTGGGGGGCGCCCAGGACCAGGGTTGAGAAACACTGCTTTAAATTAATCTATGTAAAAGTCAATGTGCATATCGAAGCATCTTACCATGTGTGGAACCGTTCCACTCATGCACCGATTAAATTTTTTGTACTGAGTCAGACAAATATGTTGTCTATTTTCGGTGTTGTTTTCAGAAAGACCTGACTCCACATTATCCAGCACATTTTCATTGCCGTCATCACTGCTTGTCTCCCAAAGCCTGATGGGAGGGCTTTCTAGAGATCCTGCATCTATATCATTTCTCTTTTGCTCTGTTCTCTCTGGAAAGTTTGGCGAGGAGGGCTGAGAAATGAGGAGGCTACTTGGTGAGCTCAGCGTAGACAGATCAGGGGAATGTGCTGCCGTGTCACTGGCAAGAATCTCTGTGGATGTGGGACTGTTGGGTTTGCTATGTCTAGACAAAAGTTCAGGGCTCCTGGGGGGTGATGCCCTAGATGAGGTAGGTATGGAGGGGACGAAGGCTCGGGATGAACCCGAGTATATAGGTTCTCATTTTTGCTGATATTCATCATTTCATCATCCTCTTTTAATGAAAATGCATTAGATACTGCAGTATGAGTAGCAGAGGGGAGCTCAGAGGTTTGAAATGATTGTTGACTGTTGTGTGTAAACAGATGACTATTATCCTCAGACTTATTGGATGAATCAGAGAATATATAAGCATCTACCTCACTCGGACAGTAATATGGACTGTCAAGATTATAAGGAGAGAGAATACAGTCTTCGTATTTCTGTAATGAGTCAAGATTGTCTTCTTGGTCTGCTTCTATGCTGCAGACAGCTTGTGTACTAAGCTGTGTGTCTTTAGTGTTCTGCGATACATCTGCAATAGAGTCCTTTAATACTTCAGATTTATATTTGAACGGATTTTTACTTTTATCATTGGACCTGCAATGTTCCAAAGACTTATCCAAGCTCAGCTGCTCAGACGGCAAGCTTGAATTACAATGTGTGTCCTGATGGAAATATCCTTCTGTTCTTTGGAGCACGTCTGTGAGAGTGTTCTCCTGACTGAGTGACTCAGAGGCAACAGACTGCACACTGCTTCCTACAAAACACCCTGAATTAGCCACATCTTTGCCAACGCTGGTTTGAGATTGAGATTCTTGAGCTGTTCCAAAAGATGTCGGTGTTACATGCACTTTCTTGTCTCTGCTTTCTACTGACGGCAAAGTTGGCGATGGTTTCTGCACGTCAATATCACCAGAAGGATCATCTTCACTCAGATCTATAACGTCTAGGGAGGAACAAGTGTCTTTTCTTGAGCATCTTCGCCTTGGAGGGGGGAAGTTGTGGCCTGTGATATCAATGAGGACCTGAAACAAACAAATAATGAATCAAGTAGGTGAAACCAAAATAAATAGTGATAGACCGATATGGACATCTATGGCTTATGCAGTGGTGTAGTGGAGGGTATGCGGCGTATACCCATTTCTTTATCAGTCAGACCCTGCATTCCGTATACCCACTTCTAAATCCTCTCTGATGTGCATAATTCAGTAGTGTCCTGCACTAGCCAAATCATGACAGTCCAGCATATGAGTAACTAATCAATCACATGTGAATAAATGCAAATATTCCCTAAAAACAACCAGTAAAGACAGTGATGCGGTCAGGAATGAGACTTAAACACTCTCATGCAGTGTATGTTTCATTTATACTCGAAGCTGGATGGCGCTCTTACGCAGAAAGTCCGAAACGACCTCATAGAAGTAATAACTTACGAGTCACCACGTGCCAGAATCCAGCTATTGCTGTAGCCAAAGCTATCTCTACTGAAGCTAAGCTGAATAAAAAGAAACGTGAGGACAGTAAACACATGATTGTGGCAATATGGTTTATGCTTGTTTTTCAAGTCATTTCCAGAGTCCAGGTAATAAAAAAGCATCTAATTCTGACAATAAAGACAGCATTTATTACACTTGGCCATATATACTAGGCTATAAAATATATATTCTACCTTATTCTGTGATAAAAATGGGGGGGAAATGTAGTATATAAACAAATAATAAAATTGTCATTAGGAAAATACAGGAAAAATATTAGAAATGATTGGTTATTGTCCAGCAGTGTATTTGATTTATCAGCCAATTAAAAGCAATAAGTAATAAATAATAATAGTAGTAATAAGACCTGCCAATTAGACAAAATAATATTATATTTGGCATTTCTGTCCCCCTCACTGCTGAAATGATTGAGAATAACTAAAATATTTTTTTAAATAGAGATCACAATTTTCCCACAGTTCTGAACAGACAACTAAACAAAATAGCATGTAATTTAATAGTGGTTCTGACAAATATGTCAGTTGCTGCATTCTGTTTATATATTTATTCATTTGAATGATTTATTGCTAAATCTGCACCTCTTCTGTGGATAATATTATTTTCATGTTCCTTAAGCAGCAGAAGTTAAGTGACAGCGTGTAAATATTACTGGCTCGTTTTTGGAATTAGAAAAATATGCAAAACTAGTTGTACATGTCACCGTTTATGACACAGGCCGTTCATCCTTTGCAGGGCCGTTTAAAAACAAATTGGGGGCATACTTTGAGTATACCCACTTCTCCGGGCACCACTACACCACTGGACTTATGCCAGTATAGATAACTATATAGCAGGTGACTGATGGCCAATACGTAATGGATACTAAATAGACAATAGGTCCAAGTTAAATATAATAAAAATGGTTACCAAGCCTCCTTGAAGGAGTTTTATTATGCAACAATGGCGACGGCTGTACATTATCCAAGGTATAACACCGATTTGTATGCAAATAAATACATACAAAGATAATAAATATTGATGAAACTTGAAATTGCATTAGCTTACTTGCACAGACCATGAAGAGAACGAACTCGAGCTCAACTGAGAAACACAGGTGTCCCGGATGAGCGGTCAGTTAAACCGCGACTAGCCAATCAGAATCGCTTATTCCAGAGAGCCGCGAAATCAAATGTAGTAGCCTCGTGCCTGTGAAACTGGCTAATGGCAAACGAAACTCAAAATAATTCACTAAAATATACATTGGTATTTATTATTAATTTGTTAAAATATATATTAATAATTTGGTTGGTATTTATTTCTAACACAATGGAAAGCTAATAGGTTTTATGGTGATATGTAAAAATGTAATCTTTTAAACGGGCATCAGTCGATTTATCGATTAACATAGCTTTAATATCAAAATAATTGAAAAGTAAATATAAAATATATAGGCCTAACATGCAATAAAATATTTATTTGTATCCAAGTGTTTAAATTATTTATAAAATTGTTTTTTGTCCTTGAATGTTGCGCTCAGTAAAGCGATATAAATATCTAATATCTTGGATATCTCAAGGTAACGTCAGCTGTGCGCGGGCAGGCTGCAGCTACAGTTCGCGCGCCATGTATAAAAAGCAAAAACCACGTGCGGTTGGGAACAAGTGGAAGTTTACGTACGCACACTCTAAACAAATTTGCTTTTTGCATATGTAAACCACGTGAAGGTTCTCGTGTTCTGCGTAGGAACTGATGAATGAGCAAGCGGCTAAAAAGTAAGCAAAACATTGTGAGTCTGATACAGAAAAAGCGTCTTGAAATTAAATTAGTATGCTAAACTTACAGGTGTGACTGCTAGCCATTGTCCCCGAATGAACGCGACTGCGTCTTCTTTCTCTTCATTATAACTGCTTATGACCTCTAAATCCGAGTCGCCATCGCTGCCCGAGCTGACACAAATAACGTTAATATCCTCCATAATCCTGCCTCACCCTGTCCCATTAGTCATGTTTGTGCTGACAGAGCAGTCTTCAACAACAACACAAATAATTCGTCAAGCAGAGAACATTAATCGTGAAGTTATTGTTGTTAGCTATTGCTTTCAAACAAGTATCTACGTAAACAAATAATCACGTAGCTAAATGTCAATATCAATGTCACGTAACGTTACGTTAGGTGGAAATGTTTTGGTTTACGAAGGAGGAACTTCCGCAAGTGAAATGTCATCGGTTTATGCGGAAGTGTGTAGGATTCGTGGATTTACGGCCCACAGCGATTCGTTTGTGCCTCGAAATTATTTTAGTTATGCTGTACGCAGCCGTGGATAGCCGTCAGGCAACAATATATTTATTTATGAGCCTTCAACTCTTATTATGCTGTGCCATATTGTATAGACCTTACCAACATATTGCTTTTGTCTCGTTCTATTAGCACACGGGGATGTAGCTCAGTGGTAGAGCGCATGCTTTGCATGTATGAGGCCCCGGGTTCAATCCCCGGCATCTCCACTTTTTATGTTTCACTTTATGTTTTATTTGTTTCCAATAAAACGTAACATTGACTGTTGTCGAAAGTCACGTAGATTTCTATTACTCAGTCAATTAAGACTGACCCATTTATTAAACTATTTACAAATCACAAGCAATAAGAGACCATATGTGCAGCACTGGAATGATCTCTACCTCATCCAGCATTGTCTGTAATTTACCTCTTCTGACAGTCTGATAAAAGACTGTTCTTTTTCTTGCACTACTCGTATCTGCACAGTTTTGTTTTATTTAACTGGTTTGCACTCTATCTGCCATGTGCCTTATGCCACTTTACTTTATCTATCTCTTTTTATTTTTTATTTTTTCTACAATGTCCTCATTTGTATATCTGTATAGTTTGTATGTACATATGGTTAAACTGTATTTATCTGTATTTGAACGTCTACTGTCAGTGTTTAATGTTAACTGTATGCACCAAGGGTCTGAGAGTAATGCAATTTCAATTCTCTGTATGTATGTACTGTACATGTGGAAGAATTGACAATAAAGCTAGACTTGACTTGACTTGACTTGATATTTAAAATATATACTGTCAAATGCAAATGAGTGAGTGTGTGTGTGTAATAAAGTGTTATATATATATATATATATATATATATATATAACGGAGGTGTTAAAGTACCATTCAAAGTTTTGGGGTTGGTTTTTAAATGTTTTTAAAAGAAGTTTCATCAATGCATTTATTTGATTAAATAAATTAAATAAACGGTTTGTATCAGTTGGCTCTGTTTCTTCATGTCATTTCAGACTGTATGATGACGAGATCAGATCTCTGTGTGGAGCACTGCTGTCAGACTCCTTGTGCAAACATAAATGTCACTGGATATTACAATTAGTGGCAAAATGGATGTTTGGAAATGTGAACTGATATTTCCCACTGCCACACTACAGTAAAATATATAAATAACTGACTTAAAACTATTTTTAACTGGTGAAAATACTAGTGTTCTAAGCATTTTAGCCACCACTGTATATACTATTAAAATATACAAAATAATATAAATATTATACTGTTAAATATATTTGTCAAATATATCTTAGCTTATTTTTAGTTACTCCAGTCTTCAGTGTCACATGATCCTTCAGAAATCATTCTAATATTCTGATTTTTGTTGTTTTTTTAAACTGTTTTGCTGTTTGTTTATTTTTTCCAGGATTCTTTTATAGATAGTTCAAAAGAACAGCATGTTCTTATACTGTCATTAAGTAAATGTTCCCGATAAATATTATATTTCTTTTAAAAACAATTCTTACATTTCTTTTAAAAACAATTCTTACTGATCCCAAACTTTTAAACGGTGAATTACAATACTTTTCTCGAAACAGAAGGATGAGTGACTCGCTGGGAGTCTATATTTTGTGGTATTAGTCAGAGGTGACCATAGTAAGAAATCCCAGTGCCATGCTTTGTGAGAGTGAAGCTGAGGCCCTTGTCCTGAGCGCACAATGAATATCTGTATTGCAGAGTTCCTCTGAAGGCATCTCAGTTGTCTTGGAGACAAGGAAGTTCACTTGGTCTTTTGTGCCTCTTGATGACTCTCTTATTGAACACAACATCCATTCACAGATAAACTTCCTGCCTTGTGCATGTTTCTAAAAATACAGTGAACACATCTGCCCCTCTAGGCCGCACACTTTGACCTGCAGGTCAAAATCATCAGCAGGACAACAAGGCAATAATGCATCCTTTACTCATGCTGCACACTCTCTGGAAAGTTTGTCAAATAATTCAAATGCCCAGTATACACAATTTTAAAGCTATAATATCTCAATAAGACAGAACACTGTGATAAGGTTTTTGGCCATACTTCGAGAAGTTTACCAGATTAGGAGGTCAAATTACACTATAAACATTCAGCACACGCCTCAGTTGCCCTTGTAAGTGTGCTTTTCCAATCTGGCTATTCCCTTGGGACTTACCACAGTATTATCCAACGAAAAAGACAGATAGCGCATCTGGAAATGTGCTTTCTCTCTTGCTTTCTGCCATGTTACAAGTTTGAACAAGTTAACCCCTGCACAGAAATCCCAGGATTTTTTATTAAGTTTATATGCGCTGCAGACAAACATGATTTGTTTTTAAATACAGAAATTGTCCCAAAGAAGTTGTGTATCTCAATCTGATGTGATAGCCGACCAGACAGCAACAATGCATTTAGCTAGATCGGTTCAAATCTTCGTTTTAAATTTTTTTAATCCTTTCGTTAAGAGGATTTAATCCCAACATATCCACAACTACACACAAGCCCAAAGATAAAGTGAAACCCTAATCCGGTTGCTGACTTAGATCTCACATTTAAGGATGCATATATAGATAGCGTTTATCCTGTGTTTAGAATTACATAGTGTTTCCTGTCCACGTTAGTTTTGCAGGTGATGAAATCTATGAGACATTTCAGTGGTTTGAGCATGAAGCATAGGACATTTGACAGAGTGGATGTGCAACTAAGCATGTCTCTAAATCTCCTCGCTGGATATAAAGAGGCTTTTTCCACACTGGTATCTTCCAAGCACAGAGAGAGAGAGTGAGCAAATGCCCGATGCACTTAGCAGGGGTGGGTGGGTACGTTATTGAGGGGGTATTAGGAGTCCATTGTGCGAGTGCAGAGGCAGAAGGGGGACACATCTGTTCAGGAACAGAGAAGGAAGGCAGCGGGACAGAGCAGGCGAGTGCAAAGGAAGAACGAAGTTGTGAGCAAGGTAAGCATGTCCCATTTCTCTCTGTTTTGAATAACATCATTCACTGCATTAATTCAGTCTTTGCATAAAACTAACTTTTTGTTGTTGTCTGACTATCTTGAGCTTATTCAGTTATTAAAGATTAAAATTATTCTGCATACTTTTTATGTCTTATAAATTCTCTTGACCCCTCTCATTATTGTGGTGTAAATTAAAGAGTTGCATGAATGTATGCTCTTAAAGCTTTTTCGTATTTGCTCATGTATTTGGAAAATGTCCAGCTTAAAGCTTTAAAATTTTGCCTCAAACATATTTGACATCTTTTACCTGCATCAATTCAATACATAAGTGATACAGTTAAACTACAAAGACCAATGTTTATTTCTTTCTTGTCACTTAGTCTGTATTATGGTCACATCATGTGATGATTGTAAATGATAACAGTTAATGATAAAGCTTCATAATGTAGCCTACAAAATGCAGATATGTCTATATAGGGTTAAAACATTCTTAAATTCTATATATGCTCATATTAGAGAGTACAGACTTGAGTGCATGTCTTCAGATCACATGTAAACAGAGCAAGACAAACAAGCTGATGTTGAAAATAGATACGAAACAAAATACGATGATGCTAAAAAACACAATTACATAAGAAACAACAATTTTGCTTACATTTTTAACCCAAAACAGTTAATAATTTAATATAATGTTATTAATTCTACTACTAATAAAACAATGCTTTATTATATTTATTGTATACAATAATTAGATTTAAACTCAATTTACTGTGTTTGACATGTCAGATATTTTGGGAGGTTAAGGTTGAGAGATTGAATTGCATATCATAATGACATGGCGGTATGTTATTACATTTATTGAGCGTCTCATTTATGCAGGTTCTCCCCTACTGTCTTTCTGTGACTGGGTCAGTGTCTCATCTCTCAGAAACTAATGAATCCACATATTTTCATGCATACATGTGTCTTTTTCCCGTCAGTCTCCCTCTCTTTCGTACTCTGTCCTCTGACTTTGTCCTCTGAGACTGGCAGTGTTTTCCTTTAATCACATTATTCCATAACTCTTCTTTTCCATGCCCCATTCCCCCCATCCCGCCTTCTCCCACATTGTCTCATTTCTTTAATGAAATTGCACCTGCTAATTTAATTAAAGCCTCACATCCTAGTCACATCCGTTGTGCTTGTCCGCTTTTCCTTTCAAATGAAACACATAAAACCTCTGTAGACTCTTCATCCTTTTCTCTTTGATACTAGCCATCTGCAATTCAATCATGCAGCTTTACAACCAAAGCAGTCGGCAGTGTAGTGAAGTAAAGTGATTATTTTAGGACTGAAGGAAGTCCTCACTTTTATGAGATTCGTGCACTACTGATTTAATTTATCATCTTATATAAAGTTGTCATTGGTTAGAATACTAGAACAGAATCTTGTATAATCACCTCCCCAAACTGTGCATTTACAGTGCTGGCATCAATCCCACAATTCCTCAACACAACAGAGGCCACCATCTCCGATTCATCAAAGATGACGTCATTGAAATCCGTGACTAAGGAGGATTGAGATTTGTATATCTCTATCAACAGTACTGGTTTCATAGTTCTACTTCTCCAAGCAGATGACGTATACACTCTCAGTATGATGGTCGTGTTTTGGGCAGCAGTTGTCTTCTACTTGTGTGAACAAACAGTGGAAGTTTATGGAACGGCTGATAAAGATACATTGCCAAGCACTTTGTCGAGCACGGTTACGTCTACTGCTGTACCCACGGTCTTACCCACAGAAGACGAGAGCGTCAAACTTGTGGTGAGAATGTGTTTGGAAGTTTCACATGATTTACCGAAAAGATTTTTCAGTGTTGTATTGTTCTATTAAAAGTCAATATAAAATTGACCCTATGCTTCTTATGGTGCAGGATTTATTTGTGTACATTTTCTCAGTTTGTTTTCATAACTTTTAAGAAAAATGTAATAATCTGTTCTGCCTGTAAAAGGAGTTTGCATTTTTGGGGACATCACGCTCTCATTTACTAATTTTTGAATATCCCGTTTAAAAAAAAAAAAAAAAAAGGATAAAAAAACATTAAAAACACATTGTTCAAAAGACTGGGGTCAGACTCAGTACTAACGTTTTTGAAATAAGTCTTTTATGCTTACCAAGGCTGCATTTATTTTACCAAAAATACAGTAATATTGTGAAATATTATTGCAATTTAAAGTAACTGTTTTTCTAATAGAGCATATTTAAAATGAAATGTATTACTCTGATGGCAAAGCTGAATACCTTAGGAACCTTATTGACCGTGTTGAAAAGATGAAAAGTTGAGGTGCTTAATATTATTGTGGAAATGGTCAAACAGGTTTTTATTTTTCTAGGGTTAAAGTTAAAGTAGACGGTTGAATTTATCAGCCTTTATTTGGAATATAATATTTTTGTAATAATGTAAAATACTTTACCGTCACTTCTAATCAATCGATTGCATTTTTGCTGAATAAAGCATACATTTCGTTCAAAATGTTCAACGGTAGTGTATTTGAACATACCTTTTATGGTTCTGTTTGGCAGGATTGGCTCACGAAGTATGGATACCTCCCACCCCCCGATCCCTCTACAGGTCAGTTACAGGCCTGGACCGCTGTCACTCAAGCAGTGAAGAAAATGCAGAGGTTTGCTGGTTTGAATGACACAGGAGTGTTAGGTATGAAAAACAATATGTCCCCCATGTACTCTTTTAAATCTAAATCTTAAATCCTAAATCCTATTGTGCCTTTGTTTTTCCCCTCACCTTCCTGTCACAGATGAAGAGACTGTTCAACTGATGCAGACACCCCGGTGCTCGCTTCCGGACGATGACCAAACCATTCAGACATCGGCATTACACAGTGATGTGCTAACTCAAAGGATGAAAAGAGCAGCTTCTACCTGGACAAGAAGAAATATCAACTGGAGGTTAGCCTGATTATTTTACCAGTTGTTTTTCTTCCTGATTTTCCATCCTGCTTTCACATATCTAATGGTTAGTACACAGTATCACAGCAAAGAAAAAGATAAAAAAAACACCTCAGCAAATGTATCTTATCCTCTTTTTTCACAGGCTGCGTTCATACCCCGCGTCCTCTAAACTGTCCCGTGAAATGATTCGCTCCCTTGTGTACTATGCACTCAGAGTGTGGGCCGATCCAACATTACTTGAATTCCATGAGGTTCTCTTGCTTTTTAAAAGCCAGTGTTTTTGAATACATTTGAGTTCATGTAAATTCACAGACTATGTGTTGAACTACTTCAAATAGGTGCGAGGACCAGAGGGGGCGGATCTCCAGATAGATTTCTTGCGTGGTTCCCATGGAGACGGGTATCCCTTTGATGGAGCAGGTGGATCTGTTGGCCATGCCTTCTTTCCGTCAGATCCAGACCGGGCAGGTGGAGTTCACTTGGATGCAGAGGAGGAATGGGCCTTCAGACAACCAGGTAATTCTGCAAGTTAATCAAAGGTAAGGAATAATGCACAAAGCCAAAGGAAAACCCAACAGGACAATAATTTTCATGCTATGGACAAAAAATTTAAATAAATTAAAGTTAATAAAATTTTACAAATTTGTAATGTACAATATTAAAGACAAATATTCAATTTAGGATTTGCTAAAGATTACAGTTATACATTTTTTATTATTTATATATTAGCTTTGCAATAATCTAATGCTTAATCTTATTGTAAAATATGAGGAAGATAAGCACATTAACCTTATAGCCTGACATTTGAAATAAAATAAAAAAATTTTACTGGTTTATTAAAGCATTAGACAAAAAAATATATATTTTAAAAACTTTAAAGCACAAAAACTGAAACTGAACAAAAATATGTTAATTAGGGCAGTTGCTTATATTTTGATTGCCAAAAAGTAAGATAAAATTTGGATAGCTTGTAATGTAAATCAATGATATCTTTATAGAAAATTACTTATGAAAATGCATATCAGTTCTCCCTCTGTATCTTCCAATAATATGTTTTAGTAAGATTTTAATGCTTAGTTGTATGATCAAAATCTGAAGTTCTTATTATTTGGGGACTTAATGCAACCCAATACATGATGAATAAGACATTTCTCTGAAGCCTGGTGTATCATATTTAATATGATTTAAAAGAAATATTTATGGATAGTCAAATAAACCCAAGTTGCTTCCGTCCAGTAACTTCATCTTTCAATATTATAACAATGTAAAAGTTGTTTGCGTATCAAATATGATACAGTAGAACCTTTAGTCTTATAGGGTTAAATATTCAATATCAGCTTATATTGATATTGAATATATATATATAATATATATAAACATATAATATATAATATATAAATACTGTATATATACAGTATTTCTAATGACCTAATTCAACATGATTAATCATAATCATAACATTAATCATAACATTCATAATCCAACATTTATACACAGCTACGGAGGGCACAGATCTGTTCACTGTGCTGGTGCACGAGCTTGGTCATGCCCTCGGACTGACCCATTCATCCGCACGCCAATCTGTAATGCGTCCATACTACCAGGGGCCCCTAGGAGACCCACTACACTTCAGCCTGGGACATCATGACCTTCAACACATCACGGCCCTTTATGGTGACTGTCATTAAACGCCTTGTTTTGGAATCTCTGTTTGGCAATTTACTCAAAGTATCTTTTCAGCATGTGTGTCTGTTTGTGAATTCAGGTAAGAGTGGAAACAATGTTCCTACTGACAGACCTCTTCTCTTGACGGAGGCTCAGTTGAGTCACCGACATGGAGGAGTACACAGACTCACACACATGTACAGACACGCTCACAGCCATTTGGACAGGTAAGAAAGTATCAATTAAACCTTTTGAATTCAACATCAAATTAAAATCAAGCTTATATATTAACGCATGTTCTTTATTGTGGAAAAATACTGGAAAACATAGAAATCTGGACAGATTTTATAGGAATATCTAGATAAAAACTGGACATTATATACTAAATGACTGAGAATCACACACTACCAGACTTTGTAAAAACTAGTGTGCAATGAGTCTCGTTGGTTAGAGGCACATGACAAATACATTATGTGTTCTAATATGGGCTAAACTATGTTTGGTATTTGAAATCCATCAACTCTGCCCAAAATCTGTAGACTGGCTCTGACTTTCACCAACAAGTACTGGGGAAATATGTGAACAAGGGTCATGTGTATTTATGCTCTAACAAAGTAAACAGTAACAAAGTACCAAAGTAATGTAGTAAATTCTGAAAACTGTTTCATCCTAGGTTTAAAGGCAAAAGATGTTTAAAGTGATAGTTCACCCAAAAATACAAATTCTGTCATCATTTTGAAGGATGCTTGTAAAACATGTAGATAGCCAGACTTCCAAAGTATTTTATTTATTTTTTCCATACAAAGGAAGTCAATGGCTAGCAACTGTTTGGTAATCAGCATTCGTCAGAATATCTTCTTTTGTGTTCAACAGAACAGAGAAACTCAAACAGGTTTGGAACAACTTGAGGGCAAGTAAATAAGGACAGAAGTTTTCTCTTTTGGGTATATAACTACACTCTTAAAAATAAAGGTGCTTCAAAAGGTTCTTCAAGCGATGCCATAGAAGACCAATTTTTGGTTCCACAAAGAACCATTCAGTCAAAGGTTCTTTAAAGAACCATCTCTTCCTTACCTTTTTATAATCTGAAGAACCCTCTTTAGCCACAAAGAACCTTTTGTGAAACAGAAAGGTTCTTCAGATGTTAAAGGTTCTTTACGGAACCATTTAGACAAAAAAGGTTCTTATATGGCATCGTGAAAATGAATGAAAAAGAAAATTCTGTCATCCTTTTGAAGGATGTTGGTAAAACAGTTGCCGATAGCCATAGACTTCCAAAGTATTTTATTCAATAGCTACCAGCAACTGTTTGGTAACAAGCATCCGTTTTCAACAGAAGAAAGAAACTCATACAGGTTTGGCACAACTTGAGGACAAGTAAATAAGGACAGAATTATCAACTATAAACTATACCTTTAAATATTCAAAGTCATGTTTCTTGGTTGTTTTATTTTTTATTAAGCAAAACAAGTTTGTTTAAATGTTCAATGCATGTTTATGAAGAGAAAAATTATATATTTAGAAACGTCTCTATGTCTTAAGTTCTGTGGATCGCTGCAACACCAGTTTTGATGCAGTTGCTAAGATTCGAGGAGAGATCTTCTTCTTTAAAGGTAGATACTTGAAACTTTTAAATAATTTATGGAGTTATTAAATATATTAGCACTCTATGGAGTTATTTAGTAAATTAACACTTCCTCCGCTTTTAGTGTTGTCATCTTCTTATACTCTTGTTATTATAACACTCTTTATCCATCCAGCCAGTGTCACTGTATGTGTAATATATATATTTTTTTTCTCCTAATTTGTATGTCTCTTTTACCTTTCTTCACGCATTGTGCAGGGCAGAACATGTGGAGGGTGAGCAGAGGTGGTCTGATGTCGGTCAGGGCTGTTCCTGTACAGAGACTTTGGTCGGCTCTTCCTTCTTCACTTCCTCCACTGCGAGCGGTTCTGGAAAGACACACAGATCATGCCATCATCTTTATCAGTGGTCAGTTTCCCAGCACAATCACATCACAAACAATTGTGCACCACACTTTTGAAAGTTAATTTATGTTATTTAAAGAGATTTATTTTACTTGGCCCCAGTGCAGAAAAAAAATATGGCAGAGGCTAAGTGCAAATTCTGTAAATAGTAGTAAGATTAAATAGTAGTAAGATGCTATTTTCATTTAGTGTAAATGGCATTGGATGCTATTCATACTTAGTGGCGGATACTATTTGCACCATAATGTGTTGTTGTACAGTTACAGTATAAAACATCATGCAGTATATTCATCTAACATGTTGACAACACAAGACCACAAGAACACAGCATCCTTCTGATCTGTGATAAGCAAAGAATGGGATCAATAAGAGTGGATTCAAACTCGAGTCGATCAACTATCCTTACTTTCCACACCACTATTCCTGTTACCAGATGGGTTTCTTTGTTATATTGTCTGGTGGGTAGAGCTAGACCAAAAAGCCTTTGACAATAAGATGGCTATTTGCACTTACTGTAAAATATATTTTCACTTAAAACCCATTTGCTATTTCCTATTTTTATGTGCAAGTTTTTATCAGTTACACCAAAGACTTGACACCGCTCTACTAAACATACAGTACATGTGCAGGTTCCCAGGTTTGGCTGTTTAAGGATCTGTCACTCCAAGAGGGTTTTCCTCAGCCTCTGTCTACGCTGGCTCCCGAGGACTCAGAAGGAGGGTGGCAAGGATTGCACTGGGACACAAAGCAGGGTGTGGTGTGGGGGTCTTTGAGAAAGGATGGAAAGAAAGGAGAGGAAAGCGAAGTCTGGAGAGAGCTCATTGAAGAAGGAGTGAATGGAATTATCATGGAGAATGACGACGAGAGAGAAAGGACTGGAGACTTTAAGGGTGTGATGCTTCAAGACCTTTAGTTAAAAATAGATTATGCTGTATTGTGAATAGATGTGTGTGACAGTGTTTTAGAGCGCTACTGATTTTTGAATTCTCTATATCAATCAGGTTCAACCTACCTTTTCAAAGGCAATTCCTACTGGAAATTTCCTCACCCAGGCTCCGCCCCTGAAGAAGGATACCCTCGGCTTCTGGCCACTGATTGGTTGGACTGCCCTCACCCGTCCTCTTACAGCCCCGGCGACATCTCTTTGATCTCTCACTATGGTCAGCAGGAGCTTCATGAGCAGAAAGGGCAAAGAATAATCGACCAGATCATTCACAAAGAAAAAAGCGAAAGAGAGAAACCTCTTCGCTGGGACTGTCCGTGTCTAAACAGTGCAGTGACTCAAAGTGGAACTATTTTACTACTGCCTATTTTATTTCTGATCACTGGGACTTATCCATCACTTTAATATTTTCCACATCCAAATTTTCACAGTCATGCCCCAAAAAAACGTTTTCTTTGACTTTCAATCTCTAACCAAAGGAAGTGACTAAAATAGTTAGTAAGATTTATAACAACTATTATACTGAGATTAAAAAAACGTTATAGTGTTGTTTCATGCAGTTTGACCAAACAACTGACTTTCTATCTCTGTTAATTCCTCTTGTAATGCTATCTTTCTTATCAAACCTCATGTAGTATAAAACAAACATCAACAAATGAACTGATGTTAATGATTTACAGTTCAGAGTCTGTTAGCTCACTAAAGATTATGGAGACTTCAAATAATAGTGTGCTATAATTTAGAAGTGTAATGATTATGAAGATGCAGAGAGCAAATCTCATAAAAATACTGTGATTTATTCGTAGTTTCATATGTGATTTCTTCCGTTTTATTTGCTTTTTCAAATAACATGCTACCAGGCGGATGGAAGGCTCTGTAAAGATCAATAAAGTGTCATTTACAGAACAACCTCTATTGTAATTAAATAAAAATGTGATGTAAATTTGATTTAATATATTTTATGGATACTATTATTATTGATATATTTTATAAATAACATTAATCTTTATCAAATTTCTCAATTTTCTTTTTTTAAACATTTACGTAAAGACTGTACCAATAAAAAGAAAAATATGAACATTATTTCATTTCACAATTACTTGCATATTGTGTCACCTCAGGAATTTCCTGATCCCTAAAGTCCACAATTTTACCCGTTTAAGTCATTTCAATTTACTTTTACTGGCATCACAAGAAAAGCAAACTGTTGCATCACTTCAGAAAATCCAGATGATATGTGATAAGCTGTTCTATATAAAGTACTAGTTCTCCAGGTGATCCACACACTAATCTGAAATCCTCTTCTGAAGTTCTACAATGTCTACTTCGGTGGTCTTGACTGCTCTTTTGGGTCTGTTTAGTTTGAGTCAGGCATCTCTGCCAGACTGTAAGGAGCTCATAACACCACTAACCCTGGAGGATGACAAAATAAGTGTAAGTGTATTATTAATATATTTTAGAGCAAGTGTTCTTTTACAGTAAATTAATGCTACTATTTCACAACTTATTTTCTCTTCCAAATAGATCATGGGTAAATGGATCTTCCTTGAAGGCATAGCTGATCATCACTTATTTACAGATATCTTGAAGACTGTGAACAGCTCGTGGGTAGAGTTTGGCCCAAGCACTCTTTCAAACAATTTAATCTCAGTCAAGGGAACATGCTGTAAGACTATCCTGTTTATGTTTTGCTAATCTGAATGATTTTCTTCATTATAATGGCCAGATTTCTGAATATAGTATCTCTCTCCCTCTCAGAAAAGGAAAGTGTGTATTTAGCACCATCAACACAATTTTTAAAGAAAACACTTTTTATGCCAAAGGTAAGTTAACAAAAGCTTATTTCAGGTAAAACTCATGGATTCGGAGCACTAATGAATGTTATGCTGGTGTTTGATCCATAGAGAATGACACAATATCAGAGGGAAATTTCTTGCCATCCTGTCCTGACTGTACCACCATAAGCTTCATCAGCCAATTCAAAAATGAGACCATAAAGACTCTGTACTTTTTCAGTAAGTCACAAAATCCATAGATTACCTCATGTTAAAATTATGTTTTCCATGGTATTCTTTATTTCTTCTTTGCTCCCGCAGAGAGAGAGAGCAACCCAACCCAGTCTGACATGGACACCTACTGGAAGCAAGCGGAGTGTCTTGGATTCAAAAGAGAAACCCAGTACTCCTATGATGGAGTAACAGGTCAGTTTGGGGTTCAAGTTCTTGTAGTTTTCATTGAAAACAACAGTTATTAGTAGTGATTTTGAGAAAACAGCTCCTGCTCTTGTGAGATTCAATATCCCATATGTATAAAACATGATTTCAGATAGAGAAGGTAAAGGTAAATTTGCCAAGAACATGTCCAAGTCATAATTTAACCCCAAATTAAAAAGAAATCAGAATTAATTGACTCAATTAATTGGAAAAACAATGCACATTAAGAAAACTGAGTTTTTTTCTGCTTCTTCTGTTATTGCAGAACTCTGTGATGTGGTCAAGCACAGCTCATCTGACCAGAAGCCAAGTTTGGACAAATCAGATCAATAAAGCATGCATGCATAAAACATTTTATGCAAACACAATTCGTAAGAACCATGACAAAAAAAAACTACATGTGAAAGTGAAATTGAATAAAGAATATTAGTTATTCATCATTGTATGTGTGTGTGTACCGGTTACATGCTTTAAATATTATCAGACAATAAAAATGATGTTTGAATGTTCAGTATTTTTTGGGGTTGTCCTAATTTCTAAGACTCATGGTCATTCTGACAGCACAGCTGCGACAGCTGCCTAAAGTCCAGAGTTTTGCCTACTCAATTAGTTTCAATTAACCAGAATTTACAGAACCTGTTGCATCACTTCAGGATTTTCTTTTTCAAAAATGTGTAAGTGCATTATTAATATATTTGAGAGCAAGTATTCTTTGATAGTAAATGAACACTACGGGACCTTACATAAGGAAACATGAAACATTTATTTTCTTCCAAACAGATAAATCGATCATAGTTGATAATCACTTATGTATACTTATCATAAATTAGCCTTCAAAAATGTATAAATATAAATACATTCCGACGGGTGTTTGCCAGTTGCCCAAAGTCCAGAGTTTTGCCCACTCAATTCATTTAAATTAAGTAGAATTTATAGAACCTTTTGCATCACTTCAGGGGGAAAAAAATAGTACTATGTAGGCCTACCTGGACTATTTACTTGATCCACACACTAATCTGAAATCCTCTTCTGAAGTTCTACAATGTCTACTTCGGTGGTCTTGACTGCTCTTTTGGGTCTGTTTAGTTTGAGTCAGGCATCTCTGCCAGACTGTAAGGAGCTCATAACACCACTAACCCTGGAGGATGACAAAAAAAGTGTAAGTGTGTTATTAATCAGGCATGTGATCAGCTAGAGACAAAAAAGAAGGAAAATCTGACCACACCCCAAATCACACCCACAGGACTTATTACAAATATATACTTTAGCATTACATTTATGCATTTAGCAGACACTTTTATCCAAAGCGACTTACAGTGCATTCAGGTTATACATTTTTTGTCAGTATGTGTGTTCCCTGGGAATTGAACCCACAACCTTTGCGCTGCAAACGCAATGCTCTACCACTGAGCCACGGGAACATTTTAGCACAATAAAATATATATATATTTTACTGTAATAATACATACTATTGTCCTGTAAAAAATAAAAAGCAGCATTTAATAATCATGATAACATTAAAATATTTTATAATAAAGTACTATAATATATTATAGTAAAGTATACCATATTACGAAAGTTCTAAGCGGCCATTGTTATTAATATTACTACAAATACCTGCCAAAAGTTTGGAAACATTACAATTTCTGATTCTGAAATAAATATCTTCTGCTCATCAAGGCTGAATTTATTTTATTAAAGTAAAAAAAAGCAATATTGTGAAATATAATTACAAATTAAAAAAAGTTTTCAATTTTAATATATTATAAAATGTCATGTTATTCCTGTAATGCAAAATATAATTTTCTTCATCATCACTCCAGTTTTCAGTGTTGCATGATCTTTTAGAAATCTTAATTTATTTGACTCAAGAAACATTTCTGATTATTATCAATGTCGAAAACAATTTTGCTGCTTCATATTTGGTGTGGAAATGGTGATACACTTTATTTTTCAGGATTCTTTGATAAATATAAGTTTAATGAACAGCATTTATCAAATATAGGCTATTAATTAAATGTGTTAATGCATTTATTAAATAGAAATCATTATAAATGTCTTCACTCACTTTTTTTCACTTTCATGCATGAATACAATTATTAATTTCTCTCTCTTGTTAAAATCTTGACAAATTTATGTAATCATTGTTTTGGACAAAAATAGTTGCAAACATGAACATTTTAACATTCAGACATGTAGAAATGTTGAGTTCAATAGCTTTAGTGAGTCCTCAATCAGTTGTAAACCTGTCAGTACGGCACTGAAAGTCCTTCCTGTAAACAACAAACAGATGGCAAACTTAAATGCACATTACAGGTGGCTCAAAGAGACTCAGCCAGCTTTATCATATAGCTGAATGCTAACAGCAGTACTGTAACAGCGTAAAGATCATTCCATCCATGTTATGACATAACACATCTTTACAATGTTAGCAGTAAAGATATGTTCCATGAAGAATTTTTGTACATTTCAAAGTTCTTAGCAGTTTTGGCAAAATTCATATTACTAAAAGAAAATTAAGTTTTGATATATTTTAGGCGTTTGGAATCATTTGACAAAATATTCCTGGAACATGATCTTTACTTAATATCGCTCATGATTTTGTATCATGTGTATCATCTATATTTTGTACCCAAACATGTATGTATTTTAGACTATTGCGTAGTCTAGCAAATGCATATGGGTTTTGGGTCACAGGGTCACATACAATTTATATATTTATATTGTTTTTCAAAGATACATGATTATAGACACCAGCTTTAGTGTGAATTATGCAAAACACAATAAATGCATAAGAGGAACTTATATGCAGCTTAATTTAACAGAGATTGAGTATATACCATATTGAGCGGTTAAACGTGCCAATGGTATTTAAAATACATTATAACAAACAAATAAAGTATTTTGTCGGACCAGACAAAAATACCTCTAAAAGATTCTTATTAGATTTCACAGATCTTTATTATTATATAAACTGTATTTTCTGCATTAAAACTGCAACATTCATGTCCCCATCTATCAAAACCATTTTCAGACTGATTTTATAATTAAAAATAATAACTAAATAAAAAGTATTTAATTTAGTTTAAAAGTTCAACTATCTGCTATCCACCATTTAATTAGTTTTCAAATAAGCCTAAATGATTTGTTTAGCTGGATCAGATGTGTTTAATTAGGGTTATATCTACTCTGTGTACTGTGGAGTTTGACACCTTTGGCCTATCTCATTTTCTCGTCCCTCCCACTGTAAAAGTGTAACTAAGTAATTTTAAATGAGCTACTTTTTACTTTTACTTGAGTAGCTTTTCAGATTGGTACTTTTAATTGTACTTAAGTAAAATTTCACTAATGTAATGGTACTTTTACTTGAGTAGAATATTTTTGTACCTCTGAAACTAGTAAGAAAACTACCAAAACTACTAATGCAAAACTAGAGGTTCACGTTTCCAGTGTTGTTAGGGATTGCACCCATAGGGGTCACTTTTTCCACATCCAATCCTTCACGGAGTCAGAAAGCTCAAGATTATCCTATACATGACCGTCATAAACAGTCACCATTAAATACAACTTCACAGATAAAGAACAGCTCCGAGAAACCGATAGACCAATTTAAACTAAAATATCTAGGAGCCATGATTACACTATAAAATAAGAGAACTGAATTAGAAGGTTATCTTGTCTTGTTATTACTTGAAAAATATTACGTTGTCGTAATGTAAAATGCCCATGTTTTTATTTAGGCAGGTAATAGTGCTCGACATTCATTTACAGTTCACGGGATAATTCTAAACTACTTTAAATTAAAGAAGATAGCATGCACATAATATTGCCATATCAAAATCCGAGACAAATAGATAGAGAGGGAAAAAATGATCTGACAGACATTTAAACGCAATGTGTAAAAATGAGTACTACACTGCTGTCAGGCGCGTCGTCGTGAATCTGCGTCGACTGGATGAATATTCATGAGCTGGACAGGTGGAGGATGAACCGCTGCGGTTTGGAGGTGTGAGCGGATTACAGCGAAGTTCCTCGTGTGGCATCAACTGACAACACGGTCCGTGGCCATTCGTGTAGCTGGCCTGGTCTCAGAAAGTAGGATGCATTTCAAAAGGATTTTCGTCAAATTGTGACATTTTCCAGTTCATCCAGACGTCGCGGGGAAGTAGCAGCAACTAACCTTTCTTACTTGTTATATCTTGATGATTTTGCCTTCTCGATAGTATACGAGTAGCCTAGTATTCTGGTATTTCTGTGGACTGAGATGAGATGAGATGAGGTCCTGGCATGGCAAACTTTTCTTCTTTGCGGGTGTTGTATGCGTGTTGATGTTAACCTTCTGGCATTCATCAAAGTCAGGTGAGCGTGATCAACCGGTGAGGATGGCATATGAAATATTTGGATTTGATTTGCATTTATTATCATTTTTCTTGTTTTTAATGTTTGACAATTTATGTACTGACGTTTTTGGACTTGAAGGAGTTGAGAGATGATTTTTGAGAGATTCTATGACATGGCATGTTTAGTTAGTTAAATAGTTCTTTAGTGAGTCCTCAATCAGTTGTCAACCTGTCAGACGGGCAATGTCACCTTCCTGTACTCCGAACAAACCGGTACTGCAGGAATTATTTCCATTTGTGTGAACCTAGACCTCAAAACCAGTCTTAAGGAGCACAGGTATATTTGTAGCAACAGCCAAAAATATATTGTATGGGTCAAAATTATTGATTTTTCTTTTATGCCAAAATCATTAGGATATTAAGTAAAGATAATGTTCCATGAAGATATTTTGTACATTTCTAGTTCTTAGCAAGTTCTTAACAATTCATATTACTAATAGAAAATTAAGTTTTGATATATTTAGGGTAGACAATTGACAAAATATCTTCATGGAACATGATCTTTACTTAATATCCTAATGATGTTTGGCATAAAAGAAAAATCTATAATTTTGACCCATACAATGTATTGTTTGCTAGCTATTGCTACAAATATACCCATGCTACTTATGACTGGTTTTGTGGTCCAGGGTCACATATAAGCCTATATTATATTGTATTACAAAGATAACATGATTGACAAGACCTGTGCTTCAGTGTATGAATTATGCAAAACAACAATGAAATGCATCACGGCAAAGAGGAACTTATACAGCTTACCAACAGAGATGAGTATATACTATATACAGGGATGGGCAGTATTTCAAATACATGTATTTAAAATACGTATTTGAAATACAAAATACTATTTTGTCTTCCAGACTTGGCCCTCTACACTGATTCTTATCAGATCAGATCTTAAACCTATACAAAATCCAGCGCCCCCATCCCACCTCAGACTAGCAAATAATTTCACTAAACATTATGAAAAAAAGTATTTAAAGAGGAAAAAAAACACCTGGTCTGTCTGTGCTCATACTGTATTTTAATTAGGGATGGGTATCGTTAAGGTTTTAACGGTATTACTCCCCTTATCGATCCGGTACTTTAACGGTATTCTTATCTGTACTTTTATTTATTTATATATATACACACACACGCACATGCACACACACACACACACACACACACACACACACACATATATATATATACATACAGTGAGTACGGAAAGTATTCAGACCCCCTTAAATTTTTCACTCTTTGTTATATTGCAGCCATTTGCTAAAATCATTTAAGTTCATTTTTTTCCTCATTAATGTACACACAGCACCCCATATTGACAGAAAAACAGAATTGTTGACATTTTTGCAGATTTATTAAAAAAGAAAAACTGAAATATCACATGGTCCTAAGTATTCAGACCCTTTGCTGTGACACTCATATATTTAACTCAGGTGCTGTCCATTTCTTCTGATCATCCTTGAGATGGTTCTACACCTTCATTTGAGTCCAGCTGTGTTTGATTATACTGATTGGACTTGATTAGGAAAGACCTTACAGCTCACAGTGCATGTCAGAGCAAATGAGAATCATGAGGTCAAAGGAACTGCCTGAAGAGCCTGAAGACCTCTCCTCAGTGCAAGACACATGAAAGCCTGCATGGAGTTTGCTAAAAAACACCTGAAGGACTCCAAGATGGTGACAAATAAGATTCTCTGGTCTGATGAGACCAAGATAGAACTTTTTGGCCTTAATTCTAAGCGGTATGTGTGGAGAAAACCAGGCACTGTTCATCACCTGTCCAATACAGTCCCAACAGTGAAGCATGGTGGTGGCAGCATCATGCTGTGGGGGTGTTTTTCAGCTGCAGGGACAAGACGACTGGTTGCAATCGAGAGAAAGATAAATGTTGCCAAGTACAGGGATATCCTGGACGAAAACCTTCTCCAGAGTGCTCAGGACCTCAGACTGGGCCGAAGGTTTACCTTCCAACAAGACAATGACCCTAAGCACACAGCCAAAATAACGAAGGAGTGGCTTCACAACAAATCCGTGACTGTTCTTGAATGGCCCAGCCAGAGCCCTGACTTAAACCCAATTGAGCATCTCTGGAGAGACCTAAAAATGGCTGTCCACCAACGTTTACCATCCAACCTGACAGAACTGGAGAGGATCTGCAAGGAGGAATGGCAGAGGATCCCCAAATCCAGGTGTGAAAAACTTGTTGCATCTTTCCCAAAAAGACTCGGCTGTATTAAATCAAAAGGGTGCTTCTACTAAATACTGAGCAAAGGGTCTGAATACTTAGGACCATGTGATCTTTCAGTTTTTCTTTTTTAATAAATCTGCAAAAATGTCAACAATTCTGTGTTTTTCTATCAATATGGGGTGCTGTGTGTACATTAATGAGGAAAAAAATGAACTTAAATGATTTTAGCAAATGGCTGCAATATAACAAAGAGTGAAAAATGTAAGGGGGTCTGAATACTTTCCGTACCCACTGTGCATACATACACACACACATATATATATATATATACATACATCTATATTTATATGATAGATTAGCAGCTTAATTAACATTGCTTTATATTCTGAAATGTTAAATAAATATAAAACATCAATTTGTAAATGCACCAGTGTGCAGGCATTTTTAGTGTTTTATATACACAAGATACAGTAAGAACATGAACAAAGAAACAAAGTTAAACGAACTGACAAATATATCATTTGTCATACCATAAAACAAATGAAATGAAGAAAAAAACTGTGATGAAATTTTTCCATGAATGTCTACTAACATTAATGTTCAGGTAAGTAATAGCTACAAAAGAAATCTGAAAGTGATCAAATTTAAATGAACACTGCATAGTTTTCACTGTATGTGTTGATAGATTAATGCTTACTAAAGCTATAACTTTATTCAGATTAAGAGCTGTGAGTGATTTTCTCTTTGTGTTTTGTTCTTTGATTAACATTAATGAAGCACCAGTCTGTCACTAAAACAAAATATTGACACACAATTTTCTCCCAACTGTTCTCATTCACTTTAAGACATAAACTGTGTTTAAGTGAATACTCTCCAAGCCGGCCGTTTTTACATGCTTTGTGTGTATTTGATCGCACGTGCTGAAACTCATCCACGTGAGCGATCTCGCTTCTGATTTGGGATTAACAAAAATACATCATAGACAAAAGTTTGGGGTCCGCCCCTCACTATCTCTGATTGGTTTAGACCACGATATGAGCCTAATGTGTGTCTGTTGTTGAAGCACAGTGAGACTCAGAGTCGCGGATACTTTTTTTTCTTTTCTCGAACGGCTGGTCGCACCAGTGCGCCCTCAGATTTTTTTTGTCGCACCCTTGATAAATTAGGTCGCAATTGGTCGCACTCTAGAGCCCTGTGTTGGAAAGAATCATGGAGGACACCAGGTTTTCTGGGAAAATCTAATTAAAGTCAAAATTGTAGTTTTTTAAAATATTTAATTTTTATAAAATGTAGCATCCCATTTGTTGACAACTGTCATCATTCACAGTGCTATCTTTAGGAAGCCAACCATCAGCGACTATACTGAATTAACCAAATTTTGCCATAAGTTAAATATATTAAGTTTCTGCAATATATAAATCTATTTGTAACGAAGTTGATAGATACGGGAAGAAGGAGGCGGGAACCGGCGAACATTTAATAACTTTAATAATAAAATAAACAAACACAAATGAAAAGCGGCAGCCCCTCACGGACGACTGCCGCACACAAAACACAAACTAAAATCCAGGCCTGGTCCTCTCTCGTCATCCACTGTCGTCACTCCTCATTTAACCCTTCCGAAGCTCCTCCGTGGGACTCGAGACCGGTGAGTGGCGCAGGTGTCGTTCATTACCATTTACTCCACCGGCCTCGCTCCGTTCCCACGGCTCTCGGCCCCGCCACACTCGCCACATACCCCCATCGCCCCTCGCAGGCCGGGGGGTACCCATGAGACTGCGCTCTCCCCCTCTCCCGGGGAGCCCGTCAGCGGACGCGTACCTGGGGGTAAGGACAGATGAGGCGAGAGAAAAGGAGACGGAAGGATGAGGAGTGACAGAGAAGAGAGAGGGGAGAGAGGAAAAAATAAATCTCGGTCCGGTTCCCGGACACACTGCCGCTCGGTCCTCAACCAGCTGAGCGGTTCAATCGCGGTGCCATGCGATGGTACTGGACATCTTTGGTGGACGGCCCGATGCTCCTCCGCCTCCTGGCGGACGGCGATGGCTCCTCCGGTCGAGGGCAGCCGGCAGCGAGTCCCCCGTTTCCTGCTCCTCCCCAAACATGGCGGATGGCAGCAAGCTTCGGCCTCCAGGTGAATGGGGCCGACTCCTCCACTCCCTCTCGGACGGCAGCCACCCCTCCTCGACTCAGGAGCACGGCAGCGAGTCTTCCGTCCCACCTGTTCTTCTTTTGCTCCAGCACCCCCACTTCGGGCAGCCCCTGGCGGTCTCCGCTACTTCCTGCTGCCCGATCTCCTCAGCACCGCGATCCCCCTCAGCAGCGAGGGCTCTCTGACAGCGTGTCCCTCCTTCCTCCCGGGTTTCAACCCTTCCTCCCGGGATTTAACCCTTCCGAAGCTCCTCCGTGGGACTCGAGACCGGTGAGTGGCACAGGTGTCGTTCATTACCATTTACTCCACCGGCCTCGCTCCGTTCCCACGGCTCTCGGCCCCGCCACACTCGCCACATACCCCCATCGCCCCTCGCAGGCCGGGGGGTACCCATGAGACTGCGCTCTACTCCCCCCCTCTCCCGGGGGGAGCCCGTCAGGGCGGCCGCGGTGTACCTGGGGGTAAGGACAGATGAGGCGAGAGAAAAGGAGACGGAAGGATGAGGAGTGACAGAGAAGAGAGAGGGGAGAGAGGAAATAAATCTCGGTCCGTTCCCGGACACACTGCCGGTCCTCAACCAGCTGAGCGGTTCAATCATGCCATGCGATGGTACTGGACATCTTTGGTGGAGATGCTCCTCCGCCTCCTGGGCGGGCGATGGCTCCTCCGGTCGAGGCAGCCGGCAGCGAGTCCCCCGTTTCCTGCTCCTCCCCAAACATGGCGGATGGCAGCAAGCTTCGCCTCCAGGTGAACGGGCCGACTCCTCCACTCCCTCTCGGACGGCAGCCACCCCTCCTCGACTCAGGAGCACGGCAGCGAGTCTTCCGTCCCACCTGTTCTTCTTTTGCTCCAGCACGGCGAACATTTAATAACTTTAATAATAAAATAAACAAACACAAATGGAAAGCGGCAGCCCCTCACAGACGACTGCCGCACACAAACTAAAATCCAGGCCTGGTCCTCTCTCGTCTTCCACTGTCGTCACTCCTCATTTAACCCTTCCAAAGCTCCTCCGTGGGACTCGAGACCGGTGAGTGGTGCAGGTGTCGTTCATTACCATTTACTCCACCGGCCTCGCTCCGTTCCCACGGCTCTCGGCCCCGCCCCACTCGCCACACTATTGTAGAAACTTAATTTCCTGTAAAGCTGCTTTGCGACGATTGTGAAAAGCGCTATACAAATAATCTTGAATTGAATTGAATTCCCCCCCTTCTATGTAAAGCGCTTTGAGTGCCCACAAAAGCACTATATAAATGTAACAAAATATTAGCCTTTATAGACATAATGTTTGAGTAAACAAAACACTGTACTATTAAAATATAAATTATCTATTTACCCTTGTCCCTTGCATTGCGAAAAAGACGAGATCTGTCTCCTCCAGGCTGTGCACGGCGCGTCAATCTGAATGGAGGGGGGGTGAAGTTACAAGGTTTTGCTGAGAGCTTGATGATAAGAATGGCATTACAAAGTTTTATTGACAAGCTCTTTTTAGTGCTTATCATTGGTTAACTATTTTTTAAAACCCTTTAAAATTTAAAATGATAATAACGAATTATAATAGACTCAAGTTTGGATAATTTTTCACAGCACCTGACTGGGCTGGGGTATGGCAACTGCCATACTCTTCCATATGGAAACGCCGCCCCTGCTTCTGCTCCTTGAGTTCTCTCCAGCGCTGGAAAGCTGATCCGATATTTACACGGGTCCTACTTCTTGCCTTATCGTTCCGCAGACATTTTCCTCTTTTTTTTTTTTTATCCACCATGTCTATCTTTTTGTCTCTTGGCTGTTCACTGAGCGCTCTCTCCTCTATATCATGAATAGACATGCCTCTTACTGCTGATTGGCTACAAGTTTGTTTTGAGACTCGCCCCCGACTCAGTTTTCTAAAGTGTTGAAAAATGACATACCCCACCTTTAACTCTTCCATGCTCCAACGCGGTTAGCAGTCACACTACATGTGTACCGCACCCGAGCCACCTCTTCAAGCGGGCCAGGGCATAGTTAAACGAACCGCACTGGACACGGTAGAGCAGTCACACTTGTGAAATGAACTGGACTTTGGGGGTCAATCGTGCTCAAGCATGGATCAGATCCCCTAGTATGAGTACATCCTAAATCTAAGTGAATAGAAGATAGCACACCACAACTATAACCATAACAGCACAAAAAATAAAGAATGATAAAAAATATTGACAGCCAATTGGAAATATTTCTGATTTAAAGAGCTGGAGCATTTAGTGACAGATGACATAACTGCATTGTACTTAAAATACACTAATATAGTTACCTTCATAATTATCGGTCTTGGTGTAAACAGTACTTAATAGTGTTACTTCACTGGATGGCCAATTTCAAATGTATTTTGTGTATTTTCAAAATACAAAATACTGTATTTGTATTCAAATACATTTTTTAACACAGTATCAAAATATATTTTGATGTATTTTTCCCCATCTCTGACTATATAGTATATACATATATTGCTGCATCTATTCAATGTAACAAAACTTCCTAAAACGCTACACTTCTCCTTAAAATTATATGGCGTAGTTTGTGTTTGGAAGAAGTATTGTTTGCAGAAAGCAGAAGCAGCTTTGAGTTTCGTTAGGCAGCAATTAAACATGATGATTGATATAAATATACCATATGCACATTCCCATTGTATGTTCCTCTTCGAACCATGATTTTCGCCTATATTTTTTTTTTTTAAGAACTATTTCTTGTCTGTGGTGATCAAGCTTATGCCACAAATGTTGTTGCAAGGCTCAACTTAACTTGTTTTCAGCCCTGTAACAACCCTTTAATTCACATCAAGTGATGACTGGCACTTTGTGTATCAGATAACTTGCCATCGCAGCTGCAATTGGTCTATGAGAGGTTACTGCGGGCAGAACAACGAGGGGAGGTCTTATCACATGAGCTGCTTAAAGTGCTTGGTCAACTTCAAAACCGCAGCATTGCAACATCGAATCTCACAATCAGCAACTCCTCAGGTGAGTCCAAGCACATTTCTTGTTGTAATATTCGTGTCTGTACAGTTTTTCAGTATTTTATCTGCCATTTTAGCTTTATTAGAAGAGAAGGTCCTTCTGCGCTTGTTGCCTTCGCAGCCTAATGCCCACATCTACTTGCCTCACCTGAAGGAGCATGTGAACAGTCTGAAACCCATCGTTCATCTGGGGCAGCGACGCACTGGAGGTCTGTCTCTCATTATCACTTTTTGTGTTGTTACAATACTTGCAATGTAATTTGATTTAAACATACTTGTCATAAGTAATATTGATGTCTTACTGTGTTAAACTTCTATTAAGAAAAAAAAGTGTAACTTTGCATAAGAAGCTAAGATCTAAAATGTAACCACAAGCAAAGATATCACTGTAATATTTGCATACTGAATTCTGAAAGGCCTTATTTTCTATACCTCTTTGCATACTGAATTCTGCTCTTTTCTTTCGTGTGTCTCTGAAATCAGCTGTTGCTGCTGTTACACTGCAAATATCTAATTAGCCCTTAAAGATCTCTTCGCTGAAACATTAGCACTCTTCTTTTTCCAGCAAATCTAACATGATATATTGTAATATGATGTTTTGTTTAATCACTGAACATACCAGGTTCACAGACCAGGCTTAAGCCTAGTCCTAGACTAAAATGTAAATCTGAGCTGTTTCAACTGAAAGAAACTTGCACTGACTGATCTTAAAACATGTCCGGGCTTTTGTTTTGTCTTAAGATGAACACCAGTAATGCTTTTTTCTAAGACATGTTTATAAAAATTACTTAAATGTCCTAATTATGACCTAACTATGACCTAATCCTGGCTTAACCCTGTCTGTGAAACCGGGCCACAATGTTTATTTAACTTCGTTAGTTTTATAGTTTCTAATAGCTTGACACATACATAACCACCGTAAAGTAGTTACCATAGGAAGACAAACTTACACACAGTTTTAACTGTTTTACACAGTGTCTCTGGTGTTAGGAGTACCAACCGTGCACAGACAAGAACAGAGTTATCTAGTGAACACACTCCAGTCTCTCCTATATGACCTTTCACCTGCCGAGAGGAAAGAGATTGTCATTGTAGTCTTTGTTGCTGAGGTAACCATTTTCTTGTGCTCTTTGTTCTCATATATCTCTCCTGACTTTATCTGTTTTATTACTGTTGTAAGATTGTATATAACTTTATGGTTCTATATCAGTTCATTCCTTAATTCATTCCTATCAAGCCATTTCATATTATGGGTTGTTAAGTCTGATTTTTAACCAGGGATTTTGATGGTGTTGTATACTTCTTACACTTTATTTCAATCAATTTACAATATACACAACCGATGAACAGTTTGTTATCTGGATGATTTGTTAATATATATGTATAATTCCAGTCTTCAAAGTCATTTGATCCATCAGACATCTTTAAAAGATGGTGATTTGTTGCATATTAGAATTATTTGCAGTGCTTAATATTTTTGTGGAAATTATAATAAAATTTTTAATGAATATAAAGTATATCAGTTGTTCAAATATAAATCTTTTGTAACTTTTAAATGTATTTACTATCACTTGTAATCAATTTAATGCATCCGTGCTTAATAAAAGAAAACAAAATGATCCCAAACTTTTTAGCAATAGTGTTCATTATTATTTTCATTGATAAGTATTTTCATTCTTCTCGTAGACAAATGCAACATTTGTGAATGCTGTTGTACAGAGTGTACAGACCAAGTAAGTGTTTTGTTATTTACTCATCTGCTTCATTACAGATGTTCCGCTGTGCTATTAACACTGTATTTGACTCTGTAGTCTCCCAGATGCTGTCAGGTCCGGAGTGATAGAGGTGATCTCTCCATCTCCACACTATTACCCAGACTTAAGTAACCTGAAGGAAACCTTTGGAGACTCCAAGGAGCGAGTAAGGTTAGCGAGTCACCTCTTGTGCAAATGTAACTTGAAATAGATGGTGTCTTAATTGTGAAGCATGTTTTACTGATCATAGATGGAGGACCAAGCAGAACTTAGACTACAGTTTCCTAATGCTGTATGTGCAGTCTAAGGGCACATACTATGTCCAGGTAATGCCAAAGACACTGTCATACAACTGATTGTTAGCTCTATGTTGCATTGCCTTTATCAGTCTGAGTCTGTGCATATGTGTTTCAGCTTGAGGATGATATTATAGCAAAGCAAGGATTCTTTGAGTCCATGAAAAAATATATAGAGCAGGTGCTTTCCGAGGAGTGGCTTTTCCTGGAGTTTTCCCAGCTGGGATTCATTGGTCAGTGTCTTGTCCTCTCCATTCATTGATGCCCTGTCTTTTTCTAACCTCTTCTCTCTCACTATTTCTGTTTATCAGTTGTTTCATTTGTCTGCTCATGTTATTTGTACACCTCGACCAGTTCTTCGTTGTTAGCCGTGCAGTTGTGAATGCAAATTAATGGTCTTTATTTTTACAGTAGCGATTATATATCTTTTATTAGTCAGTGTCAAGAAGGTCAAAAATAAAAAAGGAAGCAAGGCAATCTAGTGTCACTAAAACTTCTGCTAGCATTTGCTTATTTACATATTTGCCTTTAAACAATTCAGTTCAGATCCTCTTGATTATTCAAATAATTAAACAGGTCTTCTCAGAGTAGCATCAGATTTCAAGGAACATTGTCAGTGTCTCACAACTCCCATAGATACTGTTTACTATGACCAAATCGATTTGTGTCCTAGCATGAAATTGAGTATATCGCTCATTTTTCATATTTTAGGCAAGCTCTTCCGCACATCAGATCTGCCAATGATTGTGGAGTTCTTCCTGATGTTTCACAAAGACAAGCCGATCGATTGGCTGCTCGATCACATCCTGTGGGTTAAAGTGTGTAACCCAGAGAAAGATTTTGTAAGTTTGAATATAATGTTTACTTTATTTATTTATTTGTGAGATTGATGTAAGACATTTAATTGTTTTTTGTTATAATTCATTGCACTTAGAAACACTGCAATAGTGAGAAGGCCCGCCTGAAGAGACCTTACAAACCCTCCCTGTTCCAGCATGTCGGTTTGCATTCCTCACTGCCCGGTAAAATTCAAAACCTAAAGGTAATTCAAACTTCCTCTTCCTTGTATGAAGATTTTCATTTGTAAATGTGCTAAAGGTCTCGCTTTTAGTTAACGGAAACTTAAACTGAAACCATAAAAACAATGTTACTTGAAATAAAAAAATAAATAAAACACTTTCAGCTAGCATTCAAGGCAAAATGTCTCATTTTCATTTAGTTTAACTCAGCGAGTTAAAAAAAGGAAAGTAAAAATGTTTTTAAAATTGGTAATAAAAAATGAAAACCTATTCAAAATATGAATAAAACTATTATAGTATATTGCAGTATGAATTAAATATAGAATAGTGGCCACCTAAACTCTCCAACAGTACTATATGTCTGTAGGGGCAGACAACAGCGTATCTGCATTGCAAATAGGACATTTGCATTATTCATATTAGCACATTATATTTCCATAATGATTTACAAATTCTTAATAACACAACTCATGTAATTCATCTTTAAGGTGAAGTGCCTCATTTCTGGTGTGCTAATGGCACCATATTTTTGGCATTTACTTTTGTTATCTATTTTGGGAAGTCGTCCAATCAGTGAGTTACATGTAGTTCCCTCTAAAAAATAAACTGGGCTGTGAGGAAGGATTTTAATGTCCAAGATAATTTCACCTTTAAAGAAACAGTCCCATTAAAAGTGCCACAGAACAAAGTTCCCAATGTGTCAAAAAAAGCTAGATCGTTTATGTCAGGTATTGCAACAGAACCAAAATGCATAACATCCAAACTGTACTCAAAAAGTTTTTTATCAAAAATAACATGAAAACCACCAAACACATTCGCAAGACAGAAGAGCATACAGCAAATGAATATAAACATAAGCGTGTGCTCTACAGAAAACAAGACACAAGACAGACAAGCCTGAATGTCAAGATACTTAGACTGAAACCAAAGTAGACAGGTTTGTCAAGATCCAGACAGACACCAAGCCCCAAACACAATACATATACAAAAGAAAGCAGGGTCCAGAGAACAATCCCTGAACTCTTACACTCACGAAAGGACAATACTACACAGGACCCTGTCACTAAATCAACAGCCATACCAACCGAAGTGACAGGATTTGTCATGATGCAGTGTAGAGTGTTCCAAATCACTCACTACTAGGTTCTATTTCAGTTAGAAATCTGTGTAGACAATATACATCAAGTCGGCTCACTGGGTTTTGGAACTGCATTTATATGTATGTCTGTGACTTAATGTGATTACAGGATAAAGACTTTGGAAAGCAAGTGCTGTTCAAACCCCACTTTAACCCGCCAGCAGAACTCCGCAGCAGTCTGGAGAAATATCAGACTCACACGCTGGAGAGAGCTTACAACGGAGAAGACTTCTTCTGGGGCCTCACGCCTAAAAGAGGAGATTACATCCTCATTTCTTTTACCACACCTCAAGCTGTCAAAGGGTGAGGCACCAGTACAGGACATTCATTTGATGTGTAACAGGTGTAACAGGCAATCTTGCTAAAGTTCCAGCTTGTATATCCAGTTTGTGTACCAACCTAAAATGAAAATTCAGTCATCATTTATTTTGTCGTTCCAAAGCTGTGACTTTATTTATTTTGCAGAACTGAAAAATTATATTTTGAAAAGTGTTACCAATAGAGATGCGCCGATGTATCGGCCAACAATCGGTATCGGCCGATATCATTCTGAATAATCGGCTATCGGTATCGTCAGAGAAATTCAGTATCGGTGCATCTCTAGTTACCATTTTTATTCAGTGTCAAGTCCATTGTTGTTTAAAACCTTCGTTTGTGTTCTGCAAAAAAGTCACAAAGGCATATTTTGGGTAACATATCCCTTTATCTGTGAAAGTAAACTCGATATTGCTTGATATGTTTAGGAGTCTGTCTTTCAGCAGCCATGGCTTATGAAATGCATTGTAAATATCTCTTTACGTGGATATATAAATAGAAGTAAAAACCCAATGGCAGTGTATATGTACCCAGCTGTCTGCTTGTGTGCTCCTATATTAAAGTGAGTTTGCCCTGCTAAAAGAATGTGAACCAATGGCTTCTGTTTCAGTTACTCTGAGCAAGATATTTTATACTGGCCACGTTTGTTTAGAAGCTGAATACATGGTGACAGCAATCTTTCTAAATTCCCTTTAGGCACACACATATGAGTTAATTTGATTCCATTTTACAGCTTTCCAAAAATGGTGCATATGTCTCTTGTAATGAATGTAATGAGCCCAGAGAAATTCCTGGTTGGTTTTTTAAATGCAGCAGACCGACTCTTTGACTTGTTAAACAAGTTCCACTGATGCTACAAAAACAATGGATTGTTTAAGCTACATACATAACTTACAAAACCACCTATTCATTCTGGAATTATAACTCTATCAACCGCATCTGTGACATTAGAAACATTTCAAGTCAGATAACAAAAACAATGTGTTGACACCCCTGTTGAAAATGCTGGTTGGGTATGTTTTGAAGCATGGCTGCTGGTCCTTCGCTGGTCATGAGCTGGTTTAAGCTGGTCCTTCGCTGGTTTTAGCTGGTTCTTAGCTGGTCATGAGCTGGTTTAAGCTGGTCCTTCGCTGGTTCTTAGCTGGTCATGTGTTGGTCCTAAGCTGGTCCTAAGCAACTAGCTCCTGCTCAGAACCAGCACATGACCAGTTTAAACCAGCTCAAACCAGCAGCCATGCTTCAAAACAAAAATAACCCGCATATGCTGGATTTTTCAACAGGGACATGTGTGGACTTACAGTGAAACATTCATTGACTGATTCAATGTGTTTATATTTTTGTTCCACTTCTAGGTACTTTTTTCGATCTGGCAATATTGAGACAAATGGTGACAGGTTTTACAACACAACAGTGGAGGTGCTCCCTTATAATGTAAGTGTCATGTCAAAAGTGATTGAAAAATCAAAGCGCTCAAAAGTGACAGATCTACTTTCAGCAAATAAAGAGCAAAAATAATAAAAAGGTATATATATATATATATATATATATATATATATATATATATACACACTACCGTTCAAAAGTTTGAGAGAGCAAAACAACTTTGTCTTGTTTTTGCATGAAGTTTGCTTACCAAAGCTGCATTCATCAAAATTATAGTTAAAACAGTAATAGTGTGAAATATGTATCGCATTTCAAATAACTGTTGTCTATTTTAAAATGTATTTTATTCCTGTGATGGCAAAGCCGAATTTTCAGCAGCCATTACTCCAGTCTTCATTGTCTCATGAATCTTCTGAAAAGCTGATTTGGTGCTCAAACATTTCATAACATATAATAATCAGTGTTCAAAACAGCGAACAGCTGTACTGAAACCGAGATACCGAAAAAGAAAGCTCAAAATAACATTTATTTGACGGAGAAATCTTTTGTAACTTTAACAATGTGTGTACTATCACTTTTGATCAATTTATTGGATCCTTGTTGAACAAAAGTATTAAAAAACTCTTCTTCTAACCATCTAAAGGGCTAAACTCTTAACTCCTAAACATCTTAAAAACTAATCTTACTGACTCTGACGTTTGAATGGTAGTGTAAACCTTTGAAGCCGGACCATGAGGTTCTGTTAAAGAATCTGTAAAAAAAAAAAAAATTATTAACAGCCAAATTCAGTTGATGGACCACACTACACATGAAGCCTGAAGAGAGCAATCAACCAATCAGAGAATCCCTACAAATCAGGGAGAAAGAGCTCAGCAGTGACCAAGCTCTCCTATGAAACATTTTAAATGACGTAATTGAGTCTCCCTACTTAGTACACTCCCTAATAGTTTTATGTTGTGTTGATATATTTTATTTGATTACGGCATAATTGTTTCTATTCCCTCATAAAAGATAAGCACACAATCTTTAAGTTCACTTGTTTTATTGTTGTTCACCTCAGAACTTGTTGGTTTGCTTCATGACTCTTTGTTTAATAGTTTTTTAAGTGCTTTAATGTCTTAAATACTTGTAATCCCTTAAATACTTCCAGATCCAAAGCTGCCTGAAAATGGGCAGATTTAGTTTATGACGATATGTTGGAATTGTCATAGCTTTAGACATTGCATTGTATCTTACAACATATGTGACTACACCCTTTTTTCTAAGTGCACATTTGTATTCATTTGCTTGTCATAATGGGGCCTTGCTCCTGTGCATTTTAGCCATGTAAACACTTCTAAGACAACAGAAAACTGACACCCAAAACCAAATTTGTGTTCGTTGAAGCCTTTGAGATCGTGTTTAAGTTCAAACCTGTTGGACAAGGATTTTTGTACATAATTCCCGATATGTCCATTTTTTTCAGTTGCATTGGAGTATAAAGTGTTGACAGTTACATGTCTGTGTTTTACAGAAAGCTGTGAAAGAGAAGCTCACTAGAGGAGAATTAGCCTGCTGTAAACCCTCATCCGATGGATTTGTTCAGATAGGTACTCAACCATCAGTGATTTCCTGTTTCTTGTCTTTACTTTTCTGTCACTCATTTGTAAGATTTTGCATAAAATACATATATATGAAATGTAATCATTTGTTAGTCAGTGAACTAAGAATTTCATTGATACATCATAAGATACATTGATACATCATAAAAAAAACTATGTGATGATATTAGTTAGATATGAGTTGTTGTAAAACTAGCTGTTAAAATAATCATGTTAATTACAGGAAACTTTAAAAAGAGTTGGTCAGCGTGGCTTGTGAAAACATGTCTGTTGACATAAGTTTTAGGTTTGTGTATAAAAACCGGTTCAGAACTGGTTCAGTTTTTTCCTTTAAAGAGCTGAATGATTTCCGTGATGTCAGTTCCTTTAACAGTTCTCGAATGGCTGCATGTTTTGCACTAGTGTGGAGCACTGAGTGTAGTGAAACTATGCAGCATGCTTCTTGAACCAGTTCTGAATCTATAGCAAGATTCTAAAGAAAGTTTTTTTTTTTCATGTGCTTTCATTTAAACCGGTCACTAAGACTTGTGACTAGTTGAAATTGTTCTAACGTTTCTATAACACCAAACACCAAATCAGTACTTTAAAATGATTATGACACTAAAAAGTTTTTTTCATGACAACTCTGTAATAAACAAGCATTACTGAGTTGTGGATCTAATTTAATGGTGCATAAGCCATGACATTGTATTTTATGAATGTAGATGATCAAACAAGATTATCAGACTCTGAGCAAGTTTGCATGTGCGTGTTTGTAATACACACACTTGCATTGTTTTCATCCCTTTGGACAAACCGCATTAAGAAACATGAGCTCAAATGTGGTTATGTAAAATTGTGAGCATGCATGGCCATTGTCTGAGACCAGGATGTGTGTGCGTTTGAAAACCAGCATCAAAACGATGTTTAAAGCACCTGTTAGGCAATCTATCGATTGAAAGAGGTCAGGTGGTTTCTGTTGAATTTGTGATGTCATAAATATCTGTTTTCTTAGGTTCTTTCAAGAATGGAGTGGCTGAGGGAGAAGTGGATGGAGCATTAGGAGAAATAGTAGCCATGCGACTCATGGTTCACTCTGATTCTGATGTCTGGGTCCTTCTCAGTGAGGTGAGCCACATTCATATCATCTATAAATAACCCTTAGAAACAGGCCTCACCTAATTGGGAAGGGCTTGAGCTAACAGTCACTTAATTCAGAGAAAGCTATGCTGACACAAGTAGGCTGTAACTCACAGAAATGCAATAAAGATATAAAAAAACACACCCAACCCAAAAAAGGAAAAGTGGTTTATTAGCACATTTGAGAAGTGTTTCAATCTTACAGTAAATCAAATGGAAGAGGCCATAAGGCCTCTGTGTGACAAACAAAATGCACAAAGCACTCGTGGGCTTTTATTCATTTTATGGACAATTCTGTGCTTGATAAGTCACTTTTCAGTTTCAACAGATTTCTTTCATTTCTTGCCTTTATACAGAAACGTGAATGAGGTCTTTAAGAATTAGTCCAATTTGTATATGCTAAATGTGCATTTTTTTATTTCTTAAATTTGTTAATTTAACTTTTTGCTATTCAATTCATAAATGATAACAGTGCAGGTAAATTGACAAAAATGTCAATTGTTTTTAACATCTACTGTATTGAAAATTGTAAACATGTAATTTAGAATACGAGATTTGCCCTACAACAAAAACATGAAGTTGTCTACTTTTTTAGTTAGATCATACCCAGCAATGCTTAAAATGAAAGGCCATGTGCATCTGTCATCAGAGATATCTCGTTTGAATATGTTTTGCAAAATCCTTGGAAATTCACAGTAGGCTATTTCAGTAGATGCCATATATTCAGTAGATGCCATATATGGTATTATATAATATAATATCAGTCTATAATCTTATAATATAATATAATATCAGTCTATAATCTTGTTTGTCTATAAATTAAACCGAGGAACAGCCTTGTTGTGAATCCTCTAACCCGCTGATAGTTTTCAATAGCCTTGTTTCGAGCTGTGACACAGTATCTAAGATTTGCTTAAAAGTCACGTCTCTTTCTCTGACAGATCTTTATTAAAGTTTGAGGAGAGAGAGGAGAAATTTGATCCACGTGGTAACATGTAATACCTCTGCTGGTCTGAAAAGGAACTTCTCTATGCTTGAAGGACTGTCATTGCCGTGTGCCATCTTGAGGTGCAACATAATACTGAATTATTACAGGATGTTTCCTCATCGACGTGAGAGCAAAAACATGTTTACACTGTTGTTTATTGTGGCCCATGAATGTTTTGATTTATTCTATATTATTTTATTTAAATTATTGTTCTGTGTTGCAAAAAAGGACCACACAAAGGGGATTGGACAATGTATCATATTGTACAGAATTATTGAAATATTTGACTTTGTCAATAAATCAATAAAAGCCAGTAATACCGACTTACACCTTGTCGTGGCATTATTATGTGTCCTTTTCTGCTCATATCATATTCTATTTTTATTTCTTCATCCCTAGCATTATCAAGTGGAATTGCAAAATTAATTTGAATAATTATAAAAAGAACCCTCCTCATCTTTCATTGGTCAGACAAACAGATAATCCCACCCAGTGCTACTGTATTAGACTTGATTACACTAAAGTTCACACTTACTAAGAACATCAACCTGCCAATGAATCAAGCCAGAATATGACGTTTAACATAAAAATGTGCACATTTCAGCTTTAATTCATGTTTAATTAAACACTAGTTGATTTGTCCTTCCGAACACCTTTGGTAACCCTGTGAAAGAGGGAGACACGCATTCAGATTCACAATTTAAAGCAAGGGTGGAGGAGAAAAGGCAATGCTACTCTATGAGACTCAGTTCCTCACTCCTCTGACCAGCGCAGGTGGAGCAATCCTCCAAACTCAGGTGGAATATGTGTAGATCCCAGATGAAGTGAGGTGACTGAACAAGAAGCAAACCACCACAGGGGCCTAAAGACTGACTCGCAGCACAGCAATTTAGATTTGTTTTAATTAAAACAGGCATTTGCAATGCCACACTATGGTAAGATTCTACACATTCAAACACAACAAATACATTGAGATATTCAGAGGCACAGATGTGACGCATGCCAGAGAACTCCCTTCTGTTGATAGCACCAAGGAAAGGGTCTAAATTAATTCCCTGATCAGAATAGCCTGAAAATATTTTCTCTCAACTTAAGTATTATCAGTGCTGATACAGAACAGCTCAGCGGGAGAGAGCAACTGTCATGGCATCACAGCCGTACCCTCATCTAGAAAGCAAAAATATGAAATGAAATACAAAATACATATTTAATCAATTTGTTTAGTGAGACAAAACTATTTTAAATATTACAAATAATATTAACTGAACATAAAAACTACAAAACAACATATAAAGTCTTCGTTTAACACCTTAATGTCTTTATAAAATGATTTAGTATGTAATATGTTTAATAAAGTTGTTAAAGAACATCAATACTGATAAATAAATTAAATGTAAACATTTATAATTTTAGTGGCATAAGGATCAAATGAATCCAAGTGGAAAGTTTAAATGAGCTGATATGGCAAGGGTTCATCTGCGTGGGGTTGCCGTCTAACACAAGGGATTCTGGGAGAGAGGATGCTCTCTTACTTCCGTTTGTTCTTGGAGTCAGTGGTCTGAAACACGCTAGACGCCGACATGAGGTTCTCAATGTACTGCCCAAGAACCTGATTCTCTGATTTTAACTTCAGATTTTCTTCTTTTACTGCGTCCACCCGAGCTGAGAGATCTATGAAAACAAGAAAGACAAAGACAGAAATGAATGCTTCTTATATAATATGATAAAAGGTTAAAGAACCCAGCATTAGTTAATATTATGTGACAAAGCATGCAGTGTGGGTGACTCACCCTCAAGAGTATTCTGCAACTCAAGGACCTGGTTTATAAGTCTGCTCTTTTCCTCCAACTCCACCTGATTTTCTATGTCACCTGGAAGATGAGCTTACAATTACACGCTTTGCAATCTCGGAGACACTGAAAGGTCCTTAAAGCTTACTATTAATAAAAAAAGAAATCAATGAATTAAACTGGAAAAGGCTTAGGTTCAGATAAAAAGACATTATGCATTTGTTTGTCTTTTGTTGTTGTCTGTTGATTTAACATAGCAAAATGGTTAGCTACACTTGGCATTTAATTACCATGGAATTCAAATAAAAGAATTTGAGGGTGATCATACACTAAATCTTTATTAAAATGTTATTTGAGTTGGATTTTAGATTCCTAAAATCAAGGATTATAAAGATTTGAATTTATATGCATTTAAAAGATAATTTAAAGAATATTATTTGTTAGAAAAACTGTCAAGGGTTTGAACCGGTAAGAAGAAATGTTTAAAAAGAAACTGAATTTGTGAGTTTCTTTGAAGATTTTTTTTTTTACTGAAGTAAATAAAGTGGATAAATTAATAAATACATAATTATATATATAAACTATATAATACAATGAATTATATATATATAATTTATACCGTAATTTTACAATTTATATTTAATTTATATATATGCAACAGTATAATAATAATAATAATAATTTGTTACATTTATATAGCTATTTTCTAGACACTCAAAGCGCTTTACATAGTAAGTATGCATATTTGTAGATTGTTTGTCTGTGTATGAATATGTAGTGTGTATATAAATTGTTTGTATATGTTGTGTTATTGATATTTGTTAAATAAAAATGTATGCAGACATTCTTAACAATGTAATGCTGTCCATTCCAAAATATTAAGCATCTAAATCTTGCTTTTGGAAGGAAAATTAAAAAATCCCTCCATATGTTATTTAGTATGTTAAATGTATTTTTGAATCAGTCTCTACTCATCAGCTGTCAGTTTAAATTTGATAATATCTAGCAATAACATTTAAAAGAGAAATCTGTAGATGTGCTGTGTGCTGTAGATGAATCCACCCAGTGTCTCACCATCCATGTCAGAGTTCATGGCGAAATACTCGTCTTCTGTTTTGAAATGCAGGGCTGCGACTCTTGTGAACACACTTCGGGATAAGGGCAAGGCCTGGTGGAAACTGTAAAAACACAGACCGGGAGTTTGAAAAGAGGCTTTCGTTCATAATGTGGAGTCTTGTTCATTGGTGCTGCAATGCTAGGCGCTACATATTTCACTAAATAGCACGCGCATTGTAATAGTTACAGTGCACTATGGTTGTATAGCTTATGTAATATGATATAATTAATTTGGTAAATGGCCTAAGTACGCAGAATAAATCGCAAAATAGTTTCATATTTTATCTTAAAAAGCTGCTAACGTTAACGTTACTCAGTTTAACGTTAGCTGCCGTTAGCTGACACACAGCTGATGAGGTAAACAAACAAATACACTGCCCATCACACTCTCAGCTGAAGCACAGTTCATTTCCTTCGTTTTAAAGTATACACATAAATCCACAAAATAAAATTCAATTACGTAAATGACATCCAAACCTTTGCACTGTGAAATTAAACCGGCAGAATAGGTCCCACACTACCTCAGCGACGTCTTCTGTAGTATGACGTCATGGATTATGCATTAACCCTTTAGATCCCACAAACGAAATGTGTTTTGTTACACATTTAATCATATTCCTAAACTAATTTTAAATCCACAAATGCACATTTTTAAACTTAAAAGAAATGTAAAATTACTTGAACATCTGACCTCAGTAAAAGGTTCAAAGAAAGCTATGAGAACACAACACTTTTTGTACTAGATTGGTCCACTAATCTGTGTCTTTGTTTTAATCTGTTGTCATTTTATATCATTTCAATGAATCGGTTGAACCGGTGGCAGGTTTCGAGACTGCGGTTCCTAAGAAGCACGGCGAGCAGCTCTGAATTGGGCTGAACGATTTGTTCATTTATTTTATTTTATGCAGAATCGACATCAGTAGAGAGAATTATTTAACAACAAAATCCATTGACATAAAATATCAATACGCATTTACAAACGCCTTTCATATTTTATTTACAAATGCATTTCAACTGTATTTCATTTATGCATATGTATTGCATATATTCCCTTCTCTCCGCATGATAGTAACCTACAGCATAGATTTTTACTTGCGCTGAACAGTTTTCTAATTAAGTATTAAATCCAAATTATGATATTATGAATGCAATTTTAAACTTAAGTTCCTTGTAAGCAAACAACAACACAAGTGATAAAGGCAAGCTATAACAGTATGCATCTAAAAGGGATTTATTAACAATATTACATATTGTTCAATACAGTATGAAATTGTTGAGTAAATACAATACAACATGACAAAAAAGCTATTCTCATCACAACAAATATTTCACTTCTGTTTGGAGTAAAAAAGGAGTGAAAACATGGGTCCTATGAGAGGAAAACGATTCAGAAGAATGCATGAATACGCATTATATTTGTTATTAATAAGAAACAACAAGCTTCTATAAATGTCTGTTCGCAAGAAATATTTTACAGTTATAAGGAGATAGACTGTTGGAATTGAAACAGAGGTGATTAATATGTTGATATATATTCATTGTGAATGAGTAGACAGTTTCTAAATAATAATAAATAGGAAATTCCACTTTAAAATATCATTGCATTAGGTTAAATGTGCTTTGATTTGAAGTTCTGGTGCAAGTCAGTGATTTTCGGGTCATTAAAAGGCAGAAGCATGTGGTGAGATGCTAATAGAATATAGAAAAAGTTAAAAGAATTGTGAAGAATGAGGTCTTTTGAGTGCTGTGGCTTTCTAGTTAAGGTCTAGTAGATTCTCCTGAACACTGAACCTCATTATGTGTTGTACGGACATTGATGCTGCTTGAACTGCTCAGTATCAGTGAATGTTTGGTTGCACTGAGAACAGTGGTGAGAGTTCCGCAGCAGTGGGAGTTTTATCATTGCATCGCTAATGTGGGTGTGCTGATGCCGTTTTAGGTATTCCACTCGACTGAAACGTTTCCCACACGTCCCGCACTCATACGGTCTTTCACCAGTGTGGATGCGCTGGTGCCTCTCCAGGTTCCCGAGACGACTGAAGCTGCGGCCGCACTGCGGACACCTGTGGGGCCGCTCACCTGTGTGAACCAGCTGATGGCGCTCGAGGGACCGCGAGTGCGTGAAACTTTTGTCGCAGAGTTCGCAATGGTGCAGCTGCTCGCCCGTCTGGATGCATTCGTGGCTCTTAAGGCTCCAGGCATGGCCGAACGCTCTCCCGCACACGGAGCACTGATAGGGCCGATCCTCGACCGCAGGGCAAGTGTGCTTCATGAGGTCAGATGTGGAACTGAAGCCACTGCCACAGCGTGCACAGAAGTGCAGCATGTCCCCACTCTCTCCTCCTGACTCCTCTTCTTTATTGGGAAGGGCTGATGGGAGTTGTAGTTCAGCAGGATCTGCTCTATGCGAGGACGACATTGCCTGCTGAGAGCTACATAAACCGTCTAGTCCGATGAATGCCACACCTTCAGATCCACATGTCTCCTGAGACGGGCTGCCCAGGCCAGACTCTGCCTCCTCACGTTCACGCTCCGCCTTGAGGGCCGTCTCAAGCCCGCTGAGCTCGTCTCCACCGGTCATTGGTTCCTCTGACAAGGCTGGCTGTTCCTCCCACACTTCAGCTGCAGCAGATTCAGGACCAGAAGAAGCAGGACCCATTTCTCCTGCAGACAGAAACAAGATATATCAGACATACGAACAAAAGTTGACCTCAAAATTAAAATGCTAGAAATTATTTTCAAAGAAATCTCTTATGTCAACCAAGGCTGCAATTATTTGTTCAAAAACACAGTAAAAACATCAATATTGTGAAATATTATTACCGTTCAAAATAACAGCTTTCTACTTGGAATATTTTCAAATATTTAAATTTATTGGTGTGATGGCAAAGCTGAATTTACACACTTTTATTGTACATTAGCAGTTAATAGTGACCACAGCTGTCAAGCTCCCAAAAAACATACAGGAAAAGTGTCAATACAATGACTTTGTGTGCAATACAAATACTTAATTAATCAAACTTTCCAAAGCGGTTGTATTCTCTTCTGGGGAACATAGAAGACATTTTTTAAGAATGTTAATAAGCAAATGTTTTCAGTTCCCACTGACTTCTATCATATGGACAAAAAAATACAATGGAAGTTAATGGGATTGAAATCTATTTGGTTGCCAACATTCTTCACAATATAATCTTTCATGTTTCACAGAAGAAACTGAAGTCGTACAGAGATGGAACGATGTGACGCTGATTAAATAATAACAGAATTTTCATTTTTGTGTGAACTATTTCTTTAGTGTAAAACTAGTCACCTTTTATTGGAACTTGACAGTCGTAGGTCCAATATAATGTTAATGTATGAAAAACTGAGTACAGCTTTCAAAATTTCGCCTTGTATTTCACTGAAAAAAACAACACAAAGTTGAGGAAATAATGACAGAATTGTGCTCTTCTTCAAGTTAACCATTCATTTAACTGTTCGTGCTCACAATCGCAAAGAAATGATTAACCGTTATCCTGAACAAAGCACTGCAGTGCTCACCGTGGGTGGGACTGGGGGAGGGAGGGCTGGTTTCAGTTTGGTTCATCTGTAGAGCCTCTTGCAACAGCCTCAGGGAGTCTGATCTGTAGCCTTCCACCTTTAACCATCATCCCACAGAAGAAAAACAGAACATAAGGTGTGAAATAAACTCTCTTTGCTAATAATAAAATATTTATTTTAAAACCGATAATAAACATTTTAGGCAGACCTGAGGGGATAGTAACCATATGTTACAAATGTTCTATTTTATAACATTTTTCTTTTTGCAATAAAGGGGATTTATTTTGATTGATGTGATTTGGTAGGTGGTCCTTTAGTGATGCGATCATATGCGTTTCTGACTACTTTTGATTTGAGCAACTAAATTAATTTTAAAATGCATTGATTGCTTACACTGGTAATTAACACTGTCCAGCTGTGATCTGATCACTGTAGAGATTTTGAAATCAGATGTAAATATAGTCTTAGAGTATTAAAATTCAACAAGGACATGCATATTTTTGAAATATGACCTCTTAAAGGTATTCTGCCCTACAAAGGCAAAAGACCTTAACTCGCTAGAGTGTGAAACTGAGAAAAATGACTAAAGTTTTTTTTAATTGTCCAGCCAAATTTATTCTAGATAGGGCACTGGTAATTTGCCAATTAGATGTTTTAGTTAAAGTTTAGTTTAGTTTTAATTTCTACATTAATCAACTGAGCTCAAACTTGATTTTTACCCCCATTTTGAAGTTAATGTACTCTGCCTTTGCATAATCTGTAAAAAGTGAGAAGTCTCACCAGGACAATTATTAATATTTGGTTGCTGATCACATTTACAAAAATGTATAGTAACACCTGTATAAAATCTAATGAGCATGGGCTATCTCATATAGGCTACTGCATATAGTAATGTGATGATATTATTATTTAATTTTATGGACCTTAACAAGCAGACTAAAATTTTAACGTGAGTTTATACCGTTTTGCAACCAATTTATTTGCTATTCTCAGTAAAGTAAAATAATTATAGACATAGCATAATTGCTTATATTGACTTGAATGAAATAGCCTAACCTAAAAGAACGACTTGTGGATTGATGTGAACGCCAGCAAGCAGGAATAACGCTCAGAAATGCGTGTGGATTAAACATCTCCGACGATGTTCAGCGCCATGGATTGATTTTATCAGGTTACAAGAAAAGGTAGGATATGGATTTAATTGCTATCTGTTAGGCTACTGATTTTATGATTGATCATGCTACATACTACGGCATTTAAGTATACAAGTATCCAACTAGAAGTGACAGCCTGGTGAATAGTCTGCATAAAAAAAAAAATCTTTAAAGGTTGTTCACGATTATGTATTGCTGCCAAGGTGTCTAGTCTTTACAGTGCTTTGTTACATGGAGCTGTTTGGTAGTAGATCGCGATCTAATTCGTTTGTCTGCACCGTAATTGAAATGTGGCATGCAGTAAAAAAAAAGGCAGAACACTGTATAACTCCAAGCCAGCACGGTAACTTCAAATTAAAGCACGGCTAACAAAATAACTCAATTTGAGCGTTCCAAACATAGTGAAAGAGCGGTGACTGGTGTTATACAGCGTTCTGTTTCTCTGGGGCTTTTTGAAGGTACAGTTGAGACGACCTACGATCTGCATTTTGAAGAAAGTAGGTAAATCAAACAGTTGATGGAAGCCATTGACTTCCATTGTATTTTTTACCATCAAATGATTGGTTCCCCACATTCTTCAAATCATTTTCTTCAGTGTACAGCAGAAGGAAGAAATTTGCACAGGTTTGGAACAACTTGAGGGTGAATAAATTACAAAAAAATTAAGTATTATAATGTCAATATTAGAGATTAAGACGATGAAAAAAAGTGAATTGTAGTTACTATAACTCTTGGTTTATAATCTTTGGTGCAGTTTTTGCACTAGCAAAATATATTTTCAAATCAGTTTGCACAAAGGGATTTTTCGTTTCAGGTCCTTCTCCTGTCCCTGCATCTCCTCTCTCCCCTCCGCTCCCTGCAGCAGTTTCCTCACATCCGATTGGCTACTCACCTCCTCTTTAATGCTGGCCGCCACCTCCTTCCTCTCTCCAGAGACGCATATCCTTTCCTCCTCCTCCTCCCCACCTCCTCCAGTTGGCAGATGGACATGGAACACGTCCCTCCTCTCATCCCTCACTCCTCCAGTCCCCTCCTCCCACGCATCAGCACTCCACTCCTTCCCCTGCTTGCCTCCTGAGAGAGAAAGATGGGAGGGGGAGAGAGGAGAGCAGGGGGAGGGAGGAATGCAAAGGAGGAGAGAGGAAGGAGAAAGAAACATGAGAACTGAGGAGCAGGTCGCCATTATGGTTTCCTACTCAAAGGCACGATAAAACAACAGCATCACACAAATAATGCGACTTGGCGAGTGCGCTTACTTTGGAGATCCGTTCTGCGCGCTTTGCGCACGGTGTCGTCCGCGCTAAACAGACCAGCCGCGCGCCGACTGGCCGCCCAGCCCATGCCATATTTGCGTTCGTTTCTCAGTTTATTCTCAGTCAGCCTCAGTCTCAATTTCAACGCTTCGTTCTCTTTTCTGTTCAGCGAGATCTCCACCAGGTAGTCGTTCACCGTGTCCTGGAAGAGTTTGGTGATCTCGCACACTGATGCGCGGACCAAAGTGTCCATGACAGTAGTCAGGTGCGCTTGAAAGGTCTTGACCGATTCCACCATGGTTTCACTAGTTTGCAGTCGCACAAATAAGAAATAAAGTTGTGTCCAATAAAATTATGTTACGCCATATATCAACACCAGTCACACTTCATAACGCATCCGCTTTGTAATAACACTTAATTGAATTGCTCATGTGTTTATAATCTGACATCAACTGTGGCAACGGCTTTCACCCGAAGTAACCCAACTTTGTACACAAGCCAGTGAAATCCACTCTAACGTTACGTGCTCTCTCTTTAAGCTCGCGACCAAACAAATCAAACCCTTAAAAGATGAAATTCCACTCCAGATGACTGTACAAACATAGTCGACGGCTAGAAAAGATCCGTGTTCATGTTTTACGAGTGTTTACTCGCTATCAGTGACACAGTTTTGCCGAGTCGCGACCACCCCTCTCAACTCAAGGGGCTTTAATTCTCGCCTACAATATTATTTCCGGATGTCGCGTTTTGCGCATGCGTACAGCTACCGTAATTACACGGAGAAATTGACATATACAAAGTTTTGGCTAGCTAGCTTTGGCTACCCCGCTGGTAGACTTTTTTATTGATCATTATTATTATTATTATTATTTAATAATTAACCATACAAAATAAAACAAGAATAACCTGTTAAAATAGGAAAACCTGAAAAATAGGAATAACCTTTTGTTGGTAGATGCTGTGCACTATTATAGAGGCAAAATGCATTAACCTCCATAGACGATTATTAAACAATTCTGAAGAAAACCAATGTTTTGCAAGAAAGTAAATATTCTATTATGATATCAAGATGGAGCCTTTGTCAATTATACCCCAATTCTTTGGAACACTTAATCAAGAGAATGAAGCCAGCTTGCTATTTTTTTAAGAAACCTAAAAACTTATCTTACTGCAGTTAGAAATGTATTTTCTGAATTATTATTATTATGTTTTATTGTATTATAATTTTATTATTTTAATGCATTTAATGTATAATAATTTAATTATAAAGTGGGTTTCAATTTAATCTTGTTATATTAATTATGATTGTTTTTAATGTCAAGTACTTGGAGAATATTGTAATATAAAAGTTAATAATAATAATAATAATAATAATAATAATGTTGTTATTGATGATGATGATGATGATGATGATGAAGTAAATGTTTCAGCAGTTTTTCCTGGGAGCTCCCAATGTGAAATATCTACTGTTTTTCATTCCACTGACATTTTTTTTTCTACAATGATATTTCCACAGTATTTCAATAGAACTTTTTTTTTTCAAGGTAATTTATTCATATTGTAGGCTACCTGCATAATACTGTTTATTGAATAACAAATAAAAAAATTAAAACAAATACAAATTATTTATTTATATATATATATATATATATATATATATATATATATATATCAGTAAATGAAAATTAGGGAGCAGGTAACTGTCTTTGGTTGTGCCATACTTCTGCATCATGCATTTCTAGGGCCGCATGCGTCAGCGTGGTATGCTAGTGACTGTGGTATGCTAACGGGTCTGCACTGTCAAATCTTTAATTGGGTCATATGGTGTTTTACGGTACCCTACCCTAGAGGAAGTACTGGCATCGCGGTTACTTACCTTATTCAAGCCGAGCTCACATCTGGATAGTGGATACATCCCCGACGGTGTCTGGTTTCCTTCCTTCCATTACTCTGCAGAAAGAGCGGTCTCTGCGCTGCAGTCATGCCGATGTTCGTGGTGAATACAAATGTTGCAAAGGACGCGGTTCCTGCTGCGCTGCTGTCGGAGGCCACGCAGGAGCTCGCTAAAGCGATGGGCAAACCCGCGCAGGTGAGCACACTGCATTTCTCACATTTCCTGCAAATCGTATGATTTTTTTATATTAGTCTGCAATGCATAGAATGTGGAACTGTAAGTTAATCTCGATACAATGAAAAATACAAGATATTTACTCTAGTTATCCTTTTAGCTGTAGCTTAACTAATACTGGATTTTTCACAGTTTTAAACTTAAATAAACCTAAGCTGCATATATACATCATCATTATTTGTCCAGATTTAAGCTTAAGTAGTGATGAGAATTCATACTATTACTCATTTCCGTGAATCATGCTTTTCAACAAGTCGTTTCAAAGAACCAGTTAAAAAATACGATTCACTGATTCTTTTACGTCATGACGCAATTACATCACTGCGTTGTCCCAGATACCACGTGTGACATTAAATATACACGCGCTGCATAGAATGGTCAGTGTATGACATCAAAGTACCGCGAGAGCCATTCGAAAGCATAGGAACCACCTGCTCTCTTATCGCTCTCGCGGTACTTTGATGTATACACTAACCATTCTGTGCAGAGCCGCTTAAAGTCGAGCGCGCCTAGTGCTTCGATATTTCGTTTTTTTGATACAAGCTTCAAAGCCTCGGTGTCGAACGTCACATCACTAGCTCTAACCCAGTGGTTCCCAAACACGTTCCTGCTCTAACCCTAATCAAACACACCTGAGCATGCTAATCAATGTCTTCAGAATCATTAGAAAATCACAGGTAGTGGAGTTTGATCAGTGTTGGAGCTAAGTGTTGGCCATCCAGAACAAGATTTGAGGAACCCTGTAATATACCAAATTTGTATTTACATTACACCATTCTAAAATATTTTTTTGGGTGAATATTGAGTGTTAGTTGACTTGAGAAGCGCTTGGAACGACACGGTCAGATTTGTGAATGGATCTTTCAGATCTGTTTTTGAAAAAAATCCTGTTTAGTGGAATTGCATTATTAACTATTTACCCTTGTGTGTCTTTTTCTATTGCTATGTGACAGTACATCGCCATACACATCATGCCAGATCAGATGATGATGTTTGGGGGCAAAGAAGATCTGTGCGCGCTCTGTTCTCTCACCAGCATCGGAAAGATAGGCGGTGCGCAAAATAAGCAATACTCCAAACTTCTTATGGGCCTGCTCAACAAACACCTTGGAATTTCACCTGACAGGTAAATCCATACATTACAGCTGACTACATTATTTTGCATTTATGTGAATATTTTGCTCAAATTAAGTTTCAACTTGCACATTTCTAATGAATTGCAGTTGTTAATATGCATATGCATGCATAAATATTGAATAAGATATACTCTTCATATTGTTTTTTTATGTGTCAAATGCAGTTGTTTTATTTAGTAAAACCTTTTTGGATTGTTTTTCAGGATCTATATAAACTTTGTTGATATTGATGCAGCCAATGTGGCTTGGAACAGCACCACGTTTGGATAAAGAATATGGATTTATGGCCTGATATAAGGCTGCCGTTTCTATTCCAGCTCTATTCAGAGAAAAGCTTTTGAAAGCATAATGCTATCAGTCAACTAAGTCTTAACACACAGCACTTACTGCTTACAGCAGACAATATCTTGCTTTGACAATAAAACTCTTTAAACTGTACTGAGGTGTTGAGTTTTTGTTGTAAAAAATGCTGACAAATGGATTGTGTTGGTTATGGCCTATAAAATTAAATATTAACAGAAATATCCAAAATGAAATACTACCACAACATACTGTCAAATGAAGTAGCTCAATGATAGACGAGGCAAAATGGTCAATTTGGAAAAAGTTGTTTTGGGCATATCTTAATACCGAAGTCTTAATTTGTGTGCTAATAAGCCTTGTCACACCAGGGGACAATACTGACCTGTTTCCGTACTTTGATTTTATAACTAGCCTAGTAAAAACATCATTTTGAGAAATCAGCACAACGAGGAAATGCACGCCTCAAAGGTAAGATTACAAAAGGCACATTGGTGAATTTGTGTGTATCTGTATATAGAAAGAGAAGTAACAAATCAATTCGGTCTAAATTGATTAATATTTTAGCCAAAATATGTAACTATACCCTAGACTTTATTTTTGAACAAGAATTAGCATTATAATAATGCACATAACATAAACAGTAAAAAAAGTGATTTACCAAACATTAACCGTGAATACAGAGACAGATACTAGCAATGTAAAAATAGTCATGTCAGAAAATAACATGAACAAAAAGACTTTGAGAGTTTAACAGAAGAAACAAGGCAAGGTCAATTATCGAGTCCGGAACAACAGAGCCGATCATCAGAAAACAGACAGGGAGATTTTCCCATTAGTCCATTTACATCATTATGCATCCAGTGTCCAGGAACAAAGATGACTGACTAGAGGGAGAAAAAAAATGAGAAATCTAAATTGACTGCCATATATCAAAGCTATAATTTTTTTGAGACAATTTAAGGAGCAACAGACTCACCTGTCTCCCTATAACCTCCACTAGCTCTTCAACGCTTCCTTCAGAGCAGAAACCACTTCAGCGGGATCAGGAAACTTTAGTTTGCGTGGAGGACCCTTCTTAATGCCAGACCACAAAACAACCTCTGCTCAGGAGAAATGCAAAGGCAGTATATGTAAATAGGCTACTTCTTTGGACAACCATAAAATGCAATCTTGTCACTCAATCATGCAGGCGTCTGAATACTGTGAATACTTCTTTCCATGGCAGTCTAACCTTTGTCTCCCTCCATTAGCGTGATCTCAAAGCTGTTCCGCCGAGGTTTCTGAGGATTGAGCATCACACGAAGTTCAGGGTGCGAAGCTGCAAGTGCCTCACGCACACCTTCTGCATTCCGCCCGTAGACCCGTCAGCTTTTGCTGTGAAAAAGAACATGGTTCAAATATAAGGGTCACATGTGCATTTAACTTTAGGGGTATTCTTACATCTTATTAATGTTATAAAATCTAAATATAAAAAAGCATCTAAAAAATTTACACAAACAGTGCATCCTCACCAATGCTCAATAACGACCCTTTGTCCTGTTTCTTCATCAAGCTTTTCTTTCTTCTCCTCCACTGCAGCTGCTTCTGCATCCACGTCCGTCTTACGCTTCCTACCACGACCTGCATATTAAAGTGCATCGCAGAATTTCAGGTGTGCATATATAGGATGATTTATAACCAGGAGGGGATATTTATTTGGTTGTTTTTGCATTAAAATTATTTAATAAAAGACAGCCTCCTAATATGAAATGTATCACTGAGATTGTAAGGCGTGACCTTACACAAGCAGCTCGACTCCCACTGGAGACACAAAACGTAACAAATACGAAAACTCATAATACAACATGTTTATATACAAGAGTCAAGACTAATAAGGATATTTAATAATAACTGTTTAACAGAAACTCATTCCGTTATAGACTACTACATGAAAGTTTCAAAACGTGTTACGCACCTGATTTGGCTCGAGTCGCCATTTCTGCTAAACATACATAACTCGTGCTGCAGAGTTTCGCGGGTTATGTTGAAAAAGTAAGTGAGACGGACACTGCCACCTTTTGGTGTGGAAACTTTCTTGCCTGTAATGTGAAGAAATATATAACAGTCGTCTTTGCAGTCTTCTCACGAAAGCCATTTTTGAAGGTATTTGGGTATCATGGATTATTTATATTTGTTTAAATATGATAGATAATCATAAGAGGTACTTTGTGAGAATTGAGAGTTCTTTACTTTAAGAACTACAAAATATATAAAAATTGAAAAAAATACAGAAATGTATTTATTTATTTGCATTTTATAAGACTGTACCTATGAATAAAACAGAAAACAGAGAAAATGTAAAACTTAAAAAAGCATTTAAGCACTTAAAAAGTACAAAGTTTACACTTTTAATTTGTGGTACCAATACAGTACAGTACAATTATACATGTCGAAGCGGCATAAGATAGGACAGCAGAGACAGACAGAAAATTGGGGGAAAGAGGAGGAATAGGGTCAGAAAATGACCCAGGCCGGATTCGAACCGGAGTCCCTGTCTGCCAACAGCTCTGATTAGGCCATCAGTCCTGAAATAAAGGCACAAACAGAAACTACAATTAACACACGTATATTTTTATTGCAAAGCTAAAATCATAGTTACCTGATCACTCAGCTCACATGTTTACCAATTTTTGTTTGTGTTTTTGGCATTCTTTTTTTTTGGTCTTGTTTTTGAATAGGACAGTAGAGACAGACAGGAAAGTGGGGGAAAGGGGGCATGGGACAGGTCTCCTGACATTTTATCCTACCCGTCAGATTTTCCTACCTCGGCTTACTGCGCATGCGCGTCCTTTTTCGCACGCTGAACAGCAATATTTAATGCATCTGAAATGTTTTCAGCATTACTGAAAGGGGCAGGTTTATGGCTGGGGTTGGTGTAGACGTTAATGAAACGTAGAAAAAATAGGTAGAAAAAATTCAAATATGTATTGTTGGTTACCGGTAGCTGTATCCCTTCTATCCACAACCGTGAATATAACACGTAATTACTGTATGTGCATTACTGTAAGGGAAGGTTTAGGGTTGTGGTAAAACATAATTTGACATTTAGCATTTTTCGTTGTCGAATTGTACTACCCACTGTTTTAATGGGAGGTAGCTAAATCTGACAGTGTAGGAAAAATCGACAGAACACCGGTAAATGACTTGGTTTTACCTTATTAACTAACTCTAGATGTTTTAACAGTTACAACAGATCACCGCCAGAGGTAAGTACCGCCCCACTAATGGTCTGAGAAACGATCACCTTTGGCTACAGTTCACAGTCAAATAGTCCTATCAAACTTTAACAAATCCTGACATTTTAATTAATTTACAGTGTTAAATACGGTGGGTAGTGGATTCGTACCAGCAAATCCCGAATTAACGTAAATTAATATGCATATAATTATAGATAAAATAAATATAAATTAAAGAAAAGTAATAAGAAAGGTTAAATAATTATATGTAAAAAAAAATACAATAATAAAATGCTGTAATTTGGGAAAAAGCAGCTGCAAATTACTGTTACTGTAGAACGCGCGCTATACTCTGGCTCAAATGAAGCTGGAGCGCAGATGGAATCTTCACAAATCAAAGACAAAGAATATAAATACATACAAAATATAAATGCATATTGATCATAACTAGATTTTTTCATAGGCAGTAGAAATTATTGTGCACCCCAAGAATCCTATCTTTCCCCCCCAACTGCCTGTACCAGATCATAAAGAAAAAACTGATATTGTAGTTCCACTTAAATTAAATTAAATTAAAAAAGGGGAACAGGGGTTACAAACAAACAAAAAATGAAAGACAAACGGGGGGGGGAACTCAGTAATAAACGCGTCAACTCAACATATCCGATATTTTTTGATTATTTGTGTATATTACATTTTGTAAACGCAGTCATACAGGTCAGAAATTCATAGATACAACTTCAGGGTTAAACACATGTTGTCAGGATCGTGATCATTGGTCAACCACTGCATGACATCATCTACACGCGACACGACATCATCACTGTGGTGTGGTAGTTTAACAGCACTCCTCGCTACTGTGAAGAAAGGAGGGATACTTTCTAAATAACAACGTATAGTTGAAACAGTGGATGTTTAGAATAGTCTAGGCATGTTACGGTATAATAAATAATATTATTTCCAAAGCCCGACCTCCGTCAATTTATTTAACGTTAACAACAAGCTAATACTACCTGAACTTAGTTGACGCAATCTAAATAAAACACGGTATTTGCCGAGATATATCACAAAGGGGACGAATTCAAACAGGTATAGCAAAATAATTTGTTATTTTCTCATCGGTAAATATACAAGTACCGTTACCTAACTATATAGCAGTTTTTGAACATCCTAGTTCTCTATCTATCACAGTCATGACTGCAGAAGCCTCAGAAAACTCTGCGGAGGAGGGCATGGGCTCGTCGGGCAGCGCTGGGACTTCAGGTACGCGCTTTGACCTGGAGAAAGAGACAGAACTGCGCTTTGAGGTCGAAGCAGGAGATCGAGCCCAGCTCGAGCTGTTGTCCGGTCTGGCAGAGGTGTTCGGTTCCGAACTGAACCGAAACAAGAAGTACACGTTTGGACCAGGCTCTAAGATTGCTGTGTTTACATGGCAAGGCTGCAGTGTGTCGCTTTCAGGCAAGACGGAGGTGAGAGAGGTTAATAATAGGTCAGTGGATGTATATAATGACATGGAATGCTAAATCTATTTAAACATGTCTTTCTTTCTTTAATATAGGTGGCGTATATATCCAAAGATACACCCATGCTGCTGTATCTCAACACCCATACAGCTCTAGAACAGATGAGACGTCAGGCAGAGAAAGAGAATGATAGAGGCCCTCGGGTATGTAAACAAACTTCCCAAATATTTTTTTTCTGAAATTTGGGGATAAGAAAAAAAATACTTTTACTTATCAAGTATGCATATGTCAGAAAGAGCTTTATTACCAAGTAAGTATGTTTAAACACACAAGGAATTTGATTCGACGACAGGAGCTTCCAGTGCAGAAGAAAGTACGGACATAGTGCACAATCATGTATGTTTGCACGATGTCCGTACTTCTGCACTGGAAGCTCCTGCCGTCGAATCAAATTCCTTGTGTTTAAACATACTTGGTTATAAAGCTCTTTCTGACTTCTGCATTCTTGCAATAAGAAAAATATACTTTTACTTGGCATTAAATTGATAAAAAATGACAGTAAAAAGACATTTATAATGTTATAAAAGATATTTATTTCAAATAAATGTTGTTCTTTTAAACATTACATTCATAAAAGAATCCTGGAAAAGTAACACTTTCCACAAAAATATTAAGCAGCACAACTGTTTTGAACCTTGCTAAATAAAACAAAAAAAAATTTTGGGGATATTTTGGATATTGCATATTTGGATGATTTCTCAAGGAAAATGTGACACTGAAGACTGGAGTAATGGCTTGTACAAATTCTGCTTTGCCATCACTGGAATAAATTACATTTTAAGACAGAAAACTTCATTTAAATTGTGATAATAATTCACAATATTAATATAATATAAATGTAGCCATTGTGAGTGTAAGATAATTAAATAAACATAAAAAAATCTAACCAATAACTCCTTATGAACTTTTGAATAGTAATGTATATCTAAAAATAACAAATGAAACATGTTTTGTTGTCGTAGGTAATGGTTGTCGGACCAACTGATGTGGGAAAGTCCACAGTATGTAGAGTGCTGCTGAACTATGCTGTGCGACTGGGACGAAGACCTACGCTGGTAGAACTGGATGTCGGCCAGAGCTGCGTAAGTAAACGATACCTGAACAACCAATGCAACATCTGCTAAACATTACAGGCTTGTGAGAAATTAAGTGTTATATGCGTGTTTAAATTTTCTTGTCTGTAGGTCTCTGTGACTGGAACTATGTCAGCTCTGTGCATTGAGCGTCCTGCTGATGTAGAAGAAGGTTTCTCTGTGCAGGCTCCGCTTGTCTTTCACTTTGGCTCCACCACACCAGGAACAAACATCAAACTGTACAACAAGGTAATGACAAAATTGCACTTAAGGGAGTGTTGTCTTTGCACTTCAGTGATATAGTGAGAATTGGCCCATAAATTATTAGAACAGATTGAGCCTGACACAAAATAGAAAGTTCCAAACTATCCTGGCACTGTTTAATCAATAATAACAAGGATAAGATTGCATTAATCTTTCTCTTAATGCAACTATAAAGTCTTGTTATTCTGCTGTTGTTAACATAAAAACAATAAAGTTGATTTCTGTAGCAGTAACTGAAGGATAAGTAGTACTACCACTTACCAGTTGCATGATGACATGGCAATGATGAATCATCCTTTGCATTTTTAAAATCATTGCACAGCAAAAGTATTGGTATTACTAGAGTGAAAGTGTTTACGCTTATCTCATGTATGTTCCTACTAGTTCTTGGTCCATCAGTGCATGTTATTCTAATTAAAAAATGCTCATCTTATTGTCTTTTTTAATGTTACATTCTGCTTAACATAATATTAGTAACTATTTTAATGTTACCATTTCTATTATGTTTTAATTTTTATAAAAATATTTGGCCACTTAAAGACAAAATAGTGATTTCCAAATTTTTCATATACTATCAAATTGTAACACACTGCCATTTATCGTTTGGGTTCAGTATTTAAAAAAAAAAATAAAATAAATAATACTTTTATTCAGCAAGGATGCATTAAATTGATCAAAACTGACACTGAGGTCTAACACTGCTGCGGGAAAAAAAAAGTAAAATATATTTAGCATTTTTGAACTTTCAATTCAGAGAATCCAGAAAAAAAGTGTCATGGTTTCCGCTAAAATATTAAGCAGCACAAATGTTTTCAATATTGATGTTTCTTGAGCACGGAATTATCATATAAGAATGATTCTGAAACATTGACTGATAAATATTCAACTTTGCCGGCACATGAATAAATATTTTATTAATAGTCATTTTAATAGTTTTTTTTTTTTTACAATTATGCAGCCTTGGTGAGCCTAAAATACTTCTTTTGAACAACAGTGTATGTTTGATTACAGATGTAACATGAGTTGTGAATGCTGTTTAATGTTGACTTTAAGTTGGTTCAGTGTGCATTGTCCAGACATATTAATAAAATGTGTAATAATGAGTCGCTTTTTTCTCTTTGGGTGTGTAGCTGACTTCCAGCCTCGCAGAAGTGTTTTCCCAGCGCTGTGAGGTGAACCGCAGGGCTAGTGTGGGTGGCTGTATAATCAACACCTGTGGCTGGGTCAAAGGTTCAGGCTACCAGGCTCTGGTCCACTGCGCTTCAGCTTTCCAGGTGGATGTTGTTATAGTCCTGGACCAGGAGCGTCTCTATAATGAGCTTAAACGTGATCTGCCACACTTTGTACGTGTCGTTCTTCTACCAAAGTCCGGAGGTGTGGTGGAACGCTCCAAGGACTGTCGGCGAGAGTCACGGGACGAAAAGATCCGGGAATACTTCTACGGCTTCCGTGGAACTTCCTTTTACCCTCATGCTTTTGATGTGCGCTTTTCAGATGTGCGTATTTACAAGATCGGTGCACCCTCAATTCCAGACTCCTGTCTCCCTCTGGGTATGTCCCAGGACGACACCCAGCTCAAACTTGTCCCAGTCAGCCCTGGCAGGGATTTAACCCACCATGTGCTGAGTGTGAGTTCGGTGGATGATGATGCGGAGGTGGGTGCAGGACAGAGCAGAGGGATTCTAGAGAGTCCCGTGTGTGGTTTCATAGTTGTGACAGCAGTGGACACACAAGCTCAGGTGATGACGGTACTCTCACCAGCGCCCAGGCCGCTGCCGCGACACACTCTGCTCATCATGGACATTCGTTTCATCGATCTTAAATAGAAGCATATAAGTCTAGCAGAGATTTCTACTCAAATGGGACAGCATCTTATTACACCTGTTAATTTCTTACAAAATATGTATAGCAGTGTTTATTTTTCAAAGGGCACATTTTAATAATTTTGTACATAAGTAAAAGCTTCTGTAATTTTAAAAATAAATGTAATTTCTATTTCATCTGTCCTTATGAAAAAAAATAAAACAAACGAAACCAATTTGACTACAAGTTATTCTGCATGCCATTTTTTTCTGTCAATGAAATTACTTTAAGGAGCAATTAATTATTTTGACATGCTATTTGTTGTGTAGACAAGAATCTCTTCCGGATCTTTTCCTGTATGTCCTATACTGGTGTCTTTAAACGATGCTGGGGCCGAGGAAGCAGATGATGATGCCTTGTTAAGGGTTTTATTTTTGGCTTATCAGACTCTGCATCGGATAAACGACTTGGGGAGTTTTCAGCCCCGGGCGTACACAGATCAAAAGCCGTTTCCCAGGCCGTAGAAAGACACTGAGATTAAGGGAGAGAGAGGACGGAGAGCTGAAACTCCTCTCCCATCAGATAATACCGCTGCCCCGGGCGGGATACAGAAGAGAAACCGAGTTTCCAAAATCGCAGGATGTGTGAATAAACGCCAGCCATTTAAACTACGTAAACATTCGGGATATCCGACACTGAGTGAGTATATAAAAGTGGAAGACATTCATAACAGATGTGTTTTTTGTTTAAATGCGTTTAGACGGGTCGCTGTTTGCGTTTGCTCCTGTTCGACATCGGATCGATATGCCCGCATATTTGAGCTTTCTTCTTCATTGGACGCTCTAAAAACTGGAGTCCGAGGATTCATTTTGCGGCCTAGTTAAACGGAACGCAAAACACGAAGCGAAAAGTAAAATTATCGTATTTTGGTGTGGTTTATACGTTAATTGTGCTGCTATTTAAACGATATGAATTCTTCTTGTGTTTTCTAATCCAAACTGTCTTGTTTTACTGTGTAACGTAGTATTTTGGAGGATGATATTATTAGCTAAGAAGGAATGCGAAACAAGACGGGATACAACCGTAGTGTTTTGGCCTCATATTTAGCTTTTTTTTTGTCTGAAATTATTTTTTTTGATATTTATTTAACATATGGACTCAATTAACCCATTTGGTATTTGCTGTACGTTACTTTATTACTGGGACCTAACGTTAATGAGTAGCCCAACGTTAGCTAGACCGCGTTTTTGGGCATTATCGTTTTATTCATGTGAGCAATTTATGTGAGCAATCCACATATGGTGCCCTGATAGGCAGCTCAGCTCACAATATTTTAAATCTAGATATTCTTTCTCAAAATGCACTGCAGTCATCTATATAAACTGGACCTGACTTATAAACACCACAGCTAGCATTTTTCGTTTATAGTCGAATATAGACGATATAGTCACTTTTGTAAGACTAATAAATTGTTCAAATGACCATTGTGGGTCAGTGACATTCTAGCATAATTGTCCAGTTTTTTATTGATTATGTGGTCCAATTAGATATCATCTGACATCCTTCATCCAGTTCATTGTTGATTAAAAGTGGATAGATATGATTTAACATGTTTATGAATTAATCAAATCTGTATATAATTCCCATGTGAAGTGAATCAGTTTTCAGGTTAGTAGTCTGCGAATGAAGAGAGCAGGAGTAGCCACAAGAAAAGAAGATTATGCTTGGTGTAATAAGGCTATTCAAGGTCACTGCGTGGTCAGTGTGACCGCAAACCCAAGGAGAAAAAGGGGATTGTAAAGGGGGGGATGGGGTTGAATTAAATGTACAAAACCTGGTAGAGACAACAGGAAAAAAAGAGCCACACCCTTTCCTGGTGAGTCAGAAGTTGTGACAGAGCAGCAAAAGCGTGATCAGGTTTCAACACAATGTGTTTGTACACAGATGTAGGTTTCACAATTCATTGCTTTATGTTTCGCCTGGTTCATGTGATCATTCGTATGAAATGGGCTGTGTGGAACCAGAATGGAGAACTTGAAGAATGTGTAAGATCAGGTCATGAATTAATATCTACGTGTTTAATTATCTTCTCTTCTTATAGATACTGTGCAGGCCTATAAAGGAATCACAAAGGAGGAGGGTGACATTTTAGACTCATCAATCTCATCCTTGTGAGGAAGAAGGGCCTCATGGGACGCTATGCAGGGTTAAAATGGTTTTGCACACTCATGAGTTACCACAACCAGGAGTTTTCAACCCCGGACGCATACAGATCGCGTGCAGTTGCGATGGTGGACACGCACTGTGGTGTGGGCATACATTTTTCGCATATGGACGTCTGAAAAACAACTTATCATGTGGATATCTGCACTTGCAAGATTCATGTGACTTTGCAAAACGTGTTTGTCTGCTCACTTTTCGGCCAGTTTGTCTCTCATCAAAGTGTGAGCATAGATCACCTCAGAGTGGAGAATGAGCTCTCATTTAGGGCACAAGACGTCAAGAGCTCTGTTTCATATTTTGTACTCATAATTACGGTCTTTTCTTAGACGGACTGTTCTGGAGGGAATCCAGACTTCATTGAGACTGTAGAAAGAGAGTCATATTTTTTGTCTAGTAGTTTCTTTTTTTCCCCTCATACTTTTTGTTTCACTTTATACCTCCCATCAAAACTTTTTTGTTTTTCCTTTCTGTAATCTGACGTCATACTCGCATGCACTCCTCTGCTGTGATGCTTTGAGAGATATTAGATTGGTCTCTGAGCGAGTATTGTATGAATGCCTGAACTCAAGTTGCTGCTTCCTTTGAGCTCTTTTTGGTGTAACATGGGACTTATCGGAGATTTGCACTAAAAGAGCTTTGCTGTCACATGATTTTCCTTTTATTGACCAAATCTTGTTACATTCAAGCCATATGAACTTATTTTTAATTAAACTAGAGCTATTTTTGTATTACAGTAAAGTCATAGTATCGCATATTATGTGTATAAGAAATTAGTCTATTTTTATGTGTCAACACCGACGTATACAAAAAGACATCTGCACTATTTTACATTAACGTATATTTTTGGGAAAGAAATGCACCTTCATTTATGAGAACATCATCTGTTTTACTAAATTTATTCTTATGGCCATGGCTACACACCATCCTCACTCAGGTGGGAGACGAGTTTCCTTCTCTCTCTGACACTTCCCCCTGTTCCCCAGTTTTTTTGACGCCTCCAAATGCCTCTGGGTCTCAGTGTGGGCGGGGCTCTTGGAGACCCCTCCCCATCCCACCCATTCCGCCCCAGTCGCTATGTGCCTGTTTCTGCAGCAACCGCCTTCCTTGTGGGGGCCACGACACTGTTTCTGTGTTTCACGTAAGTAGAATCTAAATACATTGAAATAGAAATCGAATCTATCAGCATTGCTGTAAGTGTATATTCATACCACATATCACCTAAGTGAGACATCTCTTTGCAGATGTCCCTGGCTCTCCGAGCGGTTCTCCTCCTCCATTCCGCTCTATACTGTTGTGGTCTTCCTCTTCACACTGGCCAATTTCTGTATGGCCACGTTCATGGACCCTGGCATCTTTCCTAGAGGTACACGCTTATGTTTTATCCAATTTACATTGGGGAAATGTGAGTAAATCCTACTTAGTTTGTGAAGGTGGGTGAAGAGAAATTAGCTGTTTTTCACCCCAAAGCCTTTTACATGATCTTAAAGAAGTTTTCCCTGATATATCTATATCAGTATCTATGTTATATTAATATACTAATATCAATATTACCATACACAAAAAGTGTTTTCTTATTATTCAGTAAAACAAATATGATGGATGCTAACAAATGTCCACTACTGTTCAGATGTTTGGAATCAATTAATTTAAAGAAATTAATGCTTTTATTCAGCAAGAACAGATTAAATTGATCAGAAATGACAAAAAATACATTTATAATGTTATTAAATATTTATATTTCTTATAAATGCTGTTCTTCCAACTTTCTGTTATTTATTAAGAATGGAAATGTATCATGGCTTCCAGATAAATATTAAATAAATCAGCGTATTGATTTCTGAAGGATCATATGACATTGAAGAATTCAGCTTTGCCATCAATTAAATATATTACATGAAGAAAAAAATATTTGATAGAGTAATGCTTTTTACAGTATTTTCGATCAAATTAATCCATCCTTGTTGAGCGTAAGAGACTGAAATATTCAGTACAATCAGTAGCATATTTTACAAATACACATTTTTGCACATATTAATTAAAATAAACATTACTTTCACTTGTCATGTGTCAAGTATAATATAAAAGAAACCTCAGTGGTCCTCAAATTAGGCTTATTTTTTTAAATGCAAAATATACTTTTCTTATATTTTTGTGTTAATTATGTGAAGTATGATGCGGATGCTGAAAACAGCAGTTTTCATGAGATTGCATGTTTTGCAGCTGAAGAAGATGAGGACAAAGAGGATGATTTCCGGGCTCCGCTTTATAAGACGGTGGAGGTGAGGGGCATTCAGGTGCGGATGAAGTGGTGCTCCACATGTCGCTTTTACAGACCACCGCGCTGTTCACACTGCTCCGTGTGTGACAACTGTGTGGAGGTACATGCACATTCATCACAGCTTCACACTAAACAAACACGTGTTCAATTTAATTCTTGATGTCTAAACACATGTATGCATGTGTGTTTGTGTTTAGGCGTTTGACCATCACTGCCCATGGGTGAACAACTGCATTGGAAGGCGGAATTATCGTTATTTCTTTCTGTTCCTGTTCTCGCTCACTATTCACATTATGAATGTGTTTGGCTTCAGTCTGCTGTACATCCTCCATCACACTAAACAGCTGGACCAGGTCCGCTCTATAGTCACGTATCCTTTATGTACATAATGCACTCACATATGCATGTAATCTCATGAATACGCATCAGTGTTCTTTGGTATCCTTAACGCACTACTCAGTATGGCGGTGATGTGTGTAGCTGGTTTGTTTTTCATCCCGGTTGCGGGACTCACTGGGTTCCACGTTGTCCTTATTGCCAGAGGGAGAACAACTAATGAACAGGTGTGTGTGTGTGTTCGGGTGTGTCCCTTGTCCACATTGTATGTGTTTGGTCAAACAGAATGTTGTCTGATTTCTAAGGGTGTGTTCTGAAATCTCCTCTCTTCACCCTCAGGTGACTGGGAAGTTTAGAGGTGGCGTTAACCCCTTCACACACGGGTGCTTAAAAAATATTGCACACGTGCTGTGTAGTTCACAGGCTCCAAGGTTCACAAATCTTACTTCCTAACAAATAAAGATGTGTTTTGTAGATTGTGTTGGAATTAAAGTTCTAATTTTATACGCTCGTTTTTGTACAGGTATCTTGGTCGCTTGCGAAAGCCTCATTCTGTTCAGGTCCAGCCACCATTTCTGCGGCCACCTCTATCTGAAGCCCAACTAGCAGCTAAAGTTCTGGATAACGGCGTCCAGCAGGTACACATTATCATACACTTAGTTTTTTTATGGCTGGCAGCGGCAGTGCTTTCCAGATGCATTTTTTTCTTTGTGCAGTGTGAATCAATTTGATAATATAATAGATAAACAATAATATAAATTAAAGCATGTTATGTTAATGCTTGAGTGCTTTGTACCATGTTTTAGAGGTGTATGTGATGTGTGCTACTGATCTGGGCTGTGTTTCCCAAAATCATCGTAAGCCTAAGTAGATTGTAGAAGCATTGCCAGCCACCAATGTTCTCGACGATCAACTTAGCTTACGATGCTTTTGAGAAACGTACCTTGGGCTGGTAACCGAAAAGTCTTAGGTTTAAATCTTGCAAACCTATAAGGTTAAACCTTGATCTATAATCATTTTGAATGGTACTTTTGACACATTGTTTTTGTTTTAATTGAATTATTTTTAGTAATGTTGGGCAGCCAGTTAATGGTCATTAAATTGCTTATATAATGAATGCTATATTATTTAATATTTATTATGAATGTTATCTGTATCTGTTGCAGCCTAATAAAAAATATTCACATTGGTTATAATATTCAACTTTTCCATCCTAAGTTCACAAACTTTACACTAATCTAATATTTGTCATGGTCTTGTTTTGTCCATGTAGAGAGCTGAAATGAGTTAACTTTCTTTTGAAAGTTGTTGACATATATGTGAAAGATCTCAGATAAGAGTAGGTTTATAAAATCCCTTTAGATGAGTAGGCTATTTTTGTTAAGAGTTGCTCTGTGTGTGTGTGTGTGTGTGTGTGTACTTCAGTCTAAAAGTAGTTTGGAGATAATGGAGAGTCAGTCCACTGATGCTGATCCCCCTCCACCTCCTAAACCAGAGCACAGATACCCTGGGCTGCCTCACACACAAAATGAAGGTTAGTGCATAACACAGACGTTGTGTAACTGTCAGATAATTTATAGCATCGCTGCAGCATTTTTTTGGCTATTATGAAGCATATTAATGCCAAGATCTGTGTTTTAAATGGAATCAGAACCGGTTTTTCAGGAAAAACTTTTGTTTTATGTTATCATAGATGCAAACTAAATATTTTGAGATCAAAATAGGTCACCTATGTAATTTGCTTATGGGTGGGGGTCTTACTTGTGATCTTACAAGGGCAACTAAAGAACTGGGGACGGTTGCACAAACTGTTTAGACTAGTCTTAAAAAGTTAGTCATCAAATAGTTTTTTCTTCAAGACTGGTCTCTTTAAATTCAGTTATTAAAAAGTTGATTAGTTTATTTGCTTGGCAACTGTTTGTTGATCAACTAGTTCTTAAGACACGGTGTCTTAACATGGTGGGTAAGATGCAACTGGTAACATTGATGCAACTGGCCTCTGGTTGATTCAATTCATTTTGTATAGTATTTTCTTTACTCATTACTTCAAAAACTATGTTTAAAAAGGGTAGTATTTTATGTATTTGAGGTCAGAGATGTGGGAACGGTGAAGAGAAAGAGGGCAAACATTTTGCATTTTAGGACATCATTGTCATCTAATCAGCCAATATTGTCTTAAATAGCCTGGATAGCACTTCATCTTTGAACATGGGATTTTGACCAAATATATTTAATCTCGATTTTTGTAAAATGTTGCAACGAGATGTAATTTTTTGGGGGGTTAAAATGACAGTTTTGGACATATAACGTAATAAAAAAATACAAAAGTAACTACAAATGAGCATGTAAAGCAAATATCTCTGAAATAGATTCTGTGTGGAGCATGCTCCCGATCCGTGCAATTTTCTCACCTTTTTTCCCGCTTACCTGTTTGCATCTCTGGTTAATAGTTGTTTTTTTCTTCTAATGTACTATACTGTAATTTTATAATTTGTATTATTTTTAAAGGAATTTTTATCTACATAAATATTTAACTTTTATAACTTTTGTGTATCTTTTCTTCCATTCAGAGTGCAGCTTGCTGACTGAGGCTTCACCCACACCGTCATTGTATAAATACAAGCCGGCCCACAGCAGTCCAGGAAAAAACCACACGGCCTCAACACATTCCAGCAAGGTGAGCCTCAGTCCAGTACACACAAATGCTGGCAAGTTCAGGTACTGAGACTTTGAAAATGTGTATATATATTTATTGTTTTGATACAACCGTGATCTAATGCACTTGAGGTTTGCAATTGCCTTTTTTCTATAGATTTTTTTTGTTAATGAATTCAATCCTTTCTTTTATTATTTTTCTTGAATATCTGAAATCACTGGCAGTCAGTGAGCGAGTAAGTTTAGATGTGAGTTATCCGTTGTTATGGTGTGTTAAGTTTTGCACCTTGCTCTTGTGTTTCGTCATTTTGACTCTGCAGTTGTTGCGTTTGATTCAAGCTGGACTCTCTCCTGTTGCTGCTTTCCTCTCGTTCTGAAGCATAACTTGAATCCTTTCCCTTTCTTCATCCATTCTGTAAAATGGCATGAATTTAGTGTCAAATCCTCCTTGATGTTTTAAGCATAATTTATGGGCATTCATGTGTTCCTACAGAGCCCCTAAGGGGGACATGGTGATGGGAGAAAATATGAGAAAAATAGTTTCAAATCTTTTGTGTTCATTCACAAAACTTTTGAATTTGATCGCAGTGTTTGAATTTTCTCACAAAGGTTTTGCACTCCAGTGAGAAACTGTGTTCACTTACAATGCTTTTGCATTCACCCAAGAAACTTTAGTATTTCCTCTCAAACCAGTTCACAAAACTTTCCAGTTTTTGGAGGTTTGTCAAGTAAGGGGGGAAAAATATATTTTTTAATAATTTTATTTAAATTGTATTTAAATATTTTTATCAAATAATTTGTTTAAATGTGTGATCAAATATTTAAAAAATTGTGTTTTGTGTTCGCACACAAATCTTTTGTGTCCCCAGAGACACTTTTCATTTGCTTGCGTGTAATACATGCCATTTTGAAAGGCTCATCCCTATGCCCTAATCGCTTCATCTTCAAAGGATTTATCCTCCAGAGCTACACCTTCAAAACGAGGAAGGAGACCAAAAAAACTTTCCTTGGAATGCAGGTCTGTTTCATCTTGCAGAGCCAATTAAGGAGACTCCATATTTAAACCTGTGCAAAAAATGATGGGAGTGAAGTTTCCATCAGCTGTACCCGTCGAAACCCTTCGTTCAGCAGGGCCCTTTTTAAATGGCCATTTTTGAGCTCTTTGGATTGGAACTACTCTCCAATATGGCGTCCATGAGAGTTCTCACTCCGAAGTGCCCTTTGGAGGTGGATTTATCCCATTTGGAATGCAGTGATGGTTTTGATAGTGTTTTTATTATAATTTTTGTGAGCAAACACAAAAGTTTTAGAAGTGAATGCAGAAGCATTGAAATATAATTTGTCCTTGAATCTCATATTTTGTCCGTCTCCATGTCCCCTTAGGAACTCCGTATTTCCCTTTATACGGTGTGGTTTGCTCAAACTTTCAGTTTTTTGCCATCTTTCATGTCTTTGGTAATGCTTCAGCTCCTGGAGTACCGTTTCTGTCTTTCTTTTTCCTCTCAGATGAGTCGAGGGAACAGTATGACCGAGTCTCCCTCTGTCCCCGTCACCACTGGGCAGCCCAGCTACCGCTCAGACCCCAGTTTGTCAAGCCGAGGGGGTGCAGGGTGCCGTGGGGGAGGGGAGGGAGGTAGAGCAGGCTCGGGGGGCCTGGGTGGGACCTCTGCGTTTGGTGTGCGATCCTACCCTTCTTTTACCGACACCCTACTCCAGTCAGCAGCAGCCTCTTGCTCCTCAAGCATTCGCTCCGCCCATACAGCCCATAACGCCCTCGGGCCCCTCATCTCTGAGGGTACGACCTCCACTAGCTACAAGAGTTTAGCCAATCAGACACGCAACGGCAGCTTGTCGTACGAAAGTCTGCTGACACCCTCCGAAAGCCCGGAGTTCGAGTCTGCTGCTCACGAGCTGTCCCCGCCCAGACCACACCCTCCGCACTCTCTTAGCACAGCACAGGGGGCCCCACCTGTTTTGGGGTACAAGTCCCCTTTCCTGTCTGCTCAGCAGAGGGAGGGCTCTCTCCAGGCCTGCCCCGCCCCCCTAAGACCCTCCCCCAACAGAGATTTCCTGCGCCCAACAAGCTCACCCCCTTCTCGGACCCGCCCCTTTCTCCTCGCGCTCACTCATTGGGCTCCCCTCCTCCTGGCCCCGCCCCTGGCCGTACACCTCTGGGCAAATCACTGTCCTATGGAGGTGGTGCCGAATTACAGCACCGCCCCTCTAGCTTAGGGGGCGGGACTCTGATGCCGAAGTGAGTAATGCCTGCAGATTTTAGCTGTCTCTCTCTCTCCCCCGCCTCAGAAAAACCTGCACGCCTGTGTGTGTGATGGTCAAGTAGAAGATTGAGGTCCAGTGTTTGTGTTTGTATTCATTTGGTTTAGTCTCTCTTCTTCTCTTTGTTCAGTAACACTGTCTCTTTCTTCCTGCAACCCATGGCCACTCTACCGTCCCTCGAATTTCTGTACGCACCCTCCATCTTTCTCTGTCCTTTTTCTTTCTCTGTTCTCTTTCTTTACGTTCATCTGCTCTCTTCTGCACTCCCCTCCTCCTGCCTTGTGGCCATTAGGATGACTCTGTCTCTGTGTTAAGGTTCGTCTCATTTTGCTTATGCAATTTTGATGTCTTAAAAGTCAACATGAAACTGAAATATACATTTTTTTTTTTTTTACATTAGTGCACATGAAAAAGTTAGGAAGTTAAGACAAAACGTTGTTTCCATTTAAAAAAAAAAAAAACTGAAACCATTTCTATTTTGGTTGACTCGGCGACTTTTGGTTGCCAAGGCGGAGTGTATAATTAATGTTTTGGGTTACCATTATTTTAGTAATACAGTATAGTGTGCTGCAGTGATGGTAGACCAACCTGTAAGTAAGTGTCACTCTTGGTTCCCTTGGGGGAAAAAAGGACAACAGAAATTTGTATTTTTAAAACATCTCAAATAAAAAACAATACATTTAGCCAAATGGTCGCATTACTTCACCACTCGACAACTGTTTCAGTCTTCTTTAAAAAAAAAAAATCCTGAAAGTTAGATTAGTTTGCAAGATTCCCGATTATAAACCAAACTAACTGTAAACCAAACAAGTGAGTAGATGGTTTACCTATTCAGTGTTAAGAGTTTCCAAAACATTTGCAGATAAAATCATTTCATAACATTATGGAAATAAAGTGGCTTGTGAATGTCGATTCATGTTGACTTCAAACCTAGTTTGCAAATGTTTTGCTTGGGTTGCCTCTGTTACATTTAATACATATACACTTCAACACTTTCAATGCATCCAAAATGTTTTTGGTTAAATTATATTTTTTATATGCATCCTATTTAGGTTAACCTATTTCTATCTTTTTTTCCCCCCTGCCAAACATTCAGCTCGACTATTAAACAAAACGTGACCAATCATAACACCCGCTCACACAAACCTGCAGGAGGGGTGAAGAAAGTGACTGGTGTTGGAGGAACGACCTATGAGATTTCAGTATGACTGACAAAAGAGAATCAGGATTCACTTGGCAGTTTTTGCCTTCTGAGCTTCAGTCGGATGGATGTAAAGCTGCTCAACCAAACATGCAAAAAAGCGTATAAGACTACAAGGAGAAATAGTAAGTGTTTCCCAGTCAAACTTCATCAGTCACTGTGGAGGACGTACACTGAGAACATGGACCAGTGAAGACGAATCTTACAGCGTTTTTTCTTCTGAATATCAATATGGTACACAAATCCCACAAACTTTCTTAGTTATTTGAAGAATCACTTGGTACTTCAGTATATTAACTAACGATTTATACGCAATCCAATGATCAATGGACATTCAGCCTTAGTAGGCGGGACCATGTGAGACACACTGATGCCTCGTTCAGAATAACGTCAACATAAACCACAAGCCTCTCAGCAGTCAGCCAATAAGCATTTGAAACATTGGCTACATAAATCACTGTTCATTCTTGTATATTCCATGGCGCTGTTTCAAACCCTTAAAGAGACAGTTCACCAAAAATGAAAATTCTGTCATCGTTTAATACCCATTCCAAACCCATATTACTGACTTCTGTGGAACACAAAAGAAGATATTTTAATGAATGTTCACGCTGCTCTTTTACAGACTACAGTGTCCACATACTTTCCAGCTCCAACGAAGACTATACAGTACAACCTCTAAAGTCCTCTAAAGCAGTGGTTCTCAACCACTATAGGGAAACTTCCAAGGGGGCTTCAAGATGACTGGTTTAAAATAAGAAATTCAAATGATGTAAAGTCATATGACAGATGCAAAATGCAACAGTTGTGGCAAGTTTGAAAATTTCATGAAAAGTTAATGTGTGCTGATTACATAACTTTCATTTTTGGGTGAACTATTTCTTTTTTTTCCATTATTATTTTATACAGGAACAGATGTATATTGTAAGTATTAAGTTTGATAAAGAAGATAAGATTAAGATGCAGGCATATATGATGTATGATTGTTTGTTTAAGGTGGGATGGTGTTGTCAGATTAAATGGCTGCATCAGCCAGATGAAATTGTCATCCAAAGAAACTCGGTCTGTTTGACAGATAGCACACTCGGCAAGTAGGAGTGAATGTATCTAAAGACACAAGTTACTAGAGCACAAATATTAAGCGAAAGATTATTTACATTAAGTACTGAAGATATATGCAAATTGTAACTTCGTGTCGGCGGGTCCACCAATCAAGAGGCATACTCTTGACAAATGGTCAGCCAATCACAAGAGAGTTTATTTATTGATTGAGTGCATCCAGAACTGGATGCACCGTCATAGATGAGGACATTGATTTAAATTTCGTTCTTTTATGTTGTTTTAGCTTTTTTTTTACTGGACATTGGTTCAAATAAACAGCCAGAGTACAGTGATTGTTTCTTCATAGATATATAGGTTTGATTGTATTTGTCAATGTGAGAGAATGAGTGTGATATTTTATTTGAACTTACCTGACTTTTGTACAAGAGCACATTCCAACCATCCGCCGTTTGATTCAGATCAGAGGTCGTGCACGTCTTTTGTCTGCTTTTTAAGATCTGAGGACCGGTCAGTGTAAGATTAAAACACTTATGCAGAGACACATACAAGTTTTTATCTTTTGTCATTTCCACCATGGCCTTACGATGCCTTTTAACTGTTATCAAGGGTGTTTCAGTCTGCATAATTGGCTCTGAGAGATGACCGATTGTTGTTTTGGGTAAGAATGCAGACTCGTTTAACCCTTCTGTACTCCTTTAATGCCGCTGACTCTGAGTCACATTTTCAACCGAACAATAAACAACGGAATGAACACAAGCTGAGATTCCTCATTTTTTATTTCAGTACTATTTTGTCCTGATGTGTGTGATAATCAGGTTCAAGAGTAAATGAAACGTTCAGTACAGGCACCTGTTTCACTTGTATCAAGCACCATCAGAAAACACATCTCTTGTTCGGGAGAATTCAGCAGCAACTTGAGGTTTAAGTACTTTTGGGATTTGGTTAAGTACACGTGGTAATCCTTTGGCAAAAGTCACTAAGGCTGATACAAATCTTCTAGTTCAGTACCTTTCTGAGGTCAAGGAATATACAAACAGATGCCTCAAGAAATAGAATAAAGGAAAAACCCAGTCTGAAGAAGCAGCAGGCACTGGTTTCAAAAATAAATATTTAGTTTCTCTTAAAGCAAAGTCTTAGTATACTCTTAATTAAACAAATTGTGGGAGAAAAAATATTATTGGGTGGTTCTTTTATATGGATGCCCAAACCTGCATAAATTACAAATAAATATATAAATGTAATTATAGAGAAATAAAGGAATATGACTTGTTAAAAAATGAATGTTTTTTTTTATTAAATGTAGTCCTTATTTTGTTTTATTTTCTTCTAAAACTATTATTTTATTCATTTGCATTCATTTATTTACATATTTTATTCTCACATGTATTTATTTCCATATGTATCTCTAGAAGTAAATGAGTAATACAAAGAACAAAATAAACTGTAAACATATTTTTTATTTTAAACTGAAACATGTACGTTTGCATTTGTGTAGCAGAGGTAAGCCATAACATCAGCAGACATTTTAACATTTAAAAATATAATAATCATTCTGGTTGAAATAAAACCATTCATTTTGTAGTCTTTTCAATCTGGTAAAACAGCTTAGAGGAAAATATATTCATGTACAAAAATCTCAATTCTATGTTAAAAGTCAAGTTTTTTATTAATATAAGACAATGACAAAGTTAATCGGTTTTAATCAAACCAATACAATATTAAACAGAACTTTCATGTTTACTTACACTGTTCACACAAAAATGAAATATTCACCCACATGCAATTCCAAACTTATTTTTATTCTGTGTAACAAACAATTATTTTGCTTAAGTTCCATTTTATTGACAAAAATATATTCTCAAAATATATTGCTTTAAGAACAAAAGAAAGAAAGTCAAAGGAGTTTGGAACAGCATGAGGGTGAATAATTTATGACGTGTATTTTTGGGTGAACCCCTATCCTCTAATACAAATGTAAATCCAGAAGAATCAAGTGCACATCAGCGAATCATCCCAGTCTGAATTGTGCTCCCTTGGGCTGCCAACTAACTGAAAATAAATGTTTAATAGAAATAAAATCAGTTAGATTATAAAAACAATGTTACCAACCACTGGCAACCAATCAAGAGCGCTAACACATATTTCAAGCAATCAAACAAATTAAATTGAGTGCAAAAAATGGCAAACACACTCAATCGGGGGCGTTAATGCATGCTGATCCGGCAGCTGGCAGTACCAGGCAACTACTGTCATCATCTATCTCTTTCTCCTTAAACATGCCAAGATCCTGTCTAGCGTGCTCTAATATTACAGCACAGATGCTCTTCTATCCCAGCATCCTCTGCCCTGGCATCAGAGCCCAGAAGAAGCAAAGACAAACAAACAGACCTCAGACGCTTGTGAATGCAGACACAGACCAGTCTCATTCACAGACGGTGACTACCAGAGATGGGAACAGATAGTCTCCGAGGTTGAAATGGGGAAAAGGGGAGGAGCAGAAGGCTTACGTTTTCTTCTCTTTGTCTTTTTTGAGGCCAGAGGAGCTTTGAAGAGACTGTAGGGTCTCAGCGGCCACTTTCCTTCTGTTGAAGGTGTTCATGTCCTCCTCTAAATCTCTGCGCTTCTCCTCCAGGTTCCTCTTCTCCTCCTGATGTGAACGTTTCAGCATCTCAAATCTGTCATGCAGCTGGGAATACAGAACAAGGGCTCATTTACTGAGGGACTCAGTATTATATATACATTTTAATTCCATTATTATTGAACTGATTAACAGTTTATAGTGCTGAAATACTTGTTTTAAATATTTTAACATTTTAATTCATCACTATTTAATCTATTAACACAACAGTGCTGAAATACTGTGAAAAGTACTGTATTTACTTTAATCAAGAAGGGTTTATTGTATATTTCTACATGTTTTTAGCTTATTTAAATAAAAGGTGACATGTTTTTGAAGTATTTGTTTAGGTTTTATTATTCTATAAAATGTGACTACATTTGAATATTTAAATATTAAATGGTTTAATAATTAATGTATTTATTTATTGTTAATTAGATATTTTATTATTAAATAGAAAGTGAATTAATTTTAAATTAATCAAAGATTTCATTTTGTTTTATCATTTAATAGAAATCACGGGTATTTTAAGATGTTGTTACTATTTAATAAAAGGTGACACACTTTTAAAGTTTTTTGTTTATTTAATTAAAAAGTATGTTTTTTTGTATGTTTGTGTTTTTATTTTATAAGTATTACATATTTTATTTTGTTAATAAAAGGTGAAAAGTATTACATTTTACATTTAATGAAAACTGACAATATTACTTTTTATTATTATTTTACTCTAAAGCCATGTCTCCAGTAAAGACAGATATAACGTCGTTTTTTACATGGCCATAGGGTGAACATACATGCCATTTTTCCTGGACATGAGCGTCCTGGCCAGGATTTCTATAATTAATAATAATACTTTTTTTATTTGTCACATACACAATTACCAGCAGTGAAATGTGTTCTCTGTATTTAACCCATCCAAGTGCACTCACACTTGGAGCAGTGGGCAGCCGACACTGCAGCACCCGGGGAGCAGTTGGGGGTTCGGTGCCTTGCTCAAGGGTCTCACCTCAGTCGTGGACAATTCCTACCAGAGCCGAGATTCAAACCCACAACCTCGGGTTACAAGTCTAACGCTCTATCCATTAGGCCACGGCTGCCCTGTATACTGCTTTGATTCAAAGTACCTCGAGAGTGTTTCGAAAACATAAGGAACCGATGTCACACAACGATTGGTCTGCACACGCAAACAAAGCCAAATCCTAGATATTTTAGGCTATATAGAAATCCTGGCCAAGACGCGTCTGGGAGAAATGACACATATGTTCACCCTATATTAGATTAATGCTAGTACAAATAACATTGTCTTGAAATAATACCTGGAAATGTTATTTCCATTAAAAACAAGCAGTGGTTCTCACCTCTCTCTCCTTCTCTTTTAGTTCAGCTTCTGTCTCCTTCACTTTGTTGACAAACATCTGTCTCATCTGCTCCTCCTTGAGTTGTAGCTCACCAATGAATTCTCTTCTCTTGGCCACATATGTCTCCTGCAGACTGCGTGTGAGGACAGATGCTTCAGGTCACTTGATGCCATGACTGTGACGACTATGCAATGGGAACTGAATTTACAGCCTCTTTTGTTACATGCTCTCCTTGAGAAGAAGTTGCAGTACCTGAAGGGTTCGCTGTCAGGGTTGGTGTCTTTGAAGCCCATCTCCTCCAGCTTGCAGCGGCGGTACAGCTCATAGTGTCTGGCGTGGGTCTGTTCCCTCAGGTCCATCATGTTGACACGAATTAGCATCTCTCTCAGCTTTACAAAGTCACAGTGACTCTCGTTCTCCACTGAGGACAATCATAACTTCACTGATAATCTGGTGTAGTTCTGATGATGTCTACAGTAATCAAGACACCGTTTGCTGCTTGTTTTGCATTAATGTTGACAAACTACTACAGGATGCACTGTGATGTCTAAACAGACATACTGTGTACTTATAAGAAGAGTTTTGTTTGAAAATTGTCATCATTTACTCACCCTCATGTCATTCCAAACCTGTATATGTTTCTTTCTTATGATGAACATAAAATATATTTTGAAGAATGAAGAATCAAACAGTTGATGGTCCCCATTGACTTCCATAGTATTTCTTTCCCTACCATGGAGACCATCAAATGTTTGGTTCTTCAAAATTCTTTCAAATTTCTCCTTTTGTGTTAAACATAAGAAAGTAACTGATACAGGTTTGGAATTACATGAGGGTGAATAAATGATAACATTTTCATGTTTGGGTGAACTATCCCTTTAATAATGCTGCTTTGAAATCATGGTCAAATTTGTGAGATGCAAATTAGTATTTTTAATAATGGTTTATATTGTAATATATATTAAAATGTAATTTATTACTGTAATGCAAAGCTGAATTTTCAGCAGCCATTACTCCAGTCTTCAGTGTTACATGATCCTTCAGAAATCATTCTAATATGCTGATTTGCTGTTCAAACAGATGTTGAAAACAGCTGTGCTGTCCTAATATATTTTTAGTTTGAAAGTTCAAAATAACAGCATTTATTTCAAATATATTTTGTAACAATGTAACAGTCTTCACTGTCCTTTTTTGATTAATTTAATGCATCCTTGCTGAATAAAAGTATACATTTATTTAAAAATAATAAAAACTTGGATGAAATCATAATATACACAGGTAAAATATCAAATGCATCCTTTGCTATTCATTTGCATTTGCACAAAAAATAAGTCTATCAGTAAATAAAAAAGAAAATACAGCATTGCCCAATTTAAACATTTTAGTCTAAAAATAAGACAATGATAAATATCTTTATGTACTATTAGCAGCAATACCTACCCTGCACCACGCCCCACGGGTACTGTCTGGCCCGCACCATTTTGTTCCCAATTTGAACCTCTTCACTGCTTCCAATCACAGCAAAAGGGAGATGTGCCTGCAACACAATTCCCCGGCTCAACATTAAAGATGCCTGTATAGGAGCATATAGTGTGTATCTGTTTTGATCAATAGCAAAACATCATGATATTATGATATATATATATATATATACTCAAACTTCTCTTACATTCATAGAAGAGTTTATTTCAGCCACGGCTTCATCGTCTGTTGGGAACTGGTAGATCTGAACACCATTGCTGACCAGTTCACTCATGATCTTGATCTTAAATTTTTGAAGCTCGCTCTTGGATATAGTGTCTGCCTTCGCTATGATGGGAACAATGTTGGCCTGGTTGGGAAGGAAAAACATGGATATACATTAATTCTATGTATATAAATTAGGATTTGATGAGGTAGAATATATAACACACACTTTGTGAACACTATACCTTGCTGTCCAGTTTCTTCATGGTAACTAAGTCCAGAGATTTCAGTGAGTGACCGGTGGGAGCAATAAAATAGAGGCAGATGTGGATGCGTGAATCGTGATAGTTGTATAGGGAACGCTTAATTTTAAGCTCTTCTTCAAGGAAGTTTGCAAACTGAGCATCAATGTAGTCCACAATAGGTTTATAACTGCAGAGAAACCAGAAAACGTTTAGACTTTGGTCAAAATGATCAATGTCGATGGGTATTTAACTGAAGTCTCAAGCATTATACCTTTCTTCTTTATTAACCTGGTCGCCAAATCCCACCGTGTCTACAATGGTTAGCTGCAAATCCACATTGCTTTCCTGCAGGCTGTATGTTCTGGGGCGTAAATACACCCCGTTCTGGAAGTGGCTGGTCTCTTCATTCTCGAACGTTGTGTTAAATAGCGTGTTCATTAATGTAGATTTGCCTATGCCGGTTTCACCTGTAAAAGAGAGCGTAGTCGTTTGTATCGATTTTATTATTACAGGTCTGCAGAATCTTAAAAGCACGTTCTCCTCACCCACGCAGAGAATGTTGAAGCTGAATCCTTGGCTCACTGATTTACTGACCAGCTGATCAGGAAGACTGTCAAAACCCACATGACCGCTGAGAGAGAGAGTCCTCATCTCCTCACTCTGAGAAAGTACAATACCGTTCAAGTTTGACATGACATACGGGACGTTTTCAGGGTGTCATTAATAAGTGCCTTTGTAAAAATTTTCAATGTACAAAATGGCATTCAAGTGGATTTAATTGTTTTTATCAAAACCCTTTAAACCCAAATAATCAGTTAAACAATACATATATAAATGTATTGAATTTTACTTAAGTAAGTTTATAAACAATACAATTACATTTAATATTAAATCTAGTAATATATTTACTATTTTTGCATTTGGAATGATTTCTTTAGAGAAATTGGCAGGAAAAGACATTTGTGACCCTGGACCACAAAACCTCTTAAGGGTAAATTTGTCTAAATTGAGATTTATACTTAATGATAGCTGAGATACAACTTTTTGAAAATCTGGAATCTGAGGGTGCAATAAAATTTTATAAATTATTATATTGTCCAAAATGAAGCTCTTAGCAATGCATATTACTAAGCAAAAATTTACTTTTGATATATTTGCAGTAGGAAATTTACAAAATATCTTCATGGAATATGATCTTTACTTAATATCCTAATGATATTTGACATAAGAGAAAAATCTATAATTTTGACCCATACAATGTATTTTTGGCTTTTGCTACAAACATACCCCAGCGACTTAAGACTGCTTTCCTGCTCCAGGGTCACATTTGTTATACGATTTCTATTTTAAATGGATTATGTTCTTTTGAACTTTCTATTCATCAAAGAATCCTGTAAATATAATGTATCACAGTTTTCACAAAAATATCACGCAGCACTACTGTTGTCAACACAGATAAAAAAGATCAAATCAGCATATCAGAATGATTTCTGAAGAATCATGTGAAACTGAAGACTGGAGTAATGGCTTTTTAAAATTCAGTTTGCCGTCACAAAAATAAATGACATTTTAAAATATATTCAAATGAAAATATATATTATAAATTATAATAATATTTCAAAATATTATCAGTGCTCCATCACAAATATAAGTCCGCCAATGTGTCTATTAATAGATGGGAGATACTGATCCATGTCACTTTGTGAGTAACTGAGCATATTGGTATGCATGAACCCGGGTTTGAGTCTCGATCACAGAGAAAAGCAGCATGCTGAGGTATTCAGAGCTCCTCACTCTGTACAAACACAAGGAAGTGTTTCACACAGCCTTCATCTGTTCCACTAGCCCAGTATTCTTAACACACACACTGGGGCACAAAGGACTCTTTATGCAGCCTGTGTTTCTCAGTAACTGATGGCTTTCACTGCTTTTGCCCTTAAGAAACATCCTTAAGTGCTGGGTTTACAAATGCAACACGTTTAAATGCATTTTAAAATGAACAGAATTAGGATGATACACTTGTACAAATGTAAAAACGTTACAGACTTGGAACGCATGACTGAAGCAGCAACCAGAAGAACCAAAGCTGATCTGCTTAAGAACTAATCAGCTAAATGACTTTGACAGTGGATTTAACCAGAGAAAGACCCCAATGTTAAACTATACATATAAATGACAAGCATATGCATATGGAAATAGTTTCATGACATCTATTATGAAGCATTACATACAGTGATCTACAGCAAAACTAAATCTAATGCTGAAGTTAAACTCAGTTTTGTGTTGCTTGAATTAATTAAGCACACTAAACCTTTTACATTGCAACCAACAATATAACTGCACGTATTAGCACATAAATACAGGCAAATTATGAAATATGCAAAAGTTTGAATCATCTTCGACCAACTAATCCGGTCTTCATACATCTCTGCACATTGCAACTTTATCAAGAATATGCATTGCCATATTTAGAATAATAATGCGCAGTAGGTTAAATATAAGAGGCAAAAAACTTACAGGATATATGTTTACATCTGTGGCAGCCATGCAGATTAATGCGATAGATAGCACTGACAGTATGCTTTCATTTATTGTGCTTACGCTCTCTCTCTCTCTCTCTCTCTCTCTCTCTCTACCATTCTAATATGGCCACTTGATGGCAACACCCTCTGGCTGAATTAAAATGCTGTCCGGGTTGCCCACGCACACTCCTCCCACTGCACATACAAACGCACTTGTTTCTGAAAAGACTTGTTTATTTGGTTTGAGTGTCTCTCTCTCAAGTAGTGTCAAATCAAGTACATCTCTGTGCTGGACAAGATTCTCAGCAGACATAGTTACCTAAACTACCAGCTTCTGCATTTACCTAACTAACTAACGAAAACTAATCAATTCAATAATTTCATTTATTATATTATATAATCAAGTATCATCTATAATTAATTATCATATGACACAGCCACAATTGTATTTTTTTAGATGCTGAACAAAACATATTCAAGTTACAGTTATATAATGAATATGGGCTCACAATAAAGTGCACTCTCTGATCTTTAATTTGAGGGTATTCATAACAATTTGATTCATCACATCACAACTGGAGGAAAGATTAAGGAATTATAGCTCTTCAATGTACCTCCCCTTTTCAAGAGACCAAATGTAATTGGACATTTGACTCAAACGCCATTATATGGACAGATGTGGTCTATTCCTTCGTCATTTCTACATCAATTAAGCAGGTATAAAGTCTGGAGTTGATTCTAAGTGTTACTCTGAACCCACATCATGCAGTCAAAGGAGCTCTCCATGCAAGAGCAACTGACAATTGTTAGGCTTCAAAAACAAAATATACATCAGAGAGATAGCAGGAACATTAGGAGCGGTCAAATCAACTGTTTGGTTCTGAGAAAAAAAAATGCACTAGTGAGCTCAGCAACATAAAAAGGCCTGGATGTCCACAGAGGATAACAGTGGTGGATGATCCTCTCCATGGTAAAGAAAACCCCACAATCTCAACCCGACGGAGCATGCAGTTCACTTGCTGAAGACAAAATTAAAGGCAGAAAGACCCACAAACAAGCATCAACTAACGTCAGCTGCAGTAAAGGCCTGGTGAAGCATCACAAAGAAGGAAACCTCTGGTGATGTCCATGAGTTCCAGACTTAAGGCAGTCATTGCCTGCAAAGGATTCTCAACAAAATATTAAAAATGAACACTGTGTTGATGCTTATTTTTATTTGTCCAGTTACAGTTGAGCCCCTGAAAATGGGGGGAGTGTGTATAAAAATGGCTGTAATTCCTAAGCTTTTTATGTTTTGTTCAATTTCATCTTGATTGTTTGCATTTAATTTCATATATGTATATATATATATATATATATATATATATATATATATATATATATATATGTAGAAACGTTTAATCACATCCAAAATAAAAGTTTTCATTTACATAATATATGTGTGTGTACTCTGTGTATAAATACACACCCATGCATGTATACATTAAAGAAAAATATGTTAGCTTTATATATTAAATATATTTATATATAATCTAAATTATATGATTATAAATATATGCATATAATTACATGTAAATATTTTCAAAATATATACTGTATGTGTGTGTATTTATAGATATATAAATGTACACACACACACACACACACATATATATATATATATATATATATATATATATATACATATATATATATACATATATATATATATATATCTTTAATGCAGTCAAATTGATAGATATAATAAAATATTTTAAAAAATGTGAGGGGTGTACTCACTTCTGTGAGATACAGTATACACTCACTGGTCACTTTATTAGGTACACCTTCCTAGTACCGGGCTGACCCTCTTTTGCATTCAGAACTGCCTTAATTCTTCATGGAATAGATTCAACAAAGTGTTGCAAACATTCCTCAGAGATTTTGGTTCATATTGACATGATCGCATCATGCAGTTGCTGCAGATTTGTCGGCTGCACATCCATGATGTGAATCTCCCGTTCCACCACATCCCAAAGGTGCTCTATTGGATTGAGATCTGGTGACTGTGGAGGCCATTTGAGTAAAGTGAACTCATTGTCTTGTTCAAGAAACCAGTCTGAGATGATTTGAGCTTGGCATGATGCATTATCCTGCAGGAAGTAGTCATCAGAAGATGGGTACACTGTAGTCATAAAGGGATGGACATGGTCAGCAACAATACTCAGGTAGGCTGTGGTGTATAAACGATGCTCAATAGGTACTAAGGGGCCCAAAGTGTGCCAAGAAAATATCCCCCACACCATTACACCACCACCACCAGCCTGAACTGTTGAGACAAGGCAGGATGGATCCATGCTTTCATGTTCTTTACGCCAAATTCTGACTCTGTGTGAATCTGTTTGGTGAGCCTCCGTTTCCTGTTCTTAGCTGACAGGAGCGGTCTTCTGCTGCTGTAGACAATCTGCTTCAGGGTTCGACGTGTTGTGTGTTCAGAGATGTATTCTGCATACCTTGGTTGTAATGATTATTTATTTGAGTTACTGTTGCCTTTCTATCATCTCTAACCAGTCTGTCCATTCTCCTCTGACCTCTGACATCAACAAGGCATTTTCAGCCACACAACTGCCACTCACTGGATATTTTCTCTTTTTCGGACCATTCTCTGTAAACCCTAGAGATAGTTGTGCGTGAAAATCCCAGAAGATCAGCAGTTTTTGAAATATTCAGACCAGCCCGTCTGGCACCAACAACCATTCCACGTTAAAGTCACTTAAATCACCTTTCTTCCCCATTCTGATGCTCGGTTTGAACTTCAGCAAGTCGTCTTCACCACATCTAGATGCCTAATGCATTGAGTTGCTGCCACGTGATTGGCTGATTAGCAATTTGTGTTACCAAGCAATTGAACAGATGTACCTAATAAAGTGGCCGGTGAGTATATATTTTATCACGTGTGTGTGTGTGTGTGTGTGTGTGTGTGTGTGTGTGTGTGTGTGTGTGTGTGTGTGTGTGTGTGTGTGTGTGTGTGTGTGTGTGTGTGTGTGTGTGTGTGTGTGTGTGTGTGTGTTAAACAGAGATGCTTTTAAATGGTTCAAACAATTATCATCTTCAGATTCTATATTAGTTTTAATGTTATGTTTTGTCTTACATTTCACTGCTGGTTATATTCTGTATAATTGTGTATGTGACGAATACAATCTTGAATCCTTGAATCTTTACAGTAGGCCACACAGCTAGAAGTGCCGAGTTCCATGTATGTCCAGTATATGTCGCCCTTTCCCCTTTTTGTTTACACCCCTTACCTATAATTAGCAACAGAAGACATTTGGGCCATATTTTAAAGTTAAGAATTTTAAAGATAATGATACAGCAGAACCTTCAGATAAATGATTTCAGAGCTTTTCTGACTAACTTTATTTTTTTCTGAAATATTTTGGAATAAGAAGAGGGTGTGCCCGTTTCCCTCAGTTTAAAACAGGTTAGTTCATCACATTAACAATGAACAAACGTTCGAAGCCAAATAGTAGGCAATATTATTTAATGATTTGATTTAAATCATATGTATTTTATTATTTAATGCAACGACATTGATTTTTAAGCATATATGCGCCAAATACTGATGAATAGCACAACAACCAGCTGAAGGTAAGTGAATGAATTTCTGTTCATTCATACTGAGGAAACTGTGAGAAATTAAAGTGCACATCTAGTGTGATCAAACAAGTATAGCAATGAGGACAGGCCACAACATCGATCCATTGCTTAATACTCTTTATTTAATTTAGGTAATCCACACAGTACAGTGTTCTACACAGTACAATATCCCCATTCACTGTAAAATAAGAAACATTTTTTAAATATTCATCTTGAAAATCGTACACCCATCTCATTCACTGTAAACAAATTATTGTACGAATCAGAGCGGCTTGTTCATTTGAAGAGCTGCAGACCATTGAGTCACCTCAGAGTATTCACGTTTTGTTCCAAGTATGCAGATGTCTCCAGTTATATTTATTGATTACATAATATGGGATCAGGGAACAAATGTTATTATGCTGTGTTAAGTGCTCAAGGAAATGTTTTCTTGTCCATAACTTTCACTTAGTATATTAATAAAGTCAGCTACCTTATAATGATTACAAAGAACAGATGTGCTGTCTAAAGATCCTCATGGCTACATCGCTGTTGTGATTCTCCTGAACATACCAGCAGTTGTTTAAAACATTAGTTATGAATCAGTTACAAGATCCTTTAAGTATCACAGATCTCAAATGGAATATTAATAATCAAAGATCTGAGCACCAAGGGCCTTCATTGAGGGGGACAAAAGAAATTGTCCCAGGCCCTGCAAATGTTAGTGACGCTGGTGACCCTGATCTGGCACACATTATAAACACCTAGAATTGTCCCCTACCCCTCATCTTTCACAGAGATACGTGAAGCATAATACCGAAGACCTTCAGGGAATCTTGAAGAACGAGGACTGTTGTGCTTTTGTCACAATTAAAACAAAAAACAAAGAGTGGCTACCAACAGAACCAGCAGTCTATCCACGGAAATGTACATGCTCTCAGTTTGATTTCATTACTGCCAACACTACATTCAAGGACTGAACAAATGTGGCACATCAACAGTCTCACAACAACAGAGATAAGAGCGCTCAACACACAGATGCAGCGCTCTCTTAGTAGGTTACATATTAAACATTAACCATATTTGAATACCTCAACACATGGAGACTAAGTCAACTAATCAGAAAGTTTACAAAGATTAACATCAGTAAATCTAAAAATACATGGACATCCCAAAACGTACTCATATGTCGCTTTGAACTAAAAGCATTATTTGATCCATTTGCACCAAACTCTTCTAGGAAGGCGTTGGCTTTTTGAACACAGTGGACGCAGTGAACATAGTGTTACAATTCATCCTAAAGGACGAGGCTTTGTGTAGGCCAATCATCTGGTTTCAAAAAAGGTTCTTTATGGACCTTGAGCATAAAGTTTAACATACAGTTCTCTAGAATATCACTGTATGCAGTTCAGTTAAGGGAATAATTCACCCAAAAATGAAAATTTGCTCACCCTCAAGCCATTCAAGATGTAGTTTGTTTCTTCATCAGAACAGATTTGGACAAATTTAGCCTTATCTTTACCAAAGGATCCTCTGCAGTGAATGGGTGCCGTCAGAATGAGAGCCAATAAAAACATTACAATAATGCACAAGTAATCCAAATGACTCCAGTACTTCAATTTACGTCTTATGAAGTGAAAAGCTGTGTGTTTGTAATCCACGTGTTGAAGTCTTTATCCATAATATTGTGGCAAGGGTTTAAAGTTAAAAACATGCAGCTTTTCACTTCACAAGACATTAATTGATGGACTGGAGTCAAGTAGATGACTAAAATAAAATTTTCTAATTAGACTATCTTTATGCAGTTGCATTAATACTTCTCATCATAAATTACTGACATAGCCAAAGCTGTTCATTTAAAGGAACTGTCCATGTACTTTGGCAATGTAGTGTAGATGGCAAACAAGAATGGGATTTACAGAAAGGCAGTGTAGCACTTCATAAAAGGACAAATCACACTAGCTAAATACTATTGGATTGTGTCTTTTTTTTTAAGATACAGAAAATGACACATCACCTTCCATTAGTCATTAACCTCTAGTCTATACTGTTAGATTGTTCTAGTTCTTCTAGGTTTAATGGAGACTGCTGTGTGTTACTTTAAACATAACATAATATGGCACATGAAAAGACAGTCTTTAGGGTGGACTGAAGTAAATAGCCTTTCATTAAATACAAAACAGATGCAGGTTTGTGAAGTTTACATTGAAAAACAATGTGTTACCTAAACTGCTAGAGGATTGGACTTTGGAACAGTCAATGACAACATGTTGAACTTTAACCGCACACTATTTTCACTTACAAAAATTTGTTCATGCACTGTCAGCAGGCAGAAGAAATTATTTTAACATACACACTATTCATCCTAGTTAAACTCAAATACTGAGGATAGTAAAATAGATCAAACTCTTCTTAAAACCCATGCTGTAGTTTATCCGTTTACTAAACCTGTGTCTAAGGAAATGTGCAGCAGAGGTTTGTATTTGGCTGTTTTCAACGGATTGCACTATTGTCATTAAGAGGTCCCTTGATTTCTCTTGAAACTGAAAGGAAATTTGGCAGTACAGAATACAATGCAACCCTCATGAAGAGATAAAGATGAAATACTGACAATAACAATGCAATACGGACTAAAGGAAAAGAAAACTAGGTCAACACCAGCCATCTTTGATTGATTCTTACTGAAAATGACAATGAATGGCACATGGAATAATCTGGCAGCAAACAAAATTACATCAAATATAAAAAAAATACAATGCTACATGTATATACAGTACTGTGCACTGTCATACACATGTCAAACAAAAAGATTGGCAACGACAAGCTTAAATACAATTAAAACAGTTACAAATGTAAAAACATCTTACAAAATGACTGAGTTGGGATGTCCTGGAGAGGAATGGGTGAACTTTGGCACACAAAGAGATGTTTTAGATGAACGTGAAACTATTACAGTAGAGAGCAGATCCACCAGCGTTTGTCTTTACAGTCCTTTGTTGAAGTAGACAGTCTCTATTCCAGGATGACTGGCTCGAATCTTCTCCTGCAGCTCTGGTTCCAAACCACTCACTGCCATAGAGCTGCGTGAATGAAGCAGTTAATGCAACAGAATGATTCATTACACTAATAGAATTATTCCGAAAAGTGTTCCAAAAAAAGTTTTGAAAAGGTTCTCACCTCTTTTGTGGGAATAATGCACAGCACAATGGGGTTGCAAACACAAGGCTAAGAAGAAGAAATAATGTACAAAAGAGTGGGTAACAAATTCTTGAATGCCTTTCAGGACATAACTGTTTATTAGACCATCATTCTATCTTTGGCAACTCACCAGAACCCAACTAAGCCAACTTGAATGGGTGCACTCATCCATGGAAACCTCTGAAAAAAGGAGAAAATCAACCTGGCAACAAAGCTCTTGATTCTATGGGGTCATTTTAAGGGCTAGTGCCTTCATGTAGACCGGACACTGTTGTTGGGTGTGTACGTGCTCTGCTAAGGCTAAATAGCTTTCATTAAGATGTTCAGCCATGTAAACTAAATATTTATAAGGTAGGTTTGAAATTACCTTCAGGAAGGCCTTCTTTTCCAAAGAGTTCATCAAAAACGGTGGGATTGCTATAGGAAGATTTAATTAGAATGATAGATTATTTATTTGTAATTAGTGTCCTATAACAGATATGCACTTTGATAAATGATCATTGCCTTTGCATAAGACCTACAGTGAGGGACCACTCAAAAAATCCTGATATTTTATATTTTATTACATTTCAAACTCCTCAATTTTATTTCTAGGTTTAAATTAGATGCATCATTGTATAAATACAGTTGCAAAGCCCATTCTACAGCAATCAGATTCAGAGATTTAGAGCAAACGAACCCATTCCCGGAGAGGCCATGAGGATTCTGGAAACCACCACTTGTGTGATGGCCTGTTGAGCTGCCTTTGAGGATTCTCCTAACCGATTGTCGTTCTCATCGGTTACTGGAATGCCGTGTTTGAGTTCCCTGATTGAAACAAAAGGAACAACATAGTTCACATCACTTCATGTCTGGTATACTGTGCACACGGTATACGCCACCGGTCAAATATTTGGGTTCAGCTGATTTAAAAACATTTTTTTAAAGAAATTATAATTTTATTCGGCAAGGATTCATCAAATTGGTCAAAAGTGACAGCAAATACATTTATAATACTACAAAAGATTTACATTTTAAAGAATTGCTGTTCTTTTGAACTTTCTATTCATCAAAAAAATTGTCAAGTTTTGCAAAAAAAATATTATGCATAAGTATTTTTGGAGCAGCAAATCAGCATATTAGAATGATTTCTGAAGGATTGTGTGAAAACTGGAGTAATGACAACAAAAAATTCAGCTTTGCCATAAATGACATTTTAAATAGAAAATAGATATTTTAGATTTGAGTAATATTTCACAATATTAATATTTTACTATATTATTAATCAAATAAATTAGTGAGCATAAGAGTTCAAAAACATAAAAAATCTTACCAAACCCAAACTTTTGAACTATATAGAACATGCACATGTTTTTGTTATTCCAGTATTTCATGACTACTGAACAACCGATTCTGAGCAACCCTAGTAAACTCAGGTCAAGGCTCTTTATGCATTATTTGTTTTAGATAATTATTTACCGTTGTCTCATGAGTGGAATATTAATACAGTTAGCAGCAGCTACAGCAGCGAAAGGAACAAAGCGTCCTATGAGTGGAGACACATGCTGAAAGACAGTGAAATTAAATCATTTTTAGTTTAAACATAATTATTGATTATTACATGAACACAGAGTTACATGAGCACTCTAATATGTATTACTATGCAGTGAAAGAGTTACAGCCCTTAAACATTAGAAAGCAAGACCATTACCTTTGCTAATGCATTTAGTCCTAAAGCAGTAGCCACGGCTCCTGTGGTGGCGGAAACATATGCTGTGCCAAGCTGGCTGCAAGAACAAATATTAGGAATTTAGGGATATTGCAAAATAGTTCAAAGTAAAACGCAAGATAAATGTAAAAGAAAAATTAATATGCATGCTTTAAAGTCCACGTACTTTACTGTGATGGGGGCGTCTCCGCTCCTGTTGGTGTAGTTGACTATTGCATTAAAAGACTGATTAATCCACTGCCAAAACAGGACAGCTGGAGTCGTTCTAAAAAGCAAGAAAGAGTATAAATGTTCAGCATTATATGTGGGCAAATAATTTATTGGCCAAACAAAGTCCTATTGCTACCCTACAACAGTGGATTGCACAGCAAACCCAGATTCACCTGTAGAACGTCATCATGCATCCAGTGATGGTCATGTTCATGGGGACCTGAGCAGACATGCGACCAATCAGGAGCATTTTCTCGCCTGTGTCTGGATGGAATGCGGAGTCAAAAACATACTTCGCCCTCCATAGCTCGTCTTCTGTGAGACCTGGTGTTACCACCCCCTTTCTTCAAAGAGAGGAAAATGGAAGATTATGATAGTCTATTTGTTAGAAAACTCCGCAGCATGAAACAATAGTGCAGAGTAGACTCTTACTTGTAATCCAGAATAATCTGACATGCTTTTTCTAATTGTTCATTCGTCAGAAGGATGTTTCTCGGGTCGGTGACAGTGAAGAAATGCTTTGCTCGACCCACAAATGTTCCCTGATCCCAGCGTGGCTCTTTAATGTTTATGGAGGTGGAGAGCTCAGCTGCCATGGTACACTGTAAAACATTACACTGTTGAAAACACTTTTCTTTATCTTTGAACATCGCAGTTATTTGTGATGACAAGTACTCTACTGTTCAAAAGTTTGGGGATGGTAAGATCTCTTCTGCTCACTTGTTCCAAGATACAATAAAAAGTAATATTGTGAAATATTATAAGAATAAATTCTATTAAAATAACTGTTTTCTATTTGAATACATTTTACAATTTTCAGTTGTCATTACTCCAGTCCTCAGAGTCACATGATCCTTCAGAAATCATTAGAAAATGCTGATTTGCTACTCAAGAAATATTTCTTCTTATTATCATCAATACTGAAAACAGTAGTGTTGCTTAATATTTTTTATCATCAATCATTGATGCATCCTTGCTGAATAAACAATAATTTCTGGAAAAAAAAACACTTGACCCCAAATTTTTGAACAGTAATGTAAACAGAGTTTTCACTTATGGGCGCCAGTCATGTTTACTATATTTACTATATAGAAAACACAATATAGTTAAATAACATCTAGTGAATCAAATGCCCTTTTAGATTTTTTTCTCCCCCAGAAACAACTGAATAATGCTTGCACATGACATTCCTCTCCTGATTTAGCCACCGCTGAATCAGCATGTAGCTGCTAAAGACAGCTTGACCAGCCAACCAAAGAAAGACCTGAACATATCACACTGAAAACGACACAAGGTGCTGCTAGTCCCCAAATAAAGCAGCTCAGCTGTATATATGGCCTGTGTTTCTATACAAAACTGGCTAAAGTATCAGATTAGAAACTGATTCTCAGGGTAGGGGACTGATTAATATGTCATCAGTAATTCATTCTCATTTATTATCTTCTTTCTTCTGTCAAAGACAAAAGATATTCGAACGTGTATGCCAACAACATTCACTTTCATTGCATTATTTTCCATACAATGAAAATCAGGATTACTGCAATTTTTGCTTTCCACTGAAGAAAGAAAGCCACACGGTTTTAAATGATATGAGGTTACTATTTTGAACCATGCCTTTAAATGACGATAGGAAAACCAATTCATTATCAAATGCTTCAAGGTTGAGATTGGATAACAGAATTGAACCATTTATTTGCATGTGAATATTGCAATTAAAGGCATTCACAGTGGCAGCATTAAATAAATGTGCAGCAGTGACATTTTATCTTGGCAATGCACCAAAGACGGCTAAAGAGACGATAATAAATCAAGCGTTATCTCTGCTGACAGCTACAATGGGCCCGTGTCTTTTTAAATCAAATCATGTCCATGTGCTTTGCACGAGGTCACTTGATGCGTTGGCTTGCGCTGCGTCTCGGTTGTAACGTGTTTCAATGGTGATAGGAAGTCCGACTCATTTGATTCTGTGTTGAGGCACAGTCGGTTCTTTTGAACAGTTCGTTTCAAAGAACCGGTTCGGATTCAGCCATACATCCCAGTGTGGCATTTGAAATGCTTAGACACGTTTCGATATGTAGCCATTGCTTTATGTTACGGTTGTAATTCGATTATGTTTTATTAATAATGGTGTTTATGTTATTTAATGTTCCCAGATCAGCCATAATTCCCAAAAAATATGTACAACTTAAAATGTATATTTACATTAAGTATTAAAATTAATTTAAATATCATAGCGTATTTCCATAACAAGCAATTTAGTAAAACCAACGTAAAATTGTAAACATTTCGATTTACGTTCTATGTAACGTTTTTCTGTTTGCCAATAAGTTTTATTTGACAAGAGATGATTCTCGGTTATGAGTCAATTGTTGATTCAACGGGTTCAATTCGATCCGTCAACGAATCGTTCAGTCGTTTTTGTGAATCCTTCGGACTGACAGTGTGCACAGGCTCAACCGATTCGCTAAAACAAAGAGTCGACTCAAAAGAACAGTTGATTCACGATTCGGACATCGCAACAATGCGACTATGTTACGTTTCCCTACACTGAAAATACTCCGAACAGCGCGTACACACTGTAGATTGCAGTGATAAGACCTCTTGATCTGAACTGAACTTTGAACAGAGAAACCGTGTTTATGACACTTTCCCCAAACAGCCCATTTCTTGCCAAATACTATGCATTCATGATTATATATATTATACTCTTATGTTTTTTCAATAGCCTAGTAATAATATGCATGCACACATCTTAATCCATAGGCTATATTTTGTGTTAAAACAGCGATGCTTTTTAAAGAGCAAGCACTGAAGGATAAATGGCATGATTTATTTGGTGTCTCGTTTTGAAATCAATTGTTAGAATTTCATCATTGCAGCCCAATGGCAAAGAATGGTTCAAAACCAGTCAGTACCGGTTAGGTGGCTTCCATTGGGGGATTCAGTATGTCATAAATCTAAATATGAATTATGTTATGCTTAAATATGATCTTAAAAATATATCTCCATATGATGAAAATCTTAATCAATGCTAGTTTTATCTTTAAAAGCATCTGTACAACTCCAGCTGTGCACCCCTTTAACAACCTCTGGATGACACATCACGGATCCACTTAGTGGCAGCATACGCTTTTACATTCTAACGCAGCCAGCAACAAAAAAATAGAAAAAATCTTGACAATGGCATCCGAGGAGATCTATAAAAAGGCCATGTTACTTACAGTGCAAAGCTCGCCGTCAGACCAAATCACAGCGCTATCAGCACAGCAGATATCAGTCTCGCGCACTGAGGCTAATTTGGTATTTACGAATGAACGTGAAGAACGCTGCAGTAAACGCCACCCTCTCTCCCAACCAACCACAGACGCTGATGGTCCTTCAAAATAACAGTTTTCAATATCTTGGAAAATATTTGTAAAATAGTAACATTCGATTTATATTCTAGAATATAACAGTAATATCCATACAATTAATTATAGATAAACAGGAAGCTACGGAATTTAGTTGCGCATGCTCAGCGAGTAAGATAAAATGCATTAGTCAGTGATTGAAAGACTTTTATCATGAAATCAAAGGAATGCACATATTTTGATAATGAGCTTCAAAAATGCCAAATCCATGCTAAGTCTTCAGTTTTATGACATTAACTTTTGACTGGTGGTTCGTGAGGGAATTCATGAGTTGGTAGGTTTACCATTAACGAATTAATAAAATAAATATATGCAAATTAAAACGTTTTTGTAAAGAAATGTTACAGATGTATACAAATGTGATGTAAATGTAAAATCTTAAATGTATAAAAAAATCTATTTTTGGGAAACCCTGTGTTAAAGAACATAAATTCAATCAAATAAATAATGTTATAGCGCCTGTCACTTCTTATATCGTAGATGTAATTTGTATGTCATACTTAAAGATCGCAATTAATCTTTTTTATGTTTTAATCGAATCTCTACAGAAAGATATGAATATGTTAATTACATAATTACCTCCAAAAACGAAGACCTTTTCGAAATGCCAGTTATTTCTCGGAGCTAATTAAAACTCATTTTATTCGAAGTGTGATGGATTCACCAGAGTGCCATCAAAGTCATTTATGAGTGTTCTGTAGTGTTTGGTACAACTCGAGGTAACGGTTAAAGATAACTGGTTAAGAAAATGGCTCCATCTAGCGGATATGTTTAACACCGACCTGTTATGTCATTCCTGTTATGCATAGCATTTCCATGTCCGCAATTCTGTGTAAAATATTAAACTAACGATTTCGTCATTTAAATCATATTATTTCGTTTTCACGAAGTTAAACATGAGTGAATTTCAAGTGTGGTTTTAGTGAGTGTTAAGTATTAACAAATATTTAATTTTAATAAATATACGTTCTCAGATATTTCCTCATTTTTTTATACTTATTATCCAAAAAATTGAAAGAAAACATTACATCACGAGCAAGCATCTCTCACGGTTATATTTGACAAAACGTAGAATTACAGAAATTGTTATAGTTTTAAAATGATTTATTTTTCTCTGAGCAATGGCTAACCTAATTCTTTTTGTCGTATTAGGTTCCATCCTCTTCATTTTCATTGTTCAAATAGCTGCCTGAACTTAACCAGACCATATTTTTTAAAGTCTGCTGTATTGTAACCATTTAGTTTTTTACAGGTACAGTACTTCATCCATTTTACTGCATAACAGGAATGACCCAGTTTGACACAATTCAAATCAATCGACAACACTGCCAACATTTTGCACCAGAACAGAAGGTTACAGCTGCTGTCTAAAAAGAAACAGACTTTACATAGATAAATAGCATGAGACTTTATTGCCCTTCAAATCCCTATTTAATTGTGCTCTCATTTACAATTGATTGGGAAATAATTCAGTAACATACAAAAGCAAAACAAACTAAACCACTGCTCTGTAAAATAAGACCAATAACAAATACTGCATTGAAAAAAGTGCTTAAAAGACATTGAAAAGGGACTAAAACTAAAGTGTCTCATGTAACCCACCTGTAACAAACACTGCAGTAGGCAATCTTTAAAACAGCAGTCGGAAATTTGCCAGATGACAGCTCATTGTGAACCCGAGGCCATGCAGCTATAATACACAGCACTATTTTAAGCTCATCACAACTTGAACATTATCCAGTCATAAGCATTTAGAGTGTATATTCAAAATGATATTCCAAAACACAGCGTTTCAGAAGAATGCACAGAAAACCGTTAGTCAGAATTATATCCTGATCAAAAACACAACAGCCTTTTAGTACATACGAGAGAAAAGTACATGATGCAGATGAAAGAGTACTGTTACATTTGTGTGTTTGTTGTGAAGACTGCATCTATCTTATTGCAGTATAGATATGGCACATGTTTTGGTCCAAGAACAGGGCTTTGTGTTGGAAAATATGAACAGATGAGCATGTCTTCCATGAATAATAATTGTCCACTGGTCAGATAGTGCTGCAATACTGTAATTTAAAAAAAGCCTTCCCATCTTACAGGAAATAATCTGGAGTGCGACGAGTAACGTGAGGCTCTCCTCTGCGTGGTGCAGGATCAAACTGTAAACTAAAGGAAATATTCATATTTATAACAGCAAAATAACAGATATATAACACAGGGAAAGGGGAATTATCAATAAGAACAGAAATTGTTTTATGCTTTATGTCATATACGTACAAGGAATACTTGAGCGTGTCATCCAGTTCCATGATGGCAGCCTGGTTACCACATCGGTAGCAATAGTTCGGTGCACTGAAGATCGTAACAACATTACGTTCATGACACCAGTTATAACCCTGTAGAAATGATTTAACAATATATTAGCCAGTAGCTAATCCACAGTCGGTAGCTGTATTATGCATGTGCTACAAATTCAAAACAAAAAATATAGTTGAATATTATAGAACTTTGTACAGTTTCAAATTTCCATTGCATATTTTGTTTCTGGTATGCTGCATTTTCTTCATGTTAGATTTTAATTTACTCATGTAACAAAAATGTAAAATTATATACGACAACAAAATTATATACATTTAACTTTCAGAATCTCTTTTATTAGGATTCTGCACTGTCTGTCATCAGTTATTCAATTATTAAATTGTCAAAATATATATATATTTTAAATATATAAAGAACTAATTACTTTTTTCTACATTTTATTTTAATATTTAATATCTGTTTGGAACGCCTTTATTTTGTGCATCAGATATATTTATTTGTAACTAGTATACCATAGTATCGTTTTCCTTTTGGACCTTTGTTATGGAAAAACAAATGTCATATTAAAAAAAAATTGTCGTTAATGTGAAATAGTAAACTATTTTATTTAAAATTGTATTTTGAAAATTTAGTTGAATAATTAAATGACCAATGTGAGACAAATCAAAACCGAAGTAAAGGAGATTCACGAGAAAGGTAAATTCATTCTATGACTTTTATATACAAGAAAATTAATATATATATATATATAAAACCTAGCACTATTGTAATTGAAAATATGTCATAATAGTAACTCTATGAATGCATATTGAATGATTTTACTCAATTAGCCTACAGGTTTTAAAGAAAATTGAAGATGTCTGAAATGTACATCTAATTAATGGAAATACTCAATAATAACTCTCTTAATTACAGTAAATATTATCAATTTATAAATAATCACTAGTGAAAACACGCCACTTGTGGCCTTCAAAAAAAAAAAAAACTTTTCTACTCCAAAAATTGAAAACCTTTCATGTATCCAACAAATATTTGTAATAATAATAATACGTTTATTTATATAGCGCATTTCCAGAGCTCAAGGACACTTTACAATAAACGTGAGGAAATGTGAGGAAAACATTAACACAAAAAAAACAACAACACGGTAATCACTTCTCTTTTACCTCCATCACTAGCTGGTGAGCTCGGGAGACCAGAGTCAAGCAGTTGGCATGGTTAAATGTTTCTGAGATGTCCTGGCCAAATGTGTACCCAGCGCCCCTGGGGGAAATCCCCCAACCTCCACGGTCATCCGGATCTGACCACAGCAAATCACACATGGGACCCTGCCAATAAGATTTCATGAGGTCCTGTGAGTAGTATTCACAGCTGGGACTCTTAATGATTTTGAATAGAGTAACACTATACATCTTTCTAATCTTCACAGGTGGAATGTATACCTCATGGGGAACTTCTTGGATACGGTCCAACGCGCGGATGTGATCCAGCGTGTCAATTGAAGGTGACAATCCTCCGTGGAGACAGAAAATCTGTGGAGACAGAGCAAAGCTCAAGCTTTATGCACACTCAAATTACTATGCAACGTCTTTGTTTTGAGTTGAGAGCAGTTACAGCGAATGAAATACTCCTTTACCTGTGTGTCTACGAGGGCTGTAAGAGGAAGGTAGTCAAAGAGGTCCGTGAAATATTTCCAAACATTTGCATTTCCATATTTTCTCAGGCACTCATCATAAAAGCCATAAACTTGTGTGATCTGTCTACTTTCATGATTTCCACGGAGGATGGTGATTCTCTCTCGATATCGAACCTGGACAATTAAAAATGACAAAACAAGCCATTGACAATGCAAATTAACTTTTTATTTAAATAAACTATATTAAAGCTGTATTCATTCACATACCTTTAAAGACACCAGTAGTGAGACTGTCTCTACTGAATAGTAGCCTCTATCCACATAGTCTCCCATGAATAGGTAATTAGTATCTGGCGATTTACCCCCGATCTTAAACAGCTCCATAAGGTCGTGAAATTGACCGTGTACATCTCCACATACTGTGACCGGGCAACGCACCTCCTGAACGTTCGACTCTTTGGATAAAATTTCTTTAGCCTGCAATAAAATAAAACAGGCAGGTTAGACTACATAAGCACACAAAAACATGGTCTCATGGTGATGAATAAGTATTGGCATATGCTTAATGGGCCTTTGTTCTTGGAAATGGATTGAGGGACCAAATGCGCTGTAAAAATGTGTCAGATAACCTAAATGGTACCTAATGGTAACATCTAAACTAACTGGTAATGATAAAATAAAAATAAATGAATCATAATATTAATATTTGTATTATTTTATATATTATAAAAGATGTATATTGTCCCAATACAAACTCAGGTACATCTTCCTTTGTGCTCCACAGTAGAAAGTCAATCATGCAGGTTTGGAACAACATGTGGGTGAGTACATGATGACAGCATTTTCATTTTTAGTTCAACTATTTTAAGGCAACAAGCCCACATTTTCACTTTTACATTGTGCAGGTAAAGTTCCAGGACATTGAACATTTTGGTTTAACAGAACAAGGTCAGAGTGATTAATGCAGGTGGACTAATTCTAGATGCGCCACGTGAAATAAGCTGGGCATTTTTAACATTGATAAATAATTGACATAAAAATGGCTCCTTTTAACACATTAAAAGAAAATAAATGATAACGCAAAATTAGTTTTTTTTTTTAACGGATGCTGATGGAACTGATCGTTTTGCTCAGAAAGCAAAAGGCAAACCCAAAAACTCTGCCTGACAACGAATAACAGTAAAGTGGGCATAACCTGATGAGCTCTGGTTGCTAACTGCTGCACAGCAAACAACCAATAGACACATTCATGGCGCACAGACGGCCAATAATAGAATAATTCGGCACCGCCATCTTCGGATATGCGGCCAGTGAGAAGGGCGCACTGCAACTGTATCTGAGCCGATAACAAATATAGCCAGTCTGCCGCTGCCTGCTACGCCCACGGGCCGCCTGACGAAACACGAGTTTTAACATACAATGCGACACTGACACGGGTGAGGATGACCGTCATGAGGAACTCACCTTCTCGCATAACATTTTCACTTGGTTTTCCGACAGTTGCTTGCACTCGTTCAGTTGCTCGATCCATTGGTCCAGTTCTTTCGTGAATACCTTCTCGTCCATTCTCGACAATTCCTCAAATCATTCACGTAATGTTAAAAAACAAGGTAAAACGACTCAGAATGCTTTATTTGGGTTTGGCGTCATGCGTCAAAGTAATCAATCCCAGTCTGAAATTAAGCTGTTTCGAGTCCTTGGTTACGTGAAATACTTTAAGGCCGCAAAATGAAGTGAAACGCTGTTACTTTTACTCCCATAAGAATAAATCGATGAATTGATGTTATTTGTAAGCAGTAAACGATTAGAAGTAAGCCTGAAAGCTCCTTTGATTTCGGTCAGAGTCTGGCTATGATGCGCAGCAGCGACGAAGAATCCGCTCAATGTAGGTTGACGTCACCTAATTCAGGAATCCTACTACTGCGAAGGCTTCCTAATTAATATTCATGAGCCAAGCCTTCTCCATTGGTGGGTTACTAGACTGAATCTTTATGACCTAATTAATATTTATAAGCCAGGCGTTCGCAATAGGATGGCGATCAATGAACGTCAACATGACCTTTTTAATATTGAACAGTTAAGTCTTTGCCATAGTAGTATTTGTTGCAGACATGTATTGCTTTGTCTCTTGAGCGTTTAGTGCCGCCAACTGATGTACAAGGGGAATAACAGTAAGCTTTAATTTGAGAACCGCTACATTAGGTTTCAATAAAGAAATAAAGTAGTAACGATAATGATATTATTATAGTTACTTACTACTACTACTACATTATGCTCTGTTGCTGGAAGGTTAAGGTATTTTTTACCTATTATTATTAACAATATGCTCTGTTGCTAGGAAGTGATAGGTCTTTCCCCTCTGTGTATCTTATGTGAAGAAGCAGCGTTCATTATGGTCTTCAACAAACTTTATTTAAATATTGTTACTCATAAATATTTTCTATCCTTAGACTGTTTTCATGTTCATATTGTTTTACGCTCTCATATAGCATTTATTGTTTTCTTTACTTTATTTATCTGACGGGAATATATCTGACTGTGCTTTTCCCTGTGAGCTCTCATAATAAAGAAGCTTGAACACTCTCCTTGGAAATATGACTCAAATTAAGATAAATAAAAATAATTTAAAAATCCCCAACATACGCATTCTGTGTAGACACAGTGACATGGAGACATTTTCAAATATCATCAACAAATAAACATATATATATTTATGTCAATGAATAAATATCGAGGACAAGAGAGCTGACAACAGGGTCTTCTGGTATTTGCTAAAGAATAGTATAAATTCCCACCAGCAGCTGACGCATGCGTATTAGCTGTTCTTACTATTTTATTATTTTTTTTCTAGTGAAAATGGCTGCCTTTCAGCTTTAAACCTCAGCGGTTCAGGGGAAAAATATCCATCCCATAATTCAGAATTAGCACGATCGTTCAGGAAGAAATCTTGCGGTTCAAAGATGTCCATATCCCTGCGTAAATAACATTATGCTTTTGCATTCAAGAATGGAAGATAGATCTGTTTCATGTTTAACCCATTACATTCCGTGATCCGCGTTCCAGATGAGGTAAAGTACTTTCTTTATTGCATCATTTAATGCAAAATTACATCTGTTTTATACTAAATTCAATTTAATTTGCATTAATTTAAAGAATAATTTATATTAAAGACTAAATAGCGCAGGAAAAAAGATACAGAATGATAAGACGACGATGGACTTGCATAAGCGATATTCCGTGGTCGCTGTATTTTGTGACCAGACATTGTGTTTATCTAACTGTAAACTGAAGTGACCAACTTAAAGTGTGAATATTTCCGTAGTTTATACATATTTTATATAGCTACGCTTTCTTCTGCATTAACTTTCAGTGGTTAATTGCACAGGCCTGTTGTTTTCTTTTTGATTGACGTCGTCAATCAATCAGTCTCGATGCACGCGGTCGATGTAAGATGTTTGAAAAGTATTGCAAAGCCTCACATTCAGTTGTTATTTCACAACATACTTTTCATTAACCACTTGACTTTATCTTGTAATAAATCAAATGTTTTTAAATATATTTTATTTGAACAGAAAATGATGCACCAAGTAGCCAGCAACAGCAACGACTATGGTCTGGGTAGCATTGGAGATGACGGGCAACACCCAGCCAGTCACTTTGAGTTGTGCAGTTCACAGTCCAACAAATTTTACACCACCGCCCCACCTCCTGCAACTGCCACTCCCGAACTTGCCCCCCTTGCCACAGAGCATGATCAAGCCCATGTCCTGTCAGATGCAGGACTCCCAGAATGAATTTCACTCCCAAACTGTTCGAATGAGGAATGCAGATGCTCCAGAGGGCTCCAAGAAAAAGAAGGGCCTCGGAAAGTCTGGACGACGAGGCAGGCCCTCGGGTACCACTAAGTCTGCGGGCTACAGGACAAGTACGGGACGTCCGCCCGGCACCACCAGAGCAGCAGGCTTTAAAACCAGCCCAGGACGGCCACTGGGCACCACCAAAGCTGCAGGCTACAAGGTGAGCCCAGGTAGGCCTCCAGGCAGCATCAAAACTCTGGCAAGGCTTAACAAACTGGACTATGGCGCCTGCAATGGTGTACCATTTCCTTACACCATAATGCAGAAGAGGGCCTTGTGCGAAGCCACTGTGAAAGAGAAAGACACTTCTACCGAGTGAAAACTGTTTTTTTATTTATTGCAATGGGGGACTCGGGATGTGGGTGCATGTGCAAAGTCACAGTGAATTGTGTTTGAGATGTCAAACTGTTGTAAGGAAGAAAAAAATATGATTTTGATACTTCAACTCATGTGTATGTGCCAGTGTTATCCTTTTGTGTATCCTTTTCCAAAGACCATTAACATTACCTTTCTTGCTATGACGTATGTTAACCTATTGTACAGATGTGCATGACGGTAGTATTGTGAAATAAAGTTACAGTATTGAACACATATTAATCTTTTCAGTCCCTTAGACTTTGCTCAAGTGAAATGTAGAGAGAACTGCAATTGTGTTGTTTTACATTTAACTTTACCCTTTCCTTGATAATTTCAATGTAAAGTTACTGCTGGGAACAGTCTTCATCACATAGTTTGTTTCATTCTAGATTTTAGAACATTGCATTTGACTTGAAAAACCTGTTCACTAGAAATAACTCCTCTGTTCCCCTGATGTATATGTGAAAGTGCTCTGTTTGTAATGTCCAATGATATGTTGATCTTTTGTTGTTGTATATTTATGAAATTCCTGGTGCCCTTTTAAGACAGACGATGGTCTGGATTTTTGATAAAATGTCAAGTCACAGATTTCAGCAATGACATAATGCTCTTGTAAATATAATTGTGGGTTTATATCAGCCAGTGTGTTCTGTTCAACCTAAAATTGTTTTGCTGATCAATGATCCACTCTAGTATACGTGTTACTTTTTTAACTACTGGACTAAAACAAGTCTCAGTTTTGTGTAATTGAATACACCTGATCTGAAAAAAAATGAATAAATAAAATAAACAATTATCACTCCAAAAAATAAGTTGTGCGGGAAAACGGCTAAAACAGAATTTTAGTCAGAACTATTAAGTTTGGTGTGAAATTTTGTCTTTTATGAAGTAATGATATATGACTGTAACGTGTAAACAAAAGAACGTATGTAAAAATATGAAACCAAAATTGTAGAAAATAACTGAATTTGCATGGGCTAAATAGGAAATAAAATATTAACATATTGTAAATATGCACATTTTGAAAGAGAAAACCTGTTAATATAAAGTATTAAAATAACGCTATGAACGTTAACCTAATCATGACCTAAAGAAATCTACTGTACATAATTCAATAAAATGTAACTTACAATTTTTACTTTATAGAATTTTTACATTCTTTTCCAAAAAGTAATTGTTCAGAACGACTAAGATGTTTGTAGAAACAGCGTTCAATTCATAGGTCACCTTATACTGTCTTTGTTAAATATGTTTCTATATAAACACTGCAACCCGGATAAGCTATAATATGACCAGATTCTTAAAAAGGGAAAGATTAGAATAGCTTTTATTGCAAATGTATTGCCACTTCTATATTCATTATTTACGGCTAATCTTAAAATAGGATGACACAATAGATGTTGACGCATGGCTGTGGCAAGCCAATTTAACATTTAATCTAACTGCCATCTGTTTATGGTGGTAGAACACTAGTGCTTTTTAAAATTACTTTTAACTACTCCAATAATGATTATAGCTTATTTAATTTGATTAATTTATGTTTTATTTAAATATTATAATTTGATTTTTTTATGTGAATAGCCCACTTAAACATTGGATATTAGCATTTATTGTTCTGCTACTATCCCAATGGTGACAAAAACTATTCAATTGTTACAGAAATTAATTAAATTTACCCCCCACCATTGAATTATATGGTTCATAATTATGTAAATTATTTACTAATATACTTTGCCGTTTCACACCAAATTTGTTGGTATATATTTTAGGTTTAATAGTTAGTTAATAAACTTAATTATTAGAAACTACCTATTTCTGAGACTAGTTTCTATCAAAACTGTAATATTTCTTATCCCACTGTTTTTTTTTTACGTTAGGCCTGTATGTCAGCATGGTTAATTTATACGAATTAGAAATCTAGTAAGAATACACGTTAACAATTGGAGTAGCCTACAGTAATGGCTAAGAACTATAAATATGAGTAGAAACATAAAATGTACCACAGTTAGTTACTAACTGATCAATTCTAAGGAATTTATGTTAAACTCGCTTGCCATAACTGTCTGACATATTACACTTATGCGTGGCATGGCCTAATTTCCAACCACCCACAAAATGCGCAAAGAAAACTTAGAAAATTAAACATGTCGGAGCATGTGTCTGTTAATCTAGAACAATAAATTGTGTTTTCAGCTCATTTGACTTATTGTGGTCGGCTGCCTTGTAAAGCACGAGTGGTCTCTCTAAAATGGAGGAAGTTACGCCTTTGTTAGGACAAGGAAACAAATGGCGTGAGGGTTAAAAAGCAAATGCTCACTCTTGTGTCGTTCCATTGCGGTCAACACGCACCGCGTCGACTGTGAGTGCATACAGGACGTGTTTGGGACAAAGTGAAACTTGCGTTTGCTTGCACATTGTCCACATGCATTTAGCGCAAGTGAGAGATGTACCTGGGAAATAGTGAATCGGGTTAAGTGGATGTGAATGCATACTGACTGGGGGTTGGGTGTGCTATGCCGATTGGTCGCTCTCACCAGCACACACACACACACACAGGCAGTCAGTCAGGGCTTGTTTTAACACACATACAACCAGGGGCACTCGGCAAGCGGGGCAAACAATCATGTATTTTAAAAAGAAATCCTGGCTTCTGAAAAACGTGCTTTCGATGCATTGACGTGGTGCTTCGAGAGAAGGTGACAAGCGCTCAATTTCATTCTCGTTTATTTATTAGTCTCCATTTTTGATGTTGGAGAGAGAAATGAGTGCCGAGGCCGGGCCTACTGGTGCAAATGCTGCTGGGATTTTGCAGATCCGCTTTCACAAATTGACAAAAAGTAACGCTACATGCTCGAATTTGAAGGGCTTTCCGGTGGTTTTGTCGTGACCGAGTCGTAAATGGTAAGAAACCGGCTATTTCTCTCCTGTACCTTATGTATTTGGTGCGTTTTTCATCTCACGGTCGTGGGTGACTTTACTGCTGAACGACTGTATGGGAACTGTTGATGCACGAGATGATAATGTAACATACTTTGCCAGCGTTTTCACACTGAAATCGTGGCAGAGGTCATCTTTAAACAGTCCAGTAGGGGCATATCGAAGTGTCTTTGACACAGCGATTCATGTTGAGTTTTTCAAGCTCTCTTATGTTTGTCTTGATGGATTCTTGACAAGACGGCCTACGAGGGTTGCGACTTCAACCCGAGTAGCCACCTTGTTACAAAATCCAGTTTATGATGCTAGCTATGTTTTGGAACATGATAGCTGGTTTCTAGCCAGTTTAAGATGGGCATTAACTGGTCGACCAGCTTTCATACTCCAAACAACATTATGACCACATTAAGCTGGCATCCGGTTAGTTGGTCAAACATGGTCTCCCAGCGCACATCAGTTAGAAACCAGCTAGCAGTTTAATCTGCGTTTCCAGCAGGGATATCGCATGTGCATGCTGGTGTTTTACAACATTGTGTTTTTGCTGTAAAAATGTCATGTTAATGTGGAATCATTTTGTCTCCTGCATAATTCGTTTGCAATGTTCAATTTAATGGACTAACACATTAAGTGTTTTGTGGTCAGTTGCAACAAACCCTCCAGGAGTTAGAGTTATAATTATTTAGGTCATTAAAAAAAACAATTTCTAAAAGCATTTCCCTTTATTTTTTCACAGGATGGAGCCATGAAAACATGAGTAAGTCCTACAAAGTGGCTGGCAGTGATGGCTCGGAGTGTCATGGTAATCCACAGGAGACTAAGGCACTTGATAGCCGCATCAGCTCCTGTGGACACCAGAGCACAAAGCGACAGGGGGACCAGGGGTCTGCTATGCATTTCTTAAACTCTGGCTACAAACTCTCGGCATCGTCGTTCGTGTACAATCAGAGAGAATCCACCTCCAACTACAGTCCGCTGAGGAGACTTCAGGATCTGACCACTATGGTGAACCATGCCGACATGAGTTTGCAGGACAAGGAATTTCACGGACGAAGTAAATTGCTCATGCACAATCCCATTGGCGGAGGAGAGTTCGGAATAGGCCTTTATCACACATCCCATTCACAAGGAAACACTGACAGGACTACTATTCAGGATCTGGACAAAAATGGTTTCTCACCAGTAAGCTCTGATAGCTTGGAACATTTTCCATCCATCTCAAATGGATTTTTGCATTTCGAGTCAACCCTGTTTGATAGTGGGGACAGCAAGGATAATGACGAGGAGCAGCATGATAGGGGTAATTCGGTGGCACCGTTTAAAGACACGTCAAAGAAATGCCAGAAACGAAATCTGGCAAATACAAAGGCTCCTAGCAGCCACAGGCTGGACCTAAGTACAAACAAACATGGAAGTTGTAACCTTGTTTCTAAAACTACAGTGAAGTCTAAGCCTCCTGGTAGTCCCTCACATTTGCCCGTCGAGGTCATGATGGAGGATTTTGACAGTATGGATGATTATTCAGACAGTGACTGTGATCTGCCCAGCACTGAGAACAGTGCTTCAATATTCAACTTGGGTCTCTCTAAAAGACCAAACTCACCCAGTGACTCCCATTCGAATCCTGTAAGATGTTTTATGTTCATCAGATTTATTTAGTTGTCTTGATTGTGTTTGTTCCCTAAAAGGTGTACAAGTTATAATGTTAAAGAATTTCCACCTAAGAATGCAGGAAGGGAAATCCATTATGTTTATATATGGTGTATATGCACATACATATACACTGCATATATATTCATGCACACACACACACAGTAGGGTTCAAAACCACATTGAAAATCCGTGATTTAAATATTGAAATAAACATTATTAAATTCAAAATAAATGTTATGACTCTTTTTAGATTCTGAACAATTTAGAAGCCAAATTTGTGACATTGATCACGTGAACTCATGTTTTTGTTCCCACTGAAGCACAAGGTGCTCTTTGGGACATTATTCATGGATAACATGATGATCAGGTTTTGATCAAATATGTGGAGCAGTTCAAGTGCTTCTCTGATTAAAGCAAATAAAATTTGTTTTGGATTGGAAAAAATAGGCTGCTAACAGAGAAATACTATAAATATATTACTTTTTATTAGCGCACATTTTTGAACCCCTCTGTATGTATTGCTAATTTAAATATTTAAGCTTGCATTTATTTTGCATACTCTTTACACAAAAATTAAGACATTTGTGAAAACCAAATGTGTAGTATAACAAAGGTCTTAGTAAAACATTTTTTTTTTAAAACAAGCAACCAAGCAGAATCACTTTTGTCAGTCGACCACAGTAACTGGCTGATGCAAATGTTGGTCTATCACTGTAAAAGACTTTGTTTAATTTAACGAACAGTGCAGCCAAAATATGCATTATATTTGGCATATGTGCTAAAAAAGTAGCTCATCTTAATATGCAGACATTCAACTCACTCGTAAATTGATTTGGCTAAAAAGAAAATCAAACATTATCTAACATTGTTTTTTTTTTTTGCACATGGGGGAGTGTTTTGGGCAATTTGTTTGAAAACTATCTTTATTTTGCAATTTGGTATGGTGGCGTTTGTCGTGTGGAAATTACACACTTCAAACTTCATTAACATATTTGCTACTTGTAGGCAGAGGTATGTTTATTTCTAGTCAGTATTGCCCAGTTTTTTTGAGTTACAAGTTGTCATATTACCCTCCCTCAAGCTGAACACCTCTTGAACCACACAGTTGTACTGAATCGTTGAGTGGTAACTTGACCAATTTTTTTTTCCAGTGGAGCAGAGGTGTAGGCTAAGTGCTTGTTGGTTCATACTACTATTGTGAAACTTATTTGACCATGATCTTTGTCACAGTAAGGACAAATGCCATACTATAGTTGGTTGCAGTTAGGTTGTCACCCACAAACAGCTCTGTGAAAGGTGAAAGTATCTGAAATGTTTAAAGAGCAGGTTAAACGAACAACTCAAGCTTTCTTGACTGATGTTATTGATGATTAATGAGTGATGATTAAACTGACAACTTTTTGTTTTAACCCAAAGTCCAACAGCCCAAAGAAGAAGCAGCTCCCAGGTATAAAGTACTCTGCTGAAGATGTCGTTTGGGCCAAATTCAACCGCAGACCCTGGTGGCCCTGTCATGTAACCATTGACCCACAGATTGAAGTCCACACCAAAATGAAAGGTGATCTCTTTAGTTTTAATCACATTTTGTATGACTAATCATAGTGGATTCTTAATTTCACATGGGTGATATATCACTTTTGTTATGGGACATGCTATTGACATTATATAATTAGTTATTCATTTTTTTTAGTTTTATGTCTTATAAGGTAAAACATCTCTTAGAACTCTTGGTGTCATATCATATTATAACATTTTCTTGCAGATCCAAGTCGTCGGCCATGCCGTCTCTATTTTGTCAAGATGTTTGGGGAGATCATAGACCAAGCTTGGGTCCCGGCAAAAGCCACTTTTCCTTTTGAAGGCGGTCATCAGTTTGAAAAACTGCCTGTACTTAGACGAAGAGGAAGACAGAAGGACAAAGATTACAAATACACGGTAAAGCTAACTTGCAACTGTTTTGTTCTTATATTCTGAAAAACGTGTGCTTATGATCAAATGACATTTAATGCTTTTGATTGAAAGACTTTTGTTCATTCTACAGGTTCCCAAACGTCTAATACCATCATGGAAAGTTAGTGTCTTGGAGGCAGAGGCAGCACTGACCAAACAGTTAAATAGCGAACCTCCATTGAGTTTAATTCGAGATGTGCACATGCCTATTACAGAAGACAAGGCACCAAAAAGTCCTGCTTGCCTGACATCTACACAGTCCACATTATCAAGCTCACTTTTGTCCAATGGACTAGATGCATCTGTTAAGAACAAAGGAAAACCTGGCACTGGAAGCAAAAAGAAGGCAACTAAGAAGAACAGCTCAAATGTAAAATCTCCTGTGAAACTAACTGAAAACTCTTTATTATCTAAACCATTATCAAACACTTCATCGGACAGCTACAAACCTTCCACAGCCACCGTACGGCACAAACCAGACCCCCTAGATAGTCTGTATTCAGATTTTGATTCTGTCCCGAGGATTTTGTGTCCCAAACGTTCACAGCAATTGCCTCAGGAGGAGGCTATGAAAGAACTGAGCAGTAAACATAAGAAAGTACAGCCAAGTAAAAAGATGAAAAAAGCCAACGTGGTTAAGCCGGTGAAGAAAACAGAGGCTGGTTCAAAATGGACAACCAACAGTAAGCTAAAGAAATCAACACCCAAAGAAAAAACACTTAGGGCTACGAACTCCAGACAGAAGGAGAGCAGTTCCCCAGGGTCCTCAGATGGGTCTTTTGCCATGCACTCTTTCTATTTTCCCGCCAGCAGTGGCTTAATCTCAAGAGCACTTGCCGCCAGTGAAGAAACCAAGGAGAAAGATTTAAGTCAGGAGCCAAAATCTCGCTCACAATGTGCTGACAATGAACACTCAGAGATTTACAACAAGTGCTCATCCCCCACCGACCATTCTGAGGTCAGCGACGAGTCCACGGATGCCTCTATCTCCCACACACCGCCAAACCCAACTCGTATTAAGTGTAAAAGAATCCAAAATGAGAAAAAGGATATTCAGAATGGACCTCGACATAAAGGTTCCAAGTCAGATGTGACAGAAATCTCCCTCAATTCTGTTAAAATCAAAAATGAGAGCATGATCTCAGATACTTCATCTTCGTCCTTCCCGTCTCCCTCGATCTCTCCCATGGACGCTTTCCAGGATCTAAAGGAGCTTTCTTTCAGGTCTCTTGTCAAAGAGGAATGCAGCTCAGGAGAACCTTCGCTCCGTGCGGATTCAAACTTAAAATTCAGCACTTTCCTAATGCTTCTGAAGGATCTGCACGACACCCGGGAGATGGATGGGAAACCTTTAACCCTTCCTCCCACATCTCCATCCTCTCTCATCAGGGAAGAACCTTCTCTTATCCCACCTGGAGAAGAAACAACAAATGAGGTTCTTTGTGAAAAGGACTGGAAGGCGATTGTGGATCAGAACAGTCGGCAGGGAAAAATATCAACGCCAAATAGCTCAAAACAGAGCAAGGCTAAGCCGAAATCATCTGTGAAAAAGGTCACGCAAAAACACGATGGTAGGAACAATTTAGTTCCTCCACTGAAAAAGCAGAACTCATCAGCAGGTTTGGATGCACTTGAAAAAAGTTTGCCTCTGTTAGGGGAACTTTCCCACTCTCACCGTGATGCTGTTCCTGATGTCTGTGTCAAAGGCACCATCTCCAATGTTGCTCCTAAGAAGCGATGGCAAACATTTGAGTCTGACATTGGGAAAAGCACCAAGCCAAAGAGCGATCCGGTTGGTTTGAATCAAGATGTAGTGAAGGAGTCCACAGAGCTAAATGGAGTTTTCAAAGACAGTCTCGAAGAAAAGGCTCATTCTGACATCCCTGATAAAAAAGATGCTTCAGGTAACAGAAATATTAGATGAAGTCTCAAAAGTAGTTTAATGTTAAAAGTGTTAACAAGTGTATTTACGTGTTATGCTAAATTCAATGCATTTTTCATTATTCTGTTCTTAGAAAACAAAAGGCTCAGAAAACCAAGCAAGAGGCTGATTGAAAGCAGTGAAGAATATGAACAAGTATTTTCCACAAAGAAAAAAGCAAAGAAAACTCCTGAGTCCTGTAAAACGGTAAGCTGTTTCTACAACTTTTTACATTGTTTCTGTTGATCCAATGGATTTTAAAGAGTTAATTCACCCAAAAATTTAAAGTAGCCTGCCATTTACTCACAAGCCATCCTAGATGTATATGACTTTCTTTTTTCAGACTAATCCTATCTGAGTTATATTAAAAATGGTCCTGGGTCTTCTAAGCTCTATCATTGCAGTCGATGGGTGTTTCTGTTTCACATACTGAAAAATGTATAGCCTGAATGCACTGTAAGTCGCTTTGGATAAAAGCTTCTGCTAAATGTAAATGTTACACAGTCCAAAACACGTCAAATAAAGCACATGCATCCATAATAAAACGTGCCTTACACGGCTCCAGGGTGTGAATAAAGGCCTCCTGTAGTGAATCCATGCGTTTTTGGAAGAAAAATATCCATATTTCAAACGTAATAAACACTTCTCTCTCACTTTATCTAACTGTCATATGCGGAAGTCATTCCGGCGGATGACATAGGACATTGGCGTTGCGTTATTAGTGACGATCGTGGAGAGAGAACAAAACAAAATTAGAATTAGAATCATGAATTAGGAGTACAAACCGAGGATTTGTAAAAAAAAAAATATATATATATAAATATATGAGGATTTCAATATAAGCCGAGAGGAGATTGGTTTTCCTTTGTTAACGTAAGGAAACAGGTCTGCAGAAAGCCAAGTCCTAATCCCAGCTGAATACTTCTGATGTGACTTTAAATACAGACCTTGAGCCAAAAACTCATCACCAAACACCAATGACATGTGCATTCATTATATGGACAAAAGTACTGGGACACCCCCTTCTTTAAAAGAGAAAAAGGCACATCCAAACTGTGGCAACAAAGATGGAAACATAATTCATGTAGTTAAACATTGTATTTCCACCTCTGCAACAGTTTTGAAGTGTGTGAAATGACTACCCATATGTACCTTTATGTCATTGGTGTTTGGTGATAGATTTTTGGCTCAAGGTCTGCTTTTAAAGTCACACCAGAAGTGTTCAGCTGGGATTAGGACTTGACTTTCTGCAGACCAGTCAAGTTCTTCCACACTGACTGAATCATCATTTCTCTCTGATCACAGAGGCACTCTCTTGTTAGAATAAAAAAAGGGTAATGTCCAAACTGTTGCTATAAAATGAGAAGCACACAATTCCCTAGAATATCATCATATGCTTAAACATTAAGATTTGTACTCATGGAAATGACTAAAGTTGTCAAACCTTTCATTAGAAGGGGGTGACCCAATACTTTTGGCAATATCCTGTATTTTACTTTCTTCCATGTACACAAAAGCAGAATTTTGGATGTTATAATATCTTGCTCTTCTCCACACAACAAAAGTGGATACTAGAATTATAAATTGTAGTCTCATTCATGCTTGCATTCAATTCAAAACATTCTAATGCATCCAAGAGCCAATGATGTTTGGTGACATTGACTTGGGACACAACATGCAACACGAGGTGCCAAGTTTGAATATACACAAATTAGATTTGAGAGCGTAGGCTTTTATCGATGGGTGCAATTTTTCATACAAAAAGGTACTAAAATTATGTCATAATTCAGTTTTGAGTGAGATATTCATAATGTGCACAAACTGTATTTCTGTATGTGAATAATGTTATTTCATACCTTTTCCGAAGGGATCTTTGATTGCCAACACTAATGCGGAGCAGCCAGCACCTGAGCAGATCGCACCTGATGTGTTAAGCTCTTCACCTGAAAAACCCACTGAACAGGCCACACCAGAGGAGCAGAAACAACCAACAGATGGTCTCATATCACCTTCAACACCATTATCGCCATCCTGTGGAGGCCCATCGCTGAACAGAGAGTCATGTGAGAAGAAATCTGGTAGGGATGTATTAGTTTAAGGCACTTTACTTTACTTGTAAATGTCAGTTGTAGGTATGAACATATTTTATATCGCTGTTGCAGCATCCTCAGATAGAAAGAGACCACGTAAGACTGTGCATAAAATTCTAGACTGCAACGTTGAGGGGGATTCTGTAAAGATCCCAAAGAAAGAGGTTAGTGGTCTGTATGATTTCTAAAAAATATTTATTCTCCTGTATTTGCTTTTATATGTATTTTTTTCTTTTTACCTCTGTTAAATCAGGAGGATAAACAAGAAGATAACAGCCTAGATGAATCAGAGCTCCAAGATTTGCAGGTACAATTATGGGGTGTACTTTATATGCAATTCATTTTTTCGTAATATGTATAGTAATTTTAATAAATTGGTAACACCAATAATAAGTATACAGTCATTTTAAAATAATTTGCAAACTAGTTGAATTAGTGTATAGTTTATATACTGTAGTCTGTACATTTTTAATACACTAATAGGTTATGTACAAGTAGTGAGTTCTTCATTCGTTATGTTTTATTATCCTTTGTTACCAACTTTTTAACCATGCCTAACTCATGTACAGTATTTAAATCCATAGTAAAGGAGTTGTTAATGGTTTATTAAAGAAGTATTAGAAGTTAGGTCTCAGAAAACACTCAAATAAAGGCAATAACTTACCTTTATTATTGCATTAATACTGAGCGTTCCTAAAATATTTACAAATACATTAAGCATGAATGTCTATCACTTCTCTTCGCACATAAAAATTAGTTTACAATTCTTAACTGTTAATTAACAACTTTTTATGAACTTTTGTAACTTAAAGTGACAATGAAGAACTCACTATTTGTATATTTGTGCATAGATTATGATTAAGAAACAATGAACTATAAACTAATAGTTGATTTAAAAGTACTTTTACTGTATACTTTATTCTTTATACTGTATATTCTTTACTTTTTAAATAAATGCATTTTTGAACACAAATTTGATCATTATAACATTATATATCGAAAATTTGGACAGTCAGACCAGTAACAATACTGAGATGTACACATATTTATTTTGAACAGAAACAGGAAGAGCCTGGACCTAAACCGTCAAGCCCGTGTGCTGCATCAGGTTTGTTTTCTCATGTGTGACTTTTGGCATTATATTCATGTATTTGTAGTATTATATTGAGAATTAGCTTCATCATCTTTTTTTTTTTTTTTAAATGTACAATGATATTTATTTCTGTCATCCTTGGCAGCAACACAAAGTGAAGATGACATAAGAACATCGTCCCCAATCCAGCAGGACACACCCAGTGTCTTCCAGATCGAGCTTGAAGAAGATCAGTGCAGCCCATCAAAGCCTCAGGAAAAGGAGTCACTCACAAACGGCGAGGACTCCCTGATCTCTGAGGTTATTATTATTAGCTGCACATTTTTCATCAGTCTAAAATTAGTATAATATCATCACTTTCCCTCGTGATTCAAATCTCATGATCAAGCTTCTTCCTTGTTTTGATTCATCATGGTGAGATGTATGTCTATTTATAAAGTTATATAACTGTTTTTTTGCATTTAATTTTCAGGTTTTTGGTGTAGGACTGAATGATAGCAGAGACTCTTTATCAGGTGACTTATCAGGACTCTCAACCAACAGAAAATCAGGGGAGAAAGGTGGAGGTGCGTCACTGAAGGAGAATGTTTGCCAGGTAAAAATCTTTGTCTAAATTTATATATAATATATATATATAATGTAATTTCTCCTTCATGTATATGTTTTGCTCTGAGCTTTATTTTAGTGCTGCACCGAATGTTCGGCAGTGTGGAAGCATTTAAAGCTGTCCGAGAAAGATGCAGCGATAGACTGTTTAGTACTGTATTGCATGTCTTCGATGAGATGAGGAAGTGGTGGTTACTGTATGATGATTGAAATCAGGAAATGCCCCTAAAAAATTTATAAATAAACTTTAGAATGTTATGTTTTCTAATATATGCATGAATTGCATGTATTCTGAGAGTGCAGCATGAGTTCGTTAGCCAGGATTCAAAGTCCAAAGCTCGAGGAAAATCTGCGCAGTAACATTTTTATTAATTTTTACCAAGCTGATATGTGCAAAAAATATCTTCCTAAATTCATAATGAGAATCATTTATAAATCTGCTGTTGTCAACAAAAAGAAGCACTGAGGTCTTCCTGTGGGTTTCCGCCAAAATAAAAGCTGAGAAAAAGCAAGAATTCCAACATTCATAAATGTTAGTATTGTAATTTTAATGTTGTTCTGTTAAAAATAAATAAAAAAGACAATAATAATGATGATAATAATAATCACAACTAGTGATCGACCAATATTGATTTTTTATAACCGATACCGATATTTATACATTTATGTAACTGATAACCGATATTCAGAACCGATATTTATTTACTGTTATAAAGTAAATAAATAACAGAGTGAAATAGGCTTGCCGCAACGGTTATACTGGTGTTAAGCAACACTGTTACATCACTTGCTCACCGTGGCACTGTCCCCACCGTTGTTTAGATTGTTTTATAGTAATAAAAATAAATTCGTTCAGATAGAGGACACTAAAATTAAAACTGAGCAGCTGCTAAATGCAACGCGCGAGCGAGCGAGTCTTGCATCACAGCAGACTAGGTCTGCATTGCCCGGCTGTCCCGACCAGATTTATTACTCCGCTGTCCTTGAAGCACGTGCAATTCTCTTTCCTTTTTTGTATTATGCTTATCCTATCATTTTAAATGACAGACTGTGTCAAATTCATTTATTTTTCTCTGCTGCACTTTTCACTGTGTCAACAGCAAGATGTTAAATGAATTTAGTGTTTTGACAAGACTAATAAAATAGCTATTAGGCTAAACCTTCATTTATTTCCTATTGTGTTGTAGGCTGAATGTTAGCATAAACGAATTATATCCTGACAAAACAAATTATAATAGGGATTACAATTTTTGTATAACTTTTTTCCTCTCTGTGAAACTTTATTCCGTGTTGGCAGCAAAATGTTATTGACATTTATCAGTCAATAAATTCAAGACTCTTGACAAGACGAATAAAATAAATACACTTTTGTGCAGACTAAACTTTTATTTGTTAGCCTATCTCTCTGTCTTTCATCAGAAATGTGAACAAACAGAATATATCACGGGAGCGGAATAAAACTTAAAATAGTCCCGCGCAGACCTCTACATCACAGATCAGATTTCATTTATCACGTGAAGAGAGATGACTGACAAGAAGAGTGAGATAGACAAGATGAGAGACATGAGGTGACACAGACAAGACAAGATGCGGAAGAGTTTCAAAACCGAAATGTAAAAGCACCCGTTTTAGCCTGTTGACTTCTGAGTCTGACATTAATCTAAGTCAAGGAGAAAACTCACCGAGATCTACCAAGTGAAAAGTAAATAAATGATAAAATAGGCTACACATTAAATAAATAATTAAAAAGGCTTGTTGTGATGTATCTTTGTTGCAATAATTTAATAATGATAAATAAAATAGTGTTTTATTATTATGCACTATTCACGTCGCTGTATTCAACTATATACTGAGCTGTATTCAAGCAGAAATATGATGTTATGATCGAGGCGCACATACGGTTCGTTTGCGCATCATTTATAACGGACATGTCGCGCCTAATGCGATCATGTCACTGTAATCAGCTTTACCTTGATTACAAAACTTGCCCATCAAACTTGTGTGACACTGGCTTCTTTTATCCAGCGAGCAATGGTTTGTGTATCATGTTCTCATACAGCGGCTTTGAGCCGCGTTCAGTCTGTATTCACAGCGGATGAGAACCGTATTTCTCCTCTAAACACAGAATACGTGAGAGAGTGAATACGATCTATTACCCCTGATCTAAGTGATAATGTTTAAAAAACAAACATTCGTTTCTCATTTATTTGGTTCCACAGTATTTGCTGTTTTTATTTTAAACACTGCTTGGCCGGTGCTGCTGATATTAAAGTCAAAGTAAAGCGCTTACGCTTACAGGCTTATTTAAAACCTAAGGAAAGCGAGGAAAACTCAAACTAAATATCAACTTCATTTTAAACTACACTTTTAGGTTTATAAGCTGTTATATTCTCTGGAATATTTAAATAAGCTATAACAAACAAAACATTGTATTTTATTGCATTGCTCAACTGGCATGTTTTGTCAGAATTCAAATGTTTTTGTCATTCTAGATTATGAAGACTGCTGACAGCGCGGTTTATCTATTTACACAGAACTACTCAAACTGCGATCGCTTGCAGAGATAATAAATAATTAATTTCGATAGAGATGTATTTATTTAGATGTTTATTGGCGAAATAATGGTTCTATAGTAAATGTTAATATAAGTCAGCGTGTTTCAAACAAGTTAATCTTGTATAAAGTTACATGCGGTGGTTGTGCTGGAGCATTTCCTGAGTGAACACTGCTCCAGGTGTGTGTGTGTATGTGTGTGTGTGTCCACTTCTCCAGGTGTGTGTGCACTTGGATGGGTCAAATGCAGAGAACAAAATTTCACTGCTGGTTATACTCTGTATAATTATGTATGTAAAAAAAATAAAAAAATATTTCAAAACCGATATTTTTTTTTTACATAACCGATAATGGTAAAATGCTTAAATATCGGTAAACCGATATATCGGTCGATCTCTAATCACAACAGCTCTATTAATACATTTATTATAATATTCACAGAGTGTTCAAGTTAGGTGTTATATTTTCTGATGTTGTAAAATAATTATCTTCTGCTCAGCAAGGCTGCATTTATTTGTACAGTAAAAATACATGCCTGATTCAAGAAGGGGGTCTCAAAAATGGCCCAAAAATATTATTTTACTACCTTTTTAATTTGAAGTTAAATAGTGCTTTGTTGGTATAATGTCTGCTAGAACGTTAAGAAAATGTTCAGTGGTAAATATTTTTAAATTGTTGTTTTGTAATTGATTTTTTGGTCTTTGAAAAGCAAGACTGAATAGTAAAAATAACTTTTTGACTATGTAAAATTGGCAAAATACTGTTTTGATAAAATAAATGCAGCCTTTTGAGCTTTAAAAGAGACGTCTTCCAAAAACATTTAAAATCTTACCAAACCCAAACTTTTGAATGGTAGTGTTGGTCCAAAAAAATTATCTTAGCATTCAGTGTAAAACTGTTTTTGGATTATGTCTTGTAGGTATGTGAGAAAACAGGTGAACTGCTCCTCTGTGAGGGGCAGTGCTGTGGTGCCTTCCATCTGCTGTGCATTGGCCTCACTGAGACCCCTAAAGGCCGGTTTATCTGCCAAGAGTGCAAGACGGGTGAGTAACCAGTCCATAAACAATATATCAGCCAGGCTGGTTAATTAGCTCAAATTTGGCCATTTTGAAACTGTTAGGATTGGTTGATAAACAATCCTCTTAGCCAATTATCGAAAATAATAGTTTGTGTCCTTTGTGTCAGTTCCAAAAATCTATGGCATTGCCAATGATTAAAATAATTTCCTGTTTTTAGAACACTCTAGAGTAAATAAAAACTCATTTCAATTTGAGCAGTTTTGTTATTAATTATGATTCCAACCATATAAACTTTAACTATGATATTGTGATGCACTCAATAATCCAGTTGCAGTCGGAGATATACAAGTGAACACCTTAATTATTTTTGTGTCTTTCCTGTTCTTCTTTCCTGTAGGTGTGCACACATGTTTTGTGTGTAAAAAGCCTGACAAGGAGGTCAGGAGGTGTATGATCCCTGTGTGTGGGAAGTTTTATCACATGGAATGCATACTGAAATATTCCCCCACCGTCGCTCAGCACCGCGGCTTCCGCTGCTCCCTCCACGTCTGTCTGGCTTGCTTCATCACCAACCCCGCCAACCCTGGTATCTCCAAAGGTGACTGTCATTCAGATATTGCATTTGCAAAGATTATAAAAAAAATAAAATCTGTTTTTCTACGTAAAACAAATCATGATTTTGTGTCATTGATCATAATTTGTTGATCTCACAGGCCGCTTGACCCGCTGCGTCCGCTGCCCTGTGGCCTACCACGCCAATGACTACTGTATGGCTGCCGGCAGCGTCCCATTGGCCAATAACAGCTTCCTGTGCCCCAACCACTTCACTCCACGCAAAGGTTGCAAAAACCATGAACACATCAATGTCAGCTGGTGTTTTGTGTGTTCTGAAGGTATGCAGTCCAGTCCTCATAGATCTCGTAGTTAAAATTATTATTGGTGCTTGCTAAGGCTATTATTTTATTATTTATTAAAATAACATATGTTTTCTGTCTCTCCCTATAGGAGGAAGTCTGCTCTGCTGTGAATCTTGCCCTGCTGCCTTTCACCGTGAGTGTCTGAACATTGACATGCCCCAGGGCAGCTGGTTCTGTAACGACTGTCGAGCGGGAAAGAAACCCCACTACAAGGACATTCTGTGGGTAAAAGTGGGCCGCTACAGGTTTGTGTGTTGTTTCTCCAGTACCACTTTCCCCTGAAAATGACAGTGCAATATTGATGATGTTCACTGATGCATTTCTGACCTTTCGTTCCAGGTGGTGGCCTGGAAGTGACTCAACCAAAAAGCGTTCCTGAGAACATCTACCGCATGCGGCATGAGGTGGGGGAGTTTCCTGTGCACTTCTTTGGCTCCAAAGACTATGTGTGGACATATCAGGCTCGCTGTTTTCCCTACATGGAAGGGGATGCCAACAATAAGGAAAAAATGGGAAAGGGTGCAGATGCTGTCTATAAGAAAGGTAATTTTACACTCTAGCAGTTATCTAAAATAGTTAATCAACACAATTAAGTAATAAGGTGCGTATTTAGTCAGCCACCAATTGTGCAAGTTCTCCCACTTAAAAGATGAGAGAGGCCTGTAATTTTCATCATAGGTATACCTCAACTATGAGAGACAAAATAAGAAAAAAAATCCAGAAAATCACATTGTAGGATTTTTAAAGAATTTATTTGCAAATTATGGTGGAAAATAAGTATTTGGTCACCTACAAACAAGCAAGATTACTGGCTCTCACAGACCTGTAACTTCTTCTTTAAGAGGCTCCTCTGTCCTCCACGCTACCTGTATTAATGGCATCTGTTTGAACTCGTTATCAGTATAAAAGACACCTGTCCACAACCTCAAACAGTCACACTCCAAACTCCACTATGGCTAAGACCAAAGAGCTGTCAAAGGACACCAGAAACAAAATTGTAGACATGCACCAGGCTGGGAAGACTGAATCTGCAATAGGTAAGCAGCTTGGTGTGAAGAAATCAACTGTGGGAGCAATTATTAGAAAATGGAAGACATACAAGACCACTGATAATCTCCCTCGATCTGGGGCTCCACAAGATCTCACCCCAGAACCACACGGGGACCTAGTGAATGACCTGCAGAGAGCTGGGACCAAAGTAACAAAGGCTACCATCAGTAACACACTGCCCGCCAGGGACTCAAATCCTGCAGTGCCAGACGTGTCCCCTGCTTAAGCCAGTACATGTCCAGGCCCGCTCTGAAGTTTGCTAGAGAGCATTTGGATGATCCAGAAGAGGATTGGGAGAATGTCAGATGAAACCAAAATATAACTTTTGGTAAAACTCAACTTGTCGTGTTTGGAGGAGAAAGAATGCTGAGTTACATCCAAAGAACACCATACCTACTGTGAAGCATGGGGTGGAAACATCATGCTTTGGGGCTTTTTTCTGCAAAGGACCAGGACGACTGATCTGTGTAAAGGAAAGAATGAATGGGGCCATGTATCGTGAGATTTTGAGTGAAAACCTCCTTCCATCAGCAAGGGCATTGAAGATGAAACGTGGCTGGGTCTTTCAGCATGACAATGATCCCAAACACACCGCCTGGAAGAAGGAGTGGCTTCTGTAAGCATTTCAAGGTCCTGAGTGGCATTTTCAGCCAGTCTCCAGATCTCAACCCCATAGAAAATCTTTGGAGGGAGTTGAAAGTCCGTGTTGCCCAGCGACAGCCCCAAAACATCACCACTCTAGAGGAGATCTGCATGGAGGAATGGGCCAAAATACCAGCAACAGTGTGTGAAAACCTCGTGAAGACTTACAGAAATAAATTTGACCTCTGTCATTGCCAACAAAGGGTATATAACAAAGTATTGAGATGAAATTTTGTTATTGACCAAATACTTATTTTCCACCATAATTTGCAAATAAATTCTTTAAAAATCCTACAATGTGATTTTCTAGATTTTCTTTTCTTATTTTGTCTCTCATAGTTGAGGTATACCTATGATGAAAATTACAGGCCTCTCTCATCTTTTTAAGTGGGAGAACTTGCACTATTGGTGGCTGACTAAATACTTTTTTGCCCCACTGTAGGGTTTGGTATCGTTTTTTTTTTTTTTCGATGCCGGTGCCAAATCGATACTTTTAAAACAGAAACCGGTGCCTGAACCGATACTTAAATAATTAATTAAGCACATGAGCCCAGTTTCACAGACAGGGCTTAGACTAAGCCAGGATTAAGCCATAGTTTAATTAGGACATTTAAGTAATTTTTAACTTAGCTAGTTAATGGAAGGCTACCTGCTGCCGTCAGAGCAAGTGTAATTACTGCGTTCGGATGCTCTCATTTCCCGAGTTGTGCTTTTAAGTCGGAATGTGAAAACAGCACACTCGCGGTTCAATCAATTGTTGATATCAGGAATTACATTGTTGATATCAGCCTATAGTGACATTTAACTAGTGAAAATACAATTACAGATATCAAAAATTGCCATTACTATAGGTGCTGGTGATGATGCTTCTTACATCCAAAATATTTCAGCCAATCGCTCAAGCATGGCCCCTGAAATCTGCGTTCTGATTCGGTTCTAGTTAGGGCTGTAGTCAAGTCCACCTTTGTCGAGTCCAAGACAAGTCCAAGTCCAAAGAGGTTCGAATCAAGTGTCCAAAGAGGTTCGAGTCCAAGTCCAAGTCCAAATGAGACGGTCAAAACAGAAAAGAAAAAATCTTCTTCAAAACCACATACTTAATTATTGATAATTGATGTGATACGAGAGAGGCATATCTTCTATTCTAATCTAATAATTTTGCATTATTGTTTGTAATGATCTAAAGCATGTGCAGCAACACTGTAGGATCAAATTAGGCTATTTTATTTCTCCTCCTGAGACCCAGCTATGGAGTTTGTGTCTCTGTAGTGGACATTCTATTTTAGTGTATTTCTCTGAGACCTCACATGTCACAGTTATAAGTCTGGATGTCCTGCACAGAGCTCATTCAGGGCTTTAGAGAGATACTAAAGGTTTTTAAACACTCTCATGCCTTTAAAGATGGCTATATTTAATTTAGTGAAAAATTGTACATCCTTATGGAAATATGATTATATTCTGTAATGTCTTTTAAATCTGAATCATTTTCAGATTGTTTGTCATAAAGCAAACATATTTTGGAATCTGATTACGTAAAATCCAGATTACATTTGATCAGTTACTACCCAGCTCTGAACAGACTCATATTAGATCAGGGATCCTCAAATCTGGACCATTCCTGCAGAGTTTAGCTCTAACCCTAATCAAACACACCTGAACATGCTAATCAGAGTCTTCAAGATCATTAGAAAATCACAGGTAGGTGTGTTTGATCAGGGTTGGAGCTAAACTCTGCAGCAGATTGGACCTCCAGGGAAAGATTTGAGGAACCCTGTATTAATGTATTATGTCTCTCTTCCTAATTTAATTACATTACATTACTCCCCAATAGGGAGCTTTTGTGAATGAGTATGTTGGAGAGGTCATTGATGAAGAGGAGTGTCGAGCCAGGATCAAGCATGCACAGGAGAGCAACATCTGCAACTTCTACATGCTCACACTGGATAAGGTCAGTCACCTGAGGCGATTCTCAATCCAGATTATCCTGATAACATGTTCTCCACTTACCTTGACACTGGGCTCTGTTTCTGTGTATGTGCAGGATCGGATCATAGATGCCGGGCCGAAGGGCAACCAATCACGTTTTATGAACCACTGCTGCCAGCCGAACTGTGAGACGCAGAAGTGGACGGTGAATGGAGACACCAGAGTCGGGCTGTTTGCATTGGAGGACATTCCTACAGGTGAGTTTGAGTCTAGATAATATGGTAATAGAAAGGGGGAGAATATTTGTTTAATAGGTTTGTTGGTTGTTCTCAGGTGTTGAACTCACTTTTAACTATAACTTGGAGTGTCTTGGTAATGGAAAGACGGTGTGTAAATGTGGAGCGCCCAACTGCAGCGGATTCCTTGGTGTCAGACCAAAGGTATGGAATGCTGGGTGTATTATAGGGTTGTTTTAAAGGTATATTCAGGGTTAAAGTTGGTGTTCTCAGTGTGACACAACTTTCTCTTCAGAATCAACCCTCATCTGATGACAAGGTGCGGAAACTGAAAAAGAAGGTTGCGGGGAAGCGCAAGAGCCAGTTGCAGGTCACCAAGGAGCGAGAGGATGAATGTTTCTTCTGTGGTGATAGCGGGCAGATTGTGTCTTGTAAGAAGCCTGGCTGCCCCAAGGTCTATCATGCCGACTGTCTGAATCTGTCCAGGAGACCTGCAGGTGAGTGACTCATTTTCAACGAGCACGAGTTACTTTTAACTATTTCGTTTTAACATGTTTCACTGTCAAGGTGTTTTGCCTTGCTCTGAAGTTTATGATGTGTTCCTTTCATGGTGAGCTCTATTTTTATTTAGTTTTTATGCATTTTGTATTAAAACAGGAAGTTGGGGTGTCCTCTAAAAGACAACAACAACAAAAAAAGACAAAAGCCTTTAGTTTACACTAATGTTTAGGAGAAATTTATAATGTTGAAAGAAAATTGTTAAGGAATTTTAAAGAAATCGTGTACCAAGTTTGCATTTATTTAAAATATATATTTTTTTGTAACGAATAGTCACTATTATTATTATTATTATATATATATATACATGCATACATACACGTGGTCATAATTATTGGTACCCTTGGTAAATATGATCAAAGAAGGCTGTGGAAATAAATCTGCATTGTTAATACTTTTGATCTATTATTGAAAAACAAATAGCAAAAATCTAACCTTTCATTGGAGAATACGAATTTGAAATGGGGGGATAATATTATGAAATAAATGTTTTTAAATATTGGACACAAGTAACGGTACCCTTTTATTCAATACTTTTTGAAACCTCCATTTGCCAAAATAGTGTAGGAATTTTCTCCTATAAAGCCTGATGAGGTTAGAGAACACCTGACACGAGATCAGAGACCATTCCTTCATCCAGAATCTCCAGATCCTTTAGATTCACCGCTTCATCACGGTGCTTCTTCTCTTCAGTTCACATCACTCATTTTCTACAGGGTTCAGGTCAGAGGACTGGAATGGACATAGCAGAAGCTTGGTTTTGTGCTCAGTGACCCGTTTTTGAGGTTTGTGTTTGGATTATTGTATGGTTGGAGGATCCAAACATGGCCATTATAAGATTTCTAGATTTTTTATCTGTTGGTATTTGATAGAATCTATGATGCAATGTGTCTAAACAAGATGTCCAGGACCTCCAGCAGAACTTAATTTTTGATAAGTAATATACATTGCAAACTTCCTTTGGACAACTTAAAATGCGATTTTTGCACCTTTCAGATTCAATATTTTCAAAATAGTTGTTCCTGTGGCTCAGTGGTAGAGCATTGTGTTAGCAGCCCAAAAGGTCATGGGTTCAATTCCCAGGGAACACCCACAATGACTAAAATGTATAACCTGAATGCTCTGGAAGTCTTTGGATAAAAGCGTCTGCTAAATGCATAAATGTAAATGTAAATCTCGTATCATAACACATCAATGGAAGGATTATTTATTCAGCTTTCAATCTCGGTTTAAACAAAATGACCCGCATGACAGTTTTTGTGGTCCAGGATCACATATTAGATTTTTCTTTCTGGTTAAAACTATTGCTATCAGTAGAGGAAAATATTCACAATTCTTTTCAGCATTTTAAAGGAATTATCTTGCTTTAGTAATGTTAAATAATTGAAAAACTCTCCCACTATTGGCTATTCGGTCAGCTCAGGATTTTATTCAAGCTAAATCATGATTGAATCTGCCTTGTATGTATTTTTCAGGCCGCTGGGAGTGTCCATGGCATCAGTGTAATTTGTGTAGTAGTGAGTCGGCGTCCTACTGCGAGATGTGCCCCAACTCCTACTGCAAACAGCACCGCGAGGGAATGCTGTTCATATCCAAACTGGACGGCAAGCTGTCTTGCAGTGAACATGACCCCTGCGGCCCCGATCCTCTGGAACCGGGTGAAATTCGAGAGTACGTGCCTGGTACACCTATCCTACCCCCTCCGCCCAATATTTCAGTGTCGGGCAGGATACCCCTGCCTGCCCTACCGCCTGCTGCTCCGCTCTTCATTCCCGCCCCCAACAGACCCGCGTTCCAAGCCCAAAGAGACCCATATGCAGACGAGGTAGTGGACAATGTGGTTTTGCCATCCTCTTCTCCTTCTAAGGACATCAAGGAGGAAGATATGAGCGATGAAGGTGAGGTGATGGAAGGGGTGATCGGGGATGAAGAGGAAGATGAAGGCCTTGAGGTTGTGGATGATGATGAAGATATGGACTACGGAGGGATGGAATTTGAAGACGACGAGGAAGAAAAGGAAGAGGACTGGGGAGATGAATATGTGAATGATGACTTCGAAGACACTGAGGACTTGGGGGAAGTGGAGGGGGACGACCAGGAATCATCATGTGATGAGTTTGTCGAAGGAGAAAAGTGATCTCTCCTGCATTTTGGCTAGACATCCATCTCTCACACACAAACTCTCTCTCTGATGGGCACAGCAGGTGACCTGTAGGGAAAGTCAACTGCCGTTTTTCCAGTTGGTGCCCAGCTGAACTTTTGAGTGTGATGGACATGTGCAACATTCTTAAGTTGATGTTGGTATCAGCTTGCCTTCTCAACCCAAGTCCTCTTGGAAAAGTCCATAAAGAGGGTTGGACCTGGTGCTGTGTGGGACTTTTTTCAGTCCTTTTGTTGGAATATAATTAGTGTCTGGTGCTCTTTTGTTTTTACATTTTCCTCCTTGACTTGTTTACATTATCTGATCTAGATGGAAAGATGACCTCACAGAGGATTGAAATGGGGCACCACAAACCATACAGTTGTGTCTTATTAACAAAATCTGCATAGATTGTGATTACGCTTCATTGACAGAGAAAAGAGAACATAAAGCAGCAGATAACTAATTTTTAGTCCCTTCACCAGGTGATTACAATGAGCCAAAAATGGCTCCACAGGTCACGGTACTTGAAATGATTTCTTCAGGTCTGTCTGTTAGTATCACAGACTGGCTACATGAGAATGAATAATAGGCATCTTAGTACATTTTTTAGCTGATTTGTGAAAAAATAGAGTACTACTATTAAAAAGGACAAGGAAGTATGACATTCCCTGCATCATCCTGCTTCATTTCACTCATGCACTTTTTGTTGCATTTGTGTTTGTCATTTTACTTCAGACAATATGTCAAGACTAAAGAAACTTAGTAGTTTTTTTAGTTTTTGTAAAGTCTAGAGGAGTGATTGTATCACCTTTCATTCTCAGTGCTTGTGGCCTTCTGAGTCTTGAAAGCTTTTAGGAAAGATGAGTTTGTACTTCTTAGATAAGATGGATGTTACATAAGGCCTATTTGTACTTTCCCTAGTTACTTAAAATAAATCACAATCTCAAAATACTGTTCAAAAATCTCCAGATGCCTCATTGCAGTAACCATTCACAATGTCAGAGAAATCCCCCCAAACACACGTTGTGCTACAAATCTGCCTGATGAAACGTATGGCAGATCATTGTGGCTCTGTAAAGACTCAGGCAATCATATTTGCATTTAATATTTAAGGGATGCAGATGACCCCTTCAAAATGCATATTTAGACATAAATGCGGTCTTGCCATAAATGATTTTTTATTTTCATTACAAATATCATCATACTTGAGCCCATTTTTGTTTCCAGTAGTCATGTTTTGGTTTAAGTTTGCAACATTATGATTTATGATGAAAATTTCCCTCATCACTCGATTCTCAAAAATTATGAAAGCACCTTTTGTTTGAAAAATCATTGTGCGCCAGGTAAAATTCCTGATTGAAAAACTGCCTCATTTAATGAAGTAATGTTCATATCCACAGAACCTTTTTGGAACGGGTTTCCATCACTGATATTGTACAATATGTTTTCAATGCCTTTAGACCTTACACTCATTATTTCTGGTTCTGTAACTTTGCAACCTAATCATGCAGATGCTTTTTTTTAAAGCTTTTTTCTTTAGCATCATCATCATCATCAACCTTTGTACTTTGCTTAGCTCTGTGTTTCTTCATAGTCTTTGTCTCTTTGTATTTATGGTCCTTGTATAATCTTTTTCACTTGTTTTTGTGTTCCTTGTTTCTTGTATGTTTGATAAATCTGCTGCTGTGTTTCAGCGCTATGGGCCCTTGACACCATGAACAGGACTAAATTCAGATGAGAGTTTTCTGAGGACATTTGGGCAAAAAGTTTGCTGCCATGTTAGAGACCCATGATTTTGTACTGTACCTTGTGCATAATAAATATTATAAGTAAAATTTTACAATAGACAGCAGTTTCTTCTGTTTTTGATCAACTGTCCTTATGTGGATCAAACTAGATAGAGTTAATAAAGTTGATATTGCACAACAATAATTGCTGACAATGTTTTGATAAAAAACGTACAATTCGATCAATCAATTGAGCATTGCATATTTGTGTACAAATGCTATCTATTTTCCTAGTTTTTAACAATGTTTTTAAAAACCAGCGTACATTTCCATACCATAAATCAAACAAGTTGTCAAAAGCTGTTATATGTTACAGTATTTTGCCATGGATCCTGTACAGGTCATCCCATATGTGCCCCTGGACCACAAAACCAGCCAAAAATACGTTGTATGTGTCAAAACTATCGATTTTTCTTTTATGCCACAAAATAATTAGGATATTAAATAAAGACCATGTTCCATGAAAATATTTTGTTAACTTCCTATCATAAATATATCAAAACTTACTTTTTGTTTAGGAATATGCATTGATAAGGACTTAATTTGGAAACTTTAAAGGCGATTTTCTCAATATTAAGATTTTTTTCTGCACCTTCAGATTCCAGGTATTTCAAATAGTTGTATCTCGGCCAGATAGTTTCCTATAACAAACCATACATCAACGAAAAGCTTATTTATACATCTTTCAGATTGTGTATAAATCTAAATTGTTCAAAAAAATTACCCTTATGACTGGTTTTGTGGTCCAGGCCCACATGAAAATAAAAATACTATAGTAAGAACTAGTGTTTTTGAATCTTAATATAGTAAAGTACGTGGATTAATTTGTCGTGGTAATTCTATAGTTGCTGTGGTAATATAACAACTATAGTAATATAAATAAATGACATTACCCAATACTGTACTAAGTTTTCTACAACTTTACAGTTTGCTGTAGTAAAAACTAAAGTATACTACAGCATTAATTACAGTTTATCAGTTCACTATAGTTAATACTACAGTATGCTGTAGCATTCGTTAACAAGGTGCTGTACATACTATAATATATACAGTATAATACTGTAGTATTGGTTAAAACACTACAGTATTTGCTATAAATTACTATAGTATATTGTCATGGGGGGAGGGGTGACATGTTTATATTTGAAGTCCCTTAGTACCTGCTATGTCCTCAGATATTTGTTCATTACAGTTTTTTGGGGGGACTCTAGAACTCTTCTGGTTTGCTGGTTTTATAGACACTTTAAACCAGCTAAGACCATTAAAATCTGGCCCATGTGTCATTTGTACTTGCGTATCGAAAGTGTTTGTGCTTTGTTGCTCTTATCATTGAGGTAAAAGCATCCTCAGCTCCAGGCCGCAGGTGGCAGAAGAGCGTCAAACACGTTCATCGCTCCGGAGGAACAGATACACTGCATCGCTTCAGGGACGTCTGCTGGTCAAGTGGTGTCAAAACAGGCAAGAACATCATGTATTGTAACATTTACGCGTTTAATATAGCCTTCGAAAATTCGTTCGAGGTCAGTACTAGGCTGACATGCTTTAATAACTTAGTTAGTGTCAAAGTACATGTTGAATTTGCGAGTTTAGACTCGTTCTTATGGCTAAATGTGTTCCCGGCGATGCTAACAAGCTAACTGATTGTTTTGATCACACAGATGCTCATTTCAACGCACAATTTGAGTTATTATTACAGTTTTCTTTAGTTAGACATACATGTCATTGCAGTCTATCAATTAATCAGTTCAAACAAATTGAGAATAATAGCTGTTGGCTATTTTAGCTCATTATTTTGCTGTGTTTGATCTGCATAGCCCTGGCAGAGGCTTTTATATATTTGTTTTAAACTAAAAAAATCAAAGACGTTTATTCATGTTTATATTCATTCAGGATCCTTTGTGAATGACTATTTATGCGTTAATACGGTATTGCATTTTAGAGTGACATTAAGGTTAGTTAAGGTACAAAGGATTTCAGCTTTTTAGGCTGTTTATTTTTATAACAACAGGCCTGTAAGCCTAAATCCTTGGAATTATATCCTATGAGTGCCTGTTTACGTTAAAATAACATATATTAATAGGTGTTGTATGTCTAAAACTTAGGTACCCTAAACTATTTTTTGACCCAACGTTTGAGTCAGATTTTTGATCTGATCTTCTTATCCCTGGAAATCATTTACTGACCCATTGGCTTGATTTACTCAGTACTTAGTTACACAAACAAGTTGTTAGTTGTGAGGATTATTCATATGATTCAAACATATGACACTAACAAATGCATTGAACAAATGAGCTGTTCTAAAGTGCTTGGTAAAAATCTAGCCAGTTATAAAAACACAATTAAACCTCTATTCTGCTGACCATGCTTGACCACACCATATCAAACAGTATTCACGCACCTTGACAAATTTATGTTGTAATTATAATTATTTTCTACTAATACCTGGAATTGTCCAACTAAAGAACACACGATATATGCAGGGTTTATAAAGTAGTGGGATTGTAATCTGTATATGAGGTTGATTTTTGTATGTTTTCCTGTTTTGCAGGACATTGTGTGTGTGTGTGAAAGCTGTAAGTGCTGATGGAGCAATGTGCATGTGTGGAACGAGAGCTCGAGAAGGTGCTACACAGGTTTGTCACGTATGGACATCAGTCAGAGGAAAGGCTGGATGAACTCCTGAGGAATGTCTGTGAGCTAAGAAGTCGATTGGTTGCCTATGGTGAGCTTAGAATCCACTTGAATACCTAATTTTGGGCTCTGGTACAATACAATCATCTAGTAGTTTGGTTTCTATACCTCAGGCAATAAATCAGCCATGGGTAACTGATGAAATTAAGGTTTGGAGATTTAATCTGAATGGCAGAATATATGTGAAATAAGTATGAAGAAATGGGACAATATGAAATCCTTGTCGAATAAAAATAAAGCTAATGAGTTGTTAAAGCTACTTTATCTCACTTTATCTCTCAATTCAGACTTTTCTTTCAATTCTGAGTTTACATCTTGGAATTCTGACTTTTTCAAAATTTGAAGTTTATATCTCACATTTCAGACATTCAGACACTTTCTTCTCCGATTTTGAGTTTGTCTATATAATTATACTTGTAAGATAAACTTGCCATTCTGAGCAGTCAGAAATGTGAGCTATAAAAGTCTGAATTTTGAGATGAGAAAGTTACATAAAAAAAAAAACTGTTATCATTTGTCAGCTTGTGTGAGAGAGTGATTCATACGTCAGTGCTTCATGAAAACAAGTCTAAAGAGGAGGAGGAAGTCAACCAAGTGCTTTTACAGCTTTGAAAAAAGCAGATTCAGTGACATTAAGTCATGAACAATAGGAGTACTTTAGATGCCTGCATAAATAATAGCCTGCAGTGCAAACAAACATACAAAAACACAGGAAAAAGTGCATTTAGCTGTATAACCTCTAGCCCACACGTTAGATTTGTAGATGGTTATATAAGCATAAATCTGTTACAGAGATGAGTCACAGTAGCATATGTCTGTTTAGCTCAAAGTTCACTGAGTTGTTATATTTCATCATACTCTATTTCATCTCTAGGTGTTCAAGATGCAGATTTGTCAGTGCTCCATCAAACAATGGCCCAGTGCTGCAAGGAAATCAAAGAAACCGTGCAGATGCTTGCCTCGAGGCACAAAGACATTCATGGCAGTGTGTCGAAAGTGGGGAAAGCAATTGACAGAGTAAGAATTTGCAATCTTAATGGTTTAATTTAATCAAGTATTAAATGAACATTAACTGTAACAACACTTTATCTTAGTCAGGGTCTCCCAAACTGGGGATTGTTTTTGATTAAATTTAAATTATAGAAATGGAAAATTCAAATAAATAATTTTAAAATAAAGCATAATAACGCAAGACAAAATATATTATGTTTTTCTGAATAAATATCTTCAATTAAATACCAGTGGCATTCCCAATCCCATTCTTAATTTACAGTTGCTTTGTACATTTTCTGTCTGTTCAAAGTGAAAAATATGTACCTGTTTGATGATTAAAATTAAACTTGTGGTTTAATTTATTTTAGTAAATCAATCACCTCAAAGTTTTGTTACATGGCTTAATATGTTTCTTTTAAATGCTGTTCTCTTGCACAGAATTTCGATGCGGAGGTGAGTGCAGTTGTTGCTGAGAATGTCTGGGACTCTCCAGAGAGGCAGAAATACCTCAGTGAAACCATCGTAGAACATCTTTATCGACAGGGCATGCTGAGTGTTGCAGAGGATCTCTGCCAGGTAGGATTTTCTTTTGTACTTCTGTTAAATACTCTAAATATGAGTGTGCATTTCTGTAAAAATTGCTGTAATTCAGCATTCATGTTCACTTGTGAGTTTTTCAGCTCTTGTATTCTGTTGACAATTTGATCCCAGCACTAACATGTAGTGTTTCAATCTTCACAGGAGTCTGGTGTAGTAATCGACATGAGCATGAAACAGCCATTTCTGGAGCTCAACCGCATTTTAGAGGCTTTAAGAACACAAGATCTCAGACCAGCTTTAGAGTATGTATCACATCCTTCTGCTTTCTACTACTTGATTTTATTTTAATTTGATTTTTTCCCTCATGTACACAGCCTTTCAAAAGTTTGGGGTCAGTAAAGTTTTTTTTTATAAAGAAATTAAAATTGTATTCAGCTTGGACACATTAAATGAATCACATGATTTCTAAAGGATCATGTGACACTGAGGACTGGAGTAATGGCAGCTGAAAATTCCATCATAGGAATAAATTACTCGGGAATAAATTATTTGAATCAAATAAATACAGACGTTAAACCTTTGGATGGTGTATCTATCCACGTCCTCTCAGTCTTTAAACATACACTGAATTTTTTCAGAACAATGAATTTGATCGGGTGTGGCTTAAATTATGTGGATTGTAGAGTTAAGATTTCTAGTTGTAATTGTTTGTTTGGTTGTATGATTGCTGTGGTAGGTGGGCGGTGACAAACCGCCAGCGGCTGCTGGATCTAAACAGCACTCTTGAGTTCAAGCTCCACAGACTCTATTTCATCAGCCTGCTCAACGGTGGCATCAGCAAACAGCAGGAAGCTTTACAGTACGCACGGCATTTCCAACCGTTTGCCTCACAGCATCAGAGAGGTGAGGAAAGGTTCAGTCTACAATTCATGAACCACAACAGGGCTTTAGTTTTGCAAACATATGGGTGGAACTCAAGCACCATTGAGGCTGTTTTACCAATAACACCATTGATGCAATTATTTTGTTCTGTATTACACTACCTGACTCAATGTTATGACTAAAGTCTGGGATGACATCTGAGCTTTGTTTGTGTGTGCTTTCTAGATATTCAGATCTTAATGGGTAGTCTAGTGTACCTCCGCCATGGGATCGAGAACTCTCCGTACCGCAGTCTGCTGGAGACGGATCAGTGGGCAGAGATCTGTAACATCTTCACACGAGATGCTTGCGCCCTTCTTGGACTCTCTGTGGAGTCCCCACTCAGTGTCAGGTCTGTAAAAGCTCCTAAAAGTCCTAACATTTCTAGGATTTGCAATATTGTCCCCAACCGATAATTAAATAGATGGCAGGACTATTTTAGGAACTACTGAGTTCATTAATGTCTTTAAGTTTTATGTAAGTTTTACATGGTGCTCAATGGAATGGAATAAAACGTCTTCAGGCATGCTTTTAAAATTAAATTATAACAAAGTTTTAACTTTAAATGCCACTTTTTTGTAATGTCTGTTCAGTGCTTTACTCGTCTGGATTATGTACAATTAAAACATTTGGGGTAAGATTGTTTTTTAAATGATTTTGAAAAAAGCCTCTTGTCTAGAGTGAAAACAGTCACATTGTGAAATTATTAGAATTATTGAAAATTACTGTTTTCAGTTTAAATGCATTTTAAAGGGGTAATGTGAAATTGCTAATAATAACATTATTTTGTGCATTTGGTGTAATAGCGACGTTCACACATTTTAAGGTAAAAACAACAACATTATTTTCATACAGTACATTATTGTTGCTCTTCTCTGCCCCACCTTTCTGAAACACGTCTGTTCTTACAAAGCTCATCGTTCTGAAAAGCGTTGTGTGCTCTGATTGGCCAGCTATCCAGTGCGTTGTGATTGGCTGAATACCTCAAACATGTGACATAAATGTTACACCCCTTACCATATTTGGAATATAAGTTTCCACGGTGGCGGCAGCGGCAACAATACTACAGTGAGAAGAAGGTTACGCCTTCTTTCTTTGTGTACATTTGGGTGGTGTTATGCAAATCTTCCCACACAGCGTTTGAATAAAGCGTTTTAGAAAGGCGGAACTTTCTTAACTTTCAGAAAGAATCTCTTTGGGTTTGAGACTGTAATTTCGCCGACTTTACAGATCTTATTTGCTGAAAACCGCTTGTAACACTCCAAAGACAAGAAAAACATGAGTCATATGACCCCTTTTAAATATATTTTATTTCCTGTAATGGCAAAAGCTGAATTTTCAAAAGCCGTTACCCCAATTTTTTTATGGAAGTTAAAAAGAACAGCATTTAAAATAGAAACCTTTTGTAACATTATGAAAGCACTTACTGTCACTTTCGATCAATTTAATGCAGCATTGTTAAATAAAAGTATTATTTGCCTTTAGTTTTGAATGGTTGTGTAGATTCTCTTCATAGGGTCTTTCCTCAGCATACTGACGTATATGTTTAATAGTAGTTATTTGGGATATCATATAATTAAATAGATTTTAAGTTTTAGACTTGCATGTTTTGAAATTAGTATTGAATGAATGATGTTTTATTACTGAATCCTCCTTTGATTTGCCATCAGTTTTGCGTCCGGCTGTATGGCGCTGCCTGTGCTCATGAACATCAAACAGGTTATTGAACAGAGACAGTGCAGTGGTGTTTGGACGCATAAGGATGAGCTGCCAGTAGGTCTCTTTCTTTCCCTTTAATGCTTTGATTCAATGATATTCCTTTTTATAAAGGCTTCAAACATTGAAAAGGTTTTGTACATTATATTCATTTTTACATTTAGATTATAATTAGGGATGCATCAATTACTTGAACAACATTTACTGATACTAATAGTTTGGTGGTTCTGTTTTTTTACTCTAATTAATTATGGAACACAAATAATGAATTACTCAACGAAATAAACTGAAGTATTTCTATAACAAGTTTTGAACATTTAGCTAACACAAGGTGCTTTTATAGCTGAACTTTCATAATTCAAGACCAGCAAAGATATGTGAAGTAAAGTGATTTTCATTTGTCAATGACAGATACATTTAAACCAATGGACTACTCAAATTATGAATGATAAATTACACTTTCTGTTCATTTCCCTATTCAGACTGTCCGCGGTTTAAAAACACAAACGCAAATCAGTGAAGATTTTGATTGCAGCTGGCTTGACTAATTGCTCTGTGTCTGATAGGTGCTAGATACCTACTTTTATCTGCCAATAACTATAACTAATTATAGTTATTAATGAATGTGCTCATTTCAAATACATTAACGCTTAATCCCTGCTGTTTGTGTGTGTGTGTGTGTGTGTTTAGATTGAAATAGATCTGGGGAAGAAATGCTGGTATCACTCGGTGTTTGCCTGTCCTATCCTGAGGCAGCAGACATCAGAGAGCAATCCACCCATGAAGCTCATCTGTGGGCATGTCATATCCAGAGACGCGCTTAACAAACTCACCAATGCTGGAAAGTAAGACTCTGACAGATACATCACATTCAACGTTACTTTTAAAGTTTAATCGGTGCTAGCAAACAGACCCCAGATCTGATGTCTGATTTAAAAGGGTTAAAGTGCAGTCTGCAGTTGTTGCCACCAGCAGTAGCCATAGTTGATTGACAGATGATTGAAAATAATTTAACTTATGCCAGGTACACACTGTATGCTTTTATAATAGTCCCTCACACTTAATTTTGAGGTGATGTTACATTGTAATTACACTAATTAGTACTGAGGTATATTATTTAACTACATGTATTTACTTTAGGGTTGGGGCTTGGTTTAGGGTTAGTTTACAATAGTAACAAGGTCACCGCAAAACAAAGTGTTACCATAATAATTGTATGGAAATTAATCTTTCATGCAGTATTGATGCTGATTTTCCTTGCTTACAGTATCTTAAACTCTCTCTTCTCAGGCTTAAATGTCCATATTGTCCAATGGAGCAGAATCCCTCAGATGCCAAACAGATCTTCTTCTGATGTCTTTTTTCGGAGCGTAGCTGAAAGTCGTGTTAAAGGCTTTGGAGCCACTTTTCGAATGATCCTCATTCTCAGGCATGACGAGCCTTCTGTGGCGGCTTCTCCCCCCGCAACGCCACCTCCCTCTCCAAAGCTTTTAGTTTACAGAGGCCGGTGGCCACGGCAACATACCTGTAGAACCCGAGTCAGTAAGTGTACCTAACGAGGAAAACGATCTTTGCGGATCATTCATTTGTTTTCCTCTCCATTTGTTTTAATTGCAGAGTATTTTTAAGTTTCCATGGTGTAACGCCTCTCTTTTTCTTTCTTTGGGACTCTTATTAAGTGAATGGGCGTGATGCATCGGTGTGGGTGACTTCTTGTCAGAATATATCCACAGTTTCCTCTTTTGAGATCACATTTAAATACATGAACGTGGATTCATTGCACGTGTACATGATAGAAGTGGCTTTTCAGTGTGTATATTAACAATGACATAAGGACTGGTGGGTTATAAATGAATCACGTCTCTCCAATATAATAAAGGCTTAATTGGATAGAATGGCGTTTTTGATTAGTGCGTCAGTGTGAATATTCATCAGTAATCTGAGGATTTGTTTGTGCAGATTGTGATCTTGTTCTAAGCGCCCATCTGATAGGTCTGGGAAAACCTCCTTGTCCAAGCCATGTGTCTTGCTCTGTGTATTTAAACAAAAAGTGTAATTAATATACAGCAGTGATTTGTGATGGTATAACTTTTCATTAGTATAATAACATATGTAATGTATTTAAATGCACACACAAATGATTTTATCACAGAGTTGACTGGACTTGCTTATTTAGCTCTCACAGCCTCAGGCTTCTCCACTTACATAATCAAAACGGGTCTATGCGCTGATACCAGAAATGCATCCTCTGCAGATAGTTGCATTAGCGATTGAACCTTTGCCAGCGTAACATACTGAAACTATGTCCATTAATATACAGTTGATGGTAGACTGACTGTGTTTTAATGTTCCCGATCAAGACGAGAGTTTCCAGGTGTTTCCCATCATCCCTGAATGTAAAGCTCACTATGTTTATATCTGTATAGGTGAAGGGAGACGGTGGAATGATATTTTGTCCCTCAGGATGTTCTTCAAATCCTCCCTGGCTTTAACACAATGTAAATGCTAATTGTTCCGCTTTAGGGATCGATATTTCAAAATGTGCATGCCGAAGCAGAATGTGTGATTTGGAAATTGCCCTTTTGCAGTGATTGAATGAAAATGAAATTTGGAAACATTGCCCGCAACAATCTCGTCTGACAGATGTGATCCAGACCCGAGACCTAGAGTGAGAGAGAACCTGTAACCACGATCTTTGACTCTCTCGAAGGTCGGGCATGTACCAGCACAGCTTCATTCTTCACTGAATGATGTCTGATTATTAATATTGTTTTGCTGTCGTCTTGTTTAACGCCTTCAATAGGTGTGTAGGAGTGCTGTGTGGCCTCTGTCATGTGCTGATAATAAACATTGTCTGTTTTTTCTTTTAGTAGACCATAATTTATTACCTCCTGGAAATTAGTAAGATCCAAGCAGAGCACTGTGTTATAACATGAGCTTAAGAAAGTGCTTTTTGGTTTTAGTTTTCATTCAGTGATTGAGTAATGACTGCTTTCTCTACTAACTGCAAGGCAACTATTGTACATATTTATCTTCTAACAGTACAATGTTTATTATACTTGCATCTAAATAATAAAAAGATTTATACTCAATCTTTGAGTGTGTTCATAACAATGGTTTTTGGCATATTCTTTGTATTGACTTGAAATTATGAACATAAAAAATCCTCTACTGAAACTGTTGAAAACAAAAGCAAAGTGTTTTAAATGAGATGTTGACCCTTTACACCCACAAGAGAGAAACCTCAGCTGTAAGGGCTCAGACTGACACAATGGCCATGCATTGATTTCCTCGATTTTCTTTATACGATTAAAGTTGTTTCAAATAGACATCGTTGTAATAAAACATTGTCAGCCTGTCAAAATTGCATTTGAAACAGTCTAGAGCAAATTGAAATTTTATTCTCATTAAGGATCTCACTCTAAATCTCTCAACCCTTTGTTAAAACTGATAGGTTTCTATGGAAACACCTGTTACTTGAATGAAACTGAGACCCGCCTATGTTTGCACACTCAGTTAGATGACCTCTGACCTGCTTTAAAAAAGATCTTGACTATATAATGAACACTAGGGGGCAAAGCTATGCATTCAAGAACAAGATAAAACAGCAGGAGTTTTTCTCTTTGAAAACAAGGTCCATGTTTTATGTACGTTTTAAAAAAGTAAATAAAAACATTTTCTTTAAATTTTTAGAGTTAGACATCTAATGTGTTGATCCTGTCTGCCTTTTCTTAAACTTGATTTACTTCTTGCTTCTAAAGAAGCAGCTTAAGTTCCTACCTGGAGACAGAATAGACATCGTATTGTCCCTGTGACAATGGCCCGTTCCGGTCTATCAAGCACAAAGTTCCTCTCAGTAGAGCCGGATCTGATGTGCAGGTGTGCAGGGCTTGTGGAGCCACACTCTTCCTCAGAGGAGCAAGCCCACATGGACTTACAAAACTGATCATTACATGTATGTTTGTTTATTAAAAAACTTTCATTAATTTTAGATGCTTTCAGCTACACTGCTTAGTCATAATTTCTTAGCTCAATAGTTTGCTTATTTAAATGTTGTTTTAAAGGTATTGTGATTGTGATATTCTTATAGATAAGATTTGTCTTTTGAAAATCATATTTCCCATGTTACAAAAACAGCATTCTTCCATCTTAGAAACATTGCCAAGCTATGGAACATGTTAACTGTTTCTGATGCAGAAAAGTTAGTTCATGCAGTCATGACCTCTAGACTGGACTATTGTAATGCACTGCTAGGTGGTTGTCCTGCATCTTCAATAAACAAGCTACAGATAGTACAAAATGCTGCGGCTAGAGTCCTTACCAGGTCAAGAAAATATGACCATATTACTCCAATTTTACAGTCTCCGCACTAGCTACCTATAAAGTTCCATATCAGTTACAAAATATTATTACTTGCCTATAAGGCCCTAAATGATTTAGCTCCTGCGTACCTAACTAGTCTTCTATCACGCTACAACAGGTCACAAAATTCTGGACTCTAGGTAGTACACAGGATAGCAAAGGTATCATCCCGTGGTAACTAGGGGTAATTACACAAGCTTCAGTCTGGATCCAACCCTTAAATGATCTGAGATGACCGAACACCTGAGAGGAGATGATGCCAACCCCTCATATATACAGAATTAACCAAATTTTGCCATAAGTTAAATATATTAAGTTAATTATTAACTTAATATTAACTTAATTTCGTGTAAAGCTGCTTTGCAACGATTGTATTGTAAAAAGTGCTATACACATAAACTTGAATTGAATGGTATGCATAAGATTATCCTACGCCGTTAAAAAAAAATCTAATATTTTTATTACAATGTGGAAATAATTGTCCTGAGATTGTCCTGAGAAGTCTCTGTGAAACCCCTAGTAAATAGTAAAATAAAATGTAGTTTCTTTTTTAGCCAATCAGAACGCACTTTCTGTCTGTACGTTCTCAGTTGGCAGTCCACATACGGGATACCAGAAGCTGAGAGCACGTTAGAATATATGAACTTGGAGTAGTTTACAGATGTAAATATATCTATATCGTCCTAATGCACGGTGAGGAGGAGAGTTTGAGTGGCTAAAGACTCTCCAAGGACCACAGCTGGAGAATTGCAGAAAATAGTCGAGTCTCGGGGTCAGAAAACCTAAAAAAAAATAATCAAACAGCACTTACATCACCACATGTTGTTTATTAGAGAAAAACATTTATTTCATAATATTTCTCCCCATTTCAAATTCTTATTCTCCAATGAAAGGTTAGATTTTTGTGTTTAAAAAAAATAATAGATCAAAAGTATTAACAATGCAGATTCATTTTCACAGCCTTCTTTGATCATATTTACCAAGGGTACCAACAATTCTGATCACGTGTGTAGCCTAATATCTATATAACAGATATATTAATCTACAATAGATCAGTGGGCTGAGCTAGACGAAATGTGCATTTCTTCTGCACCTGGTGTCCAGTCTAATAAATACACTGATTAAGGTTATAAATAAAGTTAGATATAGAACGACGTTTATTAACATAATAAAATATAGTGTGTGTGAAAGAAATCACTAATTGGAAGACACATTTGAAACTTTTATTTTGAACTAACTGGAAGACAGAACAAATGACCTTCAGTCAATGTAAGGGAAAATAACAAGGTGTATGCGGCTTTGAGGTAAAGAACACCAGAGCTGTATAGTACAAATCTATACACTTAATAGAAGATGAAATTCAGTAGTTTTTAACAAGTCACCGTATAGTTTGCTATATGTAGATATAATAACGTGGGATCTAACGTTACCCTTACATCAATGACTTTTCAACATTTCTATGCACACATTGGCATCAAACTTTCCAGAAGAATTTCACATTCATGCAGTTACACACATCTTGGGTCAAAAGAACACAAAAGCCCACCAGAGCACAACAATACACATAGTAGCAGAACTGCTTCTATATGGATCTGCTGTTTACATATTGTTTTTCCAATGCAAAGGACAACGTATAAGTTGTGTGCTTTTAAAGTGCAACATGCGTTTTAGAGAATGCACACTTCTGATTTCAGTCTTTAAAGAATGGCAGCTTAAAAAAATATGATTGAATTTGTGATCATCTGCTGGAATTGTCATGATGAACTTGATCAATATTCAGTACCTAAAATACACTGCAGAATCAATGAAAAAAAAGTAGTGCTAGAACACTCATTCTGACTGTTTTGAATCCAAAATCAAATATGCCTAAAATAAAATTTTGTTTGAATTTAATAATTCAAATTTATCAAAGCAAAATCCCTTCTGTGATACAAAACAACCCATATTATTTAGCTTGCTCCTCTGTTTGGTACAATTTTGGGTCAAACTTTTATAGTATAGTTTATTTATTTGGTTTAAAATATTGTCTCAGAAGAGAAACGTGGGTTAAGGAGCCAGAGCTGTTGGCATCAATCTAATCTCCGATGCCAAAGTCAAATTTCAGAGGACTCAATCCTATCTATCCTAAGCAGACCAGTGGCAGGGGTTGCTTCTTGTAAAGCCCCGCCCTCAGCCCCGCCCCCTGATCCCACCTCTTCAACTCTTACCCTGCCCTCTCTCAGCATGGCCAGTTCTCTCTCTAAGGCTTCATTCTTGTGGTACATCTCCAGGTAGCTGGCCTGCAGTTCCTTCTGGTAGCGTATCACCTTCTCCTTCTCATTCTGCCACATGCTCCTCTCAGTTTCAAAAGCTGAAGCCTGTGCCTCGTTCTGCCGCCTTTCCAGCAGCAGTTCAGCTCTGATACGCTCCTCCGTCACACTGGCTCCTCCAGTCTCACCCGCATCCGCTCGATGCTCCTCAAAAGCAGGCAAGGGGCATTTCCGCCGGGCACCCTGTAGGGCCATCTGCAGCATGTCGATCTGACTGTCCTTGCTCCGGATCTGATTGCGTGCCTCATGCAGCTGAGTCTTTAAGAGGAAGATTTCACTCAGCTTCTGTGTAACCTCTGCCTGAGAGTCCCGAAACTGTTGCTTCAGTAAAGAGATTTCTCCAGACTTTTGGCAAACCTATCAGAGCAATGCAATTTAGTCATTTACAGTTTTTTTATTTACAATAATTTTTGCACTAATAACAGAAATTTCATGTCTTTTTTCGAAACTCTAGACAATTCTCAACCGAAGATCAAAATGCAAAATTTTCAAAACACAACACTTTTTCCAAATGCTTGGATACAATGCACATGAGCCAAATAACTTTTGTTCATTGAACTAAAATCACCGGTTCAAAATAACACAACTTAGTATTACTAAAGTATTACTATTTCAAAATATAGCTCACACGTTACATCTGAATTGAGTGTCTATTCATATCATTACAATGATCTAACTATCAATTGATACAACTGCTCAAAATGCCTTGTAACAGTTCCATTACTGTTGAAGCATAGTTTTATGGAAAATGATTATCAACATTTTGAAAGTGAAGCAACTGAGGACTGAGTGTGTTCAGGTATGATCAGTTTCAAGATGCCTGTTGTTGGGAGAGAAAAAAAATCCCCCAAATTCTATATGATTGTTATCAGTATTTGTTTTTCCTACAGTAAATGTGTTTTTAGAGGGGGATAGAGCTGGAAGCTGATGAAAACCATTCATATTTTTGGATGAGACAGGCTTTACCCGGACCCTGAACTTGGAGGAGAGTTTAAGAGCCCAGCGGTTGAGAGGGACACAGAACGATGGGGGCCTGACCACCCCCCACTGAATGTGATTTTGAGGAGCCCCAGAGAAAAATCTGTGCATTGGGCCCAGAATTCCTAGCGACAGCACTGAGAGCAATCATGGTTTCAGGCTCATCCACAGTTTATCACCTTGTATTACAGTAACCCTATACTCTCCTTTCCTTACTGTAACCCAACTGAGGAGTTTTTCTCCACATGGAGGTGGACGACTCACAATAGGCCTCACAAACAAGTCCTTCTTCTCCAGGCCATAGATTATGCATGCAATGACATCACAGGAGGAGACCAATGTCAGGCCTGTATTTGCCATACCAGGAGATTTTTTTTAAAGATCTTTAGCTAATGAAAACAACCATTATGATGTGGATAAGAACCTGTGGCCAAATCCACAAGACAGGGTTGACAACAACACAGAAGTGCAGTGAGGAACACTCCAGTAGACATTTTAATGTAGGCCTATAGTTGTATCTTTTTTTGTTTCTTATCCAAATGTTTTTTATTCTTTTTTCGTTGAAAAGTTGATTATTTCATCAATAATCTTCAATTGTTTTTGAATGATTCCAGTGTCTGTACTTTTCTCTCTAGTCTATTACAATGATGTTATGTATGAATGTGTAGAATCATAATGAAAGCTGTATTATATGCTTTGAACAACTATATTTAATGATTGTACTAACAGCTAAACAGTGAAACTATGAGTATATTTTGTGTGGGTGATCTAAAGTAATGTCTCTATGATATTTCATAATAAATTAGTATTTTGAACCAATGCTTCTGCAAATGCAATGCTTCTATAAAGATATGAACGCAATTTGCAAAGTTTTGAACATTGGACAGCCTGTGTCACAAATAATGACTGTTTTGAGTTTTGTGTCTAGAGTTTTGAAAAATGACATGAAGATTCTGTTATTAGTGCAAAAATTATTGTAAAAAAACTGTATTGCAGCTTACGCAATACGCAAAGACAAAATATGATTTGGAAAGATTGTTCATAACAAGGCTCATCATGAAACAAGGCTCAACAAGGCTAACCGTGAAAGGCTCACAAGGCTTTGTTCAGACAGGCAACTAAATCTTTTTTTTGTCACTTCTGATTTAAATCAATTTAGTTATTTGTATAGTCTGAGAAGTGGAAGAAAAAAACACATGAATCTGATCTGAACCACATTCATATGCGGTTTGAAATCTGATTCAAATTATGTTATATACTGTATATATATATATATATATATATATATATATATATACATACATATATATTATATTTAACTTTATTTAATATTGTATCTGTATATTTAATTATATATATATATATATATATACACACATATCAATTCCCTTTCATCTGTTCCTATAAAATATATAAATATATTTATCTACTTATTGTTTTCACTATTATTGTAAACAGTCCAGTGGTTTTGGATGCTTGTGGCAAAATCCATTTTATGGAACAGAGAGAATTTTCCATTCTCTCTGTACAATGATATATGCCTCATTCTTTGTCTCATTCTTGTCTTCAAGTCATTTTTATGGCAACTGATATATGGAATAGTGACTAAACAGTTTGAACAAGTGGCTCTGATTACTTGCAAATTGACAGTGTGCACAGTCAGCCTTTAACATCTCATTTAGATTTGTGTTCAGTGTGAACAAACTAACAAGTGTAAATGATAAGTTTATCTTGCAACTAAAATATATTTATTTTATCTCTTCCAAACTTCCCCAGAGCTCTGCACAGATAGCTCTGACTTAATGCATACCTCCCATTGGGTCTCTTCCAGCTGCGGATTAATGCTCTGGCTTTGTGCCGCTGGGCTTTGACTTCTCAGGGTCTGGCGCTCCAACCTGACAGAATCCAGCTCCTCCTGCCGCCGGTTGCGTTCCTGCTGTGCCTTATACAGCTGCAGCTGCAGGTTTCGTTGTGAACGCTGGGACTGCTGGGATACCTGGCGCAGTTTGGCGTTGTACAGGTGTTTCAGTTCTGTCACTTCCTTCTCCCAGAGCCGCTGCTTCTCTTCAAAAACCTACAGGAGGGCACAAACACAGAGTTTTGAATTTGACCGTAGTTTTTATTTTGTAAAAATGGTAATGTAATGCTTTATTTTCAATATCTGTCATTTTTCAGAATTTTCAGGTTTGCTTATTTTTCAGTGTATTTACTTCTTTTTTAGTTGTATTTGTTTATGGTCTGTTTAAAATTATTTAAATGTATTGTTTTATAAGGTACCAACCTTTTAAAAAAAAGAAATTAATACTTGTATTCAGCAAAGATGCATTAAATTGATCAAAAGTGGCAGTAAAGACCAAATGTACAGTGCTCAGCGTAAATGAGTACACCCCCTTTGAAAAGTAACATTTTAAACAATATCTCAATGAACACAAAAACCATTTCCAAAATGTTGACAAGACTAAGTTTTATATAACATCTGTTTAACTTATAACATGAAAGTAAGGTTAATAATATAACTTAGATTACACATATTTCAGTTTTAATCAAATTAGGGTGATGCAAAATGAGTACACCCCACAACAAAAACTACTAAATCTAGTACTTTGTATGGCCTCCATGATTTTTAATGACAGCACCAAGTCTTCTAGGCATGGAATGAACAAGTTGGCGACATTTTTGCCAGATCTATCTTTTTCCATTCTTCAAGAATGACCTCTTTAGAGATTGGATGCTGGATGGAGAGTGATGCTCAACGTGTCTCTTCAGAATTCCCCATAGGTGTTCGATTGGGTTCAGATCAGGAGACATACTTGGCCACTGAATCACTTTCACCCTGTTCTTCTTCAGAAATCCAACAGTGGCCTTAGATGTGTGTTTAGGATCATTGTCATGTTGGAAAAGTGCACGACGACCAAGGGCATGGAGTGATGGTAGCATCTTCTCTTTCAGTATAGAGCAGTACATTTGTGAATTCATGATGCCATCAATGAAATGCAGCTCCCCGACACCAGCAGCACTCATGCAGCCCCACATAAGCACACTGCCACCACCATGTTTCACTGTAGGCACCATGCATTTTTCTTTGTATTCCTCACCTTTGCGACGCCATACAGTTTTGAAGCCATCAGTTCCAAAAACATTTATCTTGGTCTCATCACTCCAGAGTATAGAGTCCCAGTAGTCTTCATCTTTGTCAGCAGGTTGAATTCTTGTTAAATTAGACATTTGTAGTCTAAAATTTAGCTTTGAGACTTTCAGAGCCAGAGACTTTCAGTGGGGTGTACTCATTTTTGCATCACCCTAATTTGAGTAAAACTGAACATTTTGTTCTCTAAGTTATATTATTAACCTTACTTTCATGTTATAAGTTAAACAGATGTTATATAAAACTTAGTCTTGTCAACATTTTGGAAAATGTTTTTGTGTTCATTGAGATATTGTTTAAAATGTTACTTTTCAAAGGGGGTGTACTCATTTACGCTGAGCACTGTATATTCTTTAAATATGTTATAATGTTTCCAAATGATTAATCGCATCCAAAATAAAAGTTTTTGTTTACATAATATATATGTGTGTGTGCTGTGTATATTTATTATGTATATATAAATACAAACACATGGATGTATATATTTAAGAAAAACATGTCATGGTTATTTATTAAATATATTTATGTATAATATTACATATAAATGTATATGGATGTAAATATTTCCAAAATATATGCTGTATGTGAGAGTATGTATATATATACGTAATATATGTGTGTGTACTGTGTATATTTATTATGTAAACAAAGACTTTTATTTTGGATGCGATTAATCATGATTAATCATTTGACAGCACTAATATGTTACAAAATATAGCTAATTAAAATAAATGCTGCTCTTTTGAACTTTGTATTCATAGAAGAATTGTTCTCTATATTAATAATAATAATGAATGTTTCTTGAGCAAAAGAAACATGTGACACTAAAGACAATCGTTATGATGCTGAAAATTCAGCTTTGCCATCGCAGGAATAAATGTAACTTTAAAATATATTCAAATAGTTGTTTTAAAATGTAATTTTCCAAATATTACAGTATTTTTGATCAAATAAATGCAGCCCTGGTGAGACAAAATGACAAAAAAAGAAGAAAAATATACACATAAATTGCATAGATATATATTGTATAATACTATAAATAATATTATGAAAACTTGCACAGTTATTAATATTATCATTAATATGAATTTATCATAAGCATATATTTTATATTTATCTTTATAAAAATATTTCACAATATTACTGTACATTTTTATTTAAATATATGCAGCATTGTTGAACATAAGAGATATTAAAAACATGAAAAAACTCAATCTTAAAGATGCTGACCTGTGCAATAGCGTCTTCGCTCTCATCCAGGTTCCTCCTCATCTGACGTAGCTCGTGCTCTTTGTCCTGCAGACGGTCCTCCAGGTCCCTCACCATGTCCTCCATAGAGTGCGACAGCTCGTAGGGCGGCGGGACCTCGCTTCCATAGCCCTGCAGGCGGTTCAGCGTAGCCATACTCTGACAGGACATGTCTGTGACCGTGGAAGCAGCTCCCTTGGAGCCCAGCGAGGTGCGATCTAGAGAGCCAATGTGGTTGATGTGGCCCATAGAGGCACTGATTTGTCCCAATTGAGGGCGGTACGGCGGCCGATAAGGCGGCAGGCTGTTCATGGAGTTGTGCCCCGAGTCGGACGTGTTCTCCTCTTCCTGGCTGAGGCCCCGGGCTGCTGCTAGCACACCTTTGCTGACACTCGCACCCGGACGTGAAGGGGAGGAGGACGAGGAAGAGGTGGACAGCGATTTGGACGCTGGTTTGGCATAGGACGGATGCATGCCGTTGGTTAAGCCGCTCTTTACCTCCTCTGACTTGGAGGGGTAGAGGTCCTGCATTGAACTGAAGTTTTTGGGGTGACCGGTTTAAAGGCGGAAGGCCTGAATCGTGGCTGTGAAATGAAAAGGATAAGTCAATTGCAGAATGTGCATCAGGAGAATGGATCTACACTTAAATACTGGAGCCATGCCAAACAACATAAAGTAATTTAATGTCGACCACTTTTACTTCCATATTTCTTCGGTCTCGCTGAATTTCCTGCTCAATAACGTCACCTGAGGGGGACCATATTTGATTACAGAGATAAATTTAGCCAGCAGAGGCTAGTCAGTTAGTCTACACGCTGCTGGCCCGAACAGTTTATATGATTTATTTCCATTTGAGACTGTGGGGAGTAGCCCACCTATCAATAAATTACACTTGCCTCAAGAAGAAATATTGCATTTATGAAGCCAGACAGGAAACATTGTCACGATTTCTGCATTTCATTGACGGGGATTTGAAACCACTACGAGAAACTATTCATCTTGTTTTAATCCAGTCATTGTAAAGTGTGTTTTTAACACCTGCTCCTTCCGAGATTTGTTAAATACTTACTGAAAACAAATGCTGATGGGCAAAAACGCCAGGAACTATGATACATTCATCCTTACTTTCCTACAAAGTGGTAAACCAACTACTGAACAGTGTTTTTTTCTTTCATTCATTCCCTAATTAAATAATATTAATAAAAATGCTGCTTTTTGGTCATGTCTGAATTACAAAATTACAATGTGTTTTATGTTAGCTTTATAAATGATTTGTTTCCAAGTCAAAGCTCATAATGCCAAAATGTATTTATTTTTTCTACAATTGAGCTCTTGATTTATAAAAAAATTGCTTATATATATTTATGTACACACACACACACACACACACACACACACACACACACACACACACAACGTGTAAAATATATGTCATTTCTGCACCACTTAAGTCTTTAAACACAGTATCAAAACTAATAACTGTTTAAAGCCAAGTTTCCCAAACACTCCCTGCATCTGCCATTGGTTGAGGTTCAAACCTGTCATTTTGAGCTTCACAAACATGGAAAATCACAATTACTGTAATTATTACATGACACGAATGAAGCATAACTCTTTGACAGTGTACCTTGTCAAACTTGCCACCTATGGGAAGCGAGTTCTTCCCAAATCGATCTCCTTTCCATCCCTGTGGTAGACCTTAGTGTAGACGTCGTCCTCCTCTCTCCTGTGCTCTCTCTTGATAGAGGATGTCCCAGAGATGATGTGTTTGCTGCCCTTTGCTTCCTTCTTGGTGATGTTCAGATAGTTAAGCAGCTCTCTCTGGTTGAAGCCCTTCCTGAGCAGGCCGTGGTTCTGACGTCCTGGCACTTGTGGAACTGCTCTGTTGCTCTTGGTTGGTGACACGTCTGGTTTCTCGATTAGGCTGCCTACACTTCCCATGACGCAGTGGCCTGATGCCAAAGTGGACGCTGGATAACCGGCACAGATGCTTTTGCTGGGGTCCTGGTTCAAGGACAGGGCCTGGACTGTTGCCATTGGTTACAGGATCAAATGGCTCCACTGGGATCTCTAAATAGAAAGAAGAGAAACGAAAAACAATGAAAACCCCTTCACAGGATCAAATATGAAACCTGAATATTTTTTTCTGCAGAATATTCTGATCTTTCAAGAAGCTCTGGTTGCATCCATCTTTATGTTTCACATAATGAAGCAAGCTATTCCTCTTATCATCCAACTTATTTTTACTGGTTTTACCAAAACAAAAAATTCTTAATTATTTGATGACGTCACACTGCAGAACACTGCTGCCACTGCTTCGAATGTCAGCTACTCATAAGCACGTTTATATATAAAACACATTTCAAATAAGACCATGACGTGAAAATAGGTCAAAAGCTTCTGCTTTCCTTTTAGAAATGAGAACTACTGTACACACTGAAGTTCACAAGTCTGTTATATAACAGAGATGATACAAGCTGGGAATCGTCTCATGAGCCAAATACCTTGAAAATGAGGGCAGAAGCATTTGGAACGCAAAAAAAACACACTTTTAATTTACACTGCAATACTGCTGCATTAATCAATGTCCTCTGGTAATCACTAATCTTTCCCTACTAAAAAAAAAAGATGTGAACATTTCCTTTCCCTGGAAGTGAGGTTTATCTACTTATTTGCTCAGTGCTGCCCTGCTTCTAACGGTCTGGGTTTCAATATATCTGTTTAGTAGTGCCTCACTCTTTGTTTCTCTCTAACCCTTTCTCAATCAGTTTTCTTTCTGAGCACCTCATTAAGAGCCTGTATTGATTTCACCTCAACGACCTTCTCTCTCATTGCTATAAACGCAGGCTACTGGCCTCAAACACCCGTAAAGACAAATGCCCTCAAGTGTTTCTGCTTGTGTGTACACTAATCAGGCAAATCCAGTGTGTAATATATACTGTGTGTCTTATATACATGTAGCACACATTTCTGTAACTAAGAATAAACAGACTGAAAAAGAGCCCGTGCCCTCTGAAAGAGTCATAAATAATATAATGACCTCGTTTAAGCACACTTAGGCCAATTGTGGCTTGTGGTGGAGCTAATACAGAGAAACGAAGGCCTAAAATATTCTAGCACTTTGCCAGATCACTACTCAGCACCTCTGGGTCACGCTGAGAGCGGCTCTAAGTGGTTCCTTTTGTCTAGTGCATCCTAACCTCTGACATCTCACCCAAAGCAAACATTTGCTCACTGTGACCTTCCCCATGATGATGGATCTGACATTAAAGGAGCAATGCTATATGTTTTTGTAAATTATCGAATTGTTTTTTTCCTGAAGTCCACCTAGTAAAGTTTTTGTTGTTGTTGTTTTCCCAGAAAACTAATGAACTTTTCCACCCTCTTTGGTGCATTCTGTGCTGCTGTGCCTTTAAGACTTGTACTGTAGATAAGAGAAGTATTTCGCTGTCCTGGAGGTTACAGGATGTGTTTATGGAAAATACATTTGTTATATGTTTCTTTCATTAAATAATAAATACCAGTCTGCTGGAAAAGATATCCAAGTATAGTTGCCAGTGAAATAGCTTTTTGAAGCTCACAATATCTCTTTGTCATTCATTTTCAGTGAATGATGAAGCACAACTGAATCCTGGTAATTAAAACTCAGATAATTAATGTATTTCTCTGCTATTTCAGTATTAATATATACTGTAAAATATTTTTCCAAATAAATATTTTAGTCTTGTTTTCCATAAAAATATATAATAATCCTGAAAACAAAATCAATGCACAATTTCTAGATTTTCAAGGAATGTATCTTCATTTTTTTATTGTTTTGAGTGTAAAACTCACTTAATTCAGTTTTTACTAAATATTGTTTATACTTAATAAACACAATGGAGAAAACATACTTAAGATGTCTTTCATGAAAAATGTATTTAGATAAACCTCACTTAATTTTGTTTATACTTGATATTTGTGCTTAAAACAACTTGCCAATGGATAAATAAAAATACGTATCTAAAATTTATTCTCTATGAAAACAAATGGTATTGTTTTTCCTTAAAAAGTTATTAAAAAATAATAATAAAGATCTTAATTTGACATTTTTTGTAAAGCATTAACAGCTTCACCAGATGTCAACACATGCTTACAAACGTGCAGTTAAGCACAGCATCCCCTCCAGGCTCTTCCTTATATCAACAAAATGATCATTTACCAAATTCAGCCATACGCTACTGGAGTGATTATGAAAAGTTAGAGAAGAGGCAAAAAAGTGTGTCACTTAAGTTCAGGCTTTTACCCATCGAGAGATCAAAACAGCACCTCATGATTTTATGCATGAGATGTGGCCGAGCTCTCCTCAGTTTTCTGCCATCACAGCACTCAGCTAACTACAACACTTACTGCACAAGACCTGTGTCTGCGCAAGTGCCCATTATAAATATGCCATGACTTGGAGTGGCACATTAGTTTATGATTGACAGGATGGATAGTGAAGTATTCTAATGCGGGAACTTAGATAAATAAGTGACTGGTTCCTCAGTGTAAAAGGAAGTGGGCGTGTTGGGAAATAATTTTATGAGTAGATGCCGAGTTGAGATCATTTCGGGTTTGATATACATGATGAGGCGTTGTGTCACAACATGAGTAAACACTGACTGTAATGCTTATATCACTTATATGCTTATAAGTGTAGAACACGGTGGCTGCCACAATTATGTCCAGATAACCATACTTCCTCCTAAAATGCAGTCAGGTAAACCAAAGTGATGTTGACACACAGACAAACCAGGAAACTGATGTCTAGCTTGATTAGATATCAAAGCTTACAGTTGTTTATACAACATGTGAAGGTTATGCTATAATATAATTCTTAGAGCTATTATTTATGTCATAAGTTAATCTGTATATGTATAAGGTATTTAATTCAATTATATTTGTAATCTATTGACAGCCGTAGCAACTGTGTGAGGAATGACTGTGGTCTGTTACAAAGAAGCTTGAGTTTTTATGAGGTGAGCTGAGGAATTGGGGTGAAGGGTTAGCAAAGGCCCTCAAAACAAAACCTTTTAAAAGTGGCCACAAATCTTGAAGGACAGGATAAATGTTGCATCCAGTCTTTTTCCATAATTGCTTCAGACATTGAACAGCCAGAGAGGGTTGAGAGACCTGGTTTGATTTACAGCCTAGAGAGCCATTGGCCATTACACACACACACACACACACACACACACACACACACACACACACACACACACACACACACACACATATATATATAGTGTATATATTTACATGATATAATATTGGGAATGTAGCAAATGACATCCATGAGTTGAAATCTGGTGTTTTCTGTTAGGAGTCAAATTTACCGGGTGTTTTAGGATGAAAGTTAAAACATTTTCCAATGAGAGGAAGTCAGAGTTCTCAATGTAATATTTAAAGTCAATTCTGCACCTCTCAGTGTAACTATACTTTTGAACACTTTCTTTTATTATTTGACCCAGATATTAACAATAGAGTATAATGTGGCTGCCTAAAAATACATCCATTGGCTAAATAGCTTTTATACAGAAGTGCACAAGGCATATAAAGCAAGCAGGTCTCAAAGATCCTTCAAATTCCAAACATACCTCTAAAAATCAAGTTAAGACTTGCATTCTCTCCCATCAGGATGGTTCCCTGTCTAACTTGATGCATCTCTAAAATATCAGAAGTTTACTTCCTTCTTTGGCTCGAAACATTCATACTGCCTCATTCTTGCTTTGTTGCACATTTTTGTGCACAGACCAGCACAACCTTGTTCCAGCACAGACAAGAAGGGGATGTTGGAGTAGCATACTATAGCAGCAGCATGGATTTTCTTCATCCATTACAGAGTATACTGTGTGTGTAATGTATCCAACAATGCAGTTTGATCAAAATATTATAAAAAGGTGATATATAGATTATAATCCAAATATTATTATAATTAATATTTAAAGAAACAATATAGTTTGTACTATGCAGTACGCTGTACACTAGTATTCCATTCAGAACAACAGGTTTACACTTAAAATGACTTTGGTGCCCCATTAACAGAATTTGACACAAATGACACATTTCATTCCACAAGGCATTTCCAGTCAGATATCCTTCATGTACCATCAGTCAAAAAAGAACTTACAGGGCTATTGAGTCACTCTTAACTCTCTGGTCAATGATTTCTGTTACATCATAGGCACCATGTCGTGATTAGTATCATTTAACCGGAGGCCATGGACAAACCTAGACATGAACCCTTCTGTGTATCATCACACATGACCAGTTTGCCCCGAGGGAACAAACATTACACAAACTCTGCTCCAAAATCTAGTAAGCTGCCTCACTGCCTACTAACTACACTCCCAAGCAGAACGTGCTTCAAAGACAGCAACTCATAGGAAAAAAGATTATAAGATATATCAATACTTTCCTGAATTAAATGTGAATAAAGTTTATTAAAAGGATGTTCAATATATCAGTACCATAAGCTGATACTAGTTATTTATTGATTTTGATTTATTTGTATTGCCTGATACTAAATATTTGTTGGTTGATATTGGACATTTAATTGTGCAAGCTGGTTTTCGTATATATAAAAAAAATAATTACTAATAATGCAAGGGTGACCATACGGGCCATTTTTACGGGACACGTCCTTGCCAGGATTTCTATATTGCCTAAAATATCCAAGTTGTGGCTGTTTGCACAGTTCAGGTATATCATTGTGTGACATTCATGAGAGCTAAAGAGCAGAGCAAGACGGCTCCTTATGCTTTCGAATCGCTCTCGCGCCTACCTTGGTGTCTTTTTTGATCGGTGCTCAGCGACGCTTCAAGTCAAACGAATGAACAAACACGTGCATATATTTGCATCGCTTTGATTCTCTTCTCACACGAGCACCACGATCGGTCGATTATGTACAATACCTGCATGTTATTGGTCAAACTACTTCGAATGATTTAGGCAATATTAAAATCCTGGCCAGGACGTGTCCCGAATGAATGGCACATATATGGCCATCCTATTAAAAACATTTTAGAACATTGCTAATTTTATATCATGGCTGTATGCAATTATTAATCAATCTATTTTATACTGTATTTTATTATGGGGTACCTACATTTAATTGTAGCATTTATATTTTAGTTTTTAAAGTTTTTAAATTATTTAATATCAACCATTCATAATTTATCCATCAAACATAATAACAATTATCATCTTATCTGTATTGACCAGAATTTAACATCAGTGTCTGTAGTTCATTTATAATCAAAATTGATCTTGCTTTGTCTGCCATCTTGGATTTATTATATATCTATTTTTTTAACCTTTTTTCTCTTTCTCTGCAAAGTATACATGTGATAATTCCTTAGAATTATGCCAAAATGTATAAGGGAACAATTATTCTGCCTAATTTTGAAACAGCCATTGCTTCAAAGGTGTTTATGATGCCTTTCAATGCAGCCTCTATACACAGCTCACTTAATCGTGAAAACATAACAACAGCCTCTTTATTGTTTACTAATTATAGATGTGAATAAGAGGTCTGTTGAGGTAAAACTGCTGGGAATCTGACCAGCGTTTGTAGGACCCAAAGTGACACTATAAGTCCCTTTTTATTATTCACCCATTTAGCACCAAACTACAGACATTTGGCTGAATACGACTCCCTGTGAAATATGACAAGTCGAATGGTGGCGACTTCATTCATAGAAAAGACCCTAACTTAACACTAGCTCTCTTTATAGGGATTGCATCACGTTCTTTGGAGCTCTTATTTTGGCATAGAAACACCATTCATTTTTCAAAGGCACACACACTGGAGACATTCTCTTTAGTGAGTACAGGGCCATTCAGTCATGCCATTGGGAAGCACCATAAACTTGCCCCTTCAGGGTTAGAGGCTGGGGGTCAAACAGAGAGGACAAAGAGGAAAGTGAATGTCTTATCATGAAATAATGACCTGAGGGCCCCACAGAGACCTTCGGCACACTGCACGTTCTCTCTGGTGCTAACAATGGAGCTAATATTAGGAGTTAATGAGCTGAATATATCAACCAGACTGTTTTATTTTATTTTGAAGGATTCCCAAAGACCAGTGCTACTTAGTTCCCCCCCCAATGAGCCACACACAATCCAGCATTCTAGTAAGACATTTATTTTTATTAAATCTATATTAGTTATTCAGTTCAGAGCAGTGAGTGATTTCTGTTTTTATTTTATTGATTGGGTCATATTAACAGAGAAGACAGCAGTATAGGCACTGTTTATTACGCTGCTGTATATTACACAGTTTATTTCCCAGCTGTTTAACATCACATAACGGACTGTGTTTTTGTAACTCATGTGTGTTTTTAACATAAAATTGTGTGCATTTGACAGTCTAAGCACAATAAGACAAAATAGAACTTAACACTCGTATGCCATGTGACAGTCGCTTTCTGTGTGCGCGTGCTTCGATTGTGTGCGCTCAAAAAAACGTATTTCAGAAGTTTAAAACTGATATGGCTTTAAAACGCATGACTTCAGCACGATATACATGATAATCAAAACCAAACAGATGTTTTGTGGTATAATAGGTGCACTTTAAAGAAATGAATGCATGTTTTCAGCATGTATTAAATTGATTGTGGCAGTAAAGCTAGACATTTATTGTTACAAATGACTTTTCTGGTAAATGCTGTTCTTTTGAACTTTTAAGAAACAAAATTGTTTTCACCTGTGTTCATGTATCCAAGAAAATTTGGAAATGTGGTCTGAAGCAGAAGCAAGCCATGTGGAGGTGTGTCAAATCCTGCATGTGTGTTAATGTAGTGAAGATCAGCTTGCGAAGAGGCTTTGTGGAGGTCACTCTGGGAGTGTTAAATCGTATAAGCCCTAATGCTGTGCACAGACCTGAGCTGTTCAGGTTTGTTTTAATAGAGCAAATCCTTGTCCCCCGCCTGCTGAGTGCTGTCAATACTGACCTAAAGCACTTTTTCAAACAGCTATGTGAGAAATTAGTGCAACTGAGATTCAGATGTTCCATTACTCAACTGCAACGTGCAACTTTAAGGGCACTTGTCTGTATTTTATGGACGCATTTTAAACAGTCTCTATGGCAACTGAATGGAAACTTCACACCTACCTTTAGAAACTTTCAGTAAATATAGCCAGGATGTGCTTTGCCTGTTAACACCTACAAAGCTTTTATGCACGGTGCATTGTTTTTAAATTATGCAGCAGGGTTAATTAGCATTCAGAGGGCTGGGGAAAAGAAGTATCTACAAATATATTACAGCAATCTGGCTTATGTAATTAATTGCACTAAAAATAAATGCAAATGTCCCTGTTTACACTCACATTAAAATTTATCAAAAGTTTCCACACTTTTTCACCAATGAACTTCCATGATTTTTCCAGGTTGTGATTACTGGATAAGGAATTTAATGTTTATAGCTGGGCATAATAAAACATGTATATTCATTATAGAAATCACCGTTTTTTTTTAGACCTGGGATTCCCTAAATGCTCTTAATATTTGAAGCAGCCTACATTTTACAGGTACCGCAACTAACATTTCGAAAGGAACAACTAGTTGCACAGTCCAGGTGTAATGTCGTAATAGGTCAGCGGTGAGGAGGGGCATCGGGTTATATTGTTTAACCAGCTCTTTTTCTGTGTACTTTTCTCATTGAATCAATCTGACCCGTTTTATGTGGATGCCTGTGCCCTGAGACGAATGGTACATTCTTTAGGGAGTTAGATAAGTGGGTAAAAAATGGACATTCCTCACATTTCTGTGGAGGTAATGATTAATATGAGGTTTATGGCTGTCTTCACTGGGGTGCTGATATAAGAAAGATCAACCCAAATCTACACAAGATATGGGAACTTCTGCTGTTTTAGAAATAAACAACAATTAATAAATGATTAGTCTTGGAGCTGGGCAGCAGTGCAGCAATAGGAAATATAATACAGTGAGAAATACTGTCCGAAACACAGTCTGATTTACTGCAATCAGAATTCTTCAGGAAAAAAAAGCACTTTTGTGAGTTTCACTGAACAATCAGTTTCGCTCACAAGTCATGACATCATCTTGGATTATTATTGAAGGAATGCTCTGGGTTACATGCAAGTTAAGCTTAGTCAATAATTAATCATTTATATATGCCCTGCATTATGCAAAAAGATTGCCTTTAGAAAGTTTTGAGATAATATTTCATAATATTACTGAGAGACATTTTTTTTTAATCTTAGCATTCCCGAACATTTAAATGGCAGTATATATTACAAAAACACAATATATAAAAAATCACTTCATTATCAATAGCTGTTGTGCATAATCAAATATAAAAATGAAATGTTATAGTATCCTTCCACATATCTTGTGAAACTAAGACCACATTATTAAGTAAATTAACTTGTATGATGTGTTGCACAAACAGTGGAAATTTTAACATTTTATATGATACCTTGCTTGTCATTAATAGTGCCTTACTGTAAACATGATTTTTTTTTGTTTTTACAAACTGAAGGATGAGTCGGAATTATTACAGTTTTTATGTCATAACAGCATGTTAAAGAGCTTGTATTTAGCCCAGAACTTTCCATTAATTATGACATATGTCACACCATGAGATGGAAGATTTCAACCCTGTCAGTGGTCTCTGAACACAAAGTATGGATCTGAACAATGCCACCCTTGCACAATAGTTTGTTTAATTACAATGTTGTCCCTGCAGGGAATGAGGATGTAACTTGTACTGGAAAAAAATAAACAATGCAAATCCAGTCCGTATTAAAGAAACTGGTGCAGTGCATTTCAATTGCAAATAAGCTTCCCAAAGGCTACAAAGAGTCTCACTTCACAACTTTCTTGACAGTAAACAGAATGGAAGTTAATCAGCCGAACCATAATAGGTTTGTATACTGAGAGGATCTTTTATGATGCAGAGAGCCTTCTGTGAGGCAGAGAGAGCTGAATGTCACAGTGAAGACAAACGGCTTGTCCAGTTCTTATTTAATGATGCTACAAACACTAAAGAGAAGCACACAATGAAATGAGGCAACATAAAATAAAACGCAAAACAAAATGTTCACCTGAGAAAAACTTGCTGCCGCTGCTCTCTTGTCTTCCAGTCAATGCACATGTATTTGTTCTCCTCCTAATGCCGCTGAGGAGAGATCCAAATTACCCATCAGCAGTCAAACATCTCTTCCTTCACTCCCACGAACCTGCTGCCAGACTACGGCCAGGAAAACCCCTGGGAATGTCTCTGGTTACTCTCTCCTGCCACCGGTACACTGATCACCCCTCTCTCCCTTTTGTAAATAAAGCGCGCCTTTCTATGGTGCCGGTGTGGGAGAACCTGTTCTCCTTGTTCTATGACAAATGTGAAGGACACTACTTGTGCCATGGGCAGCGTTATTGAATGCTGCTAATGCGGAACCAACTAGATGTCGGAATACAGAAAGTGTAAATCGTTTGGTTTGAATTTGGCCAAAGATTGTTGTTTGTGATGGAGAAGTTCAGAGGCTCACCGCAGAATCTGGTGTCCAGTGGGAAACAAGTCGTGTTGTCATCTTGCGATGTGTCTAAACAATAGGCTTAGTCTTGCAGGCTACATCAGGCAGCCTTGGCAAGCTCTCCACAGCATCAGATTACATCATGCTGGTGGGAGACACTTGAAAAACGAGGGGTTTGTTCTACAGGAGAACTTTACAGAGAGACACATCATTGGTTTGACAGATTTTTTGTATTGTTTAGCAGTATTTATAATCATTAATTACTGGTTTTATTTTGATTATATTATGCTATTATATTTATATTTTATTAATGTATTTTTTTATTATATTCTGAATATTATGTATCGATTATTGATGATTGATGTGTATCGAAGGTGATTCATCTGCAATTATGAACGTGATATTGCGTAGTATTAATAACATATATATTATAATGTATTTGTCACTTTTTCTCACCAGGGCTGCATTTATTTGATCAAAAATACAGTTAAAGCATTGATATTGTGGAAAAGTACATTTAAAATTGTTATTTTCATAGTTTTAAAATGTAGTTTATTCCTTTAATGGCAAAGCTGAATTTTCGGCAGCCGTTACTCCGGTCTTCAGTGTCACATGATTCTTCAGAAATGATTTATTAACTTATTATAACTTATTATCAATGTTGAAAATGGATGTGCTATTCAATATTTTTGTGAGAACTTTTTTCAGTATTGTTTGATTATATAAGTTCAAAAGAGAAGCATTTATTTGCTTCTCTTTTTTGATAACATTACAAATGTCTTTATTCTCAATAGTTATTATTTTTTTTATAAAACAATACATTTTACTGACCCCAAACTTTGATATATTTATGTATATTCACAATACATCTTTAAATCGTTTCACTCTAATTATATTTGTGCAAAAAGCGTTAACAATACAATACTTATTGGCATATCTAACACTTCAAACAAAAGAATCTGGTATCGGTCGATACATTATCAGTCAGTCTCTTGTTACAGATATCATCTCTGAAATGCCTCAGCTGACTTTTATGATGCTCTTTAATTAAAGTACAGTACGTCACTCTTGGCCAGGGATCAGCCAGACAAACAAATAATTTCTGGGAGGGAGATTTTTAGAAAGGCCATATTTACATATTTCACTGGCAGAGCGATCAAACAGACAAAATAAATAGCTACTGAAGGACGAAGCAGGCTTTATAATGAGTGGCCCAGTCATGTTTCTTAAATACAGAGTGTTGCATATTCTCTCCCCTCCAGGCAAGTCAGTCTAGAAGATTCCATAAATTCAACTGGCAGGAGAAGGCTTTCCTGAGATGACTAGCGAACGAGCAAGAAGAAAGAGAACAGAGGGAGGATGAGGACGTGTAGTGTGGTAATGTAGACAAGTTGAAGCCTGCTCTCAGTTATCTATCTGACTCAGCCTCAGTCCATCATGAAAACAAATTATTGTGTTCCTCAGAAGAAATGTATTCTTGAATAGCTATGAAAAAAACAACACTAATTGCTTAGAAAAGTCATAGCAGCACATCTTTTTTTTTCATTGTGAGTGGAAAAACACTACCCAAACCAACTCTGCTTGTTCTATAGTAGCAGCATGTACAGAAAAAAACACAACCCTGTACATTTGTGGAGAGCAGCTATTAGCCATCTATAAAAAGAAACAATAAGCACCAGAGTTTGATCCTCTTCTGTACCGCAGCCCAACAGACCATCAGAGGTAAAAACTGCAAACTGATCTCCAGGTAGTTTTGGATTACAACCTGTTTGATGCTATGAGAAATATTTGAGTGATGTGCTGTAATCGATATCATTCTGCTGCTTATGATTTGCTGGAAATTTGATGAGGAAATGAACTTATGAGAACTAAGGGTCACACAAATTATTACTTAGTTCCTCATTGAAGTAGACATTTCATCCAAAACAACATGCAGCATAATAATAGCAGGGAAAGCCCCCTGGAGTAAACTAGGGTTAAATGATTTGCACAAGAAAAATTGAACTAAATATTCAGGAATTTAATATATTAGTATTTTTATAAGTACACTATAAAAACATTGGTGTCGCGACAATTTTTATTCACAAATTGCTAGTTCATTTCACAGACAATTACAAAGAAATGTGTAGCAACACATTGAATTAAACATGACATTTTGAAGTATTTTCAAAGCTCTAGTATTTTAAGTTGTATTTTTAAGCACAGGTTGAATAATTAAGGGAAATTACATTTTCCAATAACACATTATTTTGAGAGTCACCTCTAAAGATCCTAGCAACCTTAAGCATTAGTATCCTTAGCCTACCTCATTATGTCAATCCAGCAGTCACTGCATTCTTCATTCTATTCAATACACAATAGACCCACATACAAATGTTCCTAACTGAAACCTGATACAAACACTGGCTGTCAAGACTATTTTACACTCACTGTTCTTTTCTGGTCATCAAACTTCAATGAAACCTTCTAAAAGCAGTCCAGTAGACTGATAAGACAGACATGATAGCGCCACCAGGAAATGTTTCATACAGTCAGAGAAACCAAAAGACTTGTAAAAGCACTTCACAAGAGTATCAGATCTTGGTTTGTTTAGTATGATATCAAAAGAATCACACGAATCAGCACAAAGCTACAGTATGTGCTTGAAGGCAAACAAGAATGCAGGATAGATAGAAGAAGTTTAAATGACGTCCTGAGTATTTTGAGGTAATGTTGCAGGATCAGATCTTTTATTTGTCCTCCAACACCACAAATCTTTAATTACACCGACAGACGCGTCTCTCAGCGGATGAAAGGATCTAAAGGCAAAGGGAGAATCTGAGTGGTGAGCGCGTGTGATGCCGTTCTGAGAAAGAAAGCTGACTAATCCTAATCCTACACAAGACTTTCTATGCCGTGTTAGAAAGGGGTTCATGGGACAGAAGGCCAGCAAGCAGAGGTGAAGAGGAGGAATATATCAGCAGGATGATTATAGCTATGCTTAGCTTATCTTCTCTGGGTCCAGCTATGTTAAAAGCCCACTGTCTTCACTAAGGTCCTGGAACTACTGCTTTTTCTGTCACAAACACAAGGAATGCATTTGAATCATTGACTGACAGCGTTAAACAGATACATTTGGACAGATCAAATACTAGATTACACTCTAATTTATAGAAATAAACACTACACTATATCGCTAAAGGTAGCTTGAGACCAGATAAGCTACAGTATTTTAAAAATAGATAAACTATTGTCACAATACTTAGTTATTTCCCAACACTCTTAATGAATGTTATGGCAAAAGTATGAAAAAGTTTCCAGGTTTCAGATACTCAAAGCGTATAAAAACTACAGGGCCACAGGATAGAAGCACAAACAGGTGAAGTGATTGCATGCTATTGCACAGTTTAGTTGCTGAGCCAAAGCCCTGCAGGGACCAGGTTTATAGGTGTAGTTTCTGATAGCGCTGAATGATGCCTTCCGTGCCGCACACCTGCTCTCCTGACGCTTACGCCACATTAGTGTCAGTCACTGTTGGATTGTGCCTCTTTTGGGTGTTAATAAATTATACATGACCGTTATACAATACTGTTTGAGTCAGTTTTTGTTTTTAAAGGAAGTATCTTATGCTTATCAAGGTTGCAATTACTTGATAAAAAATACAGTAGAAACAATAATATTGTAAAGTGTTATTACAAGACAATTGGTCACACTTTATTTTAAGGTCCCGTTCTCAGTAGCTAACAATTAACTATCATTTTTGCCTCAAACTCCTAATTACTGCTTATTAATAGTAAGGCAGTTGTTAAGTTTTGGAACTGGGTATAGGATTAAGGATGTAGAATATGGTCATGCAGAATATGTGCTTTATAAGTACTAATAAACTACCTATATGTTAATAGTATAGGCATGCTAATAGTGAGAATTGGTCCCTATACTAAAATGTTACCTAACAAAAAATATTTTTTAATATATTTAATATAGTAAAGATAAACTATAATGTATTCCTGTGATGGAAAAAGCTCTAATTGTCAGCAATTATTACTCCAGTCTTCAGTTTAATATGATCCTTCAGAAATCATTCTAACATTACTGCTCTAGAAACATTATTATTGTCAATGTTGAAAACAGTTGTGCTGCTAAAAAATCTGTGTTCCTTGATGAATAGAAAGTTAAAAAAAATGTATTTGAAATATGTATAAATGAATTAGCATACAGGTAGTTCCACCTCAAATTCACACCATTGGTGTTATATCTTGTCCAGAATAGTAGCACAGTTACTTAACGATGGATATATTGAGCAGTGCAGGTCAAGGATGGCATGACAGTTCAGTGCCAGATATTCTCCCTGGACGGGAGCTTCTACTACTAGTCTCACCCGACAGCTGTTATGTATGTTTTCTGCAAGCTGACAACCAAACAGAACAGTTGTGACCCCTAAAAATAAAGCCCTAAGGCTTGCATTTGTTGCTCTGTTTGCATGTGTACTAAGAACATTCAGTGAATTGCACAAGAATCAATCCACTGTCAGCCATCCAACTTCCTTAAAAGCCACCTCAAGTGTAGTTTCGTGTTGTTAGACACCCATTAATGCATTCTGTGGCGCTGAAAGGAGATGTGAGACCCGCGGAGGAGCTTCACGCCTTCTGACCAGCTCCACTTGAGAGCCACCCCCACTATGGGCCATGACTCTATAGGTCAGGGGTCCTGTTGGTTTCCAAGGTTACTCAGTTCCCTTTTGTCCCTAAAATCAGGGCATCAAAACAGAGCAGAGCTGGACTCTAGAGTAGGACTCCCACCCAAACATTTCTCAACAGTCACCCATAAATACATGTACACTGTGGAGCGATTTAGATGGGGTTCGAACACTCTGCGACCACCAAGGAAGATGACAGAAACAGGCAGGCTGCACTCCAACTATGCAAATGGACTTTTTTATGGTTTGTGGCAACCTATTAAGTGCTGAGAAAACTTGGAACTGACCTGCTAGGAATGCAATGCAATTGTTTTTCAAACAATAATGCACTAATCTTTCTGCACATAATCACTGAAATGATAGCAATATGTTTCTGTGACCATGAAGAAAAAATAAATGATAAATTGATGTTATAAAAATGTCCCTATATATATATATATATATATATATACACACACACACAATCTTTGTTGCTATTCACTACCTATTATATAACATAAGTGTTCTTCTAACATACGCATGTATGTGAAATTATTTTGTCGCTAACGTTATTCAGTCTATCAAACTGGAAGACACCTGTAAACTCATTTTCAGATCACATGCAGTAAAAATAAAGTTAAATGAATTCAAGTTCAGTGATGTGCACCGTTAAGCCATGCTTACAGACAGAGATCAGGCTTAGTTCTATATGTGGAGGTCTATAGAGACACTGCAGCAAGTGCAAACAGACTCTAAAGTCACAGCAGACTCACCATTATTGCTGGCGCTCAATCACAATACAGATGAGACTGATGTCTGGATCGCAGATTGTTTCAGGTTGTTTTAGAAGAAAACAATAGAGAGATATTCCTCCGCGCCGATGGCGATCTACAGATGATCTGATGTCGGAGTCCTACACGTAATGTTTCGCTTCGGTTTCCCTCTCTGAGATTTGAACTCATCTGCACTGAAGCGGCTTCAGTGAATTATCACACTGACTCTACAGCGACACCTGGCGGTTACACAGAGCAACTGCTGGATGCTTTCTTTCTTTCTTTCTTTTCTTTCTTTCTTTCTTTCTTTCTTTCTTTCTTTCTTTCTTTCTTTCTATTAGTAAACAATAATATTGTGAAGATCATTACATTTTGGAAAGCGGATATGGAAACCCCATATTTTTCAGAATTTCTATTTTTATGTAAAAATACAGCTACTTTTGTTCCTGAAATGAAACCCTTCAGGATGTCTCTGCTCGATCCTCAAAGGACAGGAAGTATGCAGTGTGCACTCAGGTGTGTGCCCGGAGGCTACAGTCATCTGAGAGATGAATTTCTTTCAAAATGTTAAATAAAAATCTACTGACCCCAAAAATGTCAAATGTAATAATATGCAGTAGTATAAACAGGTGTAGTAGGTGAACTCTCCTTCATTTCCGCTGTTTATCTGGATATGTAATTTGGAGCACAATTGAGACCTGAGGCTGTGCTTTGTAAGAGCTGCATCAGCCTAATACATTTTTTATAAAGATAATGCATTTCCGATGGGAATGAACAGAACAGAATTATCAAAGAGGTGTATCCCAAGCTCTGACGCATCCTGTTGTTATAATTATTCATAGAACTAGTCACAGAGTCATATCTGGCCTCCAGACCTCCTTTTACTGTGTACGACTGACAGCACCCTGTCATTATCACTCCTCTCCACTCTCTCTCTCTCTTTCTCTCTCTCTCACATGACTGTAGCCTCTGGGCACACACCTGAGTGCACACTGCATACTTCCTGTCCTTTGAGGATAGAGTGGTTTCATTTCAGGAACAGTAAATGAGTGAAAAGAAATCAGCTTCTGGAGAATCTGTGACTTTTTAACACTGTAGCAAAACTGCAAAATTGTAAACAAATAAAATAAAATAAGTTCACAAAAAAATTCAATTTGCTTAGAATGCACTCACTCAGTGTGTAGATGACTTTGTTTTTTATTGGAGCAGATTTGGAAAATTTGGCATTACATCAATAGTTCATGGGGTGAATGGGTGCCGTCAGGATGAGAGTTCAAACAGCAGATAAAAACATCACAATAATCAATACGTAAAACCAATGTTTTAATCAATTCCCGAAACATTATGAATACCAGTGCTAGTGGGATTATGAATGTTGTTGTAATATGAACACATTGCTTTTGCTTTTTCCACATCTTTCCTGTGTTTTCAATAGCGTCCTCTGCTGGTAATGTCAAAGCTACAGTATTTCTAGGATTCAGTGGGTGTCCCAAACAATAACTTTATTCGTTATAAGTTAGTTTAAATTGCTATAAAGAACAAGGATGAGAGAAGCTGTCATTCATATATTGTGTTTTATTTTTATAGTTCGAAAAATAGTATGTAGGTACAGGATTCAAAAGTGCACAATATTATAGCCTAATTGTGTAAATAGCCAGAAGTAAAATGTTGTTACAGATATTAAGATGATACATAACCCTCGTCCCACTTTTTTTTGTTTATCCATTTATACCAGTAATTCTATAGTTGCATGTTTGATTGTCATATTTTAATTTAGTCTGTGCTCAATTGACATTTATACAATCCTCTTTGCTCTCTTGCCATAGGGTCAATGAAACAATAGTAAAGCACATACTATGTAATAAGCACTTCTTCCGCTTTGCTCTGTTGCCACTGACTTGTGTCTACTCAGAAGGAAAAATTAGTGTTCTGTGGTGATCATTCTGGTTATTTTTCAGCCCTTTAGTATAGCATGTATAGCTGAGAATCTGACTGGCATGCTCCAGGTCTTCAGGTTTCTGCAGGATTTCTCTGAAGGACTTCATGGTTTCTTAGGCTTGGTGTTGGTTCGTGCTGACTGTACTTTGACACTGGTTGATGCAGACCTTGAACCCTGTAGGTTTTGAGCTGTGCATGTGTATGTTCCTTGGTCAACATCTCTGACCTCGTCCACCAGCAGTATTGTCTGAGTTCGCTGTCGGTTCTGTCCATCCACCTGCACTGTCTGCAGACTGTCCTGGCTGTACAGCGGGCGCCCAATCTGATAATACAAAATATAAATTATCATTAAAAACAAGTCTTTTCAATAATAGAAATATCATTTAATTTAATGTCATTTTTGTTTATGTTCTCATAAGTTGTGTGTCTTAGTCAAACCTTTTGTCCAGGATATTCCCAGGTAAAATCCACCACCACATCCTGCTCTCCTATCACAGTGCATGTCACCTTGAGGTTCTGTCCCACTGCCACAGTGTCGGAGGAGGCCTGGATCGCAGGAGACGGAGGAGCGGCTGGATCTGCAGGGTATAGACATTCTGAAATCATTTCTGACTTTTCTGATTTATATGGTCACGTGCTTATGTACCGCTTTCAGTTTGCTGCTGTGTGCTAACAGCAGAGGAAGTACTCACAGTTGACATAGATGAGCATGTATTTGGTTGAGCTCTGGCGAAGGTTCCCCAGGCTTGCCACACAGTACAAAGATCCAGCATGATACTGCTTCGGTCTATGAATGGTGAAACCCTTTTGGACATCAAAGGATATTTCTCGTCCATCCACTTTCACCTCCATCGGAGGAAATTCCCGGTGTAAAGTCACATTTGCTAGTGGAGAAGTCACCTGACAGGGCAGGACGGAGGGCCAGTTTGTGCGAAGCTGAATCACCTTATAATAGTCAGCAGAAGGTACAAACAGCTCCTGAGGGTCTGAGAGAGAAATGGAAACAGACATTCATCTCTAACAGTGTAAATCTCTAACAGACAGTCATCTCTAAGTGTAAACTGAAAATAAAATAGTCACATTATACAGTATGTAAATACAGTAAGACAGTCATTAATGCCAAATAATTACGATCATCTGTGAAGGACAAAAAACATAAAAAAAATATTATATTTCAATACTTGAAATAAAACAACTGAAACATGACTGAAATAAAATTAATTATAAAAACGTTTCTTATTTTCTATTCACCCCTAAATAACTCAAACTAAATCAATCGAAGAGTGTCTATCACTTTTGGCATCTAGTGTTGACTCATCCACATTAATGGGGCAAAAATCGGTTTTCCAACCTTAACAGGTTTTAATTTTAGATTTACATGTCATATCTTAGTTACCTGTATTTGCAGTCTGTTCATCACATAATATTCTCGTATTACCTGAGGAAAAGATGAAGACTTTGATGCTTTTGTCATACTGTTTTCTGCAGTCTTTATCCTCACAGTACATGGGATAGCATGTGAACTCCCCTGTATCTGCCGCTGTTGAATTTGCCAAAATCAGTGTACCATAACGTTCATGCTGAACTGTCCTGAAAACCCAGACAAAAGCAATGGATTATTGAACGCAATCTAATGTGATCACAGGTTTAATCACTCTGTTAGCTCATACCTGAGTCGTCCTTCATCATCCTCTTCCAGATATGCAGGAACAGCCCACTGGACAGGATTTCCTTTACACCTCAGCTCTAACGTATTACCTGCTTGGACAGTCAGCGTGTGCCCTACTTTCTGGAACCTTCCCTTGTTTACCACCCGAGTAAGGTATGTCTCAGGGGTGGTTTTGACTTCAGGCTTGGAAGCGGGAGTCTTTCCTGATCCCTTCCGAGATTTGGACTTGCCATTTGGTCTCTTATTAGCTTTGGTCTTCGGGTCAGGTTCCAATTTTTCGCACATGCCTGTTTTTTGTGTGACAAACCATTATTAAATAATTCTGAACGATTCTGTTTGTATTTATTATGCTTTTAAAGATTTATAAAAAAATGCATTTATAAGTACACTCAGTCATTTTTACATTTATGCATTCGGCAGAAACTTTGATCCAAAGTAATTTTGGACTGCATTCAAAGTGCATTTTACCACTTCATGTAGTCCCTGAAAACTGAACCCATACATTTGGATTTCATGCAAAACAAAAGCATTTTATAAGCAACTTTTGACAAATATTTTACATGCATTGCATTAATACCTGATTGTTACAGTTATATTGTTTTTCACTGTTTGTATTACTGAGAATCGTATCTACAATACAACATGGCCTTTTAAGAGGTAAGATACTCACCGAACTGAATGATCAAAAGAGAAACAAGAAGAGAAAATAGCACCACCCCCCACTTCATGGCGGAGAATATTCACAGCAACCACAAACAAACTTTAGTTCACTCTGTTATACCTTAACATACATGCAGAGAAGGGAGAAATAGAAAGCTAGCAGGAGAGGAGTAACCGGGGTGAGATGTTCACCAGAGTCGCATGAACACCCTAAATTCCTCTGGTTACACTCAATGGATCGTTTCTGTGTTCATTCCACCAATCAGAGTCTGAGGAGAGCTGGCCATCCAACTGAAAAAGCAGCCAGTGTTTATTTAGCTGTAAAAACTCAAGAGGCATCAGTCTAAGGTCTGCTCTGTGAAAACACATTTGTCACTAGGCAATTTAAAGACTACGTGTAAAATTGATCCACAAATATGTACATGAGAGTCTTATGGGTGATTACTAGTATATTCTACATTATACTTTGGTTATTTATTTCTGGTGTATAAAACTATAGAGCTAAAATGCCAAACTAAGATATAGTGGCCTGTAAACTCATTGGCGGTATTTGCTGTGGCATGACCCAGTTTTCTTGAGTTTCTTTTTGATTCAATAGTTCAGATCTGATTAGTGCAGCGCAGGTAGGATCTTGTGAATGGTACTATTGTTTTTTGTGCCCTCACAGTTGAAAGTAAGATTAAAGTCCATTAAGTGCGCATCAGTTCACTCAGCAACTCAGGGGAGAAGCTATTTTCCAGTCATGCAAGTCTTATACTTTACCGAAATCACTGTCCAAAACTCTTTTCCAAGCTTACATTTAGTTACATAAACATCAACAATGAGCTCTGATTCTCTTTATTAAGCTCAAATCTTATATCTTGATGCTTAACTAATATTTAAAATCTTGATACTTAACTTTTGTTTAAATTAATGAAGCATTTTCTCCCAACATAAACTGTTAAACTGTTTTGGTCAGTATGATACTTTTTATACTTTTATTCAGAAATAGTGCATTAAATTGATCGAAAGTAACAGTATATACATTTATAATGTTAGGAGTAGTATCAATAGAGACTGGAGTAAAGATTCCTGAAAATGTAGCTTTGCCATCACATAAATTACAAGTATGATAAAATAAAAACTAACACTTTTAATTGTAATGTAATTTCACAAAATTGCTGTTTTTGATGTATTTTTGGATCAAATAAATGCTGAGCATAAGAGACTTCCTTCAAAAAACATTGTAAAATATTTAAAGACAGTAACAGTAATGTAATAAACAATGTCATGGTCAAATGTGAAGATTCAGAATTATTTATTACAAAAAGTATAAAATGATTGTTTCACTGCAAATACGATAAAAGCTCCAGTGAAAGAAAAAATAAACTATTAAGAGCTTCTTGCTGAGCTGGCATCTACTTGACAGATGTGACAGCTGCACAGGATTTTCTGTAGTTCATCCATTTATTTTGTTCCATCGCTATCTGATTTGGTTTCGGTGGTTTCGATGGTGACCTGACTGCTGAGTAACCTTTGCTTCTGGACGCTGTTCCTTACTCCATATCCAAAGTAGATAAGGAAACCTGAGCAGAATAAAATACACATTTAATATTGCTTTGATTTTAAGCAACATTTCATATTTTGCATTGCATACCCCCAGCCATCCACACAGCATAGCGAATCCAGGTGTCTCCTCCCAGTTGAACCATCAAGTAAATGTTGATGAACACACTTGCTACAGGGAGTAAAGGCAAGAACGGTACCTGTGGTCACAGAAAATATGAGATATTAATTATTTTTATTGTTTATTAATATTTTTATTGGTTGCATTGGTTAAAGTCCTGTGCTCACCATGAAGGAGGCTTTGGTTGGGTTCTGGGGTTGCCTCCAGATAATAAAAACCGTGAGTAACATTATGATCAGGATCACAGTTACACTCACAAGACTCCAGATCTCCAGAAACAGTAAAGATCTGATAGCTTTGCTCATCAGCAGTGACAGAATAATCACCAACACAACTGTGAAATCAAAGATATGAAAGAAATGTACTTATATAATGGTCCAAGTGGTCATATGTTTTGGTATTTCTGAGGATTTACTAAGGAGGTTTTCAACATACCAAGAAAAACTGTGCAGGTTGTAACGGTGTTTGAAGTTTCATTGGTAGGGTACGAAGGGGGTTTTAAAAACCCAAACTTTGAAGTTGCGGGCGTGTGCAAATCATCTCCCTCTGAAGCCGTCTCTTGATACCTTGAAAAGAAAACACTTTTAGCTTCAAAGATTTGCATCATGGTGTTAGAAGGGAAGTTTGGAGCTGGGAATACAACCTTAGTATGAGAATACAAATAGCCACAAGTGTGTAGGAGAAGAGGGTTCCAATCGACATCATATCAACCAATGCCTTCAGGTCAAATAAAAGAGCCATTATTGCTGGAATAAAGCAGAGCACATGATTTCCAGGGCTTTTGTATTTAGCAAAAAAGCTGCAGACTATTTACTATTCATCTTAAAGAGAGAAAAAAGCCCTAGTCTTATGATTTGGCTTAGTCTGTCATATGTGAGAGATTAAAAGAAGCCTGAATTAATTGATCCGATTTGTAGATCTTTTGTTTCAGTACACTTACCCGCCACAGTGCCAGAGGATAGTGTGGCCACCGCTGGACTCTGCCGTAAGCTGACTTTATACAGTGATTTAAACATGAGTCCATCTCTGGCCATGGCGAACAGGACACGGGGCATTGGGAACATGGACCCCAAGAGACTGCAGATGAAATTAAATGTCTGTAACTGATCCAATACATAACAGAGATTCAGATCTCAATGTGTGACTCCTTTACCTTGTTGACAGAGCACACAGGGACCCGACTGCCACAACGTACTTTGCAGCAGGCCAGCCAATGTAAGCGAAAGCCACAGGCAAAGCACTCTGGATGTTGAGTTGGTAGTATGGCATCATCAAAGTGAGAGCAGCCGAAACACCAAAGTACGCCAGGAAACAGATGAGCAGAGACGCCACGATACCCACAGGTATAGACTTCTGGGGATTCTTCACCTCCTCGCCTAGAAAATCAGTTTAAAAGCATGACTACTGATAATAACAAGCATTAACTTTTAAAAGTTTGGGATCAGCAAGATTTTTAGGAGAAAAAAAATATTGCGCACCAAATCAACATATTAGAAAGATTTCTGGAGAATCATGTGACACTGAAAACTGGAGTGATAATGCTGAAAATGAAAATGCTTTGACATTATAGGAACGAAAATGCTTTGACATTTAAAAACTGTTCATTTAAATTGTCATAATATTTCAGAATATCATTATTTTTACTGTATTTTGATCAAATAAATGAAGCCAAAGTGAACAAATGACTACAAGAGAAAACATAAAAAAATGGCTCATTAATGTTTTCAGATTTACCTGTAGTTGCAATGCAATCAAAGCCAACAAATGCATAGAAACATGTAGCTGCCCCTGCAAGTGTTCCTTCAAATCCAAATGGAAAAAAGCCACCTACTCCATACTGAGTGGTGATGTTGATGGTGGATGTTAGGTTTCTAAAAATAAAAGCAGTTTTAAAGGTTTATTTGGAATAGCACGCTAGAATACTAGTCCTACAATTTTTTTCCCATAATAGTAAAAGTAGTATGCTATTTGGAATAGAACATATACCCCCGGTTTCACAGACAAGGCTTAAGCCTAGTCCCAGACTAAAGTGTAAATCTGAGCTGTTTCAACTGAAAGAAACTTGCCCTGACTGATCTTAAAATATATCAGTGCCATTGTATTGTCCTCAACGGCAGACCTCAAGTGGTGAAAGTAGAACACTTCACCTCCAACTCCATCACCCTGAATGCAGGAACCCCACAGGGCTGTGTCCTGAGCCCCCTGCTCTACTCTCTACACACACGACTGCGTGTCCTCTCACAGCTCCACTTCTATTGTTAAATTTGCTGATGATACTGTGGTTCTGGGCCTCATTTCCAACAATGATGAGACCGCATACTTGGATGAGATAGAGAGACTTACATCATGGTGCCAGGACAACTGTCTCTCTCTGAACGTGAGAAAAACTAAAGAGCTGATCGAGGACTTGAGGAAGAGACAGCAGAAGCCCTACACTCCTCTTATGATCAGTGGGACCCCTGTGGAGAGGGTGAGCAGCTTCAAGAACCTCTGGTGTAATCATCTCCGAGGACCTGAACTTGACTACACATTCAGACTCAGGTTAATAAAGCCAGGCAAAGACTGTACCATCTAAAACAGCTGAGGAAATTCAGAGTCTCACCAGCTATCCTGAAAACTTTCTATTCAGGGGCCATAGAAAGTGTATTGACTCAGTGCATCTCAGTGTGGTATAGCAATGCTACAAATCAGGACTGCAAAGCTCTGCAGAGAGTTGTGCGCTTAGCTGAGTGCATCTCAGGGTCTACTCTCCCCTCTCTGCAGGACATCTACCTCAAACGCTGCAAAAGCAGAGCTGCTAAAATCATCAAGGACTCAAATCACCCCGGTAACCATCTTTTCTTTTTACTGCCATCTGGCAAGCGCTTCAGGAGCATGATGGCAAAAACTGAGAGACTGAGGAGGAGCTTCTTCCCCCATCAGGCTCCTAAACTCAAACTCGGTCTAATAACATCAACGTGACTCCATTTAATAATCACTTAATAATTAGTAAGATATTCTCTATTCTCATCATCCGTATAGCTGCTATGTATATACCCTGTACAACCTGTTTGCACATTCCTACTTTTATTATTATTTATTAAGTCTTCAGTATACTGTCCTGCACATTTTATTTTATTGCACATTTTATTCTTCTTATTTTTTATTCTTATTTAAAAATTGTACTTCATTTTTTTCATACCTATATTTATGTATATTCTCTTGTGTTTGTGTTTCATATAATTGCACTGTCCATGGAGCAGACCTGACTTACATTTCACTTCAAGCTTTTCACTCACCACGGCGCATGCTGTTGGTGATGTGACAATAAAAGTGATTTGATTGATTTGATTTGGTTATATTCTGTATAATTGTGTATGTGACGAATAAAAATCTTGAATCTTGTCTCAAAATGCACACCAGTTATGTTTTTTATAAGGCATTTTAATAAAACCTTGGCTTAGTCTAAGGCCTGGTTTCACAGACAGGGTATTTTTATTTTTACCTATATTTACCTATTTTTTGTCAGTCCAATCAAATAGTGACATACAAAATTGCAGTTGGTTTTATTCTTACAAATGCAGTAGAATGTGTATTCTATTAAAATCCATATTATATGTACTATATACTGCATCTATATACATGCTTAAATAATTTTTCCTGCTTATATTATTATTTATTAAGTATACTGACTTGCGTATTTTATTTTATTTTATTGGACATTGTATTTCATATTTTATTCTTTTTTAATCTTATTTTTTATTTTTTACTTCATTTTTTTCCTATATTTATGTATATTCTCTTGTGTTTGCATTCCATATAATTGCACTGTCCATAGAGCGGACCTGACATTTCACTGCTGATTATATTCTGTATAATTGTGTATGTGACGAATAAAAATCTTGAATCTTGAAATCAAGTACTAAGTATTCTATACTGAACCTACACAGATAATTTGTAGACCGAAAGGATTGCACTAAATATTACTACAGTATGCTGAAAATTCCAATAAATCAAAACTGCTCACTCATGCTTTGCTGTTGCATTCAGGATGATGTCTTCAGTGATAAACCAGTTCTGTAGGTTTCCCTTGATGAAGCCAGCGATGATGACAAATACCAACACCAGTATATTAACACTTGTAAATATCTTGTTGACCGTGGTTGATTCTTTCACGCCATACGCAAGAAGACCTGTGAGAAAAATACGGTAAGTAATGTCTAAGCCTTTGCTATTGATGGTAAATAATGAACTAGACAGTGCAGATAGTCAGATACCAGAGAGAATCATTATGAGACCAGCTGCAAAGAAGTCTGGGTAAGCTGCCAGCCAGGCAGGTTCATGGCTGCATATTTGCTAAAATAATTAGCCATCACATTTCCAATAAGATCATCGAATGTGCCACTCCATGCCCTGGCCACACTTGATGTGCCTAAACCAAGAGAAAGCTCTGTTAGAATTTGACCTTTGACACTTAATTCCATCCATCCATCCATCCATCCATCATTATGCTGTATTTGCATTTTTATAGGCCTTTAATTTCTACTTACCGATGACATAAGACAGTAGTAAATTCCATCCTGTGGTGAAGGCCCACACCTCTCCTACAGTCACATAGCTGTACAGATAGGCAGAGCCGGTCTTAGGAACCCTTGCGCCAAACTCAGCATAGCAGAGCCCAGCGAAGACAGAAGCTAAAGCAGCAATTAAGAAGGAGATGATAATACTTGGTCCAGCCAGGGTCCGGGCCACCTCTCCAGAGAGCACATAAACACCGGCTCCCAAAGTGCTGCCCACTCCCAAAGCCACCAGATCTAATGTTGTAAGGCAGCGCCGAAAGGTGGAGACCTCTCCCTCTGGTTCCAGGGGCTTCCTGCGGCACAGGCTCCTCAGGAAAGACCGCATGGACTGCATTATTCGCTGTTATAGGTGTGAGAATACAATTTTAAAGGTTTACTTTGAATAGCTTGTTTGTGAGCTTACAAATATATAAAACTTTGGTTAATGCTATATCCAATTAAAATGAACATTGGCTGAAAATGTACTTAGGACATCCAAGATGTGGATGAGTTATTATGCAATGCTCAATTTCTCCAAATCTGTTCCGATGAACAAACAAACTCATCTACATCTTGTATGGTGTAAGAATGAGTAAATCTTAAGCAAATTTTAGTTTTTGGGTGAGCTATTTCTTTAAACTAATGACATTTTTAATGCATTTTTATTAATCTGAAATGACTTTTGTTTTATCATTTTATCATCATATCAAATGTCATTTTTTATATCATTTCCATGCTATTGTGTCATTGGACAACTAATCTGGATTATGCTCCGTAATCGGCCTGAAAAATAATAGTTTTTAATCCTTTGCATGCTGGTCATTTATTTGTCAATTCATTTTTTTGTCCTCACATTTACCTTATCACAATGTCTTCATGTTTTCAGAAGTACTGAGATGTTTTTCTTTGTCGCTTTCCTTCAAAACCTTCAAAAAGAAAAGAAAAAATCAGATATCTAATTGAAGTAAACAGATCTTTGTGATCCACAAATTATTTATTTTTTAAATCAAATTATATTAAAGAATAAAACATGGTATAATGGATCCATATATATACATATATAATGGTATAAATTATTTAATTCAAGTGATAAAAAAAATAAATCTCAATCTCATTTTATAGGCTATTTTAACATCATTAAATTACTCTTTTCATTGGTGTATTGGTTCATACAACAACAAATATGCAGTCAGGTGTCCTTCACTTTCTGCTGTATCACATATCCTCTTCTAAACTCTAGACAGAGGTCTGTTCTGTGGCTCCAGGAGATAGTAATGAAGAAGGATAGACAAAGCTGCTTTCATGGTAGTGGTCGGCTGGCACACGCTCTCTTTATATAGTGGCTTTCTAAAATCTTCCAACTGGAGATTTACAATCCATGCTAATCCTGCCAGGAATCTACTGCTGCATACTGCATTCTATAGCACTGATCACATGCCATGCCAACATGAATGTACAGAACATAGGTTCTATTAGTACTATTCTACTGTAATTATGTTACACATGCTGTTGCACTGAAAATATGCACTGAAGTAATGCATGCTAAAAAGAAAAGCCAAACAAAAAAGTTATGACTATAATGATAAAATGTTATGACTATTATGACTAAAGAGCTTGCAAAGACATTTCTTGATGCATTTAATTAGTAAGTGAATGTTTGTTTCTTTACCTTAATTGTCCAGAGAAGTTTGCAGTCTGTATCTTTGTAATAACCATATAAATATATCCGTCCCTTTCACACCAATGAGGCCAAATGATTTTTACAACAATATATACAAGAGTGGACTGTTTGACCCACCCACTCAATGGCATTAGCAACAAAGTAGCCTTTCTTTTCGCATTTCTCACCGGCCCCATAATGTGCTCATAATTGCAGCCAAGGCACAGGGTGAGGATAGCATTCCATGCTGGAGACTAAAGAAAGATTTTTGACATTGTGAGCTTATGATGACCATCTACCACAGCAAATATCCACACAATAAAACAGGACGTTGTTTCATACAAGAAAGAAATATGACATTTTTATTTATTAACCAATTTCAACAAACAGTTCACTTTCTGTACACTAGAGAGCAGCCCGGTGTTCTGTCAGATTTTGCTACCTCCCAGTAAAACAGTGGGTGGTAGCCTACCAAGGGCGTCGCTAGGCCATTTTTAGGGGGGCTTTAGCACCCCTAAATTTCTGCTCAGCCCCCCTAAAAATCTTGTGATTCTTCCCCTTTAAATTTCAAATGAAAACGGCAGCAGACTTCGGCTCCTCCCCATCTTTCTGCGCGTTCTTCAATCCACAGACTGCGGTGACGCAGAGGAAAGGACAAGGTGTGTGTTTATCGATAGATTGTTATAATATCTACATCTATGCAGTTCTTTGTCATAAATACTGTTTACAAAAAGTCATGGGAGAGCAATCGGTTTCCAATCTACTGTAAAGTTTTCGCTGCATTCACCACTCATCACACCACAGCTGTTTCCTTCAGCGAAAGCCCTTAACACATATGAACGCATACTTTATAAAACGATCACGTTATTGTTATTTGTAAATATTTTTTATTTATTTATTATTATACCCTCATTGGGGGCTGAGCCCCCCTAAAATGAAAATCCTAGAATCACCCCTGTAGCCTACAATTCGACAACGAAAAATTCTACCTGTTAAATTATGTTTTATTAATGTGTACACCTACCACAACCTTAAACATACCCTTACAATAATGCAGATACATTAAATATTGTTGTTCAGCGTGAGAAAAAGGATGCAATATTGATGCGCGCATGCGCAGTAAGCCGAGGTAGGGGAATCTGACGGGTAGGATCAAATGTAAGGACACCGGCTTTGCCAAGAAATCCGGACCCGGAGGGAATTCACCATATTCAACGCATGTTAAACTTTTAAATCATTTTTAAAATGTATTGATATCTTTTGGAGATGGTCTTAAATGAAAGCGAAGGCGAGATATTCAAACTTTTCCTTCCTGACATTTGTCGTCATGACATCCACAGTGTATGATGTTTGACGTAATCGGATGACATTTCACTGCTAATATAAGTCATTTTGTTGTTGTTATCACTTATATGGCCATTTGACTTACAGTAGTGTCCAAGCTTGCAAAATTAATTTAAGTTATTTGTTGCAGCCCGTCACTATATCAAAACCGACTGTTATAAAATAACACCAGCTCAAATTGCTAGATTTTCCAAAAGGCTTATGCTTCGTTGAAACATGAGCATTGCACGTTTAAAAAAAATGCGGTGCAGGGGTTTTTACATGAATGTATCTTTGAAAAGAACCGACCGTTTTCAGAAAAGCTCAAGCATTCCTGTAATGTAGCGTTTGTGAGAGCAGCGCTTATATTTGATTACAGCCGTTACCGCGGAAACCATTATATCTGCGCTCCAACAGCGCCTCCTGCTGGCAGAGAATCAATCTGCATTTGCAAGTCTGAGGGAAACACTGCTGTCTGTCAACAAACATAAACAAAAGGACTTCAGAACAGTTTTTAGAAGGTGCTTAAGTTTTGAGATATGTATTATTACTATGAATTAGACTACTACTACTACTACTACTACCATATTGTACCCTGCAATAAACAAATGCTCTACTCTCTTTCTTGAGATGAAGGGGGGAAAAAGAAATTAGGCCAAATATATCGGCCAAAAAATCAGCATCATATACTGGCCATCGATCGCTAGAAAAAACCCATATCGGTTGACCTCTAATGCTGACACTTTAATTAATTGTTTTGCCACAAATAAAAAAAAAATTAATGTTGAGTTGTTATGCATGTTATGTATCATTATAAAAAAAAAAGTTTTGTAATAACCAATTTTTCCGGTCCGGACCTTTGACACTGATGAAAATTCATATTTGGACCTTTGAATGTAGACTTTGAGAACCCCTGGCTTAGATGGTGACCTTTTTTTGTAGATTTGTAGTCCAGAAAGTTAACACATTTAATAATGCTTTATGCGACTCCAGCAATTAAACCATTTACCAATAACTAAAAGTGTTTGTATAATCATTTTGTGAGTGTAATGAGATGACTGTATTTAGGAAGAAAAGTTTACTGTAAATAAGTAGTGGCTGCATCGCCCCTCTCCGTTCTGCTCTACTATGCTGTTCTGATCTTGGATTCCTCACCCTCTTACCGGAATAACTGAAAGACTCGGACAGAAATAGCCCTGTCACAATCTCACGCCAAGGCAGACATGATCAGCCACTGGACACTAAGAGCATATCAGAAAACACTCTCTGCTTCTCTCATGAAGTTTATTCAGAAGACACTATGTTATATAATTCCATGAAATAGATGTAGACATCTTTGCTATTCACAAGAACCTAAGACTAATTGAGTGAAATTAATTGGAATTCATAGTGGTGCTTTAATATAAAGAATTATATCAAAAATATGTTAAAAGCATATTGTTCTTGAGGAAGGCACCTTATTGTACACACATATACACGTATTGCATGTATACAGCGCACACACACACACACACACACACACACACACACACACACACACACACACACACACACACACACACAAGTGTGTGTATACATACAAGCTTTTGAAGAAGCTTGTATCAGCTATAATTTACTCGAAAATGCTTCTAATATTATATCAAAGGAGTTTATTTGATAATTTTTCAGGTATTAAAGGTGTATTTAGTTAATACTAAGTAACATTTACTTTTTAACTGGCTCTTATTTGTCCCAAAAATAACTCTAGTAGCTCTTGTTCCAGTAAAGTACTTTTATGTTTATGTTATGTTAAAAATACTTTACTATATAAAGAAAGCTATGTTTATTGTATACCACAGATGATTTGATGTCAACATGGTGGCTGCCATACAGGAACCCGTTTCGTCTAGAATAACGATGTTTATTTCCTATTTCAGCTACATTTTTCAGTGTCTTATTTAGATTTTTGTATTTATTACACTTATTAAAATGTATTTGGGTGAAACGTTGCTGAGTGGATCTTTAACCTCACAAATAGCCTACTGTGCATTTGTTTCTCAAATGATCATCTTGACTCAAGCTGCCATTTAGATCAGGAGGTGCACTGCAGATAATACCGTCTGAAAAAGCAATGCCTCATATCTACAACTGATAGTAATCCCTACGTCATCTGTGAGAACGGGCTATCACGACAGACTCGCCGTGGACTACATCATAGCTGCTTATTATTGAACACTGCGTGCAGTTTGCGCCGCATACGTTGCGTCAGAGAAGAACAGCTGATACACGCGCAGACGTTTCTCGGCGAGACCACCGACGAGAGACAACGGACCACCGTCAACCGGAGCTCGAGACTCCCTGAGATTAAGGTAAAATGTTGTTTTTGCTGATTTTATTATTAGCAATTATTCTTAACGAATGCTTTAGCAAATAGTGGCACACATATTGTAGCATATAAACGCTTGTTTCATAGGCAAATGTTGCCACTTTAGTAACTTTAGCGTTCACAGATTAGTTTTCCTACTACCAAATATAGAATCTCAGTTTTATAAAATAAACACACGTGTGATGATTGCAAATGTGAAAAGTTGATTATAAACCAATGGTCTTAAGATTGTGATTGTAGTAAACGTCTTTTTATGTCATATCAGATCAGCCGAGGATAATTTTCATTCATTTTTTGTATTAATTTCATTATAATTTGTGGTATTGCTGCTTGGGTGGGGCTGTGAATGTCTTTCTCAGACCTTGGATGTATTCCTGACTCAGACCAGACAGAGAGACATGCCTATTTTTGGACTCCACTGACACACGTTTACAATTTTAAACAATACAGAAAGTTGCATATGATCTTCTATTTTCTATGTTTATTTTATTTAGTTTTACAAAAGTCTGCAGAGTCATAGTGCACGATCAATAATGCTTACACAGCATACAAGAAGAAGCGAGAAATTTGATGTATTGTCATTGTGCAGTTACTGCTTGCAGATGATTTGTGCACAAGTTTGGCATTATAACAGAGAATCACATTTCCACTGGTCCACTGCAGACTGGGCATTCTTCCATCACTGAGAGTTCCCTGTTCTTTATTTGCCTGATTATGATGAAAGAGAGCATAGTGTAAGTTCACTATGTGAAGCCAAGTGTATCCTGTGGAAAATGTGGCTTTGCCTTCAGCGGTTAAACCTATAGGGAGTAGAAATGGTTTAAATTATGGGGGGATTATTTTTTTAGATCATTCCTGTGTAATTAAACAAAATTCATCAAGATTGAACAGTTTGGGATACTTATATGAGTACACATATGGAAACATTCATAGATTATTTTCTTCATACACAATGTGTTTTGAACTGCACTGTGAATAGAGGAACATTTTGTCTTTACTCATACACAAGCTAACGACAGGCTAACATTAATTTGTTTCTTCTTAATTCTCTCTCCAGGTTCAAGACTATCATTCCATTGGCAACTGATCAAACATGGGCAAAGTAAGCCAAAACGTCTACATCAATGTGTCTACTTGTGTTATGTTGATGTAATGTTTTCATTTTGATCATGTAGGTAGAAAAAAATGGCCACAAAGACATGACCTCTGCCTCTTTTCTCATGGGAACGTATCTCGTTTTCCATCTATTGTAGTTCAGAGAGTATAGGATATCACAGTTTTCTTTATGGAGGTCAATGAGTTGCTCATTAAAAAAATTTGACACCACAATACCGCACGTAGACATGTGGTCTTATTTTTGAGTTATTATTTCATTCTTGATATCTTACCTATTTTTTAAATAAGTAGTAGCAAAAAGCACACTAATAATTCATTATGTATTATTGATGCTTGTAAAATTAAGCATCACAATTGCTTTTGCTATTACAAGGATTAGGGATTTGAATTAACCCCTAATCCTACATTTTGTGCTACACTCATGAATAATTCCTTAAATTATGCAGCTTATTGAGGAGAGGTGAGCTATTTTACTTTTGTAAGTGCTCAAAATTCACAAATGCAGAATGATAAAATGGGAGAAAAAACTCATAGACTAAAATTCAAGGAGGGACCATACTTGCAACATACTGAAAACTATATACAGTACTAGTAATGGTTTCCTCTTGCCACATGGTGGGGAGTTTGCCATTGATGTGTAGCAGTCACATTTTCTTCATAAAATGTCCTTTATTTTGTTACATTTTGTAAGTTATATTTCACTGTTTCTTCTATCTGTTGCTGAAATACTATGTTTCCAAAACCTTCTCAGTGACATCTTAGATGTTTTCAGAAAGTCAGAAACTGCTTGCCACTCCACTAGATCACATAAAGCATTATATTGTAGAAGTGTGCCTGGCCGGATGTTTGTTTGCTGAAATCGGTGTTGCTAGGGGTCTGTTGCTGTAGACGTGGAGCCCTACAGCTGCTGTGTTGAGCGATAGCTGCTGGAGATGCCATGAGCATGTGCACAGAAGCATGTGGGGGAGGACTCTGGCTCTGTGCCCTACTAAGACACCAGCAAGGCCAGTATAACGGGGAATAATTGTAGGGAGACAGTGAATGCAGAGGAACTTTGAAAATGCACAGTCATGCAGCATGTTAGCCCTGTCAGATGTGAGGTCTGCTGCTCTCTGAAGGAGAACGCTCACTCTATAGATTCAGTAGGGTTGAAAGTGTAAGGTTACAGACATTTAAGTCGCATACAGGCTATCTGCCTCTGTCTTTCACACACAAACTGACTTTTGCTGCTGACCATAACACACAACTGCTGCACTGACAGGTGTCAGCTGTCCACTCTGTAGTCTCGCCTGGGTTCGGACTAAAAGCCAGACGAGGGAGAGTCTGATTGTTGGTGTACAATTACATCTTGGGATTATATAAACACATGTAGCCTGCCCCACCCATGAGCAGCTTAAAATACATGTTTGAGTTCAGTATAATGCACGAGACTGTAAAATACATCTAAATGCACTGCAAAAAATAATTGTCTTCATCAGTATTTTGTTTTGTTTTCAGTAAAAATGTCCAAACATTATTAAAACAAGATTAATTCACTTTAGAAAATAATGATTTCTGATTGTTTATTTTATTTTATATATATATATTTTTATATACACTACTGTTCAAAAGTTTTGAAAGAAATTAATACTTTTACTCAGCAAAGAAAAGATGCAGTAAATTGATCGATAGTGACAGTGAAGACTTACATTGTTACATAATATTTCTATTTCAAATAGATGTGAACAGCTTCCACAAAATCATTAAGCAGCACAACTGTTTCTAACATTGTTTGAAAAACATTGAAATGTTTCTTGAGCACCAAATTTATGTATTAGAATGATTTCTGAAGGATCATGTGACACTGAAGACGGGAGTAATGATGCTGAAAATTCAGCTTTGCCATCACAAGTATATATTACATTTTAAAATAAATGAAATTAGAACAAATATTTTTTTTAATGTGTAATATTTCACAATGTTACTGTTTTTACTAAATGTTCTTGTTTAAGCCTAAACCTCACTAAATTTATGCTTAAAGACAGAAAAAAATGTTTAGGGAAGAGCATTTAATTCAAGATATATTCCCTGAAAATAAGTCACAATAGTGTATGCAGTTTGGCTTCAAGTAATTTTATCTTGTAATATGATATGGAAAGAAAATTTTTGAATGCTTATTCATTGGGTTTGATAAGATTAATCTTGCAACAACTCTTGCACTTCACCGTTCAGTAAATACAACAACTGGACATTTCTTATTTTTGCTATAGGAATTCAGAGGGACAATAGTAGATGACCCTGACTTTGATGCGGGCAGTGATGCAGAGGCCCTGTTTAATGCCATGAAAGGCTTCGGTGAGTGTCAGGACTCCTCATCTATAGATGTTACATATGAAGCCAGTGGCTGCTGGGAAATATCCATATGATCACTTAAAAGTATTCCCTTTTGTGTCACAGGAAGTGACAAGGAGGCCATCTTAGACCTGATTACCTCACGAAGCAATGCTCAGAGGCAGGAGATCCGTGCTGCCTACAAATCACAGTATGGGAAGGTACTGGAACATCTCTGGCAAGCGTTTAGTAAATGCATAAAAGACTTCTAGATCAAAATGCGCTTTATCAAAAATATGTTATTTTACAGGATTTAATTGATGATCTGAAATACGAGCTGACAGGGAACTTTGAACGTCTGATTGTGGGTTTGATGAGACCTCCTGCCTATCATGATGCCAAAGAAATCAAGGATGCCATGAAGGTATGTGAGAATCGTGATGCTTTGAGAATGTGAGACTGTCAGTTAAATAAATGTGCTATGCTTGGAATTGCACTGAAATGAACTATTCAAATGCATTCTTATATTCAGATAGACGTGTTATGCTTTATCATTCTGTCCTTAATATTTTCTGAAAATATATATATTTTTTTCAATATAATAACAAAATATACTATATCTGGCAATCAGCTAAACAGAACAGAATAGAGACTAACAACCTCATCTTTAAGCATCATTCATTAAAAGACCAATTACAATATCATTTAATTCTGTTATTTACTGCATGTTTTGTTCTGTGAATCTATTTTTCTGTTGCTATCATTAGGAATCGGTAAGTGATTTTCCTTAACTAATCAAATGATAATAGTAAGGCCAGATCTTTCTTTAGTGAGTATTTAAACCTAAATTGCTGTTTATTGCAGATTTGAACTACTTTCTGCAGATGTTACCACAAAAGACAAAATATTTGAAAAATATTTGCAGTACTAACACTATCCTATGTCATAATAATCTTCTTTCATTTGAACACATATTCAATTTTAATACTTCAATACTTATAATTAATACTTAATTTAAATTCTTATACATATTCAATACTGTAATTTATCTGTGTCATTTAAGTAACTGTTCTCATATCCCTCTGAATAATTATACTAGCTGGCTGTGCATTATTCTGTACAAATAGACAAATACAAATTAAAGAGACAGAATATGTGATTTTTGCTCAGTAATGAACCTTCTTGCTGTGCTTTAAAGGGAGCAGGAACAGATGAGAAATGTTTGATTGAAATTCTCGCTTCAAGAACCAATGAGCAGATTCATAATCTGGTGGCAGCATACAAAGATGGTGAGTTTTTAATGTATTTATTTTTTAACACAACATAACAAGAAACCAGCGATTCTTCTGAACTGATGCAAAGCCTGACTCTGTGATTGTATTTACAGCATATGGCAGAGACCTTGAAGAGGATGTTATAGGGGACACATCTGGACATTTTAAGAAGATGCTGATTGTTTTGCTTCAGGTGAGTCAAATCTATGTATGTTGATTTATGCTTATTTATCAAAGGTTTAGATATTTAATTGTTAATTGTAGATCAGTCATATTTTTTATTTAGATTTACAGTTTAATGACAATCTGATTCCTTTTTATGGTCTCCATTTTGTTTGTTTAATAATGGTGATTGTCTTGTTTCTTAGGGGACCAGAGAGGAAGATGATGTTGTTAGTGAAGACCTCGTGGAGCAAGATGCTCAAGTGGGTGTGAATATTAGAATATTAGAGTTAGAACTAGCTATAAATTACAATCTGTTTCAAACAGATCACTGGATAAATGATACTACAAATCAATATTATGTTGATTCTGATCTGTGGACAAATGTTTATTTTTTTACAATGAGTGTATAAATCTGCAGTCTCTTTTTTCCCACATAAAGAAAATAAAATGTAACCTGAATATTTTAATCTTATTTACATATTTATTTGGCTCTTTAGTGCATTAAGGCAACAGGAAAACTATGCAGCATACTAGAATACCCTACATCCCAACTCAGCAAGTGTGTTATTGACCTCCTGACTTGTATCCTGAAAGAATGATTGTGTGTAATCTCACTGTGTAGGACCTGTATGACGCAGGAGAGGCACAGTGGGGCACAGACGAGGCCAAATTCATCATGCTGCTGGGAAACCGAAGTGTGACCCATTTGCAGTTGGGTATGAGAACCGCAGCAACACACTGGACACAGAGATTTCTGCTGACTAAGAGTCCGTGCTGATTCTGCACATCATGCGTAAAGCACACGGGAGATGGAGCATTCTCCCCTCCTCCACTACACAATCTCTCTTCTGTGTCTGTAGCTCTCCTCACCGCACCGCCATTAGATTTGACCATCAGGTTGCTGCTTTTAATAATCTGAAAGAGAGTGTGTAATGCAACAAACAAAACCACTGTGCAATGACCTAAATGATGTGTGATTATGCAAGATACTATTATTGTTAATGAATTTAGATTTGAAATGGTTGAGATTCATTGCAGTTTTCTGTTTACCCAATGTGACATTGATAAATTCTGTATGACGTAACAGCAAATAAATAATGGTGTTTTTCAGTATTTGATGAATACCAGAAAATTGCTGAGAAGTCCATTGAGGACAGTATTAAAAACGAGCTCTCCGGAGATTTTGAAAGACTGATGTTAGCTGTCGGTAAGCTTTGGCACCATGCAATCAATACCTGAAAGTTCACTGCTGAATTTTCTCTAAGATCTGCTTTTTGTTTATCTCCCATAGTTCAGTGCATCAGGAGTAAGTCCATGTTCTTTGCCAAACGCCTTTACAAATCCATGAAGGTAGTGTTACCTGTTAGAATGAATTGAAATGGAGTGAAATTGCAATTCTCAAGGCTTATGTCAATGCATTGTCATTTTCCCCATCTGTCTGCAGGGTCTGGGCACGGCTGATAACACTCTGATCCGCATCATGGTCTTCCGCTCTGAGATTGACATGCTGGACATCAGAGAGTGCTTCAGACTGCGCTATGAGAAATCTCTGTACAACATGATTCAGGTGCATACACACAAACACGACAGAATCCAGACTTTTCTGCATTCTATCAGTTCATTCATGTGTGTTACATTAATTATTTCCAATAATAGTGATTTTTTTCTCCTTGGCCTTATAATTGCATTTGTCATTTTTTGTGTAGTTACATAGGAAATACGGCTTATTCATGTGGTACATTGATGGCTCATATTTTAAAAGCTACCCACAGGGTAACACGGGTGTGTCTGTAAATAAAATAGTAGATAATATATTTTTCCATGTGTTAACCCAACAGGATGACACATCCGGGGATTACAAGCGTACACTGCTGAAACTGTGTGGAGGAGATGACGAGTAAGATTTTTTAAGGGTCATTTTTTAAATGTTAAAATCCTAGCTTTATATGCAGAGATAACTATAAATGAGCCATTCAAAGGCCGATTCCTCTCAAAAACATAAGTCATTACTTTGTAAATAGCATTTAATAATTCTAGTGGTGCAGAAATCACAAACGTCTCTGGATCAGTTTTGCAGTAACTATGAACAATCAGTAGAGTGAGACATTGGTTCATCATAAAACAGAACAACATATTATAGTATGCACAGATATAGAAACAGGGTGTGAGTTTCTATCTACACTTTCTTTAAATGTTCTTTTAATGCATGCTACTGTTCAATAGTTTGAGGTCAGTAAGTATTTTTTGATGTTCTTCTTATGTTTACATTTAGTCATTTAGCAGACTCTTTTATCCAAAGCGACTTACAAATGAGGACAATAGAAGCAATCAACACCAACAACATGCAAGCTGTTTATGTTAGTCTCTTATGCTCACCAAGGCTACATTTATTTGATGAAAAACACAGTAAAACAGTAACATTGTGAGATATTACTACAATGAGATTTTCTATTTGAATGAATAGAAAATATAGCTGAATTTTCAGCAGCCGTTACTCCAGTCTACAAAGTCATATGATTAGAAATAATTCTAATATGCTTATTTGGTACTCGAGAAAAATGTCTTATTATTGAAAACAGTTGTGCTGCTTAATATTTTTGTGAAAGTCATGGTACATTTTTTTCAGGATTCTTCGATGATTAACAATAGTTTGAAATAGAAATCTTTTGTAACATTATAAAACATTTTTAAATCAATTTGATGCATCCTTGCAAAATGAAAATCTTCACTGACTCCAAATGTTCGAACAGTAGTGTATTTATATACAGCACCTTCATATTTACATACCGTACTATATGATTGAGATGTTCTTGCAGATTTCATTGAGCCAGGGCCAGAGATCAAGAATTGAAGCTATTTTGTTTTTGTCAAGCCCTCAATCCACACATTGTTATTTTGTCAGCACAAAAGGCTAAAGAGCTGTTTGTTTCTCAGTATTGCAGGGGAGTTCTTCCCAGAGGCTGCACAGATTGCCTACAAGATGTGGGAAATCAGCGCCATGACCAAAGTCCAGGTTGAAGACCCCCACGTTTTCTCTCAGCGGCATGCATTATATTACCCTCTGCGCTGGCCAAGCTAGAGTTCATAACTGTGGCATGCACCCTGAACATACAGCGGAGCTTTTGTCTGTGCACAGATAGCATCCGAATGCCACTCAATTTGCTAATCCGAGAGATCATTGTTTAAGAGTGTGTCTTTTTTCATTTGTAAGTGTATAATTTTGTCTTTCCTACCCATCACTAGTTAAGAGGAACTGTGCAACCATACCAACATTTTGACCCTGCGAGTGATGCTCAAGCTCTGAGAAAAGCAATGAAGGGATTTGGTGCGTAAAAAGAATGTTTTTAGGATTAATAGCATGCATTAGTCAAAGATACTAAGAATTACAAATATAATATATGATTTATTGTTATTTTTCAGGAACTGATGAAGATACGATTATTGACATTGTGGCACACAGGACTAATGCTCAGAGACAAGAGATCAGACAGACTTTTAAATCTATTTTGGGACGGGTACGACACTGCCCTGTCTAGTTTTGTTCCCAATTGAATAGCGTTTGGTATTTTGCTGATTTATACATTTGTTTTCCATCAGAATCTCATGGCTGACCTAAAATCAGAACTGTCCAAAAACCTGGAAAGACTCGTCCTGGCTCTCATGATGTCTCCAGCAGAGTTTGATGCTAAGATGATGAAGAAAGCCATCGAGGTACAGAGAAAACATTTTTAATAGTCCAATGGAACCAAAGAAAAATCTTATTTGAGTCCTAGAAAAGGCTGTTTCATCATTTAAGCAGATTGACCTGATTTGTTATTTAACCGCGGTGTTCATTTGTTCACTGGGGGTCAGTGATCTGTCCAAACTAGAGCAGAGGTGATCGTCTCATTTTACAAGGACTGTTTGTTTGACCGTGTTGCTTTCATGTTGAGTTTCACTGAGTCAAAAGCAGTGTTTTAGTGATATGCATATGTTTACATACAATAATCTAAAGCAATTTAGTATGAAATACAATGTTTATGCTTAAATAGATGTATTTAACTTTTTTTTTATTAGGGCGCAGGAACCGATGAACATGCATTGATTGAGATCCTAGTCACTAGGAGCAACCAGGAGATTCAGGAGATGTGTTCTGCCTATCAGAATGGTAACTAAAAACCTTGCTGTAAATTTAACAATGCATTGTCCAGCAGGCGGTGCCATTTATCTATGCTAAGCAGAAATAAAAAAACTCTACAGTCTATTTACTACAGTTTAAATAATCATTTATTTACAGATAGACTATATATTACTCTATGTATACCCATATACTGTATATTAATGTTCTTCTACATAGCTTATAAAAATAGTTTGGAGGACGCCATCGCATCTGATACATCTGGGCGTTTCAAACGGATCCTGATATCTTTGGCACAGGTAAATCCACACAGTTCTTTCATCCAAACACACGGCTCACAGTTCATACTTTGCACTTATAAACTTATATTTGACTTCAATCTGATGGTGTTTGTCAGGGAGCCCGTGAGGAGGACCCAGCAGACACAGCCAGGGCCTTGGATGATGCCCAAGTGAGTGTGAAATACTCTTAAATCACTGTCGACTATCAAGTATAAAGGTAATGCCAGAGTATTATCATAAGACACATTTCTTTTTGTCCAATTTAAGGAATTGGCAGATGCATGCAATGCAGACTCTGATGACTTGGAGGACAAGTTCATGAGTATTCTGTGCACGAGGAGTTTTGCTCATCTGAGGAGAGGTAACGGTTTGCTTCTGGTATGCATGCTAATACATGTTTTCACGGACTCCAGACAACATTCGCAATTTCCCCTCCAGTGTTCCAGGAATTTGTGAGGTGCAGCAACAAAGATATCGAACAGATCATAAAGAAGGAGATGTCAGGAGATGTTAAAAACGCCATGTTTGCTATTGGTAAGAACTGTGTCTAGACAATGACCAAGCATCAAAATACTTTTATTTTATGACAAATTACTTTGAATTTACATTTTTAATAATACAGTGGTCATATCATCATTAAATCAGAAATGAATTTGAGTTCAACATACTATAAAAAATTATTAAATTAAACTATATATACAATTATAGTATTTTAAAATGAGCTTTTCTTTTTAGAATTGTTTCAGTTTTAGTAAATTGTGGTATGTGCTTTTATAATTTTTATATTTTTGTAGATCTATTTAGTTGTAATTTTTTTAGTTTTAGTAGTTTTTATATTTTATCTTATTTTAGCTTTATTTCAATTAGCAAAACTATTTCGATAGTTGTAGATTTAGTTTTAATTAACAATAACAACACTTAGTCAGGGTAGCACCATGTTTAATTTAATGCTGTGATAGAATACGATACCATAAAACAGGTATGAAAGTTGTGAACATGACATGATTAATAAAGCTTTATAAAGAGTTTTCCACTGTAAAGACTGCAAGTCTATCCTTCGCAGCCTTGTATTAAATTCAATATGGTGTCTAACCTGATTAAGGTTTATAACAAAGCTGCATACGTGCAGTAAAACTGCTACTCAACTTATATGTGAAGAGGTCATCTTAAAGTCTTAAAAATGATTAAATTATGACTCTTATTCTTGAACAAAATCTTGACTAATGTTATAAGTGGTGTATGATATGACTTCTTTAACAGTTACATCAGCTAGCAGTGACATTTACGGTCACATGTTTTACATACAAAACAAAAATGACTCCAGTCATTGAAAAATAGCAATTACGTGTGTATATTTTCCAGTGCGGAGTGTGAAGAATCAGCCATCTTACTTTGCTGACCGATTGTACAAAGCCATGAAGGTAAAAGTGCATTATGTAATACACTTCCCTCGACATCTGTCTCTGACACACTCAAACAGCTGATTTAGCCCAAGAACAAGACATCAGTCAACTCGAAGTGCCTATAGAACAGTAATAAAATCATAACTCGGGTGTCTTTAATATCTAAAGTGTTTCAATGCTCCCAGTGAAAGTGGGAGCAAATGGAGATACTTGTTCTCATGCAATAGTAATCACACTCCAGTAGTCTGGAGTTTAGAAGACATTTCAGTAATATAATTGTATAGCTCTTACTACTCCCGCTCTTACTATGTCATAAGGGGAAAAATCTGAGTTGATGCTGAAATAAAACATAACTGAGGACTCGATTACGTTTCTGAGTAAAACCTTTACTCTGAGTAATGAATTACAGACACTGATTAAAATCATGCTTTGCTGAGTAAGTCACTCACTCTAAAATGAAACATGTTTTAAGGTCTCAGTTTAACACACTTGTGTAAAATAACAGTCATGTAGAGCTCATCTGATGAGTGAGTATCTGTGCCAGCGATGGTTCTCAGGCCCGGTTATGAGTCACAGGCCCTGTGATGAGCATCTGCACTATTGCTGATGCTTTGCTTCATAAGCATCGCAGAGATCAGCGGTCAGGCCAGAGTTTCCTAAGCACTGACTTTCCCTGCAGGGCCTGGGAACAGACGACAGGGCTCTCATCCGTATTATGGTGTCCCGCTCTGAGATTGACCTCTTCAACATCCGTAAAGATTTCAAGGAGACCCATGACGCCTCTTTGCATGAATTCATCCAGGTAGAGACGTTCGTTGTAAGTTGTGTGCTCCTTCTCAAACATACTGCATGCATTTGTGCATGTGTTACTGGTGCGATGGAATGTTTGTGAATTTAAAATAGAGTTGTGTAGATATTGTTTTGTCTTACTGTAGGCATTGCACATCCTCTTTTGGTTAAGTCGAGGGGAACAGAGTGTTTGACAGGTTCCTGCGGTGTACTCGCTCGACTCAGCTGTTTAGGAATTTCCCCTGCATGCTTGACTTCCTCTCAGTGTGCTGAATCTGATTGGTGGAGAGAATGGAGACAGGAAGTGTTCAATAACAGGTCTATACTGGCTCTGTAGTCAAAACTCCCTTTAGAGATCAATGACAACACTGAATTATACATTGTATGGCTTATTATGCTATAAGTTGGGCCAGTATGCAAATAAACCAACTGAAAACAAACTAATGCTTCATTTAAATTCAAATCATATGTAAAAAATAACTACATGATTTATTTTAAGATGTTTGCAGATAAAGCATGCTGAGAACAAGACTCTCTGTGTGTTTTTAAGGAGTGTGTTAAAAGATTTCCTGATTAGATTTATTGTTGTGTAGAAATGCATGGTTTCATAACATTTTCATTTGCGTTTGCAAACATTATTTCCATGGAAATGCACTTTAGACCATGTAGGAAGGAAAGTGATCGGTTGATGAAAGTTTATATGAAGCACTCTGTAATTGTGTAATGCAGTGAATTTCATAATGGCTTAATATCATTATGCAACACCAAACTTCCACTGATAGGATTATGATGTACACTCCCAAATTATTGGGTGTGTTTTTTATGCTTTATTTCTAAATGTTTGTTCTGACCAAATCATATTATTTTCTCAGGGTGACACATCAGGAGACTATCGTAAAACCCTTTTGATTCTCTGTGGAGGTGAGGACTAGTACATTATCCGTCGTCCGGGATGTGTCACAGGATGTTCATGCCAAGTAACCAGTGCACTATGTTCCCTTTCATTGTTTGTGAGATGCTAGTGACATACAGTCTTTGTGCTCTCTGCTGCTGCTGCCATGCCAAAGCTAATGACCTATACAGAAGCCACACCTCGTCCCATTTTCTGAAATTGTGCACAAACACATTTTTTTATACAGCTAAAAGCACTTTTTACAGTGTTACCGTACTACTAGTGCTTTATTTGTTACCCAACATCCTGTTTAAATTGTTCACCCCAGAAATAAAAGACGTGTTTGAGTTTGTGTTGTTAGATGGACTCCATTGTTGTTGTTTTAATACCAGAAGTTGCTTTAAATCTAGTATAGAATGTGGTGGTATGCTTCTGAACACAGTACCAAAATTGTTGATCATACAAAAGTAAATAATACAAAAAAGATGTGCACACTTGCTATTCTCCCTTTATTTAGAAAAAGTTAAAAGTGGCAACATTTCGGTTAAAGACCGCAGTTTTATTTGATGTATTTGTTGATCTTGTACCTGGCCAAGACACTTTGGATGTGTGTACTTTGACGTTTTTTCATAAAAACTAAACCAATAAAAGGTATTACTTCAAGTGCGGTCACGTTCGCGAGCTTTCATGGGCATTTCAGCAGGAATCCACATGATATTTCTCCACGCAGATTTTGCAACCGGTTGAAGTTGGTCACACAGATTACACTATTGACAACAGACAATGGACCTTTCGACCGCACCTTTAGTATTTTCATGAATTGCACAGGCTTATTGATACTATGCGCAATTAATATTATGACATACTGTAAGCTAAAACCTAAAACTGACAAATTCATGTCCTTCACTCCATGGATGATAATTTTAGTGAGAAAGATTTAGTTTTAAAATGGTTCTAAATTTAAAAGAATAGACTTGAGTCCACATCGAAACTATAACGATAACAGCACAGAAGAAAAAATATTGCTAGAATCACTTTCAGAGTGATTTTTATTCCAGCTGATGAATACTAAAAACATTGACAGCCAATCAGAATCAATGCTGCTTTCTTGAGCATTTAAAGCAACAGGCGACAAAACTGCAGCATGTGCTTATAATAAACAGAACATTGTGGACAGTATCACAGTTATTGCTATCATTATTATGTGAACAGGCATTTAATGATGTTTTCAAGATCTCAGCAGCCAATAATTCACAAATGGTTGTTTATGCTTATATAAAAATTATGTTCTTATATAGAATGGGTCATATTTTTTTATGTGTAGTTTTTTTATTACAGGCTACAAATACATTTTCTGTTGACAACAGAAGATACAGGAAACACATTTTCTTACTTTTTAAAAGTTAAGCATGTTTCGCTCTTTCACATCTGTGCATGATTATATAACTAGGTTGCATTTCATTATTTGCATTTTCAACTGATGTTCGTGATCCTTCTTTTCAGTCACAACAAATTGAGAACCACTGGCCTAAAGCATCTAGTATTTCTTTCTTCTCACGTCCTTACTTTCATTAGTGGTCTGAATAGCTGAATCATCCAGATCAGTCATTAACTTTATTTACATTACAGACACACCACACAAGGAAATTCCCTGCTGTTGTAATCTATGCAACTCTGTTCTGAATAGGAAATATCTGGTTATAAACTGCAGATGCTAAATGGGATATGTGATGGTCGGTAGATTTAATTTACTTTTCAAAAGATAAATCATGCATTATGACGTTGATTAAAAAAAGCAAAATGACGTTCTAAAAAATGCAGAGAAAAAAAACATACGACTTGATGCATACATAACCCTAGTGTCTGCCCTGAATCCATTGCTTTTATTGCATTTCTTGATGCACATTAATTCCACATCATGTGCCATTTTGAAGAGTTTTTTGCTGTTGTTGTTTAGGAAGATTGAACTTTAACACATGTTCTGTTCTCTTGGGCTTCGCACCAGTTTCAAGAGAGGTTTCAAAGATAGCAGACAGCAACAGTATTGTAATCTGATGATTTCAGGGTGTGAGTAGAAGCATTGATGGGTTTTTTCCATACAACAGCCTTCCTGTGTCAAAACGAGCCTTCAAACCATCAATTCATTATACTCTTGTCTGCAGCTATGTGTATGTGTGCATACACGCATCTGTTTGTGTGTGTGTGCAGACGTGTCTTTGTGTGAGCGCAGCTGTTGTCAGGCCATCTTTAGTTAAAAGAGGAAAGAAGAAAAAAGCTTGTGGGGCTAGGAAATCCCCTGCAAGTAGACCAACATCCCAGTCACCATCGATGATGTCTGCAATAGCAACGACATGTTAAATTCAGAACAAAACATCCAATACATGATCATAATGATATTTTCGACTGTGTGTGAACAGTTGCACATGCAAAAGCAAGTCAAAACTGAACTATCCAGGGCGTTGCGAGATGCTTAATGTCAGAAGTAACCATAGGTTACTACGCAGACACAACTTAAACAACATGAGTGCATTTCTAAGTGTACTCTCTGTTGATTTTGCAAAAGCTGCATGCACTTTTGCATTTAAGATATTAGAGGTTTTTTATCAGTGCACTTTGCGGTGTGCATGTAATCGTGATGACTTTTTTGTGCTTTGATGCAATTAACCAAACAACCAAAATGCAATTAGACTCGTTTTATGAACTTTATTCTTCGTTGAGCTTTATTCATGGGACAATTTCGAGGCAAATGCATGTAGACTGATGGCGTTTTATAATCCTCTAACTCAATATCAGGCATTAAACTGCTGATTTATGAAGTTACTATAACTATTTTAATGCAGTAATCATTTACAACATACTCATGGCATTGTAAACAGTCAAAATATGCTATGTTACTATTAAATATATCTGTTGTCTGGTAACACTTAGCTAAGCACTCTCAAGTTCCTGGACGCATACCAGGTCCCACTTTTGAGCTAAAAAAAATATCAGGGCCTTTCACTATGTGGGAATTCCCCCTTCTGTTTAAAAACACAGCAAACGCTTCCCCCATTGCCACCAGTTTCCTTAAAAAACGCCTCTCGGACACAAGTATAATGTGTAGGTGAGTAACTGTACCATGTTTTTATTTTATTTTCTAGTATTACTAATAGAAAGAAAATTGCTGTGTCTTTTTGTAAAGCTTGGATAAAAATGGGAAATGATATAAGTAAATCGGTACATTTGGGTTTCCATAAAAGCTGTGACGAAAGGGAATTTATTTTTGATGATGATGTTGATTGTAGTAGTTTTTCAACTTTTAAAACTCACCTATTTATGTATTGTTTACTAAAAGCTTGTGTTGTGCATTCAAACTGGAGTAATGGGACTTTTTAAACAATATTTTGTTTTTTAATTGATTCCTTTTTCAAACTATCCTTGAGTGCATTTCATTTAATTAAAAAAATCGATGTATTTTTCATTTGGACGCTGTTTACTGTACATGCAAATGTACAAGTCTTTAAGTTGCTTGACTGTTTACCTCCATTATTTAAAAGAAATCCTATTACAAGTGTTCTTATATGTTTTGATAGGTAACTACTTAAATTGATCATTAAACACGTTTAGATCACACACACATGCGGCAGAATCTAGTACGTGTGTGATGTTAATCTTTAATACAGTGGTACATTTCCACAAGACGTCACCCTTTATTTTCAAAGCAGGGTAAGGTTCACAAATAGGGTGTTAGAGTAATCCTTTTGATTTATGGTGATAGCTGCCTTATCAATGATACGAAAAAAATGTGTCATAAAGATTCCTGTGAGAATATTATTGATCTACGGTGTTTTAATGATGGATTACAGGACAAAAAGCTAATGTAAATGTAATCAAATGTAATGAATGTAAATGTAAAACAAGTTGGATATGGTTAAATGAATAAAGGGAAGTAATAGTAGTTTATTTTTACCCAGAATACTATTAGAATTCTTCTGATTAATACATTTTCCTGAAGTTAACCTCTAGGGTCATGAAACACATTCATCTATCATGTGTTTACTTTCATAATGAGCTTCAGTTTCTGTTTTCAATAATGCCCAAAACCAAAGTTCATTTGATTAATTAGGCCTACCGTCTCTTCATAATGGAAAACAATTCTCATAAATTCACAACTCCTGGCAGCTTTTTCCACTCAGTTAGGCTATTGTGTAACTGTGGAATATTTTGACAAAAAAATGTCCTTTCTAAGTGTTTTCTAATGTGTATTTAAATACGCACAGTACATCATACTCCGGTATAAACACAGACATAGTGTAGTGATTAAGCATGCTGAAAATATGAACAAACATTGCAGTCATTGTCTTATAATGCTTTAACTTCCAGAATTGAACAATAACGATAACTCTTCTCTTACCCAATTCAACGTCTCATTATTTGTTGTGAATTTCTTAATTTCTTCATGAATGAACAGCTTTCTAATTTGTATACTCAGACTGAAGAAATATTATAGAATGAGTTGAGTATAGTACTTTTTATTGTCATTTTTGTTTTTTATTTTCAGAATAACTAATGGGGTTTAGAACAGCTGAGACAACCAATTTAGTTTCCTGCAGTACTAAAGATTTCAAGATAACTCACACCAGAATGAGTAAGTATGACAGACCTCTGAATCACCATTAGGTTGCTTAATGAATGCAGTTATACATTTACACCCTGTATACTGCAAATGTGAGTCAAAAAAGCGCAGAGATACAATTAGATGCTTATTCTTTATAAAACTACTTGTTTTATCAATGAAAATACATTTTATGATAAAGTGGAGTGTGTGTGTCATGCGCCATTATGTGTATGTTTACTTTATTTGGCACCAGGTGGATTATCACTGTAATAAGTGGGCCTACTGTAAATTAAAGAGTAGGCTACCTAAAGGACGCCTTGAAACTTCTTTTAATATTAAATATAAATCTAAAATATAATATTGATTATATTCTACCCACACATGTAAACTACAGTCACATAGGCTAGATGTATTTGTATTCTATCCTGTTACAAACCACAAAAAAACATATTTTTTGGGTAGGCTTTGGTCACGAACGTTTAATAAACATGACATTAGATAGAAGAACTAGTGCAATGAAACAGTAGCGTGAAATGAAAAGCAGGCGAATCATTTAAACTAATCATTTAAAGTCGATCATAACATGTGAAGATGAGTAATTTTTTTCTATAGTAGCCTCTCTGAGCTCAATCACTGAAATAGGCTAGTAGAGCCACTAAGTCAATTTTAACTAATTTTCGAGCGAACGAACGATGACTGATTCTTGAACGAATTGTTCATTTGAGTCGGATCTTTATCATGAATCAATTGAACCGGTTCACAATAATGGTCCGCCCGGAACCATTCTTTCACGAGTTCTACTGAATTGATCAGAGCGGTTCGTAATGAGAATCGACTCGTAATGATCCACGAACCGATGAGTTAGTTGGACTGCCCAAACTTGACTAATGTGAGAGAAATTAAAGGACTGGGAATATATTTGTGGCAGATCTTAATAACTACGTTTTCTTAATAAGCTGCATTTTAATAAAGCATACAAAACATTTGGCTTTTTGTATTGTTAAAGCAAATTATATTTATAACTGGAAACAGGAAATGCAATAAACACTCTTACTATTATAATTATTAAAACGTGTAATACATGACATTCAAATGTGCACATGTCAGACCTCACACATAATTGTCTGTATTGTATATTGTGTTTTTTGCTATTTTGTACATTGCCTATTTATATATGTGTATATTGTTCTTTTGTTGCCTGTGTCCTGTTCTGTTGCTGTCATTCTGTTGCACTGTGGAGCTTCTGTCACTATAACAAATTCCTCGTATGTGTAAACATAACTTACCTGGCCAATAAAGCTAGTTCTGATTCTGATGTAAGTGTAATAGTGTAATAAGGGTCCGCTTGATGGCGCAATTACGCTCTGACGTGAAAGAATCACTGAATTGTGTTCACTCAAACGAACCGTTTGAATGAACCGATTCGCAGAAATGAATCGGACTTCCCATCACTAGAGTGAACGCGGCTCTGTTTACATCTGCGGAATTTCCCAGCTCGCGCCGCGAACCACTTCCGCAAACCTCGGGCCGATCAAAGACGCTTCTCCGTCAAGGTACAGAAAGAGCTCCTCTTTTCATTAAAAACAAAGAACTAGGGTAAAATACAGTTATGTATAGATGTTATCGTGCGACTGCTATATTTTATCCTCTCCTAGTATACTATTGAGCGTATTTAGGTTCTGTTTGTGGCTTTGGGGAGAGCTAGCGTGAAAGCTTTTGTCTGCTAGCGTGGTAAACACATCACCTGATGTTAGCCGGATGCTAAGCTAATAGTATCATAAATTTGTTTTGAAAGTGAGTCATTTATTTAGAATAAAAAATACGTTGGTTTTGACCTTGTGTGGGTAGGGGGTTTTGGCTCATTCTTAACTAAAGCTAAAGGTTTCCATACTGTTTCTGTTTGAGGTCGTATTGTTAAGTGAAGTCATTCGAGAGCTGTTGACGAAGAGCTTGGAGGGGATTAGAAATAAACATGATCCTCTAACGTTAGATAAGGTTTCCTATGGTCTAAGATCATCTATCAGCGTGATGTTGACACTACCAGAGCTGTTTAAACGGATCTCGTCATGGAAAGGAAAGTGAAAGGGTTTAGATTTAGTTAATGGTTGCTGTGAATGTAACGTTAGGTGGCTGTGTTTTTCAGAAACCTTGTTTTTGAGAAATTGTCTTACTAGGATACGAGATATTGTCTGGTGGCACACGATTATTCCTTTGTCCGGCTGCTGGTTTGACCTGTCACTTAGTGAAAATGTCACTTGTCAGGGTTATATGGAAGTGAGGATTTATGCTGGTCTTGGTTGACTGATTTAATAAACGCTGATGGGAAAATCATAAACGGTTTTAGAATATCTCAATGACTGCTATGACACATTTAGTTTTGATATCAACGATGTGCATTCAAATAGTTATGTCTTGAAATAGGCAAAGAGAAATCCCCAAGATTACATTATTCAAATGCCTCTCTTTGAATTGCAAATCAACAATTTATACGCACTTCCATGCCGTCAGTTCATGTCACAGAGCTAATCTAAGACTGCTGTTTAACCTGTCTGTACAGTACACAAATGAATGACCACCTGATTTCTTTGTTTTAGTACTGGGAAACATGTTTGGTAAGTGACGGGGGTGACAGATGGAGGGAAAAGGCCCATATCGCATCTATGACCCCGGTGGGAGCGATTGCAAGGTGAAAGACGAGGCCAGCAGCCTCGGCTACAGACATCTACTAGAGGAAAACGTCGTTTTGAGGGAAAGAATGAAAGGTCTGAAGAGTTTAGGTGAGGGATCCTAAACTGCCACCTATTTTAATGCCTTTGAGAATCAAGAAACTGATTGATCCGGCTGGTTTGGTTAATATAAACCACCTGGGAAGATTTTATAATAAACGCCTTTATATTTTCAATTTCACCACGTGTCTGTGTCTAAGTTGAGGTTACATACAGTTAAATGCCTTACGTGTTGCTCATTCTGGGCATCTGAGTCATCAAATTCATCATGTATTAGTTCACTGGTATCTTGTGTTGCTAATTTGGACTTAGAGGTTTATTGTTGGATCAGGAATGAAGCTATTCTGGATTTTCAGCTTTTAGCAGCTAGTGCTGCTTTTTGTCATGCTTATGTCATGTCTTTCTCATGACTGATAGGAGACCTGTTAGAGGAGTCTCAGACAGAGGCAGCCAAGCTTCGGAAGAAGGTGGAGGAGCTGGTGAGGGATAACGAAGCTCTGAAGTCGTCCACGACCAGCTTTGCCTCCAGTTTGTGCATGGGTGCCTCTTTTCAGCCAGACACACAAGGTACAGTTATATCATTACTCTGATGGAGTGAGGTCGGTGAACTGCTTGACACCAGAGAGACCTCTTCTTAAACCAGATCTTTTGTGATTGTGGCTTTCTTTAGGTCATGGAAAACATCACGCTCTTCCTACAACAGAAAGACAAGAATCTCGGGATTGTTTAACTGGAAATACTTTACAACCAGAGCCAACTGTAAGCGCTTCTACTGAAACTTTTGGAAACATTCTATAAATATGATACTATCAGAACTTTAAGTCAGTGATGTTATCTAACATAGTAATGTAACTTCAAGTTTTGTGAATTGCTGTCAATTTGAATCCCATGTAAAGTAAAAATAGTAACATTCTTTATGAGTTTATACTGTATAAATACACGTTATAACTTGTTGGATTACCATTATGCCTTTGATGTTGTAAAAATTCCACACTGGGATTATAACTTCCAGTTTTATGAATTGTTGTTTAATTTGTTTTTACCTGAACAGTGAAATATCTTTTATGACTTAATATAGGTGTGCGATTATCGCAATGCATGTGTTATGATAAATTCACAATTCCTATCATAGCTGTGTTAAACGTGAACATATTGTTTTGCAACATGCTGACAAATTCTAATGTGAATGGAACTTCTAGTTTTACTTGACGTTTTCCTCGTCTGTGAAGGGTAAATTCATTACGGGTTGATATTCTGTGTGACGGTCAGAACAAGTGTTGCAACGCTGGGAATTCTTGTGTTTACAGGAAAGTTCATCTGAGTTTGAGGTGGTGAATATGGAAGAGAAGACGGTCCCGGAAACCCAGACGGTGAGTTTTAGGGATGTTAGGAAATCCTGGGCAGCTGCAGTCACTCAACTGCACGTGTGTGAACTTGGTGTGTATTTTGCTGGATTGTTGGTCTGTTTCGAACATTCCGTATTCTGTCATTTTGTGCCACTTGTGTAAGTCATGTGGGACACATTCCAGTCACTGTAGTTGCTCAGCTGTTTTCTGGTGCCCTTCCTTATCAAGGAAGTGTATGAGGCTGTTCCTAGGATGAATCAGAGGGAAACTCCAGGATTTAGTTAGTATGCGATAAGGCTGAAAAACTCATGCATGCGTATCGGTTTATGGATATCACTTTGGTTAGGTTTACAAAAACTTCTGTTCACAAATTTTCAAACCTGGAAATGTTTATATAGAGGTATTTAAAGGTTTTTTCACTTTCAGTTTATGGTTTCACTGTGCTTTTCTTGTGTATTGGGAAGAATGAAGTCTAGATATTGACAGTAAAGGTGCTACTTGAGCCCTAGTGATTGGTATTATATGTTAGGGTGTTTTTGGGAAGAATATTTGGGTAAATTCTGCATTATTCATTTATAATGCAGACTGGAGTGACACACTTGCCACAGGAGAACATGGAGCTGGCAAGTCAACTCCAGCGACTGGAGAGTTCTTTTAGTGTATTTGCTGAAGAGTCAAATCCCAACCAGCTGCTGGCTCACCTGGGCCGCATGGCTGTGGAATTCCACCACTTATCATCCAAGGTCCAGAAGAACGAACAGAGAACATCTCTCCTACAGGTGAGATAGCTGAGCTTGTGACACCTTTTAGGCCTCTGTATTGACTGTGAGTTGTTATGTGAATTAATCGAGGTTTGATTTGCTGAGAATTGAATTCGCTCTTATCTCTAGACACTCTGCGAACAGCTAAGACAGGAAAACAACGAGCTTAGGAAAAAAATGGAGGACGACCTCCAGTACCGTAACCGTGATTTGGAACAGCTGAGGTAATTTAATTCACATGTATATTCATTATAATAAACTCATCCTTTCGTTTACTCATGGAACAACTTAAAGCCCACTGTGAATCTGAAAGGAATCAGTATTAGTAAACTGTGAAAATATCTCTGCTGTGTTGGAACTGAGGGGTCTTTCCATCTGAGGCTTGTTCTCTGACTGTCAAATTGAAAATCCTTTTCTTCATTTTCCAGTTTTGATTTTGGTTCTGTGTGTTCTGGACAGGCAGGAGAATTTGAAACTGAAGGAGCAAGTCAGCGGAGGAGCTCAGGCAGCACCTATTGAGAAACCAAGTCCAAAGAAGGAGCCAGTGAAAGAAGAGACAGCCAAAACTAAGGTGGAAATGACCACGACTCAGCAGGTGTGCACTTTTTCCATGAACCTCTTGATCTCAGATGACATCACCATAGAATTCCTGGTGCTGTTCTAAATATGTGTTGGGTTTTTTTGTCTTTAATTTCCCTTTCAGTTCAGTGATGTTGCGGTCTAGTTGCTTTTTTTGTTTTGTTAGATCTTTCAGTGGGAGTTCTTAGAAAAAAGAACCAATGTGCAAATTGCTCCCCGGTTTCTAAAATGAGAGGTTTCTTATTGAGTCACTTTTGCCTCATAGATTAGTTTTGGGAATACCACCCTGGCTCTGAATACTGCTCTTCCTCAATGGTCTTTCTGTTTAAGTTCCTCATTCGTGGGCTTTTTTTCACGGTATGACCAAATATTGAAGAACAATACATTTGGTCATTGTGTTACGTTCTTACTCAAACTAAAGACTGCTGTACTGTAGTATGATGGGACAATTCTGGTGTTCTTTGGATCGGTCATGAACTAATGATTTGGTTGATTACATGTTATGTTTTCAGTTTAAAGTCTAACAGGGATATTTTATGGCATTTAAACGGGAAGACCGTTCATACTGAGTTTCAGTTCTGCTGAAAAGATATAGGATGGATGCAGATTTGGTAATTATTTATTGGTCACTTTTTTAATTTGACCGAGCAAAGGATTATATTGTAGTGTCTCTTGGTTTAATGTTTTTAAAGTTTTACAAACAAATTCCACTTCATTAAAAAAAAAAAAACACATTAATTTAGAAGAATGGCAAATATTTAATCTTCCAGTAAGTAATATTTCAGATTTTCTCTTGTGATCGGTTTTGTCATTGTGATTTATTTATGAGAGTTTTTGTAAGTGTAAATCTTTGTTTAGTATTGGTTAAATATGTTAACATTTCAGTGTTGACTTGGTATTTAAGTACTGGTAATTGGCTGCAAATGCATAATTGAAATAGTTTTTTAAGTTATCATTATTATTATATGTTTTTAATTTACAGTCTGGTAAAGCTGTGGAAAAAACACCATCTAAGACTTGCGATCCGGAGGTGTATGAGAAAAAGATCAAGCTTCTGGAGAAACAGAGGAAAGATGTAAGAAATTTCTGGAGGTCCCCTGCTTTCTTTATGCTTGCTTTACTGCTGACATAGTTTCCCGTTTGACTCTGACATGTAAACTCTTGCCTTTGCCCTTTCTCAGGTACTGGAGGTGAACAAACAGTGGGACATTCAGTGGAATTCAATGAAGGCACAGTTTGAGCAGAAGGTACATGACAACATATACACTTGAAGTGCTCTATAAAAATGTTCCAGTTGGCCTTGTAACTAACTTTGTGGCTCACCGTATTGATAGTAAATAATAGAAACACATTAAGAAACATGAATCACTTTACTAAGAAACAAAAATTGCTTAATGAGTCCGACCAGCCAGTGTGTGAATGGTGGGAGATCGAATCATTTGAATCATCACATGAAATTCCTGTGTAGCATGAAGGGTGCTGACAGGCCCTGTTAATGCATTTGGGTGGCGGTGGAAATGGTGTTGAGGCAAAGGAATGGAAAGCAATTATGTGTGTGTGTCACAGTGTTGCACACCAGACCACAGGCTCCTCCTGTCACACCTCTGGCAGAATTCCCCTCACCTCGCTAGTACCCACTGTCTTCCTGTTGTGGCTCGCCGTAGGGGCTGGCCAGGGTTGCAAAGCCGCGTGATCACACGGCCCCAGAGATAGTGACGCCTGTTGCATCTCTGCATCTGCTCGGTCTGAGAGGAGAGAGAGAATAAAAAAAGCATACCGGGACTGTTTCTCTACACGCATCCTTTGTCGTCATGGGGGGTTCATGTTAAACTCAGAGCAGTGGAACAAAAACAACTATATTTTGTTATTCTAATAGCTTTGTTTTCATTTTTATGGTTTATTATTTGTATCATTCTTTCTACCATAAAATGCATCACACAGCTATAAAACCGATTACAGCCCCTTATCAATCTACTGATAAAGGCACTCTCTGGCATGAAGATTAAAGCGAACTGCAATATACAACATTTGTTTCCCTATTCATGGTAGTTCTATAACTGATGGTCCTTGATTTTATGTTATTATGGCCTTTTAACAGACATATCTGAAATGTACAAAAACACACTGTCAGATGAGCCATCATCAATTTATGACCTTTTCCCTCACTTATAGATCACAGACCTTAGGCAGCGGCTCGCTGACTCCCAAAAGGCTGTTCTTGAGCTCGAAGCAGAACGTGAACAGAGACAAAGAGATTATGACAAAAAACTCCTCCTCGCCAAGTCTAAGATCGACAATGTGCAGGTACACCCTGGTCTCAGCCGCAGATGGTACACCCACAGTCAATCTTTATTACTTTTAGGTGGAGAGAAATTCCGATTTGAAAAAGTTCACTCATTTTCCTCTTATTCATTTCATACATGCGCACTCACTCACTCACTCACTCACTCACTCACTCACACACACACACACACACACACACACACACACACACACACACACACGTACGTATATAGATAGTCTGTTATTGTGATTTAAACCAGATAAACTTACCCCAAAATGGAATAGAAAAGCTTTACATTTTTGTCAGACAGTATCTTCCTAAGTTTTTATTTCTCTATGCTGTTAATTAAAAAAGAGCATTAATAAGTCTTTCTTTCTTTGATTTTTATTAAATAATTGACATTTTCTTACTCTTTATGGAACATTTTACTGGTATTAGTACCCCTGTGGAGCTTCAAATGAAGGCTTCAAATAGTCATTCAGTGCTTTCAGTTTTCTCTTGGGAAGCACCAGTCATTCCCTCGAGCTGACCATATGACATTCTTAGTATGCAGCAATAGTTTCCCTTCAGTCCCGGAGGGGACAGTCAAGCATCCCACAGATAAACTGCCTTATCATTTTATTGAGTGTCAGATATTGTAATTATAATGCTGTTGAGTTTGCCATGAATATAGCCATTGCAGCCGATATGGTGTTAAATCATAAAGAACTTTATGAAGTGTCATAGACTGTGTCATGTGACGACTGGTTTCATTTTCACATCCACGGCCTACTTATCTTTGCATCTCAATGCTCTTATGGTTTTTAGTGTAGTTTTGAGTTATGGACCGCATTACAAAGGTTTTGTCAGCATTACTCGCCCCCACAGCAGGCCACAGATGTTCCATAGAAGAGGCCTTGAAGCAGTATCGCACATAAAATGTTGTGTCCGATGCTAGTATTTTGAAGTTGTAGACATTACAAATGTATTTTTATGATATCGAAATTGAAAAAATTATGACATCTACAGTAAGATCGTTTACAAGACAGTCCCTCGCTTCACTTGTGTCAGACAATAAATATCCCTAACACTAACTGTAGTCAGTCTAGATGTATGACCAAGTGTTTTGCTCCGGTGGTTAACCAGTCTATTCTTATGATGTCACAGGGTGAGAAGGAGGCCTCACCTCAGAAACATGTGAGTTGAAACAAAAGGTTCGGTATCTGCAGGACCAGTTGTTGCCACTTACTAAACAAAGAGAATACCAGGAGAAAGAGATCCAACGGCTCAATAGGGTCAGTGAAGCACACAAACATACTAATGCACATACACTTCCTAGCTAGCTAAATGAAGACTTTCATTGTCCTGTAGTTAGACAGGCACTAATCTAAAGCCTTATGGCACTTATGGCAAAATAAATGCATTTTGTTATTTATTAAGTGCACTACTGTTCAAATCATTGGAGTCAATAAGATTAATGTTTTTTTAATGCTCACCAAGGCTGGATTTGTTTTGTTCAAACATACAAGAAAAACAGTAATATTGTTAAATATTAAAATGTAAAATACCTAACTGTTTTCTATTTGTATATATATGTAATTGTAATATATAATTTATTCCTGTGTTGGCAAAGCTGAATTCTCAACAGCCAGTTACTCCAGCCTTTAATGTCACATGATCCTTCAGAAATCACTTGTTTTATTTGAAATGCGATTAATCGTTTGACAGCACTATTATTAATGTTGTGCTGCTTAATATTGCTTTAAAAGCAAACATCAGTTCTGATTGTATTGTCTCGTTTACAGGCATTAGAGGAAGCTTTGAACCTCCACTCTCCCTCTTCCACCCAGCCAGGCATGAACCTGGGAGAAGGTGTGGCCAACCTGAGACAGCAGGAGCTGCACACACAGATAGCTGTATTGAAGGAGCAGGTACAAACATTTAAAGACTCTGATGCATCTTGTTGTCAGATGTTAAAAACAACATGCTTCTTGTCAAATGTCAGTGGAACTAGTGGAAACAGATCACTTTGGTGCCAATCGAAATTTTATACTTTATCATTAAGTGCAGGAACATTCATACATTTGTGTGTCTCAACTCAAGTGTCCAGTTACGGTAGGGTCATAGTATACTCTAACGTGGCACAGTGCCCTGCTGTGGTCAGATGAGCTAAAATAGTAAATAAGCTCCTCGGGATGCTTGAGTTTTCTCATTGCGTCAGATTTTGTCAGAGGTTCTCTAGGAGTCGAGGTTTCGTTCACTGAAACTCTACATGAATTGATTCTGCAGACATTTTACCTCATTTATCAAACACGCTTTGTAAGAAATGAGTGTCAAGGTTCCATGAGTCACACAGTTTGCTTGAGGTTTGATAGCTTCCTTCAGCCTTACAGTCTGCTGAAATGCACCAATGGCTGCAGAGATCTTGTAGATTTGCATCCTCATCACATGCAATGTTTTCAGGTGAAAATCTTTGAAGAGGATTTCCGGAAGGAGAGGAGCGACAGAGAGAGGATGAACGAAGAGAAAGAAGACCTGAGGCGGCAAGTGGAAAGGCTGCAGGGTCAAATGACAAATCTGACGAATCAGGTCAGTAGCTACGTGGACCATTAGACTGTCAGCTCTAACCAATGAAATGACTGCAGAGAAATGCCCAGTTTGTTAATAATGAGACCTGAAAGAATCTTATGCGAGTCCTGAATTGAGTCTCTCTGTTTCTCAGCTTCATCAAGCACAGAATGAGTGTCAGAGAGAGCGTGCGGAGAGGTGTAAACTAGAGAGACTGCAGATGCAACATAAGCAGGTAAATGTGCCACGTTGGCACCACCTTGTGGTAGAAGCTCTGATAATGTTATTAATATAGATCACAGTCAAAAATGTGGAAGAATCCCTAAATGGAAAGACAACTGGATCTTATTTAGATTTTGTTTTTCAATGTTTTGGAGGGGCAACAGGAAAGGAGGACGTCTGATCCCACTTCTGGCGCGGCCAATGGCCCGATGAGCCCTCCATACTGTGGGCCGTTTGTACAGGTGGGCCATCAAGGTCTAGAGGGGTGGCCCATACACTTCCCGCCCAGGATGCCTAACATCAGTACAGCGCCCGGCAGGGATTTCCTGCCTGTCAACCCCGTAAGTATGCGATAGCAACAGCAGTACAATTTCAGGGTTCTTGACAACACACAAAAAGCAGCTCATTTTAATATTCATGTAAAATATTAACAAATTAAATCAAAACAGCCTTGAAGTATTTCTCAAGTAAACACTGCTTTAAGTTTTTCAATTATTCAAGGAAACACTTAGTACTAAAGACTAAATAAATGGAGCTTTTTACTTGTTAATAACTTAACATTAACCAGGCTGTACACTGCACAATTAATACATTTATTTAATAATTTAATTTAAGTATTATTTTGAAGTGCAATGTTAAGAAGTGCATTTTTCTATTTGCTTAAATCAGCTTACTGATACTAAAGTACCAGGCTCACTTCATATCTAGTAATACACTTACTGTAAAACAGTTGTTGTTTTGTTTTGGGTTTTTAGAGGATTTTTGCTTCCTTTACATCCTGGAAAAGACACGAGTGTCATTCCAACACTTTTTATAGTGGTTAACCACATGTGGTGTGAAAAAGACATGTGTGGCTATTATGATTTGTACAAACAGGGTTTTGAAAGAGGTACAGTTTGCAGAAGTAGACAGAGATTGAAACCATTGTTCTCTACGTATAATGATTTCTTCTTTCGTGTGTGTTTGTTCAGGGTTTTCCTTGGCAGTCATCCTTCCCACAACCACGTGGTTCCAGAGGACAAGCAGACACAGCGAGACCCCCTCCAGAAACTGCAGGTATTTATTAGATTCGTCCTGCGTGCCCTTTCTGGTCTCCTGCATCTTTCCTGCGTCACCAGGATTCATTTTGTTTTGCCACGCAATGTCAGTCTGACTCAGTGATATTCCAGCATCTGTCTGAATCAGTCAGCTTCCACTGAAGGCAGTTCAAATGATGATGACAATGAGAACCATGACAGATGAAGCATGAAATGGCAATAGTTTTAAATTTCACAATGATTGTACAAGGCCTATGGAGTTTAGTTTCATTTTGGGTCTGTCTGCTTATCTGTATCATCTACAGGCATACAAATTGCGTAATTTACTTTCCATTGTGCGTAATTTATCAATGTAAATTATTCTTAAGATGAAAAGCTTTGTTGACGTAATGTTTCATCAAAGCATATAGTCATTTTCCACCTCTGAAACATCATCTCTGCTAAAGTGAGAAGGCTGCTTTCCATAGTGTTTTATATACACACGGCCAATATTTGGTTAGTGGTATCATAACTCACATTTTACACTTTTGATCAATTTAATGCATTCTTGTTGAAGTAAAGTGTTGAATTCTTAAAAATTCACTTTTTGCTATGCTATGCTATAAAGACAAAAAACGGAAGACATAAGTCTAAAAAAGTCAATATTGTTTTACATTTATGACACGGTTCAGAACAATATTTTCTCTAAAACATGTAAAATATGTTTTATAAATGAGGATTCTTAACTTGTTTCGTTTTTGTCGGCAGACATGGGAGCAACTGGATTTGGGAAAAGGGAACGTCAGAACATAGACCCCGGAAAGCACTAACCACATATTCTCTCTCCTGGAATGGCTCTCGGCTAGTAGCATGATGCAGTTTATTTTCATTTGGCATGGTGTGAACTATTGTTTTTTGTACATATATCTACCACTAATGAAAATGTTGTTTATATACTTAAGTTTTATAATCCTGTTTGTGAAACACTGTTCTGGCAAATTAAGAATATATACATTTATTGTTTTTCCTTTTTATGATTGTTCAAGTTTAATTTATCTGCTTTATATAATTCTATGCAGGAATAGAAGTCAGTTATTTAATGGATATTATGAATGAATGCTATTTTATAACAATCTACCTATAGAGTTAAATCTCCACCACTTTAATTAAATGATAGCTGCCTGAAAACATGGCATTTTGTGTTTTGGTACTGCTCAAGACTGACAAAGACATTTGTATGTGCAATTAGAGAAAAGAACGAGTTGTAACTCTATAGGTGAATTGTCTTGAAAATGGCTACCAGTATGTGACTGAACTGATTGATGATTCCTTCACTGAGATGGTGGGAGAGGTCACAGACTGTTGAACGTCTGCGTGTGTCACCACAAGGTGGCGTTACTCTCTGACTGCTCATCTGCCCCACTGTTTATTGAAGCCATATATGACACCTGTTAACCTTTCCATATATTAGATTGCGTTGTGGGATTACTTTAGTAAGCGCTTAATGGCTTGTTGATCCTTTAGATACTTATGATTGTTATTGAAATGATAATCTATCGAGAAGGGCTTTCATCTGGACGACCGAAGTATCACAGTAGTTTTGCTTAATATCTTTCAAGATTCAGTGTTCATAAACATTATTCCCTTTGTGCATATGGAAGTGATAAGTTATTTATATCTATTGTTTTGACAGCTAAATGTGGTTTATTGTCTTCAGTGGTGTTGTCTTTAGTGTATTGTTTTGTGTCTCCCTTTACATATTGTAGCTACTGGAAGACTGTAGGTTGTGTGTTTGTGCATATGCACAACCACAGGAAGTGGGCCAGAATAAATAAGTTAATGCATCACATTAGTGCAGCCCACTTTCATTGGTCTCATTTTTGATTAGGGTGTATTCACACCAGGAAAGCCCGCTTTGGTCCGGACCAAATACAATGTCGTTTTTTTTTATTATGTGGTTCGCTTTCACACTGCCCTTTTTGCAAGTGAACCAGAAACTAAACAAAAACACATTCCATTCATTGGTTCATCCATTCACCTGTACTAGAGTTTGTTTAGAAGCAGACCGAGACCACACCTCTATAACTGGGTCTCTGTATCGCACCCGAGTGCGATTGTTGTATTCACACCTGCCCAAAAGATCCGCACCAAAGGGGAAGTGAACTTGAGTTCGATTCAATCGAACCAAACAAGACCGGTGTGAATGCACCCATAGGCTGAACATGAGGAGGAAATAACCAAATCACCAAAATGGCTGATTACAATGGGTCTAGTGTTGCACTTGAAAATATTGTAATGTTTGGAACAGGGTAAGAATCAAATCCTTTCTGCCATCATGAAGGCTGATTTTCCGCATGTGTGCAATGTCCCCAACCTTACTGACCAATGCTTTGAACCAAACGCAAAAAGGTTTGTATGCTCACAAAATATTCCCAATGAGGAGCAACTCATTTGCTTTCAAATGTAGTGATGTCATGTAAATGTAAAAAATAACAAAATAGGCAGACATTTATTTTATGAATATGTGGTTGAATTGAATGAACAGAAGGAATTAAGATTCGTGTTTTCAAGTTGAAATGTCTTTGAGCTGGATTGCACTCTGAGATGTGTGCTTTATTTACTCGTTTCCATCAATTACTGGTTGGCAGTTTTGTGCTTTTTGGAATTACTCTTTTTTTCAGTGGGTGAAAGCAGACCTCGTGTGAAACTTTTGTAATTGATTAGTATAATAAATATATTCTAACTGTCTAAACCTCCAGATGTTGTTGTGTGAGTGTTAAACTACAAGTTGTATCACCCTGACACGCAATAACCAGAAGAAAACATTTTGGTTCTTGCATTTATGTCTTTATTTACTGAACTGAGGCGGCAGCAAGTTCAAAGGATTGTTTAGGAGATGAGACATGATCGAAAAGCAACAGCAGAGCAGCCTGAATGCACTAAAGAGCTGCCCGCTGGCCCTCGACTTCAGGTCAGGCACCACAGTGTGTCTGTTTTCAAGCCGTCCCGTCATCAACATGCCAGTCTCCAAACCGACCCATTGACCGCCTCTAGAAGCAGTCTGAGAAAACTCTTACTTCAATTTCATACTGTTCAAATCCTCGTAACAATAATCGAATTCACAAAGGTTTACATTTGTTTTACTTTGCCACATGTAATCTTGCTTTTACAGGGTTTCTGCAGGTCTTAAAAGTACTTCTTCACCCTTTTACAAATTAAGGAATTCTTAAATCAGTAGAATGTTAAATTCATAAAATAATGGCATTAAACGTTGCATGCACTCGAGAAAGAAAAGATCATCTTCCTAAACATTTTTTTTCCAATACAAATATCTAAACCTCCTTAAATCAAGATAAATTTACTCTAGATGTGATGTCTTGTTCTCTGAGAAATTGAACAAAATGAAGTGAGTTTGTGAAACAAATATCTGTCAATGGAGTATAAACACTTTTGAAAACTTGAATTAAGTAGATTTTTCTGAGCCAATCAATTTATCTTTTTGCTTTTTTTTTACATTCTGTTTTAAGACATCTTTAGACATTTGCACTGGAAAACAAGAAATACTGACATTAATATTTAGAGAATATATTGATATATTGCTTTCACTCCATCTATTCCTTATCTTTAACTTTTTTTAAATGTCTTAAATGTCCCTTCATAAAACCTGCAGAAACCCTGTTTTGATTATTTTAACATTTTATGCTGGAGAGAGAGAAGAATGTACAATTCAATCCATGCTAATCAGAATTTTGAACAAGCTGACGGAAGTATTTTAAGATGTCTGCCCTAACTTCAGAAACGGTCACTCTGGGAAACCACCTCATTACAGGTCTGCCGTCTGGACCCACCAGAAACTTCTCAAAGTTCCACTTGATGTCGTTGATTTTGAGAGGTTCCCAAAACAATCTGTTGGTGGGGTTACCGAAGCTGTCTCCCACAGGCGGGCAGGCATTCTGAAAGAGAAAGCATTGAGATTCCACGAAGAACCTTTAACATTCATGGAACATTTACATTGCAGTTTAATTTAATTTAAACTGACATTTTGTGTGTGCAATATAGGCTTTTGTTGTATAAGGTGTTGCAAGCAATTTCAGATTTTAAAGAATGCTTTATTAAGCAGTGACCAACCTTTAAGAATGTGAAAAGAGCGTGTTCATTGACTCCATTCACATCCAGCTTCTCAAATAACTGGAAATTTGGAACAAATTCATTTCCTGGACGGACATACCTGTGGAGACAAGGAGAAATCTGTTTCATCAAGGGTCTGTCTATAGGGAAAACAAATAGAGACTTTAGAGAGCCATGGCTTCAGATATCACTCAGAAAAGAGCCTTTAGGTTCAAGATATATGATATGTGCAGTAATTTAAAGGGGATGATGGATGAGAAAGACAAGCTTATTGCACACTGTCTGATGCTCAGGTAGATTTGGCTCATGACTGATGGCCAGTAACCTCAAGGTTAAAGAAACCTTCAGTCTTTTTTCCTTAAAGACTGTCTTCTGATTAATACTTGTTGAGTCATCTATCTTTTGGATGTCTTGTAGAATATTTCTTCTTTTAAAACTGCACACTCTTGCATGTTTAATCCACTATTTTTTATATTATTCATATAGTAGTATTTCTTACTATTTTATTAAGCTTTTATTTTTATATTTATAGTTTTCATTTAAATTTAAGTAATTTTTATTTATATTTCTATTTTCCTTTTAATTTAGTTTTGATTTTATTAATTCAAGTTTAAGAATGCAAATAATTTTCATCTAAGTACTTCTTTAAAAACACATTTATAATAGTTGTAGTAAACAAAAACACTGGTTCCATCACCACAATGAAATGTTTCCCAAAGAATAACAGAACTCACTTTAAACCAGATAAGATTTCATTCTTTTTTCCAGGCTCTTGCATCCCAAATTGGTTGCATGGAAAGCCGAGGATAGTGAATCCAACCTCCCGGAACTCCTGTTGCAGTGCATTCAATTCTAAATGGCACATCAAACTCATAGTCAATACAGTTATCATTATCATAAACAGGTTTCATATTTGCTCTTCAAGCTTTGTTGTCATGAGGTGTAAAATATATATTTGCACATATTAATTAGCAAACATAAGTAATCTTTGTATATACAATTTTTTTTGTGTTACAGTTTTTCTCGATTGCTAAAACACTATAACTTTTGAAATAAAATTTCAAAACCATAACGTCATTTTTCAAAAAGCAACCTCCGCATCCTCTAGTGCACATTATAAAAAGTGTATCATTCTTTTGAACAAGTTGCGATTGCTTTGGTACATTCATGCAACTGTTTATGTACATTTGTCTGCGGTTCCCTACATTATCAGATGCTATCGTCATGCTGCTCGAAATGTATTATATAGTTCTCTGTGAAGTAGTCTTACAACTCAAATCATCTTGCCATTAGTTCATCGTATAAGTCATTATGGTAAATGCAAAATGGTTGATCTAGTTGTCATAAACTATCAAGCATATATTCTACACATTTCTATTAGACTTTTTATAAATTTGCCATGAATTGTTCAAATGAATCTCGACTTTCATTAACGAAGAGAATATAGATCAACCAATGAAATAACTCAAAGGTGCATCTCACGAAAATGAAACTGTCTATATGGAAAGCATATAGACAGAGGACAACACAAGAGTTAAACAAATCTAACAATAGACTTTCTCATTTGTTTTGTCGCTTTGTGCACATATTTTGTTCTTTTCTATTTTACAATGAAGTTGTAATGTATGTTTTTTTGTTCAGACCACTAGTAAAATTGTAACTGTGAATCATATCCAGTCTTTTTCAATCAATATCCCACATACAGTAATGTGTAAATTTGTACTTTTGAAATGGATATATATGGCATATATGAGAAGCTCAGCCTTCTGCTTTTCAGTACAGTAACTGTGATCCAAACGGTTGTTATATTGTGTTATATTGACAACATGACTAAGCATTTTGCCTATCTTGTTTGTGAACAATGACACAAGGACATCAGGCATGCAAGAGTGTTTTACCCCTGATGCCTGGCCAGGGCCAGTATAGCCTGCTGTGATGTTGAAGAGGTTCTTTGTCTTGTTCCAGACCAAAGACGGGATACTGGGGCAGAATGATTATTTTTTGTTGTTGTACTCTACAGTACATTCAATAGAGGAATAAAATATTTGGGGAGTACACACTCATTACCGGTTTTGTAGTATTGTTTTGAATATATCTCATCAGTGTGTAAAACTGTGTTGTAGTGTGTGTGTGTTTTTGACTGTTAGTGTATCATGTCTGAGAGCAAAGTTTGGTTTTTCAGCAAGATTGAGTTTTGAATGGAGAGCTTCATTTTGACCTGAATATAGGAAGTTTGGGGAATTGAGTTAGAAGTTATGGATTCGTGTTTACTGTTTTGAGAATACGAGGCATAGTTTCTAGAAATGTGTTTAAGCAATTGAGGAAAACTGTAAGTGAAATAATTTGCACACTTACCCACATACTGGAAGGTGAGTCCTCAGTAGGTGGCCACATTGACAATGAGGACATGCTTTCCAGCATAACGGGAGAATGGGATGTACTGGGTCCCATTTAGGGTTTTCACACAATAGTTGTGTATAGTGTCACTTCCAGCTGGGTTACAGACCTGAGACAGACAAACATGACAGAACCACAACTACAAAGTCGAGAAACATGAAAAAATACCATTCAAAAGTTTGGGTTGGTAAGATATACTTAAAAAAAGGGCACATAAAGTTGATCAGATGTTTACAATGTTACAAAATACTTTCATTTCAAATAAATTGTTCTTTAGAACTTTCCATTTCTAAAAGGATCCTGAAAAAATGTATCACGTTAATTTTCACAAAAACATTAAGCAGCACAACTGATTTAAAAATATATTTCTTTAGCATATTATAATGATTTCTGAAAAATCATATGACATTGAAGATTGGAATAATGAATAATAAAACATATTAAAACAGATTTTTTTAACTTGTAATAATATTTCACAATATTACCATTATTTTTCATCGCCTTGGCGAGCATAAGATACTTTTTTCAAAAAACATTACAAAAATTCTACCAAACTTAAACTTTTGAACAGCATTAAACATGAAATAAAATGATTATTTAAACATTGCAGTGACCTTTGTTTTCTCACTCAAAATTGTGAAACCCCAGACACACTCTTTATGCTCAACAAGCTCATTTTCAGGAAAACTGGATGTGACTGATATAATAAAACAACTAATATAAATAATCTTAATATCAAAAACTAGTTCTGTTTCTCAGAATAGAAATGTTTTAGGTTATATGACCTTGAAGCTGTAGTAGTGGAGTTATAATACCCTGACCACGCAAAGTAAATATTTACCTTTATTTGACTTTTGCTGTTTGGTATTTGAAGTGCTTGAAAAAAACGGTTACAAAACATTCTGTTATTTTACTTTATATAACCCTGGACTTAAGAACTGAACATGATTCTTGTATGTATTCCCTCCATTTTATTTAATTATTTTCTGGCTCAGTTACTGTGGCAACACTGCACCTGCTACTGCATGCTGAAAACCAGCTCACTGATTTATGAGCTATAACCTCAACATCCTTACAGCATTGAGCTAAAACATGCTTTAGTACAGAGATTATACGAGATCGTTTGATATTTCATACCAATTTGTTCCAGTATTTACTTTTAAGCTTCAATGTAACGCACACATACTTAGATGTTGTTTACTCAGCCTATTAATTTAACAACAAGCAATGCCTTTACTTTAAATAAATACAAATGTGCATTATTATCCTTATTCCCTTGTTCTTTATTCTTGGTTTAAAGTTTTATCCAAATGAATAATCCAGTAATACCAAAATATCATATTTTAAAGACTAAAAACGGTATAATAAGTATATATAATAACATCTTACCTGGGTGTTGGCTAGTCCACTAACTTTGTGTAGAAGACCCACCAAGACCAGAGCAGAGATCCATGGATTCTTCTGGTTCCCCATGAGGGTGACGTGTGGCCCCTGCAGGGTGTCTGTGTCGTCTGAATGAAGCGTGGCTGAGCTGGAGATGAAAAACACTGGAGGAGAGTGACGCAGACTAAAATATCCAGCCTCATTCCACATATTGACATAGTGAATACATTCATAGTGAATACCCTGTTTATTACAGCTCTAACATTCTGTTGTAATCTAGTTTGCAGTGAACGTATTTGTCATTTGATTAAAATAATTATTGTAATGTGACACCTATCAGTTGTTGGTTGATAGTGGTGAAACAGTTGAGTTATTTTTGTCACTAGTCTTTCAACATCTCGTTTGCAACACTGATATCACATAAAGTGCTGGAAGTGCTTTCACATGCATACAAACAATTTGAGCAAGGGAATAACTGTACAACTCACTGTAAAATGAGCTTTAAATCTTTATCTTTAATATTTAAAAATGTTTAATTCAATGTGTTACTTGATGATTCTTAGTAATTGATTGTGAAATGTCTAGCAATGTGTCAAGAAGAGTATTTGTTTAGAGTTTATTAAATGCACGTGCAACCTTTTATATACATTTAATGATATTGTAGAGAAGAAACCTAAAAATATTGGTGGGATCTTGGATTTTGAATGAATTGTTTTGAAGGACAAGGATAAGAAGGACAACATTCTCACTTCCTAGGTGCCAAAATTATTCTTCATAGTATAACACTATGAAGAAAAATTAAAATGTATTATGACTCTCCTCGACTCATTCTTTGATTACTATGGGTCCCTCTTCACAGACCCATAATTCTTAAAATTATATAAAAACCTCCTACAAAAGCAATGAAGTCCCAGTTTTGCATTTTACTCTGGCTTCCTAAACACTGACTTTATACAATTATATTCTTTATAAGCACTTTCTTCTAAGATGTAATTCTTGTGGAAGGGAAAAAGGGTAAATGCATAAAACATAACTCAATCATATTATGACTTGACTGAGAGGCAATGGAGAAAAATACAAACAAATGGACATACAAACAATTTTTGGTTGTGTACGAATAATGATAAACGCGATGAGGACAAAAGAGAAGCTACAGGTTCAGTAAGACATCCACATGTTTGTGTATGAACAGCAGGGGTTTCACCCACAGACACTCCGGATTAGAAGAAGAAGAAGAAGGAAGGCGATCACGTATGATGACGTATGCTCGTTACGTAGGCAGCAGGACTTCAGTCAGAAATGGCGACGCTACTGCAGCCAGAGAAAGTGCTTTATCTCGTCCGAGGCGAGAAAAAGATTCGAGTTCCGCTCTCTCAGCTGTATTTTTGCCGTTATTGCAGTGAGCTGCGATCTCTGGAATGCGTGTCACATGAAGTAAGTAACGCATTAGTTGACTCAATGGATGTTAGCCATGCTAAGAGCTAGCTAACAGATGATGACAGCATTGTTCCCGCCTATCAGTCTAAATGTAACAAATTCTGGTTCTGTGATTGGCTAGTTTATCCTTCTGTCATACATGTTATTGCAACAGAGCTATCCAATTGGCTGTGTAACCAGTCAGTTAACTTCTGCACCACCCCATTTTTTTTAGTGATGTGACAAGCTAAATGCTAGAAGAATTCTGAATGAAATGAAATATCTGCTGTTTTCGTTCGTTTCCGTGCAAATGTACATTAAAAGAAGACTGAGGTTCTACATTCAATGTGTTAATGCTTGCAGCAGCCATTCGTGTTATTCTAAAGGCATAAACACTACCACACCCTGTACCGACTGCTTGGGCTATTTATATTATTGTTCATTTATTTATTTATTTTTACTTAAGCAATGTTTGAGTTTTACCTCCAGCACAATTATAAAGTTCCATTTAGCCTTTCTGTACTTTTCCAATGCATGTTATGCAATTTCCTGGAGCAAAAACACATTTGTTTTGTCTTATAATCATTTGTTGGTGTTATGCCTGTCATAGGTCGATTCCCATTTCTGTCCCAGCTGTCTGGAGAACATGCCGTCAGCAGAGGCCAAGCTCAAGAGGAATAGGTAAACCTCATATGTGCTAAATATCTGACAGGCTTGTGAATTAATACCGGCAATAATCTCAATCATTTAACCCATCTGTGCTTTGGCATTTATCGTTAACTAATCACATGCTTGCCATGTTTGAAAGTCTTGACACAAAAAAACTTGCTACACTTTTTACATTTATTTATTAAACCGACTGATAATATTATATCAGGTCACTTAGATTGTGTTTCCTCACAATGCTGTTTAATCTTTTATGATTCATTGGTTTCAGGTGTGCCAATTGCTTTGACTGTCCATGCTGTATGCACACCCTCTCCACACGGGCCACCAACATCCCAGCACCACTGCCCGATGACCCAACCAAAACCACAATGAAGAAGGCCTACTACCTGGCCTGTGGATTTTGTCGCTGGACCTCAAGAGATGTAGGCATGGCTGACAAATCTGTAGGTGAGTCCTGGCACTTTCCTGATGTGGATATATGTGCCAGTGTCTGTATTAGTTCATTAGTAAACTCGGATGTTTTTAACTTCAATCTGTCCTGTTTAATCAAAGATGGTTATTTTGGTTAATTTGAATGGTTTAAGATCATTATGCTGTATTTATATGGGTTAATTTTATGCATACTATAAATATACAAAAATCTTGTAATGTCATGACTAGAATTTATGCATTCACTTACTGTAATCTTACTGACCACACACCATGTGAAATTCTGTGGAAAGTCATAATTGTAGTAGCTCATCACATAATATGAATTTTAATAATCAGGATTTTGTGCCTGATTATTAGAAGTGACCACATTTTTTTGAAATGAAGGACATTTTACCTGTCACTTTGTGCCTGGTTAGAACATTTTAATCTGCATGCACATTGTAGTAAACATTGTTCATCTGATATTTTAGCCAGTGGAGGATGGCAGGAACCTGAAAACCCTCATACTCAGAGGGTATGTCTAAAACAAGAACTCCTCTTATTAAATTAATATTTCATTTTCCAAGTTATTACATTTTAATATTACATCTGACTTTTTACAAGTAGCTGACAAATCAGTTATTAACTCTATATAGATCAACAAGCTGATTGAGTATTACCAGCAGCTGGCCCAGAGGGAGAAGCTGGAGAGAGACAGGAAGAAGATGGCACGAAGACGCCCATTCATGCCTCAGGCGTTCTCGGTAAACACTCACACCACTGTGTATAGAACCACCCTTCTAACCTAACATTTACTTTCCATTTAGTAAGCACTAAACGGGTGTGGAATGTCTCGTCTAGAGTCTAAACTTGGTATTGTCAAAATACTTAAAAGTTACCCTGAAGTACTGCATTTCAAAAAAATGTATTTGTGAAAATATGTATTAAATTTAATATTTTGCACATTTTGTACAAAACTAAAATCATCGTTACTTTAAATTTGCATCGAAACTGGCTAAGTTGACTAAACCTAGCACGGTCTGAAATGTGACTATAAAACATCAGCATAAAAAGTCCCAAAATCCCCAGCTTTTGGACCGTAGTGTATTTGGAGAAATGAGTGCTTGAAATGGTTCATTTCTAACCCTGTGATACATGACTGGTTAATGCATGTCTTGTTTACTAATGCAATCCTTGTTTCCTTGTGCTTCAAAAGGACACTTTAATGTTTGCTTGAATGCATTTGTTTCACTTGATTCTCTCTCTTTTTTTCTTTGCTTGTGCACGCTGATATTTTTGGTTTTATATCCCTCTCCAGCAACACACTATTCACGTGGTGGTGAGTGGTATTTTTTTCCCCACAATTCTTACAGAAAACACTAAGAAGGTCTTTCTTTTCCCTGCAATCCTTCTATCAGTTTAGCATGTCTAATCTGTTAAATGACTTTTCTGATCACATGAACTTCACTATTGCTACTTGGAATTCCCTGCTCAATCGAATCTTTGTATTTGGCAGGCGATATCTTTAATGGGACGGTCCCGGGGCCTGAACCATGATGGTGGCTGAACAAACTCAGGGTTACAGGATTAGTTTTGAGTTAACAAAACCAAACCAGTCCAATTCGGCTTTGTTGGTACCATCAAACTGATTATCAATTTTGTCTGTCAACTCAGACTTGATCTTGAGTTAATGGAGCATGTGCACATTAATTTGTGACATCAGTAATGAACAGCCAATCACATGCCTTGAAACTGTGATTCACTTCTCATGAGAGAGTCAGTGCAATTCACTACCAAAGATTGAACAATATGAAGAATTTAAACCCATTTACATGAGATGAAACTCTTTCCATGAAAGAAGGAAACTTAAAGAAAACATCTTGCCATATAAGTGCAAGTAAAAGTTGTAAAGTTAGTTTATAGAGTTGATAATATGTATAGGTATGAAAACACTTAAAAATCTAAGCTCATGTAGTCATGTTTAAAGCTATTGATTCTAAAATAATTTATATCGATATGTTATTGTTTATTAATTTAAAATGAAATCTTATACTATTGAACTAAGCTAGGTTGTGTTATGAATTAAGGGTATAATAATTATATAAACCATATCAAATAATCATCACTAAAAATCTGACAATTGTATCTTTAAAAATGTTTTATCATGTGATGACCTTTAATTTGGAGTAAGAGAAACTGGGGCAGTGGCTTTATTGGGTCAGACATGTGTCGATTTGCTTGAAGCTGATTGGTCAAATTTCAGTTTGAGATCTCTAAACCAGAACACAAACTGCCTCGGAGCAGGTTAGCTGTGGAGCATAAGTTAATATGGTAATGAACACCACTAAAACCCAAGCCACTTTCATGGTACCCAAAACCCAGGATTGATGCAAACTACACTGAAACTTACCTGGCTAGCCAGCTAAACCGGCTTCATGGTACAGGCCCCTGGTTGGCTGGTATTTATTAATGATGTTTAAAGTTTAGCTGCAGGCTTATTTGATTATTTAGATTTAGAACAAGATTTCACCCAGAATCAATCATTTAGCCAATCAATCAAGCTAGTTTTTGGCCAAAATGTTAATTATTACTAAATGCACCATTTTAGCAAACAATAGCATTCATCTAATAATAATGACCTGTACCTTAAACCTAGAATAACTCTTTATTACCATAGACTTAAGTGGTCTTTATTTATGTCTAAAAGGAGAAGTATGGACTGGGAACCAGACTACAGAGACAGAGATCTGGAGCACCAATCAGTGCCCTGTATGGCCTTTCGTAAGTATTGCCTTTCAAAACAAAATTAGGGTGCATCCCACTGCTTTGTGGTGTTTGTTAAGGCAGGTATTGTTATGTTGAGTACCAATATAATTGATGCATCATATTTTAAACTATTTTGGACTTTACCTATGTGATGCTGTATTGTTTTCAGATTAAAAGAAGGAGAGGACCAGAAGGAGATCACTATAGAGCCAGCACAGGCTTTGGATGAAATGGAGCCTCTGCCTGAAGACTATTACACTCGCCCTGTCAACCTTCCTGAAGGTTGGTCTCATCCCTGCTTCATACTACTTAATTATTATTTAAATCTGATTCCATTTGTAGTGCAGTAATCATAGGCACAGCCAGATAGATCCATACAGACTCGCATGGCTCAGGGTGATTTTGGAGGTTGCATGTTCAGGATCAAATGTGTAAGAATTGATATAATTGAACCACATTTGCTATCCTAAGGCAATCATTTTGTGACTAGATCTTTATTGACATCCTTATATGATGCATATTTTAGATGTTACTTGTGTTTCAATGCAGTAACGGCTCTTCGCCAGAGGCTGCTACAGCCTGACTTTTCAGCCTGTTGGAGCTTCACAGCTGCACCCCAGACACAAGCACCTGCTAATGAAACGCTCTCTGCGTTGCAGGGTATGTAGATACATCCACAGCTTCTCTTTCACTCTGAAGAAAGCCAATCAGGAAGCTGCTGTTGAATTACTGAGCTAAAATCAACCAGCCTGTTTTCTTTATATAGATTACCATTCAAACGTTTGTATTCTGTACAATTTTTACAAATACTTTTTGAAAGGAGTCTCTTATGTTCACCAAAGCTGCATTTATTTTATAAAAAATAATAGTAAGAATGTGAAACATTATTACCTATAAAAAACAAAAACACTTTTTCATTTTAGTGTATTTTAACATTACATTTATTCCTGTGGTGGCAAAGCTGAATTTTTAGCCATTTTTGTCCATTCATCTTCAGTGTCACATGATACTTCAGAAATCATTCCAATATGCTGCTTTGGTGTGTTTTGATTTTTATTTATTATGTTTTGAATATTTTCTTGGTTGATGAATAGGAAGTAGAAATAGATTTTCTGTCACATTACTGTCACGTTTGATCAAGGTAATGCATCCTTGCTAAATAAAAGCCTTAATTTCTTTCAAAGAACAAAACAAGTCTTAATAGCCACAGAATACGAACGCATATAGTTCATATATTAAAAGCTCTCTGATTTCATGTTTGTATTAAACTCCTGTGAGCTAATCTGCCAAACTGTTAAATACCACTTTAAAGTGCTGTTAATTACTGTTCCTTGTCCTTTAATTTCAGAAATGTGAGCACAATCTGAGCAAACCAGAGTTTAATCCAACATCAATAAAGTTCAAAATCCAGCTGGTGGCAATGTAAGTCCTGTGTTTGTGACCTAGATTCTCTTATTTGTTGTTCTTAGAGTGCATATTTGATTAAACGAACCAACCAACGATATTTGTTCTTCTTTACAGGAGCTACATTCCTGAAGTAAGAATCATGTCCATTCCAAACCTGCGTCACATGAAGGCAAGTTTGAGTAATGCTTGGATTCTTAAATACAATGTTGCCGTTTATTTATTTGTGTTCTATTTTTAATAAATTATGGGATAAATCAAGACTATTTGAATTTTGAGGCCTAGTCTGTTTACAGTTTTTTTCATTCATTTGTAAGTAATTGTAGTGTTTTGTTGTAATACAGGAGAGTCAGGTTCTGCTGACCCTGACCAACCCAGTGGAGAACATCACCCATGTGTCTCTGTACACCTGTGAAGAAGAAGACCCAGATGACATTAACAGCACTTCTAAGGTGAAACAACACAGCTGAGCCTATATCTCTAACAGTACAGATGAATTATAATGATATAAATGAAATTGTATATGTCTTATAATGATGGCTGGTGGTTGGTTATTGAATTGGATAGTTGTGTTTATCTAGCTTGAGCTGAAGCTGAACAGAAGCATGACTCTTCAAAATCAACCGCTCAGTTCAGTCTCCAGACAGATATTGTTTACCTTGAGTGGGCCACTGCAGGGGAAATGATAGTCATTACACCCGCTTCGCTGCAGTGTGTCATTGCCTTGCGTTGTGCCCCCATGGCTTTATTATGATATATTATTGTTTAATAGGTGCTGGTGCCCTCAAAGGAACTGGTCCTGGCTGGGAAAGATGCGGCCGCTGAGTATGATGAACTGGCAGAACCTCAGGGTTTTCAGGATGACCCAGAGTAAGAACCAGCTCTGCTGATGGATCCTGGGCACAGATAAACCAATTTAGCTCATTTATTACCAAGAAGATGAGATTGCAGTAATACAGTCAGAGGCACAGACTGAGAATAGGTTACTTATGTATTAATAAGTAGGGCTGCATGTAATCTGCTTTGAATTTGAACATCAGTCATTCACTAAGTTAAACCCCAGTTCCTGAAATATCTCTGGGTTTTTTGATGATACTTTCAGGTACTGTATGACTTTCTTTCTTCTGCTGAACTCAAAAGAACATATTTTGTAGTATTGTGTATTTCTGCAACTTTTGAGCTCCCTACAGTTAATTAGTATAGTATACAGGGCTTAAAGTTCTCCGGCACCGTGCCGGATCTCCGGCGTAAAAAAAGATAGTCCTACATTAAAAAAACTACTTGTTGATATCACATTCGAGTTCATGAGTTCGCCTACCAATGGTATGAGAGGAGCACAGCTTTCACTCTCAACCAGATGAACATTACTAGTCAGCATAAGTTTTTGCTCTTATAAACACAAGACGTGCATAATAGCAGAGGAATGGAAAAGAAGCGGCTGCGTCTTGAGCACGCGACACATCGAAAAGGCTGCGAGGCGCAATGATCAAAGATGTCTATCTAGTGACATATTTATATAGAAAAGCTATTTAAAAAGCAGCAGAGCTTTGTAAACAGCTCAAAATAATTACGTCATCTCCATAAGAACTATATGATTGCCAGAACAAATTAACCGGTTTTCTTGAAGAGGATTTTAATTTACCAGTAACGACTGTATGTGTGAAAGGGGCTAAACTCCTCTGCATCTGCGTGAGTTTAAGTTAATCTGGGAAAACTGCATTATCTCACTAGGTCTTTAACGTAAATCATTTACAAACCTGAGCCTTAAATCGTTCAAAATAAACGTTTCTGACTTTACATGTGGCCAAACATTAAAATTAAATGGATTTAAACGTCGTTGAATCACATGAAATATCACCAGACCGTTTTATAATATTTTATTATTATTATTATTATTATATTTTAAGTATTTTAACAGTGAAACCATGTAATTAACATTAAAACCATATAATTACTTGGTTTTGATACTTTATTTGATCCAATTATTATTGTCTCAAATTAGTTTATATATAAATATAGTCCTATTAAAGCCTATTTTTCAGCTCATAATTTTCCAAGTGTATGATACAGCTTTCTTTCTTCAGGTCAATCATATATTCATGAAAAAAAAATCAGTTTGAATAAGGAAAGCAGTAACTTTGCCATAGTATCCTTTTAAATGTTAAAGTTGCCACAGTCATTGTGTTCTTTGTGAGTGCAGCACCTTATTTGTACCATTTAGTTTTATTAGGTAGTTTCAAGGAAAATTATTTTCAAATGTGTTTGTTTGCTTGCTTCAAACAACCCTGTGTATGTGTCCACCCCCGCAACCCCCAACCCTCTGAAAAAAGTTCAGGCTCTGGATTTCTTTTTTGCTTTAACCCTTGAGTATATCACTGTTGTAATTACAGTGGATAGCTGCACACGTGTAAACTGTCCCCACCTTTTGTGGAGTTTCCTACCCGCTTAACAAACTTTACATACTCCAAGAACAGATGTTTGAGGGGGAGAGTGGAAAAGAAACCGAAGCCATTCAGTATATTCTAAGTCCGTGTACTAGCAGAATGATTTTGAAACTGATATTTGAAGGTAAAAATGTACACACAGCACGTAGAAACTTTATTTTTGAGGTGAAAGTCAAAATAATGTTCTGTGGTAATCACTATTATAAATGCTGTTGAAGTCGAGAAATCTTGCATTTAGTCATCTTTCTCGGGACGTCTGCTTTTAATCATCTGATATCATCGTTTCCTGTTTTATCCTTCATGAATAACAGTCTACCCTCTTGTATCTTCAGTGTGGTGGCCTTTAGAAAATCAAACAAGATCGGCTTCTTCATCAAAGTGATTCCGCAGAGGGAGGAGGGTGATGTCACGGTCGCTTTCAAACTCCGACACGACTTCCGGAACCTCACCGCTCCGATCAGACCCACTGAGGAGGGAGAAGCCACCAGTGAGGCCATCTGGCTCACACACCACGTGGAGCTTAGCTTGGGCCCCCTGGCAACTTGAAAACGTAACACACATGAGCTACACACACAAACATAAACACACTCTGACGCATAAACAGAGAAGTTAAACAACGTGGCACTAAACTCACACACTTACACAATCTCTCTCTTGCTCATGAAGACATTCATTAATTATCTTGAAGTGAGTGTAAATATTATCAGGCACACACACACATACATCACTTACAGGAACACAGTTACTTAACAGTACACACACTACGCCTACACTTGTGCCAGATGCTTTGCTCAGTGATCTTTCTCGCTCTCTGTTTGTAGCGCCCCCTGCTGATGTAACTAAATGCATGTGATTACAGTGACGTTCATGTACTGTTATATTTCACGGTTTCAACTCCAGTTCTTCTGTGTTAATAAACACATTTAGATTAATGCTTTATCTAGTTTTGTGTTAATTTAATATTTTGTATTTGCTGTAAGCCAAGCAAAATGTTACTTGCAGTTGTGTGGCACTAATTAGCGAGACAGTCATTGGATGTGAAACACGTTTGACAACCAGCTCTGTTTATCCCGTTATCTATTAAATCAGAGGATGAACAACAGTGCATTCAGCTTTATTGATCTGTCTCATGGTAATAGCTGGAAGTCCTGATTTAGTTTCTAATATGACCGCCTTAAATGTGGTTCAGCAGTCTTATCCAATAAAATATGAGAAACTTGATGGGTCTGGATGTGTTTTTATTGTTATTATCATTATTAATGGTTCAACAGGGCGGTTAAGATATGCTGTGTAGAGTAGCCCTGTTGAGTCTTCCTTTGTATACTGAAAATAACATTTGAAATGTTTACTTAAAATAAAGAAATAAGCTTTTATACATTTAAAGGAAGTTTTTTTTTCATTTCAATTATTAAACCATCATTTACAGTGGTATGCGAAAGTTTGGAAACCCCTTGCAGAATCTGAAAATGTGAATAATTTTAACAAAATTAGAGATCATACAAAATGCATGTTATGTTTTATTTAGTAATGTAAGACATTTGACATAAAAGATGTTTAGTCCACAAGACAAAAAAATGCTGAAATTAAAATAACCCCCTTCAAAGGTTTGGGAACCCTTGGTTCTTAATACTGTGGGTGGTTACCTGATGAACTATGACTTTTATTTTGTGTGATTGTTTATGAGTCCCTTGTTTGTTCTGAACTGTTAAACTGAGCACTGTTCTTCAGAAAAATCCTCCAGGTCCTGCAGATTCTTCCGTTTTCCAGCATTTTTCCATATTTGAACCCTTTCCAGCAGTGACTATGATTTGGTGGTCCATCTTTTCAGACTGAGGTCAATTGACGGACTCAAACACAACTATTAAAAAGGTTCAAACATCCACTGATGCTCCAGAAGGAAACAATGCATTAAGAGCTGGGGTGAAAACATTTTGAATCTAAAGATCAAGGTAAATTGTACTTAATTTGTCTTCTGGGAAACATGCTTCTGAAGGGCAGTACTAAATGAAAAATATATATATATTAACAAAAGAAAAATGTACATCTTCATCCTGTTCATAAGTTTTCACCCCCGGCTCTAAATGCATCGTATTTCCTTCAGGAGCATCAGTGAATGTTTCAACCTTTTTTAAATAGTTGTGTCAAGCTGAGCGTTTCAATGAGCAACATTCAAATAGGTCTTGTTTTGGATCATTCTTGTATCCTTGAATAATTTCCTTGCGTAAGGTAAATTAGACCCAAATAAAAAACAGGAGGATGCACAATTTTTGTAGTGAGAAGCACCCAAGGATTATGTATAACTCATACTTTTGTGATTTATGTTGTTTTTGTGCCTTTTTAAAGCTTGCCAGCCTCTCCGTTGTCATATTGACACGATCTTGACCAGAACAGTCTTCAAACATTCTCTGTTTTCTGTTCCACCGAAGAAAGAAAATCACATGGCACTCAGGACATGACAGTGAGTCATTGAAGCATTTACATTTTGGGCTAAACTTTTTCTGTAAAATTCATTCAATGTTAGATGCTGTACACTAGATGGCAGTCTATCATTCATAAAATATTTGTCTTAATGTTTGACATTGTGCAGTCCACAGACCACCCTGTTAGTTAAATGATCTGTCTCACTTGACAGCAACATGTTATTGAGTTGTAATTATTATTCATTAAAAGCTGTTGATTTTTAAAAACTCAGTTGAATGCATAAATGTAAACTAGAGGCTTTAGAATGAACATATGTGCAGTGTTTGTTTAGTCATTCATGCCAAGAGGAATATACTTTCCACAGGCCTTAATGTGCTCTCACCTACTGAAGACAAGCAAAGCCAAGAATAAATTGACTTAGTCAATGGAGCGATTCAGAACTGTGAGTCAGTACTGTCTGGCTAAACATTTACTGTCCTGTATTTGACAAATGACACAATATCCCACTGTGTTATAGCGTGATGTCATAGTTCTTGTGTCCTAACTAAACAACACTACCTGCACTGTAGTGCACACACAGGTATGCATTACAGCACACCTGATTATTATATTTTACAAAGGTGACAAAATACTGTCTTAGTGTAATGCCTCTCACAGTCTAGCAATTGTTCTGGGGGAGTCTGGGTATAAACATAAAGTGAGCTTTAACAGTTATAGGCAGACCTCTGTGTTTCTCTGCACTGTTGACATTGGCATGTTGTAGTACTCACAGTAAATTGTGGATATGGAAATCTAGACTTTTTTGTGTTCGTCTTTTGGAATAGTAACCAGATGTGTTTTGTCTCTTGCTTCGCAGATAATCATCTTAAACTATGGCTCTATTAAGAAAAGGAAGCCGTAGTTTCCATGTATGACACGTTCATTTTTCTTCATAATAGGCATGTCTGCATACACCAGCAAGGCCAAAACACTTTATGTGCTGATTGTTAAGTATCTTTAGAGGAAGATAGATTAAACTTATCTTTGGACTTTTCAAAAGAAGTTGGTGGAAAGAAAACATTTTTAAACTGAATTTGATTCACATTTATATACAGTATGACGTGTCAGCATACGGTAAAATAAATACTGTGACAGGCAAGATACACTGTTCAGTTAATGTTTTCCGTGTCTTTGACTCTGTAAGTAGCATATAGTGTTTCCATGACTTGTGTGGGTTTTATTTTAATACATTTTATTGTTTATTTATTGGCGCTGCACCTGAAACTGAGTCTATGGACATGTTCTGAAATGTATTATTGCTGTTGTTGGTTATTTATTTATTTATTCAATCTTTTTTTGTCGATTTTATTTGATAATTTTTTGTATTAATTGTAATTGACATTTTATTATTTATTTAATTTAGTCCTGTTGTGTGACAATATATTTAAAAACATTTATGTATAAATATTACGTTCTAAATTCTTGAGAGACCATAAAAGTGACATAATAATACAAATCTTTTTTTTTAAATGTTTAAAGTAGTTTTGAAAATATAGCATCACACATCAGCATCCCCAAAAGTATTTCAAGTCAACTACCCATGTATTAGTAATGAGTAAACAGAAAAAATGACCCATCAACTCATGGTCATAATTTCATTCACAAGGAAGTGGCACATCTGTAATTCGTCTACAGAGGCACACCACAGATCATGCTTTTAAATCCTGATGATTTATTACTTTATTTAATCTGCACGAAAGACCTGTTCAGAGCTGTAAAACGCCTTGTGTTGCCTCTTTCTGCAAAATGTGCTACAGACTAATTATATGCATGCAAAGTGTCTAGTGCTGCTGATCTAAAGCACAGCCAAACCTCATAAGTTATAAAAGTCCAGAGTAGAAGTGAAACAGTAAAATCTCCCCAGGAGAGACTTAGACTCAGGATGTTGTCAGAAACCGAAAGCCTGGTGTCTCACTGGATTCATTTGTAATTAAACACCTGATAGAGAGCTTTGATAAACTATGTGTCAGAGATCGTCTCTAACTCTGAGTGTCTATGGCCATGTAAAGAATGAAGAATGTTTATATTCCAGGCTGGTCCGTTACGATAGGAAAGGCCCTGGTATAGTTCACTAATGGCTCTCTGTGTAGGATTAGCCACCTCGGGTTGTTTCCCATTTAGGGAATTCTCTTTACAGTTAAACCTATATGTCATGTTATACTGCACGGTTGAGGTCCCTCACTGCTATTATGGGCTGTTGGAAGGCCTCTTCTATTGGAATTGACACATATTTATGTAAAGACTCAGTTCCGGCAGCATCTTTCCACTGGTGTCCTTTCAGCGCTGACCTGTGACACTGCTTCGGGTGATTTTGAGTTCACACTCGCTTTCTATTTTCCACACTGGAGAAATGAAGCTTGAAATGATTTGATGATCTTCACTTGTAAACCTTTGGAGAGACGTGCAGTATGAAAACACTTTGAAATCATGGCCAGAATTAGGATTCCAGCTTAATGCTCTGACGCTTGAGCAATTTCCTCAAGTAATGGGACGATTACATAAAGATGTAAAACTCAGACATTTCCCCACATTTAAATGCATTGCACCTTATATATTTTCTAATAGAAAATAATGCTGTTCTCATCGTGTAGTTTTTCCAGGTCTGTGATGTCATTGTGTTGTTTTATCTTTAGTGCAAGCACAGAAAGATTCCACATTAAATTGTGAGGTTGACAGATGTCTGGACATTTCCACCATGACATCACCTACAAAAGCAGCTGATAGTATTGGTATTGTCCGTGCTGCACTCCTGAGACTCATTAAAAGCAGATGCATTGAGCATATTTTTACTATAATTTTATTGCTGCCTGGCAATATTTCCATGTTTTTTGGTCTGTGCTAAAGTTTGGGGTATTTTTGTGAGACTTGCATACTCTATTGACCAAAAAAAAAAAAAAACACTGTTTGGTTAAAATAAATATGTCATGTTTTGGGTCAGTAAGATCTATAATGGTGCAAATTATTTTTTGTCTTTTTGTTTCAAATAAATGCTATTATTACTTTTATAAAAGAATAAAAAAATCTGTGACCACAAAAATACTATGCAGCTCAACTGTTTTCAACATTGATAAATTATGTTTCCTGAGTACCAAATAAACATTAGAATGATTTTTGAATGATCATGTGACACTGAAGACATAAGTAATTTACACTTTGTTTTAAAATGTAATACTATTTCACAATATTGTTGTTTTAGAAAATGTTTTAGAAATCTGGCTAAATATTACATTTTATACATTTCTATACATTCCTTGTTGGCAGAGGCTATTTACACTAACTCCGCCCACCAACATGTGATTGGGCTAGTCAAGATTACAAAATATGATTGACAGTTATCAGCTCTAGTGCTGCAGATGGTAAAATGTGTTGTGATAATCATTTTGATGTGATCGACCGGGTTCGAAACCACCTTTTGACTAACTGTTTTCTCTTTTCAAATTTCAAATCGCATCAGAAAAGTATTTATTTTCAATAAAAATAAAGGAAATAATCAAAAAGTTGAAAATAAAAGTATGGGGTAGGTGTAGGGAGGGCTTCATTGTCCCAATAAGGTGCCATCCATTTAATAATTTGAATTAAAATTAAAATGTACACTCAATAACTTATTATTGCATACTGTTTTATACTGAGGTGCAGATAATTGCCACTATTTTCAATAATTAGTATATATTAGCAGAAAATCCTGCTATTTTAACAAAGTGTAAATATAATCCATCGCTATTTGCACTGTGCAAATAGCCGCTGCCTTTATTTTATGCTTTATAATATACAATATTTATACATTATTTATTAGGGACAGTGAGACATAAGAAAGGAAATACAATCAATCGCAGTGAACAGTATCAGGAAATGTTGCAAGCATGACTTGAACTTGCATCGACCACATGAGTGTCAAAACATGTATTCAATTCTAGATTACAGCTATGACACAGTTCTTGGCTGTTCACTCTGTTTGTGACTAAGCTGTATGTTGGAAAGACCCATTTAATCACTATGTTTCACCTCTATTCACCGGACCGTCATCTGACTGATTACAGGTAGTTGACCATGTCTACATAGACAAATGACTTCAGTCTTTGAGCCTTGAGACGAGGCCAAGTCTGTGAAATCCATGCTTGCACCAAGTTCCAACAGCTCGCGCTCTTTCTTTCTTTTAGCTTGTGGTGGAATGTTGATTTTGGAGGGTTTGGTGAAAAGTAACACTCTTGAGAAAGCAGTCCCGCTCCGCTTTGCCTGAAACTGACATACATGAATCCTGTCATCCAAAACCATTTTCCTTAAGACTTTGTCTTTTAGTGTGTGTATGACATGTGCAAAAACAGAATAAACCTGTAGCATTCCCACAAGAACTTACTGTAAAGTCCACAGGTTCCCAACCTTCATATAAGCAGCACCTTTGAGATGTCATCATTTGTATCCTGGCCGGGTGCTGCAGGTTCATGTTTCTTTGTTATTGTGGCTGATTGGAATCAGAATCAGAATGAGCTTTATTGCCAGGTATGTTTACACATAAGAGGAAATTATTTTCATGAAAGAAGCTATCCCAGTGCAACAGAATGACAGTGACAGAACAAAAAACACAAATAATAAAAAAATAATAAAAATAAGGAATAAAAGGAGCCAAAGGGTGTGGAAGAATGCTGCCGAGATGCACATCCTCCATTGCTCCCTGCAGGCTGGGTAGTGCCAAAACCACACCACATCCCTCTATTATTGTTGATGAAGACTGAGGTTTATTTGGGATATTAGACAAGAGGGTGCATGGCTGGTTTGAAGGCAGGACACATTGTAACATAGAACTGGAACAAGGTTGGCATGTTTTTGAGCTCAAAGGGATTGAAGAGCATAAAAGACACAATGAAACAAATGACTGTATCCATTTACCATAGTCAGCAATAAACATTGAGATTAATCCCACTGCATCATATTAGATATGCAAATTCTTCTAAGGCTTAGTTAGAAACATGATCAAAACGTAGCTGGAAAACCCGTTGTTGACCATATGCTACATGCTTTCTGTGATGTGATTGATTTATTCTTTTTTTGTTAGTAAAAGCCTTTTAGTATCATTCTAAAAACATCACAGATATGTATTTTGCTGTAAAATCTATTCTATTTTTAAAAAATAAGAATAACTTTTATATTATTGATATTTTAAGATAAATACTTGCTGGGCTGAAGAAAGGTTTACTTGATTAACCATACATAATAAAAAAAAATAATGTTCAATTTTGAGTATCAAATATGATTCCCTCATCATCTTGCATTGCATTGTGTTTTGGCACCCACATTAAAAACTACAGAGCATTTATCATAACTAATAATTTACATGTTATCTTACAAAACATATTATTGGAGATATATATTAACAATCAAGTTTTTTAAGAATTGTATTTAAGCAGTCTGCTATACTGCCATAAAGACTGATTTACATTACAGGCTACCAAAATTCAATCTTCCTTTTGGCCATAAAAATAACAGCTGCACCAAATTGCACATATTTGCTTAATTGTTCCTCTGAATAAAATGCAGACGTTTTTCTCCTCCTTGTGTATGAGCTCCACTTCATTATGTCATACTATATGAGCCATCAAAGCCTGATGTATCAAATATGATATTCAGACACACGCACGCACGCACGCACGCACGCACACACACACACACACACACACACACACACACACACACGTGTACAATTCTAAATGCACAATAAACTGTTCCGAATCGATTTTTCCTGACAGTTATTATTTGTTACTTCAGACTTGAAAGGGTTAAAATATTAGATGATGTTCATATATTAAAGCATGTGATTTAAAAAAAGTGGTTGATCACTGTAATTAAATAAATATGTTGTTGGCTTGGCTAGTCCACCGGGTCTGATGCGTTTGCCATATACAGTCCTGACGTTTCGTTTTGTGTTTACTCTGGATATTCGATTGCGGTTGGTCAAAGGAGACACGCCTCTCACAAGCCAGGCCAGGCCAGTTGTGAGATGATCCAGATGTGGTTTTCTTTTCTTCAGCAACTTTATTAATAACACTGGAAATGACAGGCTGGAGCACAGAACCACGTGTCTGGGCTTGATTTGATAACCCGTTCGCTAATAGATTGAGACGTTTTGGATGAAATACGGATCGAGTGTGTGCTTCATGGTTTCAATATGTTGGTCTGGCCTATTGTGAGATTACTAAAGCAATATTTTTGGAGGGAGGAAGATATCACCAGAGACGGATATGGATGTTAATGCTGCACGTTTCCCCAAGCACATGTTCTTCAAGCTCCAGATAATTTAACGCATGGGAGTTGATCTTGACGTTCATCTCCAGATGAGGCAGGCCCCTGGAGAGGGTTTGAGAGTGATTGCATGAACGTCCTATTGGGTTTCAGATCAGTTGGGTCTGGCATTGAGGAATCCTTCTGTGCTTGGTTGGGCTTTTGTCTTAAACCATGTTGTTCTGTTTAACTTCCTGTCAAAGTGGCTCACAGATTTGATTTCCTGTAGTTGGTGAAACATTATCTGCCACGTTCCATCCCAGACAACTCGCCTCTCCAGTCATTTTGAGATGGGCTTCCGTTGGGCCTCTGCTTGGAGTTGTCTGGGCTAAGAACTGGACTGAGTTTGTCAATGATGACATGTATTGATTAAGTGGAGGATGTGGGTTTTGAAATACCCTTAGAAGTATGTCATATGACTGGGCCTCGTAGATTAGGGGAAAATCTCAGAGTCTGGGATCAATTCTTATTTTTGAAGCAGTCAGACCAGTTCCCCATTACAGTTCCTGCTTGTGTTGAGAGGGGTTTCATTTTTTCCCTTTTAGAGGCTTGTGTTTTATCCTGAATAAGATTGCTTTGCAGTTCCCAGATGTTCTATAGGGCTGGAAACACAGAACATGCTAAACATTACAGTATTAGCACTAAACATACTGCTTGTCCAGTGTAGCCTTGATTCTCAAACAAATGACACTTATTAGGTCAGTTCTGTTTATGACTCTTATGAGCTGATTATTTTTAGTAAATCAAAATATAGTAGTAATTGATTACTGCGCAAAAGACTCAGTGAATCAAAACCATACAGCTCGATCAGTGAAGTCTAACTGATTCATGAACAAATGACTCATATATGATGGTTATTTTTAGTGAATCAAAAATATACAGCATGACAAGTATGGTTCAACCATTTCCTGAACTAATGAGGCCTTTCTTTTAGTGAATCAAAACCATGCAGTGTGACCAACATGGTCCAACAGACGTGATGAGTGTATTACAACAGTTTCCTGAACAAATTACTTTATGAGATGATTCATTTTAGAAAATTGAAACAATACAGCACGACCAACATGGTCAAACCAGTTCTTGAACAAATGACTTTTACAGGCAGATTATTTTTAGTGAATCACAACCTCAGCCTGATCAGTGTATTTCAACCGTTCCTGAACAAATGAATCTTATAGATGATTCTTTTATGTGAATCAAAATCATACAGCGATTAGTGTAGTATAACTGATTTCTGTAAAAATTACTTGTACGATCCTACGTGTCTCACTTTGTAAAATCCTACGTCTTAATGTTCACCAGAGCTTGCACGGTAATGTTAACAGGAAAAATACCAGCGAATGATGGCTGTGATCCTTTATTAAAGGTTTTTTTTCCTCTTCCGTGGTCCACTGAGTGCATAAATATTTTCATGCTGAGGGTTATCAAAACATGACCTTTTGAAGCAGTAAAACAAAGCATTCCTTCTCCTTATGCACTCAGAATAAGGTTCTGTTCAAAAACCTAGTGAGCTGTCTATGGCCTACATAGGCAGCAGTCTCCTAAAATTCTACATAGGCAGTAACTACAAATAGTTTTCTGCACAAGAAATGCACGTGAGATGCTCTCAATACTTATATGCTAATGCAGAGTCTGTGCTAATATGCAATGCATAAATATAAATAGCACACATATATTTAGGGGAAAATAGCCTCTTTGTAATTGTATCATTTTGTATCTACATGATCTTTTTTTACATTTCTCTCACTTCATCTGCAAGGCAAACTCTACTTTAAAATTATGTGAAAATAAGGCATCTATTAAACACTTGTTAGTAAACAGCCTACAGATGCAACTCACTAGATTTTGTAATGTACACTAGAGTTCATTGTTTTTACTGTCTTTTTCATTAAATTAATGCAGTCTTGTTGAGCATTGCAGTGCACATCTCGACTTTCTTCTGTTCGCTAATTCATTCAATCACTCTTCTCTTTCTATTTCCTTCCATTGCCCTTTTCTTTCCAACCGCTAATTAAAGAGAGGTAAAAATACAACCGAAGTTGCTAAGCTCATGACTTCTGCGTACTCTTAACAAGCTTGGTTTGCTTCCAGACGAGTCCCACAGAGTGTGTTTGTCAGCATGCATTCGTATGTGGGTCAGAAAACTGAAACCCTGGGCATTCGTTCCTCCATCCACCTGTGAATAACATCCCTCTGGGGAGAGCAAGTGACCATATGCTGTTCTGACACCTTAAATCAACACTTAGGTTTAGTCCAGCCATCTCCAACCACAAGCTGTTTCATAACAAGCTGTCACCGAAGGCTAGGAAGGTGTTTTTAGATGTTGCGGTGCTCACACAAGAGCTCAGGGACAGAAACAAGTCTCTGGAACTTGAATCAGTAATGCAATGTGAGAGGTTCATATGACTGCAGGGTTGCTGTTACTGTGGTTTAAGGTGTCGATCCTGATGGCACCTGGCAGCCGTTGCGTGGTTTATTTCTGCCTGTCTAGAGAGATATCCTATCTGTACTGCACATGCTCCATGATGCTGATTCATTCTCTTCATATGTTTACAAACACCATTCAAAATAAGTTTGCTCATCATCTTTAGGATCTTGTTGTGCAACCAAAAATCTGTTTGCAGATTTGTGAGTAGGGCTAAAAAGGGATGATCGTATTTGCACTCGTGATCGCGATTTCTGCTTCTCACAATTTGTTGTCTGCAATATTTGCCTGCTGGTTATTTATCCTGAAAATGTTTCATTTTAATTTGACGTTTGCATTATCTTGCATTGTTAAGCCTTCATAAGCTTTCATGTTTGGGGTTGCCAGATATCAAGGGTTTAAATCTCCCAAGCAGAGCTTTTCTCTTAAATGGATACATTTTCTGCCCGTGCTTTACTTCTATACACATGCTCTCTATATTGTTTGCAATTGTGGTTGCTGAAAACATGCACGCAACCTCTGTGACCTAATTTTTTTGGTTATTTTGATATAGAAACATTAACATAATTTGGAATAGTTGCAGTTAATATTGGCTTGCTGTGCCAGTTAATATATTATAAAGACTCTTTTAATTTATATGATGAATGTATATTTAGGTGAACTATTCCTTTAATACATTTTAAATTACATTGTATTATTATTATTCTTTAAATGTAATTTATTTTACATTAGACAGAGTTAGTGTGAATTCTGTAACCAGTTAATATGGACATTAATACACTTCAGAGATGCAGGATGTATGAAACGCCTTAGGGTTGCAAATTTGTTCAAATTCTTAAGAATTAACTATAGTCAACTTAGAAAGCTCAGTTTGGTAAATTATTTATCATTATAATCAGTCACACTGCCAAAGAGAAATAAGAAATCTGATCTTAATTACAGTCAAGCTTTTTTCTTTGATTTTGCTTTCTCTCTCTCTCTCTCTCTCTCTCTCTCTCTCTCTCTCTCTCTCTCTCTCTCTCTCTCTCCTTTTTGAGTTCATGGTTTTCTGAGTTCATGCTTTCTAGAAGAAACTTTCTCATAACCAAAACTGGTATTTAACATCTGCGTAGCTTCTAATTAGGCTTTACTATGGTTAGAAACTCTGGCAAAAACTTCAGCAAAGCAGAGAGAGCCTTGGATGGTTGCTCTACACAGAATATTACTGTACAGTGCTTTGATTTAGAAAACAATAATGATATTGTTTTCTTGCACTGAATATTTTTCGCCTGCTTCTTTCACTTGAATGGCTGCATGTCTAGTATCTGGCACATTGGTGGTTTTATGGTAGAGCTGCACTCACAATGCCACAGAAGCAAGTCTGCAAAACAACTTACTCAACTATTAACATGACGGAGGAGGAAGCTAAGCCTTGAATTTCATGAATTTGAATGTGTTCTTTGGAAACAAATTTCATAAAAGTGTCTTTCCTTAGCAATCCTTGACTACATAAACATAAGTTTTAAAATATTTCTCTAAAGAAGCTGTTGAATACCACTCAAGTTCACTTCACATATGACATCCTGTCACTAAATATGGACATTTCAGTGGCCTTTTTTGGACTCCATTTATACAATCTTTGCTGTCTAACCATAAACACTGTGCATTGATCCATAAAGAACTAGTTGGGTTATTTATTTTTGGGAACGTCTGTTACTTTATGTATTTGTTTCCTCAAGTTTGTGTGTTTGAAAGGTCAGTGTCCTGGTGAAATGAGGCCTGGACACACACACACACACACACACACACACACACGCACACACACACACACACACACACACACACGCACACACACACACACACACACACACACACACACACACACACTCATACTGGCAGCTATGAGTCACTGAGGGGGGATTTCCTTTCGCTTACTGAGGCGTTCAGACGTATTGAAACAACATGCCTGAGTTCAGCATACTGAGAGAGAAAGTGCCCTGCCTCACAGCATATGGCTTTGGTTCTTAGAAAACTAAGTAAGAGACACATATACTTACATAAATTATGAAACAAAGCACAGATGTAGAAAGAAAGAGAAAAGGGTTGTGTTTACTTCTGTAATGTGATATTTTTCTGAGTACACTCAACAGCACATTGTCACAGTTATGTTGGGGTTTGAGTTTGTTTTCTTGTCACCATAGTCACATATCTGATTTCATTATTCTGTCCAGATGATATTCTGTGCACTAACCACGAGGCTATCGGCACCGACAGGGACAAGACTGGATTTTTAACCATCTGTAATTGATCGGATTAAGAAAAGTGGGCTCTGAATGGATTGCTATAGATTTGTAAATTAATAGGCACAAATGAATCAGTCACAATATGTTATTTTTTTATATTCAACTGACATAAAAAAGTACAATTTTCAGTTATTCGTATATTTAATTAAAGATTCATGTACACAATCATTCCCATATTTAGTTTATTTATTTATAAATAATTATTGCAATTACTGTGCACAGATGAATTATTCACAGTATTTTATTTATTGTATTTTGTTTTAGATTAAAAACCAGAAATTAATCAAACACAATACTTATCTAATTGAATATAATATGCACAAATGAATCAGTCACATTATTTTATGTTTTTAATTTTTTATTTTAACGGTCACAAACATTTTTGTAGTTATTAATGTATTTATTTAAAGATTGATGTGCACAATTCATAATTTACAATATATTTGTATTTGTTTATTTTATAAATTAATATGCACCGATTAATTATTCACAGTATTTTATTGATTGTATTTCATTTAGGATTAACAAGCAGAAATGAATCATTCACAATTCTTATCTAATTTTAGATCAATAAGCACAAATTATCATTAACATAATTTTGGATTATTTTTCTAAAGATAATTTATTCATAATATTAAATTGAATGCATTTTAAATTAATGTGCACAAATTAATCTTTGACAGTATTTTTTGTATTTTGTTAACCTTAATGTACATGAATTGTCATTCACAATAAAACAAAATTCAGTTTGATTTCAATTAGTTTGATTTAAAGGGATAGTTCACCCCAAAATTATTATTTTTTAATGTCTTTCCAAACCTGTTCATCTTTGTAACACAATTTGTTTTTGATTAAATCGGAGAGCTATCTTACCGCTATCTTATAATACTTTTTTTATGCAAAGAAAACTAAAATAACAATTGAAAAAAACATTCTTCTCCCCCGAGTTACGTCTTCCGGCATTTTAGAGAGTATCACAGCGCATACGTACGCTTTCCTCTAAGAGTAAACAACGCTTAATACTCAGATTACGTTCATGCGCGCGCTTTCCCCCGAACATAAACACCACCAAATATGTCAGAAGACATAACTCAGGGGAGAACAATGGTTGAGTAAATTGTTATTTTTGTTTTCTTTGCACAAAAAAAGTATTCTCGTAGCGTCGCAAAACTGAAGTTGAGCTACTGATGTCACATGGACTGTTTTACCGATACATTTCTGGACCTGGGAACATTTAAGTTGCGTTGCTGGCTATGCAGGGTTAGATAGTTCTCAGATTTAATCAAAAACATCTTAATTTGTCTTCCGAAGATGAACGAAGGTCTTACAGGTTTGGAACAACATGAGGGTGAGTAATTAATGACAGAATTTTCATTTTGAGGTGAACTAACCCTTTCATTTGTGCTCAAATTAACTATCCACAACATTTTAATATATTACATTTTTAAACTAATCTGATAAGTAAATAAATAAGGTTAAAAAAGTGGGACAATGATGTGATTTTGACCTGTTTTCAAACACAACAAAAACGAATTCCCATGGTAACCTAATGTGTTGACGTCTGCTGACATTCGTCATGATGAATAGGGCTGGTTGCTTCGGGCTGTGTGACAGTTTTTGTATCAAAGTAAACAGCTCTTGTTATCCGTCCTCTTTGAAGCCTCACAGCTCACAGTTCCTTCAAAGGGGTGCCATGTATTTAGCATATCTCAAAGTTCATCTGCATGAATCTGATTTCTTTTCCTGTGGCTTCTTTGAAGATAATGATGCAGTTTGTCTCAAATGGCAAGCTTTTGGAGCGCTGAAGTGAAACAAGATGGGCTTCTCTACAGTAGAACGTGATCTACTGTAATAACTCACTGCATTGTTTTAAGACCTTTGGTGGTAAGGGGGCAAATAATATAAAATAAAACAAGCAGAGAGCACATTAAAGATGATAAAGGCATCTCTGTGGTGATATCTGTTCCTAATCAGTCACAATTTAATTTTTTAATCTGTGCTGACGTCCCTAACGACCCATGGGTTTAACTGTCTGTGAGCTGCTGGCAGCTGTTCTTACAGAAGCTGAGGGACTGATGTGTCGGAGAGGCAGATCTCAGAGGGGTTGCAGAGCTGATGAAGATGCTGAAAGGGAAGATTTGCAACCAACATCTAGTAAGTCGGCCATAGCGCTCTCCTGCCCCGGCGCATCTGCAGCTCTCCACGGGACATGTGATGGGGAACAGAGCGAGGCATTGTGGAGCATCGGCCTGGTGCTGCCAACACCAGCCAAAGTGGATTAACCACTGTCAGCGAGGAAAACCGAATCCAGAGAGCTCCACTGGCCCATCAGGACACTAGGAGCGATGCATAATGCCATCCAACAAGACTGTGGAGCTCCACTCAATAACTGTTGTCTGCTTACAGTCAAGTGTGAAATCCACAGCGTGAAACCCTGTGTTCTGCTCTTAAGGTTTCCCAAGGTTGCAAAGAAAGAAAGAACCCGCCCTCCCAGGCTAAGTCTACTAAAAGAGAAAATGGAAATGTCTCCGGATAGGGCTGAAAGTTGTGTCTAAAAGCTAGCTTCTAGTTTGTAATAAATCAATTTTGATATCCTGTTATTAAAGGCACAAATCTAATGTTTATGTATTATGTTAATCTGATTAACTGTTTCCCATTCCTTTAATGTTGATTTTGGCAGTTCTACCTCAAAGGTCAGGACCTTCTCAACCATTTTGATATGTAGCCTAGTTACAAAATGTTCCATTTTAATGTAATTTAATTTAATTTAATTTAATTTAATTTAATTTAATTTAATTTAATTTAATTTAATTTAATTTAATTATTTTTCATTATTTTATTTTATTTTGTTGTATTATTTTGTTGTATTATTTTATTTTATTTTAATTTAATAAGATATTTTCTTTTAAAGAGCTATCTTAATTTAATATTAATATATATTTAATGTTTACTACTATAAATATTTCATACAAATCAAGAATTAAACTTATTTAGGGTTAAAAATTAGTTATTTTTTTAAATGATAAAACAAATATGATGTACTTGTTTAAATGAATGGAAATAGATTACACCAGCATTATTGTATTTTATTTTATCTTGAGAAGGAAAAATGTCATGCTATGTTAATGTTTACTGCTAGAAAATAACACCTATGAGGAATTCAAATTGAATTTAAGGGTGGGGAAATTGCAAACCTCAGATAAAATAAAAAAATATATTAAATTGAAATACTACGTTTTAAAACAACTTAATTACTTTGAAAATGTTTGACATATTTTATGGCCTATCCATCCGAAGTCTCTTTCATTAACATCAGTACAAAATCCCATTCTGTAAATTCACACAGGATGACCGATGCAGTCCATCGGGACAAAACAAAGCTTCGATTACAGCATCTATCACTCTCATCACTCTGTACGCCTGTGCTCTGAGAGGTCAGGCCTTTGAAGTTCAGGTCCGTGCTGCAGGGACCCCGTCAACCCTCTGCTAACTAATCCCAGACTTTGGCTCCTCTGCCCCCATTCAGCCCCAGCTCTTTGTCAGTCTGTTTTTACTGCGAGCGCTCCATGGCCAGACCTGTTTGCATTGGTGTAAAGGGAAGTGGGGCATTGTCTGGACAGGATCTCGCTCAGAGATCATGTTTTAGATTGGGTTGGCGTTCGAAGGGCAGGACTCCAGCGACTGACGTCAGCTGTGTTTTATTTGGACCCGGCAAACGCTCAGCTAATCCAAGAACATAGACAGACATTCAGGAAGAGAGGACTTGTAAAAACAAGCATCCTGCTGAAAAAAATTCCATTATCGTCAGTTCCTCACTTAATAGTGATTTAATACCTTATTTGACAAGCGAAGTGTCACACCTTCTCCTGTGGGTGGGGGTACATTTAAATGTTTATGGGCTACTTTTAAACAGAAGGCAAGGAACTTCTTTCATAGCCTAGTTAATGACACCTCTGATAAAATAATTAAAAGTGTCTTAATTATTGATGATAGCTTTTAAATATAGAGTATAAATAATCTTGCAATATTGCATACCCAGACTTTTGATTATAAAAGCACATTGTAACTTATCCTGTCTGATAGAAAGGTATTTTATTTTATTTGAAAAAAAAAAACAACTAAATTTTGGTATCTGTTGAAAAAAATCACACCCTTGATGTAAAATATATGTAGAATTAAACGTTTCTTAACTGTTAATGATAGTTTTAAATATAGTGTATAAATGGCTACAATACCAATTCTATCCTTTGAATTGGTATTGATATCTGCAATATTTTCCTTATTACTTAGAAAAGCTGTGGTATCACCCATCACTAGCTTATAGCTATACGCTTCTCTTGTGGATTTTCAGTGCATATTTTGTTCCATATGCAGAAGTTACAGCCAACACAAACTGTATACATAACGTACATGCCTCATTCAGCATGTGGATGTCTGTGACCCAACCATTTTTTCCTAAAAAAGTGGCTTTCTCCCACCACAGACATTGCCACATTTTAATAATAAAGGTTAGTTACAAGTTACTTTCTCGCTAAGCAACGCAAATGTTTCTGTCTGCAGAGGAGAGCTCCCTACTGAAAAGATGTGAGCAACCAATTTATGTTTACTGCCTAGCCAAACAATTAAGGCTTGGCGAAAGGCTGAAATTACAACACGCATGAGCTGTTGTGGCCTGCTTGATGGAGCGAAAATAGAGGAGACGTCTCTGTTTGGGCTAAGCGTTGATATATATGGACGTTGAGCTTGATGGAAACTGGGTTTGGGTGGTAATACAACCCATATGTCCCTTTATGCTTTAATCAATGTCTCTTTTCTAGTGTCTTTTCAACAGACGTCATTATTTAACCAGTACCATTTTGTTATTTTACATATGGTAATATAGTTGTTAAAGACAACGCTAGAAGAGGTTTTACTTCACAATGCTGCACCTGGAGCCAATCTCCGGAGGAAATGACTTCTCCTATTCTCACCATATTCTGAGACATGCATTTAACCAACCCTTTCTTTCCAGAACACATCATATCCATGGAACTGAGTGCCGGGTCAGGCCCACGCAGCGGGAGTCCACAGGACAGAGGCTTGGGTTTCTCTTGGCTTCAACTCGCTGCAATTTCCACGGTGTCATTTCCTCCCAAGGTCAAAGAGAATCATGGCACTTCCTATTGGTTTGCCAACAACTGGCCTTCCTCCTCCCATTTTCCACCTATAACCTTCTCCTGTTTGCCGTAGAGTCTGTTCCCATGCCAGAGGTGCTCTCTGTGAAGAGAGTGAATGGAGACAGCGAGGATTATTATGTCAGAGCATCTGCAGTAGCTTTTAAGCGGAGATGACATAACAAAGATGACATCATCCCCTGTGAATACGATTTTTCTCCCTGTAATTAGCGAATCGTTCTCTGCACAGTGGCTTGTAAAACACTTACTTTAGTCCCAGGCGTGCAGATGCGACTGCTGATCTGTGCAACAGGCAATGTTATATAGCAGAATTTATATGGAAAGAGGAAGCTAAAGCCAGAGTAACAATTGCAGGGAGTTTTATTGCAATGCACCTGTATTTAAGTATGAAGTTTTCCCCCCGAAAGACACTCCAAGGCTGAATAGTCTCACGCAGCCAGGTCTTTGACTAACACATTGTGACTTATCCTTCATGCTTAGAAAGAAATGATTTTATTTTAATTTATTTTTTATATATAAGCTTTATTCCTTATATAAGGTGTTTTCGACCATGGGATGAAATAATAAAAAAGTGAATTGTGACTTTAACTCAAGATATACTCAGAACTTACATATTGTAAATCTATATTTACATCTTGCCATTTTGTTCTCTGAATTCTGAGTTCACTTTCTGTAAACTTTCATTTTTTCTGCCACAAAATAAAAAAATAATTGCTATTTTATTTCTTGCAACTGTCATTTTGTTCTGAGAAAGTTAATATTTCGAATTTATGAGTTCGTCCACAATTCTGACTTTATTTCTTGCAAAAGTCACAATTATTTATTAATTTTTTCATCCTGTGGCAGAAACAAGCTTCCATAATCATATGCTTTCTTATTTTCACCTTAAAACCCTTTTTACTCTTTTACTTTTACTGTTTTCAAAAACTTGTTTTAAAACTGTTTAAAAAAGTTTTAAATAAATATATTTAGTTTATACATTTTGTTTATATTTAGTGTATTTAGAAATGTGTTTATATTTAGAAATGTATTTATTTATTTAGTTTAGTTAAATATCTTTAGTAATATATCTATGAATGAATGATGCATTTATATAGCGCTTTATTGTGTATTGTTGTACACCCAAATAATTTTCGAAATTGTGCAAAAATTTCACTTTAATTAATCAAAACTCTGTAAATTTGTGTGAAAAGGAGTAAAAGGTGTCGGAGTTTTACTGCCTCGAGTGTTTGTTTCTTTTGGAAACCGCAGTAATATGTAGTTATTGGTACGTATTTGGAGTCTAGCTAAAAAGTGCACCCAGGGTACGTAAATGCCATGAGACCAGGTAGGTATTGGCGTATGAATTGGTAGTAGCAAGTTCCTGTACTTGCTTTGCAGCAGCAATAATATACAACAACAGCAATAATCAACAGCAAAAGCAATTCAGCGGATCTATTCGGCCAAATACATTAACATTGTTCATTACCATGCTAAAATCTTCTGAGAGTTGTCATTCTGAAGTTTAAGCTTCTCTTTTCACTGAACAATTACTGATGAAAAAGACTTGATTTTAAGGGTTTTATTCTGTATTTTGTACAGTATTCAGAAAGCATCTTTTGGCAACATCAATAGTAAGTAAATCAAATACCAAGACAAAAAAGGGCAGAAAATCTGTGTGCCCTGCAGAAATGTAGTAAAATGTGTAGTTGTTCAATGATTAAAGTTTGAACAGTGTAGTGCGCAGTATGCATCAGACATTCAGCAAACAGACTGTGGGGGTCCTGTTTGAGGATGGAACTAACACTACATTAGAATACTTAGCTCCACATTTGCCTGACGGTTCACATTAAATTCAACTGTATCTGTTCAACGAGCTCTTGTCAATGACATAAATGTCATCAACATGGCAAGTGTTAACAAGAACTGTATTTCTTCCTTTGGTCTTAGCAGTGAAACAGACACTATGTCTAAAAAGAGATAAAATATGACAGTTGGCTAATGAAAAAAAATAAAGTTTTCCATTCCTAATGGGATTCAGCTGTGGTTCTAATCAAAGAAAGATGACAGAAGATGTAACAAAGCCAGAGCAAGATGGTTCAAACAATAGCTACAGAAGACTGTTTTAAACAGGCCTTCAATCAGGCTGTTTTTATTCGGTCTGTGATCTCAGTCTGTGCTTAGACATGATAGAAAAGGAAAAGAAAACTTACAAGGAGACCTGGAAATGATACAGACTTCTGCTGAACATCAAATAAGACCCACATAGCTTGGCTATGACCGGGACTTCCCATGCTGCTTTGACTACCAATTGCCTCATTCATTTATACTGTTGTTATTTTAGGCATGCTGGGAAAAGTCTGTTGGACTTTCATGGTGGGCATCACATTGGCTGCAGCATAGAATTGTTCATTACAGGGGAGGTATAATGTTGAGCAGGCCTACAAGTGTTCATCCACCCCTCAGACACATACCAACTTGACCAGTCACTAGATGAATATCACTGCATGACATAGACTTAATGTGCATCAAAAACAGTGATTCATTTAATTCTGGCAGTTGGTAAATGCATGACAAACATACTAGCTAGAGAATCTTTTTGACAATATTATAGCTGAAGCTTGCAAAGCTGAGGTCTGTGAGATAATATGCTTAATGTAGAACTAAATGTTCTTTGTGTACTGACAGCAAGACATTAAACAAGGAATGAGTTGAATAAGGTTCCAGTGAATAAAAAATCACTGGAAAAAGATGGTACCTTGATTCACTGAAACAATTTTGTTCTGTTATGGCACAGACATAATCATGAGCAAACAAAATGCTCGTGAGTGCTCTAAAATAGCAAACAAATTGAAAACAGTAATATTGCACAACCTCTTCAGCGTTGCTTTGTCCTTCAGAAAATATTTAAAAGTTAGAACCTTATATTTAAGAACATATTACAGTGAATGTTATTAGGTTATTATTAATCTTCTGCAAACATCATGTGCTAAACATAACAAAGAATGTTTTTTTCTATCTTATTATATTATAGCAGAATATGCAACTCTTTGTCAGGTATAATGGAATAGATTATGTTGTGTTGAAGATAGCTAGTAAGGAATGTTCCTCATAAGAGGATTGTGGTCTGTTTTTATCTCTTTTCAATCTCAAGAATTTCCTGTTACTACCAATCAAAACACTGAGATATAGCCTACCACAACAACCCGCTCTGACTCAAACCACAAAAAGAAATAGTAATAATAATAAATAAAAACCTGTTAGGGAGTGGGAGTAATTTGTCTTCCATTTACAGGGTTCTTGGACATTCTGTTTTTCGCAAATCTAGACCTCTTGTTTGCTGACCGTTGTTCAGTCTTCTTGAAAGCACAGTAACAATATTACAGACAGTGAGGAATGGAATGAAAGTATATGGCTTTATTCAGTTTTGAATCCAAATAGCAGGGACTTTCAAATTTGGTTTCACTGAATGACATTCTCTCTGGAATATTTTTCCCCATCAGTGCCAGAAAGCATTCCAGTCAGTTGGAAATTTATTTTTTTAAACAAAATGTATGATACATTCAAGAACAATATTCAGGTATTTTTAAATCTAATGCATGGTACAATGTACATTTTTATTGTTTCTTTTGTATTTGTTTGAAATTAGAGGCTTAAGAGTTTTGTCCAAGAACAGCTTTTTATTGATATGTTTATTGGTAATTCAGTCATTCCACATTCCTCACAGAGATGGGACTGCCCTGTTCATCTTAGCTGAAGCCAAATCCCTTTCAGAGCCGCTGATAACAAACCACCATCACTCAAGCCGCTCCAGGATTACTGTGTGATTAATGTAGTGCAATATTATATTCTACTGAAATGTTGCAGATATTTTAGATGTAATTATAGACTGTAAATACTAAAAACATTTGTCTTTTCAAATACTGATAGCAAGACAATTCTGAGTTAAATAAGGTTCCATTGAATCATAAATCATGGGAAAATCTAAAGAAAACAAGATGGCACATTGACTCACTGAGACAATTTTGATTTGTTATCCCATTTATGGCACATACATACTGTAACATTGGGCCGTGTTCTCCATCTTGGAAGTGACATCAAATGATGCCAGATGTCTGACCTTGAGCACCATTCCAGTGGTTGATTTAAAGTAATAGGTGGGAGAATTCCAAGTTGTCTGGAATGCAGCATTAGAGAAATGATAGGGGTGGGGTGATGTTTTTGCACAGCCTTATGGGAAGTGATGACATATGAAAACCTCAAAGGGCAAGTCTGGTCCAGCCATCCCGGTTGAGGGCACGTCTGCGGTCTACCTTTTGTGTTCACAAATGCAGGCTTGAAGAAGGCCAAGTTAAAACACACCTAACTCACACAAAACACACCTAAATGTAAGGCCTGTGTCATGAGAGAGAGAGAAGGAAATCTTTTTATGCTGGGATATTCCCAGAAGAAGTTTTTCGTACTGCGTAGCTGGACTTTAATAAGAAAATGGAGGCCAAAGTCTCTCCAAAGACATGTTGACAGTTTTGTGTCCCTTCTTGATTGAATTATTCATCCAGAATAATAAAACTTGACCTTGAAGTTTTGCTTTACCAAGCTGAGCAAAAAAGGTTTTGGGTTTTATGTACTGTAGAACAGTAAAAGCAACTGGAAATCATGTCCTCTGCAAAAAACATTACTGTCTTCTTATAATATGCTAAATTATTGTCCGTTTTCTGATGCTAGGCTGTTTAAATCATTTTTGTTTTTATGTGAGCAAATTTAACATGTCTGCTGTGGTTTGTTATTTTATAGTTTGTCTTTTACTGATTCTGGGTGTACTGTCGAAAAATACAGAGAAACTTTGGTAGAGGAAAATGTTGCGTCAGTTATAGAACATTTTTCAATAAAAGAAGAAATAGTTTGTGCACCACAATACAAGGCTGGACTATGGGAATAAAACAGTAAAACAAAGAATACAGAGGCTTTGAAATCAATCTCTGACTTCATACGATCACACAACAATAACCCAATGCAGATCTGACACATATATAAAGAAATGTTGTTTCAGTGAGGTCACACACCCCGATGAATCACGTCGATTCTAGAAAAGGCTGTCTAACTAAAAAGGTAACGACAAATTGTCCAGACCTCCCTTTCCATCGCCTCCCATTTCCTTTGAAACAAAGGAAATTCTTTTCCCAGCTCCAGTCGGTCCATACATCATATCTCAAAGACAGTTATGTTCTGATAGTGCACTTTCAACCTCCGCCCCAATAAACACCTGAATGACTGTACGTGAGGCTGTTAACAACACACAACAGACCTTCCATTAAAACGATAAGCCTCTCTTTTAGAGTTGAACGAACAGGACACACACCGATAGTTGACTTTTAACCCTGTCAAGTAGCCGAGAGGGCCAGTAAAACCACAGGAAGTTCTGCATGGAATAAGCATCAAAATCCAGCTTTCTAAATGGGTTTTAAAAAAGAGAAAATGCAGAGGATAAATGCAAGAGCGTGAGACATAAACCCTCCTCAAACACCCTGTTTAGTCTGTTTCTACTTATCTATATTTGCTTTTGGATGTCTGTTTACTTGGAAAGTAAACAGTAAACAATTTAAATTGTTAGTTTGCGAGCATGTCAGTGAACATTACAGCATTAAAGCCCTAGAGACCTTCCTGGATGTCGTGCTGATGTTGTTAAAGCAGTGCAAGGCCAGACGTTTTCAAGTGAGAGGACCTTGTTGAAACAGGGTGGAATTTATTCTGAAAAAAATATTGGAAATAATACTATGCCTGTTTTTTATTATATTAATATGAAAATGGGATGTTAAGCATACATAACAGATAGTCTTGTCATATATCCTTGAAAAGGTCTAAAGAAGCAGAATACAAGCAAAATTGTTTCAGGAGACCAAGCAAAAACACATAGGCTACATGTGAACAGTATATACAAGTGGCTGTGTTTTGGTTTGTAGCTTCACCAAATATTAGCAAACCATTGTAGATTGACAGCTCTTGCATTTAGCAAGAGTGATTTTATTAATTACTCTTTACAGAAATCCATTGGCTGGACCAGCCATCACTCTGAGTGGGCCAGTGCCACGCTGGCCCTTAAAGGGTAGTTCAAATTACAATCTTAATAGATAATAATCTTTAGATATTTATTTCAGATAATTTCAGTAAATAAAACAAATGATTCCCTGGAAAGATCCAACTCTACAGTATGATTCTTTCAAGAACCACATTTTCTCCCAACAAGGAGAATGTGCCAAAGGAGAGCTAAGGTTGTTGTCAAGATTTTCATTGAACAATGACTGAATTTTCTTTAACAAAACTGTTCTCTTGGCCTCAGAAGACTATATAGTGCGTAGGTTGTATGTACCATTTATATGATATTTTGCATCATTTTTGAAGTTTGAAAGCAAGTGTGAATTTATTACTCATAGTTTTCTATGCAGTTCAAATCCCTCTTTTGTTTTACAGTGAAGAAAATAAGTCTGATTTGATTTGAATGACGTGATGGTAAATAATGGTACAGTTTTCATGTTTAGATTAACTAAAACTTTAACTAGAGAATAATTTTTTTTTCTTGATTTCCTTCGGGTCAGTTTTGTAAACTAGATCATTGGATTAATTGAAAAGATCCAACTCAGCAGATTGCTTTATTAAACTATCACCAAGGAGAAGATTTTTTAGTGAACAATGACAAAAAAAAGAAATTCTGTATTATTTACTCACCCTGATGATGAACTACACCTGTATGACTGACTTTCTTCTTTCAGATTAATTATGTGAACTAGAGCAAATGATTCAGTAGAGAAGTCCAACTCAACATTAGTCCAACTCTTGATTATTTCAAGAATCACTCCTTTTAGTGAATAATAACTGCATTTTCTCACCCATAGATTTTTTAATGGCCTGTACCAATTATATTATATTTTATGGCGCTTTAGCATACATTTTAAGAAACATCACATTTATTAGTCATTCTTTTCCATGTTATTACAGTATGATTCTTCAAAATCCTCCCTTTGTGTTTTACAGGGAAGACACAGTCAGTTGGAACGTGGTGAGAGTGAGTAAATAATGACGTAGTTTTCATTTTTGAGTCACACTAATCCTTTAACTGGTGGTGAAACCGATTAAACAACCCTGGTGTAACAGTAGTCCTAAAATGACTGTCAACCACAAGTTTGAGCCTAAACCCGCTTCTGACATGCTGTCAGCGCAGACAGCTGCTTATGTTTCAGCACAAAGACTTCAGGAAAAGGCAGAGATGTGATCTGATGTGCACATCCTCATTTCAAGCTCAAACGTAGCATGGAAATCTATGTGTGCAAAAATATACAACCTGACATTGATCTACGACTCTGAGGCACGATATCAGCGACTTGACATTCTCCTTTCATCTCATCTTGTTTGACTGGGTGCAGTCAAAGGCAAAGTAGGTCTGTTTATCGGCTCCCCTGGACAATCTCGAGAAGTGGGGTCATCCCAAGGCCCACGATCAAGGCATCTGCCTAACAGCTGCAGGACAGCTCATTGGGGTGGGGTGGGGAGGGGGACTCAGTCGTTTCTCTATAGAGGTGGTGAACTTGAATGAGCCCTTTCTGTCTATTGAAAGGCTTGGTTTTGTGTCCATAGCCCGAGGCACTTTGCCATGCTCAAAATGTCCTGTTTTCCACAGAAGGGGCTAATGGAGAACCCGGTGGTTAAATAACGCATGTTGCACACAGTGAAGAAATGAGTCTAAAACGTCAGGGCTTTCCCTGAATCCCAGGATCAACTTTTATGAGAGAAACCACAAATCTGTTCTCCGATCAGTCTTATGGTCAAGTTTTACCATAGGACATAACCAGGCAGGACTGAAAAAGTGCCCTTTGAGTGTATTTAAACTGATCAGCCAGGGAGGAAGCTTTCATCGGTAGCTCAATTCACACATAAGGTTAGATCATTATGTAATTATTCAATATTAATTTCCCCTTTGAATGTACAACAAAAGTAATGACATGGGATGATTGCTGAAAGCCAGACAAGCTGGTGATGGAAAAGAAAGATTGTAAAGAGAGAGAAAAAAAGCATTGAAGTATTGTTCATTGTCCAACGAATAAAAATACTTCAAGTCATTGAATGGAAAAGATATGAAGGGGGGTTGTTAAATCAGAGAGTAAGAATTTGAGAAGCCCGAGCACATATGGCTGGAGTCATAGAGCGTAATTGCTCCCAGGCCTGTTGCAAAAGGATCGAGGGAAAGAGAGGTAGCTGTACAAATAGCGCTATGAATCATGGGATTCATATTTTTCCTAAGAGGCTATCAGACACAAGCACCATATTTGGGCAGTCTGAAAAGCCGTGAGAGTTGTCTGGACATTTAAAACCATCAAAACAGCTTAATTAAAAACCTGGGAGAATGTACGGAGCATTAACAGAGAGGTATAGATTCGTTTATTGACGTACGATGGAGAAAGGCAATGGATTTGTTAGTAAATGTTGACATAGCCCGGCGTATCTGCTCTGCCCCTAATTGCTGCCGGTCTCCAGCGACCAAGTAAAAAAGAGAGGTCTCCATACAAAGGACATGAGCCCCTGCTCATTACAGCAGTTCTGGCTTATATAATGAAACACACAGTGCAGCACAATCACATTGGGGGCCACTGAGTCACTGGAATGCTGAATTACACATCCACAGTTAGGGAAAGGGTTAGAGAAAGAGAGAGAGAAATAAAATTGAGTGAAAGAGACAGAAAAGTCAAGTTCTGATATTACAGCCTAATGGCATTTGCAGCATGGAGAAAAATCACATAGGAATTCAAAGACGGGGAGGAGGATAATTAATCTGACACCCAAACATATGAATATTATGAGTCAGTTCTTTATAGTAAATTAAAAACCTACAGTGCATTCAGTGTAATCCAACACCTGAACAAATAAATCTTGTGTTTTGTTATTTTTAGTGAATCAAACATCTACAGTACAACCAGTGTAATCTGATTCCTAAATGAATTGTTTCAAAGAGTCATTTTTAGTGAATCAAAAACATGGAGAGGAATCAGTGTAGTTTAAAACCTGAATAAATGAACGATTCTAGTGAATTTCATAAAAAAAAAAACAGTGCAGACAACGTAGTCTGATTTCTAAATATTTTTTGTGAATCAAACACATCCAGCTTACAACTCACTGTGAGACTTTCTTTCATCACAGATTGGTTGTTCATATGAAAACATAAATATATTTCTACATAATTTATACATAATTCACATTATACATTTTGTAAGTAGTGTTTTATAAAATCAAATGAAATAAGAACTGCATTTTTGTTTGTAGTATTGTTTTTAACAGTATGCTTTAGACCAGTTATTGGGTTGCATGAACATTGCATCCTAAAAACTTTGTATGGAGTCATTCCAAAATCTGTGTGAACATCTCTGTATGAACAACATTTTTTTTAAGGTATCTCATCATTTGGCAATAAAATTATATATATTTTTTCCAAATCATTGTTGAAACATCTGGAATCGTAAAGAGAAATTAGAACCAGAGCTGTTAAATTCATAAAAATTTCTCATAGCATTGTATTACAGACTTAGCTGGATTTTTCTGAGAAATAATTACTCTTGATAGCATTGTTTATTTGCAGACACTGTCTACTTGTTTTAACTTCTGATTCACTAAAGGAATTATGCAAATCACATAAACGCATAAACACCCATAAAATAAGCTGACCCTGTTTTGCAGGCGCTTGGTGAATAAGATGCTGGGTAAAATATGGTATGCAACTGTTTAATGAATTCACTCCAGGCCTCTGAGCTCAAGTTCACTAAGGCAGGGAAGCCAGCTTGTTCCTGAGATATTTTGTTTATTTGGATCTTGGAATGATTTTGATTACAATCTAGGGAAGAGGGATCAAAACAGGCTGAGAGGGAAATGCTGTTCCACTCTGGCTCTCATCTGCGCTTCAGTTCTTTCCCAGGCATGTTTAAAAACAACCCATCATTTTTCTGTTTGTTCCAGTTCATCCAGAGATTTTTGCTTACCCTGTGGCTAAACACCATCACCTAAATGTGTACAATTAAAACAGGTATATACAGCACCAGTATAATTAATAATTCATTACAGGATTGATGAGCAGAATGCAGCCATTGGTTACTTGGTGGTGATCTATGCCATGCCAATGCGAGTGTTATGCCAGGAATTCAGAGACGTCTGTACCATTCTGAGGAAAAGCTCCCACCCATTTCCTGTCATTCTTTCTTGTATTTAGCATCATTAAGACGTAGAACAGTGCTGGCAGCCATTCCTCACTGCCCTGTAATGCTGTGTGCTGGTTGGAATTGCAGTATGACTTGAATGCACAGTAATCTACCGTTCTATAAATCAGATGTGTAATGCAAGACTGTTTTATAATAGCTTTGATCATCATGTCCCTGCTTAATATTTTCTTGGCTTTTTAAGGAAAATATGCTGGTTTTAAATCAAGCCAACCATCAAGAGGTGCACACTGTTTTGACTAGCCAGAGACCAGCAGTGAACAACAGCCAATGAAACAGCAAAAACGCACAAGACAGGTTGAAACATTTCCAACTCCAAATTTTAAGTCTCTTTTGGGTTCATTTTATCATTCTATGGAAAACTCAGTGTAAAAACATGTCCGTCCTCCTTGTGTTTTGTTGTCAGATTTTTAGGAATCTGTTACTCAGTAAATGTGCGTTTTATAGAGAATACATTTGGCTTGCTAAATATGTCACAAAACAATCGTGAACATAAGTCTTATCTATTTATAATGACAGAATTGTGACATTGAACTATGCCTTTATAAGTGAAACTGTAAAGTGTTTTTGCACCAAAATATTTTTTTGCACAAAAGAACTGTCATATATTTGCCAAATTTATTGTTTTCAGCCCTTTTTGATCCGTTTTTGAGGGACGTCTTCGGTAAGCCTTGTCGGTAAACTGCAACTGTTGTGAAATGTCATTGCATGGGAAAAAGTATCAATACAACGCTATTTAATGTAAGTACAAATCATAAAAACATTATCCATATAAACCCTTTAAATTTACAAGCATTATGAAATTGTTTACTTATGCTTTGTGATGTACCCGGTGTCAGATCCAATACAGTTGCTTCCTCTTTCAACACGTTACTTTGCATATTTTCCATTATAGTACCTTGTTTACCAGGTACTATAGCATCAATATAGCATTCAGAGCATCAGTCTGCAGTCAAATGCTCTGAACAAACATGCTGGGATGCCATTAAAATACACTATTCACTTGGAGTCTGCACAACAAGCTGTTTAAACAGGACACGTCTAGGTCAACGATCTTTTACTTTTACATTTTTCCTGTTGCCAACAGTAGCTCAAGTTCATCAGAAACTGAACTATATTGTTAAAAATGTCCGAAACTGAACATGCTGTATACTGTATCCAGTGAAGACAGCGTCATTGATTATAATGGGTTCCATTTGCTTTTGACACAACACAGATGCTAGCCATTACGATTCAATGTCAGTGGATAGGGCCTGTGGTGTGATGATGTAAAACTATTCTTCGATGTCTTGCTCTAGAGGCAGTCGTGTAAATGTATTTGCCCGTGTGACATCATAAATCCCACAACATCCAAAATGAGCCATTTTTGGAGCTTAGTTACATAATGTTTTTTTAATACTGAGGAGGATGTTTAAAGATATAAAACTTGCATGAAGTTTAAATGGTACAAATACCTCTTAAATGATTAAGGGAGTGTCATGACCCCTTTAAATGTGCACTCGGACTTAGTTGAGAGAATAAGAATCCATTCTGGATTTTGAATTTGAAAGCTGTGCATGGACAAGGATCTATCAGTGGTTGGGAGTGCAACTTAAGTTTAAAAGCCTGGGACTTCAAAGGTAGATCTTTGTGTCATGGAGATTTATCGATCAGTGGGAGGAAGTGTTCGTTATGAGATGTTTCAGATTTTCCAGGTGCTGACTCTAAAGTGCAGTGGAAAATCGAGAGAGCATTAACATCATCTCTTTTCAGGTGCATTCGCCCGGAGACTGGCAAACACACCTGTGATTGGTGAGATGCCTGGAATAACATTGCTGCACCCATAGAAGGCCCGACTCTCAGTCTCCATTTATTGCGCAATCGATTTCATGGCCATATCTGCCGTTTGTTTGCGTTGGCCCGTGTAAAATCATATCTTGTGTGGTGATTACTCAACAGAGTCAGTATGTGTCATATTAAGCAAGTTATCAAAACAGCACTAGGTAAGAAACCAAATAGCAGTGATTGTTTCCATGTATGTCTTATGATTAATCCAGACTTGTAATGCTGATTCATATCTTTTAGGAGTTTATCTCACTTTGCTGGCAGAACCAGCGTCAACCGCTCTCACCTCCGGGTTTGTTTGCGGTCTGGATGGATACTCATCAACGCAGGAGCCCTGTAGACTAAAGAGGGATTGGGCTTGATTTGTACTTCCCTCTTGAGAAATGACATAAATATACATTAAGCAGTGAAAGCATTTGTTTTAGGAACTCTTTAAAACACCTCCAGAGGCCAAGAAATGCTCCATAAAACAAAGACGTTGCTGTGCTTGTTAAGTTGGGATGGGGAGTGTGGAGCAGAGGCATTGAGTCTGGATGAGGTTTTGGATGGGAGTAGAGGATCTCTGGCCACATGTAGACGCCCAGTCGCTTGCTCTCAGAGATTTTGACTTTGTGATTTCTCACGCCATTGCTCAATCGCACACCCACACCCTTCATCGCGTTCGGGCAGGCCGTCTGGAACGTGCTTTGCTCTAGACCGCAGCTCAGCGGGCCCTGCAGGGTCTAAAGCGCTGGTCGCTCTCTGGCATAAATCAACACAAGTCATTCTGATGAAGATATAGTGGGAACAGGCCTTTTGAAAGAAGAGAGGCTGTAAAAGACCCTGGTTTCTGGAATTTGTCTCTAATTAGAACAGCTTTCCTTTGGTATTTTCAGGACACAAAAGCTACTTTCATTCTAACAAATTCAAGTGAGAGGAAAAAGTACCTGTGATTTAAAAAATATTTTACTATGAATAAATGTATATTCTCATGGCTGGATATATATATATATATATAAATGCAACTGAAATTTTTCTTTTCTTTTCTTTCAGGGTCTGGATGGGCTTCAGATGTCACACCCTAGAAGTGGCAAGAGTCTGTTTGACGATTGTCTGATTATTACTGCACACTGGAAGCATTTCCTAATGAGGTAACCTGTAATCTGACTTTTCACATTATGTATTTTAATTTTTTTGGGGGGGCTTTGAGAATGAGAAATCACCATATTTCTGAATGTTTTGCCAAGTTAGTGTCATAAAATCTTTGAAATATACTGTACAGTGTATGGAATATTCATTTTGAGTTTTGTTCAGGCAATTGAGTTGACTAGATACAAACAAAAAAGTATATTACATTTTGTTTGTGAAATCAATGCTCTGTTTTTTTGTGGTTAATGTTTCAGATATCAGAATCAGCTCCTATATACAGGTGCTGGCCATAAAATTAGAATATCATCAAAAAGTTGATTTATTTCACTAATTCCATTCAAAAAGTGAAACTTGTATAATGTATACATTCATTCCACACAGACTGATATGTTTTAAGTGTTTATTTATTTTAATTTTGATGATTATAACTGACAACTAAAGAAAACCCCAAATTCAGTATCTCAGAAAATTAGAATATAGTGAAAAGGTTCAATATTGAAGACACCTGGTGCCACACTCTAATCAGCTAATTAACTCAAAACACCTGCAAAGGCCTTTAAATGGTCTCTCAGTCTAGTTTTGTAGGCTACACAATCATGGGGAAGACTGCTGACTTGACAGTTGTCCAAAAGACGACCATTGACACCTTGCACAAGGAGGGCAAGACACAAAAGGTCATTGCAAAAGAGGCTGGCTGTTCACAGAGCTCTGTGTCCAAGCACATTAATAGAGAGGCGAAGGGAAGGAAAAGATGTGGTAGAAAAAAGTGTACAAGCAATAGGGATAACCGCACCCTGGAGAGGATTGTGAAACAAAACCCATTCAAAAATGTGGGGGAGATTCACAAAGAGTGGACTGCAGCTGGAGTCAGTGCTTCAAGAACCACTACGCACCGACGTATGTAAGACATGAGTTTCAGCTGTCGCATTCCTTGTGTCAAGCCACTCTTGAACAACAGACAGCGTCAGAAGCGTCTCGCCTGGGCTAAAAACAAAAAGGACTGGACTGCTGCTGAGTGGTCCAAAGTTATGTTCTCTGATGAAAGTACATTTTGCATTTCCTTTGGAAATCAGGGTCCCAGAGTCTGGAGGAAGAGAGGAGAGGCACAGAATCCACGTTGCTTGAGGTCCAGTGTAAAGTTTCCACAGTCAGTAATGGTTTGGGGTGCCATGTCATCTGCTGGTGTTGGTCCACTGTGTTTTCTGAGTTCCAAGGTCAACACAGCCGTATACCAGGAAGTTTTAGAGCACTTCATGCTTCCTGCTGCTGACCAACTTTATGGAGATGCAGATTTCATTTTCCAACAGGACTTGGCACCTGCACACAGTGCCAAAGCTACCAGTACCTGGTTTAAGGACCATGGTATCCCTGTTCTTAATTGGCCAGCAAACTCACTGACCTTAACCCCATAGAAAATCTATGGGGTATTGTGAAGAGGAAGATGTGATATGCCAGACCCAACAATGCAGAAGAGCTGAAGGCCACTATCAGAGTAACCTGGGCTCTCATAACACCTGAGCAGTGCCACAGACTGATCGACGCCATGCCACGCCGCATTGCTGCAGTAATTCAGGCAAAAGGAGCCCCAACTAAGTATTGAGTGCTGTACATGCTCATACTTTTCATGTTCATACTTTTCATGTTCATACTTTTCAGTTGGCCAAGATTTCTAAAAATCCTTTCTTTGTATTGGTCTTAAGTAATATTCTAATTTTCTGAGATACTGATTTGGGGTTTTCTTTAGTTGTCAGTTATAATCATCAAAATTAAAATAAATAAACACTTGAAATATATCAGTCTGTGTGGAATGAATGTATACATTATACAAGTTTCACTTTTTGAATGGAATTAGTGAAATAAATCAACTTTTTGATGATATTCTAATTATATGACCAGCACCTGTATATCCCCCCAAAAAACAACCACTGAAAAATGAAGGTTGTCACTTTACATGCCGGTCAGATGGTCTCTTCCTGTTTAAATTGGCAGTTTTGGCCATAACCTGGAATGTGGACTAGAACTTTCGTTGTTTAGTCACGTAGTCTGCTAAGTGAGTCTAGGATATCTGGATAACATTGTTGTCATTGACCTCCTTGAATTCCTGAACACCCGTGGGGCTTTTGCAATTGACAGTGGAGCATCATCAAACATTTTCTAACTCAGTTGGATTAAGTTTCATCTCTCAACAGGGTTTTGGTGGTCTCCAGGAAGAGGCGGAGAGGTTCACTTACAGGCTATGTATTACTCCAATCAAATGACTACTCTGCTATGGCCTTCTCTCAGTAACAGACAGAATCAAAAGAGGAGAATGTAAACCAGAACACTTAGGAAATTCCACACACACTTCAGAAGAAAAGCCCAGATTTGATGGAATCTGTTCTAACATTTCCTCCACTGGTCTGTTCAGCCACACATGGATACAGATGCTACAGTGAGACATACACACACACTTCTAGATGTATGCAGACACAGCAGCCCTTTGAGAAAGTCATGCTAGACTGGTGAAAGAAGAAAAGCAATAACAGGCTGACCAGCTGTAAAGAGGGCGTTGGGGAAAAAACAAATATGTTTGCAGAGGCGGGAGGGATAGAATGAAGGAGTCAAAGAAAGAGAAAAGAAGAGAAATGGTCTGCTTTACACTGGGGAGTTAGCATTTATGCTGGTGTGCACCTCTGTCTTTGCATAAACAGATGCATATTTATAACTGGCAAACTATTCTAATGTACTGTGATGTTAGAGATATTGCATATCGCAAACTGACATTCTTTTTAGGATTTGCAGGAGTTTAAGTAGTTAAATTAGCATTAGCATTCCACTAATTAAAAAAGGTAGCACACTGACTAAATTATTAGTTTCCCCTATATACAGTACAACTTAAAGGTTCACTTCAACGGTCAACTAGTCAAATCAAAGATTTCTCAACTGCACATGTTAGCCTTAGCTAAATGTATTAAAATTAATTACAGTCATTATATATTTTTTATTTTTCCTTTTTTTATTTGACATTATTTTGCATTTGCATTTTATGTATATATATGTTTGTATTTTTCAGTTTGGGTTGTTTCATTGCAGAGAAAAGACCGTTTTATTTATGTATGTATGTATGAATGCATGTATGTATGTTGTGCATCATCCATGTCTGTTTGTTTCATTTTGTTTTCATCTTTGAAAGATATGCCTTGAGATTCCTACAATCTTTTCTCCAGGGGAATTTGCTTATGGGTCAGGCTGCATAATTCAATTTAACTGATTTTAACCATTTTAATAGTTTTAAATAATTGTTATAAAATTATGAATTAATTAATTATTATTATATAATTGCATAAGTTAACAACTGAAATAACCATGACCTTGTTTTTGGATACTTCTTGTCATAGGTCTGACCCAGTTTTTTTCGACGAGCACCTTCTGGATACGACCGAGACGGTGGTCTGAATATGGCTGACGGCCTCAAATATCACCCAGGTATGACATTTCAAAACGGAAGCAAATATTTGATGGGTTTACAAAGGAGCTCAATGTTTCAGACAAGAACTGAGTGTTTTTTTCAACTGTGAGAACGCAATTAGAGATGAAACAGATCAGAGCTTAGTTTACACAGTTGCATACAACACTGAGATATCATAAAGATCGTTTTCACTAAAATAACTATTAAACATGCTATGAAGTCTGTAATCTAACATAGTATTTGTCCTGCCACAGATGCCTTGTTTTCCATCTCGCAAGCCTGTTCTCAGACAGATATCTATGTCGGGAGATCAGTGGGCTTTAGATCCCATCCCATTGAGACTTTAAGTGTCTTACTTTGCTTCAACATGCAGCTCAAGAATCATTGCGGGGGCTCTCCATGTCTGTGAAACCAATCTGCAAGGCCCTTTTGTGTTACACTTTATTCTTCTCAAGAGAAAACACTCGACACTGGTTACTTTTTATAACTCCTAGCAATCAGAAACAGGCACATATTGGCAGTTTTAGTGCATGCATATGCTGCGTTTGTTCTATTCCCCTGTCCGGTGTAAAAATTTGAGCGGGACAAAGAGCAAAGTGCACACTGATCTTCAAACACCCCTATTTTAAATATGAAAATACATAATGGTATAATGTGTTCAGCATGCTTGAAGGAAACCATATGAAGAAGGCAGACAAAGAACTCTGTGTTCCAGCTCCTGCTCGTCCACACCCCCTTTTCCCTTCTTTCGGTCTGCGAGAGAGAAAGAGAGAGCGAGAACGAGAGTGTAACTCCATGTAAGACAGAAGGGGAGGAGAACACAAGGAGGACCTGAAAAGGGGTTGTACAAACTAGCCATCACATACACACCGAAGCACTTGGGAGTACAGGTGAGTCTACATCAGCTCCAGAATTTCATTGAGTTTCTCTTGGCATTTTGTTATCAACAAACAGCTTTATCACCTGTTGAATCGCAAACTGCATCCTTGAAGGACCTACTGCGTGAGGTAGCCAGCTGCAACCGGGAGGAATGTTTCTGAAGTCGATCTTTCTAAATATTTAGGTTGAATAATTGAGGATGTTAACTTCATTCTCCTCCCGTGGAGGAATAATCTCACTGACAATGGGCTTCATGTGTTCCTGTTTGGCAGTTCTTTGTCCTGCCTGCATGTGGTTCTTATGATGATAAATTTGAGCATCGTGCAGTAACAGTAGAACGAATATCCGGTGCTGGAGTTTCTTAGCGACAGTAATGACTTATACATTAGGCAGGGGTTCTGTTTAGCAGAGACGTCATGCTGAGCATCTGTCACTGACCTTTATCTGATCTGAACTTTTATAGAGAGGCATAATTTGCAAGACTTATTAAGTCGCAGCTTTTTAGTGGTACTAAAGTTTTATCTGCTATTTGGATCTGCTAGATAAGTTTAGTATTGGATTTATTGCTTTGTCAGAGACCAAATAGGCTAGTTTTTTCATGCGTTTATGGCTCATTAATGCTCATTAATCTTCTAAGTGATTCTCTGCAGACTTTAAGTTATGTTTATATAGTGTTATATACAATACAGATATCATAAAATAACAGAATCAGTTAACTTAAAATATTAGACAAATTTAAATGTTGCTCTAAAAAAGACAGTTGTGTCATTATTCAGCTTGCTATTGAACACACAACCCAGCACAGAGACCTTGCACATCCATGATTTTAATGACACGTTGTTTTCCTGTATAATTTATACATGTGCCCACTATATACTTAGTACCCTTATAAAGCAAGCACCATGTCTCTGAGCCTCATTGAAGTTTATGACTAATGGTGTTTTTGCTGTCTGTCATCAGCCTGTGCAAGTCAAGGCATGCTGGTTATCTGCTGAGAATTATTCTCAAAGAATGCCAAATGTAGAGCGCAACCCCCAAATGATTTTTCAGGCCACTTATAGGTGCTTCAAAAGGCCTTTGTGCGAAAGAAGCCGAGTTGAAGAGCAGGTCTCTGCATTGTGCCGTGGACGTACGGTTGAAGGATCTGGCCCTGGAGGACTGTAATGGATCTGGGAGATTAGAGAGACCTGTCGGGCCCCGGAGGTCTATCAAAACGCTGTGTCAGACACCGTTACATACACTATTACTGCTCATATTATGCACTGTAATGGATACAGCCCAAAATACACACAAACACTATCTCCCGGAACCTGCATCCGGTGCCTCGGGACTGATAACGAAAGGAATGTGATGGGTAGAGCTCAATACGGCTCATTAGATTGATGTATGAGCCAAGTATACCCTCATTGGATTGGAATGACTCCTAAATCAAATGATGGTAAATCGTTAGAAATATGTGAGAGAGCCGTGCAGTTAGGCTGGCATGTTAATGTTATAATGTAAATACCTGGAAAGTGAAATCAGATAAGATAAGCATACTCTGACACTTTAAGACGCTTAAAGATTTATCATTATACAGATTTTTTTTACCTAAGATTTGCTCTGTAGTTCAAATGCTTTCAACCTTCTTTCAACCAGCTTTCAGCCTTCCTGTTTTGGCGAGTGAAAGATTAAGTTGATTGCTAATTAGCTGGTAACTTTATGAGGAACCGCAACATTCTAGAATGCAATTAAACAGAATTTTATGAGCTGATAGTCTGAGCTTCCCTGATGTACAGTGAGATGCGACATGCATAATATAAGGAATTAAATGGGAATATTCTTTACATTAGGCCACTTAGACAAAAGTGTGGGGAACAAAAGCCAACGGATCTTAAAAAATTCAATGAAAAAATTCCATTTTATTTTTGAAAGAGGTCTTGTTCTCACCAAGGCAACATTAATTTGATAAAAAAATACAGTAAGTACAGTAATATTGTGAAATACTAATACAATTTTATACATATGTTTTAAATATAAAAAAAATGTTTAACTATGTTATGTGTGTGTGTGTGTGTGTGTGTGTGTGTGTGTGTGTGTATGAAATATTGAGATATTTAATATTTAGATATTTTATATTTATCTGCCAGTGTAAAAAAATATATTGTCAGAACATCGTCAGAGGTCACATTATTCAAAAGCATTACAAAACAAAGCAACTGCTCTTTATGTTTCGTACAAAGTAGTGAAAGGCAGAGAGCTTGTGAGAGGCTTTTGTAGGCAAGAGTGTTTGTTTTGTTGAGTAGATTGTCTTTTTTTTGGTGGAGGATGGCACGGAGGGCATGAACAGTGGGTGTCGTTTTGTGGCCACTTTGAGGCAACTGTTGGAGTGGGCGGGACGTAAACTCCCAAACATAAACGCACAGGGGTCAAGCTAATCACTGGAAGAGTGAAAAGACTGCTCATTTGTCATAAGTGTTATTAGTTAAAACAGTGTTTGAAAGGGGGTGATGAAGACTAATGGGGTCTTATTACCCCATGTGACCCCCACCCTTGCTGTAGACTACAGTGATTCAGAGCTATTGAGACTAGACTGTGCTCCTGTTTCAACATGCAACTGAAACAGTCAAAGCCTTTCCTAATACAGAAAAAAATCCAAAATTGGTGATTCTTATACTGAGCACAGTTAAGTCAGTAATTTATAGGGTTTCATGGGTTTTTAGGTGGTCCAAGTGGAATCTGTGGCCTTTTGGCAGAGGTTTTGAGGAAAAAACTTAAACATGGTAAAAGTATTAAATGGCGTTAAACAGCCTAGGGTGCTACAATAAATGATTTAAAGTGCCCCTATTATGGGCAATGAAAGGTTCATATTTTGATTTTGGGAGTCCCCAACAACAGGTTGACATGCATGCAAGGTCAAAAAACACTTTCATTGTCTAATAATATGCATTTATTTTTTACCTTATTTGCTCAACGACTCCCAAATGATTCGTTTAACGATTCATTTTTCCAAACCCCTCCTTTGCGTGACGCTAATCTGTGGTGATTGGTCCGATTGGTCTCATTTTCATTTCATTTAGCCTGTAATGCCTGATAAAGCAGCGTTTGTGAGCACAGAGCTGCTTTGTGTACAGCGTTACCAGTGAAACCGCTATTTTTACTGCTCCAAAAGCAGCATCTAGTGGCTAAGAATGAATTTGCATTTTCATTCATACCAACACGAAAAGACCAACAAGTGGGCAGGCGATATGCTAATGTTTCATGTTGATGTTAACATGAAACGGATTGGGGTTTGTTTTAAAAACGAGTCGTTTCAATGATTCAGAGTCTACTATTTCTTTTTAGAGGCAATAACTTTATACACGGTGCACTTTGCAGGATGTTTCAATTTGCTTAGAGCTGTGTGTAACACATCATGAAAGGTAATTTTCAAAAAGTCTGTAATAGGGGCACTTTAAAATATAAGTCCTCAGACAAATTAGTCAAAATGTCTAGAGGGCGAAATATATAATTGTAATTACAAAAATATAATAAAATGTGTGAGTCTTTCTGCTCAGATTTCACATGTTCCAGCTTGGAAAAATAATGACCTTCCTTCCTTTTACAGTCCTTTTATAAATAAAACTCCTAATTGGGCAACTCCTATTCATTTCATTATCCTGTCTCCTTGATATTAGTCAGGAGGAAAATGAGATATGCATTGTTTTAACTTCACATGTAGGAAATGCAGTTCATTCCTCCCACTGATTTGACAAATTATATCAAGTGCACAGTGCCAGAGGAAATACCCCTCCTTCATACAGTATAATAAAAAACAGAGGAATATTTCCTTCATGAGATTTCTCACCTCATCTAGGTCAGATGTTAAATGTTGAGATATTTAATATTCTTAATAATTTTATGAGTGCATTAGCATAGTCTGTGTTGACTGAGAATCTGCATCTTGTATGTTTCAGGAAGTAGCAGTTGAGGACAATCTCTGACTCGTTGTACCCTGGCAGCAATGGAAGTTCATCCATTTCAGCTACACAACTAGAGGTTAAGACATTAAGCCCTGTCTGGATATACCATATACTTGCCCAAGGAGCCTCTCTGGACCAGATCTGAAACAAGCAAATAAACTATAGGTCTGCTCTTGATGGTGGGTTAGAGATCATATCACTTGGCTTAAGCCACCCAGAGAGATTTGATCAGTAATACAGGGATAAAGAATGAAAACTACAGAATCCATCTGTTTAAAATCCAAACATATGGACTGAGCACAATAAAGCTCTGCTTGAAAGGTTAGCAACTACAATAGCTTCAGCTAGAACGTTTGGACGACCTTTTGGCTGAATGTGTTTTTTCATGTGCTAATGAAACGACAGGAAAGTACCAAGCACTACCCTTCATCTTGACATTGTTGAAACGGTATGAGAGCAAGGGCTACGCGTGCCTTTAAAGAAACAGTCTGTCTCGGGAGATTGCGATAAACTCAAAAAGAAAGACAAATATCTGGATATAAGATCGAAAACAGACACAAATAGAACAGAGGATAGTCTAATATAGCCTTTGCTGCATTTGCAATAGAGCATATCCCACTTGTGAAATTTTCCTGGCACTTTTCCATGGGAACGGATCCAGGGTGCATTAAGTACCTCCAGGGAGGTCTTGTTAGAGTTTGAGTAATATTGTGTGGATTGAAAGCAAAAGTAAATTTCTCAGCTCATCTCTGGGCGGTAGCACGTCTACTCCGAAGGATTACAGCGAAGAAAACGTCCAGCAAAATGTAGAGCTTTAGTTTGACTTTGATCCTTGTTCCTTCACAAGTCGGAAAGCATAAAACAATCCGGAGATCCCGAAACCAAACGTACGCCCCAGCTGAGAAAAAGAAAGCTTTTATCACACCCAGGCAAGTGTGCGGGCTAAAAGGGGGCTAAGCAAAAGAAGAGAGTTTCTTAGGTAAGGACAGAGTGAAACGGGCTGGGATGGAGTGCAAACACGCGCCTGCTAGAAGAGGGGACAGCTGGGGTGGAACTGCCACTACAACATCCCCAACTCTCAACAAGACTGGAGCAAACACGTCCCTGGAGAGGCACAGTACTAACATTTTGGAGAAAGATGACCACTGCGGGGTCAAAGCAAAGCCAGGGTTGACGTCTTGCCAGATGGAGCGGAAAACAAGTAAATATTTTCTTCCATATTTCGTTTATAGCACTGAATCTGAAGAACATGATATATTACAGTATACTTTTTCCCTTGGGTGTATAATATGTAAGGAAAAATGTACAAAAAACAGATCGGCACCCTGGCATGACTGTTTACTAAATAAATGAATGCAAACACTGAGTTAATTTTTTTATTAAGTCAGGGTTTCCAAATTGAGGTTGTGAGTAGATGAAAAGCTAATAATTAAAACATTAAAATAAAATGAACTGCGGAATGTTGCGATTAACCAATCAGAATCAAGTATTCCACAGAGTTCCTCATTTAAATGGATAAGCTAGTCAGTTCAAACTTAGGGTTTGAAAAGGATAAAGTATACTTAAAACAAACTATTAAAATGAACACTAAAGCAATAAAAAAATAAAAAACTTACTAAGAAACATGCAATTTTATTAGTTTACCTGGATGTCATGTGGCCATAAACCAATATCAGCAAACCGTGAGCATGCAAAAGTGTTGTTAAATTATTGAAATACTTGCTTAAAATCTCAGTACGACTAAAAGTAAATATTTTAGTCAAAAGGGTTCAGCTGACAAAAAAGTTTGGGAATACCTATTGTATTATTAAAAAATGAAATGATAAGGTGCAATGAAGACATGAACCTAGCAAAACTATGTAGGAAATTGCATGGTTGCAAATTGGGATAATGGTTAGTTACAGTTTAGCATCATTATGCAGTGTACTGCTTAATACTGCAAAGACTACAGAATATTTTGATTAACCAATCAGAGTTAAGTCTTCAGTAGAGTCATGTAATACATTTAAAAGATTAGTGAGTCAAGACCAAATGTATTCTTTAAAAGTTGAATGTCTTTACAGGCCCTACAGAGGCCTAAGAGTCATCAGATAGATAGACTGGAGTAACATGCTGCTATCCCCATAAATGTTTAGACATCAGTTCTTACTAAACCCTCAGTGATACATTTGTTTCCTCACAGACGCAGATGAGCCGTACAGTAATAGCTCTTCAGTTCATACCCACTGACCATAATGCTCAAGCTGTGGGTAATGTTATCTGGAAAGAATGCATTATAAGGTTTGCAGATGACCAGGCACCCACTGTAAGTGCAGTAGGCGGTGGTTCACACCAGTGGCTGTGTGACAGAGGGGGTTTACAACCCTGCTGATGAGAATTCAGACCCATTTCAGGCAGTCCGAAACTGTTTTTGCAGAATTCAAGAGGTTGCTGTGATGTTGTTATAGCTTTGGTGTGTGTAAAATGGCTAGAAGGGAGGATGTGGGAAGGCTGAGATGGAACAGCTAATTCAGTCACTTATATTGGTTTCATACCGTTCCTAGGAAGAGACGCTGAAGTAAATGTCAGCATTTTCTCTCTCTTTTTCTTTCGTTCTCTTTCTCTTTGTATGGGATTTATGTCGCTGCACAGCATCATGATTTGATGAGATGCAGAATGTTATGCTTCTTTCTTGCATCTCCAAATGCTGATAGCATGCAATTGCAGTTTTTTTCTATGAATGCTCTTATAATAATAAGCAGTCATTTTAATTCTACACCATTTTAAGGTCATTAATCAAACTGTGCAATTTTTAGAGTTTGAATATAACTGTTTTTTTACCATCAGTCAGCACAAGATTGCATTTTGAATCTTCTCAAATCATGCTGGAGATCATAAACTTTTGTCGTTTTGTGTAGTTTATCCACTTTTAATGCTTCTGTCATTAAAGCAAAAGAGTGCTTAGTCAAAACATACTGAGATGTTCTGAAAATGATTTGAATTGTAAGTCATCAACATTTCACTTTGAATTGTTTTGCTAATAATATAATTTGTAGTACATTTCTTATTACCAATGTAAATGATAAATGCATTGATTTCCATGTTCATAACTTATTTTTGATTTAGAGTCATGGTCATATGTTTACATACCTCTTGCAGAATATGCACAATTCCTTATATCCCTTTTATGATCCCTCTTATTCACTTTCTTTTTATAATCCAACTCATACAATACAAAGATAAAGTATTAACCAGCCTGTCTATTTGAAGCCATATACTGTGAAGAAAATGGACTTCATAACCCCCCTGACCTTATGCAATTTGTCTATAAACTGACTAATTTGGAGTCTTAAATTGTTATAGTTTCTATCACCTATTTTTTTTATTTGGCAGCTTCTGAAAATGTAGAATAATTTATGGCCACAATTGTTTGTTTCATAATAATATAGCAGGTCAATTACAAGGCATTTCTCAGCATCAGACCTGATCTGTAGATGCTATTCTGTGAATGTTGTCCTACTTGAGAATCAGGTAGCAGAGTAAGAAGAGTCTCCAAGTACAGGTATTTTAGACAGTGATGTGTAATTGCGCATTGATTTTTTAAAAGTTCTTAAGCCTTTCTGTTCTCATCACTCCTCACATGCCCGCACACATTTCCCAGAGGAAAATTGTCATTTTATCCCATCCTCCCAGCGAACCATAACATCCGACAGGGGAATCTGACCTTTGATATACAACCCTATGTCCACCAGGTCCCCAAATCCTCAAGCTGTGAGGGAGTTTCCCTCATCTGTCCCAACTGAGAGCCCACATATCATACGCAGCTCAGTGCCAACGAAATGGGAACATTGTTCCTTTCCTTGAATTCCTACCACTATTTTTAGGTTTGAAGAAGTTGCTGTGTTTCCCTTCTGTTAATAAGTTACGCATGCGTTTTATTATTCAGGTATGATGGATAAGCTAAGCAAGCAAACCTCTGCGGTCTAAACTGAACTCCACCCTTGAGGCTCAGGCGTCCATCCACCCAAGCCGGACGGTTCTCTCCCCTGACACCCAATCCTCTGAAAGAGCTGACACATTGATTCTATACATGACACTGATGAAATGTGGCCACTTAATTTGGCGTGGAACAGCATGTGCGAACTTACAGATTCTGTACGTGATTATTTAAGTACATCCAAGGCTGTAGCAATTATAAATATGAATCGTTCCTTCATCCATAATCTCTGTTAATGAAAACAATGGTTACTCAAAGGGATAGTTAACCGAAAAATGAAAATGTTGTAATTATTTGCTCACCCTCATGTAGTTTGAAACCCACATGCTCTTCTTTCTTCTGTAGAACACATATGGAGATGTTTGGCAGAAAGTCAAGAACTGACAGCCTCAGTCACCATTCTCTTTCACTGCACATTTTCCCATTAAATGAAAGTGAATGGTGACTGAGGCTGTCCTCTGCTTCTGCCTTTTTAGTGTTTCATATATGAAAGAAATGGGTTTGAGGTCATAAGGGTTTAGAAAACACGTGTGAGTGATATATAATATAATATATATATTTAAGAGAGTTACTGCAAACTCACTGCTAGAGAAACGTGTCTAATTGGGCTTTTGGCTTAAAACCTCATAGTTTCTGACTATAGTATACCGAATCTTCGCTGATTAATTTGGAGTCTACCAAACTAAAAACAGAGGAAGCAAAGTCTGCCAGGAACGTCACACAGCATAGCCATCCTTTAAAAAAGCAAAAGGGAAGCGCAAACCTCGTCCAGTGCCTCAGCCTGCCCGCCTCGTGCTCGATGCGCAAGAGATCATCATTCCCAACGACACGAAATCCGATCCACGCTCTCGCTTCTAAAGAGGGAGTGGAGGAAACACATGAAGTTAAATTAGAGAAGAGCTCGCGAAGCAGCAACAACAGAGACTGTATTCAGAGTTAATGAAGGTAAGAGAAGTTTAGTTTGACCCGGTGATTCTGGAACTTTAAAAAACGGTATTTGCGTAATAAAACGATGAGATCTGTGAAAGGCATGTGCTGAAGTCATGTTTAAGTTCTGAGGTTGGATGACATAGATCGTTTAAATTATATAATGTGATGAATCTTCTTTAAAGTGAGAAGAGAGCAATATTTAGCAGTGAATGCGTTCTGTTTTAAAAGACCAATAACCAGACCGGTTGCCACTTTGTTGTCTTTAGGCATAGACAGACAATAGGCAGCAAGCTTATGACTGAAAAGAACAATATTGTTTTGAAAAGTGAAAAATTGCTCTTTGTGGATCTCAGACATACCAGTTTTAAAGTTATTTTTAATTGTACACTGTAAAAAAATATTCTAACCTAAAATGTGCCTCATGTGGTAAAACGGTTTCATTCTTGAAACATTTGTTAATTAGTTACCTAATCAACCTAGGTCATTATTTGCATATTACCACATTTTATAGTGCATTTATCTATTTAAAATGTAGAAAGCAGTCAGTGAGTGAAGTCATAACTATATTAAATTAACTATTATTGTCTGGCTCTGACATGACAGGGACATTTATAAGAATAAGGAACAAATTAAAACTGCATCAAGTAATTTTATAATTTGTATTTTATTATTTTTTAAAGAAAACTGCATGTATGTTTATGGTTAGCTATAGTATTTTGCTCGTTTTTAAAAAGAAAATATTTTGAAACACCGTAAAGATGAATATCTGTAAAGAAGGCAAATGGAGAGTTTTTTATCCCAGTGCTAGAGGTTGTGTTGCATGGCCTGACTAAATACAATATTTTTTTTGCTGGTGGAATGAAAGGCAGATGCACATTATTCATGCTCTATTATAATTTATGCCATGTGGTATAAAAGCTCATTTGAGTCTGGGATAGATTTAGAACTCTTGCTTTTTTTACTAACTTTTTAACTGCTATTGTGGCTCTGGCAAGACAAAGACCTACCTGCTTGGACAGAGAAAAAACACTCACAAAATTGTTTTCAGGTTTGCTGCCAAGTCTGGGGTTGAGGATAAAAGCTAAAAAATACCTCGGGGAAACCTAAAGTGGTTAATTATTCAAAGGTCTATTAGGGAAACAGATTGTGTTTATGTTACACAGGTTAACCACGCTTATTTTGAGTCGAGCCGTACAGCCAGTGATGTAATTGTTAACAGTCTGTTATTCAGGATGTAATGTTCTGGGATAAGATGTTGAGGGTTTGTGTTTTAAAAGTTATGTTCCTTTCCTGAGGCTCACATTCGTTTGTAGGCAGGATCTTCAAGCACACTTGTTTTATTTACTGAAACTTGCTGATGTCAGAGTATATCACTGTAGGTCAAAGCTCAAGCATTTAAATGTTGACTTTGTCTTGTAAGTTGATGATGGAAAGGCATGAACCTGTCGGGATGTCAACATATAGACCGATGGCTCTCGTGCCTCAGAGAGATTTCTCAAGGCATGCTGCAGTCTCAAGCAGGGAATTTTCTCGGCAGTTGAGGAATGCTAAGGGAGGGACTAGAGCCCATGGTGAAGGAAATACTTTCTGCAGCTCGGAATGGGGCTTTTTAGCCCAGTCAATAAACCTTTGCCATTTTCAACAAATAGATGACTGTTTTAACATCCATCCTTGCCAAAATATGGGTAGAACTGCACATATCAGCATTGCGATTTATTTACAGGAGGTACTTAAAACTATAAATGTGGGAAAGCATTATACGGTCTACAGAAGTTTGCCTGCAGGCTCCGTGAATCACAGCAAACTGTGAAAAGAATAATTTTGACCGCAAATCCTTGGACTTAATGTGTCAGCATTTCTTTTATAAGTCTGTCTGGAAAAAAAATGACAAAATAATATGATTCATATTTTTAACTGGGTGACTCATGGATAGAATTACTTGAAATACATATAATACCCTTGACTTTTAAAATAATTATACTCCATTTGAGCACATTGCTACTATAGCTGAAATTGAAATGGCAACCAAATGATCGTGACAGCAATGGTGAGATCATGAAATAAAATATAAAGCAGGCTAATATTTGCCAAAACCTGTTTAATTACTCTCTATAATAAAAAAGCCTGTGATATTATATGCAACACCCTTTTTTTGTTAGGCTGAAACAATTAAGTGCATTTAAAATAACACTTCTCTCCTAAGACTTACGAATGCTTCGTGGGTTGTGCTAAATTGTACATTTATAAGCTGGGCTGAGCAATACTTTGCTTCATAAAAGCACTGCAAATGGCATATCTGTGAATGTTTTATGTCATTTACATTTTCTCTTTATTTGATTGTTATGTTATTCTACCATTACAGACCTCAGCAGAAGTGCCAGTTTGTCGGAGAAGGAGCTGAAGGAGGCACGAACCAAGAGTCAAATCATTGCTGCTCAGCTCCAGGCCAATTCCAACTCTAAAGGCGTCCAACTTTTCAACCGGCGCAGACAGAGAGTGAACGCTTTCACATTTGTAAGCGTTGGAGGAGGGGGATTGGAGGCATCTAAGAATGTAATTGATTCATCTTTTGAAAGTCCACAGACATGGGACAAACGGCACTTGACTGAGGACCAGGACAAAGAGTTGAATCACAGGAACTTCAAGACAGGTCTCACGTGGTCGGCCAGCAGAATCCACAGTACTGGGAGTGACATGGAAGATGCTAGTGAGGTTACTCGGGAGGATGTAGCAGAAGAAAGCAGCCAAGATAGACACTTTCTCCCAGTCAATGAGAAGGATGAGGAGCTTTCAGAAGACCACACAAGGCATGTGAAGGATGAGGTTACTCTTAGAAGTGACAGTAACCCTGCGGTTATGGACAGAACTGGTAAAGATGAAGCTGAAGCCAATGGAGCACACAATAAAGAAACCCAAAATGGATACAGTGCACAATGCAATGGAAAAGCAGATAAGATGGTGACTAAACAGCCCACTATCATAAACAGAACAGCTCGCCCATTTTTCTCCCCAACATCAGTAGGATCCTCTGAAGCTACAAGTCCAGTCATGGACATCCCTCCAGCCCATGACTCTACAACACACTTTGAACCTTCAACTTACCCAATGCACTCAAGACCTGTTTTCTCTCCACCACCACCTCCACCTTCATATCCGACTCCTCCTCTCCCCAGCTACTCCAGCCCTCCTCCGCCTAACACAGGTCATGCTCCCTCACCTCAGCCTTCTTCTTACTACATCCGCCCATATGCCCCCAGGCCTACATTTGTCCCTGACCTCTTGAGTGAGAATAGATCTGTAACTCCCATCAAAACAGGCATCCTCGACGAGGGCCGGGCTCGCCGAGCAACCCGCAAGTCGATGTTCACGTTTCAGGAGAAACCAAAAGTGGCTCCGAATCCCGAACTCCTGTCCATGGTGCAGTGTGCAGATGAAAAGAAGAAAAACCCAGCCAGATGCAGGGCAGGAGGAGGAGCTGCTGGCTCTCGGGGCCGAAGCCTCAAACTTCCTGGCCAAGGAAGAGGACATTCATGAGGAAGCTAGAATGCCAGAGTGGGCCTCGAGTTTGAAAAGCTCCAGAACGCGTGCCAGGATAGAGCACAAGCCTGAGCAGGCCCTGACCAATGTGTCAGGAAAAGGAGCTGAACTGTTTGCCAAACGCCAGTCAAAGATGGAAAGGTACGTCCATGACAGCAAGGACCTGAGATCACCCTCTCCTACCATGTCCTTGCCTCCTTCGTGGGTATATCCATCCAACATGCCCGGTCGAGTGAAGGCCATAGCAAATTCCTCCAATATAAGTGCACAAATTTCAAAGACACTTCAAACTCAGAAGGCCATTCAGAAAAAGACTGTCCCTGCCATAGCGCCAACACCTCCAGAAATACCCTTGGAGAACGGCTGCACTAAAATCGAGATGGAGCTATCCAAACATCAGCCATACCAGCTCAATTCATCCCTCTTCATCTTCAGCCCAACAAAAGATCCCTACAGCATTCTTCCGAGAGGCGCCTCAGCTCCTAAACCTGTCGTGAAAGCTCACTCCTACTCCAGACAATCATCCCTTCCAACAAGCCCACTGCCATCGCTGTACAGCCCATCTGCCGCCTATCGGTCAGCCCATTGCTTTTCGCCTCCTATGACGCCTCTCAGTCCCATCACAGCAGGCAGTGTCAGTTCCCCAGTGTCGTCTTTAGCTCCAGAACGTGTGGCTTCACCTCGTTCTGGCCTCCAAGCACCACGTCCCATGTTCTCCACCAAAAAATCTGGTATCAGCCCACAGGTGTGGAAACCCTCTTCATTCTTTTAAACCTTTTGATTTCTTCTCTTCTTTGCTTTATGTACTCTTCAGACCAAAGTATAATGGAAGAAAAGTAAAAAGGACACATATTGAACTGACTATCCACTTAACACGTAACAGAGAGCAGTAAGGTACAAAAATAGGCCTACAAGAAACTTGAAATCTAGCACACTTGGTCAGATTTGTTTTTGTTGTTTCTTGTTTATTATTGCATGTGGAGGCAATGAATGTCAGGTCCTACATTTACCTGTTAAACTGACTTTAATTGTAATTCATAAACTGCCCACCAGAGGGACATAAATTGAACCTTACATATATGTTTTAATCAAAACATTGTAATTTAGTGCAGCTTTGTGTTTAAGAACTACAGTTTATTCAGTTTTGTGCTCATGCCAGATATATTTTAGGTACAATCACCAGTGTGTCATTTTCCAACGCTTGCCTCCAAGTTTTCAGGTTGGAGTTGGTACAAACTCATAAGCAGTTTAGCAGATGGTGTCTTGCCTTGTATGATGCACGAAATACAATTTAATAAGAGTAGGACGATACTAGACCCTCTTCATATTATGGCACCCTTTTTCTTAATTAGTTCTGTGTGCTTCTCTTTGATTTATAGTTCTAGTTTACAGCTTGCATGTTGCGCAACAGTATGTACTTAATGTAGTGTGCATACACCACTGTATGTTCCACTGCAGGCCTCTGATTAAACAAAGCCATAATGAAATTGTATCACTACGTGCAGCATGTATTACCTATTTTTTGCTGGTTGTTTTAAAACAAATTGTTTCATTCTATCTTCTCCTTCAAATGGTTTTGTCTACTCTGTTTCATTAAACCAAATTAACTAAAATTAAAAATAAGAAACTCTGTTACTTTTCTGTCTCTTTTTTCATACTATATTATCTTCTTCTGTTGACTAATCTGCTGAATTTCCTGTGTGGATTTCTTCTTCTTTTTTTCAGCATCCCCTCGAATCAGTTGTTTCAGTTTTTGGTATTATCTATCCCACAATGAGAATCCCAGGGCGGCTTTCCCACGTAGTTGTTTTTATCTATACACTTGTACCAACAAAACAAAGATATGCTTATCAGAGCCACCCGCTGCATGGTGCTCTGACCCAAAATGTAATTAGAAACTTTTTTGTAATGCTGACTGAATATGTTTGTGCCCCGCACATTCCTAGCCTGCCCCCTGAAAATGCACATCTGAGCCGAAACTGGCCGATGTGGGCTTGAGCTTTAGGCTAACGGCCTGACCTTTGGCCTCCCTCATGCTTGGAAAAACACATTTGCTGGAGGTGAAAACATACCCAGCAGCCTCAGCAGTGCAAATGCATATCTCAGTAAAGGTTAGTGGTCTTGGCAGCGTGTATGCAAGCGATCTGAAGATGGCATGGTATCGTGGTGTGCTGGGAAACTACTCAGACACTGGACAAGAATAAACAGCTTGATGTAATCACAGGGTGCACGAGAAGGCCTGATATTGATAACCACATCTGAAGTTGCATGCAATGCTGCAGGAGGTGTTTTAGATGTTTCAGTGGCGTGTTTAGAGGCTAATCTTACGGAACGTGTGCACAGTACCTGGAATGGAAAGCTTGGGTTTTTCAATGGTTATTGAACATTTGGATCCATGGTTGTTCTGCTGCTGTTGTACCTTGAGTGTGATGATATCTTTGTTCCCGTACACTAACATTCCTCACTATCTACATTTATAACAAAAAAAATTATTGTGACATGTCATGCTGGGCTCAACAGTAAGGAAGGTGTGCTGGCCTAGTTTTTGGTCTAGTTGACTGAACTGTCACGTGTACTACAACACCATATATATTTGATATTGCATATTTTTATGCCTCAAAAATGTTATGCCTTGTTTTGCTGTGACATTTAGTTGCAAATTATGCTCATCAGCTTTTAAACCTTGTCAGCTAAATAAAATGATCTAACATCATGTCCAGCATTATCTGCACAGTGAAATTTCTGGTGTAAAACACTTCTAATACAATAGTGTTAGACAAAATAGCCAATAATAAATAAGTTAACATATTTTTTATGTTAATGTTAAAATATTTAAAAATGATAAAACATTTACAAATATTATCTTTAATTAATTTTGGTTAATAATAATGTATTAAGTTATACATTTAAATTATGAACAAATTAAAATGTAAATGTACAATTATATTTATATTATTATATATTGTATTATATGAAATTATATCAAAATATATAATTAATAAAATATAATGAAAATATATAATATAAAACATTTGAACTATGGCAAACAGAAAAATCCTTACTGTTGAGCCCTTTTATTATTCGGTGTATGCGTGTTTGTGAGTGTATTTAGTGATACAGACCAAATTAAAGCAATGTCTCACCTCTAAAAGTAATCTTTTCTTATCTTTGTCTTGTCAGATTAAGGAGGAGACCCCGGCACCAATCAATAGCCCCGGCTCCACCACCCCAACCTCTAGGACACCCAACCTCACTAGACGGTTCACCAGCCCTGAGGTGCTTTCCAGCGCTGTCTGGTCCCCCAGCAGACCTCTAGTGACCTCTCCATCATCCGGCCCAATCTACAAGCCCACACCAATCTCCCACTCACCCCGACCCATCCATAAGCACGTCACAACATGCCCTTCCCCAAGCCCTATCCACAAGCCCATAGCAACCACAGCATCTCCAGGTACCATCTTTAAGCCGACCACCACCTCTCCTGCATCTCCACACTGGGAAACCAGGTGCCAGTCTCCAGCCATCAGCCAGGACACCAAAGCCAACCACCGCATTTTGGCCAAAAACATCATTAATGCCGCCAAGCGGAAAAACAGTCTGTCTCCCGGGGCGCTGGGAGGACACAGTCTGCCCATCTCTCCAGTGAGCAGCGGGATCGTGCCCTATGAACACAAGCCTGCCAGTCCATTTCAGCCACGGAGGCTGGGAGCTCAGTCACCCACCCTTACCAGTCCCTCTCCCACACGCATGATCCACTCTCCGGTGCGCTTGTACAACACCCGCTCGCTGACCGACTCGGACGCCTCGGTGGAGTCTGAGGATTCGGGTCTGCGCTCTCCTGGAGTGCGCAGCTACAACACCTGCCCCCGTGGCTGGGCCGGGGGTCTGCAGGTGAAGAGGGGAGGCATGTCTGAAGATCTGTAGGAAGCACTTGATGATTTTTACTTCAGCCTGATTTCGTTGTAGACCAAAGTGTCCCTTAAATATTGAATGTAAAGTATTGTGGATTTTGCAGTACATTGAATACAGTACAGTATGTTGACTGTGTGATGGAACCTATACATGTTAAAAAATACACTATCGTTCAGAAGTTTGGATCTATTCAGCAAGGATGCATTAAAATGTTAAAAAGTGACAAAAGGCCTTTTTATTGTTAATAAATAAATGGTGTTTTCTAATCATCAAAAAAATCAAAAAATTACACAACAGTTTCCACAGAAATATGAAGCAGCGCAACTGTTTTCAAAATTTCTAATAATACAAACAAATTTATGAGCAGTGAATCTGCATATTAGAATTCATTTTGAATTATCATGTGATTCTAAAGACTCTACAATGTACAATGTAAAAATACTTCAAAATATTCCTGCTTTTACAGTATCTTTTATCAAATAAATGCAGGCTTAGTGAGCTGCTTTCAAAAACATTAAACATCTTAATCACTCCAAATTTTTGAATGGTAGTGTAGCTGAACATTGAAAAAAAAAGAAAATTCTGACATTTACTCACCTCACATGTTTACTCAAAGCATTATGACTGACTTTTCATGGAATACAAAATGAAGTGAACATTCACATTCTGAGATATGACTAATATGAAACTATATTGTTGTTGTTGCAGCCTGACAGCATCTGTTCCTATTCACTTTCATTTTCTTGTGTTCCATGGAAGGAAGGAAGATTTAATCAAGGTCATATGATTTTGCAACAACATGAGGGAGAATAAATGAAGACTGAGTTTGTATTTTTAAAGTGAAGTTCCTGTAAAGTCACATCTTGGTCTCATAAACAGCTGTCTGTAATTTAATGAAGAAGGCATTACATGGACTCAGAAAGTTGTACCAAAGAATACATTAGATGTGTATTACCAAAGATAAAAGTAATGTGCAAGACTTTTCAAAGCAGTATTAGTTAATAACCTCATTTGTTTCTACATAACTATAAAAGGGATTGACCCTTTTTCTTTTTTTGTACAGTATGTTTTGACAATGTGTTAGTATTTGAATGCGACAATAGGTCCGACTCGAGTCAAACTTGGAAGGAACTGATTGCTTTTTGTTGATTGTGAGTTGATTTAGACGTAAAGACAGAATGACACAGTAAGGTTTATATGGTATGAGAGAGGATTTCTACATTTCGATACTATAAATGAAAGCTGCCGGTGATTTGAAATCCAATAAGGTTTCCATATTAGTTTAGGGCTGACATACATGATGGAAATAAAATGGTCTGATGCACAACGGGAGAGGTGAAAAAATAAAGCATTAGGAGGTTTGTTTAGTGTGATTTCACATAAAATGTAGGAAGGATTCAATTTCAGCGTTCGATATTGCACCTTGCTTAGATTGCTATTATTATATTACAGTTTCCCAAGAGGGCAAAAACAGGAGAAGAGAGGATTCTTGCTGAGGTTATATATAAGTTAATCTTCACATTGCATTTCACATAAAAGGATTGAGTAATTCTGGGTTTAGGGTGACTGAGTGCTCTGTTGGTACATTAAGGTGAGATAATTGCTTTTTTATATACATTTCACACAAATAAACATATCTCATTGGGCACTTGTAAGGTTTATCATATATGTAAACATCACCTCTGGTCTAAAGCATGCATTTTCACTTGACTGGTTATTTCTGACAGTACACACTGTATACTGTGTGGTAAACGGTAACTCACACTACATAATACCATATGTTTATCTGTCGTAGTTCTTAAATTACATATTGAAATCTGTCTGAGCTGATCACTGGCACTCATTTAAGGATTAAGTCTCAAGGGTCATGCATACCAAGTGTACTCATGTTATCCTGCGCTCAAATATTGGATCACCACACATGAGAAAATCATTCTCTGTGTTGGTGCATCAGCAGATTTTTGAGTATTTGCATGTGGGGAATTTTGATTGACAGGGACATCAGCTGTAAAGTGACTTGGCACCTTTGGTGAGAATAATGTTATCACTTTCAAGGGTACTTTACAGGCCCTGTGTGCTTGTGCGGTCCTTCATTTGGATTATGGGCGATGTTATGCATGATTTAACTGGCATAATGTACACTTTCCTTAAGTTTGATATCATGTCTGAATAACCAGCCTCAATATTATCTCTGTCTGTTTTCTGTTCAGTTTTTAAATTAAGTGAATAAACACAAACAAAGTCATTTTCTTGGATAAAGGTCTTCATTTCTTTATTTTTGTCATTGATGAAAGCACAATCTGTAATTTCATTAACTACAATTACAAATAGAGTTTTACACCCATAAAACTGATTTCCTCACTATTTTTTAGAAACATGCACATTATAATAAACATAATATAATTATAGGAAAGGGCTTTAGTTTATATTCTGAGCTCCTTTACTGATATGGTATGTATAGGACATGGGATAAATATTTTACATCGACATATTTAGGATATTGTTACTACTACTACTATTTTCCCCACAACTGAGAATATAGACAAAGTCTTAAAAATCATTCAATCTAGTCTGCGCATTGCATTCATACACAAGGATTAAGAAGAAATTCATTGGTCAAAAAGTTGGGAAGAGATGAAGATTGAAGAGATGAACAGATACCTGGTCAATACTGCCACCTATAGGACTAAAATTATAAACTAGTTTCATTCCTACTGTATCCATCGCTACAGACTAAGGATTTGAGTATAAAAGAATGTCAAATATTAAATATAAAAATCGACATTAATTATTATTATATTAAATAATTGGAAAGGGCTATCGGCAACGACTACATGTGTGCAGACATTATACACTGTTTTTTAGTATTTAAATTACGCAAACCTCATAAAATATTTTAAGTCTCAAAAATAGTTAATTATTAAACAATAATTAATTATGTATTATTAGCACCGCCAACATCGTCACTAGGAACAGATTGTTCTTTTGTAAACATTTTCATGATAGAGAATAAAAATGATAAATAAAATGGATTGTCCATGAGATAATATAGGCTCTGAAGTGCATGTTTATATCATGTTTAGAACATGTACTCGTGTAAACAGGGTAACATGCTTCACATTCTCCAGAAAGACCATCGGTACTGCATAGATGCTGCATACAAGAACAGCTCCAATGACAGCAATAAGCAACGATGAATAACAACAACAACCGGAAGTGACAAAATAAAACAACCTCTCAGCAGTCTAATATTTTACATGATTTAATGGCATGTTTGTCAGCATTTATAATATTGCCAAAATATACACTTTTACCAGTTTAACGAACTCTAAAGACGGTTAAGTAAATGCAGCAATATATGAAATCAAGAGTAAATCAAAAGGAAAATGACAGAATAAAACATTACATGAATTTACATGAATTTACATAGAAGATATGACATATGCAAAATACAGTCTCCTGGTGCAGGGTGGTACACGCTTGGGGGTATACTAAATAGAATTGTAATTATATTTGATTATGAAAACAATACACTGTTTAACAATTCGTTAGGAGTTGGTGTTTGGAAAAAAATAACACTGTTTAATCAAGACCACCTAAACAGATCGAAAAAAAAAAAACTTTAAAAAGGAAAAAGTCATTGTTATACCTGTGAAAGACACTGTATATTTCGCAATGACTTGTTGGTGAAACAAATGATCTATTAATGGAAACAGGCGCAAATGGGACTTTTATTATGACAGCTTGTGCAGTTGACAGTGAGCTCGTGTCCGCTGATTGCAGTGGCGCGCTTCTCAGCTCTTACTATACTGGAGTGTTAGATTGCTGTGGATTGTTTTCTTCGGGACATTCTCAACAAGGTTAAAATATCAAATAAATCTCATGACACCAATCCAAAGCGTTCGGGGTTTATCAGGGGGGACCCGGAACAATAACTTCCCCTCCCGTTTAACTCCTCATCCGTTGTTTATATGTTGAAAACCCGATGAATAGATTCAGCGTTTGTTGATGGTGCATTGTTGTGGTTTGCACCTCTTCGGGTGAACTATAGATGCATGAATCGTTTTCGAGTCGTATTTTTGCCGATACTTTAATTTTTCCCAGCTGATCGTTGAATCAACGCTACAGCGTTAGCTGGCCTGGACAAAATGAGCAGAAAACAGCATCATTTTAAAGGAGCAGAGGTCAGCTGCTGTGTTAAATACTTCTTATTCGGATTCAACATCATATTTTGGGTAAGTTTTGTGGATCTGCAGTTCATTTGCTTTTATTATGTTTCTGAAACTCAAATGAATTGCCTCCATAATCTTTTCATTGTGTGTTTCCATCATCTAAACAAATCGGGATTGTAAAACAAGTTCAGCAGGGTAGACATGTGCCTTATTCATTTCACAGCATGCAACATTAATGTGTTTATATGAAATATATCGTACCAGTGCTGTATATTTATTTATTTGAATGGTAAATCATCTGTTTTATGTATATGATGTTGGATTTATTCTCATACTCTTCCAGGTAAAAATGAATAAAATAAAAATTAAATAAATAAATCACCTGTTTCCCATGGGAATGGATTATGGAAATCTTGATTTTTCAGTATCTTTCCAGATCTGAAGAATACATCCTATTGAGAGGTGGAGGGTAATTGGATAATCCAGATCTCATTAGTTGGGGGAGCTTGGGTCAATTCACAGGTTTAACATAGATTACCTCACACCATTCAGTGTTTCTATGTCTGGGTTGGAAATTATACAGTTTTTGGCCCCATTTCCGTGTTTATATTTCCCACAAACAGTTCTCTTTCATAGGTAACTCAACGCTGCGTATCTTACCGCAGTAGGGAACACCCAGGTGTGACCGATTGTCTGAAGCCCATATAGAATCACGCCAATCCATTGGCTGATGGCTGATGATATTTTTGTTGTGATTTGGAGGAAAACTGATTGTATGAGTTCTTGTGTAGTTCAGTTATGGTGATGTTGATTGTAATGCTAAATCATAAAATGTCTGTGTTTGTGCTTTCATCTGCTCTCTGTTCTCATTCTTTATCTGATATTCCAATCAGAAAAAAATAATTTAGGTGGTTGTTTTTATTTTTATTGGTTTATGTTTTCCAGCCAAACTTATTTCATGAAAACATTGGTATGGATCCAAGTGTTAATATAATATTTTCATTTATTCAATGTTTGGTTCACCTAAAAATATCTTTGATATATTTCATTATATTTACATTCATGCATTTAGCAGACACTTTTATCCAAAGCGACTTCCAGTGCATTCAGGTTAAACATTTTTTGCCAGTATGTGTGTTCCCTGGGAATTGAACCCACAACCTTTGCGCTGCTAACGCAATGCTCTACCACTGAGCCACAGGAACATGTGTACCTTTTAAATTAAATTAAGTTTATATGAATACATTTATGTATTAAATTAATATATTATTTTTTAATTAATCTTCACATAGGTGTTTTTCCATGTATTGACAGCTCATAGTGATCAAAGGTTGTCAATATATCAAAACGCTGTAAAAGCATTATTAAAGTAGACTATATCTTGTGCACTCTATAGCTATTCAATGGCTTATGGAAATAGTAGAAAATTTGACATTTGGGTGACTTTTTATGGTCCTTTTTAAGGTTTGGCAGCCAGGTACGTTTATTGTATGGAAAATATCCAGTTTGATTGTGACAACAGAATTATATTATATGGGTTCAAAACAACTTGAGAATGAGTAAATGATGAAAAATCTTATTTTTTTGGTGAAGTAGCTCTCTTAAGAGACTCTTAATCCTTAAATATGATCATGCAGAACCAATCGTGTTGCTCAATCCCATTATACTTTTCTTGTAAGAGAGTGATAAATTGTGAGATAAAAGGAAACTCTTGGAGCGGGACGCTTCCATGAGTCACTTCTGGGGTGAACACATCGCCTGGAGCGTGATTCTGTTAAGCTTCTTGATGTCATAAATAGCAGCCTTCATTGGTTAGTATTGAATGGGGCAGTGAAGACCCCTCTGGTGGGTGCGGGGGTAATTGGTGCCCCCTCATGCTTTAATGCCGTCCCGTCTGAAATGTTAACCTCACATAATGATCCGCTGTCCTCTGTAACAGCTAGCCCTCCTACTGCCATTGTTCCCACGTTATAGAGAGCCTGTTGTGTTTTGTTGGAAGCTAGACGCCTGTGTTTTCACCAAGTCATGGCCAGAATGTCAGTCTATACTCCTGGAAGCTGAAATCAACCCACTTGTTGCTAAATTAAACACCCGACTTGGTCTTTTCAGGAGCAATTCTCCCAAAGTCAAATCTGATGCTTAACATTCACGTGAAAATGAAAGTTCTATTGTCTTTTACTCACATTCGTACATGACTTCCTTTCCTCTGTGGAACACCGCAGAAGATATTTTCAGAAGCTGTTTTTGTTCATACAATGAGTGTCAGTGTTGTTTTGACTTTCATTCTATGGACAAAAATGGTTACAATTATTATTTTAATATAATTTAATATTTTATATAAAACAAATTATAAAATTGTTATTTTTAACTAAAACAAAAATGAAAACTATTAAAAATAGTTTTCATTAGCTGACATATAGCTGAAATTAAGTAAAATATAAATATTAGATTTTAAACTTAAAAAAAATTCTGAAATAAAATTTGCAATTAGTTGAAGTACTAAAATGACTAAAACCGAAACTTCACAACAAAAGTGCATAACAAAAATACTGAAAATGTACAAGTAAAATTAAAACTATCAAAATATAAAAATATCAAGATACTATACAAGTAAAAAATAACACTGCAGGTTTGAATTAAACTTGAGTTTTCATTTTTCAGCTATACCTATCAGAACACAAATAGAAATAAATACATTGACTTATTTTGAGAGTAGAAAGTGTCTTTAAACTAAATTTGTACATTTTCTTTGTAAATTGTGACTGGTGCAAATGTGGGTGAAGGTGAATGTTTTTTTGTCTCTATATATTTTTGGTATGTGGTTGCTAAGCTGTTCTGGGTGGTTGCTAAGTTATTGCTTACTGCCCACTGCAGATATGTCTGAATTCCCTCATTCAATGTAAAGCAGCTTTACACATTTCATCCTCTGCCAGGAGAACATTGTACATCATACAACTTAAAAAAGTAATAGTAGACTTCTCAAGAGTAATGATTGGATGTATAATTAATGTCAAGAGCTTCAACTGTTCAGGATAAGTCACATACTTGTGTTATGGGTATGTTCAAATCCCTCACCTTAATTATGAGCAGTAGCATCAATAATTAAGCATCTGATCTCCATACTTCTTCTTGTCCCCTCGTCATTTCTGAAAGCATTTTATTGCCTCCTGACTCTTTTTGTCTTAGCAGACTGTTTTAGCTTTGTGCGCCCATACTGTCTAATGCCTGTCTGATTGGTTTAAAGTGGAGACAGTCTGATCGGCCAGAAACCTACCTGATCCCTACAGAGCACTCACTTTAGACCGGGCCGAGTTGATGGCCTGTAATTACAGACGCCACGCTCTGTAATCGCAGTCTGATATCTACCCAGGAGGCTTTTGAAGGGACATCTTAACGTTCCCACCGTCAGACCTCCCCCTTTCCACCCCAGCAGCCTTTAATTCCTCCTCTCCAAATTCTCCTCCTTTGCATTTGGGAGCCTCGCAGCCCCCTTGTCTTGTATTCAAATGAAGATGTTTAGGGGTGAACAAATGGTGTGCGTGAGAGGGGACGTGCTGTTCCCACAGCGTCCGAGGGGCCCGAGTGTGTGTCTCAGCGAACCCCATTCAGCCTCTCGCTATGTAGCTGATGGAGCCGGGCGTCTATTGTCACACACACTGCCCCTGATGCGACAAAAGCATTGACTGCTGTGTTTGTTTGCACACTTAATGTGCGTGGCTTGTGTATTGTGTTCAAAGCAGTGCACATTTGTATTTATTGAGTGTGTTTGTGTCATTGCTCGAGCTCGTGCGGAGCTCATGTGTTTTTGTATTTTTTCCTTTTCATATCCTCCAGGTTCATACGGCAGATGGGAACCACATGTCCGTTCCCCCTTCTTCCTCTGTTGCTCTGCGAGGGAGTTTATTTCCATGCCATTTCCCAGCAGGCCCTACTCTTACTCGCACACATTGACTCATTCTCACTAAAACACAAATGAATCAAGCCAGAGTCACTCTCGCTGTTCCATCAACTATTAAAAAGGACTCTATCGTGCTGAAACAGAGTCACTGCTGACAGTCAGAAATTAATAACAAACTGCTATCGTTTTATAGTTTTTGTTGTTCTGAAATGGACTAAAGCTCTCACGTCAAGTGAGATTCGTCCGCTTGATGAGGTCTAGAAGGTTCAAGGTTGGTTCAGGGTTCTTTATTATTTGTCACATACACAATCATACAGGGTATAATCAGTAGTGAAATGTAGGTCAGGACAGGTCCGCTCAATGGAAAGTGCAAAGAAAATTGTAATAATAATCAAATAAAAATAACATAAGTAATAAAACAATGAAACATAACACAAGAGAATATATATATAAATATAGGTGAGAATGAAAAAGGGAACAAATAATACAATTTGTTCCCTAGAAATCAAGTTTGCATCCCATCCAACTCAATATTTCAATAATCTAGGCCAGAGGAAGATATTTTCCAACAATTTAGAGCCAAAGTATGCTCCAAAAGTTTTAAACCTAAACAAAACTCATGTGGTTTCAAACCTGTATGTTGTGTGACTTCATCTGTCGGGGTTCATTGCATATACAATGAAACTAGTTTTGGACCCCATTGACTTTGATAAAATAGGCAAAAACACTTGATCAAAATTTCTTCTGTGTTCCACAGATGCAAGAAAGTTATACAGGCTTTTTAAATCAACCATCAGGCGAAAATCATATCAAATCCAATATTCAAACTAAAGTCAGATAGTTTAAAAAAGTTTTAATAGTCAAACTTTGTCATGATAATATGATAGAAATTGGACTAATTAATTACTAAAACACTTTAGTATGAGCTTTTGTCATTTTTATTAGGGTTTTTATATTTTATTTTATATTTAAATTTTAATTAATCTGTCCTTGAGTTTTAGTAATTTTAGTACTTCAACTTAAACATTTATTTTCTTAATATATTTCTTAATTTTTTCCATTATTTTTAATCTAATTTGTAAAATAAATTACATTTGCATTTAGTCATTAAGCACGTTTTTATCCAAAGCGACTTACAAATGAGGATAATGGAAGCAATCAACATCAACAAAAGAGCAATAATATGCAAGTGCTATAACATGTCTCAGTTAGCTTAACGCAGTACACATAGCAAGGTTTTTTTTTATCAAGTAAAAAAAAACAAAAAACAATTAGTATTTTCTAGGTCTGGAAATGTATGGAAAAATATTTGTGTTTCCAGACTTTTGCTATTTAGTTTTTTTTATATAATAGAAAATTAAGAATTTAATGAAAATAAATGTATCGTACAATAAGTGAGGTTTCATGGCAGCTGTTTAGTGGTTCTTTAGTGATCACTTTTTCATTACAAAACGCAGGTTATAAGCATTTTGGGATTCTTCACACTATATTCTTAGCACTACATGTGACCCTGGAGCACAAAAGCAGTCTTAAGTCGCTGGGGTATATTTGTAGCAAAAGCCAAAAATACATTGTATGGGTCAAAATGATCAATTTTATTTTAAGCCAAAAATCATTAGGATATTAAGTAAAGATCATGTTCCATGAAGATATTTTGTAAATGTATTACCGTAAACATATATCAAAACTTCATTTTTGATTGCTAATATGCATTACTGAGAACTTCATTTGGACAAATGTGAGGCGATTTTCTCAATATTTAGATTTTTTTGCAGCCTCAGATTCCAGAGTTTCAAATAGTTGTATCTCAGCCAAATATTGTCCGATCCTAACAAACCATACATCGATTATTTATTATTATTTATTCAGCTTTCAGATGATTTATACATTTCAATTTGGAAAAATTGACACTTAAGACTGGTTTTGTGGTCCAGGGTCACATATTACATAACTCAAGGACATTTGCATAAAATATGCAGACTTTTATGTGCACACAAAACCATTCAAATCAAATCAAATCACTTTTATTGTCACATCACCACAGCACAAGTGCCTTGGTGAGTGAAATTCTTATGAGCGTGCTCCAGACAGTGCAAAACAACAAACAATTTACATATGGACAGACAGTGCAAAAAACAACAGACAATTTACATATGGACAGACAGTGCAAAAACAACAGACAATTTACATATGGACAGACAGTGCAAAAAACAACAAACAATTTACCTATGGACAGACAGTGCAAAAACAAACAAACAATTTACCTATGGACAGACAGTGCAAAAAAACAACAAACAATTTACATATGGACAGACAGTGCAAAAAAACTGCACTGGAGCATTTACAGTGCTCCAGACAGTGCAAAAAAAACAACAACAATTTACATATGGACAGACAGTGCAAAAAACAACAGCAATTTACATATGGACAGTACATATTTACAGACTGTACAGAAGACAATGTGCAAAATACACATACATATACTCAGTACGCTTAGTGTACTATAGAGACATACTCAATTATCAACGACACATTATACACCGTATGTACACATCTACATTATGTACAGTATCTATACATAATGTGGTCTATACATAGTAATAATGTGAGGTGCAACAGATTATAAATTAACAGCAGATTGGTTGAGCAGCAGATAGATGTGCAAAGGTGCAACAGATTATTCATATGCAGTGTCGTGGATGTGCATTGTATGGTGTCCAGTGATAGCAGATAGGTTGTGTTAGTGCAGTGTGTGCGTGTAGTCCAGTTGAACTGTGTTAAAGTGCAGTGCATGGCATGTTGTGTGAGTGGGAGTGTGATGTAGGTGAGTTATTTGTGACTGTTCATTAGCCTGATAGCCTGAGGGAAAAAGCTGTCCCTCAGTCGGCTAGTGCGGATCGGATGCTGCGGAAAACGCCGCCTGAGGGCAGCAGAGAGAGCAGTCTGTGGGACGGGTGGCTGGAGTCTTTGATAATCCTCCGGGCTTTCCTTGTACACCGCCTGGTGTAGATATCCTGGAGGAGAGAAGCTCACCTCCAACAATGTGGCGGGCAGTTCGCACGACCCTTTGCAGAGCCCTGCGGTTGCCAGCGGTGCTGTTTCCATACCAGGCGGTGATACAGCCGGTCAGGATGCTCTCCACAGTGCAGGTGTAGAAGGACCTGAGGATTCTGGGGCTCGTTCAAACTTCCTCAGCCGTCTCAGGAAGAAGAGACGCTGATGTGCCTTCTTCAGCACTGCATCTGTGTGAGCAGACCATGTGAGATCCTCAGTGATGTGAACGCCGAGGAACTTAAAGCTGGTCACCCGTTCCACAGGTGTCTTGTCGATGGTGATGGGTGTGTGTTCTCTGCTCTGTCTCCTGTAATCCACCACCAGCTCCTTGGTCTTGTCGATGTTGAGTGAGAGGTGGTTCTCCTGACACCATTTAGTCAGGGTACTCACCTCCTCTCTGTAGGCCGTCTCATCGTTGTCGGTGATCAGGCCTATCACCGTTAATGTCATCAGCAAATTTGGCGATGACATTGGAGCTGTGTGTAGCTGTACAGTCGTGTGTGTACAGGGAGTACAGGAGTGGGCTGAGGACGCAGCCCTGCGGTGCACCAGTGTTGAGGATCAGGGAGATGATGTGTTGTTGCCCATTCTGACCACCTGACTTCTGCCTGTCAGGAAGTCCAGGATCCAGCTGCACAGAGATCTGTTCAGTCCTAGAGTCTGGAGCTTCGCAACCAGTGTGGCAGGCACTATAGTGTTAAATGCTGAACTATAATCCACGAACAGCATCCTCACATAGGTGTTCTTATTTTCCAGGTGGGAGAGCAGTGTGCAGGGTGAAGGCAATAGCATCGTCTGTGGAAGCAGTTACTGCGGTATGCAAATTGTAGTGGGTCCAGTGAAGCAGGCAGCACAGAGCAGATGTAGTCTCTGACAAGCTTCTCAAAACACTTGCTGAAGATGGGGGTCAGAGCAACGGGCCTCCAGTCATTCAAGCATGTGATTTTATTTTTCTTTGGTATGGGCACAATGATGGATTTTTGAAGCATGGGGAACCACAGACAGAGAGAGGGACAGATTGAAAATATCTGTAAAACCCGGCTAGCTGGAAAGCGCATGCTTTGAGCACACGGCCTGGTATACCATCTGGGCCCTACGGCTTTACGGATGTTCACCCGTTTAAAGGATCGAGTTACATCCGCGACAGAAAGGGTGAGTGGACTGACCTCTTCTGCAGCAGCCGTGAGCGCTCTCTGTGTGTGGTGTTATCAGCCTCGAACCGAGCATAAAAGGTGTTGAGCTCGTCCGGTGAGAGGCGGCAATGTTCACAGTAGCTGGTTTATTCCCTTTAAAGCCTGTGATGTTGTTGATGCCCTGCCACATGCTTCTTGGGTTATTGTTGTTGAAGTGTTCTTCAACTTTGTTTTTATATGTTCGTTTGGCTGCTTTGATGGATCTCCTGAGATCGTAACTGGCTTGTTTCCGATCGTCAGTGTTTCCGGATTTAAAGGCAGATGTCCGCGCTGACAAGGCTGATCGAACATCGCTGTTAATCCACGGTTTTTGGTTGGGGTAGATCCGGATTGTTTTGGTCGGAACTACATCGTCTATACACTTCCTGATGAAACACGTGACCGTATCTGAATACGCCTCTATGTCGTCATCAGACGCTGCCCGGAACATGTCCCAGTCACGTGATCAAAACAGTCCTGTAGTATAGCATCCGATTGGTCTGACCAACAATGAACTGTCCTGAGGCGGGTGCTTCACGTTTCAGTTTCTGCCTATAAGCAGGCAGGAGCAGAACGGAAGAGTGATCTGATTTGCGAAAGGTTGGCGGGGAGGGACTTGTATGTGTCCCGGAAGGGGTGTAACAATGGTCGAGTGCGATCTCCACGCGTGTTGATGGTGACGTGTTGAAAGTATTTTGGAGCTATTTTTTGAAGTTGGCTTTATTAAAGTCCCCTGTGATAACAAAAGCTGCATCTGGGTGCGTGGTTTCTTGCTCACTTATATTCCTGTACAGTTCCCTGAGTGCCTGGTCTGTGTTGGCTTGGGGGGGGATATAAACAGCCGTGATTATGATCGCTGTAAATTCCTCGGTAGCCAGAACGGTCGACACAGAAGCATATGAAATTCCAGATCAGGGGAGCAGAAGGATTTAATAGAGTGTATGTTCCTTTCATTACACCATGAGTTGTTGATGTAGAAGCAAACACCCCCGCCTCTGCTTTTCCCTGTGAGCTCTTCCGTTCTGTCCGAGCGGTGCACGGAGAAGCCCGTGAGCTCGATGGCTGAGTCTGGAACAATAGCAGACATCCAGGTTTCTGTGAGGCAAATAACACAGCAGTCCCTTGTTTCTCGTTGGTATGAGATCCCGCAGTTCACAGAGTTTGTTATCCAGTGACTGAGCGTTGGCCAGTAAAATGGTTGGAAGAGGAGGTCGGAAAGCACGGCGTCTCAGTCTGGCGAGAACGCCAGCTCTTTCCTCGCGGCGTCGGCGGCGTCTCCTCGCCGCAACCCACAAAGGGCTCTGATGCGGTGTCTTTGAACACCCACCGGCATTCAGAAACTCAAAGTCCGGTTTGCGTTGCGACGGAGGAACCAATGTTCAAAAGCGTGTCTCTATCGTGACAGTTATACTAACAACATCTAACACGTAAAACAACAAAAAAATAAAACATACGAAAAACTGCAAAGTTTTCCCAGAGCTCGCAACACGGCTGCCATCCTCGGCGCCATCTTGACTCCAAAAGGCGCCATCTTGACTCCAAAAGACTCCCCATTCTTGACTCCCCATTCAATTTAACATAGGAGCATGCACACTGAGCCACCTGTTGTGCCATCAGCCCATTTCGCTGAGGTTTCTTAGCCGCCACAGTCTATGAATTTAAATGAAAAAAATCCCATTTGAATAGTTTCTTGAGGGCAAAGTATCTTGTGTGCATGTAAAGGTCTGTATTTTTTATTTATTTATATATTTTTTATTTTAAGGATTCTGTATGTTGTCACTTATAGAGAAAATAAATGGGAAAAAAAAACCTTAGAAAATAAAAATATGCAGAATTAATTAGCAAAAACTATTATCAAAATAACATAAAAACAAATCACGCTTTTTTATTTTGTGTTCCATGTAATATCAATCAAATTGCAGTTGGGTTGTTTTGATTAAGTAATAATAACTTAAACAAATACAGGTCATTTACAAAATTAAAGTTAATTGAAAGTATGTTTTTTTTTACATATTAAAAGTTTATTTTATAGCTAAAAATATTTAATATTCCACATTTCATATATTAAAGTGAAAAATACTGGTTTAAGCTTTAGATGCCTGACAACACGTTTTTGTTGTTGTGATCATGGATTTATGGATGTGATTACACACAATACACGGAGCTTTTTCCTCATCATCGTAATGCGCTGCTTTTTCAAGGCTCCATGAAAACATTTGAGCTTTTATTTTCCCTTTTCACCCTGAAGAAGATATCACAGGTTCATCAAGTTCGTCTAAATTATCCATCCTCGAATATCTTGTGTGGTGTTTTATTCACAGTAGAGACAGAAATGAACTTTTTCCTTTGAGGGACGATATTTGACAATTCATTTCAAAATGGCTGATTCATTCACAATTCGTTCACTCATTCATTCAGTAATGAAACCCTGGCAATGTTTTTGTGAGTTGATAATGCCAGCTTGCACATCAGTAAATTATGATACATAAAGACTATACATCTCACACTCCTAATGACTTTACACATTTTGTCCTTTGGCTTTTGTTTTTTGTGTTTGAGGAATTAAAGGCATACAGGTTTGTAACAATGCCAGTATTTTTGGTGCTTTTAAAAAAAATCTCTTTAAAGTGTGATAGTCAATTTAGAGTTTGATTTGACTTGGATTGTGTTAAATACAAAACCTTTTCCTGTAAGCAGTAGCATCCAAGTGATTTCTCTCATTCAGGTAAAACAAGTCTTGGCTCCCTCTCAGGGAACCTTATGCCAAATATGGCAGTGCATGCAGGGAAATCTCTGCTTCCGGATCGTTGATTGTATCTCCGCCAAGACTGTTTTTTTTTCTTTTCAGATGGGTTGCTCTCAGATAAAGCGAGCAGTGCTGTCTGCACACAGCAGTAACCTCCTGCCATTATGGAGCAGGAATGAATTGTATAAGTGCTGTAAATGTGATAAATTCTGTTGTGTGTTGCAGTTGCTGGGAGCTGCATTCCTGGGCATTGGACTTTGGGCCTGGGCAGAAAAGGCAAGTTGGAAACACAAATACTGAGTAACACAAGGATCGGTGACATGCCTTAGATTCCTAATATTATTATCCAAGCGGTTGCCTCAGCAACATAATCATAGACGTAAACAGCAGACAACGGCGCACTTTAACAGCACAAACTACCTACAGATATCCTGTTGTCTCATTCACTCTGTCAGTTAAAGCATCCAAATTAATATTTCACATCTTTTCCTGTTGGACTTCATGTTTTATTTTGTGAAATGTTCCGAGGTGCTCTTTTTGAAGCCCCCATGTTGCTTTTCTCTCTTTCTATGTCTGTAGTCTCCCTTTTAATACCCGTAAACCATGACATTTGAGAGCATATGGGTGCCATCTTTTATTTATTTCCATGGCAGTTTAATGTCTCTGTTATTTTGTAACGGTATCGCACAGTTCAATAAGGCTTTGTATTTATCGTGACTATTCTCTCTGATTTGTCGTCCCTCTCAGAAAAGGTCACCCTTGCTGTTACGTATTCATGCGTGGAAGGTGAATGTAATTACTTCACACTAATGTGAGGCGACTTAATGAATGAAGTCAATTGGCTGATTAATAACCTGGAAATTGCTCCATTTCAGTCGTTGATTGTTCTGCCAAAAGACAGGTGTAGGCCATATGGCACTTTGTATTAATGTCAGCCAATTAAGGAACATCTCGGTAACATGATGTAAATAATTAATAAAGTTGTTCAGTTTTAATTTGCACCAGGTTAATCACAGAAATGAAAAGCATTAAGAATCGAACTAAGGCTGTTGAATTTGATTGGTGGAAATTCAGTTTATTTTAAATGAGTGTTCAGGCAGATTTCAGAGCCTTCTTTTCTAACACCATCATAACAAACCACACACAAAAAAGGAAACCTTGTTTATATTCGCTGTCAGCACAGTCAAAACCTGCTGTTAGTCCTGGGGTTGAACTGAGATTACACCCTGATGTGGAAGGCATGAATCACTGTAAACAGTTGCCCAAACACCGTTAGTTGTGGCGGCCTAGCAGGTGGTGGAGGATTTTAAGGTCAGGATGTGAACTTACAACAATTCTGTCTGATGTGTCTGGCCCACAGGGAGTGCTGTCAAACATTTACTCCATCACAGATCTGGGCGGCTTCGACCCTGTCTGGCTCTTCATTGTCATAGGAGGGGTGATGTTCATCCTCGGATTTGCCGGATGCATCGGTGCGCTCCGGGAGAACACATTCCTGCTCAAATTTGTGAGTTCCACCCTTGTATCTGGCCTACGAGCCCTGCCTTCCTTTTTTCTTCAACTTGTTTTCCTCTCTTCACTCATTTCAAGGTTTATTTGTTCCCAGATACAATTGTGTAAATTAAATACATTTTCTAATATAGCATAAGAATACACCCAGAAATAATTGAAATGCCTCCTGGAGGCATATGCATTAGAATGATTTTTATTGAAGAATTATTTCTCTTAATAAATTCTGACTCCTCTATCTGTTTGTTCTCTCTTCTAGTTTTCAGTGTTTTTGGGCCTCATCTTTTTCCTAGAGCTCACAGCTGGCATTTTAGCCTTTGTGTTTAAAGATTGGATCAAAGACCAGCTGAACTTCTTCATCAACAACAATGTTAAAGCATATCGGGATGACATTGACCTCCAGAATCTCATTGACTTTGCTCAAGAATATGTAAGTCTGCACTTCTCGTCCCCTCTCGTTTTCTGCTGCGCTGTGGGTGTATTTTGAATGGAATTGATATTCAAGTGTGCACTTGAATATAGAAGAAATGAGACATCCGCTGAGTCATTAAGCTTTCTTTGTATGAAAAACACCAGCTATGTGATGATGTAAAGATGATAATGATAGTAATGTCACCTCTGATGTCTCTGATATTACATCAGTGGTCGTGTTGTGGTGCTCATGGGCCGAATGACTGGAACCTGAACATCTATTTCAACTGCACTGACACCAACCCCAGCCGGGAAAAGTGTGGCGTTCCCTTCTCCTGTTGTGTTAAAGACCCTGCTGTGAGTGCCAGAAACAATCATTTCATCTGTTTACCACTTGCACTTCCCTGATCCGGTTTCACAATGTTAACAGTGGCATTCCTCACAATCTGTACTGCATGATTTGTGCTTTTTAAGTTTGTTCATAGAGCTGTTTTATGGGAATAACAGGATGTACAACACATGTGATGTGTGTATATATATATATATATATATATATATATATGAGAGAGATCCCATTCTGTTATATTGTGCTATTTAAAAAATATATTCTGCCCCTAACATTCTATTCTATTTAAAAAATAACAAATTTATGTAAAGTTCCGATATTTTTCTATCCTATTCAATTGGAATACTCTTTTATACTCACATTCTATTCTGTTCTCTATACAATCCTAATGAATGGTATTTGATCCTAAATACATTTTACCAGAAAGTGTATATTCTGTGCTTCAGATTAAGTTTTATTCTGTTGTACATTTTTACTGTTCTAAAAACAAATTGGTTTGGGAATTCTTTTAAAACAAGTTCCACTGAGAAATTGCTTGAAATTTCACAAATAGTTACAAAGCAGACACAACATTGTATTTCCTTGTAAGATTTACCCCAATAATTTTTGTTTCATTAACAACTTTGAAAAATACGTTTTTACAGTGCATAGAAATGTTTTGAAATAAATTGAGCATGTTTTTTGTCCTCTCTCTAGGAGGATGTCCTGAATACACAGTGTGGCTATGATGTGCGGCTTCAAGGGGTGAGTGTTACAAGTTACAAATGTTACAGTTGTGCAGATACATAGTATATTCAAAATGATGAATAACTTTATAGTGTATAAATTGTGTTGTGTCTGACCACCCTGTAAAAGGAGCACAGAAGGGTTAAGCGTGTAAGAGATTCTGAGAGCATTTGAGTTCCTCTTGTTCGCCTCCTTAATAACAGTTTAAGTATTTAAAAGTGATAATTAGCTTCTAATTTTAGCCACGGGAAATTGTGGAGCTCTGTAATTGGGAAGTCAGCGGCTTATGCCAGCCAAGTGCCTCTCAGTATGGGTGGAGTGACTCTGCACCCACGGTTCACCACGGTCTCTCCGTGGTACAGAGTACTTATTCTGTACCCATGGATACTCTTTCTCTCACAATCCACCTTTGGAGAGATTCACAAATTGTTGTCTTGAACAATAAGTATTGAAATTCAATAAACAAATGTTTGCTCAAAGAATCATGCTTTTAAATATTCTGCATTTCTTTGTTCAACGTCTGGAGGAAGGCTTTGAAGAGAACAAGAAAAAGAGAAGTTAACAAAGATCTGCGATGAATAAGTTCCAGCAGTTAACTGTCATGCAGCTTTACTTTGACTTCCTACCGGTTTAGCGATACGTTTCCAAAGTCTTTTGTGTCGTTTTCCCCGGGGGGACAAAAGATTCTTTGGAAGAACATGTTTGTATGGTTCACAAAAGCTGAATTGTGTGGCTTTCTCTTTCTTCACCTTCAAATGTCACTGAGAGCTCCAAATTACACCTTTTCATCTCCCTTCCGTCCTAGAATTCGATCGACAGTAGTTAAGACATTCCTGTATGCTGTGTAATACAAACTGGATCTTCCCTGTGTTAGGTTATATGTGGTGAGCTGCGTGGGAATGAGTTCTTCGGTTTTCCAGAGAGGATATTTGTTCTCATATAGGTTATTGCGCAAGTCCACCCAGGTGAAGGCCTAATTGTTTATCCTGGACTTGAGTAAAGGTTAAAGGTCAACTCGGAGGAGCGAACATGGTGCACTTGAATGAAGATTTAGTGAATTATTTAGATCTGATGTTTTTCATTAAGTGCTGTTCTATTTTGAATAATCTTTTTAATAGGAGTTGGATCAGCAGAAGTACATTTATACAAAGGGCTGCGTGGGGCAGTTTGAAAAGTGGCTTCAGGACAATCTGATTATTGTTGCTGGGATTTTTGTGGGGATTGCATTATTACAGGTAAGGACAGTGCTAATGAAAATGGTTTAAAGCATGCAAACGTCCTTTAAAGATGTAGTAAAACTGAACAGATTTGCTTGAATGAGGCCCGAGTTGTAAAATGGTCCCACATGAATGAATGTTATGCTGCCCCCTTCTGTTTAAACCTTAACATTCAGCTTTAAGTTCCTGCATAAGGGATGGCTAGGTGAATCTTAACATTTCCAGCTCATAATTTACCCCAAAATAAAATGAAAAAATATTAAATGTAAATTTGCATTGTGGTATTTTCATACCATTACATTTCTCCTCAATATTATTTTAACTGTATTGGAATATAATAATGAAAGTCACCCTGTTTTGTTTAATTAAATAATGTATTTAATTTATGCTGGTTTTATTTCTTATTCTGTACAACACTTAGAAATGATACAAATATATATATATTAAATGATAAAAATGTAATTGTATCATTATTTGTCAGAAAGTGAATAAGATTGCAAAGGCTTGCATTTGGGGAATAGCTGGAAAAATATGCTTAAATGTCCTAAAAACAATTAGAATTATCCTAAAGCCTGATTTAATTATATACATATACATTAGTCAACATTTGAAATGGATCAATAAAGTTCATCAAAGTTGTCCTAAGACAAGAACAGAAAGGTTTTGGTCCACTTGAAATGTTGACTATATATTATATAATATATGTATATTGTATTTTTTCTCCTCTGTGATTTCATCTTTTTAAATATGTTTCAGATTTTTGGGATATGTCTGGCTCAGAACCTGGTGAGCGACGTCAGAGCGGTCAAAGCTAACTGGTGACCCTTTGCAGAGGGCGACAGCGACAGGTGACAGTGACCTGACTATGGCAGAGAGCTAATAGTAAATCAGCACTGTTTACACACCACTGAGCTGGGAATTTCCGCCCTTTTCACCCTACAGATGTTGTATGTTAGCTGACTTTACAAAATGGACTGTCCATCTGTCTTTTTTTCTTTTTTTGTGGTTCCTTATCTGAAAACAAGCTCACTATCCAAAAGGAGCTTAAGGTGAGATGTCACATTGAGATCAAGCTATCTGTGATCTCGCAGCTGTCTCTTGACCGAATGCTATTTTCGTTTGCCCTTATTAAAACGTTCACCAGACTCTCCTCCGTGTTGGTGAATAATGTCAAGTGGAGGGTGTTTTCATTAACCTGTGGATGACTTTCTTTTAGAGAAACACACAAATCAACCACTGAGACTTTAAACAGAGGAGCCATGAACTAAAGGCCTTACAGCAGTGCATTTCACTACACTTGTCTGGGTTCAGCTTTTTACACAACATTCAGTCTGTCAGTCATTCGAGTGGATGAGTCGGACTCTTACCTCTGATTGGCTCTCTGTTGCACAGGTCAACCAATCAGAATGACGTACTTGATAATTACACGTAATGCATTTATTTTTGTGAGTTTTACCACTACTGTCGGGGAGGTGGAGAAATGGTCTGTTATTTGTCTGTATAGCTATGTTTTAGTTATTATTTGGTTGTCTCTGTGAGTATAAATCGACTTAACCACTTTCCCAGACTTGCTTATGAATCTTTGTTTTCGCTACTCTGCTTGATAGTGATATGCTATGGACTCTAATATTGTATTATTATAAATATGATGCTGCTTTAACTCATAGAAGATATACATCGCTATACTAACCAACTGAACTTTTTATAGAAATCATGAGGTATACATTCCCTCTTGGAGAAACACTTCAAATCAGAGTGCTTTGCAGTGAATGCACATGAAGCGGACAGATTGAATTAGCCATGCGTATGATCACATGCCTTATTAAGCCCAATAGAGATGGTAGCAGAAGCCAACGACAGTTAACACCACACACAGACCTTTAGGAAGGCTTTTTTTTACTGTTCAGTCTCTCTCTTGCTCGCGCCATATGCATGCATTCATCTATTTAAGAAATGCATGGCATTGCAGACCTCTTTAAACACATGCACACATGTGTGTGTCTATCCCATTATAAATACCACACCAGTGCGTTTTCACCTAGCTGTGTTAATTCCCTGTATTGAGAAGGAGTCACGACCTTAACGCTGATAATGTGCAAAGTAAGATAAGCGATGTACTGCCGACTGCGTGTGTAGAGCGTGCTCTAACGGTTTTAGCAGTATAGTGTACAGACTGATCTGATTCATCTGTCAAGCTCTTGTTCAAGGGTCTTTATAACCTGTGTTATCAGAGCGCTTAGTAAAATGTGAGGTTTCTCTTCCGTGGTCTTTTTGGGAGATTTTGGTATATTGTGTATATAAGAGGCAAATATTTTATGCCGATGTAAGATTACATGCTAAAGATGATATTTAGCCCCCTTTTTGTGCACAGAAATGTATGAGATTTAGGGAAAGCTATCAAGAACATGTCCAAGTTGTATTTCATTATCCTACATAAAAGACAAAACTGAAAAAATATTTTACTGAAAGAAAATGAAGCACATTTACTCCCAAATTCTCATTTATATATATATATATATATATATATATATATATATAAGATGTTAATTTACAAAATATTTATACATATAATGATTTTTGTTGTTGTACTGCTATTGGTTTAATTTAAAAGATTTATGTGTTACTGTAATACAGAAAAATAATGTATTAAAGTAACAAGAAATGAATAAATCAGATTAAAGAGAATTTAAATAATTTGAAAAGTAACTGTTGATCGCCTCGATGAGAATTTAGGATGAAAATGTGCTGAAAATATTGTCCCAATGCAAAAAATCCTAATGGTCCTAAAAATAAACTTCATTTTCTTTTTGCAAAATAATATATATCGGTATTATGGGGTGAACTTCAACCTGGATGTGTTTTTGTGAGATTCACTTAAATTATTGTTTATTTTTTTCTTCATCGTGCAATGGCCTTTTCTCTTTTTTCCTAAACAAAGAACTCTAACATTCCCTTTTGAGGGAGCCTCTTGCATATCATGAATGTAAAGATCATCTCTTACTAATGTTATGCCATATATAACTTACCCTTAAGTGCAATGCACAAACATGTGAATAAAAGTAATGTCTGCACACAACTGAAAAACATGGCAAATCCGTGTTCGTGTAGTGAATTAGACATTCCTTGTGCATGCATTGGCAACATTTTTTAATGAAGTGTATTTTGCATTTCAGCGGTTTTTCTGTGCTGGTTCATCAGAAACAGTTTTAATGATTGGTATTAAAACCATTGAGCCTTTTTCTGGCCTTTATCTCTGTACCAGCTGTGGTAGTTTGTACATGACAGTCATTGAAAATGTTTGCAAATCTTTGAACAGCTTTATCGGATAAGCTGGAGTTTCTGTCGACCAATCGAGAACAGTACTGCGTTGATGGTAAACATTTTGTAATTGTGAAGGAATATCAGAAGAGATTTTCAACGATTTAAAGATGTCTTGATCTGTTTCCAAACATGACATTCTTGACATCACACTTGTCAATTTTATGTGCTTTTAAATATGAATTGCAAAAGATTAAGAGGTTTTGTTTTGTTTACATTCCCATACTAATTTTCAAAGTGTCTTCATAGAAATGTTTGGATACTACCTCATCATGGAGAAATAACTTTAAACGTGGTTATTTGGAGAATCATAACTCTAATGCAACCATTGTGAACATTTTTAAATAGTTGCAAAAACCCAACTTTAAGTATCTTCATCAACAAACATGCCAGCGTTGGTAGCAGGTCTTCTCTCACAGTCTCAGCATATTATCATTTTGTTTATAAGTCACGGAATGCAAAAAAAAAATATATAATTGGGATTTATTTGAATGGTGTTTTAAACATGTTTAAACATCACTATTTCAGGACTCCGCAAACAAACAGTTCTCAGCTGTAATCAAATATCCTTTAACTAGATAACTGACTTAGTCTTCGTTATCCGATTTCATGTTAGCATAACTCAAAATACCCTCTTAAACTGGATAATGAATATTGCACTTGCAGGCCTAAAGCATTTCCTACGCTCTCCGTTATATTGAGTCAATGATTGTACTAACTATAATAACACTTCTAGTTAATCTGGGATTTTCACTCTATGAAAAAATCTATAGAAAATTAGGATCATGTTTGGAAACCACTGTTTTCCAGTTGTTGTTGTTTTTTTGATGATTTGTTTTTGTTTTCTTGTCCAAATGTTGATTTATTGGTGGCATCCACAAATGGACTTTTCTTGTGGGAGATGGTCTGTTACACTGTATACTATTATACAAGATTTGTTTTTTCTTTTTCATAATAAAATGGATTTATGACATTCTGAGCTCAATCAATGTCTTTCATCTGCAAGTTCTGTCAAACATTTGACTGAAAATCAGTTTGGTGGTACTTCATAGATCATTCTAGAATTATGGTGACATTCCCAGCTGTTTTTTATTTCCAAAATGAAGACTCATCAAACATGCATTATACCTAATGTGCTGGACTATTCATTTTTTCTTATTTCTGACAACATCATACAAAATGATATGGTTTTAAGAAAGCATTTAATGTACCACTGGCTGACCTGTTATTTTGTCAAAGGTGTTAAAACTAACTAAAATTAGTAGAACCAGTAACTCAACTCTCAATTATTTTAAATATTTATTGAAATGGTATATGTTGGTAAATTACAAATTATATGCATTGTTTTAATATATAGTATTTATTTTATATCTTATTTTGTTTATCTTTAGAATATATGCATTTTTATATTGGGTTAACATATTAAAATTAACTATTTAATTTTTATCATTTACAGTTATTACATTTGTATTTACATACATTTTACATTTATATTTTAGTACCTTTTTGTGTCACCATAGCCACATTATAGAGCAGTGAGATGTATATTTCCATGCCAGAGATTTAAACATTACAGAAATAGTTCATGCAAAAAATGAAAACTAGCTGAAAATGTTGTCACCCTCAGTGACAAGTTTGTTTCTTTATCAGAACAGATTTCTTAGAAATGTAGCATTACATCACTTACTCACCAGTGGATCCACTGCAGTGAATGGGTGCCGCCAGAATGAGTCCGAACAGCAGCTAAAAATAATCACAATAATCTTCAAGTAATCCACATGACTCCCATCCATAAATTAATATCATATGAAGAAAGAAATTCATCATTAGCATTATTATGGATTATGAACTATAATTGGTGATTTAAAGTTAATAAGCTTTCATGGTGGATTTGTTTCCTACTATTACAATTTGTTCCTTGTGTGTGGATTACTTGTGGATTATTGTGATGTTTTCATCAGCTATTTGAGCTCTCATTCTGACGGCACCCATTCACTGCAGAGGAGCAATTAGTGCGCACTTCTTGAACAGGCTGAAGGGGAGCTATTTTTCAGCAAATTTTCATTTTTGGGTTAAGTAATTTATGACATTCCAAGTTACTGTTAATAACTGTAATAAAAAAGTGAATTACGGACAGCATCTGCACATGTTGAAGGACATCGATATTCCATAAAAACATAAAAACAGAGGTTTGACGCTGATGTTATTTTCACCATGACCACCAGATGGCGACAAAACTTCACAGTTTCTAACAGCTGCTAAATCCTGTAAGTTCACCTAAAAGCATTTTCTTCTTTATTATCTCATCATTCTTTTGCACAATATTGTGTTATGCTGACACAAGTAAAGCAGAAACCCTGCATGAGCGCCATTTACCAGATGCTTTAATACGCACACGTGCTCTTTGACACGGTCTCTCTGCACATGCAGCAGTAAATACTGACCATCTGCTGGTTTTCATTTAGCATATTTGTTTGTGGCTTCTTTGTTTATTTGCCACTCCTTCGATGGCTTTTGAGCAGTTTCCTTTACAGACTGTTTTAGTTGTGAAGCTTTCAGTAATTAGTTGCTAATCCTCTTTTGAAGTGTTTTTAAGGTGCCGTCATGCTGTGCATGTCAATAAGCAGTATAGTGACATTATCAAGACCACCTCCTTAAAATGACGCCCCCCCGCAGATAAACAGACTCAATTAGATTCCATACTGCTTTTCTATCAAATCAAAAATAATGAAATATTGAGCGTATATGACCGGAGGGGATTATTTCTGTCGATGTGTTCCTGTACTAACCAAGTCTCTGAATTAGATGTTTTCCAGAGAGCATGTTTCCGGTAAGATCAGCAGATTGGTGGTGCATCACGGAGTTGCCTAAAGGCAGCGAGATTCCTTGCAGTGCTTTTCCTTTGGAAAACTTCTGATCTGTTGTCCCCTATGTCCCCTGTGCCCTTTCAACATATGGCTGAACCTTGACTGGATTACTCAAAGTCTCAAAGCACGAATGTGACATTTCAGTAGGACTTCAAGATGTCTCTGGCTCAATCTATTTCTGTTGTCTAACCTTAAAGAAAGCCTGGTTTGATGATACATTTACGTTTGATACCGCCTTGGCGCCTCAGTTTCACTATGCTACACTTTTTGACAGGGATTTATTTTTAATCTACTTTCATTCTTGGAGAATCACAGTATTATCGATTGCTAGTTAGCTTTCTTATAAGCACAGTTTTAGTGACAATGGCATCTATATTGGATCAAATGGTGCAAGATGCTTTTATTTGTTTTGTATCATCAAAACAGTCTTTTACTCTTGCAATTACAATGTGACAGTGAGATAGACCTTCAGCACTGCAAACCCCAACAGGTTGAATTCACTCAAAATATTGGAGTAAAGTCGTTATCACAAATGAAATAATGCTACTTCTCAAAACCAGTGTTTACCTGTGTTTATCTAACGTGGTAACTATAAGTCGCAGCATGCAGACCCAGGCTTACCACACAATGTTGTGTATACTTACTAAATTCAAGTTCAAAGAATTATGGGTATTTCTCACAACCCCACTTTTCTTGACAATTTTGAGGGAACACATTTTATTTAATTTTATAAGCCAAATACGTTTGACATTTCAAGCAGTAAAATTGTATTAATTTGTCAATATTAAAGTATGTTATTGTAGTATGTAGTATGTTTTGGTTGATTGTAATTCATTGCATACCTTTCTATCAAAGTAATGTGACATTATCAAGATTAATTTGTTCTGACACAGTTTAACTCCGAGGTCTTATCATATTTGATTACCATTTTCTAAACTATAGCAAATAAACTGTGATAATGGGAGAAATGTTGAAAGTGTCTGAATACATATTGGTTTGACTGTATATTGTTTAACAGTGAAATGTTTCATCTGACTCATCTTTAAACCTCATGACTGTTCTCTACACATAATTAGAAGAGAGTGGACGCAGACATAACATATTTGGACACGTGTGTAATTCAACAGAGCGGGAAAGATCTTTCCATTAGGCTGAGATAAAGTTTCATCTTTTAAATGAGCTTGCATGTTATTTCATCTATCCAATTGGCAAGCCATTAAACGTTGCTGTATTAATTCAATCCAAATCATCACACGTGTGGACCCATTGCAGTAGCTCATAAGTCTGTAAAGTCATGATGAATGTTGATCTCAACCACGGAATCGACTGTTTATTTGTGGGCTGCATGAGCCACTTTAGCTTGGCAGTTTCAAAGGCTTCCATTCAGCCAGTGATGCCGTCAAACCTGCGTCACTTGACTAGAACAAGGCGACCATCACATGACGCCTCTCCGCTCCGTGTCGTTTCATGTGGGTGCTATCTGAGAAACTCTTTCAACTCTGTAACCGCCCAGAAGGGGAGATGAGCTTGGGTTTTCGCCGCTGCCCGGAAAGAGGGAATGAACGTGTGTTAAAACGTAATGTGTTCTATTTATTGCTGTTTGGTAGCTTTTCTCTGAAATCTAATAAAGAGAACAGGGTCAGCCACGTTCAGCACGCAACAAAATCACACTGTTTACTCTGCTCGAGGTGAAACTCGAGGGGAGTTTGAGAGCGGGCTGGTGTCTGAGGGCATGAGGCCTTTTCATCGCTGTGTGACTCAGATAAAGCCTGACAGGAAAGTTCCCTCCTGTGGAGAATTGAGAATCCTCCAAGCGGTTTCTCGCTTTCTGTGTAGTCCTGCAAATGTCTCAAATTAATTCCTATCTCCCACACTTTCCATGCTATACTGGCTTCTTACCAAATGGTCCAGTCGTCCATCATCTTGACCCACGGCGAGTGGCTGTGTCACGGAGATGTTTCTGTCCAGCAGAAAGTTCAAGGCATTTATTGCTCGTAATGGATTGATTGGATGATTGCGTAATCCGATTCGATATCCAGTGGCTGCCAGGAAGCTTTAACCAATTGAATCAGAGTGCAGTTCAATTAATGGGAAGATTAGTTAATGCGATTTAGAGTTTTGCTGTTCTTAACATGTTCTTACTTCAATAGGGTGATGATGCTTCACAGATTGATGCTCAGTCTGAATGTACACAAGAGTCTGTGGTTAAATACGGTATATTGGCACTTCCTTTTGAGCTTTAATTTCTAGAAACTCCCATTCGATGCGTGCTTCTGTCCCTTTTTTAGTTCTGCTTTTGCTATGCAAGATATGAATTGAGCATGATTAAATGAAACTGCATGTGTAATATCTGGTTTTGTAATCGGGGTTGTGATTCAGTGCTCTCGTAAACTTACATTAAATGTTCCCTTTCGGTTAAGTGCTGCTCTCACAGCTCTAATTACCCCTCTTTTATAACATGCATTTATTACCTCTGAAATATTTTCACATGCAACGTTACGCACATTGACTCATTGTTCACAGCCTGCACATTTAATGTAATGTCTATTTTATATGGATGCTCTCAGCATTACCTCCCACTAAAATTTTACAGCACGCCTGTGAGCCTGCATGCAATGTGATCTCACCTATTATGGCGTTTTCTCCTTCACCAGGCTCTGTTTTGAGCTTTGCTCTCTTCCCGGCCTTATAAAACACAGTTGTAGTATCAGATGATAATTCAGTTTTATTAAAGGTATAATCCAGGTTTGATACAAGTTAAGGTCCAGTAACAGAATTTCTATCATGAAAACTAAGAGGGTTTGGCATGGTAATGTACATGACAATGTTAATATGTTTGGTCTTGGCTGAACAGATCTTCTACGCTGCTGCGGCAGAGCATGTACCGAGACTTGCTTCTGCCAATCCATCCACAGCATGAAAGAAATACTGCTGCTGCACATATAACAAACATGAAATATAGCATACATGAATCACTTTGTAGCAGATCTATACAGGTGGAGCTGGGGAAGATGGAGGGTTTCTGAAGCACGCTGCAACTGCTACAGCAAGCAATAATCAAATATTTGAATGTTGACCAACGAGCTCATTGGCTGCTGATACAAAAAGAACCAATCAGCTGTACCTTGAGATGATGTCATTATATCAGCTTGTGACCTATCTGATTGAGCCATCTAGAGTTTCGTGACAGAACTTTGGAATTGTAGCATAATGTCGTCCATCTTTTTAAACTAAGTTATGGTGATCTATTCACAGTGGAAGCGAATGTTTAGACTGTGAAAAGTTATATCTGTATTAAAGCCCTTACCTTAATTGTTAAAACTTGTATATATGACAAAATAAAACAAAATGTATTATTAAATATATTTCCGTTAACAGTAGCATACTGTTTGAATGGAATTTATTGCAAGTAAATAGTATTGGGCCATCTTGTAATTTGCACTGAAAACTGCAAGGTTTGTGTGTGACATCAAACATGATTATAATTGACCTAAAGCAATCAATGCCAGACTGGGGAGTGTTTGTTAGAAAACAGTTATTATTTTCAGAAAACCCGTTTGTCATGTGCTGTCCTGTTTTGTCATGCTAAATTACACACTTCTGCTTTCAACAGTTTTTGTGATCAATTATGTATTTGGGTGTTTTATGTTACATTTATGTTTATTGTTTTGTGTTAATAACTTTTTTGTTTGTCTCAATGGGCACAAGCTTGGCTTCCGACGTGAAATATATTTGTCTCAATTCTGTAGCAGCTTGTCGACTAATGCGCTTCCGCTCTTTACATTTTTAATTAGGCCCTGTGCCATTCTTATTTGACAGAACCTTGTGTTAGACCACTTAAAGCCCATGTAAAACGCTCGCTTTGTTGGTTTTAAACAAGGCAAAGTGCTTTTTACGGTGATGGAGTTGATCCATGATCTATGGTTGGGGGAGAATAATGGAATACTTGGGTGGTGGGGACTATTGACTAAAACACTAAAAGTCTGCTTTATACGCCATTTGTCTTCGGAACAGCTTAGGGAATGTCATAATGAAGATAAATAGCATCTTGTGATGAAAATGTGCATGTAAGCATGCAAATGAACTTTCAGGCTTTTCTGATTTACGGCTGACCCTGCGATAAGGTCATGCATCAGATTAGCACTCCAAACTGGAAAAGAGTTTCTCCTTGACTACACAGATTACAGCAGAGCTCCACCGGCAGAGGAGTCTGGCTTCCTTATCAAAAACACGCCAGAAGATGGTAAGCGAGGTTCGATTAGCTTCAGGAACAGAGATAGGTCTTTGAACACATGATAGATTCAACCTGGAGTGTGTTAATTCCAGATTCAGCCCTGTATTTAATCCGCCCTTCTCTCTGTTTGCTTTTGATAGACAACACGCAGTGAATGTGGGTATTATCTTCTTGTAGTTTCTGTGACAGTTTGAGTTTCGGTAAACATCCACGCTCAACAGTTTGCTGAGTGCAATGATAAGCATATCAACAAACTGTCGAGATAGACATTTATATGGCCAGACTAACGGATGGGCAAAAGCTTTCAGAAAGCATCTAAAAACTATAGTCTGCAACTCAGATAATCAAGAAATGTATAATTTGAACTAATTAAAGATGGTTCCTGGTTTAAGCCTTATAAGTTCTTATGACAGCATTTGTAATATGCTGTTTATGCCACAGAAAACAATTTAGACGTTTCCCTCATAGAAACAAACAATTTACAGCAATCAACCTCAGCAAGAGGTTTTTTAATTAAGTCTGTTCTGCTCACCAAGGATGTGTGATATTGTGAAGTATTATAACAATTTAAAATAACTTGTTTTTTAATCTAGTTTAAAGTTTTGTTTATTCCTGTGATGGCAAAGCTGTATTTTCAGCAGCTATTACCCCAGCCTTCAGTGTCTTCAAATGATACTTCAGAAATTTTGGACAAACTTGAAACCTGGGGATTTTGTTTCTTTGGGATGTTTGATTTGGTAGAAACTTCAAAACATAATATGTTTGATTTATAATTGTTTAACAATGTAAAAGTCATTACTGTCACTATTTTACATCTTAATGTGTCCCTGCTAATATATATATAAATATACATTTAAAAAAATCTTACTGACCCTAAACATTTGAATAGCTGTAGTAAGTATATAATGTTACATTTATTTGGTTTGTATTATCAATTTTTTGTGTTTAGCTGTTCTTTTATCTTTGTTTTGACAAGCACCTAAACACTGACTGAATGAGACATAAAGTTCAACAATTTTAATGAAGATAGTAATAGTAGTAGTAATAAATGACAGGCCATCATGTGATCTCTGTATGGCAGCACTGCTGATTGACTTTGGAGTTTGGATGTAACTTCAATAGACAATATTTCTAATGTTAGTGATTCTTTTAGTTTCGAGTGAGCAAATAATGTTGAAGTTTATGGCTAATGTTTCTCCATGTGCAATGCACCATATTACATAAACACTTTTTGCTTGTTTTTACAAAGTGAGCAATGTACGATACATGAACTTGTATTGAACATTTCAGTGCTGGTTAAGCTGGTCACATAACATGGCCTTGTTGTTTAAGCAGCGAAATAGTTGTTTGTGGTTTGAACCCCGGGGACAAACTACCATACCATGCTGAGGACCAGCATTCAAAACACAATATATGCTGTTCTTTTCAGCAGGAATGAAACTCAAAGAACATCTGATAAAAGGTTGGCATATAAGCTCAGCAGCCTTTTATCCAAACGATCAAGTTTTTCTCAGAAGAAAGATATTTCTCAGAAGGTTGTTGTGTCAAGCAAGGTGAGAACAGCGTTCATTATGAAGAAAGAAGGTCTTATGTCCTAGTGCTTTGTTTGGGCTTTAGGTCCTTACGCTTTCTGCTCCAGATGCTTTTAATGAATCTTCTCTCTGACCGTTCAATAGCTCACCTAAAAGAATTGCTGCTACTAGCATTTGACAGCTAAATTTGACAGTCCAAATCCACTTCTCAGTGTTACGTTGTGTATAACATTGATAACTGCCATAATTTGTCTTTCCATGGTGCACAGATTGATTTTTTACTAAGCTTCTGTCATTTTATCCATTTATCCAGTTGTCTAAAAACTGAATTGGAGAAATCATAATGCTCAATATGGCAGCTGTCTTACAGTGAAAAGAGCCAATAGTCTTTTTTATAAAGCAATCGTCTGCTGCTTTATATTATTATAATAAATAAGTAACTAAAATAATTCCAGATATTTCATTCTTGCTGTAGGCTATTTGCCCGATTCTTCACTCTGAATTGCCATGGATTATGTTTCGTCCTCTAGTGTTATATTATAAACATAATTTGATACCCATTCAATTATATTTTAGCTGTAGGAAAAGTTCACTGATGATGAAAATCAATATATATTGATATAGCCTTCGGTAAATTCAGTAGTGCATCCTATTTTGGAGGCTTTTGTTTTCTTAGGTGAGATATAACTTAATTTTTCCTGGAATCATGTTGTTCGCCCAGAAATTAGAATTTCATCATTATTTATTGTTTCAAACCTGCATGGATCTCTTTTTTTTCACTTGGAACCTGCATTAAACTAATTAAAGTGAATGAGAAATGAGGCTGTCAAACTTGCAAAAGCACCATACTAGTGTGATGCACGCTGACTATAATTAAACATCCTTCTGATAATTGTATGTGATTAACAGACCACATTTTATTTGTTTTTCACTGATAAACCTTTGCAACTGGATTTCTGGATTAACTTTGATTTCTAAAGTAATCGTTCAGACTGGGTTGGTGAACTGGATCACCTGGTCAACCAGCTAGTCATGATGACTACCGTGGTGAACTTTCGTCTCAGCTCCAGTACTTTTTAAAACATTCGTTATATTAAAGAGTTTGGCCAGGATATTCTACAGAACTTCTGCTTTTGTGTTATTCAGAAGAAAGTGAGTCATACAGGTTTGGAACAACATGAGTGTGAATAAACAATGACACATGTTCAATTTTTGGGTGAACTGTGCCTTTAAGAAAACTGAAGGAAGAAACTTTTCTCAGGCACAGGTCGAAGGGTCGTGTTCATTCATGTTTGACACCGCTCATCTCTGGTGGATTCTGGTTCTCAGCATGAATCTATCTCGTGAGAATGGGGGAAAAAAACTTGAGCTTCACTGCTCTTAGCTTGAAAGTGTTCCCTTGAACTAGAATTTAATTTTGCGGCAGTAACATTTTCTTTGAAGAGTTATATCACATTATGGTGGCTTCCTGTTGAGCAGTGTGGAGGGGAAGGAATTGACTTCATGTGAGGCCCGATCATCTCTAAGATCAGTCATTCTCTCTTTTTCTTTCCCTCAATTTAACACATCGTCAAGCAAAAACACATTAAACAATATTTAACAAGCTCCACAGAAAGCCAGCATGTACACATTTTACTTACTACTTGCATGATGCTATCATTCTTGTTTTGCTGATATATCATTGTCATTAAAAGTCAGTTTCATAAAAGACGTGTTGCTGTAGCAACTGTTATCCAGTTCACAAAATGTGAAAGCAGCTTCAAACCTGATGATTAATTGCATTTATCATTTAAATATAGTATTCCTGTGACTCCCTCAAATGTGAATGTGCAGTCATTATAACTGAATGTGAACTGCTAACTGAAAAGCACATTAAACATGGCCCATATGCTCGAAGCACGATGTGGCAAACAGTCTGTTGACATAATCATATGGCTTTAGAAGACTTTGAATATAGCACATTTATGGTACTTTTATGGTCTTTTGTACTTTGCCATCATTTTTGGAGCAGTTTTCACTTTCATTGAAAACAAAGAGCAGCTTTTTCATTCTGTAAAATCTATTTGTTTTCCATGGCTGATGGAAAATCATACAGGTTTTGAACAACACGAGGTTGAGTAAATGATGACAGAATTATCATTTAATCCTAAATGTTTAGCCTTGCTGACAATCCTTTAAACCCAGGTGAAAATAGCTAAATCTATTTAATTGGTGCTGGATATAAGTCAGTAAACTGGCGTCTCGTAATGACTGTGTTTTGCTCATTTCAAAGCATGTTGAATTTAAAAAGGATGACAAAACGTTTATGTCTGGCTGTGGAAATACCTGTGGAATGTCTGATTTAGGATGCTTGCTGATTATCATTTGAGATAAAGCAACCAACAGGTTAATTCTTAGCATGTGATTAAACTAGTGCTCAAACTAACTATTTTATTTGGATAATCTCTAGACTATTTTTGAACAGCTGCCGCTGCTCTTTGTGTGTAGGTTTGTGTTTAATCTTGAACATATTTAATAAGAACACAGACCAACTGATCAATAATGACATTTGTTCTCAGCTTTTTTCACTGTGGATTTTATCATTTATATATTACAGATTAACTCAACTCCCACAATTCCATATCTGTTGTCTTTTCTGTTTAACTGACTTTTGTGCATTGCTAATATTTTAGAGTAAGGCGTGTAATATGTAAATGATAGGGCTCTTGAACTGATTTTTGTCTGTGTGGTATATTCATTTTAACCGTCCATCGCCCTATGGGATCGGAAGCATACGGTGTTATTTCTTTCAAAGTGCATTAGCATCTAACATCAGAAAAATCAATCCAGCCTTGGGCGAGTGAGTTTTGGTTAAGCAGGTGGTTAAATAAAGATTTACTCATGAATGATGAATATGCCACGGATAGGTCAATACTCTGCTCCCTCTCCCTCGGGACTGCTAGGCATGACAATGTTGCATTGCATATGACCTTGAAGTAATTGAAGAGATGGTTAGTTTTTTATGTGAGACTGTTAGAAAAGACACATTTTCTTTTATTTTGTACCTTTCATCCTTATTTTCCGTTCCCACTGAGGAAGAGTAAGAAGCTCAATGCTTCATGGGATTTCCTTCTGTTTAGTTTTTTCTGTCTCACACCTTTCATCACCAGATCTCTAAAGAATAGTCATGGAAAGCATGAAAAATCTTTCTTATTTGGTGATAATACCCTGTAGCATTTGTGCGGTCACAACGCAAAGGGATGCTTTGTGTGGCTTTTTTTAATCTTTCAGGGTTAGATATTTGAAACTGTTCAATGCAGGCCATTATGCGTATACTTACACACCAATGTTGCTCTTAATACATTTCTGGCCCTTTGACAAAAGGCCTTTATTCAATTTGTTTTTTGCTTTGTGGAAACTGTTTGGCTGTATGAAACTAATTATACTGGTGTGTGCGCGCACGCGCGTGTGTGTGACTGTTTGCCTTAGTCATAGAAGGAAAAACAGTGCACAGATCTCTGATTTTATCCAACTCTGTAAAAAGACTCCTAAATTAGTACATATTTACATTACATGTAGGATGAAGCAGGCCCTTCGAGATTTATCTCTTAAGTGATTTATTGCTGTGATTCTAGGGAGGCTGAAGCAGGACATGATTGAAGCACCACTTACACTTATAAAGACATTAAACCATCTCAATATCATCATAATCTTATCAAAATCTTTGTGTCTGTCCCTAATTGAATTAGATCATAAAAGGACCACGGGCTGTATTAAATGGATGGGGGCACAGCTTAGCCTGTTGTGATTTTCAGTGCAGCCACTTACTATGATCATACAACTTGAATTCTCATATAAAAAACAGTTAAGATGACTGAAAGATGTCATTATGTGCAGTCTCTTCATATTTTGTTGTAATCCCTAATTGCATTTGCTGTCTTTATAAGTATTATACGTCATTATATGTCTTTTATAAGCTATGTTTTGGAAGAAAAGCCCAGTTAGAAGGCCTTCATGATCAGAGCCATGGCCTAACACCATGCATTGTCTGGTAAATTTAAACACATTTGATCAAATATAAAAGATATATCAGTACAAAGGTACGTTTCAAACATCTTCACAGGTCACTAAATTGTTTGCTGTCAAGTTAACAATAGCTGCTGACAACATAAGGGCAAACACATAGAATTTTGGCCTATTATGTCTTATCTTTTTCATGTAATGTTAAATGTTTTGCTGTCATGATTGTTTAAATCTCATACATGTTTAAATTGTCATGTATGTTTTGTGTTTTGCTTTATTTTAAAAAACAATTATGTTAATGTTATGTTGTCAAAATTGTTTTGTCATTGTGTTTTATGTTATTGATTATATTATTAAATGTTTTGTCTTAATTGCATTTTGATATTATTTAATTTTAAGAAATGCCTTTTGTATGGTTTTACTGTTTTGTTCTGTTTTATGTGTTTTTGGGATGTTGTTAAATCTTATGTTTTATGCTATTTAATTGTGTTATGTTACGTTGGTAAATGTTTTATTGTCAACATTAATGTTAATACCAGCAGTATGGCTCATGCCTTCAAAATACCTTCAGTTCTTGGAAGGTCATACGAGTTCTGAAATGTTTGCAGTCGGATAATGGACCACACGTACAATTATCCATTTAACAAATGCTTTTATCCAAAGCTAAATGAGACGGCTATTCATTTGGAAAAGAAGCCTCTGGTTATTTGAGGTATGAGAGAGGTGGAAATCTGCTTTGCGTTCAGAGCTCCTCAGCTTGCCATAAAGGTTCAGTGATGTTTAAATATGCTCGACTGGGGAGACGTTTAACTCCATCCTCGTGCTTTTCAGTTCATTCAGCCATCTTTATGAGAAGATACATTTAGCAGAATAGGGAAACATCATGAGGGAAGAATGTTTACAACTGAAAAATGACTGGTATGGGATTATAGAGTAATCCTCATGAAATGGGTTGCCCTTGTTATTATAAATAAACCATATAATCATATGCAACAGGTGAACAGGCAACTGAAAGATTATTCATTAGATATATTACTCTTTTGTCCATTAAATCAACAATAATTACATAATAAAGTGAATAGATAAATTGCAGATTAAATACATAAATAATTCACCCCCAAATTCAACTTCTGCCGTTGTTTACTGAGCTTCATGTTGTTACTTCTGTGCAGCACAAAATCATATATTTTGTAGAATTTTCTGGATGCATTTTTCCACATACACTGAAAGGAGCTTCTACAATACTATAAAAGTATCAAAGAAAGTGATTCATATCTATTTTCTGAATTCTTCTGAAACATATAATAACATTCAGTTAGGAAAAGATAGATTTTTCCCCTTGAATACCTTCCTCTCTGTCATATGCCATAAAATTCATTTGCAGAAATGAATCCTTTTGTGTTCGACAAAAGAAGAAAAAACGTACCAGTTTGTTCTGGGGCGAGTTATTAAGTTATAAAAGTAATAGTTCAAAGTTACTCACCCTCAGGTTATCCAATATGTAGATGAGTTGGTTTCTTTATTGGAACAGATTTGGAGAAATGTAGCTTTGCATCAGCTGCGTATCATCCTCTGCAGTGAATGGGTGCCGTCCAAACAGCTCATATAAAACATTACAGTAATCCACATGAACGGTTCATCAATTAATGTCTTGTGAAGTAAAAAGCTGTGTGTCTGTCTGAAATGAAAATATGAGTTCATGTTTATAAGACACTAATACTAATCCACTGCAGAGGGCCAATATCTGTTCAGATGAAGAAACAAACTCATCTACATTTTGGATAGCTTGAGGGTAAATACATTTTCAGCATATTTAGAGTTTTGACTAAAGTGCTTCACATTCAATACAGTGTTGTAAACACAGTAATATTGTGATTGTTTATTTACAACATGATACAAGAACTGCATCATTTATATTCAAAGGATCAAGGGTTTTTAGAGTTTTTGTAAATTTATAGCACATAAAAACAAAAGCCTTCAGGATAGTACGGACAGACAAAAACAGAAGGTATATGTTAAATCAGTGACCATGAATTATACACTTCTTCTCCCTGAATAACCTAAAAATTGTTATCCGCATTTTCTCTTTACCTGAACGTACTTGTTAGTGCATGCCAGAATATATAAGATATAATATGCAATTCTTTGTTTATTTGCCAGGCATCATAATGTGTTGACTGAGGGTGGCAAGACTGAAATGTGACTAGTCACACATAGTTTAAGTGTCACACGTTAACAGTGAACATGACTGTTCTCACACAGGCCGCAGGGGCTTCTTAGAAAAAAATGAGAAAACAGAAGCACACGGGGAATTTCACACTGGCTATCTTTGTGAATTCATGTAATAAAATGCTCAGAAGCATACAGTCACGGATATTATATCTTGTACAATGTCCTAAGTCAAGATGAAACAGACATGCAGGACAGCATATTATGTCAAATGAGACATTTAAAACAATACCTTTAAATGTAATATATTATGTAAAATACTTGAATATTAAGCCAATATTTACACATTTATGAGAGCCAAATATGCCATGGAATGTTACATTTATGATCATTAAGGCCTATGTCTTTGATCAGCATATTTGCATATTTTACTCATTCGTGAATTTCTTCAACAAGATATGTACCCACAAAAACAAAAAGACAAAGACATTTTTTTGACATCTCAATAAAAGACAATTCTGATTTGGTCTATCATTCCCTAAGAACACAAACAAAAGCGGCCAGTACTGCATTACAAAAATCCTGACCATTTAAGAGAATAAGCAATAGAAATGCTGTCATCATTTACTCACTCTCATGTCATTTTGAACCTGTTTGAAATTCTGTCTCATGTGGAACACAAAAGGTACATTCTTTTTTGCAGAATGTACTGATCTCTCAGCCATGTATTTTCAACGAACAAGCACTGAAGCTTTAATGCTTCAAAAGATAAAAAGCACCATAATGGTATCCCAAAATGGTACATGTGACTCGTGCACTTTATTCCAAGTTTCTAAAGCTATACTATAGCAAAACAAATCTTGTGCATGGATAATTTTGATTCGTTTCAATGAATCAGTAGACTCATTCACTAAATCAATCGGAAAAAATCATTTACAAACTGAACTAATCCAGTTCACCCATGTAATGATCTGCTTACAGCGGAAAACAGCTCACTGGAAGGAAATATTATCAGTGACACACATCTGAATTATAGTTTGTTCCTCACACAAAGGATTCAAATTATCGTTTGACCTCAAGGCTTGAAATATCCAACAGAAGCTGCACTTATACTTTTTACATGCTGCTATGTTTTGTCTTCACGAAGCTTGAAAGCCTAAGTCTTTTTTCCCAAAATTGCCTGAAAAAACCCAACAACTTCAACCTGTTTCATGGCAAAAAAAAGTTATACAGAATAACACGGCAGTTTGTAAATGATGACAGAACTTTGGTTTTTGGATGAACCATTCAAAACAACAGATACTGTACATTGACAGTATGGCAGCGAATATTTGCACTAAGTGTGAACAGCGATAAGTGCAAATAGGAAAAGATGCTATTTACACTAACTGAAAATAGCATATTTGCGTAGCTATATACTATTTACACTAAGTGCAAATAGCAATGGATTGTATTTACACTATGTAGAAATAGAAGAACTTTCTGCTATTTATACTATTTATTGACAATAGCAAATATATGCACCTTAGTATTGTACAATATAAAACATATTGTGTGTAAATTATAATTTTAATTCGAATGATTAAATGGATTCCACCTTATTGGGACAATAAAGCCCTCCCTACACCTACCCTACCCCTAGTCGATACTTTATTTTCAACTTTTCGATTATTTCCTTCCTTTTTATTGAAAATAAATGCCTTTTGGATATGATATGAAAATTGAAAAGGAGAAGAAAGAGGTTGGCCACAGGTGGATAAGAACACGTGTCATTCATGTCAAAAAGACTACGATACGCATTTCTCCATCTACGCCACTGGAGCTGTCGTTTTCTAGCCGTCTTTTGTATAGTTGACAATCCCAATCACACGTTGGTGGGTAGAGTTAGTGTAAATATCCTCTGTCAACAACACGAGGTATTTGCACTTAGTGTAAATAGACACTCCATAACAGTATACAACGAATCACAGATCAATTAACATTGAAAACAGTAACAGGATATTATAATCACTTTTCCAGAGTGTGACACAAACCCCAAACACTCCTTCATGCCTCCTGAAAGTTCACTGTGGTGTTTCATTTCACAGTTTTCCCCTTTGAGAAACAAGCTACCATGCGATTGAGACTCATACAGCAAGTGTTGCAGTGCAGGTCTCAACTTTTCTCTTCAGTTTCCTCAGTTAGCATGTCCGGCGAGGCTTGGCGGGTGCTAGATAACGGTACAGCGGTGGCTGGTGTCAGGGCTCATGCTAGACCCTCCGTCGGTTTTGACGGTGGACCTGGATGAGCTGATCTGGGAGAGTAGCTCTTTGCGATGGCAGAGGCGTTCGCGATAGTTTTGGGCGAACACCAGCAGCATTAGGGGGTTGATGCAGCTGTGAGAGTAGCTTAGGCAGATGCTGATGTTGTATGCGTACACAAAGGCGCTGGTGGGCTGCTGGATGCTGAGGTTGATCACCTGGATGACATGATAGGGAGACCAGCAGACCAAGAACAGGGCGATCACCATCACAACTGTCTTAGTGGCCCGTTTGGCCCACACTGACTGCTTGCGTTTGACCCGCCGGATGGAGCGGAACACGTGGTACAGAGTGAGAGTGTAAAATGTGCTTATTATAATGAGGGGGACGATGAAACCCAGCATGGACTGGTAGAGCGTGTACCAGTACATATCCTGAGGCCCATCCAGGTTAATCAAACATATGTCCATGTTCTTTTTGGAGATGACTGTGGCGTATATTATGACCGGAATGCTCAGAAGGAAGCTGCCCACCCACACCAAAATGTTAATGACGATGGTCCACTGAATGGTCCTCTTTTCAGATGTAGGATGTACAATTGCGACGTACCTGAAAATAAAATTAAATGTTAATCAAAGTAGTGCCACCCAAGAGGAAATTGGGATGCTCTTTTATGTTAATGACACATTTCATTTTGTTTGACAAATATTACTGCATCAACTCTGTATAAAAGTTTGTATAAAATAAATAACAACAGAAACAGTTCTAGTTTGGTTTTTGTAGCTCAGACAAATTGGCCTTAAATTTGCCGAGAAATACTGAAATCTGATCTGATCTCTTTTGCAGACTTTGGTATCTGGGCGAATCTGAGCACAGTTTGTGATATGATTAAGATAACTTCTGATACTCTACACAAAACAGACTTGTGAAATTAATAGGGTTTTTTTCTATAGAGAAAAATGTTTTGAGAAGCTGGAGACATAAGCACAAGTAATCTCTATTTGATCTATTTCCCCATTTTCTGGGTGAAAATTCTTCATTTTTATATGATAATTCATTAGAAGGTTTTTCAGGATTAAACTTGAATAAAGCTCAAGCGCAAAACAGAGACACGTTGAAACTATATTGTAGTATAATAACTTTTTATAAATTAGAATAAGGATAATCTGTAGCTTTCACTATAGATGATTCAATAAATAGAATTTGAGTTTATATTTTGTACAAATTGTCCAAAAAACAACTGCCTGCATTCTTCCATTTTCCCGGTGGATTCCATTGCATATACAATTTAAAGGGATAGTTGACCCAAAAATGATGTCATTAATTACTCACCCTCATGTCGTTCCAAACCCTTAAGACTTTTGTTCATCGGAACACAAATTAAGATGTTTTTGATCAAATCCGAGAGCTTTCTGACCCTGCACAGACAGCTAGGGTACTAACACGATCAAGGTCCAGAAACGTAGCAAAGACATCAGAAAAATAATCCATGTGACACCAGGTGTTCAATGGTAATTATCCTTTCATCTTTATTTCACTAAACACTTTATTAAATAATAATTCATTAAATAAACATGTAAATTAGATTTAACATAGTATGTAGCTGTTTAATATTTGATACACATCTATTCAAAACTTTGGGGTCAGTTATTTTCTTAAATAAGTCTTTTAAAGTAATTAAAAAATACAGTAAAATGTAACATTATGAAATATTTTTACAGTTTGAAAGAACCATACTAATATGTTGTAAAATGCATTTTATCCCTGTGACGCGCAGCTGAATTTTCAGCATCATTACTCCAGGCTTCAGTGTCACATGATCCTTCTGAAATCATTCAATATTCTGATTTGCTGCTCAGGAAACATTTATTTGTATTATCAATGTTGAAAACAGCTGTGCTGCTTAATATTTGTTTGTAGAAACTGTGAAACCTTTTTCGAGATTCTTTGAAAGTTGATAGAACATTCCTTTATGTTAAATAAATATATTTTGTAACACTTTATTTAATTTTTACTATAACTTCTGATCAACAAAATGCATGCTTACAGAATAAATGTATTCATTTCTTTTGTTTCAAGCTTAAACTTTTGAATGGTAGAGTACATTTATGTGAATATGCACTACATGGCTCTCCTAGCTGAGTTTGGTTTTCACAATATTTCTTCTTCATTCCAGCATCTTTCCTTGCCACAGTCACATTTGTCTTGCTCAATGGGGGTATTACGGCACTATTTTACCCAACGCCGCTTTGGAACAATAAATATTGTGATAAGAGCTATAAAAATAAAGCAGACTTGTCTTGACTCTTGGAAAACAAACCGGTCACATGCTACTAGAGCTGCAAAACAGCTTGTTAAGAAATGTATTTGTTGTGTTTGTATTCTTGATTTCTAGAAATCCAATAAAAAGCTTGTGTATAAAATCAAGAGATGTTGACTTTACTCAAGAACATTCCAAACACAGCAGGTTCATTTTTCATCAAGTGTTACAGCTTACAATCTTAGTTTTTCCCCCTTGCAATTTCTTATAAAGAGAAGAATGTGTCTGGCTTCATGTTTAATGCATTGCTCACATTAGTAAAAGGGTGAACGTGGCTTAGCAAAATATAATGAAAACGTGCAGCTAAGATGTTAGTAACTCTAAGCATGTGACCCAGTAAAAACCAACATAATTCATTTTGGGAATAAAGCAATGACACTATATGGAAAAGTGTTATAGTGGCGCTTTATCACCTAATCATGCATCAAGAGGCCTTCTGGGGGACCCATGTGACTTTGACACCTACAACTAAGCAAAAACTCTCCTCTGCACGCTGTATTTTATGTGGATCCTTTGTATGTGGTGAGATAGTGTGTGTTAAAGTGCTTTTGTGTGCTATAAATATAAGTAAGAGGGTTTTTCAAAGTCACACACTTTTGTTGTGGTAGTTCAGTCATGCAGACTTAAGATACACAATGGATCGATGCAGCACGCTTCATTTTCCAAGGTGGTGGATCACATGAATGTGAGAGTTGCATTGATTTCATTCTTTTCTTTTCTATTTGCATACGTTCTTGATTAACAGCAATCAGCAAAACAGCTGGGCTGTAATTTCATATGATTTGGTGAAAATAGTCTGTGCTCTGTAATTAGAGTTTGAATAAAGAATTCTATCCTTTTGACCTTAAAGCTGATGCACTTCATAAGCACATTTATTATCTTGACTTTACTGGTTTGAATCTGAAAGAAACCTGTCAATAACATGTCACAGATCAAGGATATAAATGTAATTATATGTATTATTATATATTTTGCTAAAATGAAGCCTATTTTGGTAAGTGATTGTTTCACATAAAATGCAAAAAAGTATAAAATCACAATTTTCTTTTCTTTAAAAATTGATTACAATAATGAGCATCTATAATGAGAAATATTCGAGGCCACATTGAAATCCTTTGATTACAGACTTTGGAATGTTGGCAAAACTCAGCACAAAGTTATTATCTCTTATGAAACCGCAGATGAGACTCAGCTAACAAGAAACATTCTCAGAATTTTGGCAAGGTTCTCTCAACGATATGAACAAACATTTTTCCAGTAATGTTAGCAGAACTTTAGTTCAGAGTTATCTGGTCTAATATTCTCAAAACGTTTAACGCACAAAAATATTATTTATACATTGTTCATGGAACATTTTATGACATGACAGTCATCTAATGTTGTATTTATTTATTTTGTATTTTTGTTGTGTCTTGTTTCAAAACGTTCATAGAATATTTCAAAGTAATGTTCCCATAATGTTTGCATAACTATAAAATGGAATGCTCCCTTCATTTTCCCGTAAAAATAAGTTGGACATTTTGAATGCACAGAGAACATTTAAACATAGCTTTTTCATTACTTAGTTTCTTTTATCAGATTAGAAATATGAGTAATAAACTGATGAAATAGCAGTGAGATCTCATTTGTGATTTTTCTTTTCTATAGTTTCAGCCTGAAACTTTCAGACCTATACTTTGCAAGGGCGGTAAATACAGTATGCACACAGCAGTAGGCCAATGCATTATTAATATTGTTCTGACTTCCCAAATGCATGCAACTCTCACCTGTCAATGCAGAGCACTGTCACAATGCCCACTGTGGTAAACTGGTTACTGACGTCCACCACCACCACAGCTTTACACATGAAGTGGCCAAAGACCCACTGTCTGTCCCGGACCAGTTGATGGATGTTGAACGGCATCACCAACAGGAAAAGCAGGTCTGCGATGGCCAGATTCAGCACGTAAATATCAGAGACCATCTTCTTCTTGCATGATGCCACAGCATAGATCACCAAACCGTTGGCCAGAACTCCAACGCAACACAAAATGCCATAGATAGTGGGGAAGATGTGCATGAAAGACGCGATGTCAATGATGCTGTACGACGGAACGGTTCGGTTCACACACGAAAAGTTGGAGGAATTAGCAAATTCGGAATCGCAAAGAATGTCCGAGGAGTTCATCTTTTTTTTTTTTTTTTTTTTACTTTTGCTTAAAAAAAGAATTAAGTATGAAAAGTTGTCGTCTGGTTTGCGCACGATTACGCAAGCTTTTACGCAGCGCACTACTTCGTATCCAAACCGTTTAAAGTTGTAAAAGCTTCCCTCGGGTTTCAGTTATCGTCCTGTTGTCATCTGCTTTGCTTTTCATTCAGTTTTCCGATGCCGAATCCTCAGTCTCCTGAGATACTGTTTTAGTACATCTAAGTGCCCAAAAGCTGGAGCCGTATTCTGCGCGTCTGTCTGCTTCAGTTCGGCTGTTAGAAGAGATGCGTATGTCTCCACCCTTTCAGAGTCCTCTCCCCAAGCTCACTCATCACACTCAATATTTACGAGCAAAAATATTAGATTTTTCATTTGTGCAGTCCATCACAGCATGACGCTCCTAACTCCAGTGGTCACAATTAGTTTCCTGATCTGGCTGCTGCCATAGACTTTGAGTTGCCGCCTGTTGCATGCACATTTTATTAGACCTGCTAAAGTTTAATCATTTACATTCAAGCTAATTGACAGATGCCTTTATCCAAAGTGGTTTAATGTATACATTTGATCAGTTCGTGCATTCACTAGAAATAAACCCATTACCTAGGCACTGCAAGCACCATGTTGTGCTCTTAAGACTTATACTGTCTGTGCATTATCACTGTTCATTGTGATTCAAGGTTGTATATATATTAATTGTTAAATTGATCTTGCTGCCCAGCCCTTTTATGGATTATGTTCTATTAACAGGTAAAGTCTAACATTAATTTATTCACACTTTAAAACTAAAGCCTTATCTCCCAAACACACATCATTAAACAAGTTCCAGCGCCACTGCAGTCCTGTAAAAAACAGGCACTCCATCATCTTGCCTAGATTTGAAGGAACACTTTTCAGGAGAGAACAAAGCATGCCCTTTAAAGATTGGAAACCTCTTTTCCACAGATAAAAAGTAACTTAAGGTGCTCATCCTCTTCCAGATGTCTATAGACAGCACTGATGGCTCCTGCAGTGCAAAAAAAGATATTGATGGGAAAAGTTTACTCCAAAAAGACTTTATTGCACAAATTTATGTATTTATTTCCTTGCTATTTTTTACAAATCAGATGTGTAACTGTGCATGCAAAAGAGCATTGTAGTAGTCCCGTTTAGAGATTTTATTCAGGATTCTTTAATAAATAGAAAGTTTAAAATAATAGCATTTATTAAAATTCATGGTATAACAAGTATACCTAAGCAACGATTTTAACTCAAACTATACACATTGTGTTCATTATAAAGTTTACTCCACCAGAGAAAATAAAGGTGTTCATATTCTCTCTTCTCACACATCACAGCACTCTCACACTCACCCCGCTGTCATAAATCTACTGTATCAACCTCGAAAGCTGTTCAAATGTCACAGTTTTCACACTTCATTTTTCACAAGGATGATCAAAACCACTGCCTTTGTTATAATGTGTCGGAATCTGAGGTAACAAAGTGTCTGTGTGTGTGTGTGTGTGTGTGTGTGTGTGTGTGTGCGTGCGTGCGTGTGTGTGTGTGTGTGTGTGTGTGTGTGTGTGTGTGTGTGTGTGTTTGTGTGTGCATGTTTACGTCTCCATCAAATTAAACTGGCTGAAGAACATTTAGTGGTTACGGTGGCTTAGCCTGAGGTTGATTGCATGTCTTGTGATTTGGATGGGTGACCAGTGACCAAATGATCTTCAGTCACACTGACATCTTTAGTCATGGCCTTAGCCTGCTAACGAGCATCTTACAGCTCATTATATATCATAATTACTATATGCTATGTATTGAGTACCACATACTATATAATTTTGTACTACTATTTACAGTGGATCTATTAAGTCTACACCCATTTTTCACACAATGTATTGTACAATTTAAAAAATTAAATGTACAAGTGTAACACCCCATATCTTGAATTATTTGAATGGCTTTATGATGTAAGTGTCATATTAAAGTATGTAATGATGCCCCGTCTCCCAAGGGGACCTTGGCCCCAAAATTTTATAGACCCCTGTTATGGCCTAAAGTATAACTTTCACTGAAACAAGGTCAGATGGAAACAGCTCTGACCGTGGCTTTATTACACTCTGAAATGAATAATTCACTCAAATCAATGAGCATCAAGAGAAGGTGAAGGCTTTGTTCAAGGAGCAGCGTAATTATGGAAAATTCATAAAAATCTCCAACTCAACTGACAATTTGGTGCGACTCATTAATTCACAGTTGGTTCATGCTTCTCTTTTCTAAGTCTGTTGATTATGGAAGGTAATTTGCAATTGTTGATAGATGTGGATTCATTCATGTTAATAATGCATACTTATTCATAATAATCAGCATAAGTAGATTGATTTATTCTGTGTTCCGGCATAAATGAAAACTCATTGTATTCCTTTATAATTGAAAAATGTATATCTTTGTCTTTGATATCCAAAGCAATTAAAACATCGGATTTGCATTCCATTTTGTGACATATGTTCAATTGCAATGCATAGATGACAGTCACAAAATATAACATAAACAGCAAGACTCCTAGATGATACAGACTATTCAAATATGACTCAGAAAGGACTGAGAAATGCGTGCCTTTAGGCAAATATTTTTCTCAGTTGTTAAAAATCAAAACAAAAAGATAACAGAGAAAACATGGACGTGACCCTAAGATAAATATTAAATAGAGAGTATGGCTGTTATACTTTGTGGCCACATGCCTACAAACATCATATGATGCCTTGTAGTACTGGAAGATATTTGGCAAGATAACAATCCCTGTTTCAAGCCTCGCGATCACCAAACCATCATGTTTTCTTAATGCCAATCGTGTCCAAAATGGTCATACAAGGAAAGCAGTTAACTGGGTTTGAAACAAGGCCATTATGAATGAAAGCATTAATGTCCAGCAGAGGGTGCAGTCAGTACTGACATCAGCTGTCTGACATCAAACGTCACTCTCCACTCTGAGAGTGAGGTAAACAATCTTCGCCTGTATTCTTGTCAGTGTGCGGTCGTCAGTTTTGATTAATCAGTTAAGCTGCCTTAAGAGCTGTGTTCATCAGATTTTAGTTGAGCTTGACAGTAAACCTCAAGGTTTTAAATAGTTTTTTTTTAGCCTGACGTGCCTGACGTCATCTTCTATTTTAATGAACAACGTCTGAGGAGGTAAATACTGGCAAGGTAAAGTGTTATCTATCCATGAGATTAAAGTAAGAGGAATTTCACTTAAATATTGTTTTACTTTAAAAATGTAAAATTGATATTACATTGAGATTAAATGGATTGGTATGAATATAACAGCAAAACATGTATTTTGTACAAACTTCACTCATAAGTGTATGTTTTTGTGAAATATGTCTTGTGTTCTTGGTAGTAGGCTATATATAAGAGCTATTTTTGCATTTCCTTAGCGAGTAGCGAGACTTTAAACCACTGCTCACACAATGTAAATGTGTATAAACATCCACCCCTATGTTTGTTTCATCATCCCTGGGAAATCAATTGTTGTTGGTGATGAATTTCACAATAAAACTTAACAATAATCTCGCCCTATGTGACTGCCATTGAAGCAGAACTGTTACTGAAGCCTAATAGTTTGCAAACACAAAAGTGTAAAAAAAAGTCAGTTGACTATCATGAGATACACAATTACACGCTTATTCTGTCACATTTATGAAAATTAGATTTTGATTATTCTGTCTGTCATTGGGCTTGATATATCATCTTTGAGCTGCTTTTCATCTCAAGGTAATTTTTAATTAAGAGAGGAAGATGCCTGTACAACCACTACTCAAGATGTCAAAGGGGATTCAGAAAATATTAAGTGAGTCTGGGCCAAAATGATTTAATTGTATTGATTCAAATGCATGGTTTGTTGTTTCAAAGGCTGCAGTCAAGTTTAAGCAATCTAATCGGGGTAGTACTGATGGAAAATTGAATAATACAATCTGACAGGATTTGTGGTTTCACATTAAAGCTTATGAGACAAATGCAGCTCCTAACGCAGAGCGAAATCTTTGAACCTGTTCACCGTGCACACAAACACAAGCACACTGTCTTTCATTTGTCATTTAGGTGAAGCTTTTCAAGTACAAAATACTAGGTTTAAGATTTTTCCTAATCTAGTTTAAAAAAACTATTAGAAAAACATTCAAACAAAGTATTTCAAAAGCAAAATTACATGATAAAAATACAGAAATCGACAGACAAATATAGGTTATATATTCACTGAATTATTGAAATATGCACAGCGGGTAAATAAGTATTGAACACGTCACCATTTTTCTCAGTAAATATATTTTTAGAGGTGCTGATGACATGAAAGTTTCTCCAGATGTCGGTAACAAGCCAATTATTCCATACAAACAAAGAAAACAATACAAATAATTTCATAAATTAAGTTCTGTGTAACAAAATGGAATGACCCAGGGGAAAAGTATTGAACACGCTTACTGAAATGTATTTAATTCTTCGCACAAAAGCCTTTTTTGGTAATTACAGCTTCAGTACGCCTCCTGTATGAGAAACTAGTTGTATGCATTGCTCAGGTGTGATTTTGGCCCATTCTTCCACACAAACAATCTTTAAATGTTAAAGGTTCCGTGGGCCTCTTCTGAACTCTTATCTTTAGTTCTTCCCATGGATTTTCTATCAAGTCAGTTGATTGGCTGGGACATTTTAGCAGCTTTACTTTCTTTCTCTGAAACCAATTAAGAGTTTTCTTGGCTGTGTATCGGATCATTGTCTTCCTGAAATGTCCACCCTCATTTCATCTTCATCATCCTGGTAGATCGCAGCAGAGTTTTGTCTGGTACATTTTGTCTGGTACATACAATGTCTCGGTACATTTTTCCATTCATCCTTCTTTTAATTATATGAATTTTACCAGTGCTAAACCATGATCTTTTGGGGTCATGTACACTGCCATTTGACCTCCAAACATGGTGTGTATTATGGCATCCAAAGAGTACAATTTTTGTCTCATCTGACCCGACTATTCTCACAGTAGTTCACAGGCTCGTCTAAATGTTGTGCAGCAAACTTTAAACAGGCTTTAACATGCTTTTTCCTCAGCATTAGAGCCTTCCGTGGTGAGCGTGCTTACAGGCCATGGTGATTGAGTGCATTACTTATTGTTTTCTTTGAAACAATTGTGCAGTTTTATTGCAGGTCTTTCTGAAGCTCTCCATAAGTGATCCTTAGCTCTTGGGCAATTCTTCTGATAATTATTTCCACTCCTCTGTCAGAAATCTTGTGAGGAGCACCTGGTCATGGCTGGTTTGTGGTGAAATAATGTTCTTTCCACTTCCAGATTATGGCCCCAACAGTGCTCAGTGCTCTGAAATATTCAGAAGTATAGAAACCCTTCTGTAACCAATGCCATCAATATGTTTGGCAACAATAAGGTTGCACCGGTCTTGAGAAAGCTCTTTGCTTTTACCCATCATTGAATGTTTCTTGTGTGACACGTTAGTCATGAGACACCTTTTTATAGGCTGTCAGTTGGGATGGAACCAACTAATATTAATTTCCACTGACAAGGGGCAGGATTGCTTTCTAATTACTGATAGATTTCAGCTGGTGTCTTGGCTTTCCATGCCTTTTTGCATCTCCCTTTCTTCATGTGTTCAATACTTTTCCATTCCATTTTATTACACAACTTAATTTCTGAACTGATTTGTTTTGCTTTCTTTGTATGTATGGATGAATTGGGTAGCTACCGTGATCTGGTGAACATTTCTTGTCAACAGCACCTTTAGAAATATATTTACTAAGAAAAATGGTGGCAGGTTAAATACTTATTTTACCCGCTGTATATATAGTTTATTGCAAAATATTCAGATATTTATGTTATTTCTTCAAACCTATTTATGATTTTTAAAAATGTATCCCGTTTTATATAAAGCACACTAAAACATTTTTGAATTACCACTGGAAATGAAATATGTTATATAAATGAGCTAGTTGGAAAGCATAAGGAGTGACATCATCCACAATGCTTTATGAGGGGTGGATCTCTCTCTGGGACTATGAAGTAGGGAGTTAAATTAACAGTGACTTGGGCTTCTACAGAAGCACGCACCATCGATTAACACCCTCAGAGTGCATAGTTGGTCTGTCTTGAGAGGTTTATACATGATCACTAAAAATACATTTCCATATTTTCACTTCTGGAACCCGACTGTTGAAATGTATTATAGGGTTGAGTGCACAATGATTTTAGTACATGGATTGAAGGGCCAGAACCTAGAATTTTTTCAGTTGCCCTCCTAGATGTTTAACTATTAGGTTATCACCACCCAGATGGAGGTTGTTACTGTTTATGATGATTAGCAAATCAGTTAATCAGCAGGGTGGGGAGACGACATACACTAGCATCCAAAATACAATATAACATATACAGTCATCTCATAAATTCTTAGCCAGTACAATCTGAAGCTTCAAAGACACACCCAAGCATAACTGAAATGCAGCACTAACTAGGTTTGAGTCAGTTCACCAACTGATTGATCATAATGATTTATTTGTTTGTGTGAATTGCTTGCAGCGACTATGATCTGCCCACTTAACGCATGCTGCAAAATTTATTTCCGATTTTCATCCAAAACAACGCATCCACACATAGCCGAGAAGAGCGTGAGAGTGAAAGCCACAGAACAGTCACTGTACTGCAAACACAACCGTTGATTTATTTGTTTTTAATGTATCACTGAGAAATGGGCAGATATTATTAGAAAACATTCAAGTCACATGAACCTAGTTAAAATGAGGACACAACTGCAGTGTTTATGATATTTAGGACTGATATTAGCAGTTTATGTAGATGTTTAGTGTTTTTTTTTCTAACTTTCAACAGTTATATGCATTTAATGAGGATAAATCAGAAAAAAACTGCTATGCTTAAGGGTCCAACTAAGTACTCTGGCCCCGGGTCATAACCTTCTCCCTCCAACATCCAGACACCCGGATATCTCAGTTGAGATCGGGTTCTTGACTGGTCTCATAGCATTTCATATACTCCCTGACAAACATTTACATTCTAATATACTTCAAATTAGACATTTAGATGGCTCTAAAGATATTTGTCGCCATCAATGTGATAATTATCGCTGAAATAATATAGGCTGCATGCACTTTGTGACATTCCTCTTCAATGAGAGCTATTTAATCTCTGATTTATGGATGCATACGGACATACCACCCTCAAGAAACTGCCTTTTTAACCTCGCAGTGTTCTTTGCATAGTTTTTCTTTCATACTTCTTGATGCATGCAGCAAGTCGTTAAGCTACATGTCAGTAAATTAAAGGGTCAAGTTATTGCACATTTGTCTTAATAAAAAAGTCTAAAGGCAATGAAAAATAATAGCATACAGTGATTAGGCTTTGAGCAGTCTATGAACCACCCGTGGCTATTATAGCTTGCAGTGATACGCAAATTGAGAAAACAATACAGGTTAAAGGGTCTCCAGTCAATGCCAAAACAACAGTGTTATCAATATCATACATAAAGCTCATTGAAAAAACATACGTTTTTAAAACAGTATACTAATTAGTTACACATCAAGCTACCAATTCATTCCTGTTATCCAGAACATGTTTAAATCCGTATACTATATAGAAAATTATGAAATCATGTATTATTCAGTCCAACATTATCCAGTAAGCCCCTGCAGATAGTACTGTAACTGCAACATTGACATAATTTACCTGCTGCTCTAAAGTAATCAGTCACGCTCATAAGCCATAAATGATAGGCTTCAAATTCCTGGCAACAGAACTGATAAGAGAGTTGTAATTTCTAATTTTGTGGACTAAAACTTCTGTAAGTATTATCAACTGCTTTGATGAATTCTTTGATGTTTTGTGGTATTAAATGGTTTGTTTTCACTAAAACATCCATCCTTCCTTATACAACTACAAAAATGTGTATAGTAATCAAAATGTCCTGTAATCTAGTTCTCAAACTGCATTGTTACATTTATTATGGAAGTAGGGAGTTTCAATGTTGTTATGGTGACCCAAAGTCTGTTTAATATGTTTACGCCCTCATCCTCTGAGATCTTTGCCAGATCTTGTCTCCTGTGGCAATAGAAGGCAACACATACACAACACAGGTTTAACTGAATAATACTGGCACAGACAGGCGCAGTGCAAATACAGAAGTAATTATTAAGTTAACACACACTACCCTGCAAGACTGTTAAACGAGAAACATCAATGTGAAATGAGATGAGAAACTATGTTTGAAGCAATCAAATCTGTAATGAATGGAATGAGATGTGGAGGTTGTATTCATTTTATATTGGATTTTAAATCAGGTTCACACACAGCACAGGTGTTAAATCACGTGATTATCGTGACCCTGGCTCAGATGGTGCCTTTGTGCAGGGGGACGAGGCATGTAATGCGTGGGCAAAGTCATGCTAGACTGTGTCATTAATTTCTCGCTGTGGTCAGGATTTCTGCTGACCGAAAAATTGCAGATACAAGATATGTCTGGAGTTTGGGGACAAGATGAAAAGTGATGATGAATTTTTCCTTGGTGGTTTGTGCACACAGAATTAGCTGCTTTAAATCAGCATGCAGGTCTCAGGAGCTTTTCTACAGCAAATATAATGGTTGTGTTTTGCCAAACGTAACGCTTAATTTAAGTTGCTGTACACTACGTTTTGTACGCATTAATTATCACCGACATATGGTGAGTTTTACACTTACTGCACTTGAGGGACGCACATAAGAGACTTGTGCTTTGTTTAATAAGAGTCTGTGCTGTGTTATTATTTTTTGTCATGCATGGTTGATGTATCTTTTAGTTTTAACTTTTAAATTAGCTTTATTCCATTAGACTATTTACAAATTAACGTCAAGCATGTATTCAACTTTATCTAAGTCAAGTCATTCCAACAGAAGTGCACTGGGGCTTCAATGTCTTCCTAGGGAATGGAATTTATCTGTTAAATCTGCTAGTTTGGCACAGACAAATATTTTCACGGCTGACCATGCAATGTCTCTTTAGACGAGGTTCGACATACTGTCCTGGCAAACGATGGAGTGAACAAAACTCATTTCCAAGCAGAAGTTTAGCTGCAGGCAGCTCATCCAGGCATTCGGTTTTGTCTCTTGGTAATGTGTGGAACGACTTTTTGAAACTTTATTAGCAGAGACATAATCTAAAATGTATGAAGACAAGTGTGATACGTCTCTTTAATTGGTTCCTGGGAGAGTGTTGTGGTCACAGTGAATAGTAGGGAAGCAGTGACAGTCTTTTGTGCTATTGTTTAGAAGCTCCCAACTGAGTTTAATAGTTCGTAGAGCGGAGAAACTATTATTTTTGAATTAATATGCCACATAGTTTTAGCCTGCAAGTAGATATTTCCCCTCAACCATCCCTGTAATGACAATCCTGTGTCACCTCGAGGATTTTCGGTTGTACTGCAACAATTCCAACAAGTGTTAGAATGAACGAATTCAATTAAACAGAAAGAAGAAAACAAATGAAATATGTTAACATCTATTTTCGTCCCTTCATTTTGATTTAATTTAAATTTAAAACTTGAATCTATTTGTGTGAAAGACATGCAATTAACCCATTGTCCTCTACACTCTTACTTCTTGTTCCTGCCATTCAAATCTACTTCTGCCTGTTTAACCAAATGTAATGTGACATTTCTATTTCCCTCTTTGCACTGCATGCGTCGGTCGCTCTGTATATTTACACAAGCTATCAGAGAATGGCGGGCGGGCGGGTTCATTTTCTCTGCTCAAACAGCGAGCTGATATGGCTGTAAAGGCTACACGTGACATGAAGAGGTTTCTCGTGTGTGACATGGAGCAAAGCGCCGTTATATCTGCAATAGGCCTATAAATGAAATAAAAGTGTTGATCGGTTTTCCAGTCAGCGCTAGTTTCAGACATGCATTATTTGAATGGGTTTTGTCGGTCAATGAATCAATAAGCGATTAACGAAAGGAATTATATATGTCTTAATTGAATGCGTCTTATCATGATTCGTGCATGTAGATTATTGTTAAAAATATTTAAAAAACTGCATTGCTAACATTTTATGTTTCATCACAAGCTATTATTTTTATTTTAGTTTATATATTTTAGAGTTCACAATTAACGATGTAAATGTTATTATTCAGTGAAAACTTTCATATTTGTTATATAAAACAATTGTACAAGTAATATAATTCATACAAATGTAATATGTGCATATTCAAATTTGCTGCAACGTGATTGGTTAGGCGTCACACAAGAACCAATGAGCAGACAAGACTGTTATTTTTGTACACAGGCCTACAGTGGAAGTCAAAGGAAACTGTTCAAATAGGCTTCCAACATTCTTCAAAATATCTTCTTTTGTGTTCCACAGTAGAAAGAAAGTCATACAGGTTTGGAACGACATGAGAGCGAGTAAATTACAGAATTTTCATATTTGGGTGCTTTTATGGTGCTTTTTTATTTTTGTTTTATTTATTTTGGAGCTTTATATCCCATTGTTACCATTCTCTTTCAACGTATGGAAATAGGCAGCCACAAAATATATGTTCAGTTAAGATAAGTATTAGCCTATTTTACTTAGAAAACAAAATAAAATAACATTAAACATGATATCTCAAAGTAGAAAGACTTCAATAGTATTTTCAGTATTCTTAGTTTAATTTCCAACTTCTCAGTGTCTGTATATACTTATGATTATTATGTCAATTATTTTCAATTATAATGACTATTTCACAGCATATGCAGCACCAGGAGGCTCTTCTTGTGGTATACTGTATAAGAACACTTCAGAAGAGCACACTTGCTCCCCCATTCCATAACCACTATGTTCAGTTTAGCATGCTTGGAATAAAAATACCCACTGCTTGCTAACTTTGACCATTACCACTAGGCACAGATCTGACCTCTGCCAGCAACCCTCTCTCATTAAATGCCAGAGAAGACGTAAAGGTCTCACCGAGTGTAAAAGTCAGTATAATGAATCAAATAAGGGTGTCCCACCTCCCTACTGAGTCTCCTCATGCATCACATCCAGTCTCACGCTGTGCGGCGGGACAGATTATCTCGTTATCAGTGACCGGCGCTGTGCGGTCAGCCCTCAAAGTCTTTCACAGTCAACATGGAAATCAGAGAGAAGGAAAAATGGCTCTCGTACACAAGTAAGAGTGAGAGATTAGCAGTATAGTGCAAGTTTGTGTTGACTGTTTTATCATTTCCTAGAATATGGTGTGCCTATATCTCATTTAGAAGCATCCTCATCCTCTTGATTGACTGGCGGTCTCATGATAGTGGTAAAAATAGCATCGGCCCACTCAGAGTTGATTTAATTTACGAGCCTGGTGTCTCACTGTGAGAAGAGTGTGATGAGAATAGGGAAATGGAGTGTAACTATACGCGCACTCTCTTAAGCTGAAATTGAAATCTGTGGATTTTGACTTATTGGATCAGAATGAAAGTGAAACTCAGGGAAATGCAATTAGGTAAAAAAGTGAATTAAAAAAGAATGTTGCAGATGTAAAGAAAAAAGTAGTTTGGGTGTTACAGACAGACCCCATGAAATTGCTGGACGTGATCTGATTGCATCATGCGTTGATGTATTTCGTTCTGCAAGTATGTGATTTGAAATCTGTCATCTTTGCTTCTGAGAACCACAGTTTTTAAGCCAATCTTATGAATCATAACCAAATGTCATATGACTAGTCACTCTTTATTTTATTTTATTTACATATAGGACTACAGCAGCTTATATGGGACACACTTTTTTAAATATAAAGGCAGCTATTTATATATAAATATAAGACCCATTTCTGCAATGAAAAATTAAGTAAATGTGTAATTAAATATTATAAATGTGTAAAATGTGTTACGGAAAAGAATGGATAGTGGAAATTAATTAAAAAAAGAATGGATAACTGGTCACTTTTTCTGCCCACCATTATATTACTGTTGTAAGGATGTAAGCCTGAAGACAATCTATAAATATAATATAATCTATAGAATAAAAATAAACTGTGATTTTCTTTAAAAGTTGTATTAACAAATAAAAAAATAAAAGTAATAATTATTAATTATTTTACTTTTCTGTGGACCCATAGCACCCACTTGTGGCCCCCTGGGGTTGTTATATTTATAGTTTTTAGAATTTTTATGAACATTTCTTAATTTTGGAACAATACATTTTGAGGTTGCCTCCTCTGCGATGGATTCATGCTGTGCTGCCTTCGAATTTGGCCAAGAGAAGATGTGTTTTTAGGCTGCATAATTAATATGCCAACATCTTAAGACAGCCTTTTCAATAGGATAGCGCTTGATGATTTAAGATGCGGCCTACGGTAGCAGCTCACTAGGTTTTGGAAGAGAGCTACGGGGTCTTTAAGGAACGAAATGCTCATGCTGCGCTTCACGGAGGCGCATATGTGCATCTGTGTGTGGCGTGCAGCTTGATGGGGAATATTAGATGTGATGATTTCAAAGAGAAAGAGTGACTGAGAGAGATGGAATGATGATGGTGCCTGGGAGTAAACCGCTATAAGCCTTTAATCTACAGGTAGCTCATTGCGCTCCTGGGTGCATCAGAGAACTGCAAGTAGCTGTGTGAATTATGGGACGCCGGTCATGGGAGTAGAGTGCGGTGGGAGAATGAAGAGAAAGATATGCGCGAGCTGATTAATAATGAAGAGTTATAACAGCATGACAAAGCTTGGACAAACATCTCTGCAGACTGTCACGCCACATAGAGCAGAACTGCTGCCTCCATCTGCTGGAGCTCATGTCCAGTAGCAACCAGCATGCTGATGTGAGCGGTAATGGAGATGATGATGGCGTCTGAAATCACCGAGATGGGATGGCTGCATCTCTCCGGAGGACATTAGTGAACTGGCGTATTTGTTGTGGAACCCTGTCTGTGCCTGTGTGAGGTGTGTAGGAGGGGGAGAGAACAGCGAGAGGAGAGGAAATCATTCATTTTGTGACCCATGTGTTCGGTTATGGAGAGACCTTGAGCACTGTGTGTGTGTGTGTGTGTGTTAGAATACAGTTTTTAAATGTGAGGCTGTGATGAATCAGAGGTGAAAGGGGAAACCAATAATAATGGTCAAAACAACATGATGACAGATTACGGTGAAATAGCCTGATGCAGCAGTAGATGGGAAGACCCGTTCCCCTTTCTGCCTTTTAATGAGAACTGATGTGCATGTTTGTCCAATATTCCATTAGCAGTAGTAAGTAAATATTATACAATAATGGAGCTCTGGTAACAAAAATGGGGAAAGAGAGAAAGATGTTTTTATTTTTATTTTATATGTTAAAGGTGAAGTGTGTATTTTTTGTGATAATAGCATCACCAAACGGGAGTTAAAAAATATATCTGATTTCTGTTTGTTTTTAAACAGGTAGCTCCACCTCCAAACTCATGCCATTGTGAGGTGCACAAACAAAGCAATGGTTAGATAGCACCACACAGAAATAAACCCAAATGGCATTCTTATAGTTATTTCTGCATAGAAGAGGAGAAAATATTGTCATAAAATAATTACACTCTTCAGCCCCATAAAATCTAGATTTGTTTTGTCACTTTTAGTTCATCTATTCCAGAGGTGCCCAAAGGGCCAAATATTAAACTTGATCGTTGGTCAAAAGTAAATATTAAATTATATTAAACTATATTATATAAACATTATACATCAAAAAATTACTTCATTCTCTAAATTTCAATGCAAAATTCATTTAAAAAAATATAAATAAAATATATATAAATGAAATGAAGATATACTGTATACAGAAATAAAGATATGCTTCAATGAAATATTCAATGAAAAAAAACACTTCTTTTGTTTTTATATTACTTTTTGTGCCGTTCACTTATATTGCTGAAGTATACTGAAATGATTTGGAATATAAAAGCACAATATATACAGTATATGGTTTTATAGTTTTTTTGGAGGAGAATAAATACATTTATTCAGCAAGGACACATTTAATTTACAGTTTATATTATTACAATAAGAAAGATCATGTGACATTGAAGACTGAGTAATGGCTGCTGAAAATCACAGGACTACATTACATTGTAAAATATATTAAAGAAACAATTGTTTTAATTTATAATAATATTTCATAAAATATATATTAAATATTTCATATTTATTTTACTGTAATGTTTTCAAATAAATGCAGCTTTGGTGAGCTTAAAATACTTCTTTCAAGAGCATTAAATATATTTTGAACAGTACAGTAGTACATACAGTATATAAATAGAGAGAGAGGGAGAGATACAGGTACATAACATCACAATCAATGCTACCAGAAATGATTTTAAATTTGTTTGGCATGCTGTTCACTGACCGCATGGCCAGCTTTAATGCACCAGTGGTCACATTTCCCATTTCAATTGCTTCATTTATGCCATTCTTTGGCATGGTGGTGCTTGACTAGTTCTAGCTGCTGCAAACCTCAGTTCGCCTTTAACAAAGTGACGTGAGATGTGAAAAATATACAAGGCCATTTATCTTTTATTCCTTATTTCCGTTCCTACTGCAAACACTCTGACCCTCGAGACAATTCGGCTAATTCATCTGACCAATTTCAGTGGATGAATATACAGACCACTTGTGAGTGATAAAAACACAAGATCCTTGGAATATCTGACCCATTTTTCTGCTGTCAGCCAATCTAATGCAGAGCCGCAGCATAGAGACATAGCAGCAAAGGAGAAACTGACAGGCAGACCCTTTATGCTGTGTCACTGTGCATGTTACGCCGAGTTTGAGTGGCATATAGATCTGGATTACTGATATGCTCTCCTCTCCATTTTTTTATTCCCGGAGACATTTAGTGCACTGATATCTCTGGCTGGAGGATGGCTGGCTAAATACTGCCAGTCCCTTGTGCTCTATGATGTGACTAGTGCAAGACAGTTACCCATATTTCTTTGCAGAGCTGCAACCAATTACAGAGCCCAGTCACAGTAGACAGTAGGACAAATGCCAAGAGCACAGAAGCTGTTGACTGGCCTCCATGTGGCCTCCCTTTACACAATCAGTGCATGACCCCTTTCAAATAGAGACGTTTCAGGAGCCGGTGCCATATGCAGTGGAAACACTTTGCGGGTTTCTGTTCGTTTGTCAATGTGTACATTTGCTCTATATGCATCACACGTGTTTAACAGCACCACATAAAGCCTGATTTAATACATGCCGTTCAGTTTGAATGCCTGCACACCTTTTGAGGGATGCAAACCTAAACATCTGTTTCCATCAATATTTTATATCAGCGCTTCTCTCATGTGCATGTTACCTCGAACAGTATATGAAATATTTACTATGGAAAAAAAGGCCAAAGTAATCACAGTGAGGGATGGGGCACGGGAAAGGACCTGCATTCATACTCTAGCAGGGCGGCTCTCTTAAATTCATAAGTTAAAGGCTCTCAACAGCTATTGTGATATGCCCTTACATCTCAATGCCCTCACGTCTCACCCCTGTGTCTCCTTTTTACTTTACTCGGTAGAAGGATCATAAAAAATGAACATAGTAATGAACATTGCATTATTAATGAATGCTGTATTTTCTGGACCTACTTTTCTGTTTTCTACAATAAAAGCATTTCTTGATTCAATAACATGAAAGACATATAAGAAAATTAAATGTGACAGAAAAAAAGAAGATATTTTTTTATTTGCATCAGAGTTGCATGGAGCTCAGATGGTGTACCTATATGTCCTAATACAAAAGGTTTATTGAAGTTTAGTGTGGATTAGATATACATTTCAGCCTGCTAAACAAGAACAGACATTTGAATCAACAACCCATAATCATTTTCCATAATTGCCTGTATGCAAATAACAATAAATGTCCTTGTGATCGTGTAGAATTGAATGAAAGCACCGTCTGTGTTGCGCTTCGTAATTGCACAAATTGATCCCTGTCTCAAAACGGGAAGAGTCGGGTGAATCAGACAGTTCAGAGCAAATGTGTTTTCAAATATTCCAATATCTGAGAGAGCAGCAGAGAAGAATGAAATGGCAATGTGTTCTGTGAGAAGGTTAAAATGTTTTCTTACCCATTAGAATTGTATTTAATAACCACCGTGCCGTCTGAACTACAGCACATGGCATAAATTCTTGAAAATTGTGTTTTCCTGTCAATTAGGGAAAGCGGGGTGAAAATGCAACATTGTGCAATTTAGATTTTGGCCTTCTTAAAATGCCAAACAGTCAGCGGTGTACAGACATTGACTATCAGTTTACATGTGTTTAATAGTTAAGGATAAGTAATTAATATTGGGGTCTATGATTAGTGTTGTTGGCGCTGGCACAGTGCAGCAGAGCTGTTTTTTATTCTATGGAAGTCTTAGCAGTTTATTAGGCTGTCAGATGTGGAGTGTTTCTCCCATCTTGTGGCATGTCTGAAAATAGAAGCACAACTTTTTGGCTGCATCTGATCCATTGTTTTTTTTTAAGTCAGTTTTCTCTCTTATATGGCATTGCTACTGGGAATAAATGGCAGGGAAGTTATAGTATTAACCATCTTATTTGGGTGCATTGACAGGCTAAAATAAAACAGGATAAACCGCATTTGACAGTGCATTAAGGTAGTCATTTTGGCATGATTGAAGATATATCCAACTGTCAAAGTGTCACGGGTTGTTTACAGTGCAGTGCAGGGCCAATGACTGGACGTTTATTGCCATCTGCTCGGGTTGTATTTCACCATTGTACCTCAATCCACTGAGCTGTCATTGTGTGCATTGCAGTCAGAGATTTCTCAGAAGCCTCTGCTCTTGATATGTCTCATTGCATACTGTTATTTTGAGTAGTAATATAAAGTTGCTTAACAAAACTTGAAAATCATCTCATCTACCGCTTCTTTGAATTGCTGAATAGTCAGCAAGTGTTTTTGGCTTTTCCCTTTATGGTTTGCAATCTAATACACTGAATGGATTCTGCCCATATATCACATACTGTATAAAGCAGCATCTACGGGCCAAATTTGGCTAACCAATGTGTGTACTAAACAAAAACAGATTTTATGTACTGTGCTGTACAGAGGACAATAGATATTGTATTTATAATTTGTTTTGTGGTGCTTGCTTAGGCAGGGCATATCTGGGGATGAGAATATCATAGAAATGTGAGCTTGAGCGCTTCTGAATTGGGCAGGTGAGTAACCACCTATAGCAACCACACAGTAAACCATAGTGACACCCTGATAATGCCAGGATAGCAATGTGCTAAAATTAGCAACTGCTTAGCAATGCACTAAATCACTCAGAACACCGCCCAGAATAACTTAGCAAATGCATAGCAATGTCCTTGTAGCCTTCCAGAACAGCCCAAAAACTACATGCCAAAACTACTCGGCTAAAACACCCTAGCAACTTCATAGCAACAGCACTGCAACCTGACAGACACCCTAGCAACTGCATAGCAACGACCTTGCAACCTTCCAGAACACTCTTGTAACACCCAGAACCGTTGAGAAACAGAGGTGCGACATGCTTTGATTTCGCCGCCAGTGGTCACGCGGTTCATGGAGTTGTCAATAGTTCCAAACTACTCTGTCAACATATTTGAATAGGTTTAATCAGGACATCACTACATTTGCAGCAATGTGCATTGATAATATGCTTCATAATAGCATTTTATTCTAGGGATTACTTAAACTACTCAGAAAACCTCAGCAACTGCATAGCAACAGTCTTGCGACTTCCCAAACACCACAGCGACTGCAAAGCAACATGCTAAATTGTTCAGAACACCTTAGCAACTGTATAGCAACGACCTTGAAACCTCCCCGAACACTCTAGCATACTGATAGTTTTGACTGGGCAACCACACCTCACTTTTGCTTCAGAAAATGTAAAAATCAGTGGGTTTGTGAACAAACTGACATTTTAAAAGGACAATTCTAAAGGATCGGTAAGATGAGTCTTTTATGAGAATTTCATAGCTTGTTTGTTAACTGTCAATGAAGCTTCGCATTTGATTTCCGCTGTTCTGCACTCTTTAGCCACCAAGGTCTGGTTTTAAAACTCACCTTTTTTTACAGTGTGAAGATCTACCTCTTAGTACCTGACATTCGTCTATGCTCTGCTACACATTTTTATCTCTTGTGACTCACTGAACTTCACGTTGCTCTGCACCGGTGTGATATATTGACACATCGACAGTAACAACAACTCTTGATATTTACAGAAGCCAAAAACAAACCACCGGCAAGCAGAGCTGCGCTGTACTTCTCCATTATATGGTTTCCTCATCGGAAAGCATGTGTCAAAGTAATGAGGCAGAAATTCAACACTGCATCTCCTCACTTTGGTCTGGGAGAGCTGTGACATTGTGCTGTTCCTCCTGACCTATGATTCACACTGTATCTGTGGATTCAACATGGATGACTGAACAGTGGAAGGAGAAAAACTGATGGTTCTTGCTTCACATTTTCCTTTAAACATACAATTCAGAGGCTTTGTGAAAGGAATTATAATATAGTTAGAATCACAAAAAAACACATGCAACTTCCTATTTACTATTCAAATGCAATACTTTTGTTCAGCAAAGACACATTCAATTGATTAACGGTGACTGACGTTATAATGTTACAAAATATTTATCTTTCTATGAAAGAATCCCGAACAAAATATATGAAAACATTTAAGCAACACAACTGTTTTCAACAATAATAATGAGAAAAATAACAACTTGAGCATCTTATCAATATATTAGAATGATTTTGGTGGAATCAGGTGACAATAAAGATTGGAGTAATGCTGAAAATTCAGCTTTGCTATCACTGGAATAAATTACATTTTTAAATATAGCCTATTAATAATAATAAAAATGTAATTTCAAGTTAATAGTATTTCAACATATTATTATTTTTACTGTATTTTGGTCAAATAAATGCAGCCTTGATGTGCATATAAGACTTTCAAAATCATATATTTTTTTAAATAGTAGGATATTCATTTATATATATATATATATAAACAAAATAAGTGGCAGAAATCATCTGTTTATATGTCCAAATTTGCCAATTTAGTCCAAATGAGCAACTGCATATCTAAATTAAACATTGTCATAATCTACCCACTTTATATTACTTAAATCTTGCATTACACTTTCCCTGTGGAATACAAAAAGAAAAAGCCACTCTTATCCATAAAATGAATATGCATGGGGATCACTGGTTAATTTTTTTACTTCGGCTGGTTTGGTAAAATGTATGACCTAGGTCAGGATTTGAACCCAGGATCTCCGTGCATAAACAGCGCCTCCTGCTGGTATTATTGGTCATGTCTTATCTCACCAAGGACACCACCGAGTCAGCTAAACCATTAAAACGCCGCAAGCTATATTTCAGTCTAATAGAGCTTGCAGAGTCACAACATGCCCAGCCCTTAGTTTTGTGAAGCCCTTTTTAATCCTATATTTTACAGCAAAAGCGTGTCTTTTGTCTTGAGGTGAATTACAAGCTCAAAATGGCCCATTATCTAAATAATGAACTCTAGAATTCATCATCATCACCAGGCTTCTAACAAGCCTGCTTTTGTATCGATACTCATTGTCATGAAAAATACGCATGACATCATACAATCGTAATTACAGCGTTCTTTGATCCTGTTCAATAATTCTCTCCAGTTCGCGTCGATAATAGGTTGAAGGAAGCAGAAGCCCTGTAGAGTGGGTTTGATAGATCTTGATCACACTGGGCCAGTGAGACCCTAAATGAACTCAAAACTTCAATATATTCACAGCCGCTGTATTAATCCGCACTGACTCACCAGGAGCCCTTCAGAAACCTTGCATTGACCCAGCTCAACAGGAAATGAGCATCTCTCTCTCCAACTCCAATCTTTTTCCTCTAAGCCACTTGAGTTCTAAATAGCAAAATACTTTGAATGACAGTTTCCGTGGCAGCCTCGCATGGAATGTGTAAATGTGCAGAAATTTATGACAGAGACATGTCGTCATTTAAATCAGTCCACTTCTTATGCAAGTCGATGAGAAGCTCTAGTTCCTATTATTGGAAAATCAGCGACGACTAGGTCTAGTGTTAATTGCCCCATGCTCTGTTTGCTTCTGTATATATGCTTGTGACAGAGAAAATGTGCCTGTAACCAATCATCAGACACTTTCTTATCAGGAACGCTGACATGGGAGCCAAGGGGACATGGAAAATATGACAAGTCAAAAGACTCAATGCATATGACCCCTCCATAAATAGCTCATTAACTTCTTCCTTCTAAGTCAGAAGGGATATTAAACAACCTATAAGATCATTATCTAGCATACAGTATATCACTGCACACCAGTCAATGCAAAGTACAATTACAAATCTGCGGCACTGTGCAGGAGTCAATTTGGAATCATATAATAAGCTAAGCAGGGGAAACGCTTACTCTCTAGGGACCTGTAGGAGGCGCCGCAAAAAAAAATGCGATGATGGTTTATTTCACGTTTCATCACAGTGTTTTAAACTCTCTCGCTCACCTACTTCTCAATCTAGCTCCCATGTGGATCTTATAGTAAAATGGAACAGCTCCCAAGTGATGGGCTTTACAAAATAGGGCTGCGCGACAGATGAACCTAATAGCGGAGAGTGCCGGAGGCACGTTAGCGAAGAACAGGCCACAGTTGATAAGTCATTGAGTGAGAGTCTTATCCATGCTTGAGAAATTATGTCAAATGTTCCGTTTATCTCACAGACCCTAGAACAGACCGGCCAACTTCTATTAAATGTCACAGCTAAAATTGCTCATCCACAACATGGTAGAACGGTATTTAAAGAGCATTTAGCCTATTTCTGTTTTTTTGAATGGGTGACTTAAGTTACCGGGAAAAGAGCTGAAAAGCTGACATTTCCACGCTAAACATTTCACGCTCCAGGTTTAAGTGCGCATAATTTATCGTGTTGCCTTTGCTTAGGAATGACATTTAGTTCTTTCTGATAATTCTGGCCACTATCTGTACGCATGAGCCACAAGGTGGCGCTCTCTGGACCCCTAGCAAAGATTTCAGACATCAGAGCTTGATTCAGAAATGTCAGTTGGATGTTAAATAATGCAAAAGCATGTCAACATCGTTCCCAAAGGTTTGATTGAATTGACGAAAAAAAAACAAGCATTGGGTTTGCAGAATAGACTCTCTCCTCCAGGGCCGTGTTTATCAGTCCACAATTGGCCTCATTATGAGAAACATCAAATCTCAGTGCGGACAGGATCACATTACTTTATTCATTAATTCCATAGTACTCTTTGTGCTAGTACTCCCAAGTTTCATTTGTATTTGTGTGTATGTTCGGAACGGAGCCCAGATTTTCTAAGGCTCTTGTTAGTGTGAAAGGCAGTACTGGTCCATGGCTTCAGGGCTGGCTGTGAGTGATGTTCTCCCGAACACAGCCACAGACGCTACTTATAACATAACAGAGGAATGCGGTGACCATGGAAATGACTGTGCCATGCTGATAAGGGCTCCCACTGACGACATCATAGTAGTCTATTTGAGACTGCAGGATGACTCAGTAGGGTGTGGTGACTGAAGTCATCATTACCGACCTTCTCACACAAAAACCCCTTCCTGGGAAAAATATTCTTCAGAGCCCCATAAGGAACATGGCATCTTTAAACAGCTGATTGCAATGGAGATAATTTATTATTCATTCCGAGTGACACACATGTAGATTTCTTCAGGATAACAAGGAATAATTTATCACAAGCTGTGCCTTATATTCAAAAATACACCCATGTATACCTATAATACATATTACACTTACAGCCTCTTTATGCATATATTTATTATATAGGTTTATATAATATTTAACCTATGCAGTAATCATCACTAAATCTACAGTTTGGACGAGTTCGTAAAAGACAACACCAGTGAGCCTCAACTGGTTTAAGAATCAAAAAGTGTTTATCGTATGGAATTGTCCTTAAACGCAAACACTTTATAATTATGATGATGATGATGAATGATGAGGATGCATTTATATTTATTATATTTATATTATGAACTGCATAGGTCAAGCAATATGCAAAACGATTAACATGACATGCTGAAAAGGAAGCAGACAATTGTGTTTTCTAAAGGACTCATGAATTTTGATGGTTTCATGCTCTCGGCAGCCAATAATTCATTGCACAAATCACATTGTTGTTGGCACAAACCATGTTTATCCTAGCTTGTAATCTGATTTTTCATTTATGAGTTTTTATGATTTTCGATGAGGGATCTCAAGCAACCTGTCCATGTTGGCATCTTCTTAATTTGGCTAGCTTTAACAAAGTAACCGTTGATTTTGTGCCAAAATACTGTTTGAATGGATTGTAATATCAACAACAACAAAAAATATGGGAAGCACTTTTCCCAGGCTTTTAAACACAATGCCTTTTTATTTAGCTGTCCTAACTAGGCATGATTCAATTTGCATCATTAGCATCGCTTTTCCCTGACCTGCCACCCAACACCTGAGAACCCCTAGCTTAAATGGATCATTGAAAAGCACCATACATAGGAAGAAAGTAAAAGGATAAATTATACAATGGAAGAAGTGAAGCTCATGGCTAAAAATGTCCACTTTTGTTAACTTCAGAGCAAGGGAGATTAGTGTTTTAGTATGCATTTCAACACAGCTCTCTCACACCCTAACAACTGAAAGAGCAAGTGTTTTAAGGATCCACATTAACAACAAAACCTGGAAGTAATTAATTAATGTCTAGTCCAACCAACTAATTTAGTGGGCTTTTTCTTCCTCCAGTACCTGCAGAAGAAGAAGTCGTTGTTGATAATTCACTCTACCTTCCTTAGCCACTGAGTTTAGATTATTGTCTGTGCTCTACCTCTAAAGCAATTTCCTCTGCGTATCTAATTGGTATTACGACCACTTGGCTTCTCCTGGTTTGTCTGAGAGTTATTTATTTATTTTCATTCCAGGAAACCGCAGCAGTTTCCCAATGGGCTACAACCATGAAATGCGTAACCGGTGGAAAATGTGAATTTCTAAGGGCTAAATTAACACAGCTGTCAATTACCCCAATGCTGTTTTATGTTCCTATAAAGAGAAAATTAGAAAATGCCATATGACACAGTAAAAAAACAGACAGATTAAATGCAAAAACAACATATTGAAGATAATAAAACGCTTTCATGTACCGTCATCTTTTCTGTATGGCCATATGGGTGAGATGCGCATGTTTATTTTTTAATACATCTGGCCCCATCCAATAACCTGCGTATTGCTCTTCTACTTTATTAAGCTCCAAGAAAGAAAAAAAGAAAAAAAACTTGGGTCTGGCAGATTTGCTCATTATATTTCACAATGTTATTCAGGCTTGTGAAGACAAAGTACTTGTCATCCACATTGCAGTCCCCTCCTCTACCAAAATTGCTTAGCAGTATATAGACTATGTCATATTCTCACACATCGGTTCACCTACCCTCCCCCAAATGGACTATCAAGCACATGAACACAGCCTTGTATGACACATAGTCAGCGGAACTATATAATGCATAGATGTAATCATTTCCACTAGAGGTTAAGGTATGATTGTCATGATAGTTGTATTACTCCTTCACCAGAGTGGCCCCTCTCTCCCTCAGTTGACTGATGGTGAAGATAACTTGAGACCACCATTCAAACAGAATATGAGATTCATTCTGCTCCAAATGTGATTATGACAGCCTTGCATAAAATATAACTTCATTACAATTCCAGCTAAAATATAAAAAAAACTAAATCCAGAGAACTGTTATGAATTCTTAGAAAATACGAAATAAATTAAATGACTATCATCCACTTGGCTCTATTGCAGAGCACTATGCCCTCTCCATATAAACTGCTGAAAATGTAAGATTATTGCTATTCATGCTACAACTCGCCTGGGACTCATATCTCAATAACTTCCTATATGAGTCAGACCCACTTGCGCTGCACTCTGTTGTGAGGAAAAACATCTCATACCAGCTGCTCATATATTCACTGCTATTCCTACGCCTTCTTTTTCATACAAAGATTTTTGAAAAAAGATGAATCTGACCATGAGATTAAATATCATGAGTAATCTAAACACAAACAAGGTCTTCCGGTCTTTCCAATCTGGTGTACAAATGGTCAGCAACCTGGTCTCTCAACCTGACCAAACTGGTGTTAAATTGGTTGGCAAACTGGCCACCCAGCTTGACCAGCTGAAATGTGCCTCAAAACCTCCTAAAGTGACCAACAAACCATTAAGATGGTCAGATAGATAGATAGATAGATAAGCATTATTTTGTATTCTTTGTTTTGTATTTAAAAATAATTCTTAATCATGTAGGCTATTTGTCGGTCTTTATATATTTTAAATCTCTTATTGCTTCGATTATGAAACTATGATGAAAATGTATAACAAATGTAGCCTACTGTTCTTATGTCAATAAAAAAATCACATGAACTGAGCTGAACTGAAACTTGATAGTAAGCAGAGAGAAAAAGAACGATTATGCAAATTTCCTCTTCAAACCGAGTCAACAGCCATGTAAAAAGTCCCTTCACAAATTTCGCCACATTTAAATCTCCTTTCACACCTTTAATCTGACACCATTGTGTTTTAATGTCCCCCACTGCGAGCTCAGCTGAACTTTACTCGAGTCTCGTCTCGAGCCACTCCCAAACACACCTGATAACACTGACCGACTGAATGCTGGGAATCCGCCATCATCATACTCCGCATTCAGCTCACGGGGGAAACCGAAACTCTTCCTAAACGCTTCACGAACTCTTACATTTATCACCCAAACGGGCTCTTTTAGCCGGGTTTTAGTGGATTATATCTTTTGTCTTTGGTTTAGCCGCTGGGAGTGATTACACCACGCGGAAAAACTTTACACCGTATTTTTGAAGTCTCATCCCTCCATTTTGAGTCTGCCAGGAATTTCAACAGTTTGGTGAGTATGCTTTGCTTTTGTCTAGATAGTTTAAATGGCATTGTTTTCATTCTAAACTAATACAAGTGAATTTGTCTCATAATTGGTTAAATGCATGTCTATATTGTGAATACAAGATAGACAGAAAGGCGGAATGTTTGTTTGTGGCTACGTTGTTAGCTCGTTTCCTAACTTCATGGAATGTTTGGGATATTTCTGTCTCTGCCATTTCATATTAACGTACACCAAATAAACACCGGCTTGTTTCTTGTAAACACTTTGTTAGTAAACTTTTGACGAATTTAGAAGGGTAATGAAAGGACAGAAGAGTCGACAACTTCTTAGGAGTATGAAACAGAAACTCCTGAAAACTTTGGTAGGGAATGCTAGTTAGCCGTTAGCTGCACGTCTTGCATCAGGACAAATACGTCGGGAGTTTTTATTCTGAAAGGTGTTTTTTAGTCAAAACCGGGCACGTTAATGTTATCGTATGTGTTGTTGTCGATGTTTTCATTTTTGAAATCGACTATGATGATAGTCTAAGGCATTTGAGATAATCAAATTCATTCAAGGAGTGTTGGGCTCCGCCTAAACCACAAAATATGGATCGGGCCCTTCATGTGTGCTCTGCCCTTAGCAGTGTGTAACGTTACGTTAATAATACAGGATGCAGACAGTTACTGATAACTGTTTCTCGTCTATCTAAAATAATAAAGACAATAATATTTACCACTTTACCTGTTGATATGTAAGAGATAATGTACAGTCAGCTTGTCATTATTGCAAAATAAACCCTCATTGACTTTATGGTAACTGGCTGTACAATATTCCGTTTTACAAGCGATTTATCAAAAAATGTACTATACTTCTACTAACTTTTACTTACCAAATACATAATTAACTGCTATGTGGCCTAGATTCGATTCGAATTACTTTATTAAATGGCCTGTATTTTCTAGAAGAGTTTGTTAAGGGAAATGTTCTTTATAATGTAACGTTATATAAAACAATCGGTAATAACGTTAATTAAGATACAAGATGGTGCCAGTTGCATTTTTGTAAAACAAGAGTTGGCAGACTTTGATGCGAGACGGTGTTAAGCCGCAACACCGGTTAAGTCACTTGCCCACCGTGGCACCGTCCCCCACCGTCGTTTAGATTTTTTTTATAGTAATAAAAATAATTTAGTTCAGTTAGAGGACACTACAGTTGAAATTGAACGCGGCTGCTCAGCGCACCGAATGCACGTCAGTGGAGCATCACAGATCAGATTTATGTTATGAAGTGAAGAGCGCTGACTGACATGAAGTGACAGACAAGACGATGGCGGAAGAGTTTCAAAACGAAATGTAAAAGCGACCTGTTTTAAAAATATTTTGGATTTTGAAAAGCCTGTTGACTTCTGCCATTAATCTAAGTCAGGGGTGCCCACACTTTTTTGTGTGTACTGATCTACTTTTCAATTGAAAAACTCACGAGATCTACCAAGTGAAAAGTAAATAAATGATAAAACAATTAAAGGCTTGTTGGGCTGTATCTTTATATTGCATTAATTTAATAAAAAATAATGTTTTATTATTATTCACTATTCACGACACCATCAGTAAATAGTTCCTCTGTAAGAACAAGCTGTTTGGAGCGTCTGATGCCTGTATGCACAAACACCACTGATCCTCGCACGCGAGCATCCGTTATAAAACACTCGCTGTATTCAACTATGTGAATATACTGAGCTGTATTCAAGCAGAAATATAACGTTAGGGTGATCAGTGCGCCGAGAGCGCACATACACGGTTTGTTTTCGCATCAATTATAAGGGACACAACGCATGCCGAATGCACGATCCAGTATGTCACTGTAATAATCTTTTAGGCTACAAGTGTGACACTGGCTTCTTTTATCCAGCAGAGTTGTAGTTTGCGTATCTTTACAGCGGTTTTGAGCTGCGATTTCACACAGCGCGATGAGAAACGTTTTGCTGCTCCGAAACACAGAATATGTAGAGAGGTGGTGCCGTTATTTATTTATAGTTTATATATTTTTACATTACTTAACATGTTATTAGAGGTCGACCGATCAATCGGCCGATTTTTGGCCTTTTTTAAAATTAATCAGCATCAGCCGATTGTGCTGCAAAGTAGGCCGATTAATATACAGGCGCGTCAGCAAGCAACAAGTGACGCTGCCTCGTGTGGAAAGCAGATTGCCATTCCACTGGCACAATGGATAACCCTGTGATGTCCCCCTCTGCCTGTTAACTTTTTGAAGAGAGAACTCCCTCAACCATCATCACTGCCGCGTGACGGTTCGTTCAATAGGTTGTTTGCACATGACGTCATTGCTGTGGGACTCCGGTTCCTGTCAACCGCAGACTTAGTTTTACAAGCCACTTTTTGTTGCATTTTTCAGTCAATTTCTTGACTTTTTCCCTTATGAACAACACATTTTCGTACACGATGAAAGCTCCTTGTCTTTTCTCGGTTTGGTCGATTTGAGCATTCATAAACAGCGCAAAACACAGGCATCTTGAGTTTCTGCTACTCATTCCTATGGAGAGAAAATCTCTTTTGAATAAAATCACTATTTGAATAAAACTATCCTCACGTGACCGCAGTGCCTGTCACGTGTCTCTGGTTAAATAGCAAAAGTGAAGTGAATATAAAGATGGTGAGTGCGGCTTGTTTCTAACAAGCAAAATATGTTTGCTTCTTAAATCAGACGGACTGAGATGCAGCGATTACTACTTGGACGGACTTCTTAAAAATGCAAATCAACTCTGTCAGCAGGAGACGCTTACAAGCGGGAGAAATAACGTAATGTTAACGTTAGAGGTTATTTGGTAACGGCTGTAAACTGAGCGTAAAGCGCTGCTTTATCAGACATATAACATGCAAGATGAAATGAAAATGACATCAAACATTTCCTAAAGACAGTGTTCCTTCAAAAATACAGTGATATAAAACACTCGCCTATTTTAATTTATATTAAACATGCATTACGTGCTCATGTTATTCAACAAAGCCTTTTGGAAAAGTTTTGATATTGTGGATGGGTCGCCTCAAATAAATGTATGTATGTGAAACACATCCCACAGCACAACAACCACTGAGCCCAACTTCATGGTACTAATCACTTTTAGTACCACTTTGTCGCGCCACTAACAGCCGATATACCAAACACAGACGGAAGTTAAACTCTACTGATCACTGATTGGCGGAGAAAATCGCACGATCAAACCTGATATGAGTGTTGTCTCGTTTTTCACAGCGCTAGATTATTAAAGTTAATATAATCTGACTGAGGAATCTTTTAACTGTGAATCTTGCATCAACCAAAATTTTAACTGTTGTCAAATGTAAATTGACTTGTGCTCATTTAAGCTTCATTAAAAAGTATTACTTAAATTCTGCAATTTGTCTTCATGTCGATCCAGTGAGCATTGTTTTCACGCACGTTTGTGATATGTGAATCCGCATTAAAATCTGTTCATAAAATAATATGTATTAACCAGCATTTATGAGCGATGAGCAATGCATTGCTACAGTATATTTTAATCTTTGATAACAGTAGGTAATAAAAATACAACGGATCATGTTCGCTCTGGTCCAATGAAAAATATTAACAGATAGAACTTTGGTTTTAATTAGTACATGTATTAGTAAATGTTAGTTTAAATATACTTTTAACTAAGATTAATAAATGTTTTGAAGTATTTTTCATTGTTTATTCATGTTAACTAACGTTAACAAATATCTATTACCATTAACTTAAGTTCTACGATTAGTTAGATAGTTCAGTTCATTTTAAAAGTGTGGTCAAAAATAAAATAAAATAAATGTTTTATTAAAGTTTGGCATTTTCTGTAGCACCAGAAAGAAGATGAGACTCGACCTGCAACAAAAACAACACACTCACAACCTACACTAGACACTACACCTTGAACAAGTGCACTACCTCAAGACATTTTTGTTCATGTAAAATATACCTCATTGTCATGTTATATTTATCAAAAAAATAATAATAATTGACTTAATGTTGTGGCAGTTTTTTTCTCCTGGTATCAAAATGGTATCGAATATCGATATTTTCAAGGTATCGTATCGAGTTAGAAATTCCAGTATCGTGACAACACTATATCATATACATACAGAAATGTAAAAGTATCCACGGCAACCCGTCAAAATAAAAGTCCAGTTTTTTTAAGTCAGTGCAGCAGAAATATTTGTTCAGCAGAATGTACATAACACTACTACTAAAATTATGAAAACTTTATTTTTTAAGGAATGATCACACAACATTTCTAACATGTTTTAATTAGAATATTAAATGTATACAATTGTATTCAAGCAATTTATGCCGAATTGCTGCTAATTTCAAAGTGAAAGTAAAATGCGTGCAGTGCTTTTATAAGCTATTTAAGCAAAGGATTATACAGGAAACATGGAAAACTCAAACGTACTAAAAACAAACAACAGCTTGACGCCGAATTGCAGCTGATACGAAAAAAGTAAACCGGGCATGGCGCTTGCAGGCTATTTAAAACCAAAGGAAAGCCAGGAAAAGAGGGAAAACTCAAACGACCCCCACCAGTGATTACCGGTGTTGTCACGTGTCAATTAATTGGTGGGAAAATGTCACAACCCTATTGTCCAGATGACTTGATTCTGATTAGTTAGGCCATGTCCTAAATCCGCTATATTTTAAATATTATATTATAAATGGGGCACTATTTGAGGGGGTATCCGTTTGTTGTGGTGTCTGAAATAGTGGATGTTATCAATGGCGCTTTTCCACTGCATGGTACGGCACGGTACGGTACGGTTCACTTTTGGGGGGTTTTCCACTGGGTACTGTACCTGGTACCTGATACTTTTTTAGTACCACTCGGTCGAGGTTCCATGCGAGCCGCATTACCAAACGTGACGCGGTAAACTCTACTGATCACTGATTGGCGGAGAAAATCGTCATTACTGCGTCACTGAACTTGCGACACGAGACCCTCCTCTACAGTCCTACCCGCTAGATTTAAATCAGCACAGCCAGCGAAGGATCGGACGCAACTTCTGTTTAAACAAACGCACATTTTTGCATCAACCACAAAATAGCAGTGTCGTTGTCTGTTGAGGAAGAACAGACGTTCCTCTCGTTGATAGCCGAGGAGCGGATCCAGCGAGAGCTTGATGGCACGGCGTCAAGGAAAAGCCTTTTGTATAACGTTACTTTTGAACTTGCTATATTTTCAGAGTATGTTTTCTGTTTATTTTTACCTCTGTATCTGTGTTTTGCTTCAATTAAAACAATCTGATCGAATAAGTGTACCTCCAGACTATATTAAATATGTATTATTGTATGAGCACGTAATGAACCTCTTGAAAAAGACAAATGATTAATGCCGCGATTATAAAAACCATCACATAAATAAAAAAAACAAGGGATACATTGTACATTTTAAAATATTCAAAAGTTTATTGATAATTCACTTTACAGAACACGCTGCATGAATAGTTAACTAATCAAGTAACGCAGCACACCTGCACGAACATCTCTGCCCTCCTCCTCTACAGCCCGTGTCACTGTCACCACAGTCTCTGCTGCTGGGGGTAAATCACAAGCATTCTCATAGACCTCTCCATTGTTGTTAAAAACATCCACATGCCGAGAATGAAGAACACTATTCCGTCTCCTTTCTTTGTTGTGAGTTTGTTTGTGGCGCGTTTACGATGATGTCACGGCAGTAGAGGCGGCGCAATTATAACGACGCGTGAATAATCCCGCCCCTCTATAGCGGTACTAAACTGCGGTGGAAATGCAAACCAACCCGAACTGAGCCGTACCGTACCATGCAGTGGAAAAGCGCCACAAGTGCACCCATTAAGTCCCATAATGCACCACAACAACGATTGTAGAATCAATGCACACTCAATAGCTAGAGAATACCCATAATGCACTGTATGACTGCAGCTGAATTATCCATCCATCCAAACTGTGAATTTGAACAGCCTTAGTCACGCCATGGCATAGTAAGAAATTGGGAAGTCTTGAGTTAGTGGATAATTCTTTGCAGATTCTTGGATAATTTAGTTTTTCACCAATATTTTGACTATTAAACATAATTTGACAAAAGATTTAAATAATCTGGGTTGATGGGTTCAACAAAAGCATATAACGTCATTAACAACGTTGTTGCTCATAGCAGGTTTGTCTATAATTGTATAAGTTATTGTCAAAAATAAATTTGTTTATGGAGAAAAATAAGTGGATATTTACTTTCGGAACACCATTCTTGCATTCCGTATGAATGTAAAGAATTCTATTTGATGTTTTAATAAACACAAGTGTGTCTGGTCTTGCTTGTTCGGCATTTTTTTCCAATTCTAACTAAAGAGCAAAATTTCCCACTCAAATGAGCCTGTATATATGGAAATAATTAATTTAGTTTAATTTCTTGTATTTTATTATTATAGAACTACTTGTGTATTATTCTGTTTACTTGGGCCAAAGTTGAATGTCCTTACTTTTTGTAGGACACATTTGAATTCAAAGGTTTTATTCCGAGTATGTTGGTCATGCAACACTGACCTCGCCCACTTTGTATGCATTCCCTGACCTATATAGCAAACAATGTCCATTTAGTGTGGCTGTCTAGTGCAGACAACCCCTGCAGCAACAGCAGAGCCCTTGGGGTAGGCTGATTATCCTTGTCCTTCAGTGCAAGATTGCTGATCAATACAACGGCTGTCACTGTTTGAATGGAAAATATCAGAGTGGGCAACGGAGCTACTCCGACAGCATAAGTGTGGGTTGGTTTTGGTTAGCCGTGAGAATGGTTTACAACATTAGTGATTGCGTACACTAAATATGAGTCTGTCATGTGACATTTCATTTGATAAGACACCGCCCCAGGCCGCTTGTTTTTCTCTCTCACCTCCTCTTAATCCATTGATCGCTTTTTTCTCTCCTCAGAAACATGACGAGCATTAACACAGCAAACATCAACTTCAAATGGGATCCCAAGAGCCTGGAGATCCGCACACTGGCTGTGGAAAGACTGCTGGAGCCCTTGGTTACCCAGGTCACACTACTTTTCCAGATTTCACCCTCAGTTGTTGCATTGATCACCAAAGGTCACTGTTTTCCATAATGTTTTCTTGCACCATTTGCAGGTCACCACTCTTGTGAACTCTAGCAACAAAGGACCATCCAACAAGAAGAAAGGCCGCTCCAAGAAGGCTCATGTTCTGGCAGCCTCCGTGGAGACAGCCACCCTGAACTTCCTGGAGAAAGGCGAGAAGATTGCTAAAGACAGCCAGTTCTTAAAGGACGAGCTGATCGCAGCGGTGGAGGATGTCCGCAAACAAGGTATGCAAAAAAGAGAAGTGTGTTAACTAGGGCTGGGTTGACGGGTATTAAGTTTGATGAACTGATGTCAGTTCTTAAATTCCAAGATCAATCTTTCTGTTATGCTGTTTTATATAGTTTTCGGTGTTCTGTGTGAACAAAAATGAATTACTTTAACTTGCCATCTATCCAACAATCATCTTTTTTGATGTACTGCTAGTTATAGCTTGAAATCAACATGAATGAACATCAAAAAGTATGTTCAAATAAATGGTACAACATACTGAAATGTATCATGTCTCGTGTAATCGTTCAATCAGTGTTTTAGCCCCAGCGAGGTCAATAAAAACATCTTGTATAATAACATGAAACATAACGTTACATTTACCCCAGAAAGCCATTAAATGTCCATTGCCCATTAGTTAGCTAGAACAGATTACTCTATAGAGGAGCATTTTACTAAACATATGCAATATATTAGATATTTATTATATTTTGACTTAAGCTGTTTGTGATGCCTTTACCACAGAGTATGTTAGAGTATGACTTTGACTGATATGTTTAATGTGGATACATCTATACGTTTTTTTGACAACCACTTTTTAAATGCTATTTCAGAAACATATGAATAAATATATATAAAGTGATACAAAAATATGCAATTTTAATATTTGCATATAACTGAGTTTTGAGTTCTTGCTTACCAGTTTTTGCACAGTTGAGTGTTGATCGTTATTTCTCATTAAGTTAAAAGACCGTTTTCCTAAAGAAAAATAGATAAAATATTGTACTGCACCTAATATATCCAAATAAATCAACATCGAATCAAAGTTTTTGAATCCGAAACCAATCTGTCAATGCACAGCCCTAATGTTACCTCTACAATAAGTTCAAAAGTGTCTGCAGCTATTGAAACTATTACAAGAAACATTTGAATATCCTAATTCAAGTAATGGCTTTAATCAGTGGTTTCATTTCCTGTTTTCATTATCTGTCTGTGCTTATCTGCATGTGCGGATGGATTTTTGAATTAAGAGGGCTTGGCTTGTGCTATCAGAGTTGTTGCTATCGTGCAATGGAGTGTGCACTTCTCCCAAGACTGTTGTCCTGTATATCCCCTCACTCAATCTCATGTTGTTCGTTCTCATTACAGAACATCACTGGTATCTCTGCCATGTCTCCTTACGGAAAGAGGATAGAGAAGACAGGTTAATAGAAGGGTTTAACCTTGTCAGATTGCACAGCTCCTCATTTCTCCACGCCTTGTTTGCCATGCATTTTTGATTAAAATCCTGTTGATATCACTGCGACACTCTAGTTAGCATGCGTTTTCCTTTGACTTTAGTTAAATAAGATGCAGTAGCCTCATCATATCAGCATGAGTTTAGAGGCCTTCAGTTTATGGTGTAAATTTGCATGGCATTTTTGACACCGATTGCTAACTAATCCTGGGTATATGGCTATGCTCCCTCTGCTGAGGAGGGATTGCCACATTCATTAGCGAACAGCTTGCTTTGACTTGTTGCGCTGATCCATCAAGATATTTTTTATTTATGCTCTGTTGCTAAGAATGAGAAAACAAGAGCAAAACAACTTGCATATATACACATGGAGTCTATCAGTTGTCAAAAGTGATGTCTGATTTTGAGAAGGCGACGCTTTACTTTTGCAAGACTTCAGCCCAAGTCTGTTGGCTTGTGACAGAAATAACCTATAGTCATAAAGTCCTCACCATACGTTCTCATTCAAAGTGAGTGGCTGACGTGAACTTCCTTGGCCGGAATGCCCCCTCCTTCTGGAATTAGTGTGGCATTTTGCACTTCTGAGATGCAGAGTGCAGGCTCAACCCGCTTATCAGTTGTTGGAATAACATCTTTGTCAGTTTCAGACTCGGCAGTCAGTGTTTATTGGCTTAGTTTGGGCTGTAAAATCTGTCAAGCGCTGGCCAGCATGCTGCTGTGATGCCCGGGGAATGTTACATTGGTTTTGCTATGCTGTCATTGGTTGCAGAATCCTGGCGCTGTTGCTCGCTGGTGCCAGAGACTGTCAGCTATGCAGTTTTGCTCAACCATGCGTGGTTCGACTGATAATGCCACTATTGAGTGGGGTTAAAGCTTCCCTAGATTGAAAAGAGATCCCCGTACCCAGCTGTGGCTTACCAGGTGTTATACGAGCCGGGCAAATGTAATCGTTGCGTAGTGCACAGTGGAAACCACCGAAACCTTGGATGATTTTCTCCCTAACAGCTGTAGAATTGTCTGCTGCATGTATATGTGCAACATTAACATGTCTCCTGGGTGGAATGTGTCTTATTTACCGTAGAAACCGATTTTGATTGCTTCGCATCTTTCGATGGGACAGATGAAGGATGCTGGGAATGATAATGCTGTCTGCCTTTCCTCCTCCAAGGAATCTGGATGCTCATTTTGCCGCCTTCAGACATCCGCTTTCAACATTTCATCACAAGCCTCTGGTCCTCTTGTGAGCGCTACCTTAGAAGTGATAGATGTGAGTTTATTATGGGTGCACTGATCACTATCAGGCCCATGAAAATGGTCTTATTGATTGCACCCTCTGGAGGGAATGACAGTCCCAGAGACCTTAGTTCTTTTTGTCTGGTATATGGTGGGGTGAATTTATTTTTAAGTGATGGGTAAAAATAGTAAGGTTCTTAGAGATACTATTCAGTGTGTGGCAACCACCGCTTGCGCAATAACCCAGAAAATCTTGTTGCGTCATTCTGAGACTTTCTTCTTGTTACCAAGGAACACTGCACATAATCCAAACATCAACACAGGAAGGAATGAGACCCCTTCCGAGCACAAAGCTTTTACTCACTGCCCCCTCAAATAGATTTTTTTATTTTCATTGAGTCAATTTAATTTCAGTCTAGTTCTGAACTTAGCCATTCCTTTGCACTCTTGGCCGCTTTCATTGCATGATTCTTTTTATTTTGATGTATGGGTTGAGTGGGATATGGGGCTCTGCATTATCACGTTCAGTTCATTTGCCAACACATTTGACAAAATAAGCCAAAACTGTGTCGAATGTGAGGTTTGTGGTCGCACGGCAGCACTTATTAATTTCAGTATTTTAAGCTGCTGTTAAAATGCTCTGCTTTGTCGCTTTGAAAAGGTTTCAACATGAGCCAACTGGGATGTGAAGGCAAGTGATGACACCCTTTCACAGGCACATCAGATAAGACGTCAGTGTTATCCCAGGGACTCGACCTTCACTGAAAGGACTCGTTTGGTGTGCTAGCATGCGTCACAGAGCTCTGGATATGAGTAGACATGAATCGCGCCTTTGCTTTCACCACCATGTTTCGCTGCTTCTGACTTTCCTCTCCATCTAGCATTTCACAAAATGACATCCTAATGCAATTAACCTGTCACCCCCTTAACCACTGGCATTTATCCTTGAACATGAACACACGCTGCCCTGGTGATTAGCTCTATATTTCACCTTGTAGTTGTTCTTGTGTATAGTTGTTGGCTCTGCTCTTATGACAGACTGCAGGATGGCTGAATCAGACCCACCGCCTGAATTGTTGGTTTAATTTTCACAGCTCACCATGTAGCTCTTTGTTACAGGGGATTATTGATGTTTTTCCTCTGTTGTGCTCATTGTTTACTTGAGCTTTTGAGGCCGGGTTGCCACTAAAGAACGTCCTGTACGTTATGTTCTTAAGTCTTTGTGTGGTCTCGCAAGTGACCTTGGACGGTATTAACAGAAGCGGATTTTAATCAAATAACGGACAATAATTAGCTCCCAGTCTTTAGCATTTCAAAAGGCCTCTTTGGAAGTAATTGCATCTTCAGATGTTGAATTATCTGTTATGTCGACTTCCACATTGGGAAATGATAATTTCATTGACCTTGCTACTCTTGCATCATGAAGGCTATGAAAGGACGAATTAAAACTAATAACGAAACTCTGTGTTTGACTGTTTTTCTGTAGGAGAATCCATGAAGTTGGCCTCAGGAGAGTTTGCAGAGGATCCCTGTTCTTCAGTGAAGAGAGGCAACATGGTCCGTGCTGCACGTGCCCTTCTTTCTGCTGTCACTCATCTGCTTGTACTGGCGGACATGGCTGATGTGTACCAGCTTCTGCTTCAGCTCAAACTGGTGAGACACATGCACACACATTTTACTCTATGAAAAGTTTTCACCAAAAAGGGAAAATTGTTATAGTTTATTCGACGACTTAAACACTACAATTGAAAGGTTTTGTCTGTAAGATAAATTCTTTTTATTCTAAGGATTTATTGCCAAGGATGTATTACATTGATAAAAATGTCAGTAAAGACATTTTATATTACAGTAGATTGGTATTTTAAATAAACGCTGTCCTTTTAAACTTAAATAACCTAAGGCAACCCGTCAAAATAAGTCTTTTTTTTTAAGACTAATAAATATTTGTTCAGCAGAATGTACATACTACTACAATTATGAAAACTTCATTTCTAAGGAATGATCACACAACATTTCTAACATGTTTGAATTTTAATAGTAAATGCCCTTTGTTTGCCAAAAAAAAAAGTTTAATTTTCAATAATTTAAAGAAAAATTTAATTGTTTTATGCCTTCATTTGATAACTAGATATACAACACAGAATGCAAAATAAAACATTTAATTTGGCTATTTTAAAAAACAAATAACAATAACACATTAGGTGAGAGAAAATAAAACCATTTTATAATTGTCATTTTCAATCATATAATTATTGTAACACCTAAAATACATTGCATGTAAAAAGTATTTGTTTCAGGCAGTTGAAGGGTACATTGTGTGCACATGATCAGGATGGCTCCGCCTCATTTTGAGAAAGGAAAAACCCTGTTTGCAGGACTATATATTATTTGGATAATTGGTCAAAAACAACAATAACAGTTATATCTGATTCTGTTGCATAGAACTGAATAAAAATAATACATATTTAATATTAATATATTTTCTTTCAATAGAAGTGTGGTCATTTTATTGGCTTGTGTTTTTACATCTCGTGTAATTAAAATTGAGTTAAATTAAAAGTCTTACAACTACTTTGTAATAATTTTTTTTTATTAAATAATAGAAAGCATTTTCGGTTTGGTTTTCGACCAAGCACATCCAGAATTCTCTGTTTCGGCCCAGAATTTATTTTGGTGCATCCCTACCATTTACTGTATCTACATCCAGACTAGCACTGTGTTTGCAACTCTCCTTTAAAAGATCACACACACACACACACACACCAGTATGCAGAGATACATTTAAGAGGGTTTATTCTCCAAATAACTTTAAAATTCATGTTGCTGAAAAGCCCAGTCAAAGTCCAGAGCTCATCCTGATTTAAATTCTTTGGCAACAGCTGTGCATAAACAAATGCCCACACACAGTGAAAAACTGGTGCAATGTTGTAAAGAAGAGTGGGTCAAAATTCCTCCAGAATGATGTGAGAGTCTGATAAAGTCATACAGAAAATTATTACTTCAAGTTAATGCTGCTGAAAGTGGATCTACAGGCAATTAAATCATAGGGTGTCCTAAGTGGCTTTTCAGTCTTTATATTTGTTAAATAAATGACATGGTGCAGTATGTCATGTGATGTTCATCTGAGGTTTTATTTTCCAAAATTAAGACCAGCCAAAGACCAGATGGATTTTTTTATTATACCCTGATAAAGAAGACCATTGAATTCAATAGGGTGTCCTATAGGGCTGTGAATCTTTGGGTAGACTTCGATTCACGATTCATACATTTTCGATTCAAGAATGATTTTTGCAAATTCAGAACGATTCAATTCACAATAAAATTTGATTCTGCATTCTTTAAGTGCATTGACAGGATTATTTAAATGCTTCCCCTAAATTCTTTAAATGCTCAGTCAGAGGGCAAATTACACAGCAGCCTTTAATCAATCTTTTATAATCGATAATTTTTCCATCTGCGAATTATGATTCTGAAAGAAAAAGTGCCGATGTCTGTTTGCTATGGCAACAAATGCTATTTTCATGTGTCTGATTATTAGATAATCAGGTTAATAGTGGAGCGCGTGCGTGAAGGAGAGATGTGAGGCACAAACACTGTTCAAGATCTCCATTCATTCGTGCTTGTAGTAATTTAATATGTATATATTTTGAAAGCATTGAATCGCTATAGAAATCGTGATTCTTTCGATTCTTAGCATTTTAAATCGATTACTGTCTGAAATCAATGATTCAAAAATCCATGTTTCAAGATCGATGCATCGAGAAAACGAGTGAATCGTAACACCCCTAGTGTCCTATCTTTTTCACATGACTATGTAATATAACAATATAATAATAATATTCAGTATAACTGTTTTTCTGTGTTTTTGATCAAATAATTGGTGAGCATAAAAGACTTTCACAAGCATTAAAAAAAATCTTACAGATCCCATACTTTGGAACAGTAGTGTATTTCCAGACCTGTATGGATTTCTATGGAGATTCATTGAACATCAGAGACAGTTTTTTCCCATAACCATGGGCAGCATCTATAAAAGTGGTCTATATGATTATCACTAGGGATGTAACGGTATGAAAATTTCTCATCACAAATTCTCACGGCTATCAGTATTATCACGGTATTGTTCAAATGTGCTGGAGATGTTCAAAAGTACAGACACATAAATCACTAAGTTTTATGTTAAAAATTCAACAAACAACAAATACAATTACTTTGTTTGCATAATCACTAAAACTAAACATTGCATAATCACTAAAAATAACATTACCAATGATATCCGGATTTTAAATGACAACTTGACTGACAACAGTTTAATAGCATGTTCAAATATCTAATGTAAATGTTCAAATAAAGATTTGAAAAATATTCATAAAAAGGCAAACCTCACATTGCAGCCTTTAAATAAAGAAAACCCTGCTAAAAACAAAACAATAGAAGCCCAATAGAAACCATTACAGGAATCCCAATGGTTTCCATTAAAATACCATTATAAACCATTAGCTTTTTCCAGTAAAACATTACAAAATTCCTTTTTGTAGTGCGTTTTGGGCATTTTTCCAATATGATTTAACATCCCATTAATAGAGTCTATCACATACCAGTAGACACTATTATGGTTTCCATAAAACCAATACAATTCCCATTATAACCATTTAACCTATTACATTTTCTATTGTGTTTTGGGCAGGGTTCTATAGTTTTTTTCAGCAGGGAAGGGTTAAGTCAAAATAATAATTGGTTAATAAATTATTTTATGTATTTTATCTGCTCCATAAATAATTCTAGATAACTTATCTGAATTGTTTAAATGCGTAGAATCCACATACCCTTGTTTTTCCTCAACTGGTCAAAATGTACAGCAGGGTATGCAAATTTGGTCCGTTTTTGTCCAGACAGAAACCGCACACAGGCAATGAGTCTCTGTAAATCTACTCACTGACACTAGGGGGCGCTTTATATAAAAAGCTGAATTACAGCTGTTTCCCGTGAACTCCATGGACAAAGCAGTTTTGTGATTAAGAACACTTCTTTAGGTATTACATGGAGCGAAGATGAAAACAAAACGCCATCGAATCGTTTCTGAAGACAGTCAGAACCTTCAGAGGCACATTCATATAATTAATTCATTCATATTTATATACATTTGTCTTATTCCCTCAGCACTCGTTTAAATCCTCCCAGCTTTTCCGCTCTATTTTCACTCAAAACTGAAGTGAAACTTCTGCTGCTGTGTGCACACGACACTTTTACTGAAAACTGTGCTTTATGCTGAACCGTATTTATTTATCGTGAGTTGTTCAAATCGTTGTAATCGAATACGGTTTTAATGATAATTAAAAAATGAAACGGTAATACTAACCGTGGGAATTTTATCATGATTTATCATCAAACCGGTAATCGTTACATTCCTAATTCTCACATTATAATACAAGTTTACTGAAGCCATGCATTAGATTTAAGTAGTTATATTAAATTTTCATCTTCCCCTCTGCTGCTCACAAAGCACTTTCATGCGTATGCATATTTATTTGCATGTCACGTTTCACCTTTGGTGTCTGTCGAGAGTAAATGATGACACAATTTTAATTTTGGGTGAATGATTCTTTTAACATTTTGATCACTTTAGACCATGCCTGGAGGGGTTATGTGAAAATGGGCAGAGTATGTGCCTGGCAATTTCCATTTCATTTTGGAGTGGCTCACATTATGCCAACCAGCAGCAACTCTCTGGCAAAGCATCAGGCTGGTCTCTTTAAAATATGACACTTGTTGGAAAACAAGTTTAAAGATGGAAATTAGCCTAAATGTGTTTTGTGTGTAGAACTGGTGCTAACATTAGTAGATGGCTGATGAAAAAGTTATTTTGAACCTTCATATCTTATTGTACTTAGACTCAGTCAACCACTGATTTCAGATTTCCTTTTATAACCCCCTTCATTATCTCTGACCCTCGTCAGTCTGTGGATCTGAGAAAGAAAGCTGAAGGGTGTACTGCAGAGAATTGCCTTTGGTCCAGATGGCTGCGTAAAGCACACAAAAAGATGCCAGAGTTTAGTCCTATTTACATCCTTCATCTGCACTGATGTCAGTGCTTTTATTACCCTCTGGGTTTACTGCCCAACTCTTCTTGAACTTCCTCCAAGAGTAGTTATATGCACGGCAGACCCAGTTACTGTGTGCGTGATTAACACTTTATATATATATATATATATATATATGTATGTATGTATGTATATGTGTGTGTATATGTATGTGTGTGTATATATATATATATATATGTGTGTGTATATGTGTGTATATATATATATATATATATATATGTGTGTGTATATGTGTGTGTATATATATGTATATGTGTGTGTATATGTATGTGTGTGTATGTGTATGTATATGTGTGTATATATATGTGTATGTGTGTATATGTGTATATGTATATGTGTGTGTATATGTATATGTGTGTATATGTATATATATATATATATGTGTGTATATGTGTGTATATATATGTGTGTGTATATATATATAGTGGTGGCGTTAACGTGCTGCGTTAACGTGAGACTCTTATCAGCGATAAAAAATATCGCCGTTAATCTATTCTCAAAGTTGGCTTGGGAGCTGGGTCTATACTACGCAAGCTATGATGACTTTCACCCTGATATTTTAGCCGGATGTATACCTAGCCGAATTGCACTGTAGGGGCGAGAACCAGTCTTGAACTAGAGGCTCGCAGTCCGTGATGGACAGATTGTTAACGGCTGGTCTGTGTGGTAATACAATCCGGCAGGACATCCAAACGCTCACCTATCATTCATCAACCTCAAATATGGCTTTTCATCTGAAAGATGTATGTAGTAGCAACTTTACATGGCGCTCAATATGATGTTAACCTAGAGAAATGTGCGCTATTGAAGTGTTTGTGTGGAAGAGCGTTTGCTTGCTGCAAGACAGGCTCCGTGCGCTCACTTGCTCTTAAAATCTCCGTCATTTTTGGTCATACAGATAAAAGTAGCCTAATACATCTTTCGAATCTGTAAAGACTCTACGCTTATTTGTGTGCACTCAGAATAACAACGAAACGCGTTGCGCTTTTAAGCAAACAGGATGCGCTTTAGGTCTCATGTGAACTTGAGCGAGAAACTCAAACTCGAATATATCTAAAAATACAGTACACAGAAAAATATATCTATAGAGAGTGAAATGTCTAAAAAAAAAAAGACGTGTGTTAGCATGGATGATTTACATGAAATTTAATCTGTGCAACACTGTGCATAATAAGATGGCTTTCAGTTCAATATAATAGCAAAACGACATTTTGGGTTTTATTCAACTAATAAGGTGGGCACGCTGTGATCTGTACTATATTTTTACTGTAATTGACAGTTATCGGCAAAAAAAAAAACCAACACGGGAGTGGAGGGAATGGGAGTCATTCTTCCGGGAGTGGAACGGATTTTCCTCCAGTTTTTCGTGGATTGGGACGGAAGAGATTAAAGTTTGTGATGCATTTTGGAAACAGGAGATGAGCCCCTGGTCTATCGCGCCACCTGGCTTGAGAAACCCGTTCTCAAAGACATACTTTTAGTCATTATTTGGGTAGCACACATATTCTGAATGCCTTCGCAGAATTCAAATGAGCCATTTTATCTAGATTAATCTAGATTAATTCCAAAATTAATCTAGATTAAAAAATTAATCTATGCCCACCTCTAATGTATATGTGTGTATATATATATATATATATATATATATATGTGTATATGTATGTATGTATGTATGTATGTATGAAAACCCTTCATGGTAGCTGGATGTTGCCAACATTTCTGTAGCCTACAATTTGTGTTTCTCACATGTCTAGGTTTTATATTTGATTTAATTTAGTCTATAGGATGTTGGTACAAACTAGATTACACCCGCTTTCTGTTTCTGCAAGCAACACATTGAAATCGCATTTTGTGTTGTCCCTAATGCAGCATAGAGAGGTCTTGTCATGCTTGTGCACAAAATTATTACACCGTGTTGGCAGGGCTGGATGCTGAAAAACTCCCATATTTCATTGAAAATATTATAGGATACTGGTGGATTATTATTTCAGATTTTTATGCCAGTGTTTTTCTGCTTGAAGTTTATGATGGACGTTCATGCAAGTGGAAGCAGAAGCTTTCTTGTGGAAGAGTAGGCGCTGTTTTTCTTCATTGAATTGTTCTGGGAGCTCAGCTTGAATGATCAAATGAGAAGCTTTTTATGTATGCTTGTGTGACCACGAAATATTTCTCTTGTCTGATTTTGACTAATTTACTAATGATTTGGCCAATACATTTGTTGAATTTATTAGAGTACACTATGAAAGGGAAAATGATGATAGAGATTTACATTTTTGTTTATTTTTTAATAGTGGTTGAATGAAGTGCAATGATTACAATTTGAATGTAGGTGGCTTGAATGGTTGTCACTAATCATTTTTCAGTACAATCATTTTCATATTGTTTTCCCCTTTTATATGATGTTTTCTGACATTTCTCTCTCTCTCCAGTTCTTTCTATTGTCTTTATTGATAAAAAGTGGAAAAGTTCACAAGTTCTAAATATTAGTATATCCCAGAAGGGAATAAATGCATGCATGATTTTCAGATGTTGCACTTAATGTCCATAACCGTTTTTCTTTAACGGTTTATCGTACTTGACCCACAGGTTGAGGAGAGCCTGGTGAAGGTGCGAAACTCTGGCACTGAACAGGATCTGGGTATCCAGTACAAAGCTCTGAAACCGGAGGTGGACAAACTGAATGTTATGGCGGCCAAGAGACAGCAGGTAAAATGCAGCCACTTCTCGTACCAAATGTTCTCTCATAAACTGAAGAGATCTAATTTCATTCTGAGATGTACTGACTTTGAATCACATTACATCCTCCACCCACATGTGCAGCGAGGAGCTATGTAGCACTGGTTGAAGATTTGATCCGTGTAAGCACAAACAATCTTCTTTGTAGCGGTCGGGGAAGGGAAAAGCAAGACTGGGTTGGAGCAGCTAGACTAACAAAATCCATTTAAATGATATGAGAATTGGGTCTTTGGGATTATCAGGATAAGCAGTAGTCAGCAGTGATGGGTTTCAGGATGAATTTTCCAGGTGAGCTCACTGATTAATAGAATGAACGTTGTTTCGCAATAGAGAGAGATTATAGTATATTGACAGTGCTAATTATTTCTCTTTTCAAATATGGAGCTGTTCATTTTATTTATTCAGCATGATTTCCTCTCTCATGCTACACTGGGCCCTTCTAAGTTTATATTTTCTTGAATCAGTCGGAAGATGCTACAGCCTCGCTCCTCACTCAAGGTGCAATTTGTTGTGGTATTACATTTTTAAAAACTTTTTCTACTTCGGTCTCAGAGGAGTTATGCTTTTTTCCACCGAAAACAGAAATCATTTTAAGTGTGGGCTAGTCTACACTTGGGAGATCTCCAGTTTGACAGCAAAGATCGAAAGATCAAAGATGAAAGCACAAAAATTGACCCCCCCCATCTTCAAAACATTTCACATAGATCAAAATCCTGTGTCAACTATACTCAAACTGGCCACAAAGTGCGTTTTTTTTCTTTCTTGGCTGTAACTTGTGTTCTGACAGACAGCAATTTGTGTCAACACTGTACACTGACTTTAAATATGGGGCAGCAACAGCTACACTTTAGAGATTAGAAGGCGTTCACACAGGACGTATTCCCTCTTTCAAACAGCTAGATAGACTGTGTATGGAGCAGGCCATTGATTATCTTGACACATCATCTTAAAAATGTGTCACTTATGATGTGAAAGAAAAAATGTCTATGTGATGCATTTTATGTACACTGGCAATACAAAAAGTTGACAAAATACCCAATTTGTTCACTTAACAGAAGTGATCATATTTACTTTGGTTTCACATGGCACGTGTGTCTACATGGCATATTTGCCAAGCTGTACGGTCATGATCTGATTATGAGCATGTGTGGCCCCTTGGGGGTTCTCTTTAATGTCCTTATTGTGACAGGCCTGTAACATCACCCCTGAATTCTCCCTCTTCCCCCTCTTCATATGACAGGAACTCAAGGATGTCCATCACAAAGACCAAATGGCGGCGGCTCGCGGCGTCCTTCAGAGGAATGTTCCCATGCTGTACACTGCTTCACGCGCCTGCCTGCAGCACCCAGACGTGGCCGCGTACAAGGCCAACCGGGACCTCATCTACAAGCAGCTGCAGAACGCTGTCTCTGGCATATCTAATGCAGCTCAGGCTACCAGCAGCGAAGACTCTAGCTTCCCCCAGTCTGCAGGTGGAGGAGAGCTGGCCTACGCCCTCAACAACTTTGACGTAAGTTCGTGGGCTTTTGGATGTGACGTGTTTGGGCCAGTTTCTCTGATCCAGACAGAAATAGCAAGCCTATAAGCTGTGTCAGTGAAGAATTGTCATTCAGCAACACGATCGAGACTAAACTGAGAATTGGCCTCCCTCTAATTGAGGGGAAAGTGCTCTGTGAACATTGTCATTTAGAGAATGGGCGCTTTTTTGCCAGTTTTATTGGGATGGATGCCATATTGCATGTGGCTGTGAGGTGCTAATCTCAAAAAGGGTAGAACAGCAAAACAAGTTTATGCACTTTTTCAGTGAGGGTGTGAAAAGCAAATTAATGGCTAGGTCCATATTTAGCTTATGGGATATAGATTGTGAAATATTCAGAATTCACAGAGAAGGTTATATTGAAAATATGCAGGTCCTTGCAGACCTTAGGTTTGGCTTAACGTGTTCAAAATTATTTAATTGCTGAATCAATAATGCATCTACATTAGAAAGTCTGCAGAAAGATCAGGCTTTGGCTAAAAATGCAACAAGGTTTGTTTTTTGGAACTTTCTGTACATTTTGCTTTCGTGTTCGTGAAAAGCGCAAAGTTGTTTTGCAGCCAGTGATGAAGATGAGCATATTGTGTGTTGATCTATCAGCAGTTGCATCACCCACTGCAACTGCTCCACACAATTTTATCAACAAAGAGCTTGAGAGCAGCGAGTTGACAAATCCGGTGTGTGATTGAACTGTGTCGAGGAGACGGTAATCCAGGATTGGATCAGATTAAATTTGTATGTCCAAACATAGCTTGAGCTGCTGACCTCAGAGTCTTTCACAAGTTTGAACTTCTTTTGCAGGGTTGAGTCGGGTCACCACCAAAACCATGGGAAATAACATGACAATTTGACTAAGCAATACATTTTTGTTCTGATGTGACTTATTTTAAATAGTTCAGATAAGAGTCTCTAAATTTTATTTGAGGTTAAGGGTAGAAAGTGATCATTAGCTATCCTTCATTTATTTGCGCTTTTAACAGTTAGTCTCCTTCTGGAATAGGATGCGAAGCATTAGTCTAACCTTTTTGGTCTGTTGCACTCAACATTTTAAACAATCAGTTAGTGAAATAATAAATTCAAATGATATGCACGAACAAAAATGTTGCCATAGAGATCTTAGAAAAGAAAAAAAGTAGGTTATAATGGCACCAGCTGTGTTTTTGAGCATAGAGTGTCTGCACATATTACTTTTGAATTTGTTGGTCTAGCAAATGCAACCTGTATTTTTAAGCAATATTCCTGATGGACAGAGTGGAAATTACACTTTTTCTCACCATAGCATTAAGTCTTTTTAAGTAGCTTTTTTTTTAAGACTAGCTTTTTTTGTTGCTGCATTGGTTGAGATTATTTTCTAAAGCTGTTTTTGGTATGTTCCTGTTTAATTGTGAAAAGAAATGCCAAAAAATAAGTGCATTTTTTCAATAAAAATAATTTTTATTTATTTTCTCCAAGGCTGCCAATTTTAGTGTCTTGTCAAAGTTGAGTAAAATGTCCCACCATTGTGGGAAAAAAATAACAAAACACAAAAAAACATTCATTTTGCTGGTAGTGGGTGTTTAATTTGCACCCTACTGATGGACAGCAGCATAAAACATCTTAACTCTCTGCTGACGTCAAACACAATTTGTTTGATTCTGTAGTTTTTATGTGGACTGAAGCAGGTGCCTCTAATGAAGCTTGAAGCCGCTAGATGAGTGTTTGCTGTGTTGCTCTTGATGTGCAGAATATACTGTTTTTATTTGCTGCTTTGAAATGGATGCTTTCCGTCATGAAATAATGATGAGAGAAGGCTTTAAGAGATTAGCACAGCACTTCATTTCATCTCTAAAATCCCCAATTATAAGGCATCTATTAGTCCAGCTCAAATCAACAATTCTGTTATGATGTATCGTATGTTTGCCTGGGCAACACAGCTCAAAATAATGAGTAAAGTCAATTAAGGCAATGCCTCCTTGTAAAACCTCCTCAGCACCTCCTGTTAAATTTGCAAAAAAAAGTCACCACAGGTACTCGTCTCCATCTCTTGTGGCGAGAGGGTTTGCTCATCAGATTTCCTCTTCCTCGATTAGCTGTTGAAAGATTTTGCACACAGTGGTGTCAGAAGTGGCATCGCTCTGTTAAAGAGAGCACTCGCACATCAGATCAAACCCTGTCACTCTGTTCTTTCACCATTTGATTTTCTTTTTTTTTGTCTTCTGCAAAAGTGCGTTCTCATCCTTAGTTCTGGGGCCTTTAATTATTGAGGTAATGGGTTATTGTCTTGTTTCGTGAGTTTTTGTGCTCCTTTTGTTTCTCCAAGCTGTCTCTGGGGTTGTTTGCTCTGAGCTCAGGGACTTTAGAAAGCTCTGATCTTCAAAATCTGCTGTCTCTGGGGCTCACATGCTCCGTTACCTACAAGGCATTTATATATTTATTTCTAGTCTCTTTTTGCTTCCTCACTCTCATATGATGATTTTTCATCTTCCCACTTGACGTCGAATGCATCTGGAAGTTGATCGATTAATGCAGAATTCATTAGTCATCTACAGAGCTGTAGGTGTAGTAGCATGAGTCAGTTTCTCTCTTCTCGCTCTTTCGCTCCCCTCCACCCATCTCTCATTCCCTTTTACACGCTGCAACTATCCCTCGTCATTCAACAACAATGAACCGACATCCTCTTTTATTTTTCTGCTTCTGACTGGAGTCCAAAATGCATTGTTTGTCGATGGGCTTATCAACTGTATCGTTTCTCTTTGTTTTACGCCCAGGGTTGGATTCCACAGCATCTGGCCTTTGTCATTTGCTGTTCTCTTGTCCTTTGCAGCTCAAAATCATTAGGAAGTGATAATTAGGACGTATAACCATAAGGAATTGCAGTCCAGCAGCCTGCAGGATGCAATGAGAGACAAAATAGAATGCTGGCAACAAAATTACATTTATAGATTTTGTTTCATATGGTTCATCAGATTAAGTATCAATTAATCTGAGCTATTTTAAATTAATTAAATTAAACAATGATTTTGTGGTAACTCAAGGCTAAGAGTGTAACATGGTTAATTGTAAGTGAAGTAAATATCCTGATTTTTTTCCTTCTTAGCCAATCAATACTCGGCACAAAGCATGTCGTGATTTCTAGCAGCCTGCAGCTCTATCCGTGCCTGCGACTGCTAAAATGATGGGTACCCTCGGACCTCCATTATATTGATTGTGCTGTACCATGTGATTGGCCCAGTTTTTACTCTTGACCTTTCGTGCTGCTTTTCTAGGGAATTTTAAAATGCTGTGTAGAGCTCATCTTCTCAGATTGATCTACAGACTGCTGAATTAGTGCTACCGTACTACATTTTTAATGATTTCCATTGCTATGCTTAAACTCGTTATATTTTATTTTAGCAATTTTGTATTATTGAATGTCAGATAACTCTATTGACACTTGCTTTGAATAACTAGATTACCTTTTTTGGGGATCTCCAGTTATTGCTGATGAGGGTGTATTTTGCATCTCGTGCTGGGGCCTGGCTATATGTCAAATTAATTCACAAAATTTGTAACAAACGTTTGCGTAAGTTAGCCTACATATCAGGAGTTTAGCTCCAACCTGCTCCAACACATCTGCTTTTAGTGTTCATTATCTGGTTCAAGTTAGGAATGGTCATTTCATTTATTTTTCCTAAACGACAACCGACTCTCGTTAACCGATTATTAACCGTTAACCAACAAGAATATTTTAAATTTGACCTGAATTCAATTTGGATTTTTTTTAATACTAACATTTGTTTTCCGAGGATTGATTTTAGATGCGCAAAAAGCAGCAAACAACAGAACATGAGGATTCACATTACGATCATATCACATCATGCACCTGCAGTGCTTCTGCGAACGGAGAAAAACATAATAAAGCTAGGTGTTATATATTATAATGAATAAATAGGCCTATACTAGAAATATATTTTCACTTAAACAATAATTTAAGAAAACTAAAGAAACTGTGCAACAAGCAGCCTACTCTAAACAATCCTGGGTTATTTTTTTAAACCCAAATGGTGGGTTGAACGTGTTTGGGTAGTTTTGTGTTACCCAGCCTCTGGGTCAAATGTAACAACCCAATGTTTGGGTAGTTTTTTAGTGTTACTCGGATGAGATTTTGACGGTATGATAATCGTCTCAGAAAATATCACGGTTTCACGGTATCATGGTATACGCTATTAAACAATCAAAATAGGTTTTTTTTGGTTGACAAAGCATGCGTTTATTCAAATTTCATTCATCAAAAACAATCAAGTAGATTTCATAATTGATTATATATTAGTTTAATAACTTGTATTCATCATTAATAATTCATAACAGTTCATCAATTCTGGTTTGACTTCATTTTTCTAGATTCTGTACTTTTATGACATAATGCAAATGCTATCAAAAAGGGTGGTAATAAAATGTATAAAGCTTTAAAAATTAATTAATGCTTTGAAATGTAATCAAATGAGAACTTTTTCACTTGCGCTTCACTTTGCACTAAACGAACGTCGCTCACATCGGACTTATTGCGTGATGAAGAGTCTGATGCTTTGCTTAAAATAAACGATAATATTTATAAGGAAACAGAATACAAATAATTTAATATCTAATAAAAATTACATATGTCCTCAGAGCTGTTTACTGTTTGTTTTTGGGCAGGTTATGAAGGCAATCGCACTCGCAGTACATTTAGTCTGAGTAAAACGCACGGAAGCGTGACTCGACACGCGACATTGCAGAAAAGTTCACAAATGTAGCCTATGTTGTTCCAAACATGGAGAGCATTTTCGATTTTAATAATCTAAGGTTCTCTCCAGAGATGTGTTGACACATTTTCTCTAATTAAGGATGTTTCTTTTTACCTGAACATGTTCTGTGTGAGGCAAGCACTGCTGATTCTGACACTATATTCGTGTTCCTTCGCTGGTATTTTCCACATTTCGTTTCCTCCCCTGAACAAATGTGTCCATTCTGATGCTCAATTTTACAGAACGAAAGGCTGCGGATGACTAACTGAATTCAATTCTGCCAAAGTGCGCGCTTGTTAAATGCGTAACATTAATTACATGAGTGCATATAGTCTGCTCATGCCTAAACCTAATATATGAAAAATTAGTCAATTGTGCTGAGCCATTTTTTTAAATCCTCGACTTTATTTTGCTTGCGTCGACTAACCGGCAAAATACTTTAAGTAGCGTATTTCATAGACTAAAATCCATAAAACACATTAGATTGTTTTCCAAGGCTGCATGATATATTAAACCCATTTAAAAATCATAATTAAGCATAATTGTTAACTCCAAAACGCTACGATTGAATTAAATAATTATGTGTGATGCAGTTCTGCGTCAGTATGCGTTTTAATTATTTCCATGCGTGTAGGTTAAGTACGTGCGTCACACAGCGGCTCCGCTCCGTTCACAGTACTTCCTCAGGAACTGTTATCATTTACCTGTGGAGCGTCTCAACTCCATCTCTGCATGTTGTTGTGAGTTTGTGTTTATTATAACGTTCATCTGAGAATGCAATGTGCGCCCTTTCATCAGATTTGTTAGGTAAATCATTTATAAACCTACGCAAACACAGGAGAATACATTGTGATTTCAAAATATAAATGTATTTTATTTTTTAAAGTGTTTATACATTTTTTCAGAAATACTGCACATTTACATTTTTCTACTAAATAAATTCTGGTAAATAATATTTCTGGTAAATACGTTTTTGATTATAATTGTATTAGTAGTAGACTAGAACACGTAGATATGTTGTCATTCTTACACTATACAACTGAACTTTGATTTCAGTGATTTCGACTATGAGATGGACATTTGCTACTTGCACTCTGTTGCACTTTACTTTTGCTTTAAAAAAAGGATTTCATAGAAATTTGGATTTCATTTGGCTTAATCAAATATAAAAGAAAAATAGTTGATTAGTCAATAGATTAATCGAAACAGGGCTGCCACTAACGACTACTTTTATTATGTTTTCCCTCCAACGGCTCTCTGCTAAACTCTTTAAAGGCACCTCTCTAAACCCCTCTGTATTGTTCTTTGTGAAAGGCTAAGTCAATTGCCCTTGTGGCTAACAGAATGAAAACATCACCAAGCATCTTGAAGCATCAGCAAGACTTGTTTCCCATAATTGTTGTAAAACCAGCTTTGGTTCCCTTAAACTTGGCTATTGGGATCTGTATTGCTTTGAATGCAACACAATGTGCCTTGAGCAAAATAAATTAAATCTGGTGAAAACTGAAGCAATCATCCGGAAATATTGTCATCCATGTATAGTTTGAGTGACGCTATACGGGCAATGTCACGTTGGTTTGACAATTGTATCCGTCCATCAAAAAATTGCACTTTTATATTTTGTATGTTAAAATGGTTCATGCTGGAGATGTAGCTGCTCTTTTCTTGGTAGTAGCCGTTTCAGGAGGCTAGACATCCTCACAAAGGAGAGGCGGTCCTCTGTCCAAACAGATGGCATCTGTTTAACTAAAAGACAAAAAGTGGGTGTGAGTGTGCACTCAAATGAGATGGGGGAATGTCGGTACCTCAGATCTTGTGCGTCTTTAATTTCCTGGTGACCGTGCAGAAACTTCAGCACACATGCACATTTTTCCACATCGCTGCTTGCTGCTTAATTTGAAGCTGGAGCAACTTTGCAGTGAGTCAGAGAGAGAGGCTTGTTGCCATGCCAACATGACACGCAAGTAAAGGAGGTCAGATGAGATGAGGCTAATAAACTCAGATTCCAACAACTGAATTGTTGAATATTTTACAGCGTATATGACATCAGATGGAGGGGCTTGTCACGGTGTTTTGAAGACTGACTCCGCCTACCACTGTTCTGCCTTTTTATTTTCTTTCTAGGCAGCTATCACTTTTCTGGCACAAATGTGAGTCTTGTTGCTTTAATTGCACCAGACATTGACAAGTTTATTTTTTGAGAGCAGGAGTGTGATGTCCCCAGGTGAGTGTACCCAGCAGAGGACATGTAGGGACATCTCAAATGTCATCCTGGCTCAAGGAGGACAATAGCAGTGTTTTATATGCGCAACTGCATTTTGTTGCCCTAGGCCCAAATCCGATTGCTCTGCCGTTTAGGGTTAGTAGCCTTAAAGATGCACTCGTACTAACTGAAGTGTTTACCGAAAGCAGTTCTCTCTGTTGAAAACCCACATGAGATGTGCAAAAGTCTGTGATTTTACATATTGTGCAGATAAGCTTGATTTCTGTCCCGCTGGTTTTATTTTTTTTCCCCATTCGTCCCCAGAAGACAGTACAAATGGCTTTTAAGATGCCGTCTGTTACATAGTTGATTTAAAACGCAGCCAAAGTGCACAGGCAAGCTAATGCAGCCTCTGATTGAGCAAAAGTCGTTGGCTTGTAATTGCATCAGGAGCCCCAGACCATCATCTCAGATCTTGTGAATTATTGATTCGTCTAGTTAATGAATATCACCGCTTGTGCCTCGGCGTCCAGGGAGATAGATTCCAAAATCCTGTTCAGGCCGCACAGCCAATAATGACTGCCGTTTAACTGTCAAATTCTTGTGAAGTTGGACATTTGGTATGTGAAATCACAACCCCCCTGCCCCCAGCCAGTTTTATACAGAAATGCTGAATGGGAATGTTTTAGTGCATTAATTCAGAGAAAGTGCTTAATCTTCCTGTCATGTTCCTTCTACTTTTAATCTTCTTATGCTTTATTCTCTCTCTTTTTCTCCCCCTGCAGAAGCAGATCATCGTGGACCCGCTGAGTTTCAGCGAGGAGAGGTTCCGGCCTTCTCTCGAGGAGCGTCTGGAGAGCATCATAAGTGGCGCCGCCCTCATGGCCGATTCGTCCTGTACGCGTGATGACCGGCGCGAGCGCATCGTGGCCGAATGCAACTCCGTGCGACAGGCGCTGCAGGATCTGCTCTCAGAGTACATGGGCAATGTAAGTGCACGTCAAATACTGTTTTTCCTTCTCGTTTACTGCTTTCCCCCTCCACAGTCCCACATCCCTGAATGGTGATGCCGAGTACCCACCTGCTACCTGAGGCAAATGCACTCCTGTAGAGCTGGAGAGGGGAGTTTTATTTCAGGGACAGTGCACACATCACGTTCGCCGGGTGGTGTTGTATGAAGACCTCCAGTCTCATCACAATCTGTCCTGTGCCGCCTAGCTTTTGAAGAGAGGGCTTCAGTACACACAAGCCCCCTCCTGTGATACTGATCTGTGCATTGAATTGTATGACTGCTGTTGTTTTCAAATAATTCCCTTGTTTGCTCACCAATATTGGTTTTGTTTATTTTTGAGGTCTTTCATTTCATTTGTTTTCCTTTTGCTTCTCCATTTATTATCTTGTTACCTATTTTTCTTAGTAGTTTAAAGAAATGTTGGTTGAAAGCAGCAGTTTTACACCCCTGCGGCGTGCAGCATGGTGGGTGACATGATATGCTTGTGGTCCAGTGGGTAAATATAGAACTAGTAAGTTCTTTGAAACATTTGGCTGTATTTTCCCCACACCGAGAGAAAATTGGCCACTTTTAGGCCAAGCTGGTGTGGAGTGCTATATTTGATAAACAAATTCAATCATTCTAATAAGTAATTTAACTTTAATTCACCAGGTTAAACCTCATTACCATAGGAATGTCTAGAATGTCATATAACTCTTTTTCTCCCATAGTACATTTCTCTACATGACAGATCTTTGTTTTAACTGACCTCTTTCCTCTTCTTCGTCTCATTTCCAAATGAAGTAGCCTTTGTTTCCAAGCAGCCAATCAGATTAGTTGTTTTTGGCTGCCATGGTACTGCATTCCATCTAGGGATGGCTAGATACCATAATTTTGGCTTCGGTACGATACCAGAATGTAATACCTCGTTATCGATACACTAGGTGACAAATAACCAGCCTAAAAAAAGTTAACTGAAGAAAAAAAAAAGTGAATGATCATCATATACAGTATTTATTAATCTTGGTTAATGTTAGGTATGGGTTTAATGCATAACGTAATGTTAACATACTAAACATGTATTAGTAGCCAGCATTTATAATTTATAAATAATGATTGACCTACATTAATAAGTGCTGTATTACTGTTAATGCTGTTAATGAATTATAACAAATGTTTATTTAATGTGTTATTCTAAAAAAGTAATACTAAAAATCACGTTTTTATTTCTAGACTCAGATAGGCAAAGAAAAAGCTTTAAATATAAATCTCTCTCTCGGCTGTTTCATGTTAGCGGTCGGCAGCACGGCAGAAACATTCCCTTCATATTATTGATACGAAAAAGTAATATAGCAAAACTGTTGTTTCATTCAATTTAAATTAATATTTGATTGTTTGTGCAAATATTGTCACCCAAACGTCACTGGTTCTAGCATCACATGTTAGAGCTTTAGTGTTTACTGCATCACATCTTATGTATGTGCGTTGATCAGTTGTGAATAAAAGTTCAAATTAAGTCTGAATTTATGAATGATGCACTTACTAACCTGTCAATCTTTTGATTCTCGGAAAAGATCAGGATGAGCAAGCAACAAATGCTTAGCAAGATTTGATGTCTTGCCTCCTGTGGTCAGTTCGTTCACCTTTATCTTCTGTTTTGTCAGAAGAGTAATGCCATATTTCACTTGAACTGTTCTTTTTATTTGTTAGTCTCGGGTGCGTTAATAGTTTAACCTGTTTGATCCATCGTGTAGTTCTTTGTCAGGGTTACCGGTTTCACAGAAATTTGGGAAGCACTGCCACCCATAGGTGAACTTTGGAACAACAGAGTATGAAATACCGAAATAAGCTAAATTATGATATCGTACCATTTGAAGTATAATAGATGCCTGTATTTTTCCAGTACCACGCATCCCTAATTCCATCTGTTTTTGTGTGGAAATAACAAAAAATCTATTGCTTTCTAGATATCTAGTAAGGGCTGCGTGATTAATTGTAATAAAACTGAACTAAAGAAAATCTGCCTCTTTTCGGGTGAAGTATGACATTATGTTCATACACACGAGCAGATCATTATGCACCGGTGATTGCAACGTCTCAGAACGGCTTGGTGTTTGTTTAGCAATTTTATATTTAGTATTAGTTATAGTTAATAATTATTAGTTAGTAATATAATAACAAAATATTTAATAACAGCTCGTGCTCTCCAAAACCACAACATTTTGGCCAATTTGTACAGCCCTACAAATAAGCAAAGCAAAAACAAAAGAGAAAGCCTTAGCTAGTCCCCTTCTAATCTGCATAATACGTTTTTCCTGTTTGATGGCCATACTCAAAGTTCAAATAAGTTCTTCGCCCCTAGCACACAGTAACATCATTTTTCCGTCACACGTTAATAGAGGTGTGTGGGCAGCCGAAGTGGTGTTGTGCCACAAACCGCTGAAGATGATGTTCGGGGAGGCGCTGTCTCGCAGGTGTCAGCGACTATTTATGTCAGTCTTACAAAACGTCAGGAAGCAGCAGGTCCTCTGCTCTGTCTGGAAACACAGCAATGTTCTCGGGAACCTGAGCTGACATGCTCCAGATGGCTCATTGCTGGTTCTGTGTAATTCCAGACCAGGATCGTGAGCAAGCGCCTCTGTCATTACCGTCCATTTTTAACACTGCGGTGTGAGAGCCTGAACATGGCTGTCTGATAACATCTAGCAAGAGGTTTGGCATGGATAAGGCACAAGCATTCAATAAGTCAAATTACACATTCCATTTCCAGTGCCATTTCAAGTGATCCTTGAGAAGAGTGCTCATGCCTGGAATGGAAAAATCCTACCAGATTGATTCCAGCAGTGATAGTAATCACTAATATGCTGCTATCTGTGTAATAAGCTTGCCATGTCATCCAAAATTAGCCTTGGTACCATGACTGCATGAGAAATGCTAATATAATTGGACAGGACCTTTTATAGAAATCCCAGCTTATGTATAGACTTTTTTATGTCCCTGCTCAGATAAATGACAGCGCAGTCCCATATGTCCCTACACAGATAAATGACAGAGCTGTCGTTTGAATACAGATGAGCGCTGTCCAGGAGACGTACGTTTCTGTGATCGCTTTTTTTTCCTCATCCTTGGTTCTGCCGGTTTATTTTAGCCACAGATTTATCCAAGCAGTGTCTGCGTCGTTTCAAAACAGGTTTTCTACTTGACTAGGCCTTTACAGCATGTCTGGCCCAACGCACAAAACACTGCCCCTCAGCCCTGAAGCACAGCTGACATGACATGACAACGCTTTGGCTGCTCACTCGTTCAGACAGGAGAAACAGATGAGGGAGATATGTCCATCTTTCTCGACTACCCCTGGACTAAAGCCCCCCCGGAGTCTCTGGATGCTTTGGCCGGCACTTTACCTGGCATTACCTTTGCAAGCTCTCTTCCAAAACCTAGTGAGCTATTGCTTAAAAGGGACGCAGTTGAGATTGACAATGTAATGCATTCTTGCTGAATAAAAGCAATGTTCGTTTTTTCAAATATTAGTGTTATATAGACATTTTTTCTTTTTCTGAGAAAGGGTGAAGACACTTTATTTGTGGATGGATTCAAATGTTTATTAAGTTGGCTTGTGAAAGCCAACTTACTGAAATCCTATTTAAACTTCTTATTAAGTTGGCTTGTGAAAGCCAACTTACTGAAATCCTATTTAAACTTCTTATTATTATTATTATTATTCTTCTGAGACTAAATTTGCAATTGCTACTCCTCCTAGAGCTTTAACTCTACAAACTCGAAACTCGCACCATATCTCCGAACTATTCTGACTCGCGTTGCTATATCTTTTCTAAGCGATGGGGTTTATGCTAATCGTACAATTAGCGAAAAACCGCGCAAAAAAACGCATCGACAATGCATGGCGGCAAACTTCGACGGGTTGTAGCGCAGAGCGAGAATTTCGTAGAAACTTGTGAATCACAACATTTGAAGAGGCTATCAAGCTGAGCGAGATCATACCCCGCAGTGGGGTATACGTTTTACCCCTGGGGCGCAAGAGCCCCCCAAAATTGTCCCATAGACTTACATGGTGAGGGGAAGGCCCATGAAATAGCATATAGGTTTAAATTACAATGGTTTAACTACAAATAAACTACAAATAGCATATAGGTTTAAACTACAACATCTATGCTAGCAACATGCTAGTCACTTGCTAATCATGCTGGCAACATGCTAATCATGCTAAAATCATGCTAGCAACATGCTAATTATGCTAGCAAAATGCTACCAACATGCTAATCATGCTAAAATCACGTTAGCAAAATGCTAGCAACATGCAAATCATGCTAAAATCATGCTAGCAACATGCTAAAATCATGCTAGCAACATGCTAATCATGCTAAAATCATGCTAGCGACATGCTAATCACGCTAGCAACATGCTAGCAACATGCTAATCATGCTAAAATCATGCTAGCAACATGCTAATCACGCTAGCAACATGCTAGCAACATGCTAGCAACATGCTAATCATGCTAAAAACATGCTAAAAACATGCTAGCAACATGCTAGCAACATGCTAATCATGCTAAAATCATGCTAGCAACATGCTAGCAACATGCTAATCACGCTAGCAACATGCTAGCAACATGCTAATCATGCTAAAATCACGCTAGCAACATGCTAGCAACATGCTAATTATGCTAGCAACATGCTAATCATGTTAAAATCATCTAGCAAGAAAATGCCAAAGAAAAATGCTAATAATGTTAAAATCAGGGCTAGCAACATGCACAAGAACATGCTAATCATCTAGCAAAATGCTAGCAACATGCTAATCATCTAAAATCACGCTAGAACGCACAAGAACATGCTAACAACATCTAATCATGCTAGCAACATGCCAAGAACATGCTTAATCACGCCAAGCAACATGCTAGCAACATGCTAATCATGCTAAAATCATGGTAAAGAACATGCTAATCATGCTAAAAACAAGCTAATCACGCTAGCAACATGGCAACATGCTAATCATGCTAAAATCATCATGCTAATCAACATAGCAACATGCTAGTAACATGATAATCATAAGCAACATGCTTAAGAACATGCTAAAGAACATGTTAATCACGCTAGCAAGAACATGCCAAGAACATGCTAATCATGCTAAAATCATGCTAAAACATGCTAATCACGCAGCAACATGCTAAGCAACATGCTAGTAACATACGCTAATCATGCTAGCAACATGCTAATCACGCTAGCAACATGCCAGCAACATGCTAGTAACATGTTAATAATGCTTGGCAACATGCCAAGAACATGTTAATCACGCCAAAGAACATGCTAAAGAACATGCTAATCATGCTAAAATCATGCTTAAGCAACATGCTAATCACGCCAGCAACATGCTAGCAACATGCTAGTAACATGCTAATCATGCTAAGCAACATGCTAGCAACATGCCAGCAACATGCCAAAGAACATGTTAATCACGCTAAGAACATGCCAAGCAACATGCTAATCATGCTAAAAACATGCTAAGAACATGCTAATCATGCTAAAATCATGCGCAACATGCAAGAACATGCTAATCACGCTAAGAACATGCCAAAGAACATGCTAATCATGCTAAAATCACGCTAAGAACATGATAGCAACATGCTAATCATGTTAAAATCATGCAGCAACATGCTAATTATGCTAGCAACATGCCAGAACATGCTAATCATGTTAAAATCATGCTGCAAGAAATGCTAGCAAAAATGCTAATAATGCTAAAATCAGGCCAAAGAACATGCTAATCATGCTAAAGCAACATGCTAATCATGTTAAAATCACGCCAAGAACGTGCTAGCAACATGCTAACAACATGCTAATCATGCTAAGCAACATGCCAAAGAACATGCTAATCACGCCAGCAACATGCTAATCATGCTAAAATCATGGTAAGAACATGCTAATCACGCCAGCAAACATGCAAAGAACATGCTAATCATGCTAAAAACAAGCTAAAGCAACATGCTAATCACGCCAGAACATGCTAAGCAACATGCTAATCATGCTAAAATCATGCAAGAACATGCTAATCACGCTAGCAACATGCCAAAGAACATGCTAGTAACATAGCTAATCATGCTAGCAACATGCCAAAGAACATGTTAATCATGTTAGCAACATGCCAAGAACATGCTAATCATGCAAGCAACATGCTAATCACGCAAGCAACATGCCAAGAACATGCTAATCACGCCAGCAACATGCCAACAACATGCTAATAATGCTAAAATCATGATAAGAACATGCCAGAACATGCTAATCATGCTAACAACAACATGCCAAGAACATGCTAATCATGCTAAAATCACGCTAGCAACGTGCAAGCAACATGCTAACAACATGTTAATCATGCTAGCAACATGCCAAGAACATGCTAATCACGCTAGCAAGAACATGCTAGCAACATGCTAATCATGCTAAAATCATGGTAGCAACATGCCAAAGAACATGCTAATCATGCTAGCAACATGCTAGCAAGAACATGCTAAAATCATGCCAAGAACATGCTAATCACGCTAGCAAACATGCTAACAACATGCTAGCAACATGCTAATCATGCTACCGACATTATTAACATGCTAATCATGCTGGCATTATGCTAAGCAACATGTTAATCATGCTAGCAAAATGCTTAACAACATGCTAAAGAACATGCTAACAACATGCTAATCATGCTAAAATCACGCTAATGACATGCCAAGAACATGCTAATCATGTTAGCCTAACAACTTATTCGCTACTTTTAAAACTTAAACTTTTAAAACTTTTAAAACTATTAAAACTTAAACTTTTAAAACTTAAACTTATAAAACTAATAAAACTTAAACTTTTAAAACTTAAACTTTTTAACTATTAAAACTTAAACTTTTAAAACTTATAAAACTTTTAAAACTTAAACTTATAAAACTTTTAAAACTTTTTAAAACTTTCCAAACTTTTTAAAACTTTTTGTTCACAAACTTTTATCTAGTTAAGTTGGCTTGGGAAAGCCAACTTACTGATATTCTATTTAAACTTATACTTATTATTATTATTATTCTTACGAGACTAAATTTGCAACTGCTACTCCTCCTAGAGCTTTAACTCTACAAACTCGAAACTCGCAACATATCTCCGAACTATTCTGACTCGAGTTGCTATATCTTTTCTAAGCGATCGGGTTTATGCTAATCGTACAATTAGCGAAAAACCGCGCAAAAAAACGCATCGACAATGCATGGCGGCAAACTTCGACGGGTTGTAGCGCAGAGCGAGAATTTCGTAGAAACTTGTGAATCACAACATTTGAAGAGGCTATCAAGCTGAGCGAGATCATACCCCGCAGTGGGGTATACGTTTTACCACTGGGGCGCAAGAGCCCCCCAAAATTGTCCCATAGACTTACATGGTGAGGGGACGGCCCATGAAATAGCATATAGGTTGAAACTACGATGGTAATTTACATAGGAAATGATCTATTGACTCTTTCTATCTACTGACTCTATCTATCTATCTATCTATCTATCTATCTATCTATCTATCTATCTATCTATAAAAACATGCAAAGAACATGCTAAAGAACATGCTAATAATGCTAAAATCATGCCGAACATGCTAAAGAACATGCCAATCACGCCATCAACATGCTAATCATGCTAAGAATCATGCTAAAGAACATGCTAATCACGCCAGCAACATGCTGGCAACATGCTAATCATGCTAAAACATGCCAAAGAACATGCTTAATCACGCTAGCAACATGCTAAGAACATGCTAATCATGCTAAAAACAAGCATGCAAGAACATGCTAATCACGCTAGCAACATGCTAAAGAACATGCTAATAACAGCAAATCATGCTAAGAACATGCCAAAGAACATGCTAATCATGCTAAAAACAAGCTAGCAACATCTTAATCACGCCAAGCAACATGCTAAAGAACATGCTAATAATGCTAAAATCATGCTAGCAACATGCCAAAGAACATGCTAATCACGCTAGTAAGAACATGCTAGCAAGAACATGCTAAGAACATGTAAATCACGCTAAAGAACATGCCAACATCAACATGCTAATCACGCCAGCAACATGCCAAAGAACATGCTAATCACGAACATGCCAAGAACATGCTAATCATGTTAAAATCATGCCAAGAACATGCCAATCATGAAACATGCTAAAGAACATGCTAATCATGCTAAAGAACATGCCAAGCAACATGCTAATCACGCCAGCAACATGCAAAGAACATGCTAATCATCTTAAAATCATCATGCAAGAACATGTTAATCACGCGAAGCAAAATGCTAAAGAACATGCCAACAAATGCTAACAACATGCTAATCATGCTAAAAACATGCAAAGAACATGCTAATCATGCTAGTAACATGCGCAAGAACATGCTAATCACGCCAAGAACATGCGAACATGCTAATCATGCTAAAAACATGCTAAGAACATGCTAATCACGCCAAGAACATGCTAATCATCTTAAAATCATGCTAAGCAACATGCCAAAGAACAACATCTAATCATGCTAGCAACATGCCAGCAACATGCTAATCACGCCAGAACACGCTAAAGAACATGCTAATCATGCTAAAATCATGCAAGAACATGTTAATCACGCAGCAACATGCAGCAACATGCTAGCAAGAACATGCTAATAATGTTAAAATCATGCTGACAACATGCTAAAGAATACATGCTAATCACGCCAGCAACATGCTGAGCAACATGCTAACAACATGCTAATCATGCTAGCAACATGTTAAAGCAACATGCTTAATCACGCCAGCAACATGCTTGAACATGCTTAATCACGCAACATGCAACATGCAAAGAACATGCTAATCATGCTAAAATCATGCAAGAACATGCGCAAGACATGCTAAAGAACATGCTAATCACGCTAGCAACATGCTAGCAACATCAACATGCTAATATAAATCATGCCAAGAACATGCTAATCACGTTAAAATCATGCCAAGAATATGCTAATCATGTTAAAGAACATGCTAAAGAATACAATGCAAGCAAGAACATGCCAAGAACATGTTAACAACATGTTAAAAAATATTAATCACAAAGAACATGCTAAGAACATGCTAAAGAACATAATCATGAAGAACATGCTAAAGAATACAGTTAATCATGCCAAAGAACATGCTAAGAATCATGCTAAAATCATGCCAACATGCTAATCATGTTAAAAAGAAACATGCTAATCAAAGAACATGCTAAAGAACATGCTAATCATGCTAAAATAATAACACATGCCAAAAGAACATGCTTATCTATCTATCTATCTATCTATCATCTATCTATCTATCTATCTATCTATCTATCTAATAACATCTATCTATCTATTGACTTCTATCTATCTATCTATCATTCATCTATCTATCTATCTATCTATCTATCTATCTATCTATCTATCTATCTATCTATCTATCTATTGACTCTTTCTATCTATCTATCTATCTATCTATCTATCATTCATCTATCTATCTATCTATCTATCTTCATCTATCTATCTATCTATCTATCTTTTTATGTAAACTTATTTCAAACTGCTAGCTTTTAAAACTAAGTCTATAATATCAGACTTTCCCAGTTAACTTCAAGTTTGTTCACAAACTTTTTATCTAGTTATTATTATTCTTCTGAGACTAAATTTGCAATTCTATCTCCTCCTAGAGCTTTAACTCTACAGACTCCAAACTCAGCCCAGGTCTTCAGACTGTTCTGACTCGATATGCTATATCTTTTCTAACTGATCAGACTTATGATTTTCATAAAACTGAAGATTAAAGATGATAAAAATCCCATAGACTTACACTGACGGAGTGTTCAGATGAGCCAAGACAATTCAAACTCACAATTCAAACTTTATTAAGTTGGCTTGGGAAAGCCAACTTACTGTTATTAAGTTGGCTTGGGAAAGCCAACTTACTGTTATTGCTTTTAAACTTATTATTATTATTCTTCTGAGACTAAATTTCTGACTGCTACTCCTCCTAGAGCTTTAACTCGGCAAACTCCAAACTCACACCATATCTCCGAACTATTCTGACTCGAGTTGCTATATCTTTTCTAAGCGATCGGGTTTATGCTAATCGTAAAATTAGCGAAAACCGCGCAAAAACGTGACGACAATGCATGGCGGCAAACTTCGACGGGTTGTAGCGCAGAGCGAGAATTTCGTAGAAACTTGTGAATCACAACATTTGAAGAGGCTATCAAGCTGAGCGAGAACATACCCTGCAGTGGGGTATAAGTTTTACCCCTGGGGCGCAAGAGCCCCCCAAAATTGTCCCATAGACTTACATGGTGAGGGGACGGCCCATGAAATAGCATATAGGTTGAAACTACAATGGTTTAACTACAAATAAACTACAAATAAACTACAAATAGCATATAGGTTTAAACTACAACATCTATGCTAAAGAACATGCTAGTCACTTGCTAATCATGCTGGCAACATGCAAGAACATGCTAATCATGCTAAAATCATGCCAGCAACATGCTAATTATGCTAAAAACATACCAACATGCTAATCATGCTAAAATCATGCTAAAACATGCTAGCAACATGCTAATCATGCTAAAATCATGCCAAGAACATGCTAATCACGCTAAAGAACATGCTAGCAACATGCTAATCATGCTAACAACATGCTAATAACATGCTAATCACGCTAGCAACATGCTAGCAACATGCTAATCATGCTAAAATCATGTTAGCAACATGCTAATCACGCTAGCAACATGCTAGTAACATGCCAAAGAACATGCTAATCATGAACATACAAGAACATGCTAATAGCAACATGCGCAAAATGCTAATCATGCTAAAATCATGCTAAGAACATGCTACAAGAACATGCTAACATACTTAATCATGCTAGCAACATGCTAGCAACATGCTAATCATGCTAAAATCATGCTAGCAACATGCTAATAATGCTAGCAACATGCTAGCAACATGCTAATCATGCTAGCAAAACATGCTAATAATGCTAACAACATGCTAGCAACATGCTAATCATGCTAGCAACATGCTAGCAACATGCTAATAATGTTAGCAACATGCTAACAACATGCTAATCATGCTAAAATCATGCTAGCCAAATGCTAACAACATGTTAATAATGCTAGCAACATGCTAGCAACATGCTAATCATGCTAGCAACATGCTAGCAACATGCTAATCATGCTAAAATCATGCTAGCAACATGCTAATAATGCTAGCAACATGCTAGCAACATGCTAATCATGCTAGCAACATGCTCATCACGCTAACAACATGCTAGCAACATGCTAATCATGCTAAAATCATGCGCAAGAACATGCCAAGAACATGCTTAATCACGCCAGCAACATGCCAAAGAACATGCTAATCATGCTAAAATCATGCTAAGCAACATGCTAATCACGCTAGCAACATGCTAACAACATGCTAATCATGCTAAAACAAGCTAGCAACATGCTAATCACGCTAGCAACATGCTGAACATGCAAGAACATGCTAATCATGCTAAAATCATGCCAAGAACATGCTAATCACGCTAGCAACATGCTAAAGAACATGCTAATCATGCTAAGAACATGCTAAAGAACATGCTAATCATGCTAGCAACATGCTAGCAACATGCTAATCACGCTAGCAACATGCTAGCAACATGCTAATCATGCTAGCAACATGCTAAAAAACATGCTAATCATGCTAGCAACATGCTACCAACATGCTAATAGCAACATGCTAATGACGCTAAAGAAACATGCTAATCATGTTAAAATCATGCTAGAACATGCTGCAACATGCTAATCACGACGCTAACAACATGCCAAGAACATGCTAATCATGCTAACATGCTATCAACATGCTAATCATGCTAGCAAGAACATGCTAATCATGCTAGCTAACTTATTGCTACTTTTAAAACTTAAACTTTTAAAACTTTTAAAACTATTAAAACTTAAACTTTTAAAACTATTAAAACTTAAACTTTTAAAACTTAAACTTATAAAACTAATAAAACTTAAACTTTTAAAACTTAAACTTTTTTAACGATTAAAACTTAAACTTTTAAAACTTATAAAACTTTTAAAACTTAAACTTATAAAACTTTTAAAACTTTTAAAACTTTTAAAACTTTCCAAACTTTTTTAAACTTTCTGGTCCGGCTTTCACAAGCCAACTTAAAGTTTGTTCACAAACTTTTTTATCTAGTTGCTTTTAAACTTATTATTATTCTTCTGAGACTAAATTTCTGACTGCTACTCCTCCTAGAGCTTTAACTCGGCAAACTCCAAACTCACACCATATCTCCGAACTATTCTGACTCGAGTTGCTATATCTTTTCTAAGCGATCGGGTTTATGCTAATCGTAATTAGCGAAAACCACAGAAAAACGCATCGACAATGCATGGCGGCAAACTTCGACGGGTTGTAGCGCAGAGCGAGAATTTCAGAGAAACTTGTGAATCACAACATTTGAAGAGGCTATCAAGCTGAGCGAGAACATACCCTGCAGTGGGTATAAGTTTTACCCTGGGCGCAAGAGCCCCCAAAATTGTCCCATAGACTTACATGGTGAGGGACGGCCCATGAAATAGCATATAGGTTGAAACTACAATGGTTTAACTACAAATAAACTACAAATAAACTACAAATAGCATATAGGTTTAAACTACAACATCTATGCTAGCAACATGCTAGTCACTTGTTAATCATGCTGCCAACATGCTAGCAACATGCTAATCATGCTAAAATCATGCCAAAGAACATGCTAATTATGCTAAAACATACTAGCAACATGCTAATCATGCTAAAAACATGCTAGAACATGCTAATCATGCTAAAATCATGCAAGAACATGCTAATCACGCTATCAACATGCTAGCAACATGCTAATCATGCTAGCAACATGCTAAAGAACATGCTAATCACGCTAAGCAACATGCTAACATGCTAATCATGCTAAAATCATGTTAAGAACATGCTAATCACGCCAGCAACATGCTAGTAACATGCTAAAGAACATGCTAATAATGCTAAAAACAAGCAGAACATGCTAATCATGCTAAGAACATGCTAATAATGCAGCAAAAGCTAATCATTCTAGCAACATGCATCAACATGCTAATCATGCTAGAACATGCTAAAGAACATGCTAATCATGCTAAAATCATGCCAGCAAAATGCTAATCACGCCAAAGAACATGCTAACAACATGCTAATCATGCTAAAATCATGCAAAGAACATGCTAATCACGCCAACAACATGCAAGCAACATGCTAATCATGCTAAAATCATGCCAGAACATGCTAATCACGCTAGCAACATGCTAACAACATGCTAATCATGCTAAAGAAACATGCTAATCATGCTAAAATCATGCAAGAACATGCTAATCACGCCAAGCAACATGCCAAAGAACATGCTAATCATGCTAAAGCAACATGCCAAGAATACATGCTAATCACGCTAGCAACATGCCAAAGAACATGCTAATCACGCTAGCAACATGCTAGCAACATGCTAATCATGCCAAGCAACATGCCAAGAAACATGCTAATCATGCTAAAGCAACATGCCACCAACATGCTAATCATGCTTTAATCACGCTAGCAACATGCCACATGCTAATCATGCCAAAAATTGCACAAGAACATGCTAATGACGCCAGCAAACATGCTAATCATGTTAAAATCATGCCAAGAACATGCTTAAAGAACATGCTAATCACGTTAACAACATGCTAAGAACATGCTAATCATGCTAAAGAACATGTTATCAACATGCTAAGAACATGCTAATCATGCAAGCAACATGCTAATCATGCTAGCCTAACTTATTAGCTACTTTTAAAACTTAAACTTTTAAAACTTTTAAAACTATTAAAACTTAAACTTTTTAAACTATTAAAACTTAAACTTTTAAAACTTAAACTTATAAAACTAATAAAACTTAAACTTTTAAAACTTAAACTTTTAAAACTTATAAAACTTTTAAAACTTAAACTTATAAAACTTTTAAAACTTTTAAAACTTTTAAAACTTTTAAAACTTTCCAAACTTTTTTAAACTTTCTGGTCCGCTTTCAAGCCAACTTAAAGTTTGTTCACAAACTTTTTATCTAGTTTAAAATTCAAATCTAAACAGACTGAAGCCCATTAGACTCAATCAGACTTCCTTTTATGTACTATTTCTATTAGCTACATGCTAACAAATGCTAATCATGCTAAAATAATGCTAGCAACATGTTAATCATGCTAGCAACATGCTAGCAACATGCTAATCATTCTAAATTCATCTAGCAACAGGCTAGCAACATGCTGAACATGCTAATTATGCTAGCAACATGCTAAAGAGACATGCTTAATCATGTTAAAATCATGCTAAGAACATGCTAATCATGCTAAAATCACGCTAGAACATGCTATCAACATGCTTAATCATGCTAGCAAAATGCTAAAGCAACATGCTTAATCATAGCAAAATGCCAGCAACATGCTAATCATGTTAAAAAATCATAGCAACATGCTAGCAACATGCTAATGTTAAAATCTTGCTAGCAACATGCAGCAAACATGCTAATAATGCTAAAATCATGCTAACAACATGCTAATCATGCTAAAATCAGGTTAACATGCTAAAGCAACATGCTAATCATGCTAAGCAAAATGCTAATCATAATAAAATATGCTAATCATGTTAAAATCACGCATGCAACATAGCAACATGTTAATCATGCTAGCAAAATGCTAGCAACATCTTAATCTAATCATGCTAAAATCATGCTGAAGAATATGTTAATCATGCTAAGCAAAATGCCAAGAACATGCTAATCATGCTAAAATCATGCTAGCAACATGCTAATCATGCTAGGCAACATGCCAAAGCAACATGCTAATTATGCTAAAATCTTGCTAGAACATGCTAAGAAACATGCTAATCATGCTAAAATCATGCAAGAACATGCTAATCATGCTAAAATCAGGCTAGAACATGCTAGAACATGCTAATCATGCTAAGAAAATGCCAAAGAACATGCTAATCATGCTAAGAAATGTTAATCATGCTAAAATCACGCTAAGAACATGCCAAGAACATGTTAATCATGCTAAGAACATGCTAATCATGCTAAAATCATGCTAGCAACATGCTAATCATGCTAGCAACATGCTTAACAACATGCTAAGAACATGCTTAATCATGCTTGCAACATGCCAAGAACATGCTAATAATGCTAAAATCATGCTAACAACATGTTAATCATGCTAGAACATGCCAAGAACATGCTAATTATGTTAAAATCTTGCTAGCAACATGCTAGCAACATGCTAATCATGCAAGAAAATGCCAAGAACATGCTAATCATGCTAGCAACATGCCAAAGAACATGCTAATTATGCTAAAATCTTGCTAACAACATGCTAAGAAACATGCTAATCATGCTAAAATCATGCAAGAACATGCTAATCATGCTAGCAACATGTTAGCAACATGCCAAAGAACATGTTAATCATGCAAGAAAAGGCTAAGAACATGCTAATCATGCAAGAAAATGCTAAGAACATGCTAATCATGCTAAAATCATGTTACGACATGCTAATCATGCGACATGCTAAAGAACATGCTAATCAATGCTAAAATCATGCTGAAGAACATGCTAATCATGCTAGCAAACATGCTAGCAACATGCTAATAATGCTAAAATCATGCTAGCGACATGCTAATCATGCTAGCAACATGCTAGCAACATGCTAATTATGCTAAAATCTTGTTAGCAACATGCTAGCAACATGCTAATTATGCTAAAATCTTGTTAGCAACATGCTAGCAAACATGCTAATCATGCTAAAATCACGCTAGCGACATGCTAATCATGCTAAAATCACGCTAGCGACATGCTAATCATGCTAATAATGCTAGCAACATGCTAATCATGCTAGCCTAACTTATTCGCTACTTTTAAAACTTTAAAACTATTACAACTTAAACTTTTAAAACTTAAACTTATAAAACTAATAAAACTTAAACCTTTTAAAACTTTCCAAACTTTTAAAACTTTCCAAACTTTTAAAACTTTCCAAACTTTTAAAACTTTCCAAACTTTTTTAAACTTTCTGGTCCGGCTTTCACAAGCCAACTTAAAGTTTGTTCACAAACTTTTTAATCTAGTTTAATGTTTACAATCTTACGATGTTTTGTCATAGTGCTAACAGATGGGCATTTCTGGACTTTAATGCAGGAAAAGTCTTAGCATCTTTTTGTTCTAGTCTTTCAGGAATTCCTTATCAGGTAGTACAGTTATTTCTCCCTCAATCTTTGTTACACTTTTATCCTCTGCTAAATGGAGGCATGTATTGGGTGCAATAGGCTGGGATTTTCGATTTGAGTAAGACAGGTGCTGCTCCTCCTCCCTCTATTAGAATGAATAACTAGTCTCGCATCCAATTGATGCTCTGACTGTGTTGTTAAATGAACTCTGAAGGCCCGTAATAATACAGAGATTAAATTGGTGTCCCAAATTCAATTTTTAGCCATATGATTTCTCCTTGAATAAAGGAACTGCCTTGTTTGAAGTGACTTGGTTTGATAGAAGGACATATTGGCCAGACAGCATATGGGCGCTCAGTCACAGCTGACACTGTGCTATTGGAGGAGTTTTGCTCTTTAAACCTCGCTCTTTATAGCTAGCTAGCACAGCAGTGGGTCCTTTTCTCTGCCTTTTACATTTTTCAAACCGCAAAATGAAACTGCCAGCTGGAACTGTGTGCTTAATTTATTGAACGATGCATTGACACAATAGAATTGAAGACAATGTCATCAAATATTTTCCTGCTTAAGGCAGTAATCGTTCAATTAATTCTAGTCAAATTTCTACAAATTAATCTTTTCGGATGAGAGGTTTTATTGGATGTGTATTTCGACAGCCTCCCACAAATCAGCTGTGTGAAACCGACTTTATTATTCTGTAAATTAAATGAGAGGTCTCGAAAGGTTAATCTGAAACCCAAGTTCTATAGTTAGAGCCTCTGGCAGTGGCTCTGGTTATGCATGTTTATGAAAATTTAATAAAAAGGCATAATTTAACTCCGTTCTTGGCATTATGTTGACCAAGCTAAGCGCTTAACACATTAGGGTTTCTGACTTTATATTGCTTGAATGTAAATGCTTTAAAGGTGCTCTCGTTTCCTTTTTTCTGTCATCTTATGTTTGTTTAATATCCTTGCTTTGATTCTTGCCTCAGTCACATATTGAAATTAATTTTGGAGCAGCGCCTCAAAATAATCAAACCTCTATTCATAATTGATATAATCTTATGATGAATACTAATGTTCAATCACTGTTATGCGACCTGAATTTTACAGGTTTCATTATCTTTGAGCAGAAACGGTGCATGTAGGCAGAAAAAACCCGAAAGCACGGATTGAATTATAATGGACTGCCGCATCCCGTTTTTGGCTTAGGTTTTCAAAAGCTGTTTTCAGGCTGTTCAAAAATAGATTGTAATTAATTGCCGATTAGCACCGAGATTGATCAAGCCTTTGTTAGCCAGGATAAGAAGTGTAATTGTTACGCAGGACCTTAAACCGCATACCCCGGTTTGTGCTGCAACCCCGAACTCAGGCAGTCAATCTGGTTTCGACGTAAAAGTCCAGCCCAGACTGATTAGCCAGATGATTAACAATGCAGAGCACTGCTAAACAAACAAGCCTCTTCACTTTGCCGAGCACGAGCTCATGGTTTTGAGTACTGCGGTTCAAGCACATATTTAATTATTCCACCCTCTCATGACTACTTCACATGATGTGTCTGTTCTGAGGTTTTATGCTGCATTTGATTAATAATACATTTCAGACCCCCCCCAGACTCTTGTTGTAGAGGTGATTGTACACAAGGCGAGCTGGCAGTAATAAGGTTTGACATGTCAAGCTTTTGACACTTAAATTCTTAAACTTGAAGGGAACTCCTTCTGTTTTTTTTTTTTTTTTTGAAGGCCCTTAACTCGAACTGAGCCCTGTTTCTATCGTTCCTCTTCTTGTTCTTTCACCTAACAGTGTGCTTTTTGAAAATATTTTCATCTTACCAGCCTGGAATAATTTTCCTTTTTCATAAATAGCGATAACATTTGAACAGTAAGAGCAGATCATTACCATTTGACCTTTTCTGTAGCAATTTTCTTCTTTAGGAAATTCAGTGTAGGGACGCCTGCTAGTTAAAGCAGAGTCTTAATGAGTCCCTGCTAACCTGTTGGCCTCTGGTTTTCCCTAATATTTACTAAAGTTAATTAAGAGAGTCAAGAGTTCCTGCAGCTTCTTTACAAATATTGGAAAAGCCAGGTCACTTTCAATGCATATTTTCTGATTTACTTCAGTTTGCAAAAACTCAAAACGGACTGTCTCTTCCATTTTAGCCTCATCTGAATGCGTAATTAAATCGAATCAAACCACATGCAGTGCATCAAGGGAGCACTTTACTGTCCCTGAGGCTTTTGCTAAATTTACAGCTCTCCATAAAAACGCAAATCTGTAACACATGGGCTGTCAGATGGTTTCCCCCATATACCCTGTCCTTGATCATTTAGCTGTTAAAATCACATCCCTGGCTTTTCAGAGAGATGGATGAGGTACTTTTTGCTTAAGCAATTTTAATTGCGTAAAGATTGAGGCAGTTTGTCCATTTCAGAGGAAGCTTGCTACACTCAATTTTATTATTTTGCTTAAAGGGACAGTTGACACGAAGGAAAATTCTGTCGTTTAATCACCCTCATGTCACTCCAAACCTAAATGACTGATTGACTTTTGTGAAACATGAGATATTTTGAAATTATTTGTTTTATATATCAATACTATGAAAATCAGTTTGGTCCAGTGTTATGTGGACACCAACAATCTTCAAAATATATTTTGTTCTGCTAAAACTGATTTTAAATAACTTGAAGGTGAATAAATTACTTTACATTTTTGGGTGAGCTATACTTTTAAAGCAGTAGCCACTAGAAATTGACTGCTACTCTAGTCCACATTTCGTGATGGATCACAAACTCTCTTTCCCCAATTTTCATTAAAAATTAAAATTACCAAAATGCTTAGCCTTAGTAACTATTGTTCCCTGATTCTGATCCCAAACAGTGAAGTCACCCAGAATATTACACCGGAATCTTACTGTGCTATGATTAATGAAAAACCCAAAAATCTGTATTTGTTATGGTGTAGAAGCCTGTCACATGGGCATTGATTTTCAACAGTGATTATTCAGCTATGCAATACACCCTCTAGTCAAATGGATTTTAGTGTTTGGCGTTTATTTTTTGTGCGGTTAGGGTGTTTGGCTGTAAATGTTAAAAGCACTCTCCTCCAACTGCTGTAAATATGATGGCAAAAAGAAAGCCTTGGTAATCCTTTCTAGGGATGTTCATTTCGGTTATTTTTCCTAAGCGACTACTGATGCTCGTTAACCGATTATTAACCGTTAACCGACAAGATTATTTTAAATTATAACTATTAAATTAGAATAAGTGTCTATGACCTGTAAAAAAAAAAATATATATATATATATATATATATATATATATATATATATATGTGTATATATATATATATATATGTGTATATATGTGTATATGTATATGTATGTATATATATATATATTAGGGATGGGCATTTTAAGCAAAAGTAATATTCGATAATCGCTGGGTATTATTCGACATTATTCAAAATCGCCCTCCCACGCATGCACACGCCCACCCACCCACGCACACACACACACACACACACAGAGAGAGAGGGGAGAGAGACCATCCAGGCTTTCAATCTGTATGATAAACTGTTTAATTAGAGAATAGTCTATCTTAACCCAAGAAAATAAGTATGAGTGCTGAAACATATTAATATAACTTAACCTAATAACGCATTTATTAACAGAACAGGCCGATTATCAACTGCTCATAAGGCTAGGACATTTCTATTTTAAAAATGAGCATGAACATTCATATTATTAAAAAGAAAATCTTAAATCTGATTAATGCATCAATGAATATTAAGCGTAAAACATATTGCGCGCTAAACAGAATATCATTCTTAAAACATATTTCGCGCTAAAACATTGTGAACCGCCTGAATGACGGCACTTATTATGGGAACATTAATTTTAACGTCTGTCTTCATAACAATAACCTATTTCATATATAAACATATATTAAATGAACATGTTCACATGCTCGGGAAGACAGGAGTGTTGTTCACAATTAGTTCGGTGAACTTTGAATTGAAACAAGGGAACGAATATAGATCAGAATATATTCTCAGAATTCCCTGCTGAGTCTGAGCCTGTGTCTCCCTCTCTCTCTCACTCTCTCTCTAGTTAAGCCATTTAAATAGTTCAGTTTTGGTTTTTAATAGCAAATTGGTCATTAATTTGTTTCCTTTCTTTATTAATTTAATTTAGATATATGATTGGAACATCTTATTTTTGTTAAATTCAAGTTTTTGTTTTTTTAAATACCAAGCGGCCAGCGACGTTTGATCAGTTTATCTTTCTCAAATAAATAACTAAATAATTAACGTCATAATATTTTAAGAATAAAGTCAAAATTACGATCATAAAATCATGTTACATTGCCTGAAGTTAAAGTGAAAATTACACCTGTATACTCTGCCAAAATAATAATAAGTGTGGCATCATTCTTCACATTTAACACGAAAAACAACACAAATATTTTGCATATAAATATAATATATCAACCAGTGGAATATTACGTTATTGTTTCAGCAAAAAATGAATAATTTGAATGCAGGGAGCTCGTCATGACTTCATTAATGGGAAACAGGACGTGAAGGCGGCAGAGAAGCGCTCTGTGGAGTGCATCGTTTTGTTAACTTTGGTTTATTATTTTGAGTTGTTTGGGACGCTGTAACAAACGACCCTCTCACAATATATTGTTTAACATCTATTGATCACGCAATCAGCCTGCACGTATCAGAAGTTCCGTTCTCTAGCATGGTTAGCAGCGCTCACGCTATAGTGTGTGTGTGTATGTATTGTGTACACACTATGTATGTGTGTCACGCCCGAGTGCCGACAGTGCAGTTTGTGTTCAAGCGCGCATGCTCTAAAATAAATCTGTGCATCTGTACTTCAGTATATAAATTCAATATAGATTAATTATTGCCAAAGTTACTTGCCAAGAGGGGTAGTTTGACATACTTCATGTATTTGCCCGTTCAGGCGCTCGCATGGTGTCAGAGACGCTGCCTGTCTGTGCTCGCGCTGTTCACACAGAACAGAACACAACGCGCATGTACTCAAAGGAGTTGTCTTCGCGCCCAAATGCTTTTTAATCGCTACATTTTTAAACAAACAAGGCTTAAAATCGCATGCAAATGATACAATTTAGTGACCACCTGCAGTGGCCCGATCTGGCAAGTGACAAATCCGAGCGTCCCTTCACGCCATCGACAGTCTTTATTGTCAAGCCCTGGTACACCTTTAGAAAATAATCGCGACAACCTAATCGATATTCTATAATTAAATAGAATATTCGAATATTCGAAAATCGTGACCCATCCCTAATATATATATGTATATGTATATATATATATATGTGTGTGTATGTGATCATGTGAATAGGCATGTTCTGTTTGCGGATGTAAAATTAATCGCAATCACAAAAGTACATTATTTGCGTGTTTTTAAGTCTTGCCGGTTAAACTTTTTATTCACGCGCTGGTCTGACGTTCACTTATTCGGAGCCCGTACACCTGAAGCACGCACACTAAAAAGCCTTATGTCTAAAATAAAAGTTAACAGTTGAGAGAAGTATGCATGCCTGGATATTAGATGCGTGCAGGTCTTAAAGGGACAGAACTAAACATGCAGCCGACTGTCATTAAAGGGATAGTTCACACTAAAATTGTATTTGTCATTATTTACACACTCACATGTTGTCCCAGACCTGTATTGATTTCTTTCATGTTCTGAACACAAAAGATATTTTGAAGACCGTGGGTAACTAAACAGCTGCTGGTCCACATTGACTTTGATTGAAGGAAAAAAATACCATGGACGTCACTGTGGATCAGCAACTGTTTGGTTTCCCACATTCTTCAAAATAGCATTTATGTTCAGCAGAAGAAAGAAACTCATTCAGGTTTAAACTAATTTTGAGTGAGTAAATGATGGTATAAATATAAAACGCTGACAGAATCGACAGACGGTAAAAAATAACTCTACTCTTGACTGAAAAAAAATATATAGTTACTTTAATAGGAATCAAAGTTTTATTTTTATATTTGTTCATTCAATTTCTTGAATGCTCCTGTTGTACCTGAAAATAAAGCACTGTTTGTTTTATTTGTATATTATGTGTATTTTTAATGTGTATCTTTGTTCTTATTTTTTAATAACAAAAAAATTGTGATATGATATTTTTGCCATATCGCCCACCTCTAATAAATAATATTAGCAATATCACACGAGTAGAAGTGAGATATGGCTGTATATCGCCACAGCTGTGATTCGGCCGTAGGTAATCTCAGCCGTGGTGATATACATCCATATCTCAGGTCTACGAATGTGATATTGCGTTTTTACAACAGTTCAATGGCACGAGTACGTAAATCATTTAGAAACAACAATGGAGTATTTTTAAAAGCCCTCTTTTGTGCAGAACTACTTTCTTCTGCCACGGATTCAAATATAAAGTTGACAGTTTAACAGCTGAGCCCAAGCCTCCATTACTAATTCCAAAACGTCACTTTAGAAATAGTAACAAAGGAACATTGAGTTGCTTCATTGAAAAATTATTGTATTACTGCAGAAAAAGCTTGCTGTATTATGTAAAATAAGCATTATGAGAGAGAGAGAGATGGACTGAGCGACTGTGTTTACCTGTATCTGATACAGGCATCTCGTTCTCAAGATTCAAGAGTTTTATTTGTCACATACACAATTATACAGAATATAACCAGCAGTAAAATGTAAACGTTCTCCTAACGTTACTTCCAATTAAGTTTAAATGTCCACTGAGGAAAGCGTTATCTTTGTCAATGTCAATACCCTTCATTGATTTCTGATGACCGCACTCCTCAGTGCATTTGTTAGCTGCGTCAAGCTGTTGTTGTGAGTAAAAATAACTTCCGTTTAGAAAAGCGTTTATTTTTCAAAGTAAGTCTTTACTGCAGCGCTGACTCATAAAAACAGTCTGTCGTCGCCATCCAAAGGTGGTAAAAATATTTATATTTTAGCTAATTTTGATAAATTAATGAAAAAATAAATAAGTGAATTTAAACCGTTTAACTGATTGTATTAATCTGTCAATATTCTTATCGGTAAACGGTTAAAATGAACATCCCTAATCCTTTCTAAATTGATCACTTTAGCCAAATACTTTAAACCGTAGAAGATTGACCGTTTAGAAGACTGTGCTTACTTCATATCCCATCCAAATACCAAGTCTTACGACACACACATGGCATTTTACTGCTTTACCATAAAAGGTAAAAAGACAAGAGGTAAATCATTTATTTTTTGTGTGGTTTGATTCCTCAAAATAATTTACCACTTAGTACAGTAATTTATGTCGACGTGTGCGATTTAGCTGCTGGGGCAAGTCTGGAGTTGACCTGACCTCTTATAAAATGTAAATACGAGTAGATAAAATGTGTTTGAGGCGTGGTTCTTGGAGGATTTATACTGCGCTCTTTGCCATCTATCTCACTGCCTTCCATGTTGGGAAACGTGCTGTGTGTGTTGCACAAACCACTGATGATTCCATTATTTTCATTCATCACTCTTATCCTCATGGGTCTTAGACCACTGCTGTAAGCTGCTGCAGAGCTGTGGCATCACTCCGTGACTGACAGTTTCTATTAAGGTCTGTTGACGTCTTAGACCTGTTGTACTGCATTTAAACGACAGCCCAGATCGGTTGAAGGTTATTGTGGTGCCATTTCACCCCTTTCATGATGCGAAGTGACCTCTGCTGTGCCTTGTCATTTGTCCTTGTTGCATATGTATTTAACAGCTTTGTTTTGTCATGCGTGTAAGTAGGGCTGGGCGATAAGAGCAAAAATTCATATCTCAGTATTTTTTAGCTTATTTGCGGTATTCGGTATACATCTCTATATTTTGTATTTGGATTAAACAAATAAAGTGAATGTTACCATGTAGGCATATATTATGTGCAAAAAATGATAAAATCACATAACATTCTTGATTAAGATTAAGATCAACAATAACTCAAATTTGAATATAGTTGTCTTTTGGTGTAAATGACCTTTAATTTAACATTACTTTAGGTTTAACTGACACAATTACCTAACATGAACCAACAATGAACAATATATTTCTTTACAGCTTTTATTAATGATTTGTAAATGTCAAAAACTTTATTCATGTTAGTTAAAATAATATTAACTGATATTAACAGAGACAATTTCTGAGCATGATATATTAGTAAATTGTTGAAATTAAAAGCTAGTAATGCTATTGTCCATTGCTAGTTAATGTTAACAAATGTGCTTAACCAGCAATGACAAATCAAACCTCACTTGTTGCAGTGCTCGAGCAAAAATGACCTGAATAGTAGAAGATGGCAAATACATTTAGCTGAATCTGTCTTTTCTAATGCTGTTTTGATGAGCTGCAGTCCCCTCCGTGAACTCTTGACAGCCTCTTTTAATTTGTTTCCCTTCTCATAATGAAACGTCCGCTGACATTTTGTTCCAACTCCAGTCATAGAGCCTGGTAGAGTAGGTATCATACCATACAATAAAGAGGTGCTTTACTCTCTATCCTCTTTCTGTGTCATTTTTTCATCCTGGTACGGAGAACACTTGAGTGAGCTCTATAGACTTCTGAAACTAGTAGTGATAGCTTGGAGTGATGGTTATTTTCAGCTGCCGGCAGTGATTGGAAAAACTGACGCCCTCCTGTTCTTGTACACAATAATTGATTATGTTCTCGGTTGAATCACAATGTCCCTAATTTATTCCAGCTTCTGTTCATTTGAAGGAGACATCCTTTAGTTGAGTACTGTACTACAGTGGGGAGTCCAGACCCATACCTGGCAGAAGCGTACAAATCAGCAGTGGCTTTGTGGTGAATTCCTGTTCTAGGTGCTGATTGATCAATAAAACATTCCAGTCATCCTGTAAAATGTAATATGGTCAGGACTATTAAACAAGGCCTATTCAGTTAGCTAGTATATGGGGATGTTAAGATTTGTTTTCAAAAATATCTAATTGGTGGGTTGCTTAAACAACTAGTAGAATAATTTTAGGTAAAGAAAGTCTGTGTTATTAGACAGATTCTTATACTCACTTGAAAATAGCTAGACTGTGCATCAGAATGGAACAAATGTAGGGGTCTCTAAAGCATATTGTGTCTTAAAGCTTTGGAATGTTGGTTATCAGCCAATGTAATCTAATCCGTTGATATTGAATATACATTGGAACTGAGTGAGAATTTGATGATCGAAAAGGTATTGTAAACCTTGAAAAATGTAAAAACACTGTTAAATGTAATTTTGAGCAAATCTCGATAAATGTGCAATTCTAGCAGTTACCGGTGGCAGATAATATAAACGTGGCTACTAGGGATGGGTCACGATTATCGAATATTCGAATATTCTATTTTATTATAGAATATCGATTAGGTGCGATTATTTTCTAAAGGTGTAACAGGGCTTGACAATAAAGACTGTCCGATGGCGTGAAGGACGCTCGATTTGTCACTTGCCAGATCGGGCCACTGCAGGTGGTCACTAAATTGTATCATTTGCATGCATTTTTAAGCCTTGTTTGTTTATAAATGTAAGCGATTAAAAAGCATTTGGGCGCGAAGACAACTCCTTTCAGTACATGCGCCGAACTGCACTGTCGGCACTGGGCGCACACATACACACACACACACACACACTATGTGTGAGCGCTAACCACGCCGGAGCACGGAACTTGATACGTGCAGCCTGATTGCGTGAACAATAGACCTGTTAAACAATACATTGTGAAGTTACAGCCCCCAAACAACTCAAAATAATAAACCAAAGTTAACAAAACTTTGCACGAGGTGCTCCGTCGCCTTTCACGCCCTGTTTCCCATTAATGAAGACGAGCTCCTGCATTCAAATTATTCGTTTTTGCTGAAATAATAATATTCCACTGGTTGATATATTATATTTATATGCAAAATATTTGTGTTGTTTTTCGTGTTAAATTTGAAGAATTACAGGTTGGATGCCACACTTATTATTATTTTTTGGCAGAGTAGGCTATACAGGTTTTTAACTTAAAACTTCAGGCAATGTAACATGATTTTATGATCGTAATTTTGACTTTATTCTTAAAATATTATGACGTTAATTATTTAGTTATTTATTTGAGAAAGATAAACTGATCAAACTTGCGCTTGGGTATTTTAAAAAATCAAACTTGAATGTAACAAACAAAGGATGTTCCAATCATATTTCTAAATTAATAAAGAAAGGAAACACAATAATGACCAATTTGCTATTAAAAACCAAAACTGAACTATTTAAATGGCTCAGCTAGAGAGAGAGAGAGAGAGAGAGAGAGACGGGCTCAGACTCAGACGGGGAATTCTGAGAATATATTCTGCTCTATATTCGTTCTCTTGTTTCAATTCAAAGTTCACCGAACTAATTGTGAACAACACTCCTGTCTTCCCGAGCATGTGAACATGTTCATTTAATATATTTGTATCTATGAAATAGGTTATTGTTATGAAGACAGACGTTAAAATTAATGTTCACATAATAAGTGCCGTCATTCAGGCGGTTCACAAAATGTTTTAGCGTAATATGCTTTAAGAATGATATTCTGTTTAGCGCAATGTTTTACGCCTAATATTCATTGATGCATTAATCAGATTTAAGATTTTCTTTTTAATAATATGAATGTTCATGTTCATTTTTAAAATAGAAATGTCCTAGCCTTATGAGCAGTTGATAATCGACGGAATGTTCTGTTAATAAATGCCGTCATTCGTTTATGTTATATTAATCTGTTTCAGCAATCATACTTTACAACCATTAATTTTCTTGGGTTAAGATAGACTATTCTCTAATTAACTAAACAGTTTGTTATCATACAGATTGAAAGCCTGGATGGTCTCTCTCTCTCTGTGTGTGTGTGTGTGTGTGTGTGCTGCGTGTGTGTGTGTGCTGGGTGGGCGGGTACATGCGCCGAGGGTGCGATTTTCAATAGTAATCGAATAATACCCAGCGATTATCGAATATTACATTTACTTAAAATGCCCATCCCTAGTGGCTACACAATTCCTAAAAACCCTTAACAGTATTTACTATATAGAATAGTGATTTACACTTTAATGCTGAAATGAGGTCCTGTTTGACAAAGTCATAAACTTTTATTGATCAGGTGTTGAATGTAACTTTATTCATTTAAAGTGTAATTCAGCTGCTACAGTTTTCTGTAAATGCGTTTGTTTGCATCATGAGTTTGACAAATTATGCGTCAGTGCTTTCTGAAGCAGAGGTGCTATTTGTTGTGTGCTGTAAATTTGGCAATTTAAAGGCACATAACTAAACCCCCCATGTTGTGACTTTACTCTCGTGGCCCAACAGACTAATAATGGGTGTCTGCATATGCAATGTTTTTGGTAATCAACATCATCCTAATATCTCACTGTGTCCTCCAAAACATTTTAATCCAGTTCTCCTCAAGTATAAACTGATTTTCTGTCTGGCAAATGTTGTTTTGTACGTTCACACTGGCCATAATTTGCCTTTTGCTCCGTAAGTGCATGTCTTTCTTGTCAGATGTACTTTTCCAGACATTTAATCATAAGCCCAATTGAAAGGAACAAATCACTCTTATTTTTCCCCTTTTTGAAGGGAAGACGTGCTGGATATTCTGCAAGGTGATTGTGTTCAGTGAGTTGGTATGCATGTACTGAATTTATTTGAACCATCGTTGGGAACAGGGCAACATCACCACCTGTTTCAGTGCTGACACATGTCCACGATTCTGACCTTGTCAAGATATTATTCCACACTGAGAAGAGGGAAGGTATTAGGGATCCCCTGGTATTAAGACATGTATAGCTTAATATAACGTAAATTATGTCTCTTAATTAAATATGTAGTAGAAAACCCATGAAAGATGTATGTTATTTAAAAAAACGATATCGTTATTGGACTGGGGGGGTGCCATTATTTTATGTACACAGTGCATTCTGCGTCGATGACGTCAAATGCTTGCACTGTGAGCTACTGGCGATTACTTCTATAGCCTTTGGCTTTTTACCGAAACAACTCAGAATACACAACTCAGAAAATAAAATACTGATACGATACCACATTGTGTGGCTTTTGGTTGTAATTTTCAGTCGAAGGGCAACAAGAGAAGCAATGTTAGACTTACCCAGTGATAAGAAGAGGAGAAAATAATGGAAAGAGGCCTGTGGACGAATTATACTTCCTAACTATCCGCTTCTTTTTCTCTCCACTTAAGCCCTGATGACTGAGTCTTTTAGTAGACCACAGCTACTGAAAGAGCTTACAAACGGCTGAGACAAGAAACGTTAGATGCCATCTGTTGGGATGAAAACGCCGTGGCCGCTAGAGGAGTTTCTCAGCATGGATTTTACTCTATATCAGAGGTGTTTAGACTCCTAAACCTAGACTCCTAGACTGTAGACAGCATTTGGTTTAAACCTATACTTGTATCCATCGCCACCTGTAAGCTCTTTTGGTAGCTGTGGTCATCATATCAGTATTTTATTTTCCGAGTTGTCTATTCCGAGTTGTTGTGGTAAAAATAGCAACATGCAGCGCTTTTTACATTATCAGAAAAATGGCGCCCCCCATAATCCAAAATGTATAAAAAAAATTGATTATTCTTTTTAAATAACAGAAACATTCATGGGTTTTCTACTACATATTTCAGTTAAGATACATCAATTACGTTATATTAAGCCATACAAGTCTTAATAACCAGGAATCCCTTTAAAACTTGATAAAGAACTAGGTTTGTTAAAATTAAAATGTGAACTGACTTCATTATCTTTATGGTGATGTGCTGCATCGTGTAGACTATCTCGAGGTGTTATGACATTGGCTGCTTCCAGGGTGTAGACAGTGTAATTCAAACAATGGGTTGAAGGAACAAATATATTTACATTCATAAAGGATTTTCCCTTTGTCCTTTCCGAATGAAGATTAAATGACTGTCTCCTTCTTAACGGTGATTGCGTGTTAACATTACTGTGACCTTGAGCTGCTTATTTACCCTGCAGATTGAAAAAAAATGCCCAGTCTTTTTTAGTCCATCAAATGCGTTGTGATTTTGTACATTTAAATGACAGTAAAAATCTTTTTTTTTTTAATTCTAGCCCAGCAATGCTTGGGGAAAGAGAGCAAAAATAGTTGCTTTAAATGCAAGTGAGCGTGTTTAATGCATTGTCTCCTTCTGGAGAAACAGGATGAATCATTGAGTGTTCCTTAAGCACAAAGACGTAGTTGCTTTAGAAATATTTGAAATGGTTTTCTGCTCCACTAGGGATTGCAGTTGCGGTTCACGGTTTAAAGCCACATTTAGACCAACATTTAGCGTTTTAATCTAGGAGAGGTGTTCCTGGGAATTTGCATTACACACTTCCTGAAATGTCTAGGTAATTGCATTTAATAAATATCCAGAGGAGCCGAATAAATTGTTTTCCAGCAGATAAATGAGGTTAGGCCATGATTAATTACCTCTGAACCTCCCAAAACAAATATTTAAATGACTTTTACCTAAACACAAATAGTGCTACATGCTTTCAAAAACAGCCAAGCCCCTTGAACCAGGGTGATTTATCTTTTAGTTTAAATGCTTGGCTTTGTTGCACTCATTTGTAATGACTTTGTAAGTACTTTTCCACTTTAAAGCTTAGGTATAATTTTATATCATTATTGATGTGTTTTTTGTTTTTAGGAAAAAGAGAAGATCTACCCAAATGCTTGTTTGTTTTTTCTGTTCATTTTACCAAATCTTGCCGTGTAAGACAAAGCTGTTTATGAAATGCGCGCAGACAGCAAGCCTTTCAATGGTTCAAAAACAGAAATCAATGGCTTGCTCGAGCTTCAAAGCTTGTGTGGATCTTTAGGTTTAGTTTTGATCTAGTGAGCATTTGTTAGGACTAGATATGTCGTCTTTTTTATTTTTCTTTCTTTCTGGAAAACAATGTCCCAGCTCTTTTGCTTGCAAATCCACCACAGAATGGAAATATTTAATATTTTTAAACAAAGGGCAGAAGGATTCAGACTAGTGGTTATTAAATACTGCTGTTATGGATAATGGCATTTGCCCACATTCATTTTGGTGATGTAGTATTTCCGACTCTAAACTGGGTTACCCTCAGAAGAGGCTTAGGATTTTGCTGTTGTGATTGTCAAGGGCATCATTGGCCTCATAGATAATATAGAAAAATACATTTTCTCCTGATATATTGTCAAGATCCAAAGATAAATTATTATTTAATACTCCCACTGGTTTGATTCCCGTCACATCTTTTATGGTCTTCCTTAAGATTGCATTGTTTCTCAGTGCCGTTACATGTCTATTTAGCTCATGTGTTATATAGACGCATGCTCAAGCTCTTCGTTCTCGCCGTTCAGATAAAAAGCCTTGTAAGCTGCTTGCTTTGAGACAATTCAAGCTGTTGATTTTATAGGATTGTTTTGCAAATGGCATATTAAATGTGAATAGCCTCTGTGCTGGTCCTTGTGCATATTGAATATGTTTCAGATGTATCGCGATGATGTGTTGCTTGTTTTCAAGGGTGACCATTTTATTTTGGGTTCAGCACAAGGTCTGTTACAGAGTTTTACAGTATCATTGAAGTGGTCTTTCTGAAATGAGTTTGGAAATGAACAGCACCAGGCAGAGCACCTGATTATCATTATATGGTTAGTGCATGCCAAGCTTTATTAAAATGTCAACAAATTAGTATTTTCTTTGTCGCGAAAATAGATTCTTGCTTTATTGTTAAATAGTTTGAGATACTGCGCCTTTGGTGTGCGGTTCCTTGAATCTATGGAGAGATGTTAGGCTTTCGGGATGTCTTTTTTTCTTTTGTCCAGAATGGGGCTCTTAGGAGGAGTAGCATGAATAGTAATGAATAAAAAATTGAAAGGGAAGGAGGTGAACTTTTTAAGAAATTAGATTTCACCTTGCTCAGCAGAATTTTCTCTCTGTAAGATTGAATAATGATTAAAGCATTGTCGTGCTCATGTCTTCTCTCATACTCGTCTGTGATTCACTAAAACTCTTGCAAAGGTGCCAGTGTGTCAAAGATATGCTCTGGTAGGTTGACATATGGGCTTGTATACTAAGTGGCCAAGGATCATTCCCCAGGTAATTAGGGCGCATGGACTGTTGCATAAATTTGTTGAACGTTCTTAATAAATCAAAAGATCTTGTCACCTTTTGCTGGTGATACCGCTTTTTCATTTTTATAGATGATCAGAGCAGGCAGTGTGAAGGACGAGAACAGATCCCCACCGTGAACAAGAGCATTGGTTTTCAAACCCTCGAGGTTCAATAACCCACCTTTGAATCTGCCTCACGGCAGGCTTCAGCCTAAAGTTGACCGTATGAAGACAGATAGCACGCAGTGTTTATTAACTGCTCTGTACGATTTGCCAACAGCGACTGGATGCCACAACTGATTGCTCTGTGAAGACCGATGAATGCTACAAAGCTTGACATGCCCCATTCTCTGCACCTCAATCATGAGCCGGGGCTTAGTAACTACATGCTGTCCAGTTTCGCAGACCTCTTCCTAGAAAACATAGAATGGCTGTCTTGCACCTCCCTGGTGCACGGTGCAGGTGTCTTCATAAGACCTGTGACGTTTCAGCGGCCACACAGTTGTTCCTTGCCTGCGACAGGTAGGCGTATGAAATGAAAAGGTCACCCTCGTATACATAATGTACCAAACTGTTTCCAGTGACATGTCACTGTTGGAAAAGTCATGTCTTAAAATAAACTGCTGTGCTGAAGTTTATTCAGTTGAATCGAAAGGGGAAATGAACAAGGCATTTTAATGTTAGATGATATTAGTTATGTAGTAATGTTTTTTTCTTTTGACAAAAAATCTTTAAATTTATTCATTTACTTCATATAAAGTAAAATCACTTATACTATAAAATGGCATTTAGTTTTAGTCGATGGAACTGAATTTTATACTCCATTAAAATATTCAAGCATTTATATTAATTTAAACTTGCCATGTATTATTTTCATTGTGTGAAACAATACTCACATCTGGATTACTTCAAAACCATTTTGTGGTATTTTTCGTCATTTTAATTGTTAAAAATTGCTTGCTAATTTTTCTCGTCTTCGTTAAAGTCGTACAAATGTCTTAATTTGTATTTTTGTCAACAAAATAAACACTGATTAAATTAGCAAATTGACCTTTTTTATGTAGTTACACTTAGAATTGTTTCTCAAAGTCTTACTCTGTATATGATGATTGAATAGGAAACTAGTTTGGCTTGACTCAAGACTCAAAGTTTTGGCAGTTCCCTCCACTTGTATATCTCTTTGTTATGGGTTTCTGACTAAGCTTAATTGATTCTGTCTGGTCTGGTCCAAGATGTTTTATTGGGTTTCAAAGAGGAGCAACTTAAAATGTGGAAAACCCTAAATATTATAAAGGTTTCGGCTGTCGAGAATCCAGATTGATGCGTCCTCCCTAGTAAGTGTTTTCAAGATTATTTGGAAGCACATAATAATGCTTCAAACATATGCAGCTCTTGAGTCCTTGAACCCTGTAGGTTGAGTTTCCTAGTAGCATTACCTGCAAATGGTTGCTTTATTGCTTCTGGCCTGGTTGAAAAGGTTTGTTTTTGCTGAAATAGACATGGAGTGGCACTGGGAGAAATGGGCTATAGTCACAGCATCTGGCTGGTCTTATCTCTAAGATCTCAATGTAATTTGCCTTTAGATATATCTGATTGATTTTCAAGAGCGCCTCTTCAAGAGGTTCGAGGAAATAATTGCATTTCCTTAAATTGTGCACATGGTCTCTTGACTGTATTCAGCGAGTCCGTTATGAGTGCGATGCAGATGTTCCACCTGTGGCACTGGGAAATGATGGGCAATCGCGATGGAATCCAGATTTTGTGGAGTAATTATAGCACGTTTGCATCATTGTTGATTGTGAAGACCTAGTGGGTGGCGGTGGCAGGCTTTCCCTGTGCCGCATTAGAATGTCATTTGCAGCTCCACTCATGTTCAGTTGACTATTTCTTATGGTAATTAGGCAAGAAAATGCTTCTCTATTGGGTTATGTGACTGCTTTTAGGTGATTTTGCACAGGAGGAATCTTTTCATAGTTCTTAGAACTATTGGCGGAAGCTCCCAGTTTTTGGCGTGTTCGCACCTCAGGAACTAGGAAAATATTTAGTTTTTGGAACTCTGTTTGGGAGAAATAAATTAGCTCCTACTTCAGAGCACAGTCTAAAACCGTTTTATTAGAACTACCAGTGATGTAGTGTACACTGATAGGCCAAACACATATAAAACACCGGCTACCTGGCATTTAAAAAAAATGTAATGTCTTTTGCTACCAAGCCTTGTAGCATTAAGGTCACTTCTGTTGACAAGTCAAAGAACAGGTATGTCAGTGTTATTAGGGTCCTTTTCTTAACCTGCTGCTGTGAATTAGCCCTGACTCATTGCATTAGCGCTGTGTGCACTTTGCTTTCTGGTATAACTTCCCTTTGATTCTTAGATGTGTCAGACATTCTCATGAATAGGGCTAAATAAAGTTACTTCTGGTCTGAACAAGGACAATGAATGTCTTTGTTCGTCACACCCTAGATGGTAATGAACACGAATTCGGTTTGGCTGAAAACTGTTTCCTTGGCAACCATGTGAGAGATAAATGGAGCGTTTTGTCATTTAAATCCTGCGTGTCCACATCTAGTGACGGTCCTCATCATTTAACAATGTAGAAATCAAATGTGATGGCTGGTTCTTTTTTCTTTTGGGTGCTTTTATGTACATTTAAATGCTAGTTAAACTCAAACCTAGTTATCTTTTGTTGCCATGCATTGCATCATTGCAATTTTATAAACTACAGCACTAAACGTGACCATTTAAGTCATTTTTTACTAATACACACACATTCCTAGATACTTTTTTTTAATCAGCTAATATAACATCACAGCACAATTACATGTATGACTAGTAGGGCTGCAGCGATTCGTTGACGTCATCGATTACGTCATATTATTATAAAAATGTCCATTGCACGAGCCTGCGGTTATCCCTACTTAAGACTGTTTTCCTGCCATGTTTAACACAAACAAGACTAGTGCAGAAGTTAAAGGCTAGTATGGCATCATCACTTCATAGAGCACTCACAGAGCATTCTATTGTTATACGACTGTCAGAACCGCATATATACCTGAACTGACGCCTTAACATCGTCAGGAGTCACAACCACATTCATAGCTGCACTGAATGAACGGAACACCATGGGAAATCCAGTTACCTATATAATCATTACGGGTTTAATGCACTCACAGAGATGGAGAAATGATTTGTGTTAATCTTAAGATCCACCAGAGCTGCTGTCAGTGCCGTGGGTGCGATTGCGCAAGCTCTCAGACGCGCACACCAAACACACTCTCTGCACTAGCTAACAAAGCATTTAAAGTTATTGTTAGTTGTTTAACTATGTGATGGATAGGACACGCCTCGGCTGGGCTCATTTGTTTAAAAACGGGCTGTCAGCTGTGATCAAACTTCCCGGTGTTATGACACCATTTTTTTATTCTGTTGCCCTAGTGTCCTGAATGCGGTTGTGACTTCAGCTGTTCATTCATGCAGATTTGTATTCAAGCAGATGTTTTTATCTGCTGAATAAATAAAACATTCCAAGTCTCTCACCTGTAAGCAACTGCTGTCAGTCCCAAACAGTAACTGTGAATGCAGAATAATGTGCATTTCTATTGATTGTATCACTGCCCTGTAATTCTTTCTTTATTTTTTATTATTTATTGTTATTATTTTTCTCTTCTTATTTTTATGTATTTATTTGTATTAATTTATTGCTATTTATTTTTCCCTTATTAGTTTTCTTTATTGTTATTTTCTTTCATTCCTTAATTTCTTTCTTTCTTTGTTATTATTTATTTTTGTAAAGTATTAATTATGAGAAAATGTTAGAATAAGAAAATAAGTTACTGTTATTCATTGATCGTTTAACTAAATAATTAATGAACTGATAAGAAAATAATAGATTAATTGAAAAATAGTAGATTAGTGGACTAATAAAAAAAAGAAGTTATTTGACAATAAAAATAATCGTTAGCTGCAGCCCTAATGACTAGATGTGCAAAAAAAGTGTGATTTATTTATCTTTTGCCTTTGCAGAATAGAGGTTGTGCGATTGACATGCACAGCTAGTAATTAGTAGTACAACATTTGGTATCATCTTAACGTCCAAGGGCAAAAGCACTTCAGCTGAATCTAACGAAAAAATGCTTTTATTTTTCTGTAGCTTGTTCATTGAGCCGCATTGCACCTCTTGCTATCAGTTCCTTTTTGTTGACCGCTTTGATCAGGGAGTGGATGAGGGATGACTACCCTTGGTGGCTAATGGAGCTTCAGCCCTTTGCTTTAATATAGTTCATTTTGAGAGTCTTGTTTTGAAGAGAGGTGTCCATTCATCCTCTGTGGTTCCTGAGAGCACTGAGCTCTAAGGAAATGATGCAGAGAGAAAAATCCTTTTTCGTTGACTTAAAAATGGAGGGAGCAAATTAACGTTTGGAGCGACTGCTGTGGTACAATAAGAAATCCTCTAAAAGTATTAGTCTGTTTTCATCTGGTCTCGAAGTTGCCTTTTCTTTTGTGTGTGTTCAGTGACTTCCTGCAGGGTTTAAACGAGCCTTCGTAATTGGGAACATGATGTACAGTTCCAACGCATAGTTGAGACGCACAATATCCTCTCACTTTCCTACGTTCATCTTAGTGTACTTAAATCTAGAGTTAAATCACTTCTGTTTTCATTTCCTCAGACGGGGACAGACCTCTGCCACATAAGGCCGCAACCAAATTAAAAAGTGACCTTTGGAGTTAATAGCTTCCTTTCCCAGTGAGTGAAAAGCCTTAGAAAGCTGCTGCATCTGAAGCCTCTGTAGTCACAAAGCCTTTTCTCTTACACTCTCCGTCTGGCCAAGAAATGGCTGTCCTCAATAAATCATGTTCAGGTTCAGCCGTCCTGCCTCCCCCACTCCCTAACAACTTTCCCTTTTCTCTGTATAAAATGCCTATAGGCACAGCATCAGTGAACCAGTGGTCAACAACTGCCCGGAGGGAGTCGACCAATCGCTTGGCTTACGCCAGCAGTAGAATCATTCAAATCAATTCTATTGTCTGGGTTACATAGCCTTGAGATTTACAAAAGATATACACTTTAAACTGTGAGGTAGCAATCACGGATGACACATGCAATATCAATGTTGTTCAGGTGTCTGGATATATGAATGTATTACTTATAGAAAAAGCATTAAAAATGGCTACATAAAAGCTGATGTTCACTGTGCCTGATGTATTGGACTCCCAAGGTTAGGCATACAGTAAACAGTCAGGGTGTTATTTATGTTTTTGGTCCCCTTCATTCTGCACTGGAAATTGTTTTTTTTTCAGCTTGCCCTGCAGTACTTGTGCAGTGCACAGTATATAACACCGGCGGGTAGCTGTTGTGGCATATGCTTGCTGCCACCCTCACACTTTTAAAAACCTCCACAGAGGCTGCAGCTGCAGTCCTATTGTGTAAATCACTGGTTTCACTCTAGGCTTTATAATATACCTGTATTTGATTTAATATTTTATAATATTTGCTATATACTTCCTGGCTAAAGCTCAGATTTTACAGAATAATTTTTTCATTATACTGCTTTGGATGAAAATCATTAATGTGGGTTCAGAGTGACTAACTTGCCATTTCATTTATTTTTGGAAGTGTATTTCTAGAGCGTCTGAGACCTCAGTAATTTCCCACTGGTGGTGTCATGCATCAGCACCATTTTACGTTCTCTGCTCACCAAAAAACCTCAGAGGAATGGAGAAGGAAAAACCTGTCCAGACGGATATATATATGCAACACTTCACGTGAGCGAAGTAATGGTCATTCTCCTACTTTAGTGCTGCTATTCTGCCACCGTCCACCAAGCTACCAGTATTTTAGATCAGATTTAAATCAAGAACAAGTGGGCTAGATAACAATTTTGAACCAACGTCAATCATTTTGTTTATGATAGTATTTTTAAGCTGAGTTGAACACTGTTCTGCCGTGGGCTAGAGTGGAATCTCAGTCGTGCTGTTGTTTGATGCCAGTCATTCAGGCAGGCTGTTATTGGTTTAGAAGGTTAGGCGAGTGCCAGGTTATGATAATGTTAATGATATCAGAAGCCATTTACATCTGAAGGGCACCTTGCCTGAAGCCCAGACCAAATACCCTGATTGAACATCCTTAAAAGCCTTTCAGCCATCTCTGTATTCAGCACGTTTGATAAATAATAGTTTCTGCAGTCCCTTGTGTAGATGATATTTAAAAGGAAAGCAAGTAAGACCTAAAGAGCATATAGAACAAAACATTTATAAGTTGTAACATTTTTATTTAAAAATATATGTCTTAAGGAAAAAAAAATCTTTTCAGTTGGCCACATCTTTACCCACTATACAGATATGAAATTGTACATATTACAATACAAAATGAAAAAGTGGGGTTTTGGGGAGAGGAGGGTGAGAAGCATTCATTTTAGCACAAATAAGTTTTGGGGTGTGATTTGAAAGGGGCTTTTTGGCCAGAGTGAGCAGCAGGACTTCAGCGTATGGCAGGATAACATTACCCCAAAAACAGTTTACAGGAGTGCAAATGAATTCATGTTCAGTGGTTTTTGTGATAGCTTGTAAGCTGATAGTTTAAACCCATTACAGTGTTTGTCAGTATTTCATTAGAAAGTTGTTCTTTTCCACCGTATATGGCTAAACTATCAGAACAGGATGTGAGACTTGTCATTTTTTCCCTCCTTTTTTTTGGGATGGTGCAAATGTTCATGTTTTCTTTAAACATGCAAGGTTTTTTTGAGAAATGCAGAAAGCAAAGGTCGGCTTTTCATATTTAAAACAAAGCAACCCCATTATTAGAGGTTCTTGGCTCAGTAATGTTAGATGTAGTTTTTCTTGTTCAGTCTAACAGCATTTGAAAAATGCATTTAGTAATTTTATTTCCCAGCTACACTTCTGGCTGCACAGAAAATATCAGTTACACAGACACTTTCTGTTTGTCTTTACCTACATAAAATTGTGTTTTGCAGGGTTTGAGTTGGTGAAAGAATTTTAGCAGCCATTCCTCACTCATGGAATTTTACAGCACCCTCTAGAGGACAATTTTAATTAATCTCTTCAGTCATGCTTAATTTCAGAATATGGCAACTACTCCAGTTTCTTTTCTACTACCATTAAGTAGGTACCCAAAATGGGCTTTGTAGATGCCAATGCCGATGGGCTTTGTAGATGCCTCAGATTTTGAGCTTTCCACCAAAAACCTCTTCCTGGATATAACGGGTACTTTTTTATTTTTAGCCTCTTTTTACTAATGAGGCAATGAGCCTTATTGCAGCACAACTAGGGTGGCATTCATGGTTTTCCAGCTTTTGCCCAGGGTGTTGTCAGTCACCGTTATGTCATTAATTTTTTTCATCTGGTTTCTTTACCCTGATTTAGCCTCTCTTGGTGGCTCCTAAGATACTCATTGACTTCAATTAGATGCTAACCAGTGTTTGTGTTCCCTGTACCCCCTTGTGCATCCCTGCCCCCAACTCCTGATTGCAACACAAAGAGCTACTGCTGCAGTGGCTTCTTTAGTTTGATGCTAATGTCTGTCCTCTCAGTGCTGCATACAAATGTCTCCTGACCCAGCCTCCCGCCGTCTTCTGCATGCTCTCCTGAGAGCTGCGCTACGCTTCAGCTTTTCTCTGTTTCGGTTTCTTTAGTGTCCTTGCATGGTATATGGATATTTCTTACACGGGCAAAAAATTGCCTTTTAGTTTTTATGGGCTAAAAGGAGCAAGGCTATGAAGAAATAACTAGTCTCTTTTTTTCCTTTTTAAGTACTGGCGGAGGAGGCTGAAACTTGCAGGGCAGAGGTTTTGGGTGACAGAATATTAGATTAATTTTCCCCGGGCTTAATTTACTCAATGTTGAAGCTGTCAGGTATGGTTATGCTCTTTGCTGCATTCGAACAGTGTGACGGCAAGCGTACGCATGTATTTTTAGGAGGCAATTGTCAGTGTCCTCCGCATGCCTTCTTTTTCTAGCTCTTCCCCTCTCCCTAGGAAATTGTTCTCGCTGGTGTTTGCTTCATCGTCTAGCATTCTTTGATGGTCTCTACCATTAATTAATGATGCAATGATCTAAGCAGCATTTTTCTATCACAGTGAGGATGTCCGTGTTTGGAGCCATCTTATGTAAGAATATATGCACAATGATAACTGAGCAATTGCCTCGGTTTACAATTCAGTAAATCCCTGCTGAAGTCGTAAAAGAGGGAGCTTGTTCGGACATTTTGTTAGAACCAGTGCAGAGCCGAATTGGACATTAACCTTTTCACACAAAGTGCTAGGCTTTAAGATTTCAAGGAAGCGGACATAGTTTATTGAATTTAACCAAATGCAGAAACGGGAAGGCAGTTAAGTGTTCTCATTAGTTCAGATTTAAGACTCGATCAAAGTGTAACGATCATTTCTGCCACATGAGGAAGCCAAATAATGTTGAGTGGGTTGAATTCCCTGTTCAAAATTAAATTTAATTGTGGCTTAGTTTGTTACTTGTTTTCAATTTAGAAAATGTGAGTTTCAAAAATATGCTCTGTGTCCATCTGATGTGGTGATTTTTTTTGTTTTTTGTTTCCTCTCCCCAAAAGTGAGTGTGAGTGAGATCAATAGTGTTGCTAACGTGCACCAAATGTCTTTTTTTCCCTTTTTAAATTTGCACTGCTGAGCATATGTAACACAATTTTTCCATGAAATAAAATATCACCATTTATCAGAAGATATGTCATTATATAAACGGTTTTCTGGAACACAGGGTTCCAGGCGGTTTGGCTATAGATTTCTCATCTCCTCTGTGCTGCAGAATACATAGTACACAAACTGGTGATGCAGTGACACATCCAACCTTCCTCTGCTGAGATTGATTGCCCCAGCTAGATATGAACCTTTGCATTTGTATTACAAAAATAAACTTTTTTCTATATTTCCTCTTTTCAAATTCATCCCAGTCATCTCAAGCTTTCATAGCTTTCCAAAGCTAACAATTTCAAAGAAATACTCTTCTTCATACAAACTGAAAAGGGGAAACAAGTCCAAAAGCAAACCCTGTATCTTTTGAAATGGACAAATGGTTAAACCCAGAAACTGCTGAAATAAATAGTTTATACTTCACACTCTTTGTAAGGCAGTTGCTGACATTTGCACTGCCCATAGCCATTAATGATCACAAGTGCACCTTCCTCGTGCCCGGTCTCATATTCATTATAGGGCACCTGTGTGGCCAGGTCTGCCATTGGCTGTCTCTGCTGGGTCCTCATCTGTCGCCGGTTCTGAATGGCCGAACAATGGCGGATCCGCCTCAGAGTGGGAGGGCAGCATTTTCGTGATATGTACACTACAAAAATTATGAGAAAGAAGGAAAACAACAGAGCCATGGTGCCAATGATGACCCTCTGGGTCAGCACTGTGTTGTCAATAGCAGAGTAGTCTTCTTCTGTAACGTCTGCCCCCTCCACCGTCATGGTAGTAGCGAGGGAAGTGCTTGGGGGTCGGGTGGTTGTGGTAGTAGTGGTGACAATCGTAAAGCTCCCAAAATCCTCTGCATAGAAGTCTTGTGTATGGGTCTGCATATTTCCGAACAGGGAGCTTGTGATCTCGGGGAGCATGGCCTCCGTGCTGGTACTGGTCAGTACGACCGGGGCCGAGAAATTTTGGCAAAGTTGGAATCCGTAAACAGCATCCAGTATTTCCTCGCCCTGTGCGTACTCAGGACTGTGGCAGAGGATAGAATGCTCCCATCGACCCTTAAAAGTGCTCAGCCAAGTGGCCAAATTGCAGATCCGTTTGGTACATTCCCATAGGTTGCTCGACAGCCCAATTGCGTTTAGGGACTTCCACATATCCATGGTTTGGGTGTCGAGGCTGGTCAGTTTGTTGTTATCCATCAGCAGGATCTTGAGGTTGGGCAAAGTCTCAAACACGTCGGGTGTGAGTACACGTATCTCATTCCCAGTGAGATCCAGTTTCTCCAGAGTTGTCCATTTCCATTCCATGGAGCATGTTAAATTGTTGATCTTGTTCCACTGAAGATAAAGGAACTGGAGGGCTACCAGACGAGGGAAGTGTGCCAAGTTAATCTTGGTCAAGTGATTGTGTTCCAAATGGACCTCCCGCAGCTTAATTAACCCGGCGAAGCCATTCCGGGCCAGGCTACGGAGCCGGTTGTTGCTCAGGCCAAGGTATTCCAGACTCCGGCAGTCCCAGAAGGCCCGCACGGGCGTCGTTCGCAGCGAGTTTGACCGCAGGTGTAGGATCTGGAGCTTCCGGAGCCCGTGAAATAGCTCAGGCTCCAGAGCTGTCATCTGGTTGAAGGAAAGATCCAAGATCTGCAGGTTGATGAGGTGGATGAAGGTTGTGTTTGGCAGCTTGGTGATGCGGTTTGAGCTCAGGTTAAGGTCCTTAAGCTTGTACAGTCCCTGGAAAGCATCCTCATGCACTGTGGTTATTTGGTTGTGGTCCAGGTGAAGCCAAGTGAGCTGGGTGAAGCCAAAGAACTGGTCTGAGCTGAGCTCGCTGATGCTGTTGTGTCTGAGCGAAAGTCCAAGGGCCCCTTTATCCACACTGTCTGGGGGCGCCAGGAGCCCCTGCGTGTCGCAGTAAAACTGCAGGTCTTCACATCGGCATTTCTGGGGGCAGGTTGTGCATGACACAGGAGGGAGGCACAGTAGCATGCTGATCACACAAAGTGCCGCTGGTGCTTGTCCCACCAATGGCCACCTTGAATGGAAACCTGGGTGGGTTTAAAGATAAGAAAATAATCCGGGGGTAGGGAAATCTAATCTCTGCAGTACACAAACACTTTTTTTTTTATCCCATAATCATGCGCACTCTGTCTAAAGCAATCTGCTTGTTGATCCAAGAATTTTAACAATGTTTAAGGGGAATGTTCAGTGACTTGCACTGATAGTTATGTTTACTTAAGTCATTTTAATGCATAAATTATTCATCCATTTGTTTCAACAGCAGAATTACAATTTTTTTTTTTTTTCTAGGATGCAGTTTATAGTTATTTTTTTTCCCCATCTCAGTTTGCCTGGATTTTTTTTGTCATTAAGTAGCTTCTAAGGCATCTTTTTTTCCCTTTTCCTGTTACAAATTACAGCTTGTTACATATTACAAGTCTACGAAGTAAAAAAAGGAAAGCGGCTTTTTATATATATAGATGTTTCTAGAGACCCTGCCAGCCACTGCCCCCCCTCCTATTCACTACATTGCCTATTCAGGTCCAGACTCTGTGAATAAAAGGGCTAACTTACCCATTCTTTTGTGTACATCGGAGGCTGCATTCAACTGTCTTTTTCCGCAGACTTTTGGAGCAGCCAGATGGAAGAGAAATCCAAAGGGAAAAAAACCTTTTGGGTAAATACAAAAGGAATCAAGCTCTTAAGAAATAAAGAAGTGCTGAGCCCCCTCAGTTGAACCAAATTCAGAAATTCCATGTCCTGGGATGCTGTTTTTTCTCTTTTTTTCCGGCCGGTCCTTTTTTTTTTTTAGCCCTGCTTCAATTCCCAGATTATTATCTGCCTTCCAAGAATCCTTAAATTCGAAGTTGGTGATTTGCATCCAAAGCAGCACTGCTAAGCAGATCCCGCCGTCCCTTAGCTGCCTCTTTCCTTTTCCACCGCAATGATGTCAGCTCAATTGGTTAATTGAAGATCACGCATTCCTCTTTCATTGCTCGAGGTCCTTCATCCCTAACTTGTTGATGGCAGGCAGAGGCTGCACTTGCGACGCCTGTTCCGTGTGGCTCTGCGGTGTTGTGTGGAGTTCTCGGCACCGAGGAAGGGGAGATGCAGTGAGGGGAAAAGCAGAGGCGAGGAGCCGAGATGTTATTCTGTGCTTTTGTTGCAGCCACTCACTGCTACAGAGTGGTGGCAGGCTGGCGTCGATCATCAGTGCAGTTTCTCCCTCTCCCACTCTCTCTCTCTCACTCTCATGCGCGCTTTGGTTCGCTCCCTGGCTCGCTCACTTTCCGCCTTGCACACTTGCACAGTGCTTTGCCGTTTGATTCAACGCACCCTCCCCCTCCCTTACTTTTTTTCCTCTGGTTCGTCAGTCAGAATATTGATAACTGCAACGTGTTGCGGCAGTTCACAGCTGAAATGAACAATTACATTACATCTCCCCGTCTGCTTCCTGTCTTGTCATATATTTTGTGTCTGTGTACGTGTATGTTTATTATATCCTCATGCATTAGAATATAATGTGTATGTGTTTTTTGATGAAGCTGGTTGATTTACTACTTTGCTGTAGTAAAATAAAACACATTTGGTGGTTTTTGGTTTTGTTTGTTTTGTGTTTTTACTTTAAGTATTTATTAATTAATTTAAAATATAATTAAGTTGGCACAGGAAGTTGATGATTATTTTGATTTGCGATGACTTGCAGTCAGATTGTTCCTTCCCTTCTCTCTCCCTTTCGCGCGTTCAGGTTTTCAACACGAAATGCGTCACAAGAAAACCGACGTCACGGAGACCTTTTATACTCCTGTCGATCTGCAGTGGTGGGGACAGAGTCTGAATTTTGGACTTAATAGAGTATCCACACTGCACAGCCCGACAAGAGATTTCACTAAACATAAGACGTGCACAACGTAGCTGCTGTCTGCATTTTCTCTGCTCCTCTCTTTCGGTTAATTTTTCTTCATGTGGGTTTGCTGAATGGAATGGAATGGAAATGAAACGGTTCATTTTTTATAGGGACGTAAGAAAATATCGATACACATGAGTATCGCAATATTTTGTTTGGCGATACTGTATCGATTCTCAAAAACGGAATATTGATATTTAAAAAACAAAAATCATACAGGATTCATGGCAGTTGTTTAGTTTTGAGTTAATATCATGACCGCTAGAGAGCAGTCTTCATCTCTGAACTTAAACAGTGACATGAAATCCTAGCATTATGGCACTCCACAAATGTTAGTGCTAATATAGTTCGCTGCCAGTAATGGAGGATGACAGAATTGTTTCGGTGTACAAAGCTGAAGTGTGGCGTCCTTTGGGCTTTTATGGTAACGCCCACCCCAGGATTGCGGTGCGAGCACAACCTCGGTTCTGCCGCTTGCCACATCCCATGTGACGAGCCTTTGAGCAGGGCGTGGCGGGTAGTAGTGTCGCCGCACGGCTACAGCTTTCTCTCGTGTTGAGGGCATTTTGTGCAGTTGCGTCGCGGCCTTGGCGAATCCACGCGGAACAAATACAAACTGAAAAACCTGTGAAATCCAAGTTGAAAGCTTCTGAGAATGTTCAACATCTGTATTTATTTTATTGTTTTACAATTGTTTTGTTTTCTTTAAGAACTCTGCAAGCACTTTATTTTTCATTGATACTAAGCAGATGTATTTTTTAGTTCAGATAAAAATGTTATGACATTGTATATTACAATTGTAAACTTAAACTGTGAACCTTTTTTTTATAAAATACATTTTATACATTTAAAGAATCCTGCAAGCACTTTAATTTTCCCCCCTTGACTCGTACTGCACAAAAAGTGGTTCAATAATGCCGAATGTTACAGTGACTGATTATTGCAAATGCAGATCCAGAAATGCTAAAGTTTGCATAAGGTGGTGTGCTCTTAATGACAGCTTTCCTAAAATATATCCTATTCCTAAAATAAGAAATATCCCAATATATCGGCTTGCTTACAGTATTGCAATGTATCACAATATATTGTATCGCAACCTAAGGTTGGGTACCGTTCATATTTGAACCTGTACGGTATCGGTACCTGTAATTCGTTACCGGTACCCAACAGTACCTTTTTTTGGTAGTTTACTGTGTAACAACAAAAACATTTATTTCAGTGAGAAAATAAGTCCAAAACTCTCAATTTCAACATTTTGAACGAGCCCTACAAATATTTTTTTCTGATAATCAAATGAAGGCATGAAACTTTTTTTTTTTTTAATCAAATGAAACCCTTTTATGTTTTGGAAAAAAAGTGGTTTGCTGTTAAAATTAATACAAATCAATAAATTAGAATGTCGTAGAAATGTTCATTTATTTCAGTAATTCAATTCAATTGTGAAACTCGTGTATTAAATAAATTCAATGCACACAGACCAGGGCTCTAGACTAACTTTTTGCACTGGTGCGCTTTTCTTAGGTGCACCAGCACAAAAGTTAGGTGCACCCAAATTTTCATATAGACAATATTGATTAGTAAACGATTAACTAACAATGTGGTCAACATAAAGTTCTTTATTTGAAGCACAATTCTACAAGAAAGGTAACTTACAAAAAAAGTGTTGGTGCTTAAAGTTAAAATATCTCAAGATAAATGAAATAAAATCTAAATTAAGTGTTTTAAGGGCATCAAACTGAACGTCTCATGTCTCAATGTCTTATGGACTATCCTCCCTTGCAGTCACATGCCCCTCGGATGGCCAACTCCTGTAGTTTGTCCTTCTTGATCTCGGGCCTCGGCTAAACCAGCTGGCCACACTCTCTAGCATCAAAATCTTCCAGACTGTGTCTGAATGAAGGGATGCTCTGGGATGCTTTGAGTGGTTATCAAACTTCTTTAGTCACGCCCCCCCCTTAAACCTATAAAAAAATCCTATGAAAAATTTCATGTTGCACGTGCTGAAACTCATCCACATGAGCGATCTCGCTTCTGATTTGGGAATAGCAAAAATGCATCATAGACAAAAGTTTGGGGTACGCCCTTCACTATCTCTGATTGGTCTAGACCACGATATGAGCCTAATGTGTGTCTGTTGTTGAAGCACAGGGAGACTCAGTCGCGGATACTTTTTTTTCTTATCTCGAATGGCTGGACGCACCAGTGCGCCCTCAGATCTTTTTTAGTCGCACCCTTGATAAATTAGGTCGCACTCTAGAGCCCTGCAGACTGAAGTAGTTTAAGTCTTTGGTTCTTTTAATTGTGATGATTTTGGTTCACATTTAACAAAAACCCACCAATTCACTATTTCAAAAAAATTGAATACTTCATAAGACAAATAAACACTTTTTTTTTAGTGAATTGTTGGCCTTCTGGAAAGTTAATTTACTGTATATGTACTCAATACTTGGTAGGGGCTCCTTTTGCTTTAATTACTGCCTCAATTCGGCGTGGCATGGAGGTGATCAGTTTGTGGCACTGCTGAGGTGGTATGGAAGCCCAGGTTTCTTTGACTGGCCTTCAGCTAATCTGTATTTTTTTTGGTCTCTTGTTTCTCATTTTCCTCTTGACAATACCTCATAGATTCTCTATGTTCAGGTCTGGTGAGTTTGATGGCCAGTCAAGCACACCAACACCATGGTCATTTAACCAACTTTTGGTGCTTTTGGCAGTGTGGGCAAGTGTCAAATCCTGCCGGAAAAATGAAATCAGCATCTTTAAAAAGCTGGTCAGCAGAAGGAAGCATGAAGTGCTCCAAAATTTCTTGGTAAACGGGTGCAGTGAATTTTTTTTTTTTTTTTTTTAACACAATGAACCAACACCAGCAGATGACATTGCACCCCAAATCATCACAGACTGTGGAAACTTAACACTGGACTTCAAGCAACTTGGGCTATGATCTTCTCTACCCTTCCTCCAGACTCTAGGACCTTGGTTTCCAAATTAAATACAAAACTTGCTCTCATCTGAAAAGAGGACTTTGGATCACTGGGCAACAGTCCAGTTGTTCTTCTCCTTAGCCCAGGTAAGACGCCTCTGATGACAACTGTAGCCAAATTCCTTGACACATCTGTGTGTGGTTGTAATGAGGCTTCAACCAATTGAGGATCCATTTGCAGTTTTATTGAAAATGTGGTAGAACAGACAGGGTCAATCACCAGCAAACACAGCTAATGCGTTCGTGCTCGGATGACTAAGCGCCGGATCCGGAGTTGAGAGACGTATACTCCGAAGCGCATCCACAAGCTCCCTCCGTCAGTGTTGTTAGTCGTGCCAGCTGGTGGTGATGAACAGCGAGTTGGTTCACTTGGGCGTATAATTCCATGGTTAGTTGATGCAGCGCTGCTGGATCGTGTGTTGGCGAAGTCTTCTGTAATGTGGCTTCAACAGATTGAGGATCCATTTGCAGTTTTATTGAAAACGTGGTAGAACAGACAGGGTCAATCACCAGCAAACACAACATTAGAGGCAAGACAACTCTGAATCCAGGGACTGGCATGAAATCAGGGCAGGCAGCAAGCAATCACGATGAGAGAAAACAATCCAAGATAATACACGGGTAGACAAGGCATGGAAAGAAACGCTCAGAACTGCACACCGGGGCAATAGAAGACTTCGCAATGAGGGAGAGTCTGAGAGCTGTATAAATAGTCCACTAATGCAGGTCAGGTGCATATGTAATCAGGACCAGGTATGTGAGTGGGAAATGAAGTCCGAATGCTGTTCAATACTCATGAGAGAGTTCCCTCTGGTGGCGAGCGGGAAGCACTGTGGAAGTCTCGTTTGTGACCGTTGTGGTTCTTGATGCCTTGACCCCAGCCTCAGTCCATTCCTTGTGAAGTTCACACATTCTTGAATCGATTTTGCTTGACAATCCTGATAAGGCTGCAGTTCTCTCAGTCGGTTGTGCCTGTTTTTCTTCCACATTTTTGTCCTTCCACTCAACTTTCTGTTAACATGCTTGGATACAGCACTCTGTGAACAGCCAGCTTCTTTAGGCTCACTTTTATTTTGACCGGTTGTCTTGAAGTTTCTGTTTGTATGCATACAGTGTAATATGATGCTAGTTTTCTCAAATGAAATGGTACAATTTTCATGAAGTGATTCTCACCGCCTGGGAGTTCATGGGGTCATGTCGTAATGTTGTGATGCAGAGGCTGAGAATCACCGTGAGTTCACGTGTGCTTCAGTATTTGTGTGGTAAACAAAACCACGTCTATGCCATTCATAAATATCGAGGCGAGCGGAACATGCAGGATTCTTATTAAAATAGTCTTTTTGCATTTTAATATTCATATACTCTAGTTCATATCGAATTAAGTGACAGACCTTTTATTCAACCACAAATTGATGAATTGCGTGGAATTCCTGGCATCCATAAATAAACAAAACCAAATACATGTAAAATACATCCATATATAATTGTATAAACATTAATGGTAGTACTAATGCAGATGTGTTCTTTACTTCTTAGTTTGTGGCATTTATAAATATGATGTGCTACCAAAGAGGAAGCAGGCCCTTCAAGTAATATTTTTAATTTCTCATTCTCCTGGAGTGACTGGAACTCAGGAATAATCTGCTGTATTTGACTGTACAGTGCGTCTCTTAAGGACGTGTATTTGTCACAGTGGAGGAGGAAGTCTCAACTAATCCAGATCTACATTCATTACAGATTCGTTCTTTAGGTAACCACGTCTTTTTATGTCGTCCTCTTTCTATGGCCAGCTGGTGGTCACTCCGTCTTTACTTCGTCAGTAAATGTCTGTGAGTTATATTCCTGACTGAGACCAGATAATCAGCCAGACTGTACTCTGTTGAGTTTCAGATAACTTTGGAGACGACTTTGGTCTTTAGTTTGTTCTTTCCAATGCTGTATGTATGTCTCCTTCTCTTCATTCATTATTTCTTTGATTCTTCCAGGTTTTTCAGGGTTGGTGATATTGAGTGCTTTGTTAGTCAGATCTGACACATTACGTGACACTTTCTATATCAGAATCTCACGGTATGAGTTGTATTTAGGACCTCATGTCAAGTTGAAAAGTTAATATTTTTTACAATTGTCAGAGTGCCATCTTCTATTTTTGAATAAAACGGTCAGTATCAAATTGTAACCTTGACTATAAACCAGCTAATTTATACAAATGTTTGGTCAAACTTTATTTTAAGGTTTAAGTTCATGTTAACTACAACTTCAACTACAACTAACCTAATTAGTGAGTTAGTTTTTAACATTAGGTGTAGTAAGATTAGGGATGTAAAATATGGTCATGCAGAATATATGCTTTATAAGTACTAATAAATAGCCAATATGCATGCTAATAAGCAACTAGATAAATGACAATTGGTCCCTATACTAAAGTCTTAGCAAATCTTTCTTTATCCAGATATGCCTCTGTCTAGTTCATTCAGTGTATAGTGTTGCAAAAAAATGTCCCCTTAGGTGTACACAGTGACTCTAGATTGTGCTAAAATTGCTTTCGTGCTATTGTACCTACTGTGCTTAATTTGAACATCTGTGTTTCTTTTTTTGGGGTGGTCACTTTTTAAAATGACCTCGGCCATTTTGTGTTCATATGATTTATTTGTTTGTCATTTTTCTCTATAGGTCATATAACTTTTTACAGATACTTTTCTTACTTGTGTGTAATCTGCCCTCAAGGGAAGTCTTTGCTGAAGAGGACTGTTTTAAAATCTTTTTTTTTTCTTCACCAATCTGTGGGGAGATTTGTTCATGCTGCAAGCACAGCTCTACCTGACCATCATTAACTGTGTGTGTGAAAACACCTCGTAAACTAGTGTGAGGAATCAAATGGCTGCCCAATTAAGTTGAGCTGCTTGGAGCAAAATCAATATTGAGTGATCCAAGTCATGTGGCCCTCCGGGGGAACTTGCGAACTTATGGGTAATATCCGTCAAATTGTCTTGTACTCTGGATGAATGTACCATTTGCGCTAATCTAGGCAATTTTTGTTCAACTCAATGAGCAACCCATCTGTAAATCAGTGATTTACAGTCCCTCACCATTATTACACTCGAGAGTCTGTTGTTCGGAAGTGCTTTAATCCAACTGGCTCAAAATCAGTAGGGGATTAAGGCCGATGGCATTCGCTTGCCTCCTATCATGTACCGCCCAATGGGGTGAGAATGTAGGGGGGGGGTCGAACTGCCAGTGCCACTGCCGTATTTCATTGACTGTCATGCTTTTGCTGCTTGTGCCCCTGTGACGGCCTTCCCCCAGGCTTTTCCCTGTGCTGGAGATTTACCTACCCACTGCACATTAGGGCTGTCAAATTGGCTGAAAAACTAAAATCGAATTTTATACTAAAATATTATTTAAAAGGCATAAATTCGGTTAGGAAAAAAACGCTTTTGGCTTTTCTCCTGAGGCTACAAGAGGACGCATCGTGCTAAATATTACCAAATGCACGTTTCCAAGTAGGGCTGGGCAATATTAGCAAAAATTAATGTCTCTGTATTTTTTGGCTGATTACGTTGCACTGTATACAGTACATATGTATTTTGTATTTGGATTAAATAAAGTGAATGTAACCATATAAGGATATATATAATGTGGAAAAATTGTACAAAATCATATTACATTGTAACATTGCGATCTAAAAACATTGCACTCCATTTCTCTTCATTGCGCTCTGTCTGTTTGGCGCGCATACGCACGGCGGCGCGCATTCAGAACCAAGTCTGTGGGAGTTTAGCGGAGAATCACAGAAGCTCGTGCACGTCTGACAGCAAAATGGAAATATTTCCATGGCTTTCTAACATTTACAGATGGAGAATATACCTGTGAAATGTAAGTAATGCATTTAGGAAAAGAGCACATGGCTCAAACAGCACGTCTCTGTCAGGGCACATACAGCCTTTCTGTCAGAGCCAGAGAACTCAAAGATTCATCATTGCTGAGACACGCAATTTATTAACATGATCGCAAGGTCCATGTTTACGCTGTTAATATGCACGTTCGCTAGCAAGCTAATTTCTTAATCTAGTAATTACATGTTTTTAAAAGTTGAACTTACATGAATTTTACATGGCTTTGGGCTCTTGTGTGAGACGCGAGTGCAACGATGATAGATGCCCCTCTAGAAAATGCAATAAATATGCATTGTGTGTGAACGGCTTGGTTTCAGTTTTGAGGTAAACAACATCTCCACATTGTTCTCTTTTTCCGCAATATTGTGAATGTGCAGGCAAAATAAAGCATTAAAATGCAACGACACCTTGTCATCGCATTTTGTGTGCCAGGCTGCCTGACGGACACCTAAAATTTGAATGCAGCGTTTTGCATTCGAATGTGGATTTTTTTTTTTTGACAAATATTCAAAATTCGACTTTTTTGTTTTGTTTTGACAGCCCTACTGCACATGAGCAATTTGTCTGGGGCATGTGAGAGAGATCTGCTTTCCCAACATTAGCCAACCTGACTTGAAGCGCTGGACAAGTGGATGCTTTGTAAAGTGTGGAAATTGCTCATACTTATCTCAGACACTCATTGTGTTGGCTAACATGTGAACTCTGCTTCTCTGCAGAGAACGTGAACTCTGACCAGGCATAACTTCTCCTGGCTACCTTCCTCTGAACTTTATGTATTGTTAAAAGCTGTCTGACCCATCACATAATGGGTTTTATTTGAAGATCTAAATGCCTTGCTTGCTTTTTAATCCTTGAAGGTTAGAAAGAGAAGAATCGGACACCAGTTCAAAAGAATCGGTCACATTTTAACTAATCTTTACATGTGCCTTTGCCCTACATCCTTGTTTTTTTTGTACTTGCACTGCAGGAGAGCTATTTGTGTCATGAATTATTTCACAGACTGCTTAAGCCTAGCTCAAGAAAGTGACAGACAAAAACTCTGGATTTTCTGTGAAAGAATGTGGGTGGGTGCCTCCTGACACTACCACAAGTCACGTTAGTCATACGAAACAATTATCGCCAAAGGGGGTAAAAGAACCTAAACCCCTACAAAGTTTTCAAGAATGAAATGAAATGTTTGCCACAGGGGGTTATAACCATCCGAGTGACTCATGCTGTTACGTTTTTGTTCCTCTGTAGAAAATGCATCTTATCCATCATATCTTACAAATTTGTCTTGTCCTTTCAGTCCTCAGCTTTAACTCTCACCTGTCGTGTTTCTTTTTCCCAGCGAGCCTGACTAGAACATGTTTAAATGAGACTAAGTATATTTTGCCCTGTTTGTTTTTATCACAGGCTGGACATAAAGAGAAGAGCGATGCCCTGAACATGGCCATCGACAGGATGACTAAGAAGACCCGTGACCTGCGTAGACAGGTCTGTTCACAATCACATTTATTTTGATTATAGGTGTCAACAACAATACTTTACGTCCTTCTCTTTAATAATATATCATGACTGTCTCTCTTTAGATGCATGTTGTTTATATTGCATTTTCTAAATGAATATACCAAACCCAGGTGCTCTGAGTGAGCAAACACTAGCTAAGGGTTTGTGTTTGCGTATTTATAATTTCAGCTGAGGAAGGCTGTGATGGACCATGTGTCGGACTCTTTTCTGGAGACCAATGTTCCACTGCTGGTATTGATTGAGGCTGCCAAGAATGGTAATGAAAAGGAGGTGAAGGAATATGCCCAAGTTTTCCGTGAGCACGCCAACAAACTGATTGAGGTAGGCACCTGTTTTCTGCTCCATAATGTGCCAATTACTTTCCCTTGTCTGTTGCAGATTTTAAATTCTGGAATTGTTTCAAAACAAATGACGGAACATTATTTGTACTCCTCCAGACTAGCCATTCTTTTGTTTAACATGGCATCTCGAAGAGAGCACACATGATTGGTGATTGTAGGTTTGTTGTATTTGATTAAGACATTTGAATTTTTTCATTAAATCAGATAAGCTCTTAAGTGGCTTTATAGTAGATGTCTGTGTTGAAATGCACAGACTTATTCTGATCAAAATCGATTTTGTGCACTGTTTCTGACTTTTGTAGTATTTGTCACAAACATGAAACGAAATGTGAGATGTTTTGCCAGACTATATTAAATGAAGAGAGGAGTCCGGATAGACAGCCTAACCGATTATGGTGGTAGACTACGGAGTTTATTTTTATTTATTTTTTAACTCTCATATTTTAGGATGCCGTGCTTGAAAGGGGATGATTTAAGAGTCTCTGCTTCTCCGAGAGAGTTTTAGTATGCTGACTGCATGCTTGAACGTGCTGCAGAGAAGCTACATCTCTAAATTCATCCCCATCAAAGCATCACTTTTGTCGCCACCTTCAACAGATTTCAAGACAATTACTGTCAGACTTCAAATCACTTGCAATGAACAACGTTTCCATTGTTATGCATAACCTGTAGATACTGTGAGAGCTATGATAGATCTATGCAATTAAAGTTTTTAAATATTTAGCCTTTGTTAGATCATTATATATATTTTTTAGGATGTCTGTCAGTTCCCCTATTGATGAGCCACACCCTTCAACATGAGCCTGACACATTATAATTATACTAGATGAGTTTCTGGTTTGGGAGTAAAATATAGCTTTACAAATCACTAATTAAAGTTGCCTAATGCCACCCACAAAACAGAAAAAAATGGAAGCTGTCACTTCCGCAAGTAATTAGTACAGTACACACTTGAAGTGCAGAAACTTTCCATCCTGATTCCAACATGCAAGCTGATGTGAAAACGGAATACCTTTTAATCGATTGTCAGCACCATCACTATTTATGTGGGAATGCATCTGAAGTCTCTGTGTCATGACTGCTTGATCCAAGCGAGTGTGTCACAGCCCTTTTATCTTTTATGCTCCATATTTTTGTCAGACAGGAGTCAAACTTACTGCATTTATCACGCACTATAAAGTGTAAGGCTGCTGGGTTTACAATGCCAGGGAACCACTGCATTTGTATGGGCAGTCACAACTGTGAATCACATTTTAAGCTCAGCCAAAGAGTGAAACTCCTCCGAGGCCATGGTTAAGTGTTGCATCGGTGGGGAAATGTGAAACAGCTGGATATGCGGTGCCTTATTGATGGACTTCACAAGAAATCTGCATTGTCGTGTCTCTTTGTCAGCGCCCGCATTCATGACCGATAAATAAGCTGCGTCTCTTGTGGCGTTTTATTTTCCAGATAGATGTTTTTCATTTCGAATCACTTGGGGCTTTATATCTCATGCTCGCATTGGCAAGGCCAGTGACAAGCTGACAGAAATGTTAGCTATCCTCATTAGCTTTTCAAATCTGTTCATTTTAGTCCCTGTGGTAACACGTCATCCACCGACATTTCAGACTGACCTCTCCCCACAGGGGGCAGGCCCGGCCCTCGTGTGACACGCTGCGTACAGGGGAAGACTGGTGAAGGAAATCAAAGTGAAGGGAAAAGAAGGGGTAATGAGTAAAAGCCTCAGTCTCACTGGGGGCTAAAGATAGTCAAAGCACAACACGTCTCCAAAAAGTCACATCCATCTCCCTCTCTGCCTCTCACACATGTTTTTCATTGCCTTGATTTGACACCAGCCAGTGGTTGCTCCATATGGATTCCAACCTTAATCCAAACATGGATTACATGAACAAAGCGTGGGCTCATTTTGATGATTGCATCTGAGTGGCGTTTTCAAACGATTGTGGTTTGTGTACTTCACTCACTTGTGCAGAGTTAAGGTCTATTTTTTTCTTTGAATGGTATATGCAAGTTGCCATCTATTAATATTTTATATAATAGTTTGGATGTGTTGTGAAATTATTTTGCACATCTGAGACTGCACAGGTAGGAACATTATTGAAACCATAAACGGCTATAATTTGACATTTATAGACATTTTATTTTAACAACATTAATGACAATAGTGCTTTTTATAGATTTTTTTTTTAACGTTGTTTTTTTAAGGCAGCAAAGTCAATAAAAAGACAAGACCGACTTTGTGCCTAAAAACACAGATACTGGTAAAACGACAAACTTTCTTATTTTTTTAGTATAAAGAAAATTCTTAATGCACTAAGCCTGTATTCCAGCTGTCTTGAGGGTCAGCTTATGCGTGACCTTGTATTGTCTGCTTTGTATGGTGGAGGGATTTTGAATATGTAGGTTATTAGGTGAAAATAACTGCATTGTCTGAAATAGCTGGAGCATCTCACTCTTGGTTGGTATCCAATCTGTTGGCAAGAAAATGTATTTATGTGCATTAGGGATTTTTCCAGCATTCATGTACTTGCCTTCTGTTACAAAACGAACACGGAGGGTTAAAACGATGTGCCATATGAGAATTCCTCTGTTTGCCGATGGCTTTCATCACTAAGGACGGTCTAGTATATTTTTGACAGGCAGTAAAACATAAGATGGTTGCAGAAGGGAAATTATTTTAATCTCTCTTATCTCTGTGATTGGATTGGCTCTTGTCCTTCAGTATTGGTAAATCATGACCCTGAACATTTATTATGCTGGGCATAAAAAAATGAAAGTAAGAAATGACAGTGCGAGTATGCATGGAAAGTGTTTTTTCAGTTCTTAAAGATGTCATGGCATAGCCTCAAGTTTCCCACAGATTTTATGATATGTTTTTATAAAGCCACCCCATTCATTTATGTATTTACAATAGACCTTTCTACAGATTATAAACTTTAACACACAAACACACACACTAGGGCTGTCAAAAAATATAGAATTTCGAATATTCGTCAAATTTAAAATGAAAATCCACATTCAAATTTTAGTTGTCCCTCCGGTAGCCTTATACATGATACTTTTTGTTTTCTAATCGATAAGCTAAGTAATTGATAATGTATGGTTTATAATTGTTTTTAAACATTATGCACTTTTTTCAAAGGTAGTCGTGTCATTGTTGTTGCTCTTCAGATACGTGCATTAGTAATATTTTGCGCCGCCTTGTGTCTCAGGAGAGAAGCCAAAAGCTTTTTCCCCTTAACAGAAATTGTGCCTTTTAAATTCTAATATAATTTGTATATTGATAATATTTTAGAACAAAATTCGAATTTAGTTTTTCAGCCAATTTGACAGCCCTAAAACAAACACACGCACGTACTGTAATTCTAAAGTTTGTGATCAGGATTGAACTGCTTCCAACACTGATAATAAATCAGCATGTAAGATTTATTTCTGAACGATCATGCGATTCAGCTATATTTTAAAGCATGTAAAATAGAAAACCATTATTTTAAATTGTAATACTATTTCAGTTCCTATTTTTTTCCTGTTTTTTTTATAAAATAAATGCAGCTTTGCATGAAAAACTTCTTTAAAAAACTATATTACTAATCTCAGATTTTTGCATGGCAGAGTGTATCTCTGTTACAATTATGAGATCATATTTAGATGATAACCTGCTTTTACAAATGTGGCCCATTTTCCATAAAAAAGTGAGATGTATAGTGTAATTGTTTTTCTTTCTTCGTTTAGAGTTTAAATATAGATGTAGTTATTGCTGTAGGGAGGACATTTAATTAGCTGTACGATGAAGCATCCATGGCTACAACAGGGATGGAACTGGAGCCAACTCTTCCCTCCCCTCTCTCTCGTTTTACTCCTGAAGAAGGCATGAATTAGACACCCTCCAAGAGCTGTAAAAAGTGCCAGCTACATATCTCCTCTCTCTCTCTTGATCGCAATGGTGTTCATTCAAATATTTTCTTTTGTAGAGGCTTTTGCATTGCAGTCAGCACTGTTTGAGACCCTTCTGGCAACCTACATATATCCCAAGAGTACTCATCTGTTACCTATTTGTTAATTTCCATTTTTCCCCATTTTGAAAGCCACTTATATTGACTTTGAACTTCTAAGCTTGCAGGAAGAGCAGGAGCTTGGCTGTGAGTGTCAGTTCTTGGTCGCAGAAACACAGTGGCGGTTCGGTTTTTATACCATGAAATGCATCATTCTTGAAGCAGGATAAAAATAGAACAAACTTAGTGTTATTGCCTCGAGGCCTTGTTCTCAAAGGTTCCTGGCTGCTCAAGGAACACTGAGATTGTGCAGGGACCAAACTACACGTGACAAAGTGAGAGAGAGAGAGAGACAGGAAGCATGAAATGAGAGAGAAGACCAAAATGAATATTGCAGTTTAATAAATTTCAGATTTTCTTAATTTACTCCATACTCCGTTTTCGCTTCACACACATCTTATATTTTGTTTTAAATGCAAAATGAATGCAATATTGAGCTGTTTAAGGGGCAGTTCATACTGAATGTGTTTTTGCATTTAGAAAAGCTAAATGTGCCGAGTACAATGAAACCGAACAAAACAGCTTTTTAAAATGCTGTTCATACATTTAAACTTTGATCATGCAAATATGATAGACGCAATGAGTTAAACAACATATAGCAGTAGGAAGAAAAGATAGGCATGTTCCATGCGGTGCCACATAATGTATTCAGGTACTGAACTCTTAACGGGAGTCATGCAAACAGCTATGTATATTCTGTATATAAAGGCTTTTTTTCTTCATGAACCTTAAAAATGGCTGGTGCCGTGATTTATTTTTTTGCTCTGAATCTAGCTCACATTTCCAGTTTATCTGTGTGGGAAGATCTACCGACCAGTGTGATAAGACTCATAATTTACCTCAAGAGGAAATGAGAATCAGCTCACAATGAACGTTTGTTCCTCAACCTGAAACTGCTTGACATTTAGCTGCAAATGAGCCATGCAGAAGTTTTCAATGAAGTTGTTTGTTTGTCAGTTCCTCATTTTGAGCTTTAGCAACAGAGTCCATCCACTCTACTGCATACTGTATGTGCTAGGCAGCTTGTATAAGAACAAACTCACCCTTTGGTTGACCCAATGATGCCACAGAAGGGTGAAATACCAGCTGCACTGATGGGATGTTACTGCAAGAAAGAACAGCCTCAGATAGAGGATGGGTACTTGAACGGCAATGACTCTGAAATTATGCAGAGCTGCAAGATATTGATTGACATTTTGATTGCTGCAGGTCAAACTAGTTAGTGTTAGACTTGCTTAAATCAGAGATGCAATTAAAATGCATTTGTAGTAAGTTAACACTCTCATTAGCTTGTGGCAAAAATTGGAAACTAGTCTATTTACTGTAGGAAATGCATTGGGCAAATAAAGTGCATAATACATTGTTGTAGTTGTAATTGATAATTGAATATTTTAAGCAAACATTTTTACAGAATTTTAATGTAATTCTTTATGCATTTTTATCCATTTATTTAGCTCGTCCAGTAGTAATTATTACAAAACTTGTATAGAATGCCATCCTGAGCCTATTACAAGGGAGAAAGAATACCCCAGGCAAGTCTGGTGTTAACTGCTTTTCTCTCTGGCACCGTGGTAATGGTCAAGGATCGCTCCCCGCAGGGATCGAATCGTCAGCCTTCCGGTCGCAATCTTCCAGAGTGGCCAATAGATATGCAATCTTGTGGCCCTTAGGACATGCTTCCATAAGGTTTTATGTCAAGCGGCTAGTGTTATCATAGTTAATGTATTAACATAGGTGGGCTTGAGATTCTTCCCTGACTACTGGAGACAACCCCCAATCCAGGTACTGTGGATTATAAACAAGAGATTTAGCCCGAAAAACGTTATTGCACATACTGAAGTGCTCCTTGTTCAAAGTGTTGGAATGTATACGTGTTTTTAATGCTTGATTAGTGTGTTTGCTAATGGCACCCTGCTGTTCGAGAGATTCCCAGTATAGTGCTTAAGGGAGAGAGAGAGAGAGAGCGAGCGGAAGAGCGTCGGCTGTGGTACTCCTATAGTCAGTGGGGCGTTTTCTGTGACTGTGCTGAGCTCTGTTCACATTTACGCTCACTTGTGTTCTGGATTTCCCATTCCTGGCACAGCCAATTCTCGCACATTACGATAAGGTAGAGTAACTCCCAGCAGTCCCGCTAAACAAATGAGTGAAACTCCTTGGGTAACTGTTCATTAAAACGACTCTCGCCTTAAGTGATGAAGCTATTCTGCATTGTGCCATGCTTACTTAGCTGAACGGAGGTGTTTGCACAGCCAAAGCGAGGCAGTGGAACCCTAAAAATCTAATTTTTTGCCTCAAAAATGCCTGCTGCAAATAGATGCAAATAATGTCTGTTTGCAGAGAATGCTTGACGAATCGTGAGTAAGGAGGGAGATTTGTGGGTCATAATGTCAATTTACTCTATAACATTATACACATCAGCAACAGGCAGTGGGTTTGCTTGCCTCAGCAGTCTGGATTTCAGCGGCTCGTGGAGTTTCGGAAATTGTCAGGAATATTTGCCTCTCTCACTTTCTTGAGGTAACAGCGGCCTGGCAGAACGGTGATTTAATTCTCTAGAAACCACTCCCTGACGCTGTCAGCCAGCATCCTGTGAATTATATGAAATATATTCCCTATGTGGGGAGGCCAGACCTCAATTTCATGCTTTACTTTTGTTTTCCTCTGGGACACTTTTTTCCTGCTGTATTATTTTACCATTTTATCAAATAATCAGATCAACAGCTGAGAAGCAGGTGTGTGTTAAATTAAAACTGTTTGTTTGAGGGATGGAAAACCGAATGTTCGCAGTTCATTTGTCATATGATAAAGCTGATTTTTTTTTTCTGTTGTAGGTAGCTAACCTTGCATGCTCCATCTCAAACAACGAGGAGGGAGTAAAGTTAGTACGGATGGCCGCTTCCCAACTGGAAGCACTTTGCCCTCAGGTACGCAGCATTTCGCATGATGCCCCTGCAGTATGTCCACCCCACCCTCACGCCACTGTGGCTTTGTCTGCTTTTTAATCTGGGCTCAAATGACTATTCTTTCATCCTGGGGTTATGAAATTACATATTTTTCCATCAAAATAAACATGGTTTAATCTCAGTCATAATCTGAAACAATTGTAAATGTGTTTTGAAGGGTTATTGAAGGGTTATTGTGTATAGATGTGATTTTTTTGGTTCTTGTACGTCTTAAAAGCGGATTAATAGGTTGCTTGTGATAATTGCAGGTGATTAATGCAGCCTTGGCCCTGGCTGCCAAGCCTAACAGCAAAGTGGCCCAGGACAACATGGATTTGTTTAAGGACCAGTGGGAGAAACAGGTGCGAGTGCTTACTGATGCAGTGGATGACATCACTTCCATTGATGACTTCCTCTGCGTGTCTGGTAAGCCTACGTTACAAAGTGTAAAGCTGGATCTTGGCTCTTAGTGTTAAAGTGATGGTTCACTTGCAAATGAAAACTGTGCTCATGCACTCTACCCCTGACTTGCTTTTGTTGAAAAAAGATGCTTTGCAGAATATTCATGCTACTTTTATATTTTTTTTTGCAAAAAAGTACCATGAAATGTGTGGGGGGGGTTGGAGACAGTTATCATATATTTTTTGCCATTCCACATACACTATGGTTCAAAAGTTTATGGTCAATAAGATTTAGATGTTTTTGAAAAGTTTTTGTTCACCAAGGCTGCATTTATTTGGCCAATAACAGTAATATAGTGAAATAATTCAACTGTTTTGTATTTTCAAATATGTGACTTATTTTTGTGATGGCAAAGTTAAATTTTTAGCAGCATTTACTCCAGTTTTCAGTGTCACATGATCCTCCAGAAATCATTCTAACATGCTGATTTGGTCTGCAAATATTTGGTCTTAGTTTTTATCAATGTTAAAAACCAGGGATGCTCTGGAAAAAAGTGGCCGTAGCCAAACAAAATACAACACTGGGCCGAAGGCCAAATATAATACACGTTTTTTCGCAAACCTTTCAGTATTGCATAAATTAAATAGCAAAAATGTGCCATTTTGCCTTGCCTTTCAAAGAGGTCAATTACAAGGCAACAATTACAAAATATTTACTTTTTTTTATATATTCTAGCAGACACTATATGGATACTGCAATATGGACATGCGACACTTTCAGAACAGTGTTAATTTAGTCAATGAAGACTAGGACGAAAAATATGCGGCAATTAACCTTTTTTTCTTGACAAGGCATTGACAAGCTAAAATGAATATCTGATGATAAAACTAATACAAAATGTATGCCGTGCCTTCGTTAACAAGACGAGACAGAACTAGAGGACTACTGGACATTCAAAATATCGGCTAAATTAACTGTCTTGTCTTTCAAAATGTGTATCTCTGTCAATTGGATTACAGTCAGATGAGGGGCGTTTGTATATCTATTCTGTATGGCAGCCGCAGTGGACAGATAGGCTACCAAAACGCGAACTAGAGATCTAAAACAATGGCCTGCGCACCTAAAGGGTTAGGGACTGGGTGACCAGACGTCCCGTTCTTCCCGGGAGTCACAATTCGTTGTAGATTAATTTAAAGTTGGTGTTCTCTCTTGCGCATGCTCCACTTCTTGAGTCTCATACAGCGCGCGATCAGTTCTTAAATACACATACACAGCAGTCCAAATATCTATCGTGTCGAGCATCTCATGTAAATAATCAGTTATGGCTTAAGTGAACGAAAACAGGTGGGTGAAAACAATGTGTCAGTATTACATGCATGCCTTCCGTCTTAAAGGGACAGTATTCCTAAATGAATACATATCTGTGTCATCAAGGTTAACCAACAAAAGATGTTAAATAAATGTATTCTTGTTAAGTAAACCTACTCTATCTGAAAAATGGGTTTAATTTGTATCTCTAACAAAAAATGAAAATGTATTCCAGTTTTTCCAAATTCATTTCTTGATTCAAATTTCTCATATGCTGAATTGATTTGGTCTAAAGAGAGAATTAATTATTATATTCGCATCTCGGGGCAGTTGACAAATAAAACGCATGCATCACATTCGGTTTTGTGATCGCGGCGGGATCAATCACATGTCATGTCTTTTGCGCTTAAGTTAACAATTTCAAATGTAGATGTGCTGCAAGCTTGCTCATAATAGATTTTTCATTAAATATATGCTTGCAATAGGTCAACACGAACGTCTTTTATTGGCGAACGGTCTGTTGATGGTGCAGATGTTCTGGCAGGCGGACAAGTTGAGTACTGTTTCATGGGGATTCCTGGTGTCCAAAAAAAAAGATATTTGAATCTCAAAATTTAAAATCGAATGCCAATGAATAATCTGAATTAATATATATATTAGGGCTAGACCAGAATATTGGATTCGATTTTCAATTTTGAGATATCGAGATTTTTTTTCCAATATCGCACACCCCTACTTCAACCTAATGATAGGCTGCTTGGCTCCTGTCTGTTTGCACCAGACCCATAATAGCTTCATGCAGAAGAGGTGAAAAGTCTTTAGACCTACATCTCTATCAGCAACTGATGACACGGGTCACTTCCGTTCATGGGTCGTTTAGTGGCCACATTTAAAAAAGTTAATTAGCTTCTCTGGAGCAGACAAAAGCTCTTGAGTGTCAATTCTCTCTTGTCGAATTGACATTCAATCACGAATGTTAAATACTTACCATCCCCCTGTCAGACGTGGCCTTTAAGAGTTCTTGTTAAGCTGTAGGCTGTCTGACTGCCTTCACCTCCTCTCAAGGACAGATTACAGTTTACCATGTTGATTTGCATTTCTCAGACACCCATTACTAAACTGAGTGTTTAATCTTTTATTTTTTATCCGCCCTTGTTTCCTTTTAATGTTCTTAAGTCAGGGATAATGTAAATACAGTATGAATGCTTTGCATTGTGGTTAGCTCTGTACATTCTCCAGTGTTATTTTAAACACAAACTTCTCTTGTGAATTTCTTTTGCTTTAGAAAATCACATTCTGGAGGATGTTAACAAGTGTGTCATCGCTCTGCAAGAGAAGGATGTCGATGGCCTGGATCGCACCGCTGGAGCCATTCGAGGTAGAGCTGCCCGCGTGGTCCATGTGGTCACGTCTGAGATGGACAACTATGAACCTGGTATCTACACGGAGAAGGTTCTGGAAGCCACCAAGCTTCTCACTAATACAGGTATAAACCAGAACACTAGACCTGAAATTATTTGTTTCGCCCTAAATGTCTGTAGCTACAGCCAGATTTGATGTAAAATAAGTCAAAATCTGTTGTATTATTGTAGTAGCAGTCGTGGAAAATGAAATATGTATTAACAACATTTAATAAGAAACAAATAATGCATAACTCATAACCAGAATTGTGGTTGCAGTAATATAAATGTTAATTTATTATTGTCTAAAGCTGCTTCGAACATAATTCGTCCAATCTTAACTTCGTCAGAACTATCCATTTAACATTATTTTTGGCGATTGCATTCGTGTATGTGTGATTAATTTCTATTTAAAATCCATTGTTCTTGTTTAATATCTGAAAATGCTGCACAGGCATCCAAAAATAGCGCTGATGCCATCTGGGCCAGAATTTCATTGAGTGGGTTTGTAGGGTGTTGGTACAAGACTGCTGATTTTAAAATAAAAGTAACTTTATCTACTTCCTCGCAAGGTTGTGCAACTTGGCCATGGCCAAACGTGCTGTCTTAATAGGCAGCTCACTAAGTTTTGAGACACTGCCTGGGATCAGTGTCTGCACTCTAACTTTATTAGAAAGAAAGCATACTATTACTCTTTTCTTATTGTTAAAATGGAGTGTTACTTTCATGTGCAGTGCCTTCAGGAACCTTTTTAAGACTAAAATTACAGAGATGGTTTGTTCCTCTGGGACAAAGCGTAAGGTTTTCCCGTTCATTAGCGGACTTTCTCTTGGGGAATACTATGTCACGTTTTGTATACTTTGTTCAGCCTTGCACTAAATCAAATAGCGGGACCATATTGGCATAGAAGAGGATGTTATGTCACTAACGATTCCTTTAATTGCTGTTAAACCTAAAGGCTTAAAACTATTAATGCAGATTCCAACTATTCTCTTTTTTCCAACATACATAGTCTTATTCAAATCTCTTCCTGCTACTGTACTCCCCAGTGCAGTCCTAAATTGTGAATGAGAATGAGTATTAATGTAGATGTGTTCAGCACCTATAGGGAGGGACTATTATTTTATGGCTGGGAGGTGGTGCGTGGCTGGAGGGCCGGCTTCAAGAAGTGGTTGGGCAAACTGCTATAGATCATGCTGAATCAGGTGAATGAGTCATCCGAATTTCGTGAAGGTTTGGTCTCAGATGGCCCAGTCTAAACACGGATCCCTAGTGCTTGTTCAGCTCAAAATTTTGCATGAGATAAGCTAGAGGAAAAAATGTATTCTAGTCATGAATGCTTTTTGCAATCATCTCAATCAGTTAATATAATAACTATGTATATAGGGATGCACCGATATGAAAATTGTCCGATACCCGATCATTCTTTATATTTGAAAGCAGATAACCGATATGTTTGCCGATAAATCTATATCCAAATATGTATATACTTTCTGAGATCCTGATCTAAAAAGGCCTCATCATTAAAGCATCCCAAACACTTCAACAAAGCAGCCTAGTTTGAACAGTGTAAGTTTAAAAATATATATTTTACTCTCCCATTACCAAATTTCGCCATAGTCTCACAATGACTAATGTTTGATAATGCAAACAAGTCATTGGACATCATTACATGTGTAAAGAATCAAAATGCATGTGCCATGGATGAATAAAATGGAAGAGCCATCTGCATGGACAATAATGAAATGATATTAATTACTAAACCATATTGTTGATGAAAATAATAAGAGAAAATAAAAGTGGTGGTTATTATTAATAATGCTTCGGTGATTTTGAAAAAGTTACAAATTAATAGGCTACCACTGTTTTAAATAGCAGCTGTTTGAGCTGCGTGCGCTGTATGAAGCTGAATGAACACGATAAACTGAAGCGCTTGTTATAGCGGGTTAATTAGGATACATGAGAATCAGATAGTTATAAAACATAAACATAATATTGCAACTTATATATGCACAAAAATACGGAAATGCCCAAGTTATTTTGAACTAAGTTATGCGCTAGTCAGATGTGGAACTAGTGGACACTTGGCTTCCCGTAATAAGGCGCTGAAACACGGCAACTAAACCCATAATTCACAACATTTTATTATAATAATATTCTCATTAGAATGTTATATACTTAACTGTTATGGAGGTGTAGCTCCATTGTGGACGTGCTCAACGCATGCACAAAACACAGCGCACAGATTCCACAACGTCATTTACAGTAATGTTCTTATTATATTTTTATGTAGCCTTTATGACAGACTTGCTCTGCACATGTTGCACATAAGTGTATTGTCCTTTTCAAAGTGATTCCAATCATATTTCAAGCATTTCAAAGCCATCATGGCGAACAGCGCACATCTGAAAGTGTCTCTGAAGGAAATAATGCATTATTTATCGGCTTAAAGATATTGGCCAAATTTCCTTATTGGGCCGATACCGATAAGAACAAAATTTGCATTTATCATCCGATACCGATATGATGGCCGATATATCGTGCATTCCTATTTACTACTTGAATTTTAATTTAGTTAATTAAGCACAAAGCTCTAATTGTGGTCTCTAAGCCGGATGGTATTAATTTGTGTTGCATACACTCAATGTCATTAAATACCCTCTGGGAATAAACTGATAAATGCCATCCACAAAACACATAGGAAGCAACCCTCAAAAGGTCTCTGGTTCCCACAGCCTTTGAATGCAGAGAGAGTTTGTGTGGCTTTGAGGTCTGGCTGCCACCTGTCTTGTGATTGATTCATTTAAGGGTGCCTCTGGATTAAGTGTACTCATCTGCCTTCCTCGCAGTCAAGTAAAGCCTGATTAAAAGTTGCCTTGAGCAGTCATTAAAACCCAGCAGCACATCCACCATGAATTTCTGCGTTTACTCCGCTCTGTTTCAGGCGTTCCAAGTTAGATTGGGGGGGGGTCGATTCAAATCTAATTTGAATTATATATTTCTACAGTCACAATGTCTTGATTCAATTGCACTTCAGCTATCTTATTGAATTGTTAATACCTCTTTTAGTTTGCTGTTTCTGACCTTGCTGTTTGTTCTTTCTGTGTGTTTGCGTGTATTTACAGTGATGCCACGTTTCACTGAGCAGGTAGAGGCAGCCGTGGAAGCTCTCAGTACCAACCCTAGCCAGCCATTTGATGAGAATGAGTTTATTGATGCCTCGCGTCTGGTATATGATGGCGTGAGGGACATCAGGAAGGCGGTGCTTATGATCAGGGTGAGTAGAAGCCTTTAAATAGAAAAAAGTTTATCTTCCAAATATTAAAAGGTTTACTTGAAATGTATTATCAGGTCATTTTGAACCCAGCACTGTTTTCTTTCTCACTTGAAACACTTGATTGTAGGCAAAACTAAAAAAATTAAGTGAATTACTTTCTTTTTATTTATTCTTTTAGGAAATTGTTATCTATTCCTTTAACCCTTTGACACGTACAATCACACCGGTGTGATTAGAGCGTTCAGTGCGTCACGTCATCAACTGCTAAATTCAAATCTGCTTTCCTGCTTTGGCTGGCGCTGAGCCAGATCAGACGCGCTGAGGGCTTGTCATATTATCACAACCATTCAATGTTTTCAACCATATAATGCTTATTTTAGGCTTCAGACATTTAAGCACGCATAAGTACTAGCAAACCCATACATTTATAGTTTGTATAATACATGCTGATTTCTATGGAAATGGCAAAAATGATCATTAAAAATATAATCTGACGACATGTTTTATTGATATCATATACAGATTGTGTAGGTAACTATAAAGTTTACTCTGCTGTTCTCCCAGTTTACCGGAGACTTACTTTAACGTGTTTCGAGAGGAGGATGAATTTACGTGTTGTTTATCCCACAGCTAGGATTCAGCGCAAACTAACATGGCGGCGCCCCTCAGCCGGATAGATCAACTAACACGGTCATTATAAAAGTGTCTAAACTACCAACAACATTTACTTGCACATATTTCATAATATAGTGAGCATGTTTGTGAATATTTTGAATAAAAAAGGAAAATGAAATAAAAGCGATCCACATGTCATACAGAGCTATGTGGCTACATGCGCTGTGTCACATGACAAGCATGACGCGTTGCCATGGAAGCCTAAAAAACTCACGCTGGGGGCTCAGCTAGAATATTTTAAACTCACGTGCGAAAGGGTTAAAAGAGCAGTTAAAGAGTTTATTACTTTAACTATGCCACCCACACAAGTTTCCAGTGCAGTTTGAATGTTATGACCTTCCATGTGCTTTTTCAGCACTTCCATTATTCCCTCTCATAAGAGCTCGTAATATTGAGGTAAACTCCAATGAAGTATATCAAAACTCATTCGGAAAAAGAGGCTAGGGTTAATTGGTGGTTTACTCTGTGATGATATGTATAACTCATACTGCACTTAAACTGAACGTGTGTGTGTGTGTGTGTGTGTGTGTGTGTGTGTGTGTGAAAAACAAAAACAAAGAAAAGCCTGGTGTGCATATATGTGCCTCTTTATTAGAAACGAATGGGGAATTTGTTTTGGGCAAATGGTTACCTAATTGAACAGATTTCCCTCTCCATGTGCACTATTACTGGATCTGTAGTTATCGGAGGGTTAATGGTCTTTCCCAGAGCAGAACTGTAACATTGGACAGATGGTTGCTAGCTTGCAGTGAAGCGTTCTCTAACAGTCTGACAATAAGCAGACAACAGTCCGCTCCTGCTGTGTGGGGAAATGCACAGACCCTTAACTCCACTTCGCCGAAACAACTAGGTTAAAGGCGTTAATTGCGGCAAATATCGTCTTTTGTATTTCCAGACTAACGAGTTTTCAATTAATTGCGAAGATAATGTACACTGAATTTGAGTAATTGGCTCATGAGGAAGTGTTGGAATGTATTTGCACTTTTAGTTAAAGCAAGGAGTGCAGTCACGACCCGGATAATGAAGCCGGAGTTGCATAGGGCGGCACATATACAGGCACTTGTATATTTGCTATTGATAAGTGATCGCATTATATTTCTTTGCTGCAAGTTTACGTGCATATTTATTTTTAATACATCCACCCTCTGTTTTCAAATGTCAAGTAGTTAGACGATTCGCATCTACTTGCTAGTTTGATGCAGAAGAAACTTGTACTGAAATTTTCATTAATAACAGAGAGCTTAAATTAAAAAACACAAAATTAGATGGGGAATCCATTGTTTTAATTTGCATTATTATACACAATAGATTTTTTAAAAGGGGATTTAATTAGCATTTTCCACATTATTTTCAAATCCTAGGAGAGCTGTGGTGCCTCATTCATTTCCCACTTCAGATATCCTCCTCTAGTTATCTAGATTGATTCAATGGTTAAAACAAAAGGCCCTTTGGCAGACAGAATCTACTTGTTTGTTGTTGGTTTAACATGAGTGTTGAACATGCCCCCAACGCTGAGACGCTTTATGCCTGCATCGAGTCGAAAGGAGAGGCGTGATCTTTGCTATCTTGTTTTGTTTCTTTCTGACCGTATAGTATTTTTAAACGCTTCAGGGCCCTTGTTCTGAGACGACTCGTCCGAACCGATAAGAAAACCACCCACAGGTCTGGCGATCGCTGGAGTTTGTTAGAGAGCACTGTTTCAATACATCCTGCAGACAAAAAAAGTACTTTAATGTTTGACTTTCAAGTTGCTTTCCCTCCACACGCACGCCATATCAAGCTCATACATTTAGACTGAGCTTGAGCGCTAGCCAATCAGCCAACACTAGTGCCCAGTGGGCATCAACCTTTCCGCTGCATGCGAAATCCTCGATCAGAAGAGACAAGTGTGCAGCTTAGGCTACTTAAGATGGACAGAGTCTTTAACCTCGGTAAGTACTGCACTCGTAGTCCTCGCCAACCGGCCATCACCTAATATTTGACAGGCAGGCAGCCCTCGACGACTCTGTTGAGGGGATGTCACTGGTACTAATGGCCCTTCCGTAGCACAGATCCTCATAGCTGCCGAGTGGTTACTGTAGCCTGCTAAGGCACCTCAGCTTACCTACACTGCTTCAGGCGTCTCAGGCTGTATATTCAAATGCCTGCTCACTACTGCCCTAGTTTATAGATGTGATGCATTCGCTTAGATGGCAAAGTAGATGATTTTGAGCTGTCTGTGGTTCCTATTGCTCGGCACATGGTAGATCTACACAAGCGACTGGGGTTGTGCGAAGTTTAGAATTCAGTTGGCTTCCTTGTTTTTCATTGGTTAGAATTTGAATTTCACAGGAATTTGAATGGACAGGAAGATGAATTTATGGAATTGAAATTCAGGAGAGGTAATGCATTCTTGGAATTGAAAAGTTATTCCAACCTGTAATTCTACCTTCCAAAGGTAATTTATTAAATTTCATGAAATATATATACTAAATGCACATTTTAAATAGAAGCTTCTATCCACAGTACTGTTCAAATGTTCAGCAAGATATAAAGATTTGGCTCACACAGGCTGCATTTATTTGATCAAAATAACTGTAATATTGTGAAATATATTATAATTTAGATTTTAATATTTTAAAATACAATTTATTATTCTGATTGCAAAGCTGGATTTTTAGCAGCTATCACTCCATTGCATGATTCTTTAGAAATGTTTATTTGTAATATAAATGTTTATTTCTTACAAAAAAATTCACTTCCAGTCTTTGTCTTACAATTTGAATTCGTTTTTGTTTTACTTCCTTACATTTAAAAATCAGGATTTAAATAAGTTTTCAGAAGGCATATTCATAACCCTGCTAGCAACAAGTGGTAATAAAAAAATGTAACACCGTGTTAATTCTCTAAATAAAGCAAAACGTGTTTATGAGATGAGCCTGGGCACTTCTAAACCATTGTCCACACCTTGACTGACTTTGTTTGGCCTGGATGTTGTTTTGATGTCATCTTCAGCAGGCAGAGTTTTGGGATGCTTGAGGTGTCTATTATTGGAGCAGCTGCATCGTGAGCCAGTCAGAATCTCCTCATAAATGGATTGTACAGACAGTCAGATAAGCACGGCTTGCAGCACTGGCGAAATAATACATCCGTATCTTCTCACATCTCGTCCTTTCTCCTATCAAGCTGAAATACATTTTCTTGTCAGTGAACTGGGCTCTTCCCACTGCCACCCTCCCCATTCTCCACCTTTTCCTTCTGCAAACAGGTCCCTCTGCTCGCAAGTGCATGCTAATAGAGCAGTAGAGTAATAAGAGGCGTGTTTGGCATTCAGTGCAGGGTTTAGAGAGAAAGAGAGTTAGTTCAGTTCAGTGCAGGGAAAAGGTGGCGCACCCGCTGCATTGGTGCATCAGATCGTTCTGTTTCTCTTTACAGCAGACAAGTAGAAACGTCTTACTGCTAAAACTTACAACATTACATTTTCACTTAAAAAATGCATAGGTTTTGTATGCATAGGATGCTTGCTAAGGAAAGTGTCGCTATTATAATTGATCATACTTTGGGGTTAGTATTTATTCAAATTACTTATGCCAAGTGTTAAGTCTCAAGACATCACCTTTTGTTGATTTGAAGGAGGTACTCGGACCTATCCAGGCAGTAGAATATTGTTAGACAAGGACCTAGCAACATGTTAAAAACTGCTCACATGTAAGCAACCTCTTATTTTGAGGCAATCATCCACAACTTATCAGTATTGAGTGGCATCACTACTAACATTTTGAAAATGTCACATTTTATTTACAATATGAGAAAGATGTCAAATAATATAAAACAACTTGCCTGTGCGAACTTTCCAGACAAGAATAGCAGCAATGCCAAATGGCATCAGAATGTTTGCTAACAGTATACCAAGGCAAATGTTTTTTGTACTACTTTTTAACTCAACGGGAAAAAACGTTGCTGTGAGTATATTGGGGCCTTAAGCTTTTGCTGCAGTTTATAAGTGACTTGAGTTGTTGAAAGAGTTTTCAGAGTTGTTGAAAGAGCTAACTAATGCTTTTCTATATCTCTCCCCACCCCTATGCTTTTCTTTTCCTCCACAGACCCCAGAGGAACTGGACGATTCTGACTTTGAGACGGAGGACTTTGATTCTCGTAGCAGGACCAGCGTGCAGACAGAAGACGATCAGCTCATCGCTGGACAGAGTGCTCGGGTGAGAGCTGGGGCTTTTGTAGTTCACCGTTTTGGTTTCATGGTCGACCAGTTCATGGAGCCACTTAGGGATATCAAAAGGTGTCCAACTCGATCCTAAAATGTGATTCCTTTGTAGATACTTGTATTGAATCTGTCCAGGGATGTAGTCATTTTAGTCTTTTTCAGTGTTTCTATAATAAAGCTTTATCACCATCTATTAAAGTGTCGTAGACAGCATTGCGAGGTGCTAAATGCTTGATTCGCAGGTCAGATTTGCAGCATCATGGCCAAATCCACCTTTGCTTCACTGTTAAGTTCCAATAGCACAGGATCTTTGAATCAGTTTTTTTAAGATTCTGCACTGATTTCATGTCAACAGCGCTCCGTATGTTGCCACCAGCGAAACAGACATCAAACCTCGCCCCCTCTCTACCTCCATTCCTCCTCTATCTCTCACCCCCTCCCTTCACATCCTCCTCTGTTGCCTTGGTAATGCTTATGAAAATCCATCCCTACATAGCTGGAAGGAACAGTGAATATATATTTTGTATTATTATTTTGTTATTAGTTTGAATATATTCTATAGTCCACAGCTGTGGTGATGGTAGGCACTGCTGATGATTGGCATCCTGTTTTTCTTTTTAAGTTCAGTGTTGTGTGAGAGAGGTAACGGGACCCAAGTTGTGTTTCGGGATCTTGTTAGTAAGAATGCTAGCTTTTCCTGTGAGCACTTCAGAGTTCCTTGTGTAACAGCACAAATAAAAAGCAATATTTCTTTTGTTTTGTTTATAAATGCTTTTTCTTTTGTCAATACGAATTGTTCCTGGTCGTGTAAGGGTGTCATCTATTCATATTTACTTCTGCCGTGCTGGTCGGATATTCTTTGTTCCCCAAGCTTGCACGAATATAATTACAGACCCTCGCCCTCCTTTTCCATAGTGATGCGAGCATGTTGATGCAAAAACAAAACAAAAAAAATACACAAAAATATTCAGCTCTAATCGTCTAGGGGATGGCAGGAGACTTTAAGAGCTCAAGACTTGAACAGAAAGATTTTGTTAAAGATAAAAAGTGCTGCAGAAGACTTACATTTTCTGTTTCACCTTGTTGCTGGTGAAGCGAGTAGTATTTTTGTTTAGAGAGTTGTAGAAAACGGGGCAGTGGAGGTTGTGCTTGAGTGAGAATGTGATTATATAAGTCTGTAATCACTGTCCAGCCTCCTGTTCCACCTCCCCCAGAGGCGTTTAATTTAGGCCCCAGCTCCAGTGGGAATGCCAGTCACTAATGTATGCTACGTTTGTGCAGGTACTCCAAATTTAAAGAGAAAAGGGAGTTTATGAGGCCCAAAAATTGTTCGTGAGAATTTTCTATGCTCTACTGTGCTTTGGAGTAGTTTTATGTAATGGAAATATTTGAAATACATTTCTATTATGCTCACCAAGGCACCATTTTTTTGTTAAAATACTGTAAAAAACAGTAATTGCTAAATTTTACATACTGAACATAAAACATAACTTTTGAACATTTGAATACCTTTTTAGCATGCAATTTATTTATATGATGGCAAAGCAGAGTTTTCCGCTGCCTTTACTCCAGTCATTTAGAAATCATTGTAATATTCTGATTTGTTGCTCAAGGAACATTTCCTATTAATGTTGAAAACTGCTGTGCTGCCCCCAAAACTATTAAACATAATCTATATATTGGACCACTGAGTTTTGACAGTTGGGACTAATTAGTGTAAATACTTTTACAAAAAATACCCATGTGCCTGTCAAGGTATTGCATCATAGCTGGTTGGCACTCGATATTTACTGTTCATCTTTGAGCTGAATGTAGTGGCACATATTCACCTGGCCTCTTCATTTGTGTTATGTAGTGCTATTGAGGCTGCAGAAAGCATTGCTCAGCATAGCTAAAGGTTGTGAACCTTTTACAGAATTAGAGGAATGTTTCATAGCCCATACGCCACCAGGCAAAGCTGTAAAATCTCTCCTACTCGCTCGGGCCGGTCATGCAAGATATGAGAGGGAGAAAAAGAGAGTGAGAGATGGACAAAGGAAGGTGTAAGAGAAGCAGAAAAAGCATTAATTTCCTTTTTTAATTGCATATCCTTTGTCATCTATTTTCCTCATTAACAGTCATAGATCAGCGTATCGTGAGCAGATTTATGTACGGTGTGTTATATGAGATTCTCTGTGGAATTGGCAGGCCATCATGGCTCAGCTACCCCAGGAGCAGAAGGCGAAGATTGCAGAGCAGGTGGCCAGTTTCCAGGAGGAGAAGAGCAAGCTGGACGCCGAGGTATCCAAGTGGGATGACAACGGAAATGACATCATCGTTTTGGCCAAGCAAATGTGCATGATCATGATGGAGATGACAGACTTCACCAGGTGAGCTCAAACTGCCCTCTTCCCTGCTCGAATATCTGTCAAAGACCACACAAACACACATATACACACACACACACACACACACACACACACACACACACACACACACCTCTCTTAGACTCGACTCAATAGACCTTTCTGGCCATGCACTACTGCTCCGGTTTCACTGCGTCCCGGCCCAGTGCTTCAGCTTTATATTGGTTTGTATGGCAGTTTGCATTGGCAATGAAATGTGCACAAGCCTTTTCAGAGGGAAATCTTTTCCAATATTGAAAGAGAGACTGGTGAAATCTGTTTTTTTATACCCAATTTCCCCTGTCATTTACCTAAATCGACCATCAATTAGTAAGGTCTAATATTAACTGAGACAAGCACTCTTCTCAGTGGAAGCACATACGCTGTGAATTTTTTTCGTGGGCTTTTTACCTGCCTCATTTGCCTGCCTCATTCTCTTTCCATCTTACGTGATCCCAAAAGAAAGGGTTCGAAAGGGAACACAATCTTTTAACCTCTTAAAAAAAGATGTGATTAAAAACAACAAAGGCCAGGAGCTGTTAGAGCAAGAAAAGGTCACCTGAATTCCTCCCCTGTATGCTGACAGAATCAGGGAAAAGGCCATTTTAGGTGTTACAGTGCACGCTCATGGGCCGCACACCTGAGAGTGACTGCCATCTGCTCTCCCAGAGGACTGTGTGTGTGTGTGAGAGAGTGAGAGAGATGGAGACGGAAAATGTCTTGGTCTATCGCTTCTCCCTGCCTATGCTAACCAAGACCCCTTTTTAAAGTGGCTCATGCTGAGGACACCGTTTGCCAATATTGCACACATAGTAATGACTTTAGGATGGCTGTCACTCAGCTTTATCTCAAGAATAGGGGAAAAGCAGCTTTGTTTGCTGCTTCCTCCTGTTCCGGAACAAGTCTCAATTCCTTCCCAAACGTAGTGAACACTTGAATACTGATGTGCCAAATGTCTGTATATTACAATTAATTTCTTAAATAGAAACAAAATCTGTATTGTTATATATAGTCTTATATTACTATACATATTTAGACTTATAAGTGTACACTTATATTAAATAAAAAATATACATGGGAAAAATTGTATACACACACACATACAAGGGGTATGCACAAATAGTGGAAGGTTCAAATATTCAGTCTGTAGTTATTTGAAAAATAAAAACACTTGAATTTTACTACTTGTTGGTTTGCTGGCCGTAAATGTAGGGAATCCATGATAAATCCTAAGCATGCAAACTAAAAGTCAATAAACTAAATGCACTGGGTGGCAGGGCAAAACGTTTTGTGCATAATATATGTGTACTGTGTATATTTAAAGACACACATTCAGTATTTTAGAAAATATTTACATGTATACGTTTATATTCATATAATTTATATTGTGCTGTCAAACGATTGCGATTAATCACATCCAAACTATTTTTTGTTTACGTAAGATATGTATACTGTGTATATTTATGAATATGTAAATTATTATATATTTGGCAACACCGTGCATCTCCATTTCTCCAACTATGGGTTGGGCCACTGGTCAGACAGAAAATACTCGCTGCGTTAATCACACGTTAATAAAATTAGTGCCGTTAAAATGAATTGTGTACGTTCTTCTGTCTCAATGTAAAGATGCGTATTCTACGTGTATTTACGCTTTGATTTGAATGAAAATAGCGCATCCTTGCATTGAGGCGGATACAGAAGAGCATAAGCAGCATGTGTTCGGTGGGTAATATCCAAAATGATTGATTTTGATTTAATAAAAAAATGTCTTTCTCGTTAAATGTCATTTAAATAAACAAATATTTGAATATTCATTTCATTTTTTTATGAGACCAAATATTCAAACAAAAATGATAATACATGCATATATGCACATATTGGAACAAAATGGAATGAAACTAGTTGAATGGGTGTTTATTTATGGTTCACAAAGGTTTTGTGTGCCTCGACACAAGATTAACTAATCAAAAGTTATCATTATTTATTAATATTAGTTCATTAAATTGTAAAACTATTTTCATTAGTGCCCTAAACATGATGTATCTGTTGGCTTTTTGTGTTTTAGGTAGGAGAATGGTATTGTTTTTGTTGAAGGTGACACTCATACCTCTCGTTGAAGGCCCCCACAATTGTGTCATTGTCTCGAGTAAAAAACAACAAGGCTGCAGTTCATCTGTCAGTGTGGTTGCACAGATTTGGTGGCATTTGAATGAAAAATAGCAATCGGTGCTGATGTCACCTGCGGAAATGTGCTGAGTGAAGGTCTCTGCAAGTTAATTCAGTCCACGCCCAATTTATTGCCCCTCGACCTTGGATGGGTACACAGTCCCATGAAGGTTAATGCTATAAAGAGGAAATTTAATTCAGGAGCCTTTATCCCGCATCAATATCTGCAGGGAAGCGGCTTGCCACCAATTCTGCTTTTGTCCCTTTCTGCTCATGAATAAAGTATGCGTCGCCTGGATTCGTGTCGCATATTTTGGAGCCACCTGTCTGTGCATGCTGTGGTCCAGTGCTTGAGCAGTTATGACACACACACACACACACACAATTGCACTACCCCCATCTGGAACCAGTATCAGTGGCTAATTCCTGGGCACTCAGTCAGATTTGCATATCTGAGAGTGGGATTGTCAAGTGAGATGAAGTCACCCTTGCTCGACAGTCACCTTGTAGTGGCCACACTCTCACCTAGGGCGGGTTGCGGGTGGGCCTCCACCAAAGCAACCTCAAAAAAAAACATCCTTTGTGTTTCAAAATGTTAGAAGTGTTGGTCACTCTTTGTGGGGCACATTTTCTTTTTGAGACAGTGTATCTAGTGAATTCCTGTGACTGTTTTGATAGATGCAGTGGTGCCAGGAGGATCCTGTCTGAACTGCACAGATAGAGAGAGAGTAATAGGGAGGGGTGAGTGTAGAGGAAGAGCAAAAACACAAAATTCCATCTGTTGTGGGTTGGATTGTTCAGTTTAGCCTGAAGAGAGCAGCTTTGAATCCAGGTTGCGCCACTTGCCAACTGTGCCCGTAGTCCCTTGTGGGCACACAGAACTGGCAAATGGCTGGCCGGATTGTAACCACAGAGCTGCGGGAGGGTGAGATGGGACACTGGAATGGATGAGGCCAGAACTGTTAAATGAACTGAAGTGACAGTGACCCCATGAAGCTGACCAGACATCACAGAAGTGGGTGGGAGCTGCTGTTAGCTCCCACCATCTGTCGGTCTATGCATATCTCGTTCATTCGTACCCCCCTCAAAGTCTTCAAGCTACTAGCGAATGGAAGCGTTTTGGAGAGGGATGTTCCTTTTTAATGAGATTAATTCAATTGGAAGTGAATTGATCTCGTCTTGCCCAAAAAGCCCTGTTCATGCTGCGCTGTGTTCCTGTGAGTGTGAGGCTGTGAAACAAGCCTGTTGTTTTCCCAACAACCTTGTCAGTATGACCAGCCATTCTTATCTGTTTAACGTGTGGATGTTTTGACATCTATCATCCATGCTCGCACATACTCACTAGCATGTCACATGAGACTACACACAGAACCGTAACTGTGAATAAGACTACATGCAGAACAGGAACTGTGAATGAAACAATGTATTTATTTATTTTTTCAGGGGTAAAGGACCACTCAAAAATGCCTCTGATGTGATTAGTGCTGCCAAGAAGATTGCAGAAGCCGGATCAAGAATGGACAAGCTGGGCCGAGCTATTGCAGATCAAGTAAGTTGAACTCTCAAGTCTGTTTTGCAGGAAAAAAAAGATCTCTTCTCAGTGAATTATCCATGCGCTTGTTTTTCACTTAAAGATCTTAATCCATATGAAGCATCCAGTGAAACTCTCCCAGTCAACTCCTTTCCCTGGCTTTTCCCAGCACCTTTCGAAAATTGCGACGGAGACCATGATGCAAAAGACTGCACGAGTCTGCAAATCCAATCCCTGTAGTCCGACACTTATTTTCCTGGAAAGCTCTTCTTATTCTTGAAGCTGAGTGACAATGACAGGTTCACAGGCTTCGTGAAAATAATATGGGAACATTTCCAGTAAACATCAAACCGGCAAGGGTTCTTTCAGATTTTTCTTGTCTTCTCAATAGTGTTGTTGAACGAGAGATTGTGAGCTCGGGAAGGTGGTTTTGGATGGCGGAATCATCACCCATCACTCATCCCTCCACGAAGGCCTCTCCTCTCAGTTTGTCATTTAATTAAAAGAGTGTGTCACGCTGTGCTAACATCACAGTGCAGCATACAGACTACCAGTTTGACGTGTCCATAGCACTCATAGTGTTTTTAAGAATTACAAGACATTTGTACACTTTAAACTGCATTAAGCTAAAGGGTTAGTGGCGAGAACTTGTGAAGATCAGGGTCATGCTGGATGTTAATTTCTTGTTCTTGCATTTTTGCAAGCACGTTTTGCCCATGCAGCAGTGCAGCACCGAGGGAGGGTATGTAAAGATACGTGGCGTTATCTTATTTGCTGCATGGTTATGGCTGTTAATTAGCCATGCCTGTGAACATCTGCAGTGTGCTTTCAAAAAGATTCATTTAACATAAACTTGCATAATAAGCAGCCTTCATGCAAACCGAAGCTCTGCACTTTTGATATTTTATTTAGATATCACTTTGATCCGACGTGAAGCAGCTCCACTTTTCAAGTCTGTAGTAATGCTACCTGCGCTGACCCAATTGGAGAGGAATACTAAATGTCCAGTTGAGAGACGGTGAAAGCTTTTATAGGCCGCCACGTCCCGCAAAGTCTTTGATGTTGCTTATTCAGTGCTCTGAATACAATGATATCCTCTGCAGAAAATAGATGGGTACTGTGCAGGTGCTTGTGTGTGTCTGTGGATGTGTTTGCTCATCTGCACACACTGGCACATAAATTAAAATGCATTTTGTAAACGGTGTCCATTATACTGAACCTGCCAATTTGTTGAGTAATGGGATGGATTTGAATGTAGGACGCATTTAACATGAATTTCACCACACGTGCCAAAGACAGGAATGACGCGATTTCACTGGTCATAATTTACAATTCTTGTTTTGTGTGCGTTTATAGTTTATTCAAATATATCATTTAATAACAATATTGTAATTAGTATTCAAAATGTATTTGTATTACTACTACTGCTACTAATGTTTTGACTATTTATTGTTAAGTTTAACTTTTTTAAATATTTAATATAACAAGCACGTCTTCATCTCTCTGCACCTTTCTCATAAACAGACATGGTTTTTATTCATATTCAGTACTTGGTCAAATTAATTTTGAATGCTGTGTGAGCATTAGCAAGTTCATTGATTGTGGGAGGAGATGTGTCTGTCCTAGTGCGACCCCCTGCTTTTAAACGGGTGTGAGCAACTCCTGACATGCAGCCCAAACCAGCCCAGCTCAGTCCCGGATGGTCCCCCCTCCTCTTGTTCTGCCTACAAATAGAGGAATTGAGGGCAGTAGGTGAAGAAAAATTGAAAAGAATGAGGGATGGAAAGCCCCAAGTGAGACCTGAATCCATTAAGTGTGATTCGTCTTTAATTAGCAGCATAATTACCAGGTGGCAGCTTTCTTTTTCTCTTTTATATATATATAAAATATATATATATATATGTATGTTTATGCCAAACTCTATTTAGACTGCTGCTCACACATTCGTGTGCAGACAAGGCTGCCAGAGGCTAACTGCCGAAAAATTAACAGAGGGAAGCAGTTTCTTATACAGAAGGATGAATCATCAGATTCAGAGGAGCCTGCGGAGGGATGAAAAGCAAATAATCGTGGTGCTCTTCCCCTACTCTCTGTCCTCCTTGCTCTTTGTCATTTCAAAGCCCTGCCACAGAATACACAGTGGTGGGCTATAGCATCACTCCTGACTGCTCGTCTAGTTTGTCATGTCATGTACTTTTGTTACATCTGAGATTGCCAACAGAGCTGCCATGTGTTGATAGGCCAAAAATATCAGTGAAAGTTGAATATGCCAAAAACAGCATTCTTTAGAAACGTTGTACAGGTAAACAAGATGATGCAGAATGGGGAAATTAAGATACGAAAGCATGAATTGTATTGCGTAACTCTTCACAAATGCATCCTAGCAGCAAGCTTGACTACTTAAACCTAACTAATCAAAATGAGGATGTGACAAAACATACTCCTCTGCACCTGGAGGCCATCCAAGGATGCAAATAAGACGGCGGTACCCAAGCGGATAGCGTGGGTGGCCTTTTAAAAATCAGCGGGTGGTGCGTCTTGTCTGAGAATCAGGCCTTCTGAATCCATCTCACAACATCTAGCTAGTGTGTGTGGATGTTTTTGGATCATTGCAGTGTGCTGCCAGAAATGGGCAGGTTTAATGGCTGTAACAGCTCGATAAAATTTTAAAGAAATGAGTGTAGTGCATAGATGAGATATTTGAAGAAACATCGTAATATCGTGCTACAGCGCACATTTTATCAGCTGCAGTTCTGACGCCGCTGTCTGTATGTACTGTACAGCACCACATACATTCACATCAGTGTTAACGCAACCGTAGAGTTACTCTCACGGGACACTCTACTTATTCGCAATCACAAAAGTACATTATTTGCGTGTTTTTAAGTCTTTTAAGCTGGTTAAACTTTTCATTCACGCGCTGGTCTAACGTGCGCTTATTCTGAGCCCGTACACTCAAAGCATGCGCTAAACCGGTCTAACCTGTCTTTGATAGAAAGAAAAAATATTATAGAAGTCACTCTGGGCCAGCAACTGTTCGGTTTCCCACATTCTTCAAAATAGCATTTGTTCAGCAGAAGAAAGAAACTCATTCAGGTTTAAAACCAATTTTTAGTGAGTAAATGATGGTATAAATATAAAAGAATCGACAGACAGATGACAGAATTGTTATTCTTTAATGTTAAAACAACAAAGAGAAAAAAAAATTACTTGGCACGCTTGACTGAAAAAACTTTAATAGGAATCAATCTATATAGAGTTTTATTTTTATATTTGTTCATTCAATTTCTTGAATGCTCCTGCTAAATATGCCTATTGTACCTGAAAATAAAACACTGTTTTTTTATTTCAATATTATGTGTCTTTGTAATGTGTATCTTTGTTCTTATTTTTTAATAAGAAGGATAAAATAAGTACAAATATTCTCATCTTGGCCCACTTTAGCCTAAATATCCACCATACTTTTTTATATTTTGTTACATTGAAAGGATTTGTCTTTTTAATAGGGAAATTAGTTTGGCTGTACTGCTCAGACCAACTTGACAAAGAATCGTGGTGAAATTAAAAAAATAACCGTGATATGATTTTTTTGCCATATCGCCCACCCCTAACACGAAGGCATGAACCCGGCTCACAGAATCGCGCAGCGCTAGGTTTGCATATTTTAGCGAAGCAGATCTGTGGGCGGCAGCACGTGCTTTATGCCAGTGATGTATACCACATACATAGTTTTCCAATTTACATTCAATCAGGGAAGATTTATGGTGATCCATAGGCACCACCACTGTTTGGATTAATCCCAGTTCTGGCCTCTGGCTGCTTAACGGTGACAGGCCTGTAAATTTCCTTCCCTACAGTAGAAGAGCAAAAAAAGCGATCCCACAAATTCTCAGCTCAGCACTTCAAAGGTTGGTATCTTACATGATGCTCACCAGTCTGGTTGAGACTCCTGGTTGTGTTGCATAATGGCAGACTATTAGCAATGTTTGAATTGGGTAATTGAATCATGTTTTAGACATGAAGTATGAATTGCCTTGCAGAAGTATTCATGTCTCCTCCCTGAATTGGACTTATCAATAAGTATTATTTTGTCTTAATGTTGCAAGCTGTTCTTTGAAAGATGCTTGCTGGTTAGGCTGTATTCAGACGGGCTGGTGCTAGGATCTGGACAGATTTATGACATTGTCTTGTTAGTAATGAGTAAATGATGACAGAATTTTCATTTGTGGGTGAACTATCCCTTTAAGCTCTTTATATGTATAAGCAACTGAAAAAAGCACAAATGTCAGAGCATGTCACAACTTCTCCAGGCCCCCAAAACACCCTTAGAACCCAGAGGGTTAAAGTAGTGTTCATAACTGCAGCACTGCTTTGTTTACAGCGGCTCAAACAGCAGCGCCCAACTAATTAACATTCTAATGAGAATATTATTATAATAAAAGGTTGTGAATTCTTTGGGTTTAGTTGCCGTGTTTCAGCGCGTTGTTTTACGGGAAGCCAAGTGCGCGTCCACAAGTTACACATCTGACTAGCGCATAACTTAGTTCAAAATAACTTGTGCATTTCCGTATTTTTGTGCATGTATAAGTAGAGCTGGGCGGTATGACCAAAAATTGATATCACGGTATTTTTCTAAATTATACGGTTTCACGGTATATGATTATTTTTCATGCATGACAGTGGTGTTAACCACATTTTCTACTGACTGAGGAAAAACTGCAGTAGATTGACTTAGAATGCCATATTTTAGTGTCATGATGAGTGAATATTGTAGAAAAAGTCCACACTAAATACAGGGGTTAAAGTAAAAAAACATTTTGACTGAAAATATATCCTCGGCCAAACCCCATTCCACAGCCATGGCTACAGTCACACACACAATTTAAGAGCTGTGTTTTCTTCTTGTAATTAGGAGACTTGTCCTCTAATTTAAAAACATTTAGGAGTACCTTCTGATCAATAAAAAAAATTCTGATAAAAAATGAGCCTTCCGAATGTTGAACGTGTTTGGGACTCCTTAAAGTGACTTACATTTATTTTAATTTTACCTTTGCAATGGCATAATTTCCATCTACTTCAAATTAAAAATTATGTTTATAAGCTTTTTAAATTTATATTTAAAACAATATAATAAGTACAATACGACATAAGTTACCAATCATGAAATTAGTATTAATAAAAACAATTTTTGTATAATTTGGCACAGAAGATGTTTAATGAGGCTCAGAGGTGGCATGAGTGCAATTACATTCATAGATTCATGTGGACATTAATGTTTTACATATAAATTTGCTTTTAGTGATGCACAACGGCTCAGCTGTTACTTTATTTTGAACATTTTTCATTGATGAAATAGAACAAAATTTGCAGTACTTGTTTATTGATCTTTTGTATTAAATCAATATATCACATTTGCAAACTCCCTTATAATTATTAAAAGCTGTCTCCTGATCGCGATCTGTGCACAGATTGAGCGCATGAGTGAGCTCAAGAATCAAAAGCACGTGCAAATGTGATGCATTCTGTCGGAACCTGTGGGAATGAGTATAATTATTATTAATGGGTAAACTCATGGAAATTCAAGTTCTGCTCGGTGTTCTCTGCTAAGAACCCGACTGTAAAATGCGTGATTGTTACTATGTTGTTTGCCGAATGAGGGGATGATTTTGGTGTTCCGCAGAACAACAACAGTGTGCTACATAATTCTACATGTTTCTTTCCCTCAGTAATCCCTGATAACGTTTAAATGGAGTGAACACGGAGCAGCTCCGTGGCGGGAATGTAAAACGGAGTGGATCCAGAGCGGAGTGATTACAGAACGCTTAGAGGGAGAGAGAGAAATTAATCCACTCCAGGCTTTGATCACACCCCTCAACAGACTGAATACACCTCGTCTTTCCTTCATTTAACACCTATTCAAGCTGAAATCAAGACATTTATAACACTATTTGAGAAATGTCCATATTTCTGTCTTAAAATTAGAAAGAAAGTGAATTTAAGAAGGCAGTGAACCCTGCAATTGCATGGGAATCCGTCAGTGACGGAGAACTTTAGTTTGTGAGAGACAGCGAGCTGATGCAGCGGACGGTGGATATTTGTGGCGGTCAATGCGGATATTGTGGATGACTTCTTCTCTCTCATCACATTCTACTAGTGCTTCAGTCTCAGAACTTTCACGCTTAGTAACACATACAGCTGTATCCTCGCCAAAATGCAATAGTGAAAAGTGACCCCTCTCTAACAGTGTCGCGTTTCAAACGTTATTTAAATGACACCGGTATTGCGGTATTTTAAAAATGAATATCGTAAGAAAAATAAACACCGGTATCCGGTATGAACCGGTATACCGCCCAGCACTATGTATAAGTTGTATTATTATTTTTGTTCTATAAATATCTGATTCTCAAGTAGCCTAATTAACATCTGCTATTTAAAACAGTGGTAGCCTATTCATTTGTTACTTTTACAAAATCACTGAAGTATTATTATTAACCACCACTTTTATTTTCTCTTAATATTTTCATCAACAATATGGTTTAGTAATTAATATCATTTCATTATTGTCCATGCAGATGGCTTTTCTGTTTTATTTATCCATGGCACATGCATTTTGATTCTTTACACATGCAATGATGTCCAATGACTCGTTTGCATTATTGTATTTTATTTGTGAGACTTTTTTATGGTGAAATTTGGTAATGTTTTTTTAAACTTACACTGTTCAAACTAGGCTGCTTATGTTGAAGTGTTTGGGATGCAGCTTATAATGATGATACCATTTTTTTTTAGGCTCAAAAACTATATACAATTTTTGGATATAGATTTATCGGCCAACATATCGGTTATCGGCTTTCAAATATAAAGAATTATCAATATCGGACAATTTTCATATCGGTGCATCCCTAGTTTAAAATACAGTGGTTGCCTCTAATTTTAAAATAGCACAGACAAAGCCTTAGTTTGATTATGATATTTATTTCATTGATGTAATTAATTTGATTTATTGAGGTTTGTTTTAAAATTTAGTTTTGTTGTTTGGCATATATACATTTTACAAAGACATATGCAGCAATTTATCTGACAATTAATAAATGGACACTTTTTAATTTCTAATTTGTCTTAAATTTAGTTTTTAGTTTGTTGAGAATCATATCGTGAAATCAGTATTTCAAAACTGATTTAGCCTCAATAACTAGCTCAAAGAACTGTTGCTAATAAATAGAACACAGACTTGAGACGTGACTTGGACCTCAGAGATTTGTGAACATGTCTGATCTCTGGTATCCTACATGGAAATACAAAAAACTATTGTTTATTTTTACATGGGTAAACTCATGGAAATTACTTTTTGTCAAATATTTATCTGCTCTTGTGTAGAGTAAAACGTGATTGTAAGCTGTAGTGTTTGCTTTGTGAATGAATTACTCTATTCAATTCAATGAGTTAGAAAGAAGGGTTTACAAATCAGTTTGTGATTCTTTAGCAAATTGGTCTGAATCTAAAATCTTTTTTTTAAATCTTTACTCTGTGATCTCAGAAGTCGTGGAGAGCTCATTGGTTATAAAAACAATTATGTGAATCTGAAGGATTGCTGTATAAGAAAAACTGAAGGTAGTATAGGAGAGAGAAATTAATCCGAGTTGAAAACTCTATTCGAGTGTCCCAGTTGGTTCAGTTGTGTGAGAGTTGATGCAACATCAAACGACCCAGACATAGGAAAAGTTGTCCATCACATTCTGCTGTGAAAACAGTAGAAAGAAAGTGAATCTTTCAAGCAGGACAGTGACCCAAAGGCCAAATAAATAGTTGCATGGCTCAAGAACGAAAAAGCCCTGCAGTGCCTTGGATGTTGTTTTGATCTCAGTCCAGTTCCATGGCAACATTTAACAATTGTAGTGTGTAGGCGTTATCCAGCTAACCTGAACAACCTGAAGCAGATCTGTCAGTTCTGAGTTTGTTTTTATTTATTTTTACAAATATTATCAAAATGTCTTTGGTAATCTAGTGAGCTGTATGTTTAAACATTATTGCCATGTTTGTTAATGTATCCGCAATGTTTTCTAGTTACTTTCAGTCAAATGAAAATTTCACAGCACTAAATTTCATTTTTAATGCTAATTAATTTAAGTAGCATTTTTCATTTGGTGACATGAAAAGTGTTTAATGGTCTCAGTATAAACTGTGTGGAATAGGTGCTTGTAAATATGCAAGCAGTCCTATTAATTTAGGGTAGTGTTGTCTCTATTTGGCAGGCGTGTTGGCGACTTTTGCCATGTCATGCTGTGGCTATTCAATTGCCTCAGTGATGCACATATAAGGCACAAGATTCATGTCTGTTATTTTATCAGAAAACTTAAATTGGAGTAGTTGTTCTAATCGTGAGTTTGAGTCTTCTTTGATTCTACATCGTGACATTAATAGACTGAGATAGAATTGGCACTTGCAAATATTAGTCTTTTTTTTTCTTTGAGTAATTGGTTGAAAAGGAGCAAGATCATCACTCTGTTTCAAATGCCACTTGATTGATTATCATGGTCCATGATGGCTTTTTATTTAGCCCTTTAAAAAACAAGTGCGCCGCCAGACCATTTAAACGCAATATAAAACACATTAGCCACATGAAGGGACGTTCCTCTCTCCAAGTGCATTAGAGTTCTCTCTATTAAAGAAACTACAGATGAATCTTTTATCTTGGTAAAAAATGACTTTGATATTAACAGGTGCTTTTAAAATGAACCTTCGATTGCCTTGGGTGCTTTGCCGTTTCCAGTTTGTGCGTTGAATACTGATGCCTGAGTGGGCTGAATTCCCTGGCTTTCTACTTTCCCCTCTGTAGAAAGACAATTTACGTAAGTGTTTGTGAATCTGTGCAGGATATCCGTTTTATTGCTGTCGTATCCACCACTTCCCCCAGATCTGTATTTCAGCGTGGAGCTTGCACAGCCAGTAAAAACAATCTAGAATGAGTTAAGACCTGAGAGATGCTGGGAGATCAAGTTTGCGGTCCAGAAACTTTTCTTCGAAGGGTCACAGACAGTGCGTCAAATCTCCACCTGCGCTGTTCTCAAACTGTCTCCAGCAGATGTTTATAGAAGAGGAAGTTTGCTTACTGCAGACAGATATTCTTTTTTATGAAGATGCAGTTCTTCCTTCAGATGGACTAAAGCAGTTTTGTGGCAGATGTTTTTTTTCTGTTCCTGTTTTTACACTTCTGAAGACTTACTTACATTTTTCCTTCTATTTCTTTGCAGCCCACATGGCACCTTTTTTTCCTCTTTGAGATTTTTTTAACCTCTGTAGATTGTTACATTTCCTTGCAGCCCACTTGGAACCTTTTTTGTTTTCGCCTTTTTTCCCCACTTGATAAAAAAACTCCAGAGACCAACTTGCTTTTTTATATTTGGTTACAGTTTTGTTCATAGCCAAAGTAGCTGTCTTTAATTTGGAAGTGAAAATGAAGCTATTTAGGAGTACTTAAATGTGATTAGCATGTCCCTCTTGAAATTTCAGATGCTGGCTTGATGTCAGTAGCAATTGGTAACTCTATCTGTGGTTTGGGACACCACATATGAACACCAGGTAATCATATCTATGGCAATTCTCTCACAGAAGAGTTTTAGGTGGGCATAACGATTTCATCACTGCTCTAATCACCTCCATATGTCATCTGTTCTGTTTAGTAGAGAGAAAATACACACCTCATTCAATCCCTTCTGGAGAGGAGTGCAGCGAGCAGTGTATCAATATCTCCTCGGGCTTTAGTGGGCATAACCGACAAAAGAATGCATTACCCAAGAAGCTTCATTTATAATCAGGGCTGCTCTATATTAAAATGCTGCGATGTCAGTGAATACGGGAAACTGGCATTTCTCCTCCCTGATGTGTTGAGAAAGGTCAGAACCCTGCTCATGCCGTTCTACTACCGCCGCCCATTTAGAATGGAATTCAGCAGGCCGGATGACATATTCTATGATGCGGCCTAACCTTCCTACTCACTTTTATAGCAGGATATTTTTAACGTTGAGGTGTGAAATCCATTATATTTTTCAACACCTGCATTCTCTTCCGCTCATCCGTTCCGATAGTGGCTGCCCCCTTGTTTTCGTTGTTTTGAATGGTTTTCTCAGGTAGTTTGCAGTCTTTTTTTGTTTTTTGCATGTTTCACACCACTCCATTGCAGCCTCCATGCCAGAGGATAGCACTGTATTTACACAATAATGTACACATTTACAGAGAGAAAATATTGTTCTTTTTTTTCTCTCAGCATTGCCATTTTCATGAATATGCACAGTGGAAGTTGCTCACTATGGCAGTTACAGATTGTACTTAAACACACAGTTCACCCAAAAATGAAAATCATCACTTGTCCGCTTGTTGTTTTAAACCTGTACGACTGATTTTTTAAAATTTCTTAACCCCTATTTAGATCCTATTTTCAAAGATCCTATGAGATAAACAGTCGAAGGGAAATGCTTTTTAAGGTAGCTGAGTTGTCATTGTAACACTTTTCATTGCATCTTTCCCAGCTTCATAAATTGTGTAGCATGCATTTGAGTTTATCTAGGTCAGTTCATTAGCATTAGTTGACCTCTTTTTGCTGATGCATGTGATAAACATAATGGCGACACCTTTTCTATCACCTTGTGTAACTAAGGTGCTAAAAGTGCCTCTTCTTAACACTTCACTTGATAAAAACTCATTGGCATATTAGAAAAGCAGTGCCCTTTAAAGAGAGCTCATTACTTTTCAACACCACATGCATTATTAGCCGGCATATACGACCAAAATATTTTTTTCACTGATTGCTGTAAAAAGGAAAACCAAAAGTCCTCTGAGAACTAGTAAAACGTGTATTTCTTAGTTTATTTCAGTTGTCCAGTTGAAGTAAAAAAAAAATAATACATAAGAAAAATAAAATTATAGAAATTAATAATAATTATATTATAAAAAAATATAAGAAACTCCTGCTGCACAGAATCCAAAGTTGGTGACCAGGCAAGGTAATGTCCCTTAAGTGCTTGCATGTAGGCTACATTACTTAAGGAGTTGAAGTGGGGCTGAAGTTGAAGGTAAGGTTATGCTACAGTATGTACTGTAGGGTTAGATGAGTTTCCTAAGAACGCACTTCTCAGACGTTGCTTATTTTTAATGAAGTGATGGGTAAATGCAGAATAAGCTTTTGGTCCAGCCTGATAAGGGACTTACTGGACACTGCACTTCTCCCAAATAAAAAGCTGTCTTAGCGCATCCCTTCACCACTAAGTGCCCCCCAAATCAACCGCATCGGCAGAACCACATGTGATCTGCATGGTGCAGGTGGAGGAAAAAAATATTTAATGAAAGCAGGGAGGACTTTTGTTTCAGGTCAAGGCAGGCAGGTTGCATTTCCTGTTCAACTTGGATGAATTCAGCAGCTGAGCATGCACAAGTGATGCTTTCAAAGGGCCAATTCGAGCTGTCTCAAACAGGAGTCGAGCCTCTAATTGGTATGCTTAGCAGGTTTCATTTTAGCACGACTCTGTTCTGATTCACCACCGCTGTCCTCTCTCTCTCTCTCTCCCTTTCTCAACATCGTTCTGCTTTTTGTCTGACTTCCTCTGCAGTAAGCTCTCTAGCTCTAGGGAAGAAAAGCAGCTCGGTGATTGATAAAAAATTGGGGCTTTATTAATGACTGCTGGAATAATGGGTGGAATAGTGAAGCAGACGAGAGGCGGGCGCTCTGGCTTTCTGTGCTTGAATAAGGACACTCCTGTGCCCCTGCTGGCTCTTTATGATGAGAGAGGGAGAAGTTCTGCCCAGACATGCCCAGGCATCCTGACTACCTGCTGGGGAGTGATGATGTGCCCAGCTGGATAATCTTTACTACAAATCCCAGAATGCTTTGAGCCAGCTGGAGAGGAAACGGCGAACGCCAAAGCAGTCAGAGCTACACCGCTGAATATTCCAGCAGTGCTGCTGGGGATCACAGCATAGCCAGACTTGTTGCTGGATCAACACGCCAGATGTAGGGGTGAGAAGCCCTTAAAGGCATCTTGCTTTGTATTGCTGTGAATGTAATCCTCTGCTCCAACCCTTGGCACAAATGCTTTTACAGTATCCTGCAGTCAGAGTCAGCAAATACTGTAGGGAAAGTACACATACAGTTTTTCCGTAGGCCTGGGAAGTTCTTTTTTTAATAGCACATTATAGCAGGAAGTGTGCACCTAAAAATTGAAATTCTGGTCTTTTACTATTATAATTTTTTAATTGTTAGTGCATGAAAATTGTATGTATTTGACATTTTTAAATCATCACTCTCTTCCGGATTCTCACTAGTTCTGTCTTGGTATCCCACTCTCTTGTCTCCCATCTCCCTTTGTCTCCCTGTCGCTCTATCTTGTTTGTAACAGCCTGTGCCTGTCTATCTGCCCTTCTCTCTCTCTTAGTGGGGTGTATAGACAAAATGATGATTATTAGTTACTGTGAAGATGGCCTGACTCAGACTCTGTGTTCTGCTGAATCTCTCACAGGCACATCTTCGCAAGTTTGGCTTTATATTCCACTCTTGTATTTTGAGTTGCTGGCCTCAAACATTCAAATGGATGGATGCTCAGAGATTTTTGAAATATACTTGCTTAAATATGGTTGCCTGCTCACCATACATAAAATCAGCATGGTCACTCTTGTTTAATCTTCCTCAGTCTTTTTTAATTGAGGTATTTCAAAGAGTTTTTAGGTATTGTAATCTGTATTTATTTGTAGACATGGAAGACCATCTCGTTTTAATTTCTCTTTAATACAGATATCATTTTATCATGGAACTTCACATTTTCTTGCCCCGTTTTTATACATTATGGCTAACTAAGCAGTATTTTAACTGCTGAATACCGAGGTCTTAAATCTTGTGCACCAGAATTTTACATACAATCATAATTGGTGCATTTTGCGTGGCAGAATTATGCATATGACAAATGTGAGTGTCTTTCCAGCCCTAAGCAACTTAAGTATGCATCTGCAGTCTAGATTTTGTTTAAAGTAATGGAAATTTGACATTTTCTCAAATGCTTTATGGCATTTGGGGGAGAGTTATTGAGATGAAGGCACTGTTGGGAAGCTGGCTTGGTGTTATGTGCAGGCACATTCAGGTCCTGCTTGTTCAGAGCAACAATGTGGGACCAGCCTCTTTGAATATTATAACTGTGAAGAGACTATTGTTACCTTGGAGACTGGTGAAACATGAGGTATTGATATTGGATGGACCAAACTATGAGGGGAAATAAGTACTGTGCTTTTTACTGCACCAACGACTGGTAAATGGAGCTAGTGATGAATTCAGTCGTTTGGCAGCACTGCAGTGCAGGCTTTTTATTGTACACACATAGGAATAAGCAGGACCATTGACTAGTCAACTAATTGATTAGTGAGCAGGACTATTTACATTTTTTAGTATTCCGTGTTGCAGCCGAGGTGCTTTGAAGGGAAGTAAAGATGCAACTTCAACATCTTTAGCGTGCTGACAGTGTGCGTTGTGCTTTTGCATGCTAAAAAGTTTTGCAGTAACTGTCAACACGTTAAATTCCAAGAAGTTGTCCTCCGATTTGCCCAATGCAACTGCATCCATCAAATGAGCACTTAAACATTGTTTAAAGAAAATTGCTAGTTTTTGTGCCAAGAAATTAGGCCACTTCTTGGTGTTTAGGTGAACTGTGGTCTTGGTGAACTGCGGTGTTTAGGCTCTTTACCACATCAAATTTTCACCCTGAATACATATCTGTGCAAAAACCTAAATTAGTAAATGTTGCATTTGAGAATTAGTAATAAGCTAGCTGTTGATTGATGCGAGAGAAATTTTTGCATGAGAAATTTGCAAATTGTGACTCTTGAACTGTGATTGGGTTTATACCTCAAAAATATTCCTCAAGAGCAAGCACATAGAGGGCTATTTTCTTCTGATGGATGCACAAGGTTTTTTTATTTTCCTTATGGTAAAATGATAAGGACAGGTTTGGCTGTGAGCCCTCGGTGAGCCTGATCACCTGCCACGACGGGGAACCGAGTGAATTTGACTAGCACATGCAGCTGGACATGTGGCTGTGGAGCGTTAGGGTATCTGCAGGCAACAGTCAAAGATCCTCAAAACAACCAGCGTGTTGAGTCTGCTTTTCACTTTAGATATCAGTCGAAGTATTTCTGTACAGACGCTTGTCTGGCTCACCATCCGTCTCGACGTGTTTTCTTGTCAGGTTTATTAAATGGTGCATCTGTATCATTAGGCCCACACAGAGTCTACGCCTCAAAGCGCCACAAATGAATCTGAACGCCCATCTTTCACACGCTTCCACCACCTCCCTGCCCCTCACATGTCAGTTTTTGAAATATTCTGGCTAATTTTGTTTTCATCTGTCAGTAACTCTTATAGTAGCACTTTTTGCTCCGTTTAACACATTTTACCATGTTTAAATGTTTCACAGATTTCCCCCCATAATCAGTGTGAAAAAAATGATTGTTCGACAGAAAGTAACTGCTTTCTCTCTTGCTCTCTCTCTCTCTCTCTGTAGTGTCCAGATTCAGCGTGCAAGCAGGATCTGTTGGCCTATCTGCAGCGTATCGCCCTGTACTGTCACCAGCTCAATATCTGCAGTAAAGTCAAAGCAGAGGTGCAGAATCTGGGCGGAGAGCTTGTGGTGTCTGGGGTAAGTCCTCATTTACTGAGAGGAAGAAAAGGACAGACTGACTTGTGCCTCTGTGGCGAAAAACCTAATTATCTGAAGCAAAATAAAATTACTGTTATTTTCACCCATCCATACCTCCGTGCCCATCCATACCTCCAATAATAGCTCATGCTGCTAATCCAATTTATTTTCCTGTTTTTGTTTTACAGCTCAGTAGTATTTGCAGCTTGCCTATTCCCAGCCTTTTATTTTAAACTAAGTTGCTATTTGTGTAATTTTAACTTGTTAACCTTAAATATTTTGTTGCATATATAAGGGTTTGTATTTAGATGGTCTCTGATTTTATTTGTATTGTCAATCTTAAATCCAGGAAAAGCACCTGCAGAGATGCCCTTTATTTTTACCAAATGAAAATTAACAGACTTAAATTTTGGGTTAAAATAAAGGGTTTCTGCAGTCTTTGAAAACCTGTAAAATGTAACTTTGTAGAATTTAATAAATCTTTCAAAATTATGTCAGGAATATACTTTATAAAGATGAAAATATTTGAGTGTAGAACATTTGAGTAGAACATACCTGCTAATAGAACATTTTAAACATTTGTAGGTTATTAATTAAAATAATTTAAATCTGTTTTCAGTAGATTAGGGTCTGACATACAAGCTGAAATCGGTCTGTCATCTCCATCAAATCCTATAAAAGAGAAATCCATGTCCAATAATCATAAATGGTTAAAGTGTCATGGAAATGCTAATTCACTGTTTAGATGGCGTGGAAACTCCTCTAAAGGTCTTCTCGATTTCCTCTCAACCTTCAGGTGGATAGTGCCATGTCTCTGATTCAGGCGGCCAAGAATCTGATGAATTCTGTGGTGTCCACCGTGAAGGCCTCCTACGTGGCCTCCACCAAGTACCAGAAGTCTCAAGGAATGCAAAACCTCAACATGCCCGCCATCTCCTGGAAGATGAAAGCTCCTGAGAAAAAGCCCCTGGTCAAACGCGAGAAGCAAGATGACGGTCAGACCAACAAAGTGAAGCGGTCCTCTCAAAAGAAGCTCATCAACCCTGTGCAGGCCCTGAGCGAGTTCAAAGCAATGGATAGTATTTAAGCGGCCTTTACCGCATTCCCGTAGATTATGCTTCAGAAGTAGATTGAGCCTTAAAATCCATCAGATTTAGCGAGTACACATTAAAAAGCATTCCTGTACCTTAGTCACCAATATGCCAATATTTTTTCCATAAGCAGTGGCTATGCTGAGTGCACTAAGGTCTATATAGCAAAAGTTATATTTTTACACACGAATGCATTAATCTGCTCAATCTTTACACAAGATTTTTTCCTGAGGGAAAGGTAGGGGCATACATTCCATTTTGGGCATTCCCTCACAGTTTATAAGTATGTTTCCCCCTTTTCTATATGACTGTTGTGTATTTTAAAAACATTTAAGTGTATTTTACGAGAAGACTTTTATATAATTCACACTAAGGGCTTTGATATTGCCCATTACTGTATGATTTTTGTTTTTCCTTCAATTATTAATGCCTATGCAAACTCACTGTAACACTTGCAATACTTATGAAACTATAAAAGTAAAACCGGCTTTGATTTGGTGTCAGTCTCAAGACCAAAGTCTTTGTTTTTTGCTGTGCCTAATAAACTTTTTGATAACTCTTGTTTTATCCTTTGATTAACTATAATATAGACTAAGTTTGGTGAATATTAATTCTTTATATCTTCAAGATAAATTATGCTGCATGGAAAATGGTGCATTGAGGTGAAAATCTATAAACAAAGCCAAACCTAGTTGCTTGTCGCAGTCACTAGAGTTGCCTAAATGGAGAATAATCTCAATAATGCCCTCGGTAATCTCAAGGAGCAGCGGGGCAAAGCTAAGTGCGAATGAGAGGCTGAGAGCGAGCGAGTTCAATCTTCAGCCCTGTATTTAAATTCAGAAGACTGGCCTTAGGCCATTCTTCTCCTCCTCCTTCCCATCCTCCCACCTCTCCGTGACTCAGACACTGATTAAATGAATCAACACACCTCTTATTCGGAGGAGTGGAGAACTCTTGGGCTAAATGGGTGTGGATGGACTGGGCTAGATGTACGTGAGCCACTGAGCACCACCAACAATAAATGGGATCAAACGCCCCGAAGGAGTTTCCAAATCACAGCGATCGATATTCCTCATAAGGCCTTGTTAGTTAATGAGATCATTATTATCGGCTGATCTGTTGAATATATCTTTAGGTTGGAAAACATCTCTCAGTGTTGGTGTGTTCATGTTAATTAGGTTTTGCTTCCAATATATTGATTGTGAAAGTGCAGGATGATGCTTGATTCATTGCGTGAACGAATGACCTCAAATCGAGTTGCTCAAAGATTTGAATGGTCAACAGGGAAAAAGCTTTTCACATTAGTCAGAGCAGTGGGTGGTAAAGTGTTGCTTCTTGAGCGGCGTTCTAGCCATGCATACTCATTTCTCTTACGCATGCATATGTGATGACTTCTTTGAAGTAGCCTGACACCACTTCCAGCCTGATCCCTGCAGAAGCGCATTTACTTGTTTCTGCATTTATAAACAACTGTGTTGGGTCACCAGAGGTTATGTGACAGGTGGCTTGAGAGATGCTTTTGACTCAGTTTGTGTGTTTATTGCAACTTAATTGCATGTAAGATGTTGCTGTGGATTTATTACTAGTTTGGGATTTAGTTTTTTTTTTCTTTCTGTCTTTCATTTCTGGAAATGACTGTAGTGAACAGTAGTCTGCTACAGGAGTGTTATTTTTTTGATGTTATGTAATGCTTTGGGAGTTCAATGCTGATTGCTGTTTTACACATTTGCATTCTTGGTTAAAATAAAAAAAATAAAATGAAAACACCTACACGCATTGTCATTTGTAACCAAATAGGAATTTGCGGAGGTGTGAGAAAAAGCGAGGTCAGTTTGACATCAAGAGGGAATACACCAAATTGGATTTCCAAAAGCACAAAAGAACATCCTCTTTGAAAGTCACGTTGGTCAACGCATTATTGTTAAAATTCATGAAAAATATGCAACTGTAGGTTACATGCAACTTATTTCCTTTGCAACACGCCATGTTTAATAGCTTTTAAAAGTTTTTAATCCTACAAAGACTGTCACAAAATAGTGTAAAAGAAAATCTAATTTTATTGAAAAATGGAAGTGTTTATTGAACCTTTTTTTGTGAGTACAGTGATTTTATGGCTCATGTAGTGTAAGGAGAAATATGTGTTGAATATACCTAATAATAAAGTTTAATTCAGAGGCCCAAACTGAGCAAAAAATATGTGGTGCAGTTTCAAGTGTATATCTTGAAATGTATATAAAAGAAATAGATTTCAGGTGCATGCCATTAAGGCAGTGGTCTCAAACTCAATTCCTGGAGGGCCACAGCTCTGCAGAGTTTAGCATTAACCAGCCCCAAATCACACCTGCGTGGAAGCTGAAGCTTCTAGTGATCCTGGAGAACTTGAATAGTTTAATCAGGTGTGTTTGACTAGGGTTGGAGCAGAGCTGTGGCCCTCCAGGAATTGAGTTTGAGACCAATGCATTTAGGTGTATTTGTGTACATGTGTTTTTATGTTGATAATTTAGAGGCCTTAGAAATCAGCATTAAGTTTGATACAAGCTTTATAGGGTTAATGCACAACATTTAGACTTTACAGTAATGTTCAAGTTGTTTAATGCATTATATATCATGAACTAGCAAAAACAACACTTTTACAGCATTTATGAATCTACCTAGGCTAATATACTGTACAATTTCAAGTTGATTAACTTTATTCGCAGAACATCAATTAATGATGAGCAATGGCATTTATGATTTTTTAACCTATAGATTAGGGATGGGAAGGTTCCCAGATTCACTTGGTGCATCGGCAAAAAAAGTTAAAGATGCGGTGCATCGGATAGGCTACAAGTTGGCGTTTGTATCACGATGCATAGTTTCTAACATATTTGCATAGGTAAAAATAGATTCATTACTAGTGGATGCGATACATTTTCATTGTTTAGAAAGTGACAATAATCTGTGACCAATATTTTATATGTAGATTGTTTTTTCCTCTCGAAACTGTTTCTCAAGACACTGCTGCTGTTGCTGCTTGAATATGAATGAATCACAACAACACTACGGAGACCTGAGGAAAAACTGGGATTGAAGTCCAAAACCTGACTTGAAATAACCTAACAAATCAATTGAGGCTAAAGCGGCTATAAACGACAATCTAAGTTCACACAATCTAACTAATTTGTGCACGCTTATTTTTAAGCAGACCTTAATGTCGATCGTGGTCAGGTGACACCAGTGACAGTACAACACCATTGACAATTTTCATGAAAAATGCCTTTTGCAAGTTATCAAACTAAATGTTGTCAGTCATGGTATTCTCTGCCATTTGTATTTTATTTGTACAATTTCCTAACAATAAAGCAGGTCATACCAGTGCGTTCAACTAAAAGCTTCATATGAAATGTCATTTACATCATATATTTGATATAGTTATGAATACATTATTGCATTTTAAATGGTAGAAACCTGTTTTGGACCTCAAAATAACGTTCCTGCTGTATTTGACTGTGGGGACGAGCAGTTTTGTGGCGCTTGGAATTCTATATAATTGAATAAAGAACAATTATTGCCACATTAATGGCTCAATGAGTTGTAATTGTTTAAATAACATTGTTTGATTTTAAAATATAAAGAAATATGTTTTTCAAGTAATATTTCTGCAAAGTCGGAGAGAAAAATTAAATTTGCATATAATGAACATTAGGCAAATTTGCCCATTGCCCATTATAGATTAAAATGACACGGGTGCAAATTGCATTTGATTACAGTTTTGTTACTAAGAATATTTCGATTAGCCTAAAAAAGGAAAACGTATGTAAGACATTAGCCTACTGATGTGTCAACCCCCACACACCCCACATCATGTGCCCCCTCAAAAATAATACGTGCATGATGCCCCTGCTGTAAAGGGACTATTGAGTAAATACAATGTAATCTAATACAGTCATAATTACTAAGCTCGGATAAGTTAATGTGTGTTTCTTATAGCAGTTGTAGTTTTGTATTTAGTGATTTTAACTTAATTTAGTGATTGTTAATGCTTTAAAGAGCAATGTTAGATTGTAATGTTCTAATGCTTTCTGTTCTAATTATAAAAGGTGCCGCTGTTATAAAACCAGAGAGAAAGGCTGCATGCTATGATAGTATGTGAGAGAGTCAGTGGTAATATTGTGTTTCTATTGGTCAGTGTTAGAGGAGCTCAGCTTAGCCTGACAGTTTGCCTGCCCTGAACCAGATTAGCTCTCCAGCATAAGTATCCACAGTGACTGAGGTTGATCTTTAAATGAAATAAGCATGGCCTATTTGGTAAACGTGTTTTATGAAACAGGCCTCGAAGCCTCTTCTTAGAAGCCAGAATAAACATAAGGCAATTTATGATTTGCTGTCTGTCTGAACCAAAGAAATAAAAGCGATAATATTTTTTCCATTGCATCGAATCGCATTGTGTTGAATGGAATCGCACTGCATCGTAATAGGGTTGAATCACATCGCATCGCTAGCGGCTTCATATGTATCTTCAAGGCATCGTATCGCTGGCTATGCATCGAGATGTGTATCGCATCGGCCTCAGATATGGAGATGCACATCCCTACTATAGATTAATGCTAAAAATATTGTTTATTGTTCGTGGTACCTAATGAATTCATTAATGTATTGAATTGAACCTTTTCATATAAAGTGCTACAGGAACATTTTCAATAAAGCTGCTTTGAAATGATTTGCAAGCTGAATCCATGAATCCTAAATATAAATGTTAAATTAATATATTTATCAAAACTATAAATATAACTTTGCACATAAATAGGACGTTGCACAGATTTAGTGTGCATTTGTCTTTAGGCAAACTGATTCCCTTCGGCAAAGTGCCCAAGTTAGCTTACTGCGATAATGTAGTGAAACAGCTTCATATTTTTAATATAACTCGAGCCTACGCTTTTACAGTATGATAAATCTTTGATTAATGACATCTGTTATCACACCCGAAGGTGGTCTATATCAAAAGCCTCTATTGCTTTTTTTAAGTACACCCATTTGTATTCTCTTGCCATTGTTTAAAATACGCTGTCAGCCATCCAGCTAGTCGCAGGTTATCTAACACTTCCCGAATAAACGTCTGAAGAATATTTCATCATAATTGACATGACTCCGAGACCCGCAAGTGAGACATACTTATTTTCTCTAATAATGCGATTATTCAAATCAAGCTGCTCCCTGTTGTCGAAGGCCATCAAGCGTTCCCGTACACCATATTTTACATGGAATGTCTTTTGTTATGCCACATACATGTTCAAAATGATCTTGTTTTGTTTAGCCAACAAATCTGCTTTACATTCGCACAGCTCATCTATAATGACACGTTTCTGATGTTTAATTCTAGTGAGGGAAAGTATTGAGTGTCAAAGCTCTTCTCAGCCACGTAATGCACCTTTTCCTCAACACAGAGATTTTCAGATAGGGAGTGATGTCCTCTCGCCCCCCGTTTCTCTCTCACATTACTCATACTGTCTGCGGTTGACCTTTCCCTCCAGACATTACGGTTCTCCAAACAGAAAATGTACTACAGCGAGGGAAGTGGAGTGGACAAGCTATGTGCAAGTTCACTGCTGAGACAAAGTGCTTTTAAACAGGGTCTCGCTGCTAAAGCGGAGCACAAAACCTTGAATTGAGGATGAACTCCGTGCCAACTTGAAGACGACTGTTAGGGAAGCTCAACTGTGAATTAATCACGAGTGAGATTGTATAATTTGTTGTTTGTCGCAAGATGTAACTGCTAATTGCTTGAGAAGCACAAAACAAACTTAAGGAAGTTGATTTCCGATGTTCCATTGTTCGGTTTTGTCACGGGTTCTTAACACCTTCCTCTTCTCTCCACATTTTAGCAGCCCACATGCTCGCATTCTGTCAGGCTTCAGCTGTCAGCTTTTATTTGGAGTATTTGATTCGAGATTCATTATAATTGCTGCATCTGTCAAGGATGTGCAGCGGGTTTGACCCGGCCTTCTGATTTCCCTCCAGCCCTTCAAACAATGGGCACCCTCAGATGTCTCCTCCTGTTGTTGGAAGGTCATCTGGGTGTTTCATGCATGCTGTTTGATGCCGAAAAACCTCTCCAGTTTTAACGGGTGCATCATTTGGAAATCTGGCTAAGGTCAACTTTACCTGCTGCTGGTTTTTGACAAGCAAGTTTTTTTTTGGCATGAGAGCTTATTTTTAACTCTCTTTGGACTGCCGTTCTGATTGCTTAGAAGAAAAAAAAGATTTTGGGGCAAATTTCAGTTTTAAACTTGATGTGCAACAGTATCACCTCAAATTCTTGTATTTTCTCTCCCAGGATCCGTCAGCCAACCCGATCGCATCTGAAATTGGCATGACATTATTGGTTGCAATGTGATCAATCAAACAACGTGTTTTTTGACAGTTCAATCAATTGTGAAAGTATTCTCACGGCTTCCTGTTATGCTACAACAAATGATTCCGAGGCTTGACGCGTATAAAAAGAAATGTCTGAAGAGGTATTACCCTGAAGCTGGCCGTGAGAAGACAGGCAGCAAATTTAAATCCAGTCACTCACACCTGAATCTCTGGCATTAAATTGACTTAAATGGACGGCTGAGAGATTTTGTTGGGTAGTTGTGCTTAGTAACATCCATCTCTTAAACAACAATAATGCCTTTCCACACTACACAGAAAGACTCCCCTCCTCAACACTGGACATTGCTAACAGGGCAAGGTGCCTTTAATTGGCACCAAGTAACACAAAAATGGTTTCTTCAGTGGAGCACAAATGGGAAACATTCATTTTATTGTAATTACAATTAACTTCCAAGCTTCAAAAAGCAGAATACAAGTGGTCCATTGCATGTCTGAAGTCAAATGAAAACTTTGTGCAGACTTTGTCTCTTCCTCCAGAGAGTTGTAACCAGAAGTGATTAAAAGAGTCGTGAGTTGAACTTTAACTGGATGAGTTCAATACAAAAAACATTCAGACCAGTCTTGAGAACTTAATCAACTATTAACAATTCAAATTAACAATTCATTCACAAATTGGATGTTGCTACCTCTCTCTTTATTTTTGTTTTTACAGGCCAGGTCCTCATTTACAAATGGAAAAATATTAAAGAATCATATAGGTCCCTAGTTTTAAGGCAATTAAATGAACGTTCAAGCTTCAAAAGCACCATACAACTGGTCCATATGACTTGTGCAATTCTCAAGTCAAAAGATTCTTTTGTGTGAAGACTTATAGTCTGCTCCTGAGAATTGTCCAATTCATGAATGAATCACTCAAACCAGTTTGTGGATTGAATCAAGGATTCATTAAAAAGATCAGATACTTAGAATGATTTGATTTCAAATTAGATGTTGTCACTTGTCACATGAACTTGTGTCGTCAAGATTTTCAGTGAATAATCATCATAAACAGTACTTTCTGTTCCTTACACAAAGCTTTAGTATGTTTTTGTGGAATGTAGAACACAAATCATTTGGACTATTTGTCTTTCTTTTTTATTGTTTTGAATCTTAACAGACCCAGTCCTCATTAAAGTTTCATTACACTGAAAATAGTGACCAGAATATACATTAAAATTTAAATTTTTGGAATGATGTAAGAGAACATAATGACAGAATTTCCATTTTTCTGACATTCATTTAACTTCTGAATCAAATGACTTGTTAGAAATTCCTGTTTCTGAAACGTTAGGTTTAACTGGGGTTATGCCAAAGCCAGACCCATTTACTCAAGCATCAACACATTTTTTTGTGAAGAGCTTTTCTTCCTGTTCGTGCTCATATTCCTGTAATACGAACGCTGGGAGCAATGTGGCATTAAATTAAGGAAGTCAGCATCCATAGCATTAGCAATCAAAATGTTCTTACTGATACACTTCAGGGAAAAACAAACATTTTACAGTGTCTAAGCAAGCTGAGCCTGTGTTTGTGTTAGTTTTTATATCCAATCCCTTTCCCTAATATTGATTTTGCTTAAAAACACTGTAATCTAGACTATATCAGATGTACCTTAAACTAACAGCCTAGCTCTTTCCTGCTGGAGCGACTGATGAGAAATGGTCTCAGTGTTGGCTATGATTTTAAACTGTGTTGAGGAAAGGGGTGTTTCTTAATGATCAGGCTTAAGATTTTCATCTGGACGACTTATACAAGCTCTTAAAGAAAGAGTTACATTTAAAGAGTCTTTTCAAGAGACCAGAATATTAGAGATTTATGGACGGGTTTTTAGATTTGGACCAGCAAGACACCACTCTGAACACCTTAGCACGGGGCCAGTAAGTTTGGCACAGATAGGCACCATGCACTCACATTTCCATCTGAGAACCTGTGCTGCAATCTAATGTCTCAACCATTGTCCCTTTCAACCGCACAGTAAAAAATATTCCAAACAGAAGTCAGACTCAAAAAATGTGTTCGAGATTTCTTCAATCAGCGCTACAGGAATGGGCAGCGTTTCAATGGAGTCCATCTGCATGTCCATTGATTTTCAGTACGGAACGGAAGCTGTGAGCAATCTTGTGCGGAAATACACAGTGCAGATTAATTCCCAAGACGAAGACAACATCCTACGGAACAGAACAGAGTTCATAGAGAACTAAAAAAAATTACATAGAGAGTGCATATCATGTTTTTCAATATTCTGTATGCAACCATGGTGTTCAGAGTGCTTTACTAGGTATATACTTGTATTTATCTGTTTGTTTGCTCTACTGTCATTTTGTTATCAACATGGATTGTAAAACTGTATACAGTAAGAAAATACCTGTACTGCATATGATCATTTTTAATGTGTATACAGTCTCTTTGTAATGAAATACTAATAGGAAAATACGTTTCTAAGGGATCACTGATCTGAACCGGCTTCCATATGTCGACTCTCACCACCTGTGTGTGTTGTGTGGAAAGCTAAACACTTACTGCTGCTACCACAATCACATTTTATCCCTCCTTTATATTTTTAAGAGAGAAAAAAGCATGATCTCTGTTGCTTGCTGTGCCCGGATTGCCACATGCTAGGTGATTTAAATGTCTCTGGCTGTGGAGTAATGGGAGGGCATGGAGAGGTGTTTCCTGAAAACAGCTATCTACACTGTCTGACTGCTCGCTGATGTTTTATAGCAGGTAGGAGGAGAGACCTGATCTTTGGGAGTTCATGTTAATTTATGTGAAGCCCTTCAAGAGAAGACGGTTCGTAATTCACCTGTGTACCTGAATACTGTGCTTCCCACGTCAGGTTTATAGTGGCACGGCAATCAGCACGATTTTAATAGATTCGTTCCTTGTGTCTTAGACTTTATAATGTGTTTGTCATTTAGAATTGCGGGAGGTTTGGAAATCATTTGTGGGAAGATGACACTTTTGGGAAAAGGTTTTATATGCACATGCATAATATTACCATTTGCTAAAGGAAATATAAATCTTGCAAGGCAGCAAAATGATGCTGTTAGAGTTGGTAAAGATATCTCTTACCTCAGAAAAAGAGGGAGAGTGATAGTAATTTGCAATGTAGATAGATGAATACAAATATTTGTATTAAAAATATACTCTATTTCTCTCTCTCTCTCTCTCTCTCTCTCTCTATATATATATATATATATATATACACAGGTGCATCTCAATAAATTAGAATGTCGTGGAAAAGTTAATTTAATTCAGTAATTCAACTCAAATTGTGAAACTCGTGTATTAAATAAATTCAATGCACACAGACTGAAGTAGTTTAAGTCTTTAGTTCTTTTAATTGTGATGATTTTGGTTCACATTCAACAAAAAACCACCAATTCGCTATCTCAACAAATTATAATACTTCATAAGACCAATAAAACAACATTTGTTTTGAATAGTTGGCCTTCTGGAAAGTATGTTAATTTACTGTATATGTACTCAATACTTGGTAGGGGCTCCTTTTGCTTTAATTACTGCCTCAATTCGGCGTGGCATGGAGGTGATCAGTTTGTGACACTGCTGAAGCCCAGGTTTCTTTGACAGTGGCCTTCAGCTCATCTGAATTTTTTGGTCTCTCTCTAATTTGGTCTCGCTCTAATTCTCTATGGGGTTCAGGTCTGGTGAGTTTGCTGGCCAGTCAAGCACACCAACACCATGGTCATTTAACCAACTTTTGGTGCTTTTGGCAGTGTGGGCAGGTGCCAAATCCTGCTGGAAAATTAAATCAGCATCTGGTCAGCAGAAGGAAGCATGAAGGGCTCCAAAATGTCTTGGTAAACAGGTGCAGAGACGTTAGTTTTCAAAAAACACAATGAACCAACACCAGCAGATGACATTGCAGCCCAAATCATCACAGACTGTGGAAACTTAACACTGGACTTCAAGCAACTTGGGCTATGACCTTCTCCACCCTTCCTCCAGACTCTAGGACCTTGGTTTCCAAATGAAATACAAAACTTGCTCTCATCTGAAAAGAGGACTTTGGACCACCGGGCAACAGTCCAGTTCTTCTTCTCCTTAGTCCAGGTAAGACGCCTCTGACGACAACTGTAGCCAAATTCATTGACGCGTCTGTGTGTGGTGGCTCTTGATACGTTGACCCCAGCCTCAGTCCATTACTTGTGACGTTCACCCAAATTCTTGAATCGATTTTGCTTGACAATCCTCATAAGGCTGCGGTTCTCTCGGTTGGTTGTGCATCTTTTTCTTCCAAATGTTTTCCTTCCACTCAACTTTCTGTTAACATGCTTGTATACAGCACTCTGTGAACAGCCAGCTTCTTTGGCAATGAATGTTTTTGGCTAACCCTCCCGGTGTGAATGATTGTCTTCTGGACAACTGTCAGATCAGCAGTCTTCCCCATGATTGTGTAGCCTAGTGAACCAAACTGAGAGACCATTTTGAAGGCTCAGGAAAAAATTTGCAGGTGTTTGGAGTTGATTAGCTGATTGGCATGTCACCATATTCTAATTTGTTTAGATAGTGAATTGGTGGGTTTTTGTTAAATGTGAGCCAAAATCATCACAATTAAAATAACTAAAGACTTAAAGACTTCAGTCTGTGTGCATTGAATTTATGTAATACACAAGTTTAATAATTTGATTTGAATTACTGAAATAAATGAACTTTTCAACGACATTCTAATTTATTGAGATGCACCTGTATATAGCAACGTTCAAGTGTTAACCACTAGGTTAGGCCTCCAAGCTCATGCTTGTAATTAATTCTATGTGTTGTCACTGTACAAATGCTTATCATTTAGTTAGTTTACATTAAATATGGTGAATACGTAGATACGAAGGCTGTTTTTAAGCTGACTGGCAATATGCATTTGTAACCATACGAAAAGGTATGTTTAGGAGTGCAAAACTCTGACTGTTGGAGCCATGCACGTTCTGACACTGAGTCGTGATGCTCATACTCATTCAATCTCTACAAACATCTTTTAGTGTTTGTGTAAAATGTGTGCACAGTCACAGTGGGCTGTGAATGATTTAGCTCCTGCAGAAATGTGGGTTTTGTGGGTAATTTTATGACAAGATAAATACAAATGTTTGCTAAGTCTCATTTTATTCTTTGTGGACATAAGAGGACATTTTGAAAGCAGCCCACATCTGACTCATGCATGCTATCTTCATGGACGGTGAAGCAGTTCTAACACTCCAGCGAGCAATATTTGTCATGCTTGTTTTGTGAATGCGTCTCTAACACACTCACATATACACACATACTGACTGCCTAATATAATTTTTTTTTGAAAGAAGTAAGAAAGACGTTTTAAATTTGAATAAAATGAAAACTAAAATAATTTCAAATCACTTGAGCCAATATTTTATTCACAATAGAACATAGATAACATAACATGTTGAAGCTGAGATATTTTACAATGTTATGCACAAAATGAGCTCATTTCAAATTTGATGCCTGCTACAGGTTTTTTTGGTTTATTTTCTGTGAAATCATTTCATCTGAAGGTCATGCTAAGACCATTCTAAATTGAATTGGTTCTGAATTGTTGCTAAAGGGATGAATTTGTTTTTAAGCTCTTGTGGGGGAAAAGCCCATAAAACCTAATTCATAATGGAATCATGAGTGAGGCTTAGACATGTATTATTATTTCTCAGAGATCTGATGCCTTTCTAGCTGTCACTGTACAGCTGCTGCCAATGCTTTTGTTTTTGCATGTGGCCCTGTATGTGCTCTCTTGTCCGAGTCGATTTGTGTGATGCAATTACAGTTAAAATGTTTTGAGCTGACTCTTTAATTGTTTCCCTGGAGTAATTGGTGGCGATCGAGTTCATTATCACGGCATGCTGGTCTCTTCATTCAAGGCTTTGTGTTTATTTTGCGGCAGTGCTTCGGGTCTGAATCATGAAAACAGATGTGTTTGATAAGCTATAGGGCCATCAGAACAAATGCATTAGTTTTTCACCTCACGTCTATTTAATTCCAATCGCGCAGTATACAGTTCTCATCACTCTGTCAGTTGCTCAAGTGTACTTAAAGGTGTTTAAAGTGACTTTAGACCTCTAATGCCATTTGAATGACTGAAAATAAACATGCGAGTCTGCTCCATACACTGTTGTGAAATATGTCACGCTGCCTGTCAGATGACCTCATGCATACTGTAGGTTTACTTGCTCTCTTTTTAAATGGCTGTCACTGCTAGATGGATTCAAGTGTGATTTATACAGTGTTTTTCCAAGGCTTTAGTCACCATTATATTTACAGATCTGGATCACTCACTGGATTCCTTTAATCGCTTTCCATTAAATTATGTTCTCGAAAGAGGTTGATGCGTTCTGACTGAAAATGTACTGCTAAATGGTGATTCACTAAGTGGTAGTACATCACAGGTTCTACACAAATATTAAGCTAAAATTTGGGTAAGGATTTGTGTTTTTTATTACAAAAATATGACTCATTTGTTTGACTAGGATGCATTACATTGATTAAAAGTGACATTAAAGAAAATTATAATGTTAAAAAAATTCAGTTTGCATCAAAAACTAATTAAAAGGTTCAAAATATTAAACAGTCAAGACTGTTTTCAACATTAATATTAATAAGTACATTATAAAAAATTTAGCACCAATAGTAATTGATAATAATTCAGCACAAAATCAGTTTTTCCTATCTCAGGGGACATGTATTAACAATTTATTAAAATAGAAAATAATTATTTTATAATAGTTTTTTAATACTCCTATGTAGACATTAATTAATCTTTGGTAATTTCAATATTTAATACCACGTTGTTAGTTGCAGCTGTATTAATGAACAGTTGTATTTAAAATAAAAAGATTAATAACTTCTGTAACTATTGCTCATTATTAATGTATTAACTAAGATGAACTAATGACTGGTTATTGTACAGTGTTACTTAGTGGTCTTTATAATTATTTTGCACTTTAATCTGTGTGAACGTTTTGACTTTATTACTTTTTGTCTATTACTTTATTGTATGCAAATGTTCAGTCCTTTTTGTTATAAGAAAAAAGTGATTAAACCTGTTATACTTTGACAAACATTATTTTGCAATTACCTGTCAACACCGTGGTAATACTCTATACCGTGCTAAAAGTATTAGCAATTAATCGCAACATGAAAATTTGATACCGTCATATGCCTACTCCTATGTGTTGTTGCATTAGCTGTATATAGTAAACGTGTCTGTGATTTCTACTATAGTTCAGTACCACTAACAGTATTTTGTGGCTTGGGTGCTGTGATGCTGATGTGACACTGGTACACTGTGTAACACTAATGACTACCAATGAATTTCCTGGCCAAAGACCCCGAGACGGTGGATCTAATTTGTATCCATTTCATTGAATTCTTCCGTTCTCACATTTCTAGTGCTAAATTACATAGTGTTTTCCTGATTTTACAATTTGATCTTGCTGGCAGCCGGAAGATTAATCAAACAGCCAGACGTTTCTGTGGACGTGCCACTCAAGGAATGTGCGCTGCATGCGTCTGTCTGAGTTAGCTGTCTGTAAAGACCATGTGACCCGCTTCCTCGCCTGTCTTTAATTTCCAGCCGAATTGAATCAGGGGAGATCTACAGTCAGCGTGTTTGTGATTGATCTTTTGGCTGCTTGTCGGTGGAGTAGATTCACTGTAATTGCACACAAAAACAGAATCAAAATAAAACATATTATTTTACTCTTATGCGTGGATAAATCACACTGCCCACGAGGAAATATCATGATTTTCGTGTTCCTTGCTCAGCTCTCAGAATATATTAACATTAATATATACAGAGCAATATTAGGATTCAAAACGTTCAAGTTTATTAGCATTCCTTCAAGAGGCTGAAATACGAGCAAATCATTACTCCCTGCTGTTCACTCTGAAGCATGAGAGGAGCATTGAATAATCGCACTGTTCTTTAATCAGGGTTGAGCTTAATGCAGTGGTTCTCAACCGGTGGGTCACGACCCAGAAATGTTTCACATGTCTGTTCTGATAATGAAAAACAATGATAAAATTAATGATAAAATGAACTATCCATATGACCCTGCACAGCAACATAAATAGGCTTTTAACAGTGAGAACCGTATTGTTTGTTTTTATGTCATGGGTCAAGTCTAACCTTATGCAAATTCATTCTCAACAACCAGTTGAAAACTACTGGTAAAAGCAAGGTTTTTGGTCCAAAACTAGTTCAAGCTTAACTGCAATTGTGAAATAACATTGATTATAAGATAAATTACTCATAATGGCTGCAAATGGGGTGAAATACACACTATTTATAGTCATAAGTGTAGTAACGCCAGAGGACTTAAATATATACTGGCTAACATTAGACTAATGTGACAATATACTTACATGCTATCGCATGCCAATAATTCAAATCCGTTAATGGATTTTTAGGCTGCATTAATTAGGTCAACTGGAACCTGGAACACTTCCCACAACACCCAATGTAATTTTTACATCGTTAGAAGAATAGCCTATACGCTAATATTAGTCGGTTCTTTTCTTATTCGAAGTCACCGTAGCCAGTGTTGGGGTAACGTATTACAATTAACATGAGTTACGTAATAATATAACTTTTTCAAGTAACTAGTAAAGTAACGCATTACTTTTTAATTTACAAGAACATTTCAGAGTTACCTGTTCAAAAAAGTAACACTTAATTTTTTTCCCATTTATTGACGACAGTGCGCTGTGTGAACATGATCTTACTGTAGTTCAATAAATGTGAATGTGTATTAATTCATCCCACTCACAAAAAACAGATTCAGTATTCATCAAAATGAATTAAAACAGTGAAATACAAACATATGATGCAAACCTGAAATAATTAAATATGTTAAATAACACAAATGTATCTAATCCCATTTTATTAATCAATGTGTTTGCTGCTGACCTTTGATGATCCAGTTCAACCATACTAATAAGCAAAAATGACTTTAGATAAACTAACAATTGTGCTTCATTGTTTTTTATTGCTGAAGAGTGTTAAACTTCTTCTTCTGCGTTCTACTGTACAGACGTGATTTACTCTTTCTTCAGCCTGAGGTTTATTCATTACAATTTTGGTGTCAAAGGGCTTTTACATTTGCTATAAATATAACTTCTTGTATTAAAAACAAACAAACCATGCTCATATTTAAAAAGTAACACAAAAGTAACATAACGCATTACTTTCCATAAAAAGTAACTAACGTAATTCGTTACTTTTTAGGGAGTAACACAATATTAAAATGCATTACTTTTAAAAGTAACTTTCCCCAACACTGCCCAGATCCAGTCCGTATCCAGATCAGATGATGGATCAGCACCTAGAGATGACCTCTACCGCCCTGAACGTCAGGGGAGAACAACTAGATGAGCCCCAGAGACTGATCCCCAGTGAAGACCCTGTCTCCTAAGACGGCCATCGGGACAAGACCACAGGAACCAGATGAGTCCTTTGCACAATCGGACTCTGCGGCAGCCTAGTTTTAAACTGCTGATTTTGTCTGGCCAGAGGATAATGACATTATTTCCCCGTCTAAATACTGTAAAACTGATGTAAAGCCACCCAGCTTAATATTAAACTGATGTACGGCTGCTTTGACACAATTTGCATTGTTAAAAGCACTATACAAATAATAGTGACTTGGCTCGACAATGTGATTCCTATAATGGACTTGTCTATGTAGATAAAAAAAAACTATTATTAGATTTAAAAATAACTCTTTTCAATTAGAATATATTTTAAGTGTAGTTTATTCATGTGATGTCAAAGCTGAATTTTCAGCATCATTACTCTTTAGTCTTTAGTGTCACATGATCCTTCAGAAATCATACTAAGATGCTGACTTGCTGTTTAAGAAACACTACTCATTATCAATGTTAAAAACAATTGCTGATTAATATATTCTGTGATAACAGTGATACATTATTTTCAGGAATCTTTGATCAATAAAAAGTAAAAATAACAGCACTTAAAAAATTTCACAAATTTACTAACTATTTCTCTTTTTGTTTTGCACCCTTTGTGAGCTAACCACTCAGAATGCTAGCTTAGCACACTGCTAGCAATTAGCCTGTTTAATATGTTTATATTTTATACATATTATACCCTTTCGTTTGATCAGACATTGCAGCATCGTCTAGATATATGACTGAAATGACAATTAAGTACATTTTATATCTCAAATAAGACATTTTATAAGAAAAAAAAAATACTAATTTGGGTGCTTTATAAATGATTAAGATGCAAATGTTTTACCTTAATCCCTCAGGACTATTTACTTAAATTATCAGTGCTTTACTATAGCCACCATTTCAAATAATATAAAAAGGACACATTGAAGTTAGCTTATCTAGAGGAAATGACATTATCCCACAAATGCTCCGTAACACTTAAGTGTGTTTGTTGAAGGCTTATGTTTATTTTCAAACCTCCATCTCCATCCATCTTCATTTCTCCCTTTCCCACTGCAACATCAATGGCGAATATGCTACAATCACCTAATGTACTCTCTTGCCAGCACTTTACATATGAGCTTGAAATGTTTCCATTGAGGGAATTTGTATTTTTATTGGTGTTCTTTATGGGAAAGGCCGGTGATGATTTTCAAATGCACTCATGTGATTTGTAGCCAGTGATTTAGATTACAGCATGTGCCACTGGGAACTTGTGTGTGTGTGTAGAGAGAGATTTCTAGTGATGGAGAGCAGCTTTCTGTGAGCACTTCTTGCCCTGGCCTGTAGGTACAGGAACGTCAGACACCTGGAATATCAGCATGGAGCGGTCAGAGAATGACAGCGTCCAAACAGAAGGCTATATACATTTCCCTTTCCTGCATGCTAATTTGAGAGACCTGTGTCCCTCCATATCAACATTTTAAAGGCTTATTTGGAAAGTAGCTACAGTATATGGAATAAACTCCTCCAAATCTATGTTTCATTAGCATGCCATTTTTCGAAGGCAGGTCTCTTGTGATCTGTATGAGGGTATTAAACATGAATCAAGACCCGAGAATTACAGCCTAATAAAAAGTCCATAAAGATTAGGTGCATTAGCACAGTAATATTCATCACAAACTTCTCATTCTCACTCAGGCAGGAAAACTATCCCGTGGTTCTACGGCACTCACATGTGGGTACCTTTGAAAAGGTTTACTCAGGATTTTTTCCATCCCGACCACAAAAGAGGGCTCTCATTGAGGCCCTTAAACAAGGCTATCTAGCTGTGCTGTTAAATTAGCCGCCTCTGTGTCATTACTCATCGGGCTTGTATTAAAAAGACTGGAGGTGTCCAATTCAGTTTTCATGCAGTTTTTTTTTTTTTTTTAGAATTTCTTTGTATTTCAATTTTTAATGAGCTAAGAGCCTGGAAGGAAAAAACGAATTAACACAATGAGGAACAAGTGCCCTTCAGAGTTATGTGTCTCTCGGTGTGTGTTTGTGAGTAATAGAGAAATGAAAAGAAAATGCACCCACACGGTTGTATTTTACCTGGCAGTGAAAGTGTTTTAGCCTGATGCAGGATCAGTGCTGGAACATTGTTATCATATCAGAGGTGAAACAAACTAAAAGTATCAGTGGCATTGACTTGGCTAAATTTTTTCAGTAGTGTGACAGTAGCTTAGTTGTTTTAAAAAATGAAGTAGGTTTTCCAGTAACAAGCACCAGGATGTGTAACTTGAGAGGTTATTTGAATTATTATTTTTTTTACCCTAACTAAATGTTACTGCTAAAACGAGAGTGATTCATGGATTTTTTAGACATGAATTTACTTATTTCATATCTTACAGCTATGACTTTAATATGAATCGTTGTCTCAGTTCTACTGTATACAGTCTGTACACTACTTTAGGTTTATCTACTCATTTTGAGTCCTACTGTATTTTATTTCACAAATACTTATGTTTTCAATATTTCAGTATCACTTTACACAGGTTTCATTTGTGAGCATTGGTTAGCTACATTAGTTAACATGAACTAACAATGGACAATGCTTCTACATTCATTGATCTTAGTTGTATGTTTTAACATTAGGTACAATAATGCAACATACCCCCCCTCCTTACAAAATATGTAGTTAAGCTAATGATCATCAATGTTTATATAGATTATATTGGTTAAAATTAAAACAAATTGTGTAATTTTAGTAGGGATGCACCGATATGAACATTTTGGCCGATACCGATAACCGATAATTCGTTATATTTGAAAGCCGATAGCTGATATGTTGGCCGATAAATCTATATCCAAATTTGTACAAACTTTTTGGGAGCCTGATTTAAAAAAAGGTCATAATTAAAAGCCACATCCCAAACACTTCAACATAAGCTGCCTAGTTTGAACAGTGTAAGTTTATAAAAAATATTTTACTCTCCTATTACCAAATTTCGCCATAAAAAAGTCAAGTTTATAAAATAAAAGCCATTGGACATCATTACATGTGAAAAGAATCAAAATGTATGTGCCATGGATGAATAAAACGGAAGAGCCATCTGCATGGACAATAATGAAATGATATTAATTACTAAACCATATTGTTGATGAAAATAATAAGAGAAAAAAAAAAGTGGTGGTTATTAATAATGCTTCAGTGATTTTGTAAAAGTAATAAATGAATAGGCTACCACTGTTTTAAATAGCAGATGTTAATTAGGCTACATGAGAATCACATATTTATAGAACATAAACATAATATTACAACTTATATATGCACAAAAATATGGAAATGCACAAGTTATTTTGAACTAAGTTATGCGCTAGTCAGATGTGTAACTCGTGGATGTGTAACAACGCGCTGAAACACGGCAACTAAAACCCATAGAATTCACAACATTTTATTATAATAATGTTCTCATTAGAATGTTATATACACAACAGTCCCAATCATAGTTATTAGTTGTGCTGCTGTTTGAGCGTGCGCTGAGCTAAAGATGATCACCGGCAAACTGAGCGCTATTATTTCTATTAATTTAACCAAACGCATTCTATATGAGATAAAGCAGATATACATAAAATAAACACAATACATTACTACACGTACAAAGGCTGCAAATGCACAAGCGAACTTAACTGTTATAGAGGTGTAGCTCCAGGACGCTCAACACATGCACAAAACACAGCGCACAAAGATTCCACAACGTCATTTACAGTAATGTTCTTATTATATTTTTATGTAGCCTTTATGACAGACTTGCTCTTCACATGTTGCACATAAGTGTAAAAACACTTTAGAAACGCTTGTTTTGTTTATTGTGTGGAGACGTGCTGAAATCGCGTTTGGTCTCGTACTGTATCGCGTCCTTTGTCAGTGTCGGGCGCTTGCTTGGCCATTTATTGTGATTAACAGGAAAGTGTGTTCAGCTGAATTGGAGTAATATTTTGTTAGATGGGTATACAAATCTTAGTTTACCGTGGCAGCCTTGTGTGAAGCCCTCCTCGTGAGAAGACCGAAGAGTGTAAAGACCAGCGACTCTACCGTGCGACTCCACCGGGCAGGGACACCGGCAAGGGATATAGGTATCGCTTTTTATTTATCTTCTTTCTTACTGCTTGTTTCACTTCTGTTATAGTTTTTATAACCAATTCTTACGTACGTTGTTGTTTGTTAACATGTGTTTTAGACAGTGTTCTTTTTTAAGGATTACTGATAAAGTACTGCCGTTTGATTTGTTATCTATTTTAATTTTAGATCAATTATGTATGAATTTAATATGTTTTTATAGGTATTTTCTTTAGTTTTAGTTTTACTAAATTGTATTTATTTTTGTAACGTTACTTCAACCTACTACATTGAAATAAAATAACATATGCATATATGGGTGTTTGGCTTGGTGTTATGTTAGAATAATTTTTATACTCATACCTTTTGTTGTTTTAATATTTTGAAATGTTTTTAGCTTTATTTTTTGTTTTCATTCAAATGTTGTATGCATTTGTCATTTAATTTAATTTCTCCATTTTCTTAAATGTGTATATATAGTATTTATAGAGTTTTAACTTATAGTTGTAGTTATTTCTTCTTATTTGTAAGTCGCTTTGGATAAAAGCGTCTGCTAAATGACTAAAAAGTAAAAGAAAGTAAAGTGTATTGTCCTTTTCAAAGTGATTCCAATCATATTTCAAGCATTTTAAAGCCATCATGGCGAACAGCGCACATCTGAAGTGTCTCTGAAGGAAATAATGCATTATTTATCGGCTTAAAGATATTGGCCAAATTTTCTTATCGGGCCGATACCGATAACAGAAAAAATGGGCATTTATCGACCGATACCAATATGGTGGCCGATATATAGTGCATCCCTAAATTGTAGTCATTATCTTCTCATTCTCAAGTGAAATTGAAATCTAATTTTGTAGTAGATACTGTGAACACTGCTCCGTTTGCAAAAGCAATGTGATTAACATATAAATTTAATTATACAGATACAAAAGCCTCTAAGTGCCATTTGAAATTTTCTTCTAAAATGAGCATTTTTATCAGGATCCTATGTGTAGATTCAGTAATTTAACTTTAATGACGATGAAAAGGTTTGTTTTATTGCCATTTAAGTGATTCAAGTGAACATTTAAGTGATACAAAAATTTAGAGTCTTTAGCATCTGAACTCTTCAGATACATTATATATAATATATATATGCCTCCTTGAACATTGTCTTCTATTTGTTGGTAGTTTAGAAACAGTGGCTACTTTTTTAAATGAACAGCTTGACTGTAGTTGAACTTCTTTAAATGCTGAGTAGCTTGTATCTGGGGAAGCTATGGTTTTTAAAGAAGCTGCTGCATATTAATACTGTCATGTGGGTTCAGTCTATATTGAGGGTTCATGGTAAGTTTGACTGGGCAGAATCAATGCACAGGCACATAAAAGCGAATGAAGAGCGCTGGGCTGAAATCTGCTGAGCACATCAAGCCTTCATTAAAATGAGCTGTTACCGCACCTAATTAAAAGTGACGTTTGGTAATTTGGGAACATGATGGGTGCCATGAACCTAGCGCATGTTTAATGACAGTCCAGTGGATCATGCCTCCCGACAAACCCTAGTCCTATGGTCTCTCTCTCGTTGAACGGCATGCTGGGAAAAGCCTTTCAGTCGACCAGGCTGAAACGGAAGAAAAGAAAAAAAAATCAGTTTTATTGATTTTGTCTGCACTATAATAATGTCTTCCTGGGGGCATTAAATCACTCTGATTGTTAGACTGTATATTTTATGAAGGGCACAAAGCCCCATCAGACCATGGTAAGGAGCGTGTGCACGTCTGAGTAGTTCAAGATATCCACTATTTCCCCAGGTTGTCCTGAGCACATATAGGAATCTCCTGTTGTAGGCCTTTGAATACGAAGGGGAAGTTTCACTAAAGTACAAATCCAGAAGGTGATGCCGATGTGGTTTTCTGTTAAACCTCTTCAAGATTAGCCCACCTTAGCCAAAAATATTCAAAGCAGTTGGAAAAAGTGGCTTATATTATTCAGAGCTCTATCTGCACTCTAATGTTCGTGATCACAAATGTTTTTAACGTATAAATCCGGCAAGATCTGTAAATAAAATCAATATGCGTCATGCGAGTTGGATGGTACGTGAGCGAGCGAGTAAACACTGTGCTCAACTTCCAGAAAATACCAAAGTGCAAAGTTTAATGAAGTAGAAGATCGTTTTTAAATGTGCTGAACAGTTATTTGAATTTCCTGCTGCTTTGCAGATAATTGTGTTTATGTGTGGATAGGAGAGGAAACGCTAATGCACATGTATTGCTAAATCTAATCACAAATTATTGCATTTTAATGCTCATAGTGAGACAAATATAGAAGTTAATTATTTGATGACACATCCCACTTGCTTTGTTTCTCTTTGCCTTTCATAATCAGTGAGAAAACTTTGTTCCTGACATTCATGTGGCATTTGTTTTTCACAATATGATCTTCAGAAATGTATTGGGGATTTTTAATGTTTGATTTTGTTTAAGTTCAAGTTCACAGTAGCTGTTCTTTTCAAGAAAACCATTTTTAGGAAGCCGTAAGCGATGAAATTCTCTGTTCAGGGCATCTATGAACAAACGGCCGTTCATTTCATCCCATTCCTTTAAACTTTCCACTCTCATTGACAGAAATTGACTGCTGCGCCAGTAGCTTCTCAAACTCAAGCAATCATTCATTCCTTTGCCAGTCAACCTCTCTGACAGCAGTAAATAACTTAAGATAAGGCAAGAACGTGCCTGACCTGTATCAGTGGTGCTCTTAAAGAAAACCGGTCTTTTTGGTTCTGGGAGGTCTGACTTAGTCATTTTTAATGTGTTTTGAAGTGGAAGTGTACAATAAATCTTGCTCCCTACAGAGTTAACAAATTATCAGTAAAATATTGTCACTTACCATAATATATGCAAAAGCCAGGACGTGTAACAAAGAGTTGTAATGGAATGAAATACATGACCACTGCCTTTTTGAGGTGACAGCAGTTGCAAGTCTTGCTGTCAGAATGTAGAATTTATAGTTGCACCAATTAATTATAACACTAAAAAATTAAATCTGTCATTTGACATTAGTGGATGTAGGCATCAATATATTATAATGTACACAGTATAGAATTTAGTAAAGACTACACTATTATTAAGTGATTCGTTTTTTTAAGGTTAACCTTATGTCAGCGCTGGATGAGGGCAAAGTTATTTTAAAGTAAATGTGAAAATAAAGATGTGAGCATGAACAATTAAATACTCAATATTAATAAATTTGAAAGTGAAATGTTTTGTATGCATTTGGCAGACACTTTTATCCAAAATGTAAATTTTATCAGTTCACGCATTTCCTGGGATCGAACCCGTAACCGTAACGATGCTAGCACCGCTGTTTTGCTAAAATATTGTCCAATTTCAATAATCTGTATTGTGCATTTCTAAAAGAAACCTAATTATTTTGACACAATGTCAAAACTTAATGATTTTTCACAAAAGTTAAACACGTGTTTATGTTTCAATTAGTGTCACAGTTGGGAAGGTGGTAACAGCAGCATTCTTTACTTGACATTAATTGATACATTTAGAATAAAAGTTGTCGATTTCAAAGCAACTTTTGTAGCTGAAAAATATTAAAATATTATATCAAAGTTTGAGAAAATCAGACATTTTTACTTTGAATTGAATTTATTAATGACTCCCTACTGTATTTAATACAAATGCCATATAATGATTTCTTCTCCATTCTTTTCCCTGAACTGCTTTGAATATTAGCTTATTAGCTTAACTGGTTATCTCGCTGGCTTACAGTGGACATCTTCAGGCAATATAGTAAAGATCCATTAGTAGGCAGTGCAGTATGTGTCAACTGAATTTGTGTGATACTACAATACAATGCACGTGTTACATCATGTTTTCACTCAGCAGATGTATGCATTACTACAGTATGGATTTATTTACATGGCACACAGTAGATGGGAACGAGAAGAATATGGTTAATACTTATTGGTTTTCTGAGACCGATTGTTCCTATGGTGAAAGACTGATTTTCTCTTGGAGCCTCCAATCTTTCTGGCATTTGTTTTTCTACAGACTGAGCTGACTGGGGTTGTAGGACCACCTCAGGCTTTTAGGTAATTAATATTGTGAAAAGTGAGACATCACACGTTTCTAGTCACCTGCTGTGATATTAGATAATTATATATTGAAGCTTTGATACTTAAGAAATAATTGGGTGAAGGTGTTTTTTTTTTTTAAGTATTAAACATTTGGTCTTATTTTTTTTCATTTAAATCACTGGCGTTTTGCTGGCCAGTATGACAGAAAGTAAATGTGCCTTTCTAGTTAAAAATGACAGTTAGATTTTATGAATTTATTTTAATTCCAATTTGTTACATTCAACATTCAGTTGAAATTCTTCATCTTGTTTGATACTTCAATTCAAATTAAGTAATCTAAGTGAAAAGTATTAAACAGTCTCAATTCACTTTTGAATAGTGCGCCACCCTGGAGTGAACATTGTTTTAAACATATTTGTAAATAGACTATTCATAATGTATATTACTATTTAAAAGTTTGGGGTCATTAAAATTTCATTGATATATGTCACTTATGCTTACCCAGGCCACATGTATTTGATCCAAAATACTGCTAAACTGTACACATACTGTGAAAATATTATAATAATTTATAATAACGGTTTTCTATTTGAATCTATTTTATAATGTAATGTATTTATATGATGGCAAAACAGGCTTCACCTTTTGTCATGATCCTTCAGAAATCATTCTAATGTGCTGATTTGTTGCTCATGAGACATTTCTTATTATCAATGTTAAAAAACAATTGTGCTGCTTAATATTTTTGTGGAAACAGGATTCTTTTTTTGTGTACACTTCAGGATTTCTCTATAGTCTTATATAAATCATAGATCTCTTGTGATATAATACATGTCTTTACCACCACTTTTTGATCACTCAATGCTGAATGAAATATAATTTTTTGTAATATCTTTCTGACCTCCAACCCTTGAACGATAGTGTAGATGTAAACATTTTGCACATTAAATATTGTTAATGAAAATGCTGATCAATTTTCACCTATAGTCACTCATAAAAACTCCCCACAGCTGAATAAAGAGACGTTGCGAGAGGAGTGTTTGATCTATATAGTGTTTGATATATTCTGAGGTCAGGGTCTAACAGTGAGCTCCGGTGGCCAAACTCTGCCAGCACTTTAATCTCTCCTCACACACTGAGTGCTCGACCCTCCCTGCTCCTAATTGGTGTTTTGCTCTTTGCCTCGGGCCAACAAATTGACTAACTGACCTGCAAAAAATCATGGCCACTGTTCTCCAGTTTTTCCAAAAGCAGAAAGTTTTGGGGCCAGACATCACGTTTATATGTGCAGACAGGAGAAACCCTTGACCTATTTTCATTTTTCACCCCCGTCAACTCTAATAGTACTCTTGGCCAGCCTTGACGGATGAACATAAGGTTTGCCGGGTATTTATTTAGTGCTTGTTTGTGATTGCCTTCAGATATTTAGTTTAGAGGACACTCTCTGCAATGTCTTTTTAAGCGGGATGTCAAAATTTGCATTGAGACGGAAGAAAGCAATTTTATGATTTCACTGCAAATATGAAGTACATTTGCCTTACAGCCGCTTTCATCCCATCTCACTGTCATGGAAGAGCTGTTTGTCCAACAATGGCTCAGTGTTTGCTGAGATTTGCTTTTTCTGTCTCCCAGCAATGACTTGACATTGATACATTGGTGCTTGCCAGAGGCAGAACCTGCCCGACTAATATGCAGGAATGTGTGAATGTTGACCGGCGGATATTACCTTTGTCTTGTCTTTTAGTGTGTGTAGCACTTGAGTAAACAAACACGTAAGTCAGATCATAGAAATGATAAGAACTGCAATTCAACTCTATATTTCCATATTTGGAAACTCTGATCGCTATGTGTGTGTGCTTGAGTATGATATTAGCATTTATTTGATCTAAAATACAGTTAAAAAGTAATATTGGTAAATATTATTAACATTTAAAAATGTTCTATTTTATATATTTTAAAATGTAACATCAAAGCTCAATTTTCAGCCAATATTCCAGTCTTATTTTTGTGGAAACTGTTGATAGAAATATCAATGAACAGCCTTTGTTTGAATTTAGAAATCTTTGGTAACATTATAAATGTCTGTACAGTTACTTTTGATCAATTTGATGTATCCATGCTGAATAAAAGTTTTAATTTCTTTCTTTTTCTTTTTTTTTACAGAAACCCTTCGTACCCTAAAGTTTTTGGTATGTGTATCACGGTTTCCACACACATATTAAGCAGCAAAATCTGCAACATTGATAAGGACAACAATAATAATTAGCTAATATATATTCATATATTCACCTCTTTCCTATGGCTGTACTGTACAGACATAAGTGGCAGTAACTTACTAACTCACTAACACACACTAGTGTATAAAGTTTGGAATCAGTAAGATTTGTAATGCTTTTAAAAAGTATATATTATATATTAATAATGTATATTAAAACTAAAACTATTTTGGGAAAAATAGAAAACTGTTATTTTAAAATCTAATATTTTAGAATATGACAGTTTTTACTTTTGATCAAATAAATGCAGCCTTGATGAACAAAAAAAATCTTACTGATTCCAAACTTTGAATATTTATCTTTATTAATATGGCAGTACTGAGCAGACAGGGAAGTGGGAGTAAGTCCAGGTTCTCTAGTTGCTCTACAGGTGCACTTTAATCCAGGTCTGTTTCAGATAGCCAGGTGCCTGTAGAACATTGGACAATAGAGAACAAAAATCTCACTAGACAACCATAGCAAGCAATATGATAGAGTGCAACAGTGACCGCTCAATGTAGTAGCTTGGGTTCCAGAAATATATTTCCCATTCTTTATCTCCATAGACATTTTAAAATCCCTTAAAGCAATAGAAAAAAATCGATGAAAGTTCTGTCATCATTTACTCCCCCTCGTGTCATTCTAAACCTGAATGACTGACTTTCTTCTGTGGAACATAAGAGAAGATATTTGAGAAATGTTTCAAGTGCACATTTATATTACTTGCTGTGGTTTTGCAATTTGTTCTCAATCAAGAAAGAATTCCATTCATTTGAATATTCTTAGAAAATTTACTTTTGTTAAGAACGGTTTCCAAGATAAAATGGAATCAGTTCCCCCCCACACTCTTTATACAGGGGTCTTTGAACAGTTTGGGCTTAGAAAAGGGGTCAAAAACAGTTCAGATACCCTGTGCCACCATACAGGAAAAACAGAGATACTAGATTACTAGTGACACTCCAAACAAGAAAGAATCCATGCAATATGTGCTTTTTATTTCCATAAAGCACTCTTCGTAATGCAGGATCAAATGAACTGGCATCTGTAAACACAAACACATGTCAGATCACTGGTATCCAATGACTACCAAGAGAGAGAAAAAAAAAGAACGGGAAAGAATCAGTGCTTGTTTCATCAACAAATAACACCAACTGTAAGACAAAGACCGTAATCTCCTTTAAATATGCATATGCAGAGAGCATCCCAAATATGACTAAAAATACAAATGTGCAAATCTTATCCTAAACAGATCCTCTAACCCCACAGACTGTGTGTCTTCCACTTTACATTTCCAAAAGCCACAACAGATCCCGAAAACCAGGAAAGCTGGTGTTGAAAGGGGATATATTTGAAATGTAGTCCTGCTGGCGAGACCGAAAGTGCAGCTGTAGAAACCTGCATTACTTCTCATTCCCTCTTTTGTGTCTGGTTACTCACCGGCTCCCACTGGACACAGATAGTGCTTAGTCACACCCTCGTGTAGCCACGCTAATTAGCCTCACCATAGCAACTGTATCTTAGTGATAACAAACCTTTTATTGAGAACTCCTACAAACTTACAGTTCTCGTGTTTCTTTTTTAGCTCCATTCTTTCATCCTGACATTGTAGGAGTCGATATCCGCTGCTCATGCAAACCCAGAATCCCTCTGGGTGATGTGGGAGAAAATTGTTTGTCCTATCCTGTTGCTTAATGAAGAGTGTGCTTGTATAATGTGAAGACTCTTGGAACGGTTTAATTGTCATTTTTATTTTATGTTTGCATGTTTACAAATTAACCACCATAATACATACAGTGTTTGTGTTTAATTCTCAATGTAGGCATTCAGAAACATGCAGCTCTATAATCCTTCCTCTGATTACGCGTAATTCCCAACTCAACTATTTAGGCTTATTTCTTCCTAAATGTTTTGCATTCTAATTCCAGCAAAATCTCTGAAGTGCACAATGCAAAAGAGGTTTGAATGAAGTTATTACTTTGTCCACATCGTGAGTAGCTCGTCTCATGGCCGTACCCTTGACTGCTCTGCATCAAACAGTCCCGACACGCAAAACTCAATGCCTGTTATCTGCTCCCAATTTACCACAGCCCAAGGGGTAATTTAGGCAGTGCACATGGAGAGTTTTTAAAACATTTAAAACATAATGTCACTTTTACTTTGCTCACTAGAGACAACACTAAAGTGGCTTTTAAACTGTCAAACATCCCATGATGCTCTGTTTTTCACAATGATAAGTAACTGTACTTTGAGTGTTACAAATGTTTATGAAGAAAATGTATTTTTTCTGTGAAGCTGAAAATCTGGAACAAAATGTTGCATCCTAATATCATTAACATTCAGAAATGTGAAGTACAATAATGTTTATTTGAAAAACGTTTATAAATGAGTTATTTTGGCTTCTGAATGAATACCATATAGTGCAGAGTATATACTGTATACTGTATGTAGACTTTTTTGGTCCCACTTTATTTTAAGGTCCAATTCTTACTATTAACAAACCATTAACTATGACTTTGCCTCATTAATCTCCTAATATTCTGCTTATTAATAGTTGTTAAGTTTAGGTATTGGGAAGGTTTAGGGATGTAGAATATGGTCATGCAGGAAGTACTAATAAACTGCCAGTATGTTAATAATAGGCATGCTAATAAGCAACTAGTTAATTGTGAATAGTTAATAGAACCCATTTCCGCCATGGAATAAAAAAAAGTAACTTTTTAATCTCACTATTTTGACCGAGTTTCTATCTCGCAATTATTATTATTATTATTTTCTCATAAATCTTTTTTTCATTTGCAGAATGATGCAGTTACATAATCCACCAGCAGGGTTTGATTGTATATACTAGCCAGCCAAACTTGACCTTCTAGTAGTTGCCAATCCTGTCTCATACACCAATGAGAGAGATTTTCTAATTATTGCAATCAGTGACTGGCAGCTGCATTGGTGTGGAGACAAGGCTGTAAAAATCCACTTGGCGATTTGGATTAGGGAGTGGGAATGCACATGAAGGCTGTTGAATTGAGTAGCTGGTGTTCTGATCGTTGCATTTCCCTCGTCCCTGATTTTTCTTTATTTGTCATAATTTATAATTGCTATTCTTCCTGTTTGCTCACATACTGCTGCTGCACATGATGTTTTGAACTTTATGTGGTTCTGGTGTTGTGCTACTGTGACAGCTTAAAGACAAAGCTTGACTTATTTTAATGAGCCTTTATTTTCTTGCTTGTTTTTGTTCTTTTGTTGTGAACCACCTGTCTGTGCAGGTCATAATAAATTGGCATTTGATGGTAAAACATGTTGAACTTTATTAACGCAGAAATTTCATATTGGTTTGTGCCCTTTACACTTTGAAAAATTCATTTTTCTTATGCCTAGAAGTTTAAGTACTGGCTTTTACCATGTGTTCCTGTGACAAAAACAAGCTTATTTTTAGGAGAGATTTATATTTTCCAATCTCAGACATTAGCCACATCCCATCAGACCAATGTACCTTCATAACAGACTCGCTGCTTTTATCGAATTCTTATTTAATGTTTCGGACAGATCCATGTGTTACTTCCTCTAGTCATTTCCTGAGGATTTGCAGTGGCTCTTTGTCATATTTTACATGGACACTTATTTAGAAAGTTGATTATGAGGGATGTGTTAAGACCAGCTTTTATCGCTGCTCTGAAGTTATTAAATGTAACAAGCACTGTAGTCCGATTATTCGACCGTAACCCCCAGAAGCCAAAATCAAATCATTTTGGCATTACATATTCTTCATCTATTGATGTCTAAATTTAATAGATTGGGAAAGCTGTTGCAATCTGTGGCTCCATTAGCAGCGTAATAAAAATTTCAGAGCCATGAAACGTAGTTTAAGGATGTGTGAATGACAGCTAACACACTGTTCGTACTATTGCAGATGTTTAAAACACCTATGTTTTTCCTGTCACCAGCGAAAAATGAATGCTTTTGTTTTTGTCCAACCAGGTGTGAAATTACTGTTGTATTTGGCAGTGGTGTATGTGGGTTAATTTACCCTGTAGCTTTCAGACTCCCATAGGTCCTCTCTTACATGTGTTCAGCTGTGGAATGGGCTGACGGTGGTAGAGTTGCAACTTTAATAGCCTTATTGAAAGCGAGGGATATTGTCGGCGGTGGGCCGAGGGTGCATCGTTATGAAGGGAACGGAAAGTTTTGGTGATGAATGCGTTCATTGGGTTCCTGCGTTACAGCACGGACATGCTGTCTCTTACATGAAAAGGCTAAAAATGCCATATCGAACCATTTCTTACAGAGCGAGAGTAATCTTTTCCTTAAAGCTAGCTAGTCATTTAACATCCCGCTACAGTGCACCTCTTCTGGGAAGTAATCTCTCTCGGCCGCTCTCTCTGCACCCGAGACAATTTCAAGTGTTTGTTGCGAAGCCTTCGGTACTGGCTTTGGGATGCGCCGTTGAGTTCTGGATCCCTTTTCATTTATAAATCATTTAGTCATCTGCGGTTTGCAGACTTTTGCAAACAGCAGGCTAGCATGCAAGGGAAGCAATCAGCACTAACAGGCACGTTGCCATGGCTGTCTGTGATAATTGTTTTATGAAATGTGATGCTCCCCTTCTTTTTGACAGTCTCCTAAATGTGATCAGAAGAACGAGAAGTGGATGCTGCCCAGGTCCCTGGAGCTCTACCAAACACTTTGACCACCCTCTGCAGTCATAAAGAGAGGGAGATAGGGATGCAAGCCCTTTCTCAAGGGATACATACTTCTTTCTTTCTTTCTTTTCTTTTTATTAATTATTTTATTGTTGTTATTTTTCTGTTACTATATGTTGATTGATGACTAGGATAATTTTAGGTCTAAATGGAGCATACATCAATGTATTTGTGAAATTGATGAAGATGGTTGCTTGAAAGTTCTGTCTGTGTGATGATGGATTGTAAAACTACTGTTTCTGTTGTGTGTACATATATTTATGTACATTATTCATATTATTCCATTTTTATTTTAAGAATGTTTATCTAGAATTAGTGGTAAAAAAAGAGATTGTTAAAAGTCTCTCTCTCTCTCTCTCTCTCTCATCAAATAAATACGTCTCTCTCTTTCAACAAAACCCCTAAAGTAATATCTGGGTTTCCACAAAAATATTAAACAGCCCAACAGTTTTTAACATTGATGATAATTAGAAATGTTTCTTGAGCAGCAAATCATAATTTTAGAATGATTTCTGATTGTGACATTTCTGAATGTTTGTCAAGTGACACTGAGTAATGGATGCTGAACATTCAACTTTGCCATCACTGATATATATATATATAAAAAACCTTTTAAAATAAAACGTTTATTACAATTTTCCAGATATTATTGGTTTTACTGTTTTTTATCAAATATCAGTCTTGGTTACAGTCCAGAATAATACAGTACATTCATTAATTTTGTCTGGTTTAAAAAATAAAATTATTATATTATATTTTAAATTTCTCTAGTCAAATCAGTTTTAAATGAGCTTTTGTTAGTTTTCACAGTTTCAATTTAGCTTTTTAGTTTGGCTGCCAGGATTTCTTCCTCAGCACTGTTTAGTGTTCTTGCTAGTGACACTTTCGTATTTCATGCAAATGAGCCATGTTGGTTTTATATATCAAAAACCACAACTAAAATTAATTTGTGGCCATGAATATGAATGCTAACAGATAGCTTTTTCCACGTATATAGACCCACTTGGTCTTTCCAGTCAAACCGTCACACAAACACATGCAGGGCACGTCCTGCGCAGTGCTGTTACGCAATAAATCAAAATCTGCAGCAGGTTCAAAACCACATCCACCCATATCCTCAAATACTAGAGCGGATAAAGGAGGTCCTGTTTCAGATCAGTAGCATGGTATTTGTTTTCTTCCCGAATACTGCCTTTGTGGTGCTTCTATTATGAATGCTTGACTGCACAAACTACTCAGCATACTGTAAATGCCTCCAATATCAGTCTGTGTGGATTGTGTATTGAGATTTCCATTCGGTTGCGTGTTCCTACAGGCGGTATCCCCGGGGAGAGCAAACCGATTGCAGGGGGTCCCCGGGGCATGAGCTCCAAGCCTCCGGCGCAAGAACAGATTAAGTCCAAGATGGAATTTCTGATTTGTTTACTCTGTCTTTTTTTCTGTTCCGCAAATGCAAAAGTCCTTACTGCTGTTCCAGTCCTCAGCATCGCTCCAGGACATTTAAGGCTGCAAAGTGCATTTTAGAACTTTTTATTGGGCATCATTTTCGTTTGTGTTTCATTTTTAGCAGTGAAAGAGCTTGTTAGCAAGTGTTGCTGATAAACATTGAAGCATCTGCTCTTTTAATACATAACTGAAAGTTAATTCATAGATGAGCTAAAGAGAAGCTATTTATATTTAACACATATTTTCATCCGCAGAGTAAACCAACTAAAATTCCAGTAAACAACTCACAGGAGTATTTTCTCTGTTTCATATTTTAGTGAGCTGCCAACTTACTCTGCTTTGTGGCATCATAAGCACATTCCATATTTCGTAACACTTTATTTTAAGGTGTACTTTTTAAACATGTTACATGTACTATCATAATAACAAGAAATGATGCATAACTACATGCAAGTAACCCCAAGCCAAACCCTAATCCTAACCATAGAGTAATTCATGTAGTTAATTATTATTACTCATTACTTAAATGTAGAATTACACTGTAAGGACACTTTAAAATAAAATGTAACCGAATATTTTGTTAGGTTCGCGATGAGCTAATGCCACAACAGCATTTATCCAACTTAATATAAACAGCTGGGTGATAGTTACATTTTGCAACTAAATAAGTCAAACTTTTATAGTATATATTGCTTTACTTGAATGTACTGTATGTATGCAGATCAATTAAAATATAAAACACATTTGTGTGCAGAGTAATACAAATTAGTCATTTATGAGGTTCTATTTCAATTAGTATGTAGCAGACAGCAAGGCTGCTCACTAGTTTTTGAAATGGAGCCACTGTTGGTTTGTGAGCCTCAAAACTAGACACGCTAGTGCTTTACTTTGCATTATGAGAAGTCTTAAGGGCGTCAGGTTGTGTGTGAGACAGACGGAGTGAGAGGATAGGATATGAATATATAATGAAATATAAAAGTACCTGCCGGGTAAGATGAACTTAATTCTGCAAAGTCATTTAAAATGAATGGAACTGCCAAACGTAAGTTCCGACTGCATTTATTTGTGCCTATATCTCTAAACTAGGAGAGACAATGTGTAAATGATAATATTCCTCCAGCACAGATGCCAGACCAAGCTTGTTTAATAGGGACCCATGCAGTCATGCCACAATTGGACCTTTTCAAGCTGACAGGCAATGGCTATCACGAGGGCTTAGAGCAGCGACACGTAATCATCTGCTGGATAAACGTTCAGATTAAAGCACTATTTAATTCTGAATCGGGCCAGTGTTACAATGTGATAAAGAGGATTTTGGCAGCAAATGCTTCATTAACAAATAGTTGTGGTAAATGAACCGTCTCTTTGTCCCCCCACCTCCATTGTATTTTAGCATCTTGTGAGCACGGCGGGCGCCCTCGACTCAAGAATTGGATTATTTTCCCGGCTCAAATTGACAGCCAGCAGGTGACAACCAATATGAAACTAACCCACTGTGTCATGCAGTTGCAGATTGTTAGGTGGGGCTTTAATGCTCGAGAGGGTTTGGCCACAGTCTAGTCCTGTGGTGCTGACAAAATTAAGGGATCGTTTATTTGATACATTTAATCTCCTCTGTATTGCGTGTATTGAGCAATTTCTTGTAGAGCGGGAATAGAGCTGGGTGGCCATGGAAACACAGAGGTTCTGTGCCAGAATTACTATTCCGTGTGAATGTGTGTCAAGTACATGCTAAAAAAGGCTGCCAGAATGTTTTTTTTATAAAAATGGGCATGCATTTTTAGTCATTATACCATGTTAATTTTAGTGGTCATGTACTCGTAAAAGAACTAGGGAGGCAGTTTGTCTAAAAGAAAATGAATGGAGTATGTTTTATTTCCTCAGTATAGTTGGTGTCCTTGCACTGAATGCGTGTGGTCAGCTGAATTGCAAATGAGTTTGAATAAAATCACAGAGAAGGTGAAGGTCTGAGGCTATATAACCAAAATGAGTCATAAAGGCAGAAGTATCCCGGCAGCTTTGCCGGGAACGATGTTGATGTAGTCAGAACTCGCAGGTTAACAGCATGGGACTGTGCACTAGATTAGGACCATTTACTTTTTAACTGCAATTGTCTCTGTGCCTCTATCTGTAATACATCACATGAGTTGAAATTCATCGTTGTAGGGGGAAACCATGACTAAGGGAAAGAAAAAGAGGGGAAAAACATGCAAGAGCAGACCCCTGCAAAATACAATTTATGAGCGCTCGGTCACATTCTATTGCTTTGTCACATAACAACTAAACTGATTCGGCTGAATCAGGATGCAATCAGCACAGCAGGTAGAGAGCGGAGGCCTCACCGGCCCGGTCTGCCACGGCAAACCCGAGTGAACCGGCGGCCAAGCGTCGTCACATATGGAATTGGCACAGAAACCTCGGGTTTCTCGCTACACATCTATCATCATGAAACCGCTCCGGTTCGGTGCTCCAGGGTCACATGTGCCTTTTCTAGTGCCCAAGCGTGTGCTGTGACATATTGACTGTGACACTGCAACCTTTTGTGCAGAAATTTCCAGATAAACTTTTAGTGGAGAGGAAGGTCTGGAGGGGTGGATGGGAAAAGGTAATCTGCTTAGATGTCGGAAGGAAAAAGGAAGCGTCAGCTTTGATCCTTCTTCATTCTGGGGGAGGTGTTTGTGGTGCTGAAAACACTATTACACACTACATTCACACAGAAGCAGAATACACTTGTCAGTCATGTTTGATAAATGCTGTTCTGTTGTTCACACACAGTTCTGTTATGAACAAAAGCAACAACTGTATTGTATAAGCAAAGAGTCACTTGAGAGCGAGTTTGGTTAGCCTCTGCTGTGTGAATGGAGCCAAACTAGACAACATTGTCTGTCATGTCAGACAGTGTGATTACCAAGTGTCGTTAATTTCATTTCATTTTTTAGCTGCTGATGATGAATAAAGACCCACACAAGACATTAGACTGTTTAATAAAAAGTGTTGTATCAAACAGGGTTGCCATGTCTGTGTATCAAATTTCGCACAACAACCAATTAAAATAGTACAAAAGTATCCAATTTACCATATCCCAACTACACCTAAAATACATATTAGAATTTAAATTATTTGTGAATTTCACTAACTGAAGTCAATCCTTTTTCTGTTCTCACAATCACAGTTAATAGCCAAAATGACAGTGGCTAAATACCAGTAAACTAAATATTGAAGATGACCATTTCTATAACACTGGAAATTCTTATCACATTTGGCAACAGGGTTGCCAAGTATGTGATTTCCCCACATAATTTGGCTATTTTTAATATAATCAGTATAATCAGTATTATATAATCAGTTTTATATAGATTATAAAATATTTCAATACAATCATTTCAGTCATATAGCAATATGTGAAACCTTTAACCCATGGGAAGAGTTTAAAAATAGTCAAATTATGTGGGGTAAAATCATAGACTTGGCAACCCTGGTGCCAAATGTGATAAAATTGTCCAGTGTTATAGAAATGATCATCTTCGATATTTAGTTCACTGGTATTTAGCCACTGTCATTTTGTCTATTAACTGTGATTGTGAGAACAGAAAAGGGGCTTGACTTCAGTTAGTGATGTGTTCTTCTAAGATGTATGAACAGGAAAAGGAGTCACTCCTGGTAGTAAATACGGTGGTCAATCTCATAAGAAAAAGGTTGAACTTTTAACACTTTTTAGTCTCGTCCTCATTTTCCCACCATTAAATGGAGCATTTGTCTTTCTAGAACTCCTTTTGATTCTATCTTTTATAAAGTCCCACCCTTCTCTGAGTGATAACAGCCAAAGGTTAGATTCTGTAACACTGAACTTATGATCAGGATTCAGTGGTGGCTTCAAGCTGATAAGTCATGAATTGACGGCCTCCAACTTGTTCTGTCACATGCATTTAATTTACTGGAAAAGATTTAATTTTAGATTGAAAGTACAGCAAAGTACAGGGCAAATCCAGCAAAAGAGGATTGTGCATGGGAGTTAGTTACTTAAAGATCAAAACCCCCACAGGCACAGAGGTCCCGCAGGGAGTCCTGTTCTTTTGGACAGGTTGCTAACTCCAAGCGCAGATTTGTTCTATTATACAGAGAGAACATTGTGTACTCAATAGTGTTATTCAGTGGAGAATCGCAGACAGCCAATGGGTGGCTTACATGTTCCTGGATGGCAGTGAATGAGAGTGAGTTTGCTGTGGGCACAGAAAGCCAATTCACCCCAGCGGAGTCTAAATGCCTCATCACACTCTTTAATTACACTTTGTGCCATTAGTCTGTTTTTCTACCAAAGAATTAGCCTCTAAGAGAAACACTCAGTGCTGTGTAAACACTGAATGATAATGAAGAAAACCTTTTAATGATGTCGGTCGTGCTTTTGTGGTTTTACCGTCCACATTGCGTACTCAATCTTCCATGCTGCGTTCTTTGTGACTAAGACACTGCGCGTCATTTAAGTTGTGTACTTTTGTTAATATGTTTTAATAGTAGGTTGTCAGTTTTAACCCTTTCAGGCCTGGTCGGAATCACCTGTTCGTTGTCCTAGAGTTTCATGAAGGATTCTCTCCATTTTCTGACATTGTTGATGATTGTTGTTTAGGGTTGGGAACAAGAAGCTGATAGGAGATGATGGGGCAGCTGTAGTTTCTCTACACATAGTAATAATGTACTAATATTTACTCTTTAGGCTCTAAAATGCACACTTTAGAGGTAAATAAGTTACACAAGTGTACCTTTTGAAAAAGCACTAGCTCAGTGACATATTTTACATGTTTTCACTAAGAGTGCAGTTATTGTTGGATCTTCTAAGAAACGATTTACTGGCTTAATTAGGTTGATATTTGCACCCATTCATGTGAGCATATTTAAAGGTAAAATAGCATATATATATATATATATATATGTATTATTATTATTGGCAATATTAAAAAAGTTGTGCTGCTTAATATGGTTTTGGAAACCGCACAAAAAAACAAACAACAACTACAAAAATAATCAGGGTTCTTTGATGAACAGAAAGTTGAAAAGAACTGCATTTGTTTGAAAAGCTATCTTTTGTAACATTATACATGTCTTTACGGTCACTTTGATCAAGTGAATGTGTCCTTGGTGAATAAAGTGTCAATTTCTTTCAAAACAACAACAAAACCTTTCTGCCCCCAAACACTTGAACAGTAGTGTGACTTCTCATCATTGGGTTCCTGAGGGCAGATGGTAGAAACGTCCTTGCTAACACACCTATTGCTGAAGAAGGGCATCAGTTGTTCACTGTAACCGATTCAATCTTGAGTTCAATTGGACCGTGTGTGAATTTAGCTTGTGCAGCTCAGGTCATTATCATTGTGCTTGGATTAGAGGGGTTTCAAAGTGTCAGTGTGTTTCATCTCTCTCGGTCTCTAGTGCATACAAAAGTGACACCATTACGCTCTCAACGACTTGCTGTAAAAAAATAAATAAATAACAGTGAGTCCTCAAGGCCCAATTAACTGAAATTCAGAGGAAAAGACCGATTTTAATGATTATGACTTATTTCAGGTTTCCAAAGGCAGCGCTTCCTTGGTAATTCCCGCTTGCATAACTTTGATGTGCACTGCTGTAAATTAAATTCCCCCAGGCATGTAATCTAAACTGTTGAAAGGTTTTTGTTTTCATGTAGGAACAGGGAAGTGAAATTAATGTATTAAAAACACATCTGCATACTCAATGTTGAATAATTGTTTGGACTTGTGCATGTCGTTCCCTTTGATTGTCCGAGCAGAATTAACAATTAGATGTGAAACAGCAGAGCAATGAACAATGCAACAAGCTTGGCGTGTTTTTTCACAGAGAATCTGGCATTTCATATATTAATCTCTTAACCAGAGAACAGGATCTAAGCAGTTCAATGTCGTGTTTCACACCTAGTGACCTCAATTTGCAATTAAAACAGTGTCTTCGAGCCTTAGAAAACTAGTCAATGTTGCAATTCTATAGAGAAACTCTGTATGAATATTTTGATGCTCACGGGTTGACAGTGGTTCATTACAACCAAGAAGTCATCAATCATTTTACGCTGTGATGTAAGTCATTTGAATTCAGTGATTTTTCAGTGATGTTTTGTATTTCATTCATGTTGTACTATAAATAAGATATTTGAGTGGCTCAGTTATTGATTCATTTGTATTATTCTGTTAAATCATTTCAGAAACCTTGCTTCCTCTGCTTGTCCACTAATAGTGTTTTGTTCTGATGCTTTTATCTGCTTGAGTTAAGTCATCTGCTGACATCTTATAGGGTTGTAACTGTAATTTTTAACTAGAAAAGCAAAGTTCGTCAAAGGCTTGTTTAAAAAAATAGAAGTATTGAGCTTATAGTTAGATATACTACCATTCAGTCTAAGCAAATAAATCAGTTTTGAAATAAAGGAATTAATACTTTCTGCAAGAATGCATTAAGTTGATCAAAATGGACTGTAAAACTTTTCTGTTTCAAACAAATGCTGTTCTTTTGAGCCTTCTATTTATCAGTCCTTTTCTTAAGCCCCAAATTAGCATATTATAATGATTTCTGAAGGATCATGTGACACTGAAGACTGGAAAATAACAGATTTGCCATCACATAACTAAATTATATTTGAAATAAAATAGCTAAAAAGATTCAATTTTGGTCAAATAAATGCAGTCTTGGTGAAACATATATAAGAGTCTCAGAAACATCGACCCAAAACTTTTGACAGACAGATTTTCTTTTTCTTTTCTTTGCTTTTCTTTTATGCAATTCTATACTTTCCTTCCCAGTCATGATCAAGTTTCAGTTCAGCGTCCTGTGAGATGTGGCCAATTCATGAATTGAACCAGGCTTTTATGCATGTGTTTCTAGTCGTGTGTTCTTGTTTTTTTAAAGGAACTGACATCCCAAAGACATTTCATGCTGAGGCTACCGCAAACAACATACAACAAGACAGACTAGCACGTAGCACAACTGTGAGAAATGTAATGAAGCCCTGTGGTCCATTTGTCCTTGTGAGCCTGACGTCAATCAAGTGTGAACATGATGTGTGTTTTACCTGTGGTTGTCTCTGCGGCTCTCCGTCACGTCCAGACGCCATGTGTGTGTGTGTGTGTGTGTGTGTGTGCAGTACCAGTGGTAATTGGAATGCAGTATGTGAGTCTGGGCTACAGAGAGAGCTGTCTGATGAGCACATTTGTCTCAGAGCGCCATAGCAGCGCCGCTCCTCCCCCCTGCCACTAATTGCAGTGTTCGGCTGCGTGCATTATCTGCAAATGGAGAGCTGGGGCGCCACACTTCACTTTCTCTATCGCATTGATCCTGTAGTAAGAGACAGCTTCTTTCACACTGACTGTTTGATCAATCTCATATTGTGCTTGTATGGTACATTCAGACACAGAGAACAAAGGAGGAAGATCAAGAGATGCGAGACAAAACTATAATACCTTTTTTAACAAAGGCATTATTTAAATTTGAAACTGCTTGCACTTGTATTGATGCCATGATCTTAGATGGTATAAAAAGGACGCCATATAGGTGACTGATATTGAAATGTAAAGAGGTTGTCCCGCCCTGGAGACTGTGTTATACTTGGAGAGAGCTATCCGTTAGCGTTCCCATTCATCTTTGGCAGTTTGCAAACGGCAGGCTGCCATCTTCACTAATGGGCAGTCAGTTCAGGAGGCCAATCATCTGAGCTGTAAAATGGCATCAGCAAGGGTTCAGGATTAGGCTGCTTAGCATGGACCTTTTAGCCCTTGCAGGTAGATAACATCACTAATGATGTTAAGAATATAGACAACCGCAGACCTGTCACTATCAAACAAGAGATGTGAAAAACTAGATATTTCAGGAGATGTGAAAAACAGTAGACAGGGGAAAATAGAAGCCAGTTTTAATATTCAAGATGCATGTTATTAAAATTGTATTTTGTCAGAATTCACAGCTAGTTTTGGACAATTGCCAGAGGAGACAGATGCTCTTTGCAGCCAGCTGATTTTTTTTTTTCCAGCAGGGGCTAACTTGCCAACCAATGCTAGTTCCAAGCAAATGCTATTGGCTGAGCCCAAGGCTTCATGTAGTAACGACCAATATACAATGTACACTACCATTGACAAGTTTGAGCTCAGGTAGAGGTTTTTTTTGCAAGGTTGCATTCAATTGATCAAAATGTCACAAAATATTTCTGCTTTAAATAAATGCTGTTCTTTTAAACTTTTTATTTATTGATGAATCATTTCTATTTATGGACAAAAATTGCATATTAGAATGATTTCTAAAGAATCGTGACACTGAAGCTAGTTATTAGTGACTACTGAAAATAAAAATGAGTGACTACTGAAAATAAATTCAGCTTTGCCATCAAAACATTTTGTTTTAATCATGAAATTGCCATAGTGATACATCACTCTGTTAATTTTTCTATTTATGTTTATTTTTTAAACCCAACAACCTCAATACAATACAAATACAAGATCGTCATTCTTGAGTTTCAACAATCTCCATGATTTTGTAAGATTTCTTCCTATTGCATTCTCAGGTCAGCAGTCATTATAACCAGCAAGTCAGCAATCACTCTTATATACATGTGTTTTTATGTTCTTTTGAAGCGTGTAAAGGAGTTTGCTGTAGCAAAAAAATTAAAATAGGCAATTACAAATAACAAAAAACAAACCATGCTAAAACAAAACAGATCTGGCACAACTGTGAAACGTATATCAAGCATTGTTTGGTCTTTGGCCAAACTCACAACACTGGCTGAGATTTTTTATTATTATTATTACTACTATTATTATTATTATTATTAAATAATATGATGTTCAATTAAATTTTCACAGTGTCCTAGAATACACCAAAAACTGCCACGTTTGGTGACTCGTTCTTTAAAAACAAAAAATGCATTTTCTATTTTCTTGAGAAAACAAAACACTGAAATGACATTAAGACCTTTATTAAGTATACTAATTAGGAGAGGTGTGGATTATTTTTCTGACATTCAAACTGAAAATGAGTTTCAAACACAAAATTTGAAGTAGAAACAGATTTTTTTGACTGCAGGAATAAATGTCATAAACATGCTTCGGTGGTTATTTTGCAAAGTCACACAAATGGTTTGCATCAAACCAGTGGAAAATAATAACAGAAATAATCTATTTATTATATATTATAAAAATGATTTCTAAAAAACATAACACCAGGACACCTGCAAAACATTGCTCATTTTAATAAATCTTTACCTTCTCCAGCTTTTCAATGCCTCTCACCTGCCAACATGAGTTATGAACATGAGCAATCTATTATATGAAACTTGGAAATTTGATTTGATTGCAGCAGGTAATGTTATCTGGATGAACTATAATTAATCATGGTTTGGAATAATGCCTAATGCCTGTTTTTATTGTTCTAAGTCTGTTACAAATCATCTTTCTTTGTGTATGTGTGTGATTTTTAATTTATACAACACGTGCATAATTGAAATTACTTGAGCATTGAAAAGCAACATGGACGAATGTTATTTCTCTAAGACCAGACTATATCAGGGACCCGATCTTAATATCTTAAAATTAATTTATCCTGCACCATGCTCCGAGGAACATGCATTTATTGGATGCTGAAATAATGCTACATACAGTACCACATGTTTTGGGATTCTGTAATAAAATACAGCACAAATGAGCATCTAGTACTGCTGTGCTTGTCAATTAATGAGGAAAATGGATTTTCATTTGATCTTACCTTTTCTTTTGTAAAAGTTTCTCAGAAATCTTCTGAAGAGCACAGAACTGTTTATATCTCTTTATATCCTATCAGAAGTCATTTTTCAGTTGCAAGCAACAGGGAAAAGTAAATGAACTCTCAGTAATCAACCCACAACAGAAATAAATTAAGCCATTTTTGTTTGGAAAATAAATTTGTTGATGATAAGAAGTGATTTACGTTAAGAAAGAAAACATGCAGTTTGACCTTGTATGATGTCAGGAACTGTGATTTATTGTTTCTGAATTTTTCAGATTAGTGATTAGCTGCTTGACTATGTTTACATGCACAAGATCATATGCTTAAACCTGACAGCACATAAGGTCATTTATATATCTTAAAGGGATAGTTTACCTAAAAATTACAACTTAGTTATTTACTCACCCTCATCTCTATAACTTACTTTCTTCTGTAAAACACAAACTGAAGATATTGTTGTTGTTGTTTTTCCCAATGTGGTCCAACCTTGTTTAGACTCTATTCTACAAAATACCATCTTTCGTGTCTCACAGAAGAAAAAATTTGTTCAGGTTTAGAACGACTTGAGGATGACTGTACAACCTTTTAGAAGAAGGCTGTATGTCCATCCATTCCCAGATGCATGCTCCTTGCAGAACTATACTCTGTCATTGCACTGAGGTTATACCAAACCCATTTATTTCTATTTTGATGGAGTGAATGAAAGTGAACAGGGCTTCCAACACATCCCAGTGGAAAAGCTTGGCTCAGACGTGCAATTTCACAGCAAGTCACTTAAAGTTCAGTAACTCTGATGCTATTCAAAAAGATGCATTTATATGCCGATAGCATATCCCGATCAGACGTCTTTTCAACCATTTTAAAGCAACAAGCAGACAGGCTCAAATTCTCTGACTGCCGAGAAGATGCTTTTAAAACATTTTAAAGGCCTCGGTTTCCATCCAGCGATTGTCTTCGATGGCTGGTGCAGAAACACTGTTGGGTTAAAAGGTCATAGAGCCTGAATCTAGGACAGTTGCCTTCTTGATATAAGAGAGAATATGGTTCTTCTATGTGAATTACCCCTTATCGTCCTTCCTGTCTGTCCCCAGGCTATTTGGATGGAGCTTTAAGAGCCGAGAATCCATTCAGATAGAGGATGTGCAAGTTTGTTAACCCAGAGAAGTGACCCCTATTTCAGTGACTAGATGTTTGTGTCGCTGGATGCTCCAGAGATTGTTTCCCTGCCCCAGCGAAACTTTACTGCCGCTGTCATAACAGAGTTTTTCTTTACTGTGCTGTATGAGTGTGACTCCGGCTGATTCCTCTCTGCTGCCCTTGGACTGTTTTCCCTTCATAAACATAAGCACATATCTTCTTATTTAAATGCACCCCTCGTTATTAAAAAAAATATGTTTGTGATCATTTTGAATTTTTGTTAACAGTTTATGAATCAATCATCAGATGTTCACATACCACTGCTCTGTTTTATGAATCAAAGTGCAGAGCGTGTGTGCATTCAAATTATCATTAGTCTCATTAAAGAAGCTTTATTATGATGCCAAGGTCATAAAGACCAAAAGCAGAAATATTTAATTCCAGCAAAATGTTTTTGTATACAGCACAATTACTTGTACAAAGTCCACTCTGATAAAGCCTTGAACCAATGTCCCTTGATTTTTACTCCCAGCACAGTGAAATACATCTTCTTCTGTACATCTTCTGACTTTTGCATGTGGAGGCTGCACGGAAAAGTCTTTTAGATTTAGAGTCTTAGGCATTTATAATTTGTGCTTTTTATAATCTAGGAACAAGTACTGATCATGACAACACTTGCAATCAAAATATGCAAATTCAGAGAAAATATCTCTAGATGTCTCTTCCTATCAGGAACATTATTTTAGTGTGAAGCAGGTGCAACATCTGCTACTTTTATTCAGAAAACTCAATTACCCATAATGGATGAAATTGTTGCATTATTGCATATACTTTTTATGATATCGGTTGCTTGCTGTAGTATTTACACTGCAAAACAATCATTTTCTAAGTATGTGTTAAGGGGTGAAAAAAATAATTATATATATATAAACTGATATATTCAAAATAAATGTATCTAGTGTTAAGGAAACCTTGAACTAAAACTATGCAAAAAATGATAAGATAACGATTTTTTGTGCATTGTTTTATTGGAGAGTTTTACTGCTAAGTCCTTAAACTCTTATGCAACACATTTCCCAAAATGAGTCATAATTAATCATGGTCATCAAGTCTAACATAACTTTTATTCATGACCTCAGTTTACTCAGAAACCTTTTAGACAAACTGTTGTAAGAACTAGTCACAAATGCCAGGTAATTCGCAGCATCTTGAAAATTGCATGTTAATGGCATCCACCATTTCAGTCCTTCAGCACAAAAACACAAAGGTTGCTGATGTTGTGATTTGTAAAAATGAAGAACATTGTGTTTTATCCCATTCTAGTCTTTTAAGATCTATGCTTTTTCTAGTTGGCACTAGCATTTCATTACCTCAAGTGAAACTACAATGCCATACATCATAAAAGACTAAATAATCTGCAGATAAGAACCACCGACTTGTAATCGAATGATTAATACAACTGGACGAATATCTACAAATAACAGTCAATTGACCATATAGTTAATGTTCACACTTTTTATAGACATTGTGTAAGATATGTGTAAAGCATATTGGCACTTGGCTATGATTTACTGATCCTTTCCAAACAGATTGTGATGAATCTCTCACACCTGAA